>OU744318.1:62190647-63623669 GCA_916610145.1 Eristalis arbustorum | reverse complement strand
CATCCTCCATCGTGGCGCGTCATCGGCTTCGTTGGTGTCGTTGGTTGCATTCGGCTCAGATAAGATGGTTCTTGCGGCCCTATGCTCCTAGGCCGGAAGCTTAAGACCTTTTACCTAAGTCTCCTTCGAACAACAAATCCGCGTCCAAATACGCGCTGCCTTCCCTGCCTGTATCAATCACCGAAGTAGATGTCGCAGTTTCTCATCTGTCCTATGGCCGGCCCATCGTACTTCCTGGATTGCTGTAATCTCTGCTTTGGCACGGACTTAGACAGATCCCAGGCGGTGCGCGCTCTGATCTCAAGCAGACCTCGCCTCGAGCTCAGATCGAGTTCAAACAGAGCAGGCAGCTGACTGACGCAACGCCTTCCATCAGTCTCTGTGCACCAATGACACAACGCACCCCAGTGTCGCCCGCCGGTTCGCTTGATTAATGCCTCTGCCCACACACGGGAGGTGTGCATCTTGCCACCAGTCACCGGTGCTCGAGCCTCATTAGAAACCCATCGCAGTTCTCCGCCGACTCCGTCATCGACTAAATTAAACCGCGCCGCTTGGCATCCACACGCACCGATGAGCCGCGACGAGAATACCTGCCCCGACGGGGCCATAAACTCCTCACCGGATGCCTCGAGTTCACCGAATCGATTGCTGGCTCGTCCCGAACGTCTAGATACCTCGCTGTTGTCCTCCTCCAGAACTCTGACGTCATCCGCTGATCGCGCAAAGGTGTGGTCCCGCAGTCGACTGCTGTGCGATGAGTAATGCCTTGATCTTGGATTTCGCTTCTGGTAATCGCCGGTGACCTCGCGGAATTGAATGAAGCAGCACCGGCTTGGGAACGAGATGTCGGCGTCGGCAATTACCCGTCGACCGGTGCTCACCTGCCTTTTTGGAGCACCGCCGAGGTCGTGCCAATTAAACGGTCGCATGGGGGCAGAGTGGAGAGGAGCGATGAGCGAGCCGGTGGCGATGTAGTGTTCGGCACGCGCCCTGGGATGTTGCAACGAGTTTTACGACGGAACTGAAGGTTACATGGGGACGAGCAGTTGGAACCAGTTTGGGACACGTGGACGGGGAAAAATGGACTCTTTGCATTGCTCGTGCTCATTCCTTTGTAATATTGCCTGTATTTTAATAACCGCGTCCATCGTAGCTGATTTCAAGTTTAGAACTAGCGTAGGTCTAAGAATGGAACCCTGAGGGATGTCATAAATAACACTATCCGGGCGTTGTTCTTGTATTTTTCGACGTCGCAGAGATCAACTGTGTTCTCCTCGGGGACAGTTTCCCATCACAAACTTCAGAGTCAAGTCTACGGAGTCCACCGAGTCAACTGAAACTCTAGCCACGGCGCAACAATCGCCGCATCCACCCACCCACTCACCCACGCCAGCAATCCAGCACATCCATCAACTTCCTGTGGCATGCCAACGCACACTCGCACGACAAACTTGAACTCATCCCCCCAAGAGGGACACAACTTCACATTCCACGGGAATCCCATCGCCATCGGCAGGTCAAGTGAGCACTGCAACGATGGTCCATTGATGTGTGCACGTATCCCCACATGCAACCCGACGCTCGAACGGTCCATTAAAACGTCAAAACAACGGCCAGCACACCGCACGTGACCCAGAAACCGAACCGATGCGATACAGTGGATTGTTCCAATCCGCCGCAGCAGCCGCCGAACACGACGACGTCGACGACGAGGCTGATGAGGTCAGTCAATGCACTGCACCTCGAGGCGCTCTGACAGTCAAGCACAGGCAGTGTGCGCGCCGAAGACTAGGTCTAAAAATGAATTTTGAAACGAAAGCAAAATCTGGGACGCAATGATTTCCTCATCTGTGCACTGTCCCCGCCCGTCCGGTGGCTAGGCGCGGAACTATGTATAGACATGACCAGTGCACGCCGGCGGCAGGCACTTATTCATTTTCTGGCCGTGATAAGCGGCTAATGCGCGTCCGATTGTGGGCAATGCAGCCGCTGTCGACGTGCGCACTCGCGTGGTGTTCCACTTTCAGAGGGAGCACTGGGGGTCAAGTCGGGCGCGCTTAGGGTGGGAGCGACGGAGAAAGTGGGGTCAGGCGCGACACCAACTTGTTTTGTCGTGATCACGATTTAATCTGAGAAGGAGATCTTGGGTACCAGCGGGTGATAAGGTGGCAGCGGGCCTGGAAGACGGGGAAGGGGACGAGAAAGGACAAGAAGTAGGTCGTGGAAGGGGACAAGATTTGGCAGCGATTGATGGGGGAGAAGCAGGACATGCCTGACTTAGATGTGTGACCATCAGCCCAATTGGCAGTTTCTGATGATGATACAGGGTTTTATCGATGGGGACTCAGTGCATACATTTTTGAGAGGATTGAGAGGACTAAGAGGCTGCCTGGACGTGTAGGGGGGTCAATGTGATCTTGTAGAGCTGTAGTCCAAGATTTTCGAGCAAGATGAGCCGAGACATTCCTCCTCTGAACGACGAAGTGGAAGGAAGTAACGACATTTTCGCAACCTACATCAAAAGGTGCATCATCTCACAAGGCCCAAATGAGTGCATTTGAAGGGACATTGATATAAGCGCCCATCCACTAACTCAGCACTTCTGTATCATACGAGTGGACACCTCGTTAGAATCTCCATCAAGACGCAATTTGCCAGAGTCACACCGATTTAAGACCACACGTCCTTCAGATGGTTCCCACACCTCAACATCCATAAGGGCACCTGGCGGTCGCCTGATCAATCAACCGTCAACCAGATTGATCACGTTGCGATCGACGTCAGACTTCTTTGATTGGCGCTACAGTCCGCGGTGGACCTGGGCCTCAACCAACATGCCTCTCCAGCCAGCACGATCTTTCGCCAGCTGCCTCCAGTTGCGCACACCAAGCTGGTTGAGGTCCTTTTCCACTTGTGTGCGCCATCTAGTGCGAGGACGTCCTCTGTTGCGCTGTCCCAATGGCTCGGTGTCGAAGACTCTTTGGGCCGGAGCTGTGGTGTCCATCCGCTCTACATGACCTAGCCATCTTAAGCGTTGGATCCGAAGACGCTTGCCTAGGTGCATGCCGCTGTACAGCCCGTATAGTTCGTGGTTGAACCTTCTCCTCCAAACGCCATCAACGCAAACAGGACCAAAGATCGTACGCAGAACTTTTCTCTCAAAAAGACCAAGATCGACGTCCGACACTCCTCCAATATTCTCGATGTCCGAACGTTCCGAGGAGCCAACATTGACTCGGACCATTTCCTTGCTGTAGCCAAGGCAAGGATGAGGATATCGAGAGAAGTACGGAGTCGAGAAGGAACACTACGGTTTGACGTCGGAAAGCTACAATCGCAATCGACCGCTAGGAACTTTGCCGACTGAGTCTCCCTGAAAGTTCGACGCTGCCTGCACATTCAATAGAAGAAGAATGGAAACGTTGTCAAAAAGCCATCAAAGAAGCTGCCACTGATGTGCTGGGTTTCACGACACCACCCAGAAGGAACCAATGCTTTGACGACGAGTGCAGTCAGGTGCATGCAGCCAAGCAGGAGGCCTACAAGGCAACGCTGCATCGAACAACGAGAGCTGTTCGTGAGCTCTACGAACAGAAGAGAAGGGAAGAGCACCGGCTTCTCAGAAAGAAACAGGAGGAGATGGAGAGGTGTTACGACAGGAAGGAGGTCCGAAAGTTTTACCAAAAGGTAAAACAAGTATCAGGAAGATATAGACCTCGGACCGAAGCCTGCAGGGACGAAAATGGACAACTAGTAGTAGAATCGCAGTCGATGCTGAGAATTTGGAAACATCATTTCTGTAGACTGTTAAACGGCGATGACGACACAAATTCCGCTGTCAGGCAGAATGTTCCACTCCACGCAATGGACGACGATAGAAGAGAATTCCGTCCCCCTGATCTAGACAAAGTCAAGACACCGATATCTAGACTGAAGTCGAACAAATCTGCTGGAGCGGACGGATTGTCCGCGGAACTGTTTAAGGCAGCTGGAGATGAACTGGTTGGGCGCATGCACCAGCTCATCTGTAAGATATGGTCTGAGGAAAGCATGCCCGACGAGTGGAATCTTAGTATCGTTTGCCCGGTCCACAAGAAAGGAGATCCCTTCAACTGCGCCAACTATCGAGGGATCAGCCTCCTTAACATCGCGTCTAAGATCTTCTCTGCCGTTTTGTGTACCCGCTTGAAGCCGTTCATTGATAATCTGATCAAATCTGTCCAAATCAGTGTGGCTTCAGGCCAGGAAAGTCCACAATGGACCAAATCTTCACACCACGGCAGATCCTGGAAAAGACTCAAGAGATGCAAATCGACACCCACCACCTGTTCGTCGATTTCAAGGCCGCATATGACAGCGTGCATAGAGACGAGCTATACATTCCATGTCTAGTTTTGACATTCCCGCCAAACTCGTCGGGCTGTGCAGGATGACGATGGAGAACTCTTGTTGCTCCATCAAGGTCGGTAACGAACTCACCGAGACCTTCAATGTCAAAAAAGGCTTTAGGCAAGGCGACACGTTGTCATGTGACTTCTTCAACATTGTCCGGGAGAAGATCGTGCCAAACTCACACGCCAACACTAGAGGCACGATCTTCCAGAAGTCCATGGCACTCGCAATCAGGGCACGCCTCAGCAGTTACATACGATGATGGGGACATTCACGCCACGTGACAAAACCATCGCAGCAATGCTATTTTCATTCGTAGACGACAGCCAACATTGAGATCAGCAACAACGAGCGACACCGAGAGAAACCACGAATGAATCAGATCTCAGCAAGTTGCCCATTCTTTCGGCCATTACCCAAGCTAGGCGCGGATTGGATCCGTGGACTCGGTCCACCTGGTTACAAATCAACTGACCCACCTCAGTCTGCCCTTCAGGAGTGCTCACTCACCCCATCCCTCGCATCAAGAGGACACCACTGAGTGTACTGAGCCAGCGTTCTGAATGTAACCATAATGTTGGCTTTGACCAAGTGAGCCTTCATCACAGTATCATATAGCAATAAGCATATAGAGCGAGCGAGGATGTGACAACTGTCCCAAACATTTCTTGGACCGGCTGCGCTGCCACATCCAGTCCATATGTTCGATAAAAAGAAGAGGTGACAAGACGCCACCTTGACGGAGCCCAACTCCCACGACGGCAGGTGTTGGCTGAGTAAGATCATTTTGATTCAGGAAATAAAAATGAATTAAAACGAATGATGAATGAATGGCTTATCAAAGAAACTTAAGTTTTGTGTACAGGCACTGAAAGGAGGACCATCGCCTGCAGAACCCCACTTCAGGGAACTCGGCCGTGTGCCTTTTCCACACCAACAACTAGCTGTGGACAGGTATGATCCCAAGCATTCTCCGGTTCTATTCTAAGAGAGTCATTTGTGCCTTCTCAGATCATCCCTAAATACCCTAAGTTCCCCATCTAATCAGAGCCCCATCTGAGGATTGGTTGTGTTGATCTCTCAAGCCCCTAAGGACGGCTCCAAGTCATCGTTTATGACCCCAGCTCGTTGAGGTCTTGTTAAGCCACATCGGCTGGGACTACGGTCCACAACCGGAACCTGCGCTGGCTTGTCCGAGACGATGTCACTCCCGCCTACATGCTTTCAAAACAGAAAACCATTTAATGAACGCCGTGTCCAAGACTTCCATCTCATCGCCTCTGCTCGCCTCGCCTGCAGCCGCAACACACCGACGTCGCCAGTGCACCGCCACGCCGCATGACTCTTCCCCAAAAAGTGGGTCATTCGGGAATCTGTTTTGTTTCTCTTCGTGTTCCTTTCATTTTTGTTCGATTTTAATTGCTTCGGTTCCTTGCCGGTTGCAACTGCCGATACTCCTTGTTTGTCTTTTTCCCCTCTGCCCACCGTCGTCGCCTCCTTCAGTGATTCGTTTATTTTAAGCGCACGAAAAAGAAGCCAACAAATGTTTCCCTCGCTCCTCCTGCGCTCTTCGTCAGAAATTCGGTACGCCCACCCCCTCCTGCTGGCCATTACCATAATTTCCCACCATTAACTCAGAGCGGAGGCGCGGTGCACTCGAACTTCCATTAAATCAGTGTTCGACTGAGTTTGTATCATTTTAACTGAAAACACTGCCCGCCGTGGGGCGGGGGGACACTGCACTCAGCAGGTGAGTCGCCCGGTGGGCCGGCCGGGTGGGAAGGGGAATTTGTGAACTAAAGTAATTCGAAAAATAGCTGAAGCCGTTCACGGCGGCAAGGCACTATTTAGCCAAACGCTCTCAATTGGTCTGGAAAGTTTTTCCACTCGTCATGAAGGGTTATTCGGGATGGACGGTTGCCGGCGGAGGGGGAGGGGACTGGTCAGGCGGGGCAGGAGACAGCCACTCTCGGTGTTGAGTGATTTAGCACCTTTTGTCGGACCGGCAGAAGTTTTGCCGTGGCACACGCCCCGATGGAGATTGAAAGTAAGTGTATGCAGGTTTGTTTTTTTTTTTTCGGGGAATTCAAAGTTATTCGAGAATGTTGTAACGGGCGTGGGGGGGGGGGGGGAGTGGGGATTCGGAATGAAAGTGGGCATGTAAATGTCGAGACGTGAACTTTGGACATCCAAGCGACTGACATCTAAGGAAAGAATTTTTTTTCGAATGGGGTTCCTGAACCGTCGAGCGGTGGAACAGACTTCAGAAGGAATGGACCCGGAGGCTGATGCAGGGCAGATTTGGAAAGGCCGTGCAGCTACATAGAATCCGCTGTAAGCTCGTTTCTGGATCAACCGACAAAAAGTTGGTGTGCCAGAGGGTTCCGTTCGGACCACCATACTTTTTCACACAAGTGAAATAAGTGAATTTTAAAACGGCAATAAAATAAAATAAAATAAATTGCGTATCCTGACCGCGCGGTAATTATCGCTTGTGTTATTTACTTCTCGACGCATATGTGACCGCCCCTTATCTTCACCCACCGCAGGCAGTGGCAAGGATTTTATGAAGAATGATCGTCTGTCAGTGGCATACATCAATCAAGAGAGATATCCAAAATGCTAGAACCTGCCGCAAAACACGCTCATTCGGTGGCAGTATTCCATGCAAACTTTCCCACTTGTGGTAGTTTGATCAGCTGTTTACCACTCCAAGTCAAATTTTTGACTTGCCCATAAACTGAAAACATTCCATGAGTAACTTCGTCAAGTTTAGCAAAGTAGATTCGATCGATCGAACGAACACAACGAACTTTCAATGAGGCGTTTGCTGCCATTGAAGCGGAAGCGGCTATAATGGATCTGGCAGTGAATGAGGGTAAAATGAATTACCAGGTATACCAGTACGAAATGAGCGTCAAGATACAAATGTCTCGATAGGGAACATTTGTTGTGAACGAGCCCTTATTTTTTGTTTGTTTGTTTGCTATGACATCTGTGAAAAATACATAGCATTGGTACATCAAGTCATTGAACAGACAAAATCATATTTTTTCATCGTGATTGGTTTAAAAATGTCCAATTTTGCACCAGAAAGTGATGATTTGCGGAAAGCATTAATTTTTTGTTCTCTGCAGAGTCGCATCGAATACTTGTCCATGGTCGTCATGCTCTATCAGAAGCAACATGCAAAAGATTGTTGCAACGGTTCAGAAGTAATGATTTTGATCTGAGAAATGAAGAACGAGCAAGACCACCAAAAAAGTTTGACGACGCCGAACCGCAAACGATATTGGATGGAGATGACACTTTGAGTCAAAAGCAAATGGCAGCAATGTTAAATGTTGCACGAGAAACAATTTCTGACCGTTTATGGTAAAAGCTGTGGGAAAGACCCAAAAGTGTGGAAAATGGGTGCCACATGAATTGAATGAAAGACAGATGGAAAACCGAAAGAACACTTGTGAAATTTTGCTTCAAAGACACGTAGAAAATCGGTTTTGCATCGGATTGTTACTGGCGATGAAGAATGGATTGATTTTAAAAATCCTTAACGGAAAAAAGTCATGGGTTAATCCGGGACAACCATCAACATCGACTGCAAAACCAGATCGATTCGGCAAGAAGACAATGCTGTGTGTTTGGTGGGACCAGAAAGGTGTGGTGTACCACGAGCTCCTAGAACCTGGTGAAACCGTTAATACTGATCGCTACCGACAACAAATGATCAATTTGAACCACGCATTGATCGAGAAACGACCAGAATTGGCTCCATGACAATGCACCTGCACCAAAGCAAAACCGGTTCAGGACACAATCAAAACACTTGGCTGAGAGCAGCCACCCCACCCGCCGTATTCACCAGACTTGGATCCCTTAAAAATTCACCCTTTAGAAATACGTAAGATTTTGGATAGTTTAAGGCTTACTCCTCGTTGGTATCCTTTTGTTTTGTGTTTATTATTCTAGTGTGAATTTTTCTGTGCGACGGGTGATCGTAGAACTTAAATACGGCCAACACGTTGAACTTGGATCCGTCGCTCCAGAGTAGTTTTTTCTTCCAAAATGAGAATGGTTTGTTTAAATGCTCCTTTTCCGACTTTCAATCGATGTTTTATATTTGTTTTTTAAAACGTGCCCCAGCAAACCACTTTCTAGTTACCTGTTCCTGATGGTTCTGAGTGTGACTTGAGAAGTCAATTGACTCGAAATGACTGAGTGAATATCCTTACTGGTGAAGAAAGCCTTTGTATGGCCTAAGTATGTCCGGTCTGACAGTTGGCTTCTCCATGCAACCTGATTTCGTATAGACCTTAACTGCACCACAGGTCATAATTATATTTTTAGAATGCGTCAACTTTTTTGCGAACCGAATCCACAGAAGCAATTGCCTTAGTCCAAGCAGTTGTTTTATAGGAAGCCTCACGTCACGATAGCCGATTCAAGTCAACCCTGTCGGTGGGTAGGATCTTGCCATCGGTTGGAGTCTCACCAGGATTCGAAGGGGCTTCGTCAGACATTCTGGATTTCCCTAACCACTGTCTCATCCATCACAAGACCCAACCACCGCCCTGGCACACGTTCACACCTTCCCAAGCCCAGCTAAAGTCCTGCTCAAAGTAGGTCAACGTCCGTCGAGCCTCGTCCGACCGCCAGGTCATTGTTCTCTTCCAAGTTTCACTCGAAGCCAATTACCGCCATCCCCCGCCTCCCCCCTTGGGGCGTTATAATTAATCTCCACAATCAAACTTGTTGCGATAAATTCCACCAAAACCGGTCGAATCACACGAACGTCCTCCACGCTCTTCTGTCGCTCCCTCCGTGAGTACCCGATGCGAAGACGGCAGGCAGGTCGGCACAAGCACGCGCGTCTCACCCCCGGCCCACCCCCTTTCCACCTCACTCATCCACAATCGAAGGACGAGGACAATGAGAAACGAGATGACAATGTGTACCAAACAAACGCACTTGATGGCCTCCCTCCCCATTTCCTCGCCACACCTCGCTCCAGATACCGTCTGGAATTCCAGATTCAATCACCGGCAGAGGGCTCCACTGACAACGACGACGACGACGAATGAGATGCGCCCGTCGGCGAGGAGGGATATCTACGACCCCTCGTCATGAGCATTTGTTTACACACATCCACACGCGCCGACCGATGGGGAATGGGATTGCGTTCAGATAAACAAATACAAACGGCAGCGGCATTGGTATGCCCCGGGCCGGCGGATGCACAGAAGCGCGGAAGAGCAAGTTCTCCAGATGCCGCGCGAGGAGGTGGGGTTCCTTTTTCGCTAAACACAGCGAAAATGGGAGCAAAGTGGCTGGGACGCGATGGAGGCGAGGAGGGTGGTCCCCGTCAAGTAGTTCAACGATGGGAACCCAGGCAGGGAGCCTCGTCGGTTGTGGTTTGGGATGGAAATTCTCAAAAGTCAGTCAAACGAAACGAGGCGGCGCACAGATGGTTGGCCGCCCCTTCGGACCCTTGAGACGTCGGACGCCTGTCTCAAGGACCATGCCCACGTGCAGCCGATGACCGCAATCAATCATCGAATCATTGGGTCATCCAGTTCCCGTGACCCGCACACTGCCTCCGTCAGCACTTCGAGTCCCCGCCGGAGGATGGGCCGCCTCTCAAATAACCGTCAACGCACACGAAAGCTTCTGCTGCCGGGGCAAATGCCCCCAGTGTCGTTTCATAAGTTCCGTCATCGGGTTACATGGCGGGCAGCAGCAGTGAGGGTCTTGCCCAACCCAGTTGATGGCTTCGGCTTCGGTTCTTGTCGTCGTTGAAAGTGAAACCAACCGATGCGATGCAAGGCAATGAACCGTTTCGTCACCGCACAACAGCCGCCGCCGCCGCCGCAGCCAGAGGAACGACAAAAATAAGGGGAAACAAACCACCACAGGGACACGTGTAAATCTGTCATTATTCGGCTCGTCCTCCCCCCATCCGTCTCTCTCACTCGCTCTTTGTCAGCTTATTACGGACTAATAAGCCCGAAAAAAAATGAGTCGCTGGCTTCTCTTCGGCACACACGCATGCCAGCACGCCGCCAACCAGACCAGGGGTACTTTGAGTTTGAAAACGAGCCAATATCCTGTGTGCCGTGCCGGTGGCGGAGTCCTCGCCGTGCACCAGCCATTCGCCGTCGCCGTGTGTCCTCGAAATCACCCCCTTTGACGGCGGTGAGTGCGACAGTTCGGCTTTTGTTGCAGACACACACACGCACACCACTTGAAAGTTGAAAGCGGGTTTTTGTGGGCCTGTAATTAAAGACGGAAACGGAAGACGGCAGGAGGTGTGCGGGGGAATGTGGTGGGTTACCTTAAAAAGTTCGAAGCGCGAAGGAACTGGTTGCCAACTTCGGATTCCCCACGGAGAGAGAGAGAGAGAGAGAGAGAGAGAGAGAGAGAGAGAGAGAGAGAGAGAGAGAGAGAGAGAGAGCTGACCCTCACACAGGGTTGCAACTTGAGTCCAGTGCGGTGCAACAATGGCATGAGCTTAAGTCTGGGGAATCTCAGATTATCGGCATTTTGTTGGTTTTTGACAAACGGAGAGTCATTTTAAGGTTTGTGACGAATGGAGAGATTTTCTTAAATGATCTAAGTGATTCCCATGAATAAGGCGAGACTCAATTTTGACCACCGATTGCTTGAGACTGTGGCTTGTATTAACGATGACTGAAATTCGACCTTTTCGAGGACTTTCAGCAGCTGCCGATCTGGATAATTTGTCGCTGCTTTGATTTGTCTCATGGGTTCATTTAGACATCCACAGAAGGTGTCTGAAGCCAAACAGCACAGCGTCCATAGCAATATGCTGAAACAGGAGGCACAGCAGTCCCTTCAAGTGGTGGACCGTGGCGTTGTGGGTATGTGCTTCGACCCCAACCTCGACGTCTTTGGCTCGATTCCTGCTCTGTGCGACGAAAACAATTTTCACGACCCCACCTCTTTCGAGTCACTGACAATGCTCAAACAGTCTTTCCTCTTCGGAAAAAGGTTCTCAAACTTGGTCGTTCGAAGTCGGCATAAAACTGTTGTTGAGAAACTAGGTCGTGTCCCTCTACGGGCTGTAGCGCCCCCCATATTATTATTATTAGCAGTCCCTTCAAATGAAGACAAAAGAAAGCAAAGAGAATGAAAAGAGTTCAACGGATGAGTATGTGCTTTGGAAGAGTTTTTAAGAGCCCGTGCATTCATGACCATTTGGATATGGACTGCCTTAGTTGGAAGCACACTCCTGTATATACCGAATACGGACTGAAAGATGATGTACCACAGGGCTCTAGTCAGCACACTATACTTTTTCATAGAAGAGGCAAAGATATATAAGAGCCAAAGGCTTCACCGTCCCTTAAGGCAGTGACATTTTCGGAAAAAAGACGACGACTTGCAGCAGAAACGTCAACCAGTGGACCATTTCCAGTTGGCAAGGCGTCTAACAAGAGAAATTTTAAATGTCAAGTGCACTTGCTTCACGTCTGAAGCAGCTGATTCACAGGAAGTCTCACATCGTGAGAGTGAGGTTCGAATGACGATGGATTAAATGCTCTGGGTATCGGGTTGAGTCTTAAGCCCATGAGTTCGAAAGGGGAGATGGATGAATTTAAGCCGCTTCCAGTCGTCAGGCATTTGATCGCCTCACATCACTCGACAGGCACACTCTCCCACATTATTGTCGCGTCCATCTTATTCAAGTGATGGCGAGTGAAATTTAGAGAGTGGAGCAACTAACAAATGTCCAATGATCTGAGCTTCCTGAGGCAACTGTGGACACTAAGAATATGGCAAACAACAGTGCTGCAGACTAACCACGACCTACTCATAGACAACTTCTTGTTGCCGTTGCCAGATGTGTCAGGGGGTTTGATCAATGCGAAGAGATTACATTTAGAACATAAGCTTGATCTGTCCCAATGTTACGAGGAGATGGATCGTATGAGCAGCAGACTATAAAGTGTTCTTGGAGGTAAACAACAACCATTGCCAAACCGCAAGCCAAGCGGCTGTGCTTCTTGATGACAGGAAGCGGCAGGACATACAAAAGTCCAGGAAAAGATCTCATTTGACAACAAATACTAATTCATCTTACCGCAGTTAAAATGGATCATCTTCAACGGCACTTACCTGAAAAAAAGAAAAGAAAATTCATTAGTTAGTCAAACAATTTTATTTAAAAAGAGATTTTTTTACAAGAGTTTGGTTTTTAATTGGTCGTGTGGAGTTCCTTGGCGTTGCAGGTACGTGCGTCGACCCTCACCGTCGTATAGGTTCGACCCCTGATCTGTGCGACAAAAATAATTTTCGAGGCCCCACCTCTTTCGAATCACTAGAAAAAGCTTCTCAAACTTGGCCGTTCTGCGTCGGCGTAAAACCGTAAGCAACTTCCACTCGTAAAAGGACAATAGCAGGCACAACACGAGTAGTTGCTGAGAAGCTAGGCCGTGGTTCTTTAAGGCCCGTAGCGCCACCCTGAATTGGAATTATTCTTAATTAAAACAACACTTCAGTTGTAAATTGACTTCATAGAGGAACAAAATTGTCTGAACTCGGTATTTGACCGTACCGGAGGTAGATGATTCCACAGAGGTACAGCATGAATTAAGAACTGCCTATGCGATGTTTAGCTTGTATGAACTGAAAACTTCAACATTATATTACGACTCGAACGACAGAAAGTTATGTTTTCATTAAGGTAGTCAGGCTGTTACGGAGGGCATGGACCTGTGCCTCCTGGGCAAAGTTGTTGATTGCTCGCAACTTGGCGAGTTGCCAGAAACGATCCCTGTGAATGCCCAAGTCATGTTGACATACAGACTCCACGCAGCGCCCTCTGGATAGCTTCTACTGCAACCACTTAGAGGTGAACCAATACATGCAGCGGTCTCTTGTCCGGGGGTTTAAACCAGGACCCGGTCCTCCAGTTTCGGAGGTGTCGCGTGGGGCTATCTTTCCCACTGTGTAGAATACACCCTAGTTAAGAGACGACAACAAGCCTCGGATACGGATGACCCTACTGCTGACGACCATGGACAAAGACATGGTCCCTGTCCCTGAACAGCCCACGTGCAGCGGAAGAGCTTGTGGAGGCCCTAGAAGCCTATAAGGCTGACATCATCGTCATCCAGGAGGTGCCATAGGATGGGCCGGGAAAAAGAGGATGAAGAACTGCGACATATATTACGGCGATTGCTATAAAGAACGAAGGCAGCGCTTATTTGAATGCGGTTTAGTTGCTCCAGGCAGACTTAAGCAAGAAGTCTTAAGCATTAGATGCATAAGCGAACGCCTCACAACAATCGGCATCAAGGCAACATTCGAAACACCAGCCTAATTTGCGCCCCAATGGAAGACAAAGACGATGATGGCAAGGATGACTTCTATGATCTCTTAGAAAGAACATACGATCAATGACCCAGCTACGACACCAAGACCGTTATAGGAGATTGTAATGCAAAGCTTGGCAAGGAAGAAATCTTTGCCAGAGTCATCGGAAAACACAGCCTGCACGGCAACACGTCCGACAATGGTCTTAGGCAGTTGGACTTCCTGACGGGGCGAAACTTCACTGTAGCCAGCACGCGGTTCCCACACCTCAACATTCACAAAGGGACCTGGCGGTCCCCTGATCAATCAACCGTCATCCAGATTGATCACATTGCGATCGACGTCAGACACTCCACCAGTGTCCTCGATGTCCGAACGTTCCGAGGTGCCAACATCGACTCGGATCATAACCTTGTCGTAGCCAAGTCCAGAACTCGGATATCGATTGTACAACGGAGTAGAGCAAGACCAAAACAGTTTGACGTTGGAAAGCTACAATCGCAATCGACCGCTGGGAACTTCTCCGATCGAGTCTCCCTGAAGCTCTCAGAGAGTCCAACCCTGCCAGGCGAAACAATCGACGAACAGTGGAACCGTTGTCAAAACGCCATTAGAGAAGCTGCCTCTGATGTGCTGGGTTTTAAAATGCCACCTAGAAAAAACCCATGGTTTGACAACGTGTGTCGGCAGGCGCATTCAGCGAAGCTAGCAGCATATAAGGCGACGCTGGATAGAAGGACGAGAGCGGTTCGTGAGCTCTACGAACTTAAAAGAAGGGAAGAGCACCGGCTTCTCAAAGAGAAGAAGAAGGAGCATGAGAAGCGCGCGATAGAGGAAATGGAGAGGTAGTACGGCAGAAATAATGTCCGTGACTATGCAAAGGGTACAAACATGGGACAGAAGCCTGGCGGAACGAAGAGGAACAACTTGTAGTTGAGTCGCAGTCGATACTGAGAAACTGGAAGGATCACTTCTGCAGACTGTTCACCGGCGAAGAGGACATCAGTACCGCTGTCAGGCAGAATTTTCCACTCCACGCAATGAACGACGATAGAAGAGAGTCTGCTGCTAAAGCAGATGGATTGTCCGCGGAGCTGTTTAAAGCAGCTGGAGAAGACCTGGTTGGGCGCATGCACCAGCTCATCTGCAAGATTGGTCGGAGGAAAGCATGCCCGATGAGTGGAATCTCAGCGTCGTTTGTCCGGTCCACAAGAAAGGAGATCCCTTTGACTGCGCCAATTATAGAGGCCTGCCGTTTTGTGTGAACGCCTGAAACCCTTTGTCAACAACCTGATAGGTCGATAGATCAGTGCGGTTTCAGGCCAGGAAAGTCCACAATAGGCCAAATCTTCACACCACGGCAGATCCTGGAAAAGACTCAAGAGATGCAGATCGACACTCACCATCTGTTCGTCGATTTCAAGGCCGCATATGACAGCGTGCATAGAGACGAGCTATACATTCCATGTCTAGTTTTGACATTCCCGCCAAACTCGTCGGGCTGTGCAGGATGACGATGGAGAACTCTCGCTGCTCCATCCAGGTCGGTAACGAACTCACCGAGACCTTCAATGTCAAAAAAGGTTTTAGGCAAGGCGACACGCTGTCATGTGACTTCTTTAACATCATACTTGAGAATATCGTGCGAACCTCAAACGCAAACACCCGAGGCACGATCTTTCAAAAGTCCGTTCAACTGCTTGCTTACGCGGGCGACATTGACGTGGTCGGACGAACACAGCGAGCCGTCAATGAGGCGTTTGCTGGCATTGAAGCGGAAGCGGCTAAAATGGGTCTGGCGATAAACCAGGGCAAAACAAAGTACATGCTGTCATCGCGGAAGGACGCACAACATCGACGTCTCGGACAGAGCGTCATATTGGGCAGCAGAAACTTTGAGGTAGTCAAGGACTTCGTCCACCTAGGCTAGTACCGAGATCAAGCGCAGAATTACTTTTGCCAATCGCTGTTTCTTTGGGCTCAAGAGGCAATTGAGTAACAGAGCCATCTCTCGAAACACCAAATTGACTTTGTATAAAACCCTGATCATCCCAGTCCTGCTCTATGGCGCAGAGACATGGGCGCTATTGAAAGCGGATGAAGAAGCTCTTGGTTGCGTACGATCTTTGGTCCTGTTTGCGTTGATGGCTTTTGGAGGAGAAGGTTCAACTACGAACTACACGGGCTGTACAGCGGCATGCACCTAGATAAGCGTCTTCGGATCCAACGCTTAAGATGGCTAGGTCATGTAGAGCGGATGGACACCACAGCTCCGGCCCGAAGAGTCTTCGACACCGAGACATTGGGACAGCGCAACAGAGGACGTCCTCGCACTAGATAGCGCACACAAGTGGGAAAGGACCTCAACCAACTTGGTGTGCGCAACTGGAGGCAGCTGGCGAAAGATCGTGCTGGCTGGAGAGGCTTGTTGGTTGAGGCCCAGGTTCACCCCGGACTGTAGCGCCATTCAAAGAAGAAGAAGTTTATGACGAATTATAGACGGATTAACAGGAAAGTTTACTTGACTAGACAGCAATGTTGTTTTCGTCTGTTACTTTGAGTGAGGCTGTAACACACCTATGTCCTTTACAAAATCATGATTGCATTGGGTTTATTACGTTTTGTCCTTCAATGCGATCTCTAATCGACTCGAACACTTTCGACAAAAACTAGAGAATAGCAGTTGGTCGTCTTCTTAGAAACTGGGAGTAGTTTCGCTATTTTCCATTGTCCGAGATACGCCGATGTCAGGATGAGGGTTATATAAGGAATTATTGCAGTTGGGTGCGAGTATCTCGTGTGCAAGCCTCTTCATGACGGAAATGTGAAGGTTGCCCAAGTCTGTTCGAATTCGACCCGTCCTCCAATCTTCTACTTAACTCAGAAAAAGAAAATCCAAATTTCACACCATTCCCAAGCATTCCCCCAACACGCTCACACGCATCCACCCCCATTCCCCACGCAGCACATCAAACAATTCAAAGTATCTGCCACATTTATTGATGTTTGACGGGTGCAATCTGACACATGAGTGTTTATTTACCGAATAACGGCCGTTTCCACTTCGCTTCGGTTTCAACACACACACACACACCCAATAAATAAACATAATATTCACCATTAAATCGGTCATAATCCTGAATTGGTCGAATGTCGTTGGACTGACGCGCACTAATCGTGTGCCGACAACTTCCAAAATCGACGCATAAACCGATGGCAGTTCGCTTTTATGGGCGACAACGGCAATTCGGGCCCGCTGACAGTGGGCGAGAGTTAATTCGACGAATGTCTCGGATTTTTTTCCTTCGCCGTGCGTTTTCTTTTGAATTTGAATTTTTATCGCTTTCGGTTGTTCTTCTTCATTAGCATTTGACATTCGCTGGCAAACGAAGTTTAAGTGAGCAACGCTTTTGCGAAACGGTCGACAGATGGGAGACGCCTCTGCACGAGACGAGCGGACGGTTGACGGACGTTGGCTGGTTGCATTTGAGGGGATTATCGTGGGAAAAAACATACGATGCTGGAGTGGAAATGATGCATCGTCATCGACGATCTTGCCAGAGAGACAAGAAGAGAAGTCAGATTGCACCGAAATCATGGCATTTTGATGGTCTTCCACAAGATTGTTCGCCGATAGCTCAGCAAACAGCGGTAATCTTTCGGAGAAGATGCCGCCGATCGAAATGACTCATCAGCAGATCACTAGTTCGGGCATTCGCTTCGCCCACCAGCCGGTTAATGAACCCAACCACACGCTCGTCAACCGAGTCAATTGGCGAAAATGAATGTCGTCGCAGGTAATTGGACTTCGATTAGACGCCCCTCACGTCTTCCGGAGGACGACCCACGATCAGTGTCGTTGTGGCGTGTTGCATTCCACATTTCGCGCGCTCAATTGATCAAAATCCAACAAGATACGCGCATTCCTCGAGCAATGCACCGACTTCCTGTGCGACGGGGGTCGGACCGCGCCGCAGTGGTGTCTCACAGCACTTCGGTTCGCTGAACCAACTGCGGTTGCATGCCACTGCCAGACGGCGACGACGCAAGCGACTTCGTGAACGACTTACGAGAGTTCCCGGCGATTATGGGAAATTAAATTATGCACTCGCCGGCGGGCGGGTGTGACATGTGTGACGTGTGACGGCATCACACGGATGAAGCGGGCGCTTCAAAGAGTGCAACTGCTCGGCTGGTTGCACATTTGCCTAGGAAATGTGCCGCGGTAGTGGTTGCATTCTGGGCACGTGATGTGCTGGTAGCCAAGTCGGGGGCCTCACGCCGGCAGCTGAAGTTCATGCACTTTCCTGATCGCGGTGGTGCTCTGCGGAAGGTCTTGAACGGAGACAGGTGGCGATGGTGATCACTTCCCGCATGCGTGTGTCACAAGAGGGTGCTCGAAATACCCTCTCTGGTCTTCCAAGATCGCATGCAAGGATCTTCAGAGGGTCGTCAGTGATTTGCCACCGAGTTGAACTTGCATTTGACTCAGCTACGGATGACCAGATGAGAACGATAGGAAAAGGAATTTCAATCAACCAACAACGGTGCGAGATATAGACGGGGTTGTGGCTTTGTTTTAAAGCTACGTTCGTGCCATTTTTAATGGAAAAGAGGACAAGTAAATGGCAGCCTTGATTTGGCTGACAACTCTTCAATAAAATCTTGACTCAACAGAGGGTGACCAGATAGGTTAGGTTGGGTGGTTGCAGTGGCTGACTGCTGCAGAGCAGTCACACTTAGGCCAGAGTAGGCCCATTGTGATACCACGCGGATTGACTTCTCCTAACGCTGGAACCAGTTGGTGTGCCCCTAGGTGCAGGAGCCTACGACTGGCAAGAGCACTGCAGGAGCAGAGAAGGTGATGAGTGTTCTCTTCCTCCTCTTCATCCATGCAGCTTCTGCAAAAATCATGATATGGAGCACCCATCCTGTGAGCCTGAGTGCCAATTACACAGTGCCCGGTTATGAATCCTACGAGGGTCCTTAATGATGGCTTGCTGAGTCCAAGTACACTGAGTGACCATTTTAGGTTGAGTGATGGCCAGATTTCTTTTGTTTTAAGGCAGGTGGTGGCTTCTAGCCATTTGTCATCGGTGGTTTTAATTCTTCTTCTTCTTCTTCTTGTGGCGCCACAGTCCGGGGTGAACCTGGCCCTCGGTCAACAATCCTCTCCAGCTGGCACGTTCTTTAGCCAGCTGCCTCCAATTTCGCACTCCAAGTTGGTTGAGGTCTTTTTCCACTTGAGTGCGCCATCGGGTTCGTGGTCGTTCTCTATTGCGTTGTCCCACTGGCTCGGAGTCGAAGACTCTTCGGGCTGGAGCAGTGTTGTCCATGCGCTCTACATGGCCTAGCCATCTTAGGCGTTGAATCCGTAGACGCCTGACTAGACTCATGTCGCTGTACAGCCCGTACAGTTCGTGGTTGAATCTTCTTCTCCAAGAACCTTCAACGCAAACAGGACCAAAGATTGCACGCAGAACTTTTCTCTCGAAGAGACCAAGTGCGTCTTCATCCGTTCTTGCGATAGTCCAAGCTTCCGCGCCATACAGCAGGACAGGGATGATCAAGGTCTTATATAACGTGAGCTTTGTCTTTCGAGAGAGGGCTCTACTACTCAATTGCCTCTTGAGCCCAAAGAAACAGCGGTTGGCAAGAGTTATTCTGCCTTTAATCTCGGTACTGACGTTGTTCCCACTATTTACTTGGGAGCCAAGGTAGACGAAGTCATTTACTACCTCGAAGTTGTAGCTGCCTATGGTGACGTTCTGACAGAGTCGTCGATGTTGTGTGTCCTTTCTTGATGACAGCATATACTTTGCTTTGCCCTCATTCACCACTAAGCCCATTTTTGCCGCCTCCGTCTCAATACAAGCAAACGCTTCATTGACGGCTCGCTGAGTTCGGCCAATCACGTCAATATCGTCCGCGTATGCTAGCAGTTGAACGGACTTCTGGAAGATCGTGGCTCGGGTGTTTACGTTTGAGATTCGCACGATCTTCTCAAGTATGATGTTAAAGAACTCACATGACAGCGCGTCGCCTTGCCTAAAACCTTTTTCGACATTGAAGGTCTCGGTGAGTTCGTTACCGACCTTGATGGAGCAGCGAGAGTTCTCCACCGTCATCCTGCACAATCTGACGAGGCCCAACCAGGTCTTCTCCAGCTGCTTTAAACAGCTCCGCGGACAATCCATCTGCTTTAGCAGCGGACTCTCTTCTATCGTCGCCCATTGCGTGGAGTGGAAAATTCTGCCTGACAGCGGTATTGGTGTCCTCTTCGCCGGTGAACAGTCTGCAGAAGTGATCCTTCCAGATTCTCAGTATCGACTGCGACTCAACTACAAGTTGTTCCTCTTCGTTCCGCCAGGCTTCTGTCCCATGTTTGTACCCTTTGGATAGTCACGGACATTATTACTGCCGTACTACCTCTCCATTTCCTCGATCGCGCGCTTCTCATGCTCCTTCTTCTTCTCTTTGAGAAGCCGGTGCTCTTCCCTTCTTTTAAGTTCGTAGAGCTCACGAACCGCTCTCGTCCTTCTATCCAGCATCGCCTTATATGCTGCTAGCTTCGCTGAATGCGCCTGCCGACACTCGTTGTCAAACCATGGATTTTTTCTACATGGCGCTTCTCTCATGACGTTTTGACAACGGTTCCACTGTTCGTCGATTGTTTCGCCTGGCAGGGTTGGACTCTCTGAGAGCTTCAGGGAGACTCGATCGGAGAAGTTCCCAGCGGTCGATTGCGATTGTAGCTTTCCAACGTCAAACTGTTTTGGTCTTGCTCTACTCCGTTGTACAATCGATATCCGAGTTCTGGACTTGGCTACGACAAGGTTATGATCCGAGTCGATGTTGGCACCTCGGAACGTTCGGACATCGAGGACACTGGTGGAGTGTCTGACGTCGATCGCAATGTGATCAATCTGGATGACGGTTGATTGATCAGGGGACCGCCAGGTCCCTTTGTGAATGTTGAGGTGTGGGAACCGCGTGCTGGCTACAGTGAAGTTTCGCCCCGTCAGGAAGTCCAACTGCCTAAGACCATTGTCGGACGTGTTGCCGTGCAATAAAATCTCCTAGAACGATCTTGGTGTCGTAGCTGGGGCATTGATCGTATGTTCTTTCTAGGAGATCATAGAAGTCATCCTTGCTATCATCGTCTTTGTCCTCCGTTGGGGCGTGGGCGCAAATTAGGCTGATGTTGCCGAATGTTGCCTTGATGCGGATTGTTGTGAGGCGTTCGCTTATGTATCTAAAGCTTAAGACTTCTTGCCTAAGTCAGCCTCGAACAACAAAACCGCATCCAAACAAGCGCTGCCTTCGCTCTTTGTAGCAATCGCCGTAATATATGTCGCAGTTTTTCATCCTCTTTTTGCCCGGCCCATCCCATCGCACCTCTTGGATGGCGGGGATGTCAGCCTTATAGGCTTCTAGGGCCTCCGCAAGTTCATCGGCTGCGCGTCGTCTGTTCAGTGACCTCACATTCCACGTGCAGAACCGA
Source organism: Eristalis arbustorum (assembly GCA_916610145.1). Classification (NCBI taxonomy): domain Eukaryota; kingdom Metazoa; phylum Arthropoda; class Insecta; order Diptera; family Syrphidae; genus Eristalis; species Eristalis arbustorum. The sequence goes on along the minus strand of OU744318.1, from coordinate 63,602,434 downwards.
AAATCGTTGTCCTTATTTCGTTGTGCATGGTCGTCAGCAGTAGGGTCATCCGTATCCGAGGCTTGTTGCCGTCTCTGAACTATTGCGAGTTTTACACGGTGGGGAAGTTAACCCCACGCGAAACCCCCGAACCTGGAGGACCGGGTCCTGGTTTAAACCCCCGGACAAGGGGTAGCTGCATACATTGGTTCACCTCTAAGCGGCTGCAGTAGAGGTTATCCAGAGGGCGCCGCGGGCAGGCTGTATGTCAACTTGACCTGTGCATTTACAGGGATCGTTGCTGGCATCTCGCCAAGTTGAGAGCAATCAACAACTTTGCCCTGGATGCACAGGCCCATGCCCATGGTTTTAATTGTATGAACCTTTAAAAGATGATAGGCTGTAGCGATTGGCATGGAAGGTGGTACCCCTTCTATCGATAAGGATGAGGTTGTACCACACTTAGCGAGTTCGTCGGCTTTGCAATTTCCTGGTATGTCACAGTGTCCCGGCACCCACATGAGCTGAATGTTGAAATGCTCGGCCATCTCGTTAAGAGACAGCCTGCAGTTAAGGGATGTTTTAGAGTAGAACATGACATTGTCCACGGATTTTATGGCGGCCTGGCTATCGGAACAGATGGTGATATCCCTTTTTGATATCACATTGCCTCTTTAATCGCTATGGTGTCTGCCTGAAAAACGCCACAGTGATCAGGGAGTGAATCTTGTGAATAGACACCCGCACGCACCCCTTCTTTTGTCTTTGATCCATCTTTGAAAATGCGCAGAGGATCTTTCAGCGTTTGCCTGTCAGTCATCCAGTCCGATCTGGGAGGAATGCTGATTGAGAATTTCTTCTCGAAGATGGCCTGGGGTAGTAGGCGGTCGGTGTTGCTAGGTAGGAAATTGAATGCCTTGAGAATGGTTGAGTGGCCAGTTTTGAGTCTCAGGGCTGTGCTTGCTGCTGCTTGTTTCCCGAATACTTCCAAAGGTGGGCGATGGAGGAGAATATTCAGTGCGTCTGACGGAGTACTTCTCAGTGCCCCGCTGATACACAGGCAGGCCAGTCTTTGTAACTCGGTTGAGTGCATTGCAGTTTATCGCCTTGTTAAGTGCTGTCCACCAAACTGAGACACCATGCAAAAGTGTCGGTCTGACAATAGAGGTGTAAGTCCAGGGTGACCAGATATGTGCCATGCCATTTTGTATGATATCGCACAGCTTTGCTGACAATGCTTCAATCTGTCGGTCCATACGTGGGTGACTCGGTCCAAGACGTGCGGCGCCGCAAATGCTGACCTCAAGATCATCAACAGATGGTCAGCAAGTCGCACGATCGCGGTCGGAAGTCGATGAACGTTCGCCGTAAGATGATGAAGTCGCAAGAGTTTTCCTTCACAACGTCGTGTCCGTCGATTGCTCGGTACGTAGCCCCGTTCTTTCGGAAATATCGACGTTCTCGACGTTCTCGACGTCCTCTTGTCACAGACAGTGGCTTGGCATCGCTCTAAATCAGAGACCATTGGGGGCAACAGACTCCTTCCACAGGAACAAAAAAAAAAACGGGTTGTCCCCCTGGCGATGCCCATCGGGTCTCCATCGACTGCTGAATATTTTGACAGTTGGATGTCTGATGTCGAGCTTTAAAAAAATCCCATTCACCACAAATCTCTTGACTCCCACGAGAATCCTCACGTTGTCATCAATCAAACTCCTTTTTTCCAGTGGACTCCCACAACATTCCATACAGTCCCCCGATCTTTTTCTTCCCCACTACCAGTCCATTGCGTGACCCAATTCTGAAAGTCCATCGCCGTCATTAGTCACTAGCCGCATTGACAGTTGACAAATGACATCTGCATCTGTCATCTAGTCGATAAATCACGTCCCAATGCATCTGCTCCTCCATCTCCATCTGCGGCTCGGGAATTAAATGACGTCAATCATCGCGTAAGCTGAAATTAAAACCATTTTATCGTGTGAACAGTTTAGGCCACGTCCACCGGCCATTTGGGGGAACAAACGATCGTTATTCTGGGTCATTGGACGGCGGCCGCCGAGAGTGCGTCGAGTGGAGGAGGCAAATCACCGTTTTGGATACGTTCCACACGAATTATCTGCAATTTATTGCGATGCTTATCGCCGAACGGATGAATTTAAAGCGGAAAGCGGTGGTGGCTTGATGGATGGTCATGTCCATTTCGCGGGGGAAGCGAGTAAATGGACTAGAACGGGACGGCGGTTTAGGGAACGTGCGTCGCTTGAGGTGGTCCGTAAATTGAAGTAGGAAATGGGAGGTTCATTTTAGAAAATCACTGGCGAAGGCTGATAGGTGAGCTCGATTGAAACGGAGACCCTTTGGCAGGTGGTTCGACGCTAAGGCACTCAATCGCGCACTGAACTCAGGTCGAGGAGAGGTACGCGATCTGGCCACTTTTCGATTCCACCGCCTTTCGTCGCATTCGTTAGCCTCCTCTGCTGTTCTCCAAAGTCAAAGTGACTCCCAAACCACACCTCTTGAGTCACACTAGAGAAGCCGCAGTCAACCGCACTTCAAATTTAGTCTCGAGCGATAAGGAGGGTTCCCAAGAATAGGCACACACTTGTGGTTTTTCTCTAGACCTCACGCGATAAGCCCGCACGCAGCACCTTGAGTCATGCCTGAATGCCTGTCATGATTGGATTTCGAACTTCGAATCAAAGTCTCGGCGCACGCAATCACCGCACGTCCTCTGGCAACTCTGGCAACGGGGAATTTTATTTCAAAAGTTTTTCTCTCGCATTTGTCAAGCTTGACGGCACGGCATCCGAATCGATGGCTCGTCCGTGGAAGAGGCAAACAGATGCACGCTTCGTTTTTTCTTTATTTGAGTTTTTTGTTTGCGTTCGCCTTTGATGTTGGAACATCAACTTTTTCCTCGAGCATGCAGATCGTCGTCGTCGTCGTCATCATTATCCTTGTTCCCGTCCTCGTCCTCGTCCACATCATCATCAGCAGCAGAAGCAGAAGCAGAAGCAGTAGCAGCCTCATCAGCAGTAGCAACAACATTAAGAGCAGTAGCCCATTGCAGTCAGCACTCAGCAGCCATCAGGCATCAGCCATCAAGCATCATCGGTCATCTTCATCACTAGCGCTCGTCGTCGCTCGGACTCGGTGTGCCCAGTGAACTGAAATCAATTCGTTAGAGTGTGTGTCCCATTTGACGGCGAATTGCGAGTGAGAATCCCATCCGATGTCGCCGAGGTGCGATGACACCATTCCTCCCGGACAGCGATGACGACGACAGTGACACAGTGGAGAGGTTTGCTCGGTTCAGTTGTGTTGTGGCCTGTGTGTGATGGGGGGACGGGGTCTTGGAGCTTAATTCTGATTTATGGCACGACTGTAGGGTCCAACTTGACTTTCGCTGCTTCGAGTTTAATTTCTTAATTGATGCTGCAGGCCTAATTAAGCCATGTCCACATTTCGGGCAAACACACAAATGACTCGCCGGGGACTGGTGACTGGAGGGAGCGATGTAGCGTCCATGGAATGGAGACTGACATGTGTTGGAGTTCAGTTCAGGAGGATTCAGGAGGATTTATGATTCATTTATGACGGCGCGAAATTAGGGAGTTTAACAAGTTTTCAAGAAGTTCGCTTGAAGTTTGATGAAACGCGCCGATAAATCTCTACCAGAACAATCATTGCTGCTTGAATAGAATAATAACGCGGGATGGAAGGTAAGGCGTCAAGGATCACAGAGGTCGTTGGTTTCCCCTCGAAACTTATACAATTGGGCGTGCGATGAGCCACGACGCATTATTAAGTCTTTACGCCAATAAAGTGAGTTCTCACGAGAAATGGACCTATCAAGGAGTGGGAACAGTGGTTGTTGTTCGCGAGTACAAATACTTAAAAATGTTGGTGTCTTCGAACCTGAATATGAAGACACATCTAGAAGCCAAACGAGCAATATCATCCTATCATCATCACCCCACAACGATTCACGAATTTGGCAGATATTCATGAATTGTTTTGTTTATGTGGGGAATTCACGAATTTCGACTTTAGTGGGGCAAATATGCACGAATCAGCCGCCATTTTCGTGGGGAACTTGATATGGGTGCTGTCATTCATTCATGAATATCCGTCAAAAAGTAGGGGAAAATCCATCAAATTCGTCGACGGACTAGATGGCAAACAGCTGTGCAGTCGGCTATCTCTCTAGTACTTTATTTCTAGTCCATGTATCCTTATTGTCAACTAAAGCGAGACAGCTTATTAGCGGGTAACTCACCATCCTGTGGTGAATTGAGTGCGCATCTGACTTTGTCTCAATACTCTCAATATTGTTCATCCTTTTAAAGGGTGATTTTTTAAAAGCTATAGAAAAGTTTTTCAAAAAAAAAAAACACATACAATTCATAAAAATGCATGAAATCTTTATTCGAATCCATAGTACTTCTTGGTTGGCACTACAGTCCGGGGTGGACCTGGGCCTCAACCAACATGCCTCTCCAGCCAGCACTCCTGCAGTTGCGCACACCAAGTTGGTTGAGGTCCTTTTCCACTTGTGTGCGCGCCATCTAGTGCGAGGACGTCCTCTGTTGCTCTGTCCCAATGGCTCGGTGTCGAAGACTCTTCGGGCTGGAGCTGTGGTGTCCATCCGCTCTACATGACCTAGCCATCTTAAGCGTTGGATCCGAAGACGCTTGCCTAGGTGCATGCCGCTGTACAGCCCGTATAGTTCGTGGTTGAACCTTCTCCTCCAAACGCCATCAACGCAAACAGGACCAAAGATCGAATCCATAGTACGGTCCATATAATTTAATGTTTGAAGATTATTTCATGCAAATGTTGACCTTGACTGCGCCTCAAAAGGTCCATCCGCTTAGTCCAATTTTGGCATACTCTTCCCAACGTTTTGGCCGGTATCTCACGAATAAATGCTTCAATGTCGTCTCCCAATGCGTCAATTGAAGCGGGCTTGTCAGTATAGAGGTTAACACGAGTGCCCCAAATACGTTTGGTATTGTGGGAACTAAATGTAGCGCACCGACATAGCGTCAGCAGAATGCTGCAACACCGGTGTGCGAATCAAACGTGGAAGATGCAGATGCAGCGTCTGGGCAGCACAAAAGGTTAAGTTACATTTAAGGTAATTGCAGCTAGATGTAAGGTAGAAATATATTTGTCAATAAACGGAGACTCACTCGTTGTTTAGCCTCCAAAAGAAGAGGTCGTGTTGGAATTATTAACTTAGACATGAGCTTTAACATAGCCCCACAAAAACGAGTCATCTCACGGTAGCGCTCACCATTCACAGTTACGTTACGATTCGCATCATCTTTGAAGAAGTACGGTCCAATGATGCCACCAGCCCATAAACCGCACCAAACTGGGACACTTTCTGGATACATTGGCAGCTCTTGCAAAGCTTCTGGCTGATGTTCACTCCAAAATCGACAATTCTCCAATTCTACTTATTATACGCACCCATTGAGCCAAAAATGAGCTTCGTCGCTGAACACAATGAACAACAAAAAGCGCGCGATGAACTTTCTTAACAGAGCACGCAGTTTGACAATAAAATTCAATAATTTGCCCGTGGTGGCTCGTGGCGTTGTGGGTATGCGCGTCAACCCAAACCTAGACGTCGTAGGTTCGATTCCAGCTCTGAGCGACAAAAATAGTTTTCACGACCCCACCTCTTTCGAGTCACTGACAATGCTCAAAGAAAAAGCTTCTCAAACTTGACCGTTCGGAGTCGGCTTAAAACTGTAGGTCCCTTCCACTCGCGTGAGAGCAGTAGCACCCACAACACGAGTGATTGCTGAGAAGCTAGATCCTGCACGGTGCATCGCGTATGTGTTACCCTGGTGCGACACAACCGGATCAGTTTTCCCGGAATCCCGAATTCGGCCATCGCTTCGAAAAGCTCCTTGCGATGAATGCTGTTGTATGCGGCTTTAAAATCGATGAACAGATGGTGAGTATCGATTTGAAACTCGCTGGTCTTCTCCAGCATCTGCCTTAGTGTGAAGATTTGGTCTGTAGTCGATTTGCCGGGTCGGAAGCCGCACTGGTACGTGCCGATTAGTGCGGTGCAAAACGACTTTAGACGTTCACACAGTACGCTGGATAGGATCTTGTAGGCGACATTGAGCAGGGATATACCTCTGTAGTTCTTGCAGGAGGTAGGATCGCCTTTTTTGTGGATGGGGCATATGGAGCTGATATCGTCGGGCACGCTTTCATCTTCCCAAATTCGACAAATGATCTGGTGCATGCTCCCTACCAGGACATTGCCACTAGCTTTGAAAAGCTCCGATGGTAAGTCATCTTAGCCTGCGGCTGTGTTGTTCTTCAGACCTTAAATGGCTGTACCAACTTCTTCAAAGCTAGGTGGGAGGAGTACTTCGTCGACTGGAGTTGGGATTTCCTTGCTCCCCATCAACACTCTCCGAATAATGGATCACAGTTCTGGCCAACTGAACACGGTTTTCTCACGAAAATGTTTGAATCGGCATCCATTTTGTGGTGAATTGACGAAAGTTGTAAGAGCATACGTTTCTCACATTCCTCTCTGAGACGAAGATGGATATCTCTTTGCTCTCTTATTTCCGGCCGGATACGCCTCCGATATTTGTGGACCTCACTACTCTTAGAATGGTGTACTTGATGTGTCTGGTTCCCCCTGAGGTGGTCCAGGTGCACGAAAGCGAAAAGCATTCTCTAGTGTGCAGCTCCCCATCTGACATGTCTCCTCTCAGACTCATCTTCGCGAACCCAAAGGTTTGTTTCAACCGATCCAGCGTCTTCTCATCGGCGAGGAGACCTGCCTCGTCTGGCGGTCTAACATCTCAAGTTTGCAAACAAAACCACACTGGAGCTCTTCGTAATCCATTCGTGACAACATCTAAAGCACCGTGAGCTTACCCTGGCCTAAGCGTGTCTGCCCTTTAGCAGTCAGCCACTACAACCTTACCTAACCTAATATCTAAGGCAACGCCCTCACTCCTGGCAGACTCCGAAGTGGTAAGGCCCACCAAACTGCACCAAACAATTCTGAAGATCTCTCAATGTTCCCCGTCATGCAATTCACCTCCACAGCTGACCCATGCCCGACATCTAATCAAATCACATAAAAAATGCATCGGTTTCCTCCTCCAGTTGCTCAAACTGTGTCAAGGCTTGCCATCAAACCGACGCACACGCTCATTATCGAATTCAATTCCATTCACTTCTGCCCGTCATCCGGGATCCATCGGAAAAAAGAACCGTGCCACCGAGCGAAGGCGCATTCAATCTAAATCGCCGTCGAACACGCATAGAGGCGAGCCACGAGATGGAACCACAATTTGCATACGAGATGCGATTTGCACTCGCATTGCGAGCAGAATTTCAAATTCCGTCCCAGTCATCCATTTCAATTCGCAGCCAACACCAGTGGCGACCGACAATAGCGCACGCCACACAACAGCACAGCAAACGCACGAATGGCGGCCATTTTTGCTCGAGATTCGTCTCAATTACTTGAAATTGAAGCTGGAACAGCTTCAGCTGCAGCTCCCTGTGTCCTCACACTCCTCCGAGTCGGCCGAGTCCCACGCGTCAGTCCGCTCAATTGAGGAGTCCTTGTCGCACTGATGCGAGTGCAAGGGCTGCTCTTTTGTCCGCGCGACACTTTGTTGCATAAACACTGAAGTGTAGTGGCAATTCCGAAGCTTTTCACGCTCTCCCCGTCGCCGCATGGAACGAGGCAAAGCGACAATTAGTCCCATTAACCTCGTTTGAACTTGTCGCGTTTCCTCGTCTTCGTCGTCGTCTTCGATGTGGCCACCCCGCCTCTGATCGTGTTGCGAAGTCAGCGGGCGAGCGTTGCGTTACATCATTGGAAAGTGGACGGAATGCGCGCCTCACGGAAGCGAATTTCTTGAAGAGAGCCTCAATTAAGTCCACTCGGAGTGTCATCCATTTCAATGAGGACGCCGATTGGAGCGCATCTTCGTCGACTGGCAGGAACTGCAGCTGCACTCCACGCACATGACATTCACAAGGACACATGTCGCCGTCGCGACCGCAGTTGCAATCGATATCGGAACGAATCCCCGGTCGTGGGCAGGAGGTTCTAGTTCGAGCTCGGTTTCGCTCCACGCTCGATGTGGTGTCAGCCTCCTCGTCTCCCGCTTCGTGGCGTATTTACTGTCAATTAATATTCGCACCTCAGCTCGTTTTATCGCGAGCAGCTATTACATTTCACACCGTTTTTGGGGGGCTGACGATACATCAAAGCCCATGTCAATGACCGACTGTCCAGCTCTTTCTCTCCGCGAAAACGAAAAACAAGTTCTTCTCCATTCCACCTCCGCCGCGTGTGAACTCCTGAGAGGCCGATCTCGCGGTCTCACAATGTCATCCGGTATTTTTGGATCCAGATACAAAAAAAAAAACACACAAAAATCGCACGCAATTAAGTGACACTCCCACCGCTGCGCAGCGCGCGTGTTCGCAGTGTGCGGCGCTCCGCTCTGAACTTGGGCTCCACCGAGTGATTATTATGTCATCGTCAAACGGTTGATGAGTATCTGAGACCGAAATAAAATTAATTATCAGCCCCCACGGTGACGGCGCGGCGGCCAGGGTTAGGTGCTGATGGATGCCGGGCCGGCCGTGCGTCTGAATGTGCTGCAGGATGCGCGGCGGACGTGCAAATGACACCTGATTCTGGGGACTTTCTGCTCCAGAAGCGCCTGGAACTGGGTCAGTGGACGTTGTCCCGCCTAGATGCGTGCTGACTCAGACACAGACGTGAGCTGGAGCGGGTGAGTGCTTGTGATTAATTGGGGCGCGAAGTGAAGCGGGTTCTTGGAAGCAACTTCGGGTGTCCGTCTCAGTTTGTTTTTTGTGTGTGGTTGCCAGTGGATGTCGTCGATAGCGATGCTTGATGAAATGCCTGCAGACGCACGGGACGGAGGCAATGACATGAAATCGATTAGAGTGCGTCAGTTGTTTGTGACCGCAAACGTGGCTTTTTGTGAACTTCGAAGAGGGGAATCACTGGATTGAGTACCCATTTGTTCTGAACCCGGCGATGCCCTATGGCCATGGCGGAGTTCTGCAAATAATGAGGGTGTGGCACAACATCTCTCCTAGCAAAAGAGGTGATTCACCTTCTACGGAGCCGATCGCTGTATCCAACTGAAATAAGTGTTTAGATCCAGTGGCATACACCTTTGGTCCAACGCCATCGCTTCCAGAGCTTCCAGACTTCCAGTGGCTTCCAATGGCGGTGCTGACTGGAAGTCGTCGTTTTGTAGTCTCAAATCTGTCGTGGATCGTAAAGTGACAACAGTGGGGTTTCTTTAACATTTTTTTTTTTGCAACGACAGAGTCCAAAGTGGGGAGGTTAAATAGTGGAAGGTATTGCCGTCAACAGTCCCCTGAGACATACGAAGGCACAGACGCTCAAGAGTCACGTCACTTACTTACTTACTTATCAGGCAGACGAACCATGAAGGGTGTGAGCTCGAGCAATTGCTGCCTTTCATCGGTGACGGTCCTGGGCACGCTGCATCCACTCATCAAGGCCAAGCCGTCTTGCATCCGCGATGACTTGGTCTTTGTACCGGAGGTTCGGTCTTCCCCTCCTTCTTGAACCAGGAGGCTCGGACTCGAAGACCCTCTTTGCTGGAGCGTTGTTGTCCATTCGCTCGATGTGGCCGAGCCAGTGTAGTCGACGGATTTTTGCCTTCCGGACTACATCCACATCCTTGTACAGCTCGTAGAGTTCGCGGTTGTGTCTTCTCCTCCATTCGCCTTCCTCGCAGACGGGACCATATATCCAACGTAGATTTTTTCTTTCGAAGGCACCAAGAATCAGCTCTGCAGCCTCACTTAATGTCCAGCTTTCGGCTCCATGAAGTAGGACTGGCAGGATAAGGGTTTTGTAGAGCATGACTTTGGTCCTTCGAGTCAGGAGCTTCGAGCCCAGTTGTTTTGACAGACCGAAGTAGCATCGGTTGCCAAGGGCGATTCTACGTCGGATCTCCACTACGATGTCATTCGTGGCGTTTACATTTTCCCCAAGCCAGACAAACCCCTTTTCTACCTCGAAATCGTAGCTGTCGATTGTGACGTTTTGGCCTGGGTGGTGTGCGGCGGATCGTTTTTTGCTCGACAGCATGTATTTTGCTTTGTCCTCGTTGACCTTAAGACCAGCTCGTTTCGCCTGTTCCTCAATTGCCGTGAAAGCTTCCACTATGGCACGTTGGGACCGCGCGACAATGTCGATGTCATCCGCGTATCCCAACAGCTGGACTGACTTGTAGAAGATAGTGCCTTCCGTGCTTACAGCCGTCCGCCGCACTATCTTCTCCAGTACCAAATTGAAGAAATCACACGACAGCGCATCTCCTTGCCGAAATCCGGTGCAGGTTTCGAACGGTTCAGAGGTTTTTGAACCAAACTGCACGGTGCATTGAGTATCTGTTAACGTGGTGCTCCGGGATTCCGAATTCTGCCATCGCTTCGAATAGCTCCTTGCGATGAATTCTGTCGTATGCGGCTTTAAAATCGACGAACAGATGGTGAGTATCGATTTGAAACTCGCTGGTCTTCTCCAGGATCTGCCTTAGTGTGAAGATTTGGTCTGTAGTCGATTTGCCGGGCCGGAAGCCGCACTGGTACGTGCCGATTAGTGCGGTGCAAAACGGCTTTAGAGTGACGTCAACTACCTAGGAAAAAGGTCATGCCAAGAGTAGTGGCATTTACGTACATAATTGGTGAATGAAAAAAAGATATTTTTTGAACTTCCGGTTCACTGCAGTCGAATGCTCTAGTTTGTCGAAGAATCAATTCCATTCATCGGCTTATCTCTGCTATCCACCAAGTCTGATAAGCCTTTGAAAATCTCATCGTCTCCCTCCACGGGCTCGACGCGTCCCCTCACAAGGTTGCCGAACGAAATTACTTTTTCAAGTTTCATCTTGAATTTTGCCATCAATAAGGGGAAACACTGCCAGCAGCACCTCGGACAAAAGGGCGAAGACAACATATTTGTTGGCTGTTGGCTTTTTTTTGTGTTTTGCTGATGTCTACACATTATTCAACGGAGCAAGGACGATATCCAAATAGAGAACTACCCACACACACGCTCCTCTCTGCCAGCAGTTTAGTGAACCGTGCACGCCGTGTTTTTTACGTCCTTTCCCTCTTGTGCAGTCGTTTTTGCACAAACAACGAGTCATTGAGGAGCACAGGCAGAGCGGAGACGACAAGAGGAGAACTCACACAAGTGTCCAAAATTATATGCAAAACGGAGAGGGGGGGACTTCTCCTCCACTTCACCGAGTCTATTACAACAACATTCAATGCTACATCGTCTCGGGCACAGTCATGGAGGGTATTTCTCGTTCGCCAGGATATTGCCTGCACCCACACCCACACCGATGCACAGGCTCTGCCTCGCTCTCTTAAGTTCCTTGCACTATTGCATGAGAGTTTGTGAAATTCATCACTTGGCGTGGCGAGGGGTGTCGACGCCGGTATTTGGGTGGAAAGTGTAGACAAAAGCATCTTTTCTGGCAGTTCTTTGGGAACTCCCGTATTTTTATTGTGTAGTTATTTGTTCTTTTTCTTTGCAATTGCAGCCGTCTCGGTTATTCACCGAGATTTGTCTGACGTCTATGCACCGGCCAGCAAATAACCCCCAGACACACAGTGCCAACAAATGGAGCAAGACGCGACGGGGCAGCAACTAGAGGAAAAACGGGGAATGTCGCTCGGATTTAGTGCAGAGTATGGCGGTTTTCGCGCACTTCGTGGAGGCAGCTCGGCATGACGTTTGTGGTCTGATTCGAGGACACCTGCCAAGAGGAGGATTTTCTGGGAAAATGTGGAGGTTTTGCTTAGGAATCACACGGCATTTGCACGGTTCAATGGAGCCATGGTAGATGTTTCAACGGGTCCTTGGAAGAGCGACACATTTTGAAAGATTCCCGTAGTCTGTCGAGACAAGTGCAGAGCTATTTTAAGGGCCGATGCAAAGATGCTTTGAGGAAGGGACTTTCCCATAAACATGGAGTTGCTAACCAAAGCTAACAATCAACCTCGAGAACCCTAGTCGTACCGGCCGATATGCTTGCTGGACACAACAGGAAAGATCTTGGAATACATAATAAACGTCATGCTTATCCCCTGTTAGGCTAGGTCATGTAGAACCAATGGACACCACAGCTTCGGCCCGAAGAGTCTTCGAATCCAATCCATTGGGACAACGAAATAGAGGACGTCCCACAATCTAGATCGAATTGGCGCACACAATTGGAGAAGGACGTTCAACAACTTTGTGCGCGCAACTGGAGGCAGCTGGCTGGAGAATCTTGTTGGTTGAGGCACAGGTTCATCCAGGACTGTTGCGTCAAACAAAGACGATAGGAAGAAGATCTTTATCCAACTTACTGTACGGCTTTAGAAAATCGCGTTCTCCAACAACGCTGTCAAAGTGGTGCTACATACACCAGCTGATACGACACAGGGAGAAACACAGAGATTCGGACACAAAGTACTCTGTCGGAGCAACGCTGGACGTGAAAAGCGCCTTCAACTCTCAAAATGTCCACGCATACTCCTGCCAACGGGACGAATAATAATGACACAGACTCGTTCCCACACACATTGCCCTTGGTTTCTTATAAGTATTGACCAGCAGCAGCAAACAACAGCCAGCCAACTACCCAGACGCACTATCGTTGTTACGACAACCGATGTACCTGCAGTCACCATGCTGTTACTCTCCACATTTTTTCCAATCCCGTTTTCCCACAGTTTGACCTTTCCTTCTAGATAATCTAGTTTTGTCTAGATAATCTTAGTTTATCAGGTTCATGCTTCTTGAAATAACAAGAAATTATTTTTTAAAAACGCCGGTACCAAACGGACAATGGCCCGCAGAGTTACGATGTTGCAGCAGGAGTTCCCCAGGGATCAGTTCATGGACCCATTTGGAGTGCTAAGGTTGTCAGCACCACAAATAGTCAAGGTCATTGTTATTGCCAACGATAAATAAATAGTGGATAATATTCCACCTCAAACGAAGCGATCACCAGAACCAAAGACTGGCTGGAATCTACCAAAGGAACATAGGACTAGCTGACCACAAGACCGAAGCTGGCTTAGTAACCAGCCGATAGAGTATGGAATACGAGAACATTCTGCATGGTTCCCAGATTATCAGGCCGCTTAAATGTGCCAGAATACCTGAGGGGTGATGGTCGGCCCCACGTCTTTAGAGTCACTGAGAAAGCTCGAAGAGTACTTCTGTCAGAAAAAGCTTCTCAAACTTGGCCTTTCGGTATCCGCATAAAACTGTAGGTTTCACTCGTGAGAGAACAAGTGTGATCTTGTTGGAATGGTTGCTGAGAAGCTAGGGTCTGGCTCTCCTTATTTACGGTGTTCCAGAATAGGCACGAGCTCTCACTAGAAAAATTTAAAGGCTTTCGTCAGCAGACAGTCTCTGCGCAATGCGAACAATCAGCTGACTGTGAACAATTTCGGACGAAGCACTTTGCGTTATTGTGGGTATGATCCTTATCTACAACTTGCCAACGAGATGCAAAGGGCCTGCCTATGACGAACGGCCCTTCAAGACAAAAGAAAAGCCAGATGAGACCAAAAGCAGATGGACTCATTAACCGACAGCGCGGTTGAAGCATTGACAACTAGAGCGGGAACTGCAGACACCGTTGTTGTCAGACCATAGAGGTAATCGGAAATGCCTCCACTGATTTGGTCAGGATAGTTTACCCCTCTATCTAGAATGCGCGGTGATGCAGAGCACACAATTTTTCATTGCAGGCCCTCTGCGCTAGCAAGAGCAAGTCTTTGAATTCCCGCGCTCCTGGTCATGCATATGGCAGAGTCACTAGATAAATAGTTGGAGGATAGATAAATAGTTGAAGAAGAAGATTCCACAGCTTCATGACAGTTAAGACGTTGAACACATCCCTCGCTTCTGACAAGATTGGAGACAATTGCACACCAGATCAGTCCTCGAACACATCGCTCGCTCATCACTAGATGATCCAGCAAACTTTCACTGACCCACTTCCCAGAGAAACGCTCCTCTTGACTTGACATTTCGTCGCGCATCAACTGCCACCGCCATGCGCGGTCTGTCATCGTCGTCGAGTCGAACAATATTTTGATCCGTCTCTTGTCAAAAGTCGACAGACTGTCTTAAAAAAACACTAAACTCGCACAATGGCCACCCCATTGTCTGCGCCGTCAACCGATCGCCTTTGTCTGCACACACCACCAGCCAGCCACTGCGCCCACTTCCGCTGCCGCTCATTCCATTCTCTTTTCGCACATAGGCGAGCGCACATCATTTCACCACTTATCGGCGATGGTGCGTTGTTGTTGTGTGTCCCGCCATAAATTAGTCATTCAAGACCAATTTGAACGTTTTACTCGCCATTCAAGGTCGACTTGAGGATTTAATGGCTCAAGTGGGCCTCTGTCTTCGCGCTTTGTGTTCTGATCTGATTTTCGGCTGAGCACAATGGGCCCGGCTGACGGGGAAAGTAGGTGAGACGGTTTCTATTCCATCGGTGATAGGCAAAACGCAGAGGAAACGTAAACAGACGAACCGAAGCTCCACACACTCATCAGTCATTCGAAAGTGATTGCAAATTTTGTGTGTGTTTTTTTTATCTTTTGTCGAAAGCAGATTGCAACGCGCAGAAGAAATTGGCTTATCGCAGCGGAATGCGGTTTATTCGTTTTTCTTTGTTTTTTTTTCTATGGATACTTGGAAAGGAGAATATTTGTTTTGACGGAGTGCGTCCGGACAGGTGACTGTCAGTGAAGTTTGACAGAGGCGAACTGACAGGGTTAAGCTTAGATGGTTTGGGATTTTCGATTTACACAGGGAGTGCTGTCTCCCTGGAAGCAGTGAGTGGAATCCTAAATGAAATATAGACGGTGACTAGATATGACGAGAACTGAGTTGGCAGAACACTCCGCGACAAACAACACTATCAGCTTCTTCTTCTTCTTTGATTGGCGCTACAGTCCGGGGTGGACCTGGGCCTCAACAAACATGCCTCTCCAGCCAGCACGATCTTTCGCCAGCTGCCTCCAGTTGCGCACACCAAGCTGGTTGAGGTCCTTTTCCACTTGTGTGCGCCATCTAGTGCGAGGACGTCCTCTGTTGCGCTGTCCCACTGGCTCGGTGTCGAAGACACTTCGGGCCGGAGCTGTGGTGTCCATTCGCTCTACATGACCTAGCCATCTTAAGCGTTGGATCCGAAGACGCTTGACTAGGTGCCATAAACGCAAAAAGGACTAAAGATCGTACGCAGAACTTTTCTCTCAAAACAACCAAGAGCTTCTTCATCCGCTTTCAATAGCGTCCATGTCTCTGCGCCATAGAGCAGGAGTGGAATGATCAGAGTCTTGTACAAAGTCAATTTGGTGTTTCAAGAGATGGCTCTGTTACTCAATTGCCTCTTGAGCCCAAAGAAACAGCGATTGACAAGAGTAATTCTGCGCTTGATCTCGGGACTGGCACTATCAGCTTCACTTCCTCCTAATCTCGAGAACTCAACACAAATTGGTATTCTTCTTCTCTGTTTGGCGCAACAATCCTGGGTAGGCCTGAGCCTCAATCAATAAACCTCTTCAGCCAGTCCTTCACCACTTGTGTGCGCCATGCCGTTCGAGGACCTCCTCTGGTGCGTTGTAACAATGACTCGAAAATATCACAGTTTGACCTGTCAAAAATATCAAAACTACCCAAAACTTGACAGTTTCACGAACAAGATAAATATCTAAATAACCTTGGAATTCTCACTCTGTTGATCTCTCTCAGAACTGAAACCGGATGCCAATGGCGTCCCAGTAACCGAGTTGATTGACAGTAACAACCATCAACCACCAACCATCTGTCAAATTATTTGGTTACAGGCTCCCACAGCTTGCCTTATTCTCAGTGTTGCCACAGAGTCAAAAGGACCCATATTTTTTAGCCTGACTCGGGGCTCATAATTTTTACATTTGACTAATTTTTCCAAGAACGCCTAACGTAATTTTATTTCACATTCTCATTTGCATAACTTTGCAAGGTGTAAACTATGCTTTAATATTTCCTGAAAGCTTTCTTTTAAAATTCCTGAGCACATACTAGTATTGCATTCAGAAATGGCTCTAGCCTGTCTTCGGGTCAGGAAAGGAATGTAGTCGTAACTTCATGCATGGCTCCAATAAAGGGTTCGGCGCTGGTGTTTTCGTGGAGGGTGACAACATTAGACTGTACACATCATTAGGTAAATGTTGCGTCTGGCAATAACCTATATTCGAAAGAACAGATCTATGTCTGTAGTGGCAACCAGCCTGTACTTTAGACATTACTCCACATAACAAATCCATACAAAATGCCAGACAAAGATCAGAGGAAACTTTCTCAGGAACTAAACCTGAGCTCGGACTACCTGTGTTTGTGGTTAGGGCTGACATTGATGGTTGGACCTCTCGAGAGCACATTCGTAGAAGGCATGACTCTCCAGGATGTAGATAGACCAAGCGTTTGCACCCAAAGGCCTGTAAAATCCTCGGAAATTTTGTTGTCCCTGGACAGAGAAGTGCTTGGTTTAAGCTGAGAACCCTCTGCGACGACGTCACGGAAATGCATTTTCTCTGTCACTGAAGCGCTTTTGCTCGGATCAGGTGGCAAGTGGCACTGATTCTGTATGCGGTTCTTCACGGAATATCCTGCTGGTCTTCAGAAGGAGTTGTAGCTTGTTGTTAGTACAATGAACCAGTCTTAAATATCCAGTACAGTATAAAAACCATAATATAATATAATATGGGTGGCGCTACAGCCCATAGAGGGCCAGGGCCTAGCTTCTCAGCAACCACTCGTGTTGTGCGTGCTATTCTTCTCACACGAGTGGAAGGGACCTACAGTTTTATGCCGAATCCGAACGGCCAAATTTGAGAATCTTTTTCTAGACAGAAGTACTCTTTGAACGACTCGCAAGGTGGGGCCGCTCGCCGAGAAGAAATCGGACCTACGACGTCGAGGTTGAGGTCGACGCACTTACGCACAACACCACGGGCCACAAAAGACAAGATAAAAATACAAAAAATCCTTGTTTCTTGTTTCACATAAAGAGCCATTGTAATATGCAAAACCTTTGTTGGGACTCATTTATTTTCAAAATGACTCGTTTTTTAAGACTCTGGAATCATAAATAATTTAGACTGCAGTAACACTGCATATTCTAGTCCTTAAAGTCCGCTGGAGCCTGGATTCATCAAAAATAACCAAAAATCCGCAGGTGCATGCTCTAATTAAATCTCTCTCTCCGCCGAAAGCGTCTACTCTCGCGCAATGTCGTCACAAAAATAAGCAAAAATTCTCATTGACAGTGACAATCAATCATCTGTCAAATTATTTTATTTAAGACTTCCACAGCTTGCCTTAAGCCAAAGATCGTGCTTTAGTGCCTTAATTCAAGGCGGACAGCATCTGGATTCAGCAAACAAAAATCTGTCACCTGTCACGAATAACCAACAACCCGCAAGTTCAGAGTGAATTTGACCTCTCCGCAGGTTATGTCCCACTCTCGCCCAATGCCATCACAAAAATAAAATAAAACACTCATTGACCGTGAGAATCAAAAATCTGTCAAATTATTTCATTTTAAACTTCCACGGTGTTCCCTCAGACAAAGTTCGTGGTTCAGTGCTTTTATTCAAAGCCGACAGCTCCTGGAAATCTGTCACCTGTCAAACATAACCAACAATCCTCAAGTTCAGGATCAAACTCCATCAAAACGCCTTTCCTTCTGACGCTTCAACAGAATGTGTTCCAGCCTCACCCAACGTCATCGCAACAAAAACAAAACTCTCTTTGACAGCGACAGTCAACCATCTTTCAAAAGTTAGTCAAAACCGACTTCCAAAGCATTCTTTAGGCCTTGGCTTGTTTAAAAAGTCAGTCTACTCCTTTCATACAGAGCCGCCGACACCTGGATGCAGCTGTCAAAAACCTGTCACCTGTCAAAAATGACCAAGTGTCAGGATCAATCCCCACTGAGATCCTCATCGCTCTGCTCTTTCCGCAGAATGCGTTGTCTTACCCTCACCCAATGTCATGGCAACGAAAGCAATACTCTCGTTGACAATGACAGTGACAGTCAAGCTTCTGTCAAAATACAATATTTCCTTCTAATTGTTCTTTCCCCTCGAACGAAGACTACTCGGTCCCCCTTTGCAACAAAACCCCAGCAAACAAATACAGCTGTCATCCCATAACTCCCCACGACACAACTGTCAACAGTCAATGTTTACACAGCAAGCCCAGCGCCGCTATCAGTGCTTGTAGCAAATTTCAAGGCGAACATCGGCATATCACCCGCCGAAGCGCATTTTAAGCGTCAACATTTTCGATAACAGTCAAACAAAAGTTATCGTTTATCGCCGCGAACGACTCCAGCGGCGACCCTCTCTGTTTAGGTTTCCTATTAATAAACCAGGAATCGGGGTCACCCATCGAATTTGCCTGTCCACCAGCCGCCGCTGGCATCGAGAATGAACGCGGGCAGCAACGCGCCCGCCTAACTGCACACGAAAGGCCGGTGGGTCTCGGTGCGTTGATCGCATAGTCAATGCCTATCTGCGTCTCACTCGCTCGCTCAATGTTTGACATCGGAATAATGTGTCAAATAAATGATCCCTCCGCGGTGTAACCACCTCGGCACTTTATGGGGCCGTGCGTCCTGAAGAGCCCGCGCCCTAGCGGCGAAAGTGTGCGCGGAGGCATCTCCGTCATGCTTTTGATTGTTTTGACAGCAGCGCGGGCCTCTTGACCGATTTTTCTTTCAGCTTTATTGACTCTAATGGCCGCGGGGAGGGGCGCGGACACTGGAACCATCTCGAATCGTGATTAACGACAAAGTTTCGAGCCTCAATTTGCGGGTGAAATGCATCCGATGGAAGATTAGTCACGGTTGCGGACCGGAAAACCTGATACATCTCGGGCTCGGGCAATTGAAGGCTGTCAGTGGACTGGCAGCAGACTCACTGTGTGAGTGGGGGGGGGGGGGGGGGGCGGTTGCATAAGCGGACTATCGAATGGTTGGCAGTTAACACCCCGTGTGTGTTCCTCCGCACAAGTGCTTCGGTGTCTAATGTAATTGACACCAGAATGGAGTCACGTTTATTTTTGCTGTGCACGGCCTGTGTAGCGATTGACAGGGAAGCGGAATGCAGTTGGCAACTTGTCGGCTTGCAGCTGGTGATCAGAGACAATGGATGCCAGCCGATAAAGTTGTTGGATGGGAAATGCGTTGCGGCGCGACGCTGCTGCGGTGTGAATTTCAAGGCCTCCAAGTGAGTGTGGAGGACGATGACAAGGTTATGGACGGCGGGCAAACCGGACTTTTTTTCTTCATCAGTCAGACAAAAATGTGCCGCCATTTTGGACAGATGTCTGCTGAGGCGGCGCGCCTGTCATTGCGTCCAGATGTGGTCCACTTGACGTTCCCACGACGGACAGTGACACGCAAGCTCGATGACAGATCACTGAGTTCAGCACTATTCCGAGATCATGACTTGTCCGACTGACTCACGAGTTCACACAAAGTGAGCACACTCGCTGGCTTTGTTTAGAAAAATCGATTCTCGATGGATGACTCTGTCCGAAGTCCAAACAAACAAAGCCCGATACTCGGCGGAATGCTCTCGGCAGAGAAAAAGGAAATCCCCGCCTGGATACAGAAATACATGTTGTTTCATAAACAAACACCGCCCCGTGACCGGACAGGTTGCGTGCAAATAAAAGCCAGAACTGGGCGCAAAATCCAGGTAGACCTTCGAAAATTTAGATCGACGGGAGGAGCGACGCCAGTCTGATTGATAACGTGATGCGCCATGTGGAAGTGGACCGCGCGTTGAGTGTCTATTCATTAGAATCAACTGCACGACGATAATCATCATCGGCTGAGTGTGTGTGTTCAAATTGGGTCCCGCGCATGCAAGCTCGAGCAGCGAATGCATTCGAGGCCGATGATGAGGAACGCTCGATGGTTACGGTTCGTTAGATTCCTCTTGACGGGCGGACTTATGTCGATTGCATTCATTGGCAGCGGCAGAGACGTCGGCGGCGGTGGTGATGAGTCTAGCTGCGTGTGGAACCGCTTGAAATGGCAGAAAATTGAATGAATTTCAAGTGCAACGATATGGGGAAAAGTATCGTGTACGCAGAGTGGCCCCTTATGCCGAGCCGAAGTCACGCAACAGATTGACGCGCTTGTCAGTCGTCTGTGCCGTCAGATGTCTCTCTTCCTGGTTGCGGCGACGACGAGTGCGTGTCGGATTCGATTAGATTTGATACGTTATCGGTGATGAGGACTTATGACACCACTTCAGCGTGCCTTCCGAGTGGACACCGAATGCAGTGAACCAAGCAAATGAATTGACCTGTTTCGATGGGGAGATCCGGAG
Source organism: Eristalis arbustorum (assembly GCA_916610145.1). Classification (NCBI taxonomy): domain Eukaryota; kingdom Metazoa; phylum Arthropoda; class Insecta; order Diptera; family Syrphidae; genus Eristalis; species Eristalis arbustorum. Next base: position 63,581,959 of record OU744318.1, on the reverse strand, counting down.
ATCAAAAGCGACCGAGTTTGGAGGCGTCTCGCTGCGGGTTTCATAATTTTCGAAATTTAGGCTATCTGAGATCAAGATTTTTTTTTGGAAAGTGTTCGAACTCGCTGACCTGGGTATGCGTGCGCGGGACGTCAAAGGAGTGCGGCATGATTATGGGTGGATTTTAAGTGCCCACTATTCTGACTTAACGTTGGAAAACATTTGATCTGTGGGTCAAAATGAAACGTGGACTAGTGATGGAAGAGTGTTGTAGAAAAAGTTGTGGCCCTAAAGGTTAACATTGTGGCACTGCGTCAGTTTGGAACAAAATAGGTACTCAACTACCAGACGGTACTTGCAACGAACACGAGTTGATCTGCACAATCGATGCGCACATAAAAGCCGCGCTAGAGCTGGACGTGAAGGTTGGCCCCCAACAAATGTCGCGAAAAAAAAGGAGAAGATGGTGAAGCGCAAACAACAAATCTCGGTCTGTAGCGATAGTAACATCGACGCAAGGAGACCTTACCTTTAACGAGATTATAAGGATGGTTAAGGCATCGCCAAATGGAAGTAAGTTGGGTGAATCTGAGCAAAATATGAAAATAAGACGAACTTAGAAAGAAGCATTGCTCTTTCAAATTAGCGTGTCTGGTGAACAAATCAACCATCATCGGGGAAGGAGTGGAATTAGGAACCCTAATGCGGAGAGTAAGAGAATCAAGGACATCGACGAAATCACTACATTTTGCATTGCCACCGGACGCTGCAGACAAACTGCAGCAAACGTGCAAGGTAAGGATCCGATGGGTGATCTGCCGCATATGCGACCACAGATCCTTGACTCGAAGTTTCTGGTGCCTGGATTTTGGACACGTGACTCACCAGTGCAAAAACGAGTACGATCGCTGGAACCTCTGCAGAAAATGCGGAGACGAAGGCCATACAGCCAGACAATGCGCCAACGAAGCCCGGAAAGGAATGATCAGAAAATGCCAAGCCACAAATCAATGCAATAATAAGTGCTCTTTACAAATTCCCGGAAAGCAACAGCTGTTCCACCGGACAACTTCTTCGTAACCGCCAGGATAAACGAAGTCTACTTCTACAGCTCCTGTGCTCCAGCTAGACTATCACTAGAAGACGTTGAACCCAGCTGGGCAGCACTGTGGCCGATGCAAGAGGGACACTGCCAGAACTCATTGCTGGGGACTTTAATGTCTGGGCTACCGACGGTGGAAGACGTGGCAGACGTACCGGACTCAGACCTCTTTCCGTCAACACTATAAGGTCCACAGTGCTACGAATAGAAACACCAGCGGGGTTGCTTTCTCAACAACGAAAGCCCAGCGAAGTGCTTTAGGAAACTTTGTGATGAGGTCGATGAGATGAGCGTACAGGGTCATCACCCACAAGTTAAATCGCAACAGACGTCATGGCAATAACCAGCTTGCCCCCATGGTGGAGCATCTCTTCCGACGTGGACAGCTCCCTTCGGCGGCACCATGATATTGGAGATCGGCATGGAACAGATCCCTTCAATCCCTAAGGGAAGTCTGTAAAGCGAGAATGCCAAGGTAATGTTACGGCTAGACCCGATACCTTCCAAAATGTCGTAGGGAAATACCTAGAAGAAGGGATCATCCTGACGCAATGTAAACTCCAGCAGCTAGAGTTACTAAGAAAAGCCAAGAAACCACCAGAAGATCTGTCCAGCCAGAAGATTGCTCCCTATGTCTACTAGACAAACTAGGAAAGATGCTGGAACGGATTACAAACGACAAACAGCGCGCCTTCGAATCATCATGGTTTCAGGAAAACCGGTTCAACAGTTGGCGTCACAGAAACGCTGGTTCTCTTGGCTAAAGAAGTCATTCAATGACGATAAAGGGGAGAACAAATTCTTTAAGAACACCTTCAACACGCACGTACGAAGACCTCGTCGAATACATAGAGATCGCCATGTTTACGCCGCGGACTAAAAGCACTGCATAAACCCATTTTTTTGAAGGTTTGCAGACTTCAAGTAAAATACCGGAGCTATCAGAAAAAAGGAAACATCGAGTCAATCTGTCAAGCCAATTGGCGACAGTGATAGCGGTTTATTTATCTGCCGGGCAAAGAAAGGAACATTGCTCTTTCAATTCAACGTATCCGGTGAACAAATCAAGCAGAGCAAAGATATCATTGGAGGAAACCTCGGGGAAGGAGCGGATGTCAGAACCTTAACGCAGACAGTATTGAAATCTGTGAGGCGAGGAAAGCTTAACTCAGGCCCGACATCAATGGGACGGATATACTTGGCCTAAGAAGGGCATACGGAGGCATCTAAACCACAAGAATTCCATTGTCGCCGGACGTTGCAGACCGGTAAGGTTAAGAGTGGACTGCCATCAATTCCCCACCTTCCCTTAAACGCTTTAAATTTACTCGTAGTTGCAGGAAAAAGATTTTAGAAACCATAAATAGGTGTCTTGGCCACACCATGTTGTGGGATCCAGTGGCACCAAATACCACACAATCACAGCAGGAGTTCCACAGGGATCCGTCCTCGGACCATTGCTGTGGAACATACTGTATGACAGTGTTCTACGTCTGACGCTACCAGAAGATGTGTATGTCATCGGCTTGGCAGATGGCATTGGCAAAGGAGATCTTCGAAGTGGAGCTTGGTACGACCGAGGCGGTCTCAAACATTAGACATTGGCTGGCTTGGATTAGTAATAATAATATGGGTGGAGCTACAGCCCGTAGGGGGCCTGAGCCTAGCTTCTCAGCAAGCACTCGTGTTGTGCGTGCTATTGTTCTCTCACGAGTGGATGGTACCCACAGTTTTATACCGACTCCGAACGGCCAAGTTTGAGAAGCTTCTTCTAGACAGGAAATACTCTTTGAGCATTGTCAGTGACTCGAAAGAGGTGGGGACATGAAAATTATTTCTGTCGCTCAGAGCTGTAATCGAACCTACGACGTCGAGGTTGGGGGCGACGCACATACCCACAACGCCACGAGCTTGGATTAAGCTGACCACAAAACAGAAGCTGTCCTCATTACCAGTCGGAAAACCGTGGAATATGCAAGCTTTCAGGTTGGAAACCAGACGATAGTGTCAATGAGTCGCTCAAGAACCTCGGAGTGACCTTGAGGCACATTTAAGGTATGCCAGTGAAAGGCATCACGCACTTTTCCGAATGCTCCCAAGCGTCTGTGGCACGAGCACAGAATCCTACTCTCAAGAGTGAGCGGGTTCGGTACTCTTAAACGCTACGATCATCAGGTCAGGAGCAACACCAATCAAGTAATTGAGTTCTGATGGATGCTGACGTTGATCTACAGACTGTGTGCAATCAGGGTAAGCAGCAGATTTGCACCGTTTCGGACGGTGTAGCGTTCGTCTTGGCAGGAATGTTGACGAATTAAGCAGAGTGCACCTCAGGCGCACCCTGGATAGGCCCGAGAACATGCAAACAGAAATGGAAGAGCGGGCATCATCAGAAACACCCCCACAAGAGGAAGATGGACCCACACACTCATCCCCGTCATCGAAAGGTGGACATCGAGACTAATCGGCTGTTGGCGGCCTTTGGGATTTCGTGAAGCGCGTCAAGCAGGTTTCTGACTAAACAGACGAGCAGAGAATGGCCTAGACTGATTGAGAGATCCCCGATCTGTCCGTTGACAGTGCGAGTGGCTGTAACTGCCACCTTAAACAATTCCGGACACGTTGGCTATCGAAAATTCTTCCTCAAGTTAACGACGCGATGCATGTGCCGCAAATGAGGACAGAGAGTGCAGTATTCGCTTTGCTGAAGGCAGAGCTTGTGACTTCTGGAGGAACTCGTATGGTCCACGACGAGATCGAAGGACAGCTAGAAAGATGTTTGCTCAGTCATAACAAGCGTGGATAATGTATGAAGAAGAGCAAAGGAAGCAGCGTCGCTGACTAATACCTCGCCTCAGTTCGGCGGGCAATGTGGTAGAAGTGGGTTAGTGGTTAGTACGTCGGCTAGGCCTATTCTCACAATCGAGTACTTGGGTTTGCGGATAGCCTGGGTTGTTAGAACGTTTAGCAAACTTGACAATAAAAAAAAAGCCCGGACGTGTGTGCATAGTGGTCGATCTTCTGAAGCCACCGCGTGGAGTTTGGCGTCCTTTGGGATTTCCTGAAGCGCTTCAAGAAGTCTCTGACTCCATCAATTGGTTGGCCGACGCACAAAAGTTCTCTTGTGGAAGGCTCTATCTACAAAGAAGTTGGTGTATGAAGAAGCTGCGAATTGGGTGACAAATGCCGCCAACTATCTACGAAATGTACGGATCCAACTCGTGAGACAGGAAGGCCATAAAATGCGTACAATAGTGGAGAATAACGAATCCGATGGCGCACACAAGTGAAGGACTTCAACCAACTTGGCGTGCGAAATTGGAGGCAGTTGGGTAAGGATCGTGTCAGCTGTAGAGGCTTGTTGGCTGAGGCCCAGGCTCACCACGGACTGTAGCTCCATAAGTTGAAGAAAAAGAAGAACTATAGCAAACTTTAAGACTAGGCCGGAACACCATTGGTCCAATACTCAAGTTCCACTAAGGTTTCAAACACTTTGCGCTCCGCATTTCTTTTCCGACTACAGTCTGACGCACGGACTTCAATTGCAACATACCTACACAATGGACTTTCCCTGCGCCCAGAGAATGTTTCTGGCAAAACTTCGAGACAGGAAAGGAATGTTGTCGTATCTTTACGGACGGACTTCTCCAAAACCAACGAAGGGTCCGGCGCTGGTACTTTGTTGGAGGGCGACAACATTCGACCGTACACCTCATCAGGTGAATTTTGCGTCGGTTGTTCAAATCAAAACCTATACGATCCTATGGGCCACAAACTATATTCTGAAGAACAGGTGGAAGGGTCGACGTATCTGTGTCTGGAGTGACAGTCGGACTTTAAACACTTCCAAGATAGTTCAGCAATGCAAATCCTCTCCAAATTTGTCGGCGTTTACTGTCCCATGACAGAAAAGGCGACTAGCCGGCCTGTTATTTCGGCAGTAAGTCGTCTGCAGTCGAAAACTTAAATGTTAAAGCGAAAATACCCTCTAGCTAGACGACAACCTCTGTGACTGTCATTTGTTTTGGATCAGGTGGCAGGTTCTCGGCGCTGATATGACAAGAGCTGAAAAATATGACAAGAACACAAAATGTCTCTGTTGCATCCTGACAGTGTCTAAAACTGATCCGCTGTCCCTCGATTGCCAATGCGAGTCGCTGTGATCGGAGTTCAATCGCTCCGCATCGTAGGGAGGCGGTCATGGCTTTCCAGTTGGAAGAAGCAAGCTCGCTCGTCTTCTTGTACGAAAATGCACTGGACTATAAGCTTAGCCTTGTAGCACTCCGTCAAACCTCTGTCTCAACAGCAACTTTCTTCAATTTTTTTCCGACCCTCATTGTCCGACTATCGCCTCGAACATAAATGAAGTCAAATCGGTTGGCAACCCAGACACCAAGCGGTTCAGCACAACCACTCAATTTCTGACCAATAGTTAATCTCAAACGGATCACTTCCCCCTCGCACAAAAGGACAAAGACATTGACGAGTTACGAAAACCCACAATTCACCGCCTGGTCACGTTCAGCGGGCCGAGGTCTAGCTCACCGCCGCCACTGATTAAGTCAACTCCGCGAGGCTGTGGCTCCGGTTCACGTCGCTCTGCACACCGGATGCACTAATTGTTTGACCAGTTCTCCGATTCGTACTCTTTTGCGCAATCGCCTGCGAATCTGATCGACGGCGGTGGTGGCGGTTACGGCGCTCTCTCTCTCTCTCTCTCACTCTCTAACCAGTCCCAGCTGGGAGATGAATGCACATTGGTGCCGATAAATCGACTTCCAGCACCGAGCTGGCACCCATTCCGTTGGTATATCAAGTGCAAGTTCAGCTATATTCGCGCTGTGCACAGTCGACTTGGTCATTCCATTTGCTGCCGTCAGTCAGTCGGTCGAACGAGCGAGCGGTTAAAATGTGCCAACAACAAGTGTGGTGGTAGCTGCTTCGTCTCTTCCGCTGTCCTTCTCACAATAACGCACTTAACGTCTATCCATGGAAATTGTGCAATCTGACGACGATGACAAACGGCTGCGACTGCAGAACCATCCGAAGACCCCACTAGTGAGCGTGCGCTATAATTAGACGAACTCCGATGACAACGTGGCGTGTTGCGAGGAGGAGCGATTGCGATCGTGATCGGGGGGAGCCCATGCGTGCGAGGAGTTGGGGCCGTGATGAGTTTGTTTTTCTGAGCGAAAATCAGGGGTAGTTGCCCTTGATAAACATTTCGAGCAGAGATTGACAGGAATTTGAAGTGATGCAGTCAGCGAGCGAGTGTCTGTCAGTTGGAGGGTGTAAGGGGGAATGTCTGTTGCAAGTGATTACGCAACAAGAAGCGCGTGATTAAAGGCTTGGTTTAAGTGGTGCAACTGAAGTGGGACAGATGGAGGTGTCACCATGGAACCTTGTGGGACGTCAGAAGTGATTGACGTTCAAGCTTCGTCGTAGCGACCAAATTTATGAAAGGCAACAAAAGAAAGTCTAAATTTAGACCTGGATTGCATATTGCCGGGAGCAAGCGTAGAGGATTGCTCTAAATTTTTGGGACGAGGTGGATCTTACAACAGTTGACGCACCACTCATTGCAAAAATATACAGTGCACAAGTACTGGCAACAGATTGAATCCCTTAGCTTTCAAAACCGACTTAGTACTTTAATGTTAGTGTTGCCGTTGTGGTATTTACATTTTGTCTTATATCGAGTGAATCCTTGTGGATCACGCATAGAGGGCCAAGGCCTAGCTTCTCAGTAATCACTCGGGTTATGCTCTCACGAGTGGAAGGGACCTGTACAGATTCATGCCGACTCCGAGCGGCCAAGTTTGAGAAGCTTTTTCGAGACAGGAAGTACCGTCAGTGTCTCGAAAGAGGTGGTGACGTGCACATTTTTGCTGTCGCACAGAGCAGAGATCGAACCTACGACGTCGATGTTGAGGTCGACACACATACCCACAACTCCACGGGCCACCTAAGAAAATGCTTCTTTTGAACCCTTTTGGCAGAAAAAGTCATCAATTGTTGGCGCCAAAGTCTTTTTGAATAGGGAAGGCTTTTTCTGTGACGTTATCTTCTCATAGTACTCCCCACACTAAGGAGATCTGCCATCAGTCAAAACGAGCCAAAATTGATTGACTTGAGAGCAAAAGTTGAAGCAAACAATGCAATGCCCCAGGGGTTGCACCATGATCATGCTCACCGTGATTTTAAGCAAACGAAAAGAATTCAGTTTTGTCTTCAAGTCGCTATGTAAGCTCTTTGAACAACTCTTTGAAAGTCGAGTCCTCTTCATCCTCACCGAAGCAGCTCATACAGAAGTCACAGTTGTGACCTTCAAGTCGCCTGTCCTTCAATGGGTGATGAGGTGTCTTCTAATTTTGCCGACGCACCTCCTTTCTCGCTTGTTCAGCGGCTCTTTCGTTGCATGAAACACCGATTCGACTTGTTCCCAAGGACGCAGTACTGACTAAGCTTGCATCCGAGTTCTACCATCTTGGAGTTGATCCATGGTGTTACCAGAGCCTTTAGAGCCGCCTGACTGCCTTTGTGTATAAAAATGCACTCATTGGTAGCCGGCTTGCTGGTTTGTTGGGTGCACCTTTTTTTTGGACTTTTGTATTTTTTTTTTCTTACGCTCTAACTTATAACCTATGTAAGTTGGCGAGTATGGTCAACTAGCGCGTCAATATGAGAAGCTATCCTCGGCGGAGACTGGTTTTGGTGTAACCACCAATAAAATTGCCGTTCTTTGGCAGACTCTCTCCTGTCTCGAGCAGAGATCGCTCTACTGAACCGGAGGAGATCCTCATGACTGCAAGCGACATCCCGTTCGTACTGGAGTCGCCTGTCCACTGTTCGGCGTACGACGTGGAAGATTACAGGACATCCGTGTGGATCCTGTATTAGGCCAATTGTGTCGAGATGTAGAAACGCCTCGGGAGGAATAAAGCCGGTAAAGCCCACTCTCTCATGGTACATAATGCTGGGGTAGTAAGCCCCAAAGATCAGACTGTTGGACGACGTTATAGCTCGTGCAATATGCCTTCTGGTCAGCTTGATAATAAATTTATCTATTCTGTTGAGGTTTGCCTCGTTGTACAGGACCTCATTGGGATATAACTTCTTGTACTCAGACTCGGGTGTACGATACAAACGGAGACAAGTCCGAAGACATTGTCTCTCGAACAACCTCTGGGAAGGACTCACGTTGAACCACAATGGACAACCGTATGCCATAATTGGCCGGATGAGGGCCATGTAGCAGATTACCTTCACCCTGGTATCAAGTTGGCTGCTGTAAAACAACATTCTTGCCACAGAAAAGGCCTTTTTAGCTTTGGCCAGAGTTTGTCAAAATACAGATACTGGTCCAAATGCCAAGATACCTAACTACACTTTTCACATCTAAAGGGCGTCCCTGTGGGTCAACAATGCCGAACTTACGCCAGTTTGTGCGCGCATCCCATGATGCCATGTACAACGGGGTTCTGAAAAGGATAGTTTCACACTTCCGGATCGGAATTTGATCGAAGTCACCTTGCAGCAAGATATTTATTTCTTCGACCTTCGGACCTGATCTGTACGCCACTAAATCGTCGGTACCTATCAGATCTGCAGTGAATATTGAAAACAGGATCGGCGAACCAACCGCTCCTTGGTTCCGTGGCAGAAGTTACATCGCCACTTTTCACGACGAACTTTCTACCTGTTATCATGTCGACCGAGGTGGCGTGTTCACCGGAACCTGTGCTTTTATCTGTTTTGGCTCCGTCTGTGTAGATTTTTATTGAAGCCGGATTGCACAGAGTGCTTTTGCCTCCAATCGTCTCTCGTGGCAATTGTTATTTTGTGCTGGAGTACTTACTTATCGAAGAAAACCATACTTTTTTGTATTCAGTGACAGCAAACTTAACAAAATTTATAGCAGATTTTTCTTATGATCCAACTGATGAGAATGAATGCTGTGATCGATGTTTCGGAGTTTCTAGCATTTTTGATTACGATTTCATCGGTGACATGGGTGAATGATCGTAGGGCCGTGAGCAGAAAATAATCAAACTTGATGCGGGATTCAAATGGAACCTTGCGGCACCTCGTCCAAAACACAGTTCTTAGTGCTTTATGGCCAACAATAGACTACTCGTCGTACCTCACACTGTCACGCCCAAAAAAGACCCGGATGTCGACTAGCAATGACAATTGACAATTCCAAGACCACTTCTCAACTGCTCCCCCGTCTAGTGATGACACCGAAAGATAAATGAGTAAACGTTCACGTAACTGTCTGCAATGCCTTCAACAATAAGACAGACCCCACACCTTCTCCATTGAAACACGAAAAAGCTTCCCCCCCACCTTTTATGGGAATAAGCCAACACTCCAAAATCTCCAAACACACAAAAACTATATACATTTAATTTAAATAATATAATTAATCGCCACACGATTCAGAACTTCCTCAAAAGCATTACCAACGCAATCACTTAGCGGGGTCCACAAGCCGTAAATGTCACGTCATCCAGCCGTAACTCTGGTTATCTTCTCATTCAATTTGCCCCCCTCCCACTGTCTGCCTCATTGTTTCTGTGGGTGACTGAACATAAAGCACTCCATCGCGGTATTCATCGCACGCAGTAATTCCTCATCAGTTTAACTACCAAAAACGGATGGTAGTCAACTAAAAGTAACAAATCCGTTAATCTTTTTTGTGTTTTATTTTCTCTCTCTCGGTCACACACGCACACGCTTTGTTTCGCTCTCACTCTTCCCATCATTCTCACATTCAAATACGGGCCATTATTGAAATTAAAAACGAAAATTAATATTCCACGCTGAACGCACTCATTTTGGTACGGGTGCACGTGTCGACTGGGACACTACATCAGTCAATTGGGGACTGGGTGACTTCAGCGCTTGACTTTGAATTTAAATGATCGCTGTTAAAATACAGACATTCTCAAAGAATCTTTAAGTTGTGACACCATTTCGGTGGCACAGCAGAAAATGATTGCCTTCGACAAATAGGTTCCATTTAAACAGTTTCACACCGCTAACTTTGACACAGAATAAATTCACCCAATGGATGGGTACATACATAACATGAGCTGATTCATCCTTGAGGTGACTTCATTGCTCCGCCATTTCGTTGCGAGGATAAGGTGTGAATGCATGTGCTATTCACTGGCGGTATTAACAACGGTGATTACGGTTAAATTACCATAAGCGCATGTGAGCGCACGGCGCACGGTGCGACATCGTTGTGCATTTGAATTTAATCAATTCAATTATTCCCGCTAAGTGGCGCTGCAAGCGTCGTGTCAGTGAAGAGAGATGACAGACTGTCGCCAAATTTGCGGAACTACTTGCGGTGCACTAATTAGTCTCGGTTGGTGACGGAGAAATGAGGTCGAGAGTTCGAATAAAAAATTGTCAGGGCGTTGAGATTGGAAAGTTTGCTTTTAAGAGAGCTGGGAAATTTTCCAGTGGGGCGACACAGCCCTCCATCTTGGGGGAGGTCTATGACATCTTTGTGGTGGAAGTTCGGTATTGCTTTCTTTTCAAACAAGGAGGATCGATTTCGGAGGAGGAACAGAAAGAGGAGGAGGAGCAGAATCAGCAGGAAAACCAGAAGAAGCGGGAGTAGTAGAGCAGGAAGAGCAGGAGGACCAGAAGAAACAGGCGAGCCAAAAGGAGGCGGCAAATCAGAAGGAGAATGAAGGTCAGAAGGAGCAGAAGGAGCTGGAGGACCAGAAAGAGCAGGACGACCAGAAAGAGCAGGAGGACCAGAAGGAGCAGGAGGACACGATGAAGAAGGAGGACCAGAAGAAGCAGGAGGACCAGAAGAAGCAGGAGGACCAGAAAGAGCAGGACGACCAGGAGGAGCAGGAGAGGCAAAAAGAGCTGAAGGACCAGAAGAAGCACGAGGACACGATGAAGAAGGAGGACCAGAAGAAGCAGGAGGACACGATGAAGGAGGACCAGAAGAAGCAGGAGGACACGATGAAGGAGGACCAGAAGAAACAGGAGGAGCAGGAGGGGCAGAAGGAGCAGAAAGTACAGGAGGACCAGAAGGAGCAAAAGGAAGGATAATCTAGCAATTAATTCCAGAAGCCTCGTCGAATGACTCAGCCATCGATTGCAAAAAGCATCCAAGGCCTACAGAGCCACCATCTGGACGTGTGCCCAAAAAGAGCACTTGAATCTCATGCCCGGATGTGCGTGCCCAGAATCGCTGACAGCAGCACATCCCCGCGCTCTATAAAAACCATTCCATTTAGATGCCTAATCTCGTGTCTGTCTCCGAACAGATCCCAATCACAGCACCGGCACACCGGCACACAGACATTCCGCAGTTTCACTTTCTCACTCTCCCTCTGTCTATCGGCGCGATCATCAGACGCGATATCATCCCATTCCTTCCTCTAAGCAAAAATCTCTCCCCACGGAACAGGGTCAATTGCAGACAATAAATCCCACCACCAATTGTCTGCCTCCTCAGCCGGTCACTGCTCACGTCGCACACACACACACACCCAGCCACAGATTGTCTGCAATCTCGAGGCGAACCGAGCGCAATTCTCGATAAGTGCCCCTCCGGCCAAGTTGAATGCCTCACCGAGTGATGTCCACAGCGAGACGTCGAGTAGTTTTCCATTGACCTCTGCGCGAAATGAAGTAATGTACCGCGCGACACATGCACGAGGACCCGGGCGCGCGCTCCCAAAAGGAATTACATCGGAAAAAAAAAAGAGATAAACGGAGCCGTCTCCGATCGGATGAAATGCGCCTTGAAGCCAATTGGTTGTCGAGGCGTTAATTGAACCACACGACGAGAGACCGCGACGACCACGACGGGCGATAAGTGCGAAAAGTGCTGCGGCTCGCGAATCGCGTTTCGCTCCTTTGTCTCGTTTTGGCGTCTATTTGTTTACACTCGCACACAAAGCGTTCTCTCCGCCGCGTCGCACCGGAAAGTGGGTCATGTGATTAGCGGCGCGGCGGTGAATAGATGGAGAGAGATACCTTTGACGGGCGATATCTGGAATCAATCGATTCGTCCATTATTGGACGTATCAAGTGCTTGGTCATCGAACCTGATCTCTTTCAGTCTCGGTTTTTGTTTTATTTCTTTTCGTTCCTCTTGTTCTCCTCGCGAGCGCACAGCACTCGGGTGTGAGATTTCGCATGGTGCCCGGACAGCGGGGAACTGGTTTTTGAAGGTTGTTCGCACCCGTCAGGTGCGCAATGTGTGGTCGTACGCAAAACAGAGAAACAGAACGCAGAACAGAAATGAACTGCCGCAATTGGCCTAGATCTATTGACTCGCATTTCGCAACGCTGGCATAGAATTGTGCAGCCGCCGATGGAGAGACTGTGGCGAATGGGGACACGTTGCGTTTGTTAGCGGTTGCAACGATGAGTGATGCGTTGGCAGTTTCTTGAGAGTTGAGGGGGTTCTGATGGTGGACGCTGTGTCCACTGTGTGATGACATAACCCCCCGCCAGACATAACGCATTCCTCTCGTGTGCAACACCACCACCTCGTCCGTCAATTAAACATCCATTTGACTATGCATCCGTGGAGGAGCAAGCAAGCAAGCAAGCAATCACGCACAGTGACCACCTCAAATGATACATACCAAAACGTTTGGATCGTAAAACCGACCCAAGCCCTTATCTCGATTCTTGTGCTCTTATCGCCGTCTTGCATCCATCCCATGGACAAAGTTGAACGCGCACTGTGCACTGTAAACCGTTTAAGTGCTCCACTGCTACGTTTCACGCCACGAAAATCATTTTACTGCTGCACTGACGTCATTGACCTCTGGAACATGTCCGGGTATCGGTGAAACGAATCTCTGTCTCGCATGACCATTCAACTTTCCGAAGGAGCCACTGTTCAATCATACGTGTCCAGTCCAGTGGAGTGGTTTTAGAGTTGATTCCCGAGAAACATGACGGAATCTGGGGCATGGGCAGTACACCGTGATTCAGTGGTCAGTCGTTAAAGTGATGCGACGGGGGTATTAAGCAACAGTTCAAACTGTGCTGTCATCTAAGTGCTACCTTACCGACGTCAACGCAATGAAACATTACACGGTCTGTCCAATTGCACGTGAGACTGACACTAAAACGAGGAAGGAGACATCACATTCGAGTCAATGCAGCCTTGACGAAGCATGTCTTCTACTAGGGCTTTGAGGATATCGGACCAAGTCTCAGGTTGTCCTTGAGTTTATGAAACAACCAATTGCAGTGTTGGCCTAGTACGGCGACTAGTCAAGCGTTGTGAAGCTTGCGAACGTGATGACTTCTCTCCACAACATTCGCAGCTCTACTTCTGACTTATGGTTGACAGTTTAGCCACCGTTTCATTGACAGTTTGGCCACCGTATGGACAGTGCTTTTAGCAACGGCTCCACGCGCATTCTTTTCTGTCGGCTGCTCGAGACTGACGACTTTCTTGTCGAATGGCCCGCATTGAAAGCACCGACTTTCTGCAATCATACATATACCATACATATACCGTCAAAAATCCGGTTATAACGACCTTCAAGGGACTGACTAATTTGGTCGTTATAACCGACATATTCTTTATTTTTATATATTATATGGGTAGCGCTAGAGGGTCAGGACCTAGCTTCTTAGCAGCCACTCGTATTGTGCGTGCTATTGTTCTCCCACGAGTGGAAGTTTTATACCGAACGGCCGAGTTTGAGAAGCTTTTTCAAGACAGATGTACACACGTTGCAGCATTGTCAATGACTCGAAACAGATAGGGCTAGGGTGCTTTTTAGGTATGGTGCAAAATGCATTTAAAATAAAATCTAAAGAAGAAACTAGGGAGCGGCCACGGAAAACCAGCAATAAAACCGACAGTTTAACAGTTTTAGAGGCAAAAAAGGACCCTTTTATCTCTTCTAACAACATTTTGAACGCCACTAAGATTAACATCAGCCCAAGAACAATCAGAAGAAGGCTTGTGGAGTCCAAACTTCCGTCCAGATCACCAAGGAAAGTTCCAATGCTTACCAAAGATTAAGCGTACAAAGATGTTCGCTTCTGAGCATAAAATGTGGTCCGGCGATCAAGGCATAAAAAATGGCGAAACATTCTTTGGAGTGATGAGTGCAAATTCAATTTGTTTGGATCTGATAGCAGACATAATGCGAGACGTCCACCCAACACGGAATTCAATCCAAAGTATACAAAAAAGACCGTCAAACATGGGGGTGGCAGCATTATGGTATGGGCATGTTTCTCTTGGCATGGAGTTGGTCTCATACGTCTTATAGAAGGGATTATGATCAAGGAAATTTTTATTAACATACTCCAGAGCATAATGTTGCCACATGCCGAGGATAATCTGCCGTTGGTGTGGACGTTCCAACAAGAAAACGATCCGAAGCACACCGCCAGGGCAACCAAAGAATGGTCTACCAATAATGAAGTTGCTCTTTTGTAGTGGCCTGCTCAGTTGCCGAACTTAAATCCGATAGAAAATCTGTGGAAGCAAGTAAAAGATGTTGTTGGCAGCACAAGTCCCAAAAATAAAAAAAGAATTGTGACAGTCCGTGAGAATGGCGTGGGAGTCAATACCTTTGGAGGCATGCCAGCGACTTGTTAATTCTATGCCTAAAATAATGAGCGCAATTATGAAAAGTAATGGTCATGCCATAAAGTATTAAATATTCAAACACAATACCAGTTGTTTTTCTTATCATTTTCAATTTCCAGTAATTTTACGGGTAAAACATTGAAGTGCATTTATTATTTTGTCCACATTAAAATCCGACTTTTCTACAATATTCAAGAAATGTGTACAATTTTCCAAAAAGGAACACATATCTTTATATATTACATACATATCAGAATTGTGCTGAGTATTTGCAACAGTCCTTATGCAAAAAAAAAATTTGAGATAACTAAAATAGAGAAAGTCTTTAAGTGGTTACAAGTGTATTTATTTTTTTGTCCATCACTGTATATAAGATATAAGTTAGTTTTGCTGCCACACACTGTATTCTAATTTTGTCCTTGTCTTTTGAAAAATCTATTGATGTGTGAAAAGCAATGCACTTTGGCAGCATTGTCTGATTTCAAGTGGTGAATCGCCAAAATAAAAATAAAACTCGCCATATTTTCATTTGTGGTGGCCCGTGGCGTTGTGGGTATGTGCGTCGACCCCAACCTCGATGTCGTAGGTTCGATTCCAGCTCTGAGCGACAAAAACAATGTTCACAACCCCACCTCTTTTGAGTCACTGACAATGCTCAAAGAGTATTTCCTGTCTAGAAAAAAGCTTCTCAAACTTGGCCGTTCGGAGTCGGCATAAAACTGTAGGTCCCTTCCCCTCGTGTGAGAACAATAGAGGGCATTACACGAGTGGTTGTGGAAGCTAGGCCCTGGCCCTCTACGGGTTGTAGCGCCACCCATATCATTATATAATTATTATTATAATTTGCAAGCATTGTTCGTTTGTAAGACTATTCATGGTTAAATTATGGACCAAACTGAAGATGTTTGACAGTGAAACAAGACACGAAACGTCAGTCAGCTGCTTAAACCAGTGTTGCCAGAAAGACAAAAGCTAAAAAAACACCATTTATTTAACCCCATTTACCGTGGTATCTTTTATAAGATTCCTTGAACAAACAACTTTCTGCCATTCTATGTCCCACTGCCCCTGAAAACGCTCCATTTTTCAAATCCATGGATCGGAGATGAGAGTGCAGAGCCCGGAAAGTGGGGCAAATTGCGTAAAAAAATCGAAGTAGATTCACAAAAAGCAAAGCAGATGTTAACACAAAATATTTAATCGGACACTCCTCGCCTATGTGAAACAGATTTTCTTAAAATCATCTTCACTTTAAACAACTAGGTGATCGAGAGTGCCCTCAAACATCAATTTACCGTAGCACCGAGCTACCCTTGAATCTTTTATTTACTCAAGCCGGAAAGGATACTGCACAGAGACGGTTTTTCCTTCATTTTTTCCTCTATCCCTCCGCTGATCGCTGATCGATAAGAACAACGGAAGATAGAACAGTGAATGCAAAGATTATCTATGATCCTTTTTTCAATAGAAACTCCGTTTAACACGTCCTCACGTAACCGCCAAATGGTGGAAAACCCGACGTCGATTACTGCACGTGTTTATTTTCCGGCACCGGCGGGACGGATTGTGAGAGCAGAGGGCCAACGGCGCCACCGAATTTGTTATGAAGGTGTTACAGCCGAATGTTTCAGATTCTTGGGATTGCTTGTGAGGATTTAGCTTAACAGAGTAGAAGGTGAAGGTCGTGCAAAACTCATACGCCTACCAGGAGTCCATGCAATTGTTCGCATACGCCGATGACATTGACGTAATTGGCAGAATTTAGCGCACCGTCAATGAGGCATTTGTATTTGCTGTCCTCAAGAATGGACACACAACATCGACGTCCTGGACCGAGCGTCACAGTGGGCAGCTATAACTTCGAAGTTCTGCATGCGATCTCGTCCTGTTTATGTTGACGGGTTCTCGGGAAGAAGATTCAACCACGAACTGTACGGGCTGTACAGCGACATGTGCCACCGCAGGCGTCTGCGGTGTCTAGGTCATGTAGAGTGGATGGGCACCACAGCTCTGGCCGAAGAGTCTTCGAATCCGAACCTGCAGGGCAACGCAACAGAGGACGCCCGAGTTTAAGGTGGCGCACCCAAGTGGAGAAGGACCTCAACCAACTTGGTGTACGAAACTGGAGACAGCTAGCCTGAGATCGTCTAAGTTGGAGAGGCCAGTTGGTTGAGGCCCACCCTGTACTGTATCACCGCACAAAGAAGAAGAAGACTATATTTTGAGTTGCTACGTAGCGAATGCAAGAACATCTACTAATGACGCAGATTTGCTTTATGCGAAGTAAAAGCTCATCTCTGATCGTGATGGAATCTCTCATATCTCATGAGACCACTCAGACCTTGTGGAAATCTGTCAGGAAGTGGATTTTTATGCATATACTGCTCTGCTCGCTAGCTCTCGTAATTTCGGTATAATGCAGTTAACAAGCTCGACATGGTCGTCAGATTTATTTTTGCCTAAGAAATCAAACATACCCAATGCAATGAATTCCAAGCTCTGGATTCGACTTCAGTCACTGATTTAACAAAGTTAGGATAATTCACAAGTTGCTTAATCTGTGGCTCATTAAAAATAGGAGGCCAGTGCCCAGCTTCTCAGCAACCACTCCTGTTGTGCGCGCTATTGTTCTCTCACGAGTGGAAGGGACCTACAGTTTTATGCCGACTCCGAACGGCCAAGTTTGAGAAGCTTCTTCTAGACAGGCAATACTCTCTGAGCATTGTCAGTGACTCGAAAGAGGTTGGGTCGTAAACATTATTTTCGTCGCACAGAGCAGGAATGGAACCTACGCCGGTCGACGCACCCATTTTTCTGTAGGTTCTTTATTCACAAAGTGTTTCATTTCGTTGGTTGGCGCCACAGTCCGGGGTGGACCTGGGTCTATAATAAAATATGGCGCTACAGCCCGTAGAGGGCCAATCCTAGCTTCTCAGCGCAAGGTACCTAAGGTTTTATGTCGACTATGAACGACCAGTTTTGAAAAGTACTCTTTCGACAATGTGAGTGACTCGAAAGAGTTGGGCCGTGAATTATGTTTGCCGTACAGACCAGGGATCGAACCTAGACATCGAGGTTCAAGTGCATTGTGGTCGACGCACATACCCACAACGGCATGGGAGAAAGAAAAAAGGACATGAAGAGTACATGAATACAGGAAAATGGCTCAATAACTGAGGCTAGCCACCTATGAATGAACCAGGTCTATTTTGAGCAGCATCTAGTGAATATCTTAAGGTGGAGCTACAGTCGGGGTGGACCTGTGCCTCAACCAACAAGCGTCTCCAGCCAGCTTGATCTCCAGTTTCGCACGCATAGTTGGTTGAGGTACCTTTCCACTTGCGAGCGCCACCTGAGTTGCGGTCTTTCTCTACAGCGCCGTCCCTCGGGTGTGGATTCGAAGACTTTTCGTAATTAAACTGACAGAAAAACAAAGGATCCCATTTTTAACGTGTTCTGATGCCACATTTGCCATGACGTGAAACCACCTCTCATAGGAAAAGCACAGAAGCCTCGTAACTTTAAAAGGACGATCTAATTCGATTTGTCTCGTTTTAACCCGGTTGATGAACTCGAATTGACTCATCACCACTTCAGAATCGTTTGAAACTGGCACCGGATTTCGACAATGAGAGGAGTTGTCGCGTGGTTTATTTAATCTGGTACTGGATAAGAAGGCCGGTCCGGGTGTCCGGTCCACAAGAAAGGAGACCCCTTTTGACTGCGCCAACTACCGAGGGATCAGCCTCCTTAACATCGCTTACAAGGTACTCTCTGCCGTTTTGTGTGAACGCCTGAAACCCTTTGTCAACAACCTGATGCGTCCTTATCAGTGCGGTTTTAGGCCAGGAAAGTCCACAATAGACCAAATATTTACACTCCGGCCGATCCTGGAAAAGACTCAAGAGATGCAGATCGACACCCACCACCTATTTGTCGATCAGAAAGCGTGCATAGAGACGAGCTATACAACGCCATGTCTAGAGTTTACATTCCTTCCAAACTCGTCAGGCTGTGCAGGATGACGATGGAGAACTCTCGCTGCTCCATCAAGGTCGGTAACGAACTCACCGAGACCTTCTATGGCAGAAAAGGTTTTAGGCAAGGCGACGCGCTGTCATGTGACTTCTTCAACTTCGTCCTGGAGAGGATAGTGCGAAACTCACACGCCAACACTAGAGGCACGATCTTCCAAAAGTCCATTCAACTGCTTGCTTACGCGGACGACACTGACGTGATTGGATGAACACAGCGAGCCGTCAATGAGGCGTTTGCTGGCACTGAAGCGGAAGCGGCTAAAATGGGTCTAGCGATAACAAAATACATGCTGTCATCACGGAAGGACGCACAACATCGACGTCTCGGATAGAGCGTCATATTGGGCAGCAGAAACTTTGAGGTAGTCAAGGACTTCGTCTACCTAGGCTCCGGAGTAAATAGGGACAACAACACCAGCACCGAGATCAAGCGCAGAATTACTCTTGCCAATCGCTGCTTCTTTGGGCTCAAGAGGCAATTGAGTGAATAGAGCCATCTCTCGAAACACCAAGTTGACTTTGTATAAGACTCTGATCATCCCAGTCCTGCTCTATGGCGCAGAAACACGGACGCTATTGAAAGCGGATGAAGAAGCTCTTGGTCGTTTTGAGAGAAAAGTTCTGCGTACGATCTTTGGTCCTGATTGAGTTGGTGGCGTCTGGGGGAGAAGATTCAACCACGAACTGTACGGGCTGTACAGCGGCATGCACCTAGTTAAGCGCCTTCGGACCCAACGCTTAAGATGGCTAGGTCATGTAGAGCGGATGGAAACCACAGCTCCGGCCCGAAGAGTCTTCGCCACCGAGCCATTGGGACAGCGCAACAGAGGACATCCTCGCACTAGATGGCGCACACAAGTGGAAAGGGATTTCAACCAACTTGGTGTCCATCGACAAGAGCTGCATTTGACATCCAGCTCTGGGAACAAAGATACCCCAGATCTTGCCAACCCAATCTTGCAGTGGGGGGCAGTGTGTACCGGCATCTGTGAGTCCTGACGCCGTGGCAAATGCTAAACAGTCCTAAAACCAACAAGCGGCAAGTAGTTGGTAGATGGTAGTGAAATGAAGGTGATGGAAGTTGGGCAGTTGAGCCCAGGCCCTCCAAGAGTTGTAGACGACGAAAAGCAACAAGAGTACAATCACTCTTCCCAGTTGTCAGCACCGACAAGATTATAGCAGGAGTCCAATTATTTAACGCCTCGAATGGCCAAATCTCAAAGAAATCACACATTCTCTGCTTTCTAAAGTGAATCACACGCGCTGGCAGCCTTCCCCTCCTAGACAGTCCATGAGATTCCAAGAAATTCATCTCGAATCGGTTCACATTTCCACCCTTCACACGGATCTCCAATGGCAATCCAAATGCCTAGGCAAATGTCCACCGAAATGTCACTTTCCAAGAAGGCACTCGTGTGCCTTAATCACCTGTTACCCCGGCAACACACCCGACAGAATAATTTTAAGGATCAATTACAAAAAAAAAAGACTCCCTTATCAGGCACATCCCGAAATCAAATGCCAGGCTCCTCATCAAAAAAAAGACCAGAACGCCCGACCATCAGCCAGATGCGGCTTTAAAAATAAACTCTGACACATCCAATTAGAAGTCACTCTCCCCCTAGCCACCTCCTTTCAAAATACCTTCTGTCAACAGGAACTGTCAATTCTGAGTTCGTCACGAGACGAGAAAAAAAAACAACGCACAAAAGTAAAACTACATGCGCTCCATGTGG
Organism: Eristalis arbustorum; assembly: GCA_916610145.1. Taxonomy (NCBI): domain Eukaryota; kingdom Metazoa; phylum Arthropoda; class Insecta; order Diptera; family Syrphidae; genus Eristalis; species Eristalis arbustorum. The sequence continues at coordinate 63,561,493 of OU744318.1, read as the reverse complement.
CCTGCACACGGCGAAGTTTTGTAATCCGACGACGGCCGCGCCGCCGTGTATATTTACCCATTTGCCAGGTCTCGTGTTGATTCTTTTTTGTTCTCGTTGCCCGAGACAACGAGAGAGTTTTTGAAGACAAAACAGGTGGCATAACGCATTTCATTTATGTTGCCCGCCATCGTCGTCGTCGCCGCAGCCACCAGAGACGAGATGTGTTTGTCATCCGACAGAACAGATTTATTTACTCAAAAACCCGATAAGTGCGACCTGGCAATTTGAATACGGCCGGATGACGGCAGCGGTACAAGGCGACGATGCGCAGTGCACTGTGCGGAGAAACATCATTACGGCAAAGTGGCGTGATGACAGCCAGTGACATTTAGTGCATGTCAGTGTCAGTTTAGATGTCAAACACGGCAACTTCCTCGTGTCAACACATGAATATGCACGATGTGAAGGAGCTTACACCGCCATCGGCACCGACACCTGAACCGTGATGAGTCACTTTGGCGGCGGCACACTATTCTGTAAGCCTCCCTCGCACTAAGCCGCTAAGTGTATTAGTCACTCTCGAAGGCCCTCTGCGGCCATTCGCCGGCAATTGAGCGAGAACGAGTCTAAGAAGATTACAAGTGGAAATTGGTCACCGCTGCAGTCGCAGTCAGTCGGTTCGTCTGCTGTGTGCCATGGCAGGAGGGAAGGCACTTGACGCTCCGGTCAAGAGGGTGTGCACTTAGAAATCATCATTTGATCTAAGTGAACGCCGTTGCCGCAGTGGTGGCAGATAGAGATACACCAAGTACGCCATCCATCACTTTCTCTTGAGAGATTTTCAACCCAAGGAGCCAGAATCGTGTGCATGCATGCATCTGTGTGTCGTCGTCTTTCGGTTTGACCATGTGGCCTGAGGTTGTGCAGTGAGACTGGTAGCCGGCGATGGGATGTATGGACGATGGAATTCAATTACTCACAAAAGAAAGCCGCCACTTGGTGGTTAAGCAGAGAGAGAGAGAGAATGAGGATGCGGCTGTGTAAGGAAGCATACTTCGGCTTAGAGGAAATGACAGATTCTGGGAGATTATGCGGGGAATGCCGCAGAATGTCTGAGAAATTGTGTCCTCTGCGGTGATTGCGCTATCCGATGGAAGTAGCCATTCTTGCAACGACTTTTCGGGAAACTAACTTGGAGGTGCTGCTCGAAGATGTGAAATGAACGCAAACGGGCTCCAGACAGACCCAGACAACAATCGCTTGCCTGGCAGTAGCACCGGCAGGTGACAGGGTGCACCTGTAAAAGAGAGAATTTAAGTTACTTTCGACGAGACTCCTCCACTTGCATCAGTTACCGTCCGGTCGATTGCTGTTAAAGTTGCCCTGCAAGTCCAAAGTTCATGCAAGAAATGAGGCATCTGATCCCTGTTTGAAAGAAGGCACGTCATCGACTACAAACTGAACAAGAACCTCGGACTCTTCGTCAAGAGGCTTGTCCCAGCACGTTGTCAAACAACAAGAAACTTGGACTCTTCTTCAAGAGACGTATTCGCTCACATTGCCTCTGTCTATGACATCTCCCGGCTTGGACTGCCAATCCAACAAGAAACTTGGACTCTTGCCACACGCTTCTTCGACATTCGACATGACTCGCAATGTATGTGGAACAGTGAGCTTCCACCGCGTCGGACACGATTTAATCCGGTCCAGCGGTAACGCTTTCCTCTAGATCAAACCCCGTGGCAAAAGAAAGAACCCAGCTGACATGCGGGAAAAAAAATCCCAAAATACTTCCTTTCGACCTCCTTTTCGAACGTCACACCGCCCGTCCGTCTCCTGACTAAACCTGATTCACTTCGCCGTGGACTACTTCTGATCCCAGTTTCCACACACTTTTACCAGACCCACATCTGATATCCAATTCCTCGAAGACCGATCGAGGAAGGCAGGAAAAAAAGTAGTAAGAACCAGAAGCCACCAAAAAATTCATCGCTGTTCCAATGGCGATGACAACAACAACACCAACACCATCACAGCACAACACGCACACAAGTATTTTCACCACTTGAGTAATCTCTGCAAAATGGGCACACACCATTCCACCAGCACTCCAGTCATTCATCCACCACCAGAGCCCACCACAGAAGGCCCAGCAACAACAAAACAACTGACATTTCGAATAGACTGCAACAGCAATACACCGCTGCCTCGGCACCTGAGGCACACGAGCAAGAGAGACAGCACCAGAATCAGTGCCTCATCGCAGAGCTGACAACGAAATCGAATAAAATTTTATCGACCCATCGCCACTCCACGGCATCTCCGAGTGTACAAAATGAAAAGCGAATACCAATCCTTTGCAGGCAGGACCGACTGGGATGACTTAGATTTTCACTCACCTTCAGATAATTCCAAATCCAATTCGGCCAGCTTCTCGCGAACGTCGTCGGGCAGGGCGGACACATCCAGACCCATGTCGGTGGAGGACATCTTCTCGATGGTTGGTCTCGTCCCCTCCTCTCAGCCGATGACGACGACGACGACGACGATGATGATGATCAGTTCTACCTTCTCACGCAACGGCGAGGCGATGAGAGATGAAGCGCCTATGCAGGCACACCACCCCCGGCTGTGGCTGGAGAGATGATCGAACACCAACCAGCAGCGCCGACAACAATCGACCAGAAATACAAACTTTAACACAACACACACAGAAACAGAAAAACCGCCGCGATGGGGGCTGTGAACGAGGGCCGGGATAGAAAAAGGGAAATTCCACACGAAGTTTGAGATTGATTTTCACTCACACCTCACACACCACAGCAGTGGAAGCAGCAGCTCGACGCACACACACGGGAGGGTGCCTCACTGAAAAATTTCGCACATTTTCCGCAGCGTTTTCCGGTCGCGAATGTGGAAATGGAACTCTTGCCGGACGAGCTCCTGGTTCTGTGGAAATTTTTGGCAAAGAAGCTCTGAATTGTACACCCTTGGGTGAATGCCTCAGCGGCACAGGGACAGACACTTGCACTTTTTTTCTCCTCTCGGCTCGCTTCCTTGTTGGAGGAACCACTCAAGAACTTTTTTTTTCCTTTCTTTCGCTTCGCCTCACTGGGACTGGTCGACGAGAGAGAGATTTGTGATTCGTTTGGCGTTCAGGCGCTGGTCCTGGACATATCCACTTGAAAATATTTCAATCAATCCGCAGAGGGACTGGGGTGAGGGGCAAACTATTTTTTCTGATTTTTGATGTTTTATTTTTTCGCTTTTTTTGTTTTTACTTGTTCGGCTGACGCGGCGCTGCACTCGTCCGGACACAGAAACAACGAATTTATCTCACGATTTCAACTCAACTGAAGTCGGTGACGGCGAAATGTCTTGGGCTGTCGCTGTCGCTGTCGCCGTTGCCGTCGCGGTCGGTGGTGTGTCGGCGCTTGTGCGCGGTGGCCAGAGCGAGACGGCTGGATTGTGCGTCTGGTTTGAGCGAATTCGAAGATGACGGTGCCGACTGGTGTGGTGAGTTGTTGTGAGACGGGACTTCGAAGAAATGATGTTGACTGGCTGATTGGGTTGTTCTTATTCGATGTTTTGACGTTTCTCTTGCGGTGGGCGTGTGGCGGCATCTGTTGGACGATAGGAGGGCGGTGGATGTTTCTTTTGTTGGCCACAGGAGGTGGTGGCGTCTTTCAACGACTTTTTTTTTTGATTTCATGCCAAGGTGTGGTAAATTTACAAGGAAATGTTTTCAAGAAAAACTGAGGCTAAGTTGGTCGGGAGATATTAAGCGAAGCGATGCACTTGACAGCCATAGCCAATGCCTTGGGCATTTATTAAGTTACGAGCAGCCAAAGTCCCTCTTTGCAGCGCCGCTTAGTAGGCTTCCTGTTTGGCTGCATGTGCTCGCTGACTTTCCTCATCGAAGCAGGGGTTTCTCTTTGAGGGGGCACTGGTTTTCATGACTTCTTGGCAGTATTGCCGCTTCAGCACTTGAGGGTCGGTGGTATGGGACTCTGTGAGAGGCGAAGGGAGGCTCGATCGGCGAATTCTCTAGCGATCTCCTGCGATTGTAGCCGTGCGACGTTAAGTTTCTTGGCAGCATTTTGGTGATTTCGCGTGGTCCGGGAAATCCTCATTCGGAGTTTGGCTACAATGTCGGCCCCTCGGAGCGTCCGTACGTCCGAAATGCTGCAGGAATGTCCTGCGTCAATCGCAATGTGATCAATTTGGATGATGGTAGATTGATCTGGAGAACGCCATGTTCCTTGGTGGATGTTAAGGTACCGTGGGTACCGTGTGCTTGCTCTGCAGTGTCGATTAGGATTAACCCATTATCGGAGCTGGTGTCGTAAAGGCTGTGTCGTTCAACTGCGCTACCAAAAATGCCCTTCCTGCCCAGCTTTGCGTTAAAGACACCAAGAACGATATTGATTTGTCAAGGAGCAGTCCTTGGTCAAGGGGTTATTAATACCCTTAATTGTCCGGGGTCAAAACACAGCACTTTTGCTGACTGTGCAAAGGAATCTCCAGGGTGACAAACTACTGATCAGGCTCCCCGCCATGCGCTTGCAATTGTATGACTTAAGATTCGACAAGACAACCCTGCCTTCTCTATTTCCAACACTGGTGACGTTGCTACGTCATACCCAAGTGCTTATTCTGATGGGGGAATATGTGATGTGCGGCTGACCATCCCGAAACCTTCTCAAATTCAGTCAATACATGTGTATGCAGGGGTTGTGCGGACATAGACACTCCTCACTAGCTCTCTATCTGCTTCTGAACATGTTACTGAACATGAGAACTTTCTTTGGACCACAATCAACTTGACAAGCGACGAAGCTTGTTGGCTGAGGCGCAGGTTAACACCGGACTGTAGAGCCCTTAGAAGAAGGAGTTATCTGGACGCTCTTCTTCTTTCTTGTCTGACGCTACAGTCCGGGGTGGACCTGGGCCTCAACCAACATGCCTCTCCAACTAGCGCGATCCCTGGCTAGCCGTCTCCAGTTTCGTACACCAAGTTGGTTGAGGTCCTTCTCCACTTGGGCCACCTCAAACGCGGGCGTCCTCTGTTGCGTTGCCCGACAGGTTCGGAGTCGAAGATTCTTCGTGCCGGAGCTGTGGTGTCCATACGCTCTACATGACCTAGCCACCGTAGGCGTTGGATCCGTAGACGCCTAACTAGGCTCTTGTCGCTGTATAGCCCGTATAGTTCGTGGTTGAATCTTCTCCTCCAGAACCCGTCAACACAAACAGGACCAAAGATTGCACGTAGAACTTTTCTCTCAAAGAGACCAAGGACTTCTTTATCCGCTTTCGAGATTGTCCATGCCTCCGCGCTGTATAGCAGGACTAGGATGATCAATGTCTTGTATAGAGTCAACTTGGTTCTTCGAGAGAGGGCTCTATTACTCAATTGCCTCTTGAGCCCGAAGAAACAGCGGTTGGCAAGAGTTATCCTACGCTTGATCTCGGTTGTTTGTACAGTTTACTCCGGAGCCGAGGTAAGTAAAGTCCTTGACTACCTCGAAGTTATAGCTGCCCATTATGACGCTCTGTCCAAGACGTCGATAGTGTATGTCCTTTTTGGGGACAGCATAAACTTCGTTTTGCCCTCATTCACCGCCAGACCCATTTCTTCCGCTTCCGCTTCAATGCCAGCAAACGCCTCATTGACGGCGCGCTGTGTTCGTCCAACCACGTCAATGTCGTCCGCGTAAGCAAGCAGTAGAACGGACTTCTGGAAGATCGTGCCTAGGGTGTTTACGTTTGAGTTTCGCACGATCTTCCCAAGTATGATGTTAAGGAAGTCACATGACAGCGCATCGCCACTTTCTTGACAGTTGAAGTCTTGTCCCTTTTTGCTTTTTGTTTTTTTGTTGTTCTTATTGTTATGTTATATGGAGTTTTGTTTATGTTATTTACTTCTTAAAACATGAAGTATGGAAATAAGAAAAATTGGTGAAGTTTTTAGAAGTGTCTCATATTGAAGCGAGAAAGTAGAAATTGCTGTTTTTTACCTACTTGACAAACTGTATGTATATGGTTATTTACAGTCCCCTCAACAGGATGTGTTAAAAACAGCCCCCCCCATTGATGGCAATATTCGAACTATTCGAACAGGCGGTTGATTATCATTTGGAGGCTCTCTGGGGATTCGGATAGTTATCAGGTCATGTACATACATTAGTACATGGATGTTTAAGTAAGCTATTCGAATCCCTCCAGAGAGGCAGGATTCCACATCGTTCATAAAAAAAACAGTGAACTCAGAGGACAGTCTTCTTGTTTTACTCCATTATTTGTTTCGAACCAATGCGTGAACGTTGGTCCATCCCATACTGTTGCCTTTGAGTTCGCGTATAGTTACTACTCTACTTTTAAGCTAAGTAGAGACTCCTAGCCTTGAAAGGTTATAGAAGAGAGCATGACCATTTATTAAAGCGAACGCCGCTTTAAAATCAACAAACAATGCGCATTTGTATTTTCTCGCTTGGCCTTAACAGTTGAAGTAATTTTAAAAAAGTGATCAACAGTCAACTATTTTCATCCGGAAACCAGCCTGATAATCAGACAGGACACTGTACTCCTCGGCCCAAGTGTCTAATCAATTTACGAGTACCCCACAGAATAGTTTTGCCATAACGTTCATAAAGGAGCTACCGCGGTAGTTTTCAACATTTTCTATTTATTTCTTTTACAGTTCGTGTTCACAAACGCCACCAACAACGATGACAGCTCGTGAAATAGGGGGCATTGTTCTTGATAGACGCCACGTGGTGTCACAAATTGAGAATATTTATGGTTTGAGTATCAAGTCTAGACATTGTGACCACTGGAGAGGTTAAGGAACTATTAAGCTTTCACTTTGGGCATTATCTTCTCCCTCTTGGTGCTCTGTTGGCAACGTATTCATCTTGATTGGATCAATCCCTCTGACAGATGGAGTGGTTAGTAGCTTTGACGGATTGTGCGTCATTGTTGGCGGTTTTAATGTCACGCAGACGGGTTGTGTCTGTGTTGAGCTAGACTTTGACCATGAAATTGTGTGACTTGGAGCCAGAGCACCTGCTTCGTTCTGCAAAGATATACTGAACAACGTCACTGAGTTCTTGCTTGAACCGATTGGTCTAGGCAGCTCCCACTGGGCAGATCTTCGATTGGTTGTGTGGCCGATGTTACTCGCTGTCTGCGAACTCTGTCATCACAGTTTTTGCACTCCTCCGCCGCTTGGCTCGAGTTCCAAAACTAATATTTATCAGCCCAGCCGTCAATAAACCACAGTCAATTACCCAATTCCCTAGCGATTACCACTCAATAACCATCTAACCAAGCGCACAATCAAACCCTCTTCTGTCGTCCCTGCGCCCGGACGAGCTTAACTCGTTGTTCCCACCGGACTGGTTCGCTTCCCGATACCCTCCATCATCGTAACAGCCACCAAGCCACAACAAATTGCTCCCAAATTTATTACATGATTAACAGGTTAGGTATATTTGTTTGTTTCAGATGCACACTTACAGACTAAACATGGTTAAATACGGAGAATGGCTTAAAATACGGGGGCAGGGAACCGACCGGCTCACCAGACGGAGCACTTCTGGTCGATGTTCAGCTGCGTGTGGGTGGGACAGTTGAACGCCCGGCCGACGTCCTCCAGATTGAGCATTATCCTGAAGGGGATGTTCTTGCCGTTGTTCACCTGGGAGCACTCCCGCTGGGCCAGGTTGAGGAAGAACGCCTGGTCGGGGCTGAGGTGGAACTCCTTGAAGGTGTCGTCCAGCCTGCGCGTGGGGTCGTAGTCGCGGTCCCAGAAGCGCTGGAAGTCCAGGTAGGTCTGCTTCATGGCGGCGAACTGCTCGACGTACTCGAAGTAGTCGAGGTCGGTCAGCTCGAACAGGTGGTACTTGTCCTCCTGCTCCTCCAGGCAGGCGCGCAGCGTGTCGTACGAGTACTTGGGTCGGTTCTCGCGGAAGAACAGCTGCCAGAGGTAGAGGCCCTGCGAGGCGAAGTGATAGAAGACCGGCTTCATGCGGTTGACCGGGTTGAGCAGGTTCATCAGGTACTGCTCGGCGCTCTCCTCCTTGGTGCTGACGTTCGAGAGGTATTTGTGGATCTTGAACTTGGCCACGTTCAGGTAGTTCTGGTAGAAGTTGTCCTCGTCGATTTCGACGTCCTTGTACTCGGCGTCGATGCGGCGCGGGTCGAAGAGGCGGTCCATATCCTCGATGATGCGCTTCTTCTCCCGCACGCGGCCGAGCACGCCCGAGCTCAGGCTGTCCACCTTCGACTTGATGGTGCCCTGCGACTTCTCGAACTCCCGCAGGACGTCCAGGTTGAAGGCCTTGTCGGTCTCCTTGAAGTACAGGCGGTAGTACTCGGCGAAGATGGGCATTCGGAAGTAGTCCACGACCACGTCGCAGCCGGTCTCGATCACCTCGGCCATGAACTTGAGCGCGGTCACGAGACGCAGGGTCGGCATGTCGGTCTCGTGGGCCAGGTCGACGATCTTCTGAATGTTCGCAATGTCCTCGAGGACGAACTCCAGCTTGGCGTTGCCCAGCTTCGGCATCTTCTTCAGCTCGTCCAGGTACTCGTCCCAGTCGAAGTTCTCGATGGCCTCCAGGTCAGTGCCCACGATGGCCTTCTCCTTCGAGTTCGTCAGAATCGCCTTGCCCTTGTGGATGAACTCGTTCACCTTCTTCTCGGCGCTGGCTCGCTGCGAGGGCGGCACGCCCAGCAGGTCCAGGTTCCGGCCGTTGCTGTTGTCGTTGAACGCCGTCGACAGGAAGAGGTCCTGGTCCACGGAGATGATGAGGCGCACCTTCTTCACGTCGAGCACGTTGATGTGCGTCTTGAGGATCGCGTCGATGCCGGACGTCTTGAGGATGCCCAGCGACGGGGCCAGCTTGAACTTAGTCGGATCCTTGAACAGCTCCACCTTCAGGATGTTCTTCGGGGACTGCTGCCTCTGGCACGAGAGCAGGAAGTCCTTCGCCTTCTCGGTGGCCTCGAGCTTGGTATCCGTCAGGCGGCCCAGGTCGTCGGCGATCTCCGACAAGTACACGCGGTCATTTGGGTAGCTCTCCCCGCCGGACACGTTGTGGTAGCGGCCGCAGGCGTACTTCGGGAAATTGCTGCACGGACTGTGCGCCTCGTCCAGGATGCCGCGAATTTCGCCCAGATGCTTGCGCAGCACCTGCTGGTCCTTGTCCAGCGTGCGGACGGCCGAGTCGACGGCGCAAACCACCGCGGCGACCACTATGGCCAAGTGAATAGGTCTCAGCAGCGTCATTCTGCCTGAGCGGAGTCTCTCTTAATTACTGCTGGGTTCAGTGGAATTTCGCGGCAGTATTTATATTGATTAGAGACGCGCAGATGCCGAGCCAAAATCCCACACAGCGCCGCCGCAGCAGTGTCTGTGTCGGTGTGGCCCGGGTGGCGTCGTAAAGAGGGCGTCCGCTTCTAACCAGATTGACAAGTCAGCGTTCACATTTGTTTGGCTCATCTTACACTCGGGCCGGGGATCTGACGACAACTGCGACGATGAAGACGCCTTGAACTTGACTCATAACCAGACCAGAGTTCACGGGTGAATGGGCAATAATCAGACGCGTCCGCACAATGGTGTGCTGCGCGATGCACACCAAGCATCGGGTTTGCTGCTCTCCCAAATTGGCTGGCTTTGGTTCGGCGGTGGAGGCGGCCGAGGAGGGACTGCGACGAGTTTTGGCGACGCGAAACCAGGTAGTGAGTGGGCTTAGTGGAGACAAATCGCATCGCGGTTGATGTAATGCCCGTAGCAGCCCGAGCTTAGGCAGTCCACGGGGGGAGCCGTTTAATTGCCGTTCAATTTGGTTTTATCGCTCTTGGGGCGGTTCGCTGCTTAATGAGGCTCGGGGCGTTTTATGAGTCAACACTGCCGGCCACCAGGAGGGCTTTTGTAATCCGTGCATCGTGAATGGGGTCACTTCGTTTAGAGGTTAACGAGAGGTGGCCAGTTGAGGAGCTGTACAGATCTTCTGCCGGGGGAGATGTTCAGGCGTGGAGTTTCTGGTCATAAATTTGCGTGGCGCCTGATGGCACGGGTTAATGAGGCTACGAGTTGTGCGCACACGGGTGCACGGAGTGTGTGCATAATTTCTTGGGTAGTTAATGTTGCTGTAAAGCTAACAAGTGCCTGCGACTTCCTGGGGGTTTATGGCTTGGAGCAGCTGCTTAGCTGGTGTTCAAGTGAAAGGGAATTACTGGGTTGAGTGGTTGAAGTGGAAGGAGGCGCCTAAGAAATGTCAAGCTACTTTGGCCTTCTAGAAGACATCGAATGTGAAAGGAGCAAAGGAAGTGTGCAGACATTTAAAACTGAATCAAGAAACTCGATAAACACGCCAGATCGACGATATGGAAGAGACGCTCAAAGTCTAGAGCCCAGGAATCATTTGTGATCATAAGCGAACGAGGCGATGATCGCAGTTGACAGAGCTGACTTGATGGGAACAGAGTGGAAATGGAATGGAAACATCCATTTCTCCGCTTGTGGAACCGGAACAAGTTTGTCCAAAAACTCACGCATGTATAGAAATCGCAGGAACTGCTTAAAATTCAGCAGTCAATGTCTGGAGGAACCCCTGCATTACATTCACGAACTAAGGCCGAGGCACGCTCACCGGTCAACCGATCAGATTTCAAGAGAAGAGTCACGTTGAAATGTCTGGCAAAACACCAGAAGATTGACTGAAGAAAAGCCTGACGCTACCAGTGTTCAAGTCTCAAATAAAAAGTCTCATCTAAAAAAAAACGGGTCGTTTTGAAAATAAATGAGTCCCAACAAAGGTTTTTCATAACACAACGGCATGAGAGCGCCACAACATCAACTGGTTCCTGTTCGCGGACTAATCAAAAACGAAGAATAGCAGAAGGTTTGGAATTCGAATTGCCCGAAATGTCTTGCTGTTGATGTTCCTAATGTCATTCTCCTTGCCATTTGTTGCAGGTGAGTAAAGTCCCTCTCTTGTGAAAAAAAGAAACTAGTACATGCACAAGCATTTTAAGTAAAACCGTAGTTCACACTTTGAAAAGTTCTGAAAACGAATGAAGTTTGGTATTTTTGTTCTCGGAAAAAATGGGGTACATGCTACATGGTTAGCAACTAAACCACGCCCATAACAGAGTTCAAAATTTTCGCAAGGGAAAGTCACAAGCAAACAGCTCCCAACGACAAGAATCTTCATCCGAATTCTGTAAGCAAGCAAAGAAGGGTGCTTCCTTCATGTGACTTCATGTGAAGAGCTTGCAATTTGAACAGTCGCCAGCCCAGAATCCAAGGGTTTCTGTCTAGTAGTCTAGTGGTGCGTTTAGCGAGTTCATCAGCTTTACAGTTCCCGGAATGTTTCTATGGCCTGGCAACTAGCACAGACGAAAATTTTAACTGCTCGGATATCTTGTTAAGCGATGCGTTACTTGCCTTGTAAAGAGAACCATATCAGGGTTTTAATTGCGCACTGGATATTATTAAGGCCACAGATATCTCGTGCGGATATCCACCTTTTCCAGAAAATGACTTGGCTAATCGCCATTATCTTCGCAGTGATCGGGAAGACGAACAGATTTGTTCCAAAGCAGACGAGCTGGCAAGAAACCGAACAAGAATTGAAAATTCTTGGGTACCAGTTCTTACTTACTTATCAGGCCAGCGACCCATCAAGGGTCCGAGCCTAACCAATTGTAACCTTCCATCAGTGACGGTCCATTAAGGCCAAGCTGTCTTACATCCGCGTTGACTTGGTCTCTATGCCGGAGGTTAGGTCACCCTCTCCTTCTCGAACCAGGCGGGTCGGATTCGAAGACCCTCTTAGGTGGAGCGTTGTTGCTCATGCGCTCGATGTGGCCAAACCAGTGTATTGAGAGGATTCTTCCTTTATGGACTACATCCACCAATCCTAGTAAAGCTCGTCGAGTAAGCGGTTGTGTCTCTCCCTCCATTCGACCTTCTCTCAGACGGGAACAATCCAACGTAGAATGTTTGTTTCGAAGGCACCAAGAATCAGCTCTTCCAGAATGCTGGTACCAATAAAAACTAATGTAAAACTAAGATCACAGAACGATAGGTAGTACTCGTGAAAGACGGAACAACCTTAAACAAATGTAGGGACTTAAAGAGAACAAGGATAATACTCAATTCAGGCAGAATAAACCTGAGTATCCTAATAGGTGGTGGCCCGTTGCGTTGTGGGTATGTGCGTCGACCCCAAACTCGACGTCGTAGGTTCGATTCCAGCTGCGACCCCACCTCTTTCGAGTCACTGACAATGCTCAAGGAGTATTTCCTGTCTAGAAAAAGCTTCTCAAACTTGGCCATTCGAAGTCGGCGTTAAACTGTAGGTCCCTTCCACTCGTGAGAGAACAATAACACGCACAACACGAGTGGAGCTAGGCCCTGGCCCTCTATAGGCTGTAGGTTACTTACAGGACGTTGCGCACTGGGTAGACTCGCCGCTAGACCAGGACTACCGCACAAGGACTTCTGCGGTAGACATATGGATGAAAGAGAAGAGGACACATGACACTACAGCTAGCCTGCATTGGCGTCCATTAGGAAAATAAACCTGGGAGAATACTGCAATGTTACGTCTTATATTCGAAGACGAAAGCTCGTTTCTATAACTTCTTTAATTTGTTGAGGAACATTAGGGACATGATTCTCTAGAAGTGCTTTTAGCCATTAGCACATAGATGACAAGCGTGTCAAAGATCAGTCGATGAACAGCCGAAAGCGGGCTAATAGAAGTGTGTGCTCTCCAAGAATGAACACGCGAACAGCGATGTCTTGTGTGGGTGGAAAGATAGTTGTGACTGCCAAGATCCCACGGGAAATTGACTCACTTAGACCTGTCACTTACGTCGGCTTCTTCCATGTGCAGAATAACTTCTTCCACTCGACACTAAGCTCAGTGTGTAAAGGGTATTGATCATCACTGTCCATCTGTACGCAGACCAGTGGAGATGGTCCTGAACAAACACGGTTCGTCCCAGTCCTAGTTGGGGATAGACGGAGAAGCTTGTTGGCTTAGACCCAAGTCCATGGACAGTAGCGACTCACAAAAGGATCCCTCGAACGTTGTGTCCATTAAGGGGATCTCTCTAATGCAAGCAAATATTCCAACCTCTTCGACGTAGTCTCACGAGTATGCACTCGACTGCCTTCAGAGAAACCCATTGTCGAAGTTGGTCAGTCTCGTGATGTTGTCAGTGATCTCTGCCAATCTGTAACAACTTATTGGCAGCACACTAAATTTCTCTGATCGGTCCACAAGAACTAGACTGTGAAGCGTCAGCCCATGAGAAAGAAGAAGGACAATAAGAAGAATACAATCAGACACCTAACGCAGACTCGAGGCTAGTCTTCACGTATTGACGACTCCAGCAAGCACGATAATCTCCTGACAAAGCTTCCGTTCACAACAAAAGAATACATTTGAATAGTGGAAAGATTCCATCGTCATAGCTGCTCTTGGAATCCACCAGAATCTAAGCCGACTCCCTGACAGACACCAAATGATTCACCATCCATTGGCGAAAGACCAAGTGACTCGGCGGTGTTTCTCTCGAAAAAAATCACCTAAAATCTAATTCAACCCAGAAAATATGTGTACGTCTAGTGAATTCGAAGAATCTCACAAATGCAGTCCGATTGTTGTGACCACGATTGTGAATAGTTCAACGTGAGTAATCGTCACTCCTGTTTGGTGGCTTCGACGACTCGATTAAGAACCGACATAAACTTTAATTAGCGATCGAATGCAAAGCATTTCCCATGAAACACGTTATCGGCCACAACCAGTCCGCACGGAGCGACTGCAAAACTTCGGAATTGCTGTTTATTTCTTTGAATAAAACACAAACCGTGAATAAGTTGGTCTGCTTTACTCGCCTGTGTAGAGCACATACGCTGAGGCAATTAAATCAGTGATCGTGGGTCGATCATTTCGAATGCAGACGTCAAAGAGTTGGCGTTTAGATTCTATAGATCTTTGCTCTGGTGTCAGATTACAATGGTTTTAGTGGTTTCACTGAGGCGAGCAGGTGGCCGTGTTGCTCGGCCAAAACGAGGCTGAATTGTCAATCAACAAACACGAGTCACAGTCGAAGCTGTCGGCGTAGAGCGCATTTATGAACTCGTTCGCAAGGTTGCCCTGCGAAGATGTGTGCGAAGAACGGTGGATTTATTAAGCGACTATCATTTGTGCTGTCCCATCTGCAAAACGTCTTTCTAGGCTAATGTGTCGAATACGATGACGACTTCGATATACACTTCGTCTGGGAGCGTCGGCAAGAGAAGGTGATGCGAAATGGCATGAATTACTGTTTGATCCGCAGTGGAAGTGGCTACTAGTGTCGACAATCAAGAGGAAAGGTGTTAAAGGGCTACATCGACTGGACTGGCAGGCTAGCATCTCCAGATTTCATCTAACGCTGGATCGTTAGGAGGAGAGTTTCTAATAGAGTCCAACCGCATCTTAAATCGAAAACTGAAACCTATGGCCCTTCTACTTCCTCCGAGGTGTCGTAGTCATCCGGTTTGAAGGAGCAGGACAGATGCAGAAGAGAGTTGCACAGTTTGCCTCACGCCACAACGGCGTCTGTGACTCTCATTGATGGGTGATTTCTGTCTTCTAAGTTGTTCGCCAATCAAGCTGTCAAAGAGAGCTCTGCTAACAGTCTCCAGCCAGCTCGATCTTTAGCTAGCTGTCTCCAGTTTCACACGCATAGTTGGTTGAGGTCCCTTTCCACTTGCGAGCACCACCTGAGTCGCGGTCTTCCTCTACCGCGCCGTCCCTCGGGGGTGGATTCGAAGACTTTTCTGGCCGGAGCATTGGTTTCCATCCGCTCTACATGACCTATCTCAATCGTTGGATCTTCACTCTTCTGGCTAAGTCGATGTCGCTGAACAGCCCTTATAGTTCGTGGTTATATCTCCTCCTTCACTCACCATCTATGCAGACGGGACCGAAAATCACCCGAAGAATTTTCCTCTCGAAGCAACCAAGAGCTGCTTCATCCGCTTTTGACAGAGTCCATGCCTCCGCGCCATACAGCAGGACTGGGACGATTAAGGTCTTGTAACGCGTTACCTTGGTTGTTCGAGAGAGGGCGTCGTTTACCAATTGATTTCTTAGCCCAAAGAAGCACCGATTGGCAAGAGTTATTCTTCGTTTGACTTCAGCGCTGGTGTCGTTGTCTGAGTTGATAGCGGTTCCTAGGTAGACAACGTTTTTAACTACCTCAAAGTTGTATCTGTCTGCCGTGACGTTCTGGGCGAGACGTCGGTGTTGGGTGTCCTTTCTCGTTGACAGCATACACTTGGTCTTACCCTCGTTTACCGCTAAACCCATCTTCGCGGCCTCCGTTGCAATACCCACAAAAGCGCCATTGACACCACGCTGCGTTCTTCCGATAATGTCAATATCGTCGGCATATGCGAGTAGTTGGACGGACTTTTGATAGATTGTTCCTCTGGTGTTGGCGTTCGAGTTTTGAACAATTCTTTCAAGAACGATGCCTTGTCTTTTTTGACATCAAAGGTCTCGGTTAGGTCTTTACCGACCTTGATGGAGCAGCGTGCATTCTCCATCGTCATCCTACACAAACGGACGAGTTTGGTAGGGATGCCAAAACTAGACATTGCTCCGTATAGCTCGTCTCTATAAATGCTATCATACGCGGCCTTAAGATCGATGAACAGGTCGTGGGTATCGATTTGTTGCTCCTGGGTTTTCTCCAAAATCTGCCGAAGTGTGAATATTTGGTCGATGGTGGATTTGCCTGGCCCTAGGCGTTCCCACAGTACGGCAGATACGATCTTATAGGCGATGTTAAGGAGACGTATCCCCCGATGGTTGGCGCAGTCAAAGGGGTCTCCTTTCTTGTGGATCGGGCAAACCATGCTGAGGTTCCATTCACCGGGCATGTTTTCCTCCGACCATAGTTTACAGATGAGCTGGTGCTCCTTCCCAAAACATCGCCTGCGGCTTTAAAAAGCTCGGCGAGTAGGCCGAGCTCCAGCAGCCTTGTTGGATTTCAGTTCAGATATAGCAATCCTCACTGCATCCGGGTCGGGTGGACGGAATTGTTGATCTTCATCGTCCCTTTCATTGGGGTTGAATGGTTCGTTCTGCCTGACAGCGGAATTTGGTTCTTCGTCGCCGTTATACAGTCTGCAGAAATGGTTTCTCCATATCCTCAGCATGGACTGTGACTCTACTACGATGTTCCCTTGATCATCCTTACAGGCTTCGGTTCGGAGTTTGTAACCTTGACTGGTTGACTTTACCCTTTGGTAAAACTTCCTTGCCTCATTCCTGCAGTAATATCCCTCTATTCTGCCGATCGCGCGCTTCTCATGCTCCTTCTTTCTTCTCCTGAGAAGCCGGTGTTCGTCTCTCCTCTTCTGCTGGTAGAGCTCCCGAGCGGCTCTTGTCCTTCTTTGCAGTGCCGCTTTGTATGCTTCCTGCTTGGCTGCATTCGCCTGCCGACACTCATTGTCAAACCAGCGGTTTCGTTGTGGTGGCGGATTGAAACCCAGCACATCGGAGGCGACATCTTTGATGGCTTTTTGGCAATGATGCCACTGGTCTTTTATACTTGATGTTGGCGGCGTAGGATTTCTTAAGAGGTTGAGGGTGGCACGATCTGAAAAGGATTTGGCAATCTCTTGCGATTGTAGCCGGCTTTCCTTGTCTTGGCGGTGTTCGGGATATCCGCAACCTTACCTTGGCTACTTCAAGGTGGTGGTCCGAGTCAATGTTGGCACCTCGGAACGTTCGGACATCTATAATACTGGAGGAGTACCTTGCGTCGATCGCTATGTGATCAATCTGTTTGATGGTTGATTGATCAGGAGATCGCCATGTTCCTTTGTGAATATCAAGACGTAGGAATTTTGTACTGGCTTCTACAACACTTCCTCCCGCAGCAAAGTCGATCAGCCTAAATCCGTTATCGGATGTGGTGTCGTGTAGGCTGTGTTTCCCGATCGTGTTCTCTCTTCCTAGCTTTGCGTTAAAATCGCCAAGGACAATTTTAATGTCGTGGCTAGGGCATTGTTCATACGGTTTGTCCAGGAGCTCATAGAACCTGTCTTTGGTGTCATCATCTTTCTCCTCTGTGGGGGCATGTGCGCACATGAGGCTTATGTTGGCAAATTTAGCCTGGATGCGAATTGTCGTGAGGCGCTCGTCCACGGACCTGAACGATAAGACTTCTGGCCTAAGTCTGCCTCTAACGACAAATCCACATCCAAATAGGCGCTGTTTTTGTTGCTTGTAGCAATCACCGTAATATGTGTCACAGTTTTGCATCCTTTTTTGCCCGGTCCATCCCATCGCACTTCTTGGATGGCGGATATGTCTGCTTAGCAGCGGTCTAGGGCTTCCGCTAATTGTTCGGCTGCACGTGGCCTGTAAAGGGCCCTTACATTCTACGTACAGATCCGAAGGTCGTTGTCCGTATATCGTTTGCAGGGTTCGTCATCAGTAAAATCATCCCTTTCCGAGGCTTGTTGTTGCTTCGTAACTAAAGTTTTTTGTGTGGCCGGGCAGTTACCCCGACGGCACAACCACCAACCTGGAGGGCCAGTTCCTTTTTTGTAACCCCTAGGCCAAGAGGTTGCACTTATAAGCTTGGCAGGTTGAGCTCGGGTGAACTACAACCAGTACCCGATGGCTACCACTTGGAGGTAAAACAAGCACAACTGGTGTGTAGGAAAAGTTGCAACACTGGCCGTCGCCAGGTTGACGCCAGTCAGTGCCTACCCGATTCCCACAGCACCCAGCCATGGGTTGTAGCGTCACCCTTATTATAGTATTATTACTTGAAGGTGCTCGTAGCAGGAGTCTTACTTAAATCAGAGAAGGCCCTCGTTGTGGTACCACGCAGATCTGAAATCGCATTCTGCCAACCCAGTACCGCTTTTGAAGATGCAGACTAGTGAGTGATAGGAATTAGAGGTCTGCACGAATGGATTCGTTTATTTCTCTAAACATGTACAGTACTTCAGTGTACTCTATTCATGACAATCATATGAATAAGAATACTGTACAAGTAAGTAAAACAAAAAAAAAAATCCAACCACTGTACACCATTCGATCACCTGATTTCAAAATGAATACTCTGTTTGTTGTCATTCATACAAGTGGGTTCTCCATTCAAACAAAACATGTACCAATTTAACTGTTAATATACACCGATCATTTTAAAGTGAATGCATTTATTTAATATTAGCAGCGGGTATTTGAATTGTAGCCTTGAGCAAATGAAGACTAAAAGGTTGGTAACCAAATTGATGTGTAATGTAGGTTAATTTTATTTTGCAAACATGTACAAGAAATTCTTATTCAACAAACGATAAATTCCTCAGCGATCAAACAAAAACTATAAGTGGCGAGATTTCTTATGCTTTTAAGGAAACTTAAAAAAATAATTGCGTATATTTAACGTTTATTTAATAAAACATATAATATTCAAAGTATTGCCCATCAGAAGCCTAGCCATTTTCTAGCATCTTATCCCAAAAACTGAGCTCGCTTGGCAGCCAAGAATGAATCAAGTCAATTTTTGATATTCTGCTCGACTCACTCTCACTCTCACTGCACGAATTAAGTTATAGACCTAATAGAAGGTGAAGACTACCCCACTCTTCATTCAACAATTGTTCATATTCATCGCCAATGTTCTGCTTCCTCCCGCTAATAAATTGATTCAATGAAGAGGAAATAAAATGTATAACGAAAACATATGCAAACGAAAGAAGGGTCATGAAGTTCAAGAACGATTTTTAAAAGAAGAGCTGGGTAGACTTTTATCGAACTATAAAGACTTGTTTCAGGAGTTCATTAGACTGGCAGAAGTTATGAATTCTTCAGCTATAGCGAATAAAGAATTATTCATTCAGAATTATGATGGCTTTAATGTCTTACAGTGGTGGCGCTTGCACCAACTATAGTTTCCGTTGTTGTAAAAGCTTAGCTGAAAAATTCTATCTACTATCTACCAGTGAGTAGTGCTTCATCAGAACGGATATTTTCCTCGGCCAAGTAAGTAACTTTCGGCAAGACAGTTAATATCTGAAAAAATAAGTTTAATTGGTTCCGACCAAATATTAGTGAAGCAAATAATGTTTTTACATTCCAGTGTTAAAAAAATTACATTCATAAGGATTTGGCAGAAAACACACATTTATTTGAAAACAGTAAACATTTTGAATCCATTCATTGTATTGAATGGATTGAATGGATTCATTGCACTCAGTGTACTCAGTGTTGTGTACTCATTCTTTGTGAGTACACTGAACTAAATGCTTGGTTGTCAGTGGGAACAGTATTCAGTGGGTAATCAAATATCGGGTGATATGTTCATTTAAGTTTTCAAGATATGAGTGGAATGAATATGGTACTCGAAAAAAAATGAATGTCTTGGAACCAGTTGCAGACCTCTAATAGGAATGCAATTTAGTTCCGTGGCAGTTAAAGAGAACGCGAAGAACACCGAAGGCTTCTTTCGTTCGAACACATCAAACACATCCAATAAATCAGTGCAGTCATTTAGTCATTCCTCTGTAATTGGCTTAATTTATTTGTTTCTAAGTAATCTTAAATAAATATAAAAGGACATGAAATTTCTTATCAAATATACTCGGTGCGTGGTTACAGGTCATGCAGAATCATCGCGTCAAGTTTGTTGATCTCTCTGTCGGAAGTTTGTATGGATTTTTGCAAAAAAGCTATCGCATCGTGGACACCTCTATGAGTAGGCTTAAGTATATTGAAGAAGATGTCTACACTAGGTATTTGTTCATTGACTCAAATTTGTGGCGTCTTTCTGCTGTTTTTTTTTTCACACACGTAAGTTACCACCTTTAAGAGGTCTCAAGGATTGGTTGTAATGCACACAATTTCACCGGAATACCACTAGCTACTAAGGTTATAAATAATTCTTGCACACAAACACACACGCTCCAGCAGTGTCTCCCTGATCGGCTCTCAACGGTCCACTTGTCTTGCTGAACCCGAGTCGGAAGAACTAAAACATCACGGAAATTCGAATTGGGGCATGCTCCTTCGAATCTGGTGACACGAGCGATGGAGAGGGGATCGAGAGGGAAAATGGAAATGAAAGGAGAAAATACAACTAAGGGAGATCACTAATTTCAGGAGGCTTTGCCGTTCTTCTTTGAACCGTTCGTCCGGGATGGTTGAATCTTTTTTCGACGCTTCTCCGACGACCAGTCGGCATCGTCTTCGTCGTCGCTAACATTCGAAGAGAAGTAGCTGGAGTTGCCCTCCTTGGCGTTGGCCAATCTGCGGCTAGCTGTACGAGAGGTTTTTCTGCCCATTCCTGTAAAAGAGAGAGAGAGAGAGAGAGAGAAGGATGTTTGTTAGATTTGAAAAAATGCGGTGAGGTGGCAAGTGGCTTAGTGCTTTTTGTGGCAGTGTCAGGTGATGCAGGCAAAGTGGAGTGCAAAAGTCTAATACACAATGGATTTCCTTTCGTTGCAAAGAGCAGATGTCATCTTCATGTTCGATGCTACGTTCCCTAGTGAAGTTCCACCACGATGCTGTAGATGCTCTGAAGAAAGACAAAGCTTCCACAACGTGGAAAAGGCCTTCGAAACGGTCTCAAGAGAGGGGCTCATCTAGCTGAATCAGATGGAACTCTCGTCTAACCTCCGCAGAATAGTCTACAGACTTCTGTTTTCCAACTGACTCTACGTCCAAGGGGAATCAATTGTAGAGTCGAAACGCGACCCTAGCGCGGTCAGGTCACGGCAGATCAACCGCCTCAAAGCAACACAGCGAACTGTTGTCTATTCGCAGATGACTCTCTGGCTTAGCCACCAGCTCGAAGTCACCAATAACTCCCTCCTCCCCCCATGGGGGCATGAACATATGTACACAGGGCAAAGGTGCTTACTGCACCCAATTTGGTAGGATGCCGGCGCGTGCCAGGCAACAAGTCTTAAGCTTTAAGCATATCAGGGAGCGCCTCATAACAACCCACATCAAGGCTCAATTCTTGTGCATAAGTCAAGTTGACATACAGCCTTCACATGGCGCCCCTAGATAGCCATCACCACAACCGTTGTGTATTGAACTAATGTAAGCAGCGATCTCCCTCTATCCGAGGATCAAATAATGCGCCTGGCCTACTAGTTGTACGCTATGCGTGAGGCTAGCTCCCTTACCACGTAAAAAACCACGGTTATGAACCGACAACAGACCTCGGATATGGACGGACTCACAGCTGACGACCCCAGCAAACGATTAAAGGACAATGACTTCGGTTCTGCACGTGAAATGTGTGGTCCCTGTGCAGCCGATGAACTCGCGAAGGCCGTGGACTGCTACAATGGAGACATGACCGCCAACCAGGAGATGCGATGGGCCGGGCAAAAGAAAGATGAGAAACTGCGGCATCTACTACGGTGATTGCTACAAGGAGGAAATGCAGTGCTTATTCGGATGAGGATTCGTTGCAGACTTAGGCAAAAAGTCTTAAGCTTTAAGTATATCGGACGGAGCGCATCATAACAATCCGCATCAAGGCTAAATTCGGGAACATCAGAATGATCTGCGCCCACAACCCGACGGAGGTGAAGGATGACGATAGCAAGGATGACTTCTATGATCTCCTAGAATGAACATACGATCGATGCCCCAGCTATGACACCAAGATCGTTCTAGGAGATTTCAACGCATAGCTGGACAAGGAAGAAATCTCTGCTAGAGTCATCGGAAAACATAGCCTGCACGACAACACATCCAGTAACGGACTCAGGCTGGTAGATTTCGCCTCGGGGCGTAACCTCTCTGTGATGAGCACTCGGTTCCAACACTTCAACACCCATAAAGGGACCTGGCGGTCTCCTGATCAATCAGATTGATCACAAAGCGATCGACGTCAGACACTCCTCCAATATTCTCGATGTCCGAACGTTCCGCGGAGCCAACATCGACTCGGACCATTTCCTTGCTGTAGCCAAGGTAAGGATGAAGATATCGAGGAAAGTACGGAGTCGAGAAAGAACACTACAGTGCACGGAAAGCTACAATCGCAATCGACCACTGGGAACTTCTCCGATCGAGTCTCCCTGAAACTCTCTGAAAGTTCGACGCTGCCTGCACATTCAATAGAAGAAGAATGGAAACGTTGTCAAAAAGCCATCAAAGAAGCTGCCACTGATGTGCTGGGTTTCACGACGACACCCAGAAGGAACCAATGGTTTGACGACGAGTGCAGTCAGGTGCATGCAGCCAAGCAGGAGGCTTACAAGGCCACACTTCATCGAACAACGAGAGCTGTTCGTGAGCTCTACGAACAGAAGAGAAGGGAAGAGCACCGGCTTCTCAGAAGGAAAAAGAAAGAGCTTGAGAAGCGCGCGGTCGAGGAGATGGAGAGGTGTTATGGCAGGAATGACGTCCGAAAGTTTTATCAAAGGGTAACACAATTATCCAATGGATATAAAACTCGGACAGAAGCCTGTCGGGATGGAAATGGACATCTGGTAGTAGAGTCGCAGTCGATACTGAGAATCTGGAAAGATCATTTCTGCAGACTGTTAAACGGCGATGAGGACCAAAATGCCGCTGTCAGGCAGAATGTTTCACTCAGTGTGAACGATGACAGACGACGATTCCGTCCCCAAGACCCTGACAAGGTTAAGAAAGACAGATGTCGGAGGTATTGCCCGCGGAACTGTTTATGGCAGCTGGAGATGACTTGGTTGGGCGCATGCACCAGCTCATCTGTAAGATATGGTCGGAGGAAAGCATGCCCGACGAGTGGAATCTCAGTACCGTTTGCCCGATCCACAAGAAATTAGACCCCTTTGACTGCACCAACTATCGAGGGATCAGCCTCCTTAACATCGCGTATAAGATCTTCTCGGCCGTTTTGTGTACCCGCCTGAAGCCGTTTATTAATAATCTGATAGGTCCATATCAGTGTGGCTTCAGGCCAGGAAAGTCCACAACAGACCAAATCTTCACACTCCGACAGATCCTGGAAAAGACTCAAGAAATGCAAATCGACACTCACCATCTGTTCGTCGATTTCAAGGCCGCATATGACAGCGTGCATAGAGACGAGCTATACAACGCCATGTCTAGTTTTGACATTCCTGCCAAAAGAGGTTTTAGGCAAGGCGACACGCTGTCATGTGACTTCTTTAACTTCCAAAAGTCCGTTCAACTGCTTGCTTACGCGGACGACATTGACGTGAATTGACGAATGGCATTGAAGCGGAGGCGGCTAAAATGGGTCTATCGGTAAACCAGGGCAAAACAAAGTACATGCTGTCATCACGGAAGGACGCACAACATCGACGTCTCGGACAGAGCGTCATATTGGGCAGCGGAACCTTTGAGGTAGTCAAGGTTTTCGTTTACCTAGGCTCTGGAGTAAATAGGGACAACAAGACCAGCACAGAGATCAAGCGCAGAATTACTCTTACCAATCGCTGTTTCTTTGGGCTCAAGAGGCAATTGAGTAACAGAGCCATCTCTCGACACACGAAGTTGGCTTTATATATCACTCTGACAATCCCAGTCCTGCTCTATGGCGCAGAGACATGGACGCTATTGAAAGCGGATGAAGAAGCTCTTGATTGTTTTGAGAGAAAAGTTCTGCGTACGATCTTTGGTCCTGTTTGCGTTGATGGCGTCTAGAGGAGAAGATTCGACCACGACCTGAACGGGCTGTACAGCGGCAACGCTTAAGATGACTAGGTCGTTTTGAGCGTATGGACACCACAGTTAGGGCCCGAAGAGTTTTCGACACCGAGCCATTGGACCAGCGCGAAAGATCGGCTGAAGATTCATGTTGGTTGAGGCCCAGGTCTACCCCGGACTGTAGCGCCACTCAGAAGAAGAAGAGAGTTCGGAGTCGGCATAAAACTGTAGGTTCCTTCCACTAGTGAGAGAATAATAGCACACACAACACGAGTGGTTGTTGAGAAGCTAGGCCGTGGCCCTCTACGAGTTGTAGCGCCGCCCACATTGTATATAAGATGAAATAAATGGATAATTTGCTATTTTTTTCTGGTCTCTGGTACTTATCCCATAAAGAAGTCGGTGCTTCCAACACGATGCAAAGATATGCGAAGCGTCACGTTCACGGTATTGTTTAAGTTCAACAGTCATTCGGAACTGATCCTCAAGAAATCCAACCTAGGCTTCCATCGCATCTATCCTTTGATGGGTATACAAAATGGATTAAGCAAGAAAACAGGCACGGCCGCTTCTCTACGAGCAGCTAATTTTGCAAGTTTTAAGCTTCGGCTTCCCTATATGACGCTTCAAGTCCAAGACCGACATGGGGATGAAAACTACTACGTACCGTTCTCACCTTCGACAGGGACCGTAAACGAAAGCAACACAGCAAGAAGAAACTCCACGAAGAACCAAACATCACCCATTGCAACCGTTCATGGTGACACTGTTTAGAAAATCACTTCTCGACATCAGCAACCATCCCAACGAGGCAATCAGAAACCTAAGAGATACAATCCCCGGACGACGCTATCTTAACGCGATTGATCTGCCAAGTAAGAAGAACTTCCCATCGACGCCTAACAACCAGCTGCTTCTACCAGAGCAACAATGGCAATCACCATCGAGGCTCAATCGGCTACCACATCATATTCTTCGTCTTTGTTTGGCGCTACAGTGCGGGATAGATCTTGACCTAAACCAACAAGCCTCAGCAGCCAGCACGATCTTTCGACAGGTGGGCACAGCAAGTTGTGAGGTCCATGATTCACAAACCCACGTTTTTAAATCGATCTTCATCTGTTGCGATCTCCAAGTCGACTGTTAGGTAACCAAGAACTTGTCGGAAAAGGAAAATATCAATTATCTGAGAAGGGAAGGTTGGTGCTTATCAAGGAAGGCTGCTCTAGAGCTAATCCTCTATTCCAAGTGAGCACGAAGTTATTGACACAACGCCACTGAGCAGAAGATTGAAGAATAAGTCACATCAATCGAAACTGATGAAGCACTCTGCCAGAAAAAATCAACAATCGCCAGAGATGAGGCACGCATTTCAACAATAGACGACCGACTGATTGTCGTGGAAGCCAACGCAAGCTGAAAGCCAACGCAAGCTAGGCGACCATAGCCCTGGACGGCTATGAATCTTTAAGTCATTTGGTAAGCTCTGTTTCTTCAGTTTGTGCACGTCAGAGTCTGCTTACGAAACCTAACCATAACCAATGCTTGCCAGTAGCAGAAGAAAACCCTTTAGTAATACATCTCGCGACACGAACGCGACAAGGACCATCAATCTTCACAGACTTCGTCACATCCACAGAACCTCATCAGCCCTTCACCGGCTCTCAGCGCCCACTGACAGCAGCTCTCAAAAATGCACAAGCCACATGCTGAAAATAAGTGTCAGAAAAATGCACCAAAGGTCACACCATCTCCACACGATCTTACCCATGCACTTCTCCAGATGCGGAGCAAATCGCGCGGCGGCAACTGGCCGGTCACAATTGGGACAAGTGCAGTCCATTGCCTTGCGAGCGGTGCTCATGCCGAAAACATCAAAATTTGGCGTCTCCACTATCTTGAAGGCCGTATCGTCCTCCGGTTCCCCCTCGATGGCCTCGAGCGCCCCAGTTTTTATCGACTGATGAACCTCCAGGTAAACCCCCATCACTGCGTCCTCCAGCAGGGACTCGTAGAGGTAGTCGGCGGCTTTGTCGAGACAATCGGGATCCTTCATGAAATCGGCGAATGCCCTTCGAATCTCGGCGTGTGAGCTCTCGTGAAGCCTAGCCGATCGAGTCGTCGCTCCCAGTGATGGCTGCAGTTTGGGCGGCGGTGGTGGTGGCGGTGGCAACGGTGGCGGTGGTTTACCTGGCGTCTTTGTTGTGCCAGTAGTGCTGCTGACATTTCCACTCGTACTGCTGACGTTGTTGTTGGAGTTGCTGCTGCTGTTGGCACTGTTGCTGGTCGAGTTACTGCCCGGACTGGTTGCAATCGATGTGGAGCTTGTTACGCTCGTACTGCTTGCCGTTGTTGTTGTGCTACTACTAACCTTGGATGTGGTTGACACTGCTGACGGCGCTGGTGGGGGTGCTAATGTCCCTGTTGACGTACTCGTTGATTCCTTATTTGGTTTCGATTTTTCAGCCTCACTCATTGCAATTGGATGTGTGAATTATGTGTCAAGGGGCGTGGGAAATGTGTCTGGGTCGGCTCGTGACGTGGAGCAGGGAAATGTGTGTGAAAATTCGACAAGAAAATGAATGGAAAACTACGTGCCGTCGCTCGGCGTAAAATCACCACGAAGTGAGTTTGACAGCTAAACCGGTACAGAAAAAAAGTACATTTTGTCTTCTTCTCTTTTCATGTCAGGCAAAACGTAAACAAATGGCGTTCGGAATTGAAAACTGTCAACAGTGACAGCAGTCAGCTTGGCGATTTCGAAGAGGTGCGTTCAGTTCGAAAGGGAAATGGAAATTGGGTGAAACCCTGGATAAGGCAAAGAAATGATTTCTCTTCCGTAATATTGCGAAGAGAATTAAACGAAAAGTGAAAATCGTTCAGATGATTTCTTGCAATTATTTGCTTGTGGTGGATGCACCGACTTATTAAGAGTTTGTGATGAAATTAACGCCATGAATCAAAGGTGGCACTTCTTTAAGGGACATCATTAAACCATGCTCGATTGTCTGCTACTTATTGGCAACTAATGAAGTTTCTCAGATTATAGATTTTGCATTCGTATTCCTAAGTTCAGGCTGGTTTTAACAAAATTCTTCCTGCATTTATATCGGTGAGTGTGGTAAATATACACAAATGAACACAAGCAAAAGGTAACACACATAATTGTTAATATTATAATATTTAAATTCATCCCAGGAACACAAACAGGACAGGAGGTTAGGTTATTGGACTGCCTGAAAAATTGCTAAGCAAATAGTGACTGGAATGCATTGCAACGGCAAATGGTGAAGGTAAACCATATGGCAGCATATTATTAACCGTTGCTTTCACTTGGATTCGAACCGGGGACCCCTATAAGCAAGGTCAAGACCTCAACCAACTGTGACATCTAGCCTAGAAGACATAACATAAATACAATTTCTGTTTAAGATTCATATTACTATTCGAAATGTGATAAAGTGCAGTACACACAACAAACTATTCAAAATCGGGATCAGTGCTATTCACATCCAGAGATTGCCAGAGCCTACGAAGAGCAATTAAGTGAGAGACTCTCCAGTATGCCTACGTCAAGTGCCAACGAGATGTGGTTGCATTGCCGCTCGGCCATCAAAGAGGTAGCGGAAACTACCTTAGGCTACCTTCCACCCCCGACAAGAAACCCGTGGTATGATGGCGAGTGTGAGCAGAAAAAACGTGCATCCGACGAGGCATACCAAAAAGCGCTGCAACGGAAAACAAGAGCAGCGCAAGAGGAGTACCGGGCTAAATGACGGGAGGAGAAAAAGCTTCTACGCCTGAAAAAAAGGTCTCTCGCAACCTCCCAGCTCAAGGATATCGAAGAGTCTAGGGACAAGCAAAAAATACGGGCCTTTTACAAAAAAGCCAAAAGCCTGGCCACAGGCTTTAGGAAAGGCAGCCAGGCTCTTCGAAATTGCGAGGGTAACCTAGTTACGGACCCACAGGGAGTAGTGGATGTGTTTAAGCAGCACTTCCAACAGGTGCTTAGCGGGCCTGACCAGGAGAGACTAATAGGGAACCAGGAAATCCCAACTCCAGTCGACGAAGAAGTCCTCCCACCTAGCTTCGTACGTCGGATCAGCCATTAAAAGACTCAAGAACAACAAAGCCGCAGGCTCAGATGGCTTACCACCGTAGCTTTTCAAAGCAATGTAATGGTAGGGAGCATGCACCAAATCATTTGCCGAATTTGGGAAGATGAAAGCGTGCCCGACGACTGGAATATCAGCTCCATATGCCCCATCCACAAAAAAGGCGATCCTACCTCCTGCAAGAACTACAGAGGTATATCCCTGCTCAATGTCGCCTACAAAGATCCTATCCAGCGTACTGTGTGAACGTCTAAAGCCATTTTGCACCGCACTAATCGGCACGTACCAGTGCGGCTTCCGGCCCGGCAAATCGACTACAGACCAAATCTTCACACTAAGGCAGATCCTGGAGAAGACTAGCGAGTTTCAAATCGATACTCACCATCTGTTCGTCGATTTTAAAGCCGCATACGACAGCATTCATCGCAAGGAGCATTTCGAAGCGATGGCCGAATTCGGGATCCCGGGAAAACTGATCCGGTTGTGTCGCACCAGGCTAACATATACGCGATGCACCGTGCAGTTCGGTTCAAAAACCTCTGGTTCAGTTCGAAACCTGCACCGGATTTCGGTAAGGAGATGCGCTGTCGTGTGATTTCTTCAATTTGGCACTGGAGAAGATTCTGTAAACACGGAAGGCACTATCTTCTACAAGTCAGTCCAGCTGTTGGGATACGCTGATGCCATCGACATTGTCGCGCGGTCCCAACGTGCTATAGTGGAAGCTTTCACGGCAATTGAGGAACAGGCGAAAGGAGCTGGTCTTAAGGTCAACGAGGACAAAACCAAATATATGCTGTCGAGCAAAAAACGATCCGCCGAACACCACCTGGGCCAAAACGTCACAAGCGACAGCTACAATTTCGAGGTAGGAAAGGAGTTTGTCTGGCTCGGGGCAAGTGTAAACTCCACGAATGACATCGTAGTGGAGATCCGACGTAGAATCGCCCTTGGCAACCGCTGCTACTTCGGTCTGTCACAACAACTGGGCTCGAAACTCCTGACTCGAAGGACCAAAGTCATGCTCTACAAAGCCCTTATCCTGCCAGTCCTACTTTATGTAGCCGAAAGCTGGACATTAAGTGAGGCTGCAGAGCTGTTTCTTTGTGCCTTCGAAAGAAAAATTCTACGTCGGATATATGGTCCCGTCTGCGAGGAAGGCGAATGGAGGAGAAGACACAACCGCGAACTCTATGAGCTGTACAAGGATGTGGATGTAGTCCGGAAGGCAAAAATCCGTCGACTACACTGGCTCGGCCACATCGAGCGAATGGACAACAATCCGAGCCTCCTGGTTCGAGAAGGAGAGGAAGACCGAACCTCCGGTACAAAGACCAAGTCATCGCGGATGTAAGACAGCTTGGCCTTGATGACTGGAAGCAGCGTGCCCAGGACCGTCACCGATGGAAGGCAGCAATTGCTCAGGCTCAGACCCTTCATGGTTCGTCTGACTGATAAGTAAGTAAGTACCTATTCTTTGACTTTAAGGACCTGTATGACAGTAACTATAGAGCGTCTTGTCTAGCTCTGCCATCCCTGCAAAACCCGTCCGTCTCTGCAGAATAACGATGCAGAACGTGCCTTGCTGCGTCAAGGTCAGACAAGGATTTAGACAAGGCGACGAACTGTTTCGCGGTTTCTTTCACATCATTCTCGAGATGATCGTGTGGAACTCAAGCGCCAACACCAGGGGCACGATCGAGGCACAAATCTGTGCAACTGCTTGCATATGCTGATGATATCACCGGAAGAACACAACGGCTGTCAGTGGGGCGTTTTCGAGAAGGAAGCGGCCAAGATGGGCCTTGCAGTCAACGAGGGTGAGACAAAGTATGTATGTTTGCGGTCTATACAAGTGGTAGACCACCTACAAACGTCACTCTTGACAGCTATAACTTCGAAGTAGTGCGAGACAGATAGACAGACCTAGGCTCCGAAGTTAATACAAGCGATGACACCACCGCGGAGATGAAACGGATGATCACGTTGACCAATCGCTGCATTTTCGCACTTGGAAGGCCACTGATGAATAAAGCCGTCTCTAGAAGAACCAAGGAATCCCTAGATAAGACCTTGATAGTCTCAGACCTGCTGTACGGCGCAGAAGCATGGACACTAACTAAAGCGGACGAAACTTGGTCGATTCGCTGTGTCACGTAGAGCCGATGGACAACAATGCCCCGGCCCGAAAAGTCTTCGCCTCTAACCCCGAGGGACAACGCCGTGAAGGAATAGGACGACCCCGGTGGTGCACGCAGCTAGAAGAGGATCTGGTAAGTTGAACGTGAGTGGCTGGAAGCAACGACCACATGGAAGAGAACGATGCCCAGGCCCACCTCGGACTATAGCGCCAGCCAGAGAAGAAGAAGAACTCCTTTGATCAAACATTTTAATTTATTTCAGCTTAAACTATAAAACGTTTCTATGTCTTTACTTATAGACCTACTATCACAGACAGTGCACTCGTGGGCAATCACGTAGAACTCCTCATCTCCTCATGACCCCCTCCATCCAGCCGATGTACTTGCTGACTCTTGTGTAGATGCCCGGCAGTCCCGGTCGGGCACAGCCAATCCCCGTGGACACAACGCCAATGAGGAGATTGTCTTTTGACACCAATGGACCACCAGAGTCCGCCTGAAAGACGATGGCGACATCAGTTTAAATGCATCCCAGAGTCAACCGCGACAAACGAACTTACCCAGCAAGAGTCAATGCCGCCGTTCGCATAGCCAGCGCACATCTGTGTCTCTGCTATGAAGTTGCTCTTCTTTCCGTTCGCCCGATAGGACCTCTCGCACACCTCGTTGTTCCAGATCTTCACGGTGGCCTTCCGCAGGACGTCCGATCGCTCGCCGACTCCCTGATTCTCTTGCGTCCAGCCCCAGCCGGCCACGGTGGCGTAGGAGTCCTCAAGACTCCTGCCCTCGGTGCCCACGGATAGGCACGTCGGCTTGATGTGGCTTGTGAATGCGATCGGTCGGGCCATCTCCAGAAGGGCTGTGAAATGCATGGGGGATTAGTGACTCTTCTTACTGGCCCACGACTGCAGTGTGTCGTGTACCTATGTCGTTTTTAACGTGATTGCACTCGTAGCCCGGGTGAGTGACGATGCTGTTGAACTCAACCTGGGCCGGATTCAGCTGCCGAGTCCGGCTCTGCAGCACGTTCTGCGACTCGGATATGCTGTGCAGTCCGATGACGCCCCGTATGTGCGAGGGTTTTATGATATTGTTCAATCCGTTGCATACACAGTGTCCGGCTGTGAGGAGCCAGCGCTCATTGAGGATTGTCGCTCCGCAGAAGTGGCCGCCTCGTCGCGTTAGGCTCACAATGAAGGGCATCTCATGCTTGTCCGCCTCCAAGCCACCGACGATTCTTGCCTGACGCAGTCCCTGGCAGGAGAGTGACGAGACTGAAAGAAACGATGGAGAACGGGATTAAGAAAGTTATTTGAATGTTGGCTCGGGAGTGTGAAAAGAGAGATGATAGGAGGACAAGTCTCAGTTGCTTAGAGAAGGTCGTGCGGGAGAAGTGTGAGAGTTTTTTCTTTAGACTTAAGCTTTAAAGAGAGTTAGTGGCGCCGTATGTGTAGGAAGAAAGGACGATTCCGGAGACACTAGCATCGAGAATTGCTTGCGATCTAGCTCGAAAATGATATTGTGACAAGAATTACGCTCGCCAGACTCCGGTGGGCAGGAGCGAAGAAGAGCCGGCTCAGAAAATATCCTTTTAATGGTAGAACATACTTGGCCTGTAGACAGAAAGCGTGATAGAAGATTCTTAAACTGGTCAGAAGGCGTAGACCAGGACTCCGAAGGCATTGGGTTGCGGTACGGGACGCCGTCGGCTCGTGATAGGTGTTGAGAGTTGTTAATCGAGGCCAGGCCCGGATCCGGGGAATAAGTTGTGCGTCAACTGTCCAGGCGATGAGCCAGCAAACTTCTTCATTGACCTTACGTTGTGTTGAGCTAACCTAAACCGACCAGGTGGATGAAATGGATGGTATAAATTCCCAACGCCACCTCCAAGGGAGCACAATTAATACAATACAACAACAGGAACACGAATATCTGGTGCCTCGTTGACCAAGTGAATGCGTGTATTCTGGTAAGCAATGCCAATGAATGCGAACTGGGGTCGGACTAAGGCTTATGTCGATCCAAACGAGATCCAACGCCGTTCTATGCACTAGAAATCTAGTGTTAGTTAGTTCGTTATTTAATCCATTCAATAAAACTCCACTCCACTCCATTACGTTATTTAAGGTCTTAAAACGACTTTCGATGAAAAAAGGTAGAAACGAAAGCACCTCCGTTCTCTGGATAAACGGTCAGCAATGGAAATGTGGGCGATTGTAAAAGTAATCAGCAAGACTTGTTCAATATTGGGTGGTACGTCTAGGTAAACCTATCGCAATTGATGCCAAATAATCTCTTCGAGTTATCAAGAATAGACATGTGCCAATCTGAAACTTTCATAACTCGACTTAGAATTAAAGCGAACCGAGTTGCAAATCGAAGTTCTTCTGTTGCTGTTGATTAATTCGGTTTCACCCAACTCCAAATATATTCTGAAACGTTTTCAATTAGGACAGTCAGAATTCGAAAAAACTGATAAGCCTAAATATCTTCAAGCTAAACCATAATTACTACCTCTTCCTACTGTCGTACAAGATGCAAATTTGAAGAAAAATCTGTAGATAACAAAGACGTGAAACAAATATAGCTTTAATAGTTACTTCACGCGAATATGATGAATTTGACTCATGTAACGCAGTTGATATTTTAGGTTTAATCTTCGAAGAGGGAGAGAGAGCGGTTTTTTTTTCAAATCATTCAGGCCCGAAATTTCACCTGTCGTTTGATACCAAGATTTTGTCCCTCGGTTCCCAGTTCTGTTGGATGTATTAGGTCTATAACTTAACTAATTTATTACTCGTGCGGTTTGCTAAGAATTGGCGTAACTTGAATTCTTCAATTGGAGCATGTGTTGGAAAGCTACTGTCATTGAAAAAGCCATAGCTTCAGATGGGCAATGCTTTGATTAATACTACTGTACATGTTTTTCTTAAATAAACGTTCACATTTTGAAAAAAAAAAACAGCATAAAATAAGTTACAAAATAACACACTGTGTACCGAGTCGAACAATGTTCTTGGACACGGTAGGCGAACGAAAGGTTTTCTGGGCAGTTTTGTGTAGAGCCTTGAACGGGTCTATTTTGTCTCTTCATTTTAGACTTGCTGTATACACCTACCTTTAGCTAATTATCAATACATTGGCCGGAGTACAATTTATCGCTCCTTTTTCGGAGACACCCATTGTATGACTCACTTAAGCCACTCCTCGCGGATTCCTTAGTTATTTCCGATTAAGTAACACATCTCTACGGTGGTGGCCCGTGGCGTTGTGGGTACGTGCGTCGACCCCAACCTCGACGTCGTAGGTTCGATTCCAGTTTTGAGCGACAGAAATAATTTTCACGGCCCCACCTCTTTCGAGTCACTGACAATGCTCAAAGAGTATTTCCTGTCTAGAAAAAAGCTTCCCAAAGTTGGCCGTTCGGATTTGGCGTAAAACTGTAGGTCCTTCCCCTCGTGAGAGAACAATAGCACGCACAACACTAGTGGTTGCTGAGAAGCTAGGCCCTGGCTCCCTATGGGCTGTAGCACCACCCATATTATATATTATTATATAACACATCTCTACAAATGCCTTTTCTGCGGCGTCAAGTACCCATCGAATCACATCTCTATACCGAACACAATTTGGACAACCCACTGACTTCCATCACTGAACCATGAAATCTAATCAAAAATTTGTTGCGCAGACATCTCTTGTCGCAGGCCGCCCAGATAGCCTGGCATTCGAAACAAACTAATCACGAGCAAGAAAATAAATAAATTAACTCGAGAAAAGAGCTGTAAGCCTCATCGACAAAGGCCAGGAAGAGATATGTCATTGGCAATAACATGAACAACTTAGTGCGAAGAGAGAAGAAATCTTGTGTAGAAAATATTCCTCAGAAGGCTGCGTTGGTCCTATTCTGCATAATGTAATTCGACAGCTCATAGAATGAGCAAGACGAGACCACTATTGCTTCTGGCTACCATTCAAACTGCCCAATGCTGCACAAAGGAGGCAAAAGACCGGACTAAGCTGTTGACTCAAAGTTTGCTCCGGTTTCGATATCGCTGATTTTGTCATTCATCACTGTGTAAAACACTAACTGAGTTAAAACTAGTCAGTAAAATTTCACTGTCATTGCTGACTAGAACGAATTGGAAAATCTCATTCATAGATGACGCCAGAGGAAACTATTTGCTTATTGGAGGTTGGTATCAATCGATTGTTTGACAGTGTTTACTACATTATGTGACATGTGCAAAGTTATAAAATATCAAATCATTCATATTACTTGCTTGGCTATCCATTTTTGTGTATTATCTATGCTTTTATTAATTAAATTTTACTTATTTATGACATTTGAGTATTTTGACGTAAAAGAGTGTTTTACTGGGAAGCTGAGCTAAGTACTGAGTAGTCAAAAAAAACACACCTACTATTAAATCAAATTCACTGACTGTATCAAGCTGAAGTCATAGCAGGCAAGGAAGCGGCCAGAATGAACAGAAAGGCATCAATGCTTAAAATGCGAACAACTGAAATTACCATTCTCACCCATTTGAAGTAAGGTCATTGAAGCATTTCCAGCAATAGAAGTCAACTTGTGTATTTTGTTCCAAGTCACAGAAATGTAACCGGAGCTGAAATAACTGACGAATATTCTATCTCACTCAATCTTTGGCCATTACCTAGGCGCCACTAGCGATGGAATGAATAAGAATAAAGGACACGGAGAACCTATCTCAAGAGACTCCTTAGGATCTTCGAACGGATGTTCATGTTGTGCGCTTTTTCCTAGCTCTTCTGCATAAGTCGTTTAAAATAAGTCGCATACCGAGCGTTCATTCATTCACCATGTTTGTAGCTCGCATTGAAATTCTTGGCTTGACTTGACTTGACTTACTTTTCGCCTGACGAAGGATTAAGAAGTCCTTTGGTTATGCTTGTGATCGATAATTCCGTATCATTTGATGGCATCTGGACACCAGCTAGGCGTCTACAGATCGAAAGCCTAAGTTGACTGAGCCATGTAGTGCGCAGCTTCAGCCTGAAAAGTCTTTAGTGTATAAAGTGACGCACTTAAGTGGATAGGGACAGGCAGAACTGCAGAAGTCAGTTGTACTACCACTGGCCATCGAAGTGAGCTCCGAAGTGAGACACAACAAATGCTCGTCTTTCCGGGATTTGACTGTGTACAGGATGTCGAACTCAATTGCTTTCGAAAGCAATGCAAAAATGAGAGTTTGACGTTACTTAAGGCGGTTGTTTCTGACTAGTCCTTCTTTCTGGAATGCACACCGTCTGACGGAATTTAAATATTTCACTTCTGCCAGAATAAAAAGAAACTCAAAAATTGTTCGTGCTGAATAAACACTTCTCGTGATTCACTTGGGCTTGTCAGACATCTTTCAATTTCCTTTCACACTTAAAACCTTGTTACCACATCACTTCATCTCCCCCAAATCACAGCTTCCACTCTTACACTTCGATTCAATTAAGTCAAACTTTAAAAAAAAAACACCACAACTCACAACTTATCTGCGCCTCGCTGCCAAGCAACCAGCACAGCAGGACAATGCCCACGAGTGCATTTTTTCCCATTTTCCAGGAGCAGAACATCTCGCAATCACGTAACCGATAAAATCGCAGAAAACTCGGAAAAAAAAAGCGAACAAAATTCTCCACGAGACGGTCCTCCCTCAATGAGCTCGCAACGGATTCGAACTGTGTACGAAGAGCTGTCAAGCAAATCATTTATATCGCTCGACAAACGTCAAGAATTCGCATCAGATTCCCATCAGTCAGGCAGAGCTTTTCACCAGTCGACCGATAAGAACTGGCAGTGCTGCCTGCAGCACAAAAAACGCGCTTCTTTTCACGGGCACTGGGTCATAAACGGACAAAAGCTTGCGCAGCACATGCGACAGTTCCGCTTTGGAGCTTTCGCATACAAATCAACAAGTCGATCGCGTGCCATGCCTTTTCCACACATAGAACCGATTACACAATCGAGCGACGCATACGCGAGTGTGTTCGCACACTCACTCCGGCGGCTGACATTGACAGGTGTCGGTGACATTTGTTGCGATCAAACAGCGATAAACGCGAATATTTGCTTTTTGCGACGTTTCGGCGACCTTCACATTGAAGCAACGACACGCCGACGGTATTTGGCGAAAAGAGAGGCAGCGTATCGCCCGAAGTGTCAATGCACTGAGGGGGCTTTCAAACAGTTTGCTCGCCTCTGAATCATCTCGCCAGGGATGGCGTTCGGGTGACAGTTGGCGCCTTGCTGTCAAACGGTGTTCTCTCGCCGTCTGGCGGTGTCTGAGTGGTTGGTGGAGACTTGAGGGCTGCTGCAGGTGATCAGCGGCGTACGAGGGACTGCTTCGATCACGGAGCTAGTCGGCCGCCGTCACTTGCGCGATCGGCATCTGTCCGGCCGTGTGTGACAGTTAGGAGTGTCAGTCACCTTGGCCGCTGCGAGTGGGTGTTGAGGAAGATTTCTTCCGCTCGATAGGGAAGCAATTCCCCCAGAAGCGCTGCGAATGAACTGCTCAATTCCATGGCCAGTGCGACGGCCCGCTAGAACAACTGCGTTTGCTCGGTTATCTCACGCGGAAGGCTTCTGGTCGCTAGCGGCCCACCGATTAGAGACCGAAAACCAGTCTCAGGCGGGGGATGGCACTTGTGCGGGCTGTGCGGCGCGCATTCATTGACACCAGCACGTGGGAAATTTGCATAATTCATCGGAACGCGATCGGCTGTGTGCGTGCGTGCGTGGGAGGAGGGCGAGTTCAAGTTACGCGTTCATTGTCAGTGTCGATCGACAGCCGATGACGAGTGGCAAGTAGTTTTTTTTGTTCAGTTTGAACTGCAATTTGGACAATGATCGGCGCGCCGCTATCTGGAGGCCGATGCAAATGGAGCTGTCACACTGACAGACTGACTGCGCAACTGATTGACATTGTGCATTGGAATATGCACGAGCTAGTGGCAATTAAACTCATTTAAGGTTGTACTCGGACCGAGGCATGCATGCAAACGGTTTCATTTTGCCTCAAGGGACCCACACGTATGTTAATTTAATTACCGGGTAAACGTGTATACACGTCGCGTTTACTTTTCCGGATTGGAGAGCGACTGCGGCGGTGCTTGGTTTGGTGTCTCCCTCTCAAGGGAAGCGCCTTGATGCTTCGATGGATGGGGTTTTTAAAGGGCGCACGAGGTCTTGCGCAACACACGGTGTTTGCGTGACGATGTCGATCGATCAGCCAGCCGATCGCCACAACTTTCCTTTTCATTGTGCACTGTTTGTGGGCCCATTCGGACAAGGGGTCCTAATTGACGGGTCGAACTGGTTTTGCGAGGCAAGATGACGTCCGCGATGCATGCGGATTTTCGGCGATGAGTGATCGACTGCTGGGCTGATGGAATGTGGATGTTGTGAGAGTGCGAGAGGGGCTTCGCGAGCTTTCTGCGCTGGACTGTGGTCTGAGTTGAGGATGGTCGATGCAGCTGGAGTTGCGTTGGGAGCGAATGAAAAGTGCAAGAATTCAACTGAGACAATGGTGACCTCAGCGGTGCGATGTTTGAGTGGGTTTCCTTTAAATGCGATGGACACTCCTCTTGTTGGTCCCGTCTTGAGTCACCTCAGTTTGCCTTAATAATAATAATAATATGGGTGGCGCTACAGCCCATAGAGGGCCAGAACCTAGCCTCTCAGCAACCACTCAGTTTGCCTTAGTGTTGTGATTATCCACGACCGGCAACATCCTCATCAGGCCGCTCAATTAACAGAGCCTTACCGTGAATCTAAAAGGTCATCAGCCGGACGCCTTGACAGTTGCCTTCGTGGAACATAGCCATTAAATGCCTGGACTTAGAACACTTCAATCTCCAGTCGTGAGCAATAAAACCCACAAGCTTGTCCCATCTGGTCGATCTGATTGACCTCCCGCCACCAAATTCGTTCAAATATTCATTGTCAATCGCATCGGAACAGCGGCCAATACTCTCGTCACCTTCAAGTGGCGCGGATGATGTAACAGCGTCAGTCGATGACAGCAGGAACCTTGTCAAAGCATCGAACCGATCGCACTCGCTTGTGAAGGAGTTCTCTTATTTCGTCACAACCGTTATTATGGCTGCACACACCGTTAGCTATGACTCAAGCTTGGCATGGAACTTTTATGATAATTGTGTTTTTTTTTTCTTTGTGGATGCTATTCGTGGATGCGGTTAATCAAATGAATGGAATTGAAGGCATAATGCGGGGACGTTGGCTGCGGGAGAATTCGAAGTTTTGGAAGTGAAGTGAGAGGTTAGCTTGAGGAAGTAACTTCCGTCGTGGAGGTTGGATCTGTTTGGCGTTCGTTTGGCGTTCATTTGGGCGTGGACTATTACTGTCACCTCTGCTCCTCTGTAAGGTCAGTAACCATTATTGTTGTTGGTGATGGTGTGCGTATGGCATCCTCTATTGTGCGACCTCTCATACCAATGTTTTTTT
This sequence comes from Eristalis arbustorum, assembly GCA_916610145.1. Taxonomy (NCBI): domain Eukaryota; kingdom Metazoa; phylum Arthropoda; class Insecta; order Diptera; family Syrphidae; genus Eristalis; species Eristalis arbustorum. The sequence continues at coordinate 63,523,041 of OU744318.1, read as the reverse complement.
TATGAGCTTCCTTCTCCTTATATTTTGAGGTCTTGCCACCACCCTAGAGCGCTCAGACTCAATATTGGTACATTGTACGACCAGGCAGCAACCTACAATTGCTGCAGTGCTTCTGTGATAAAGGGCGAACAGAATCAACTCTCTCCACATCAGCGTCGACGAGCTGCCACCTATTTCAAACAAAAGCGGGACAGTGACAGAGGAAGTGCTCGGCCGTGTCGTCTTCCCCTCCATAGGCGTCGCTTAAATCAAGCAAATTTCAGTTTTTGGCAAAGGTGTTGTGGCACGTTATTTCGCCGCAGTCTCGGGACAATATGAATGCCGCGGATTTCTTGGTCTGTCTACATCCTGGAGTGACTTCTTTAACATCAAACTTGAGAAGATCGTGCGAAACTCAAACGTAAACACCCGAGGCGAGATCTTCCAAAAGTCCGTTCAACTGCTTGCTTACGCGGACGACATTGACGTGATTGGACGAACACAGCGAGCCGTCAATGAGGCGTTTGCTGGCATTGAAGCGGAAGCGGCTAAAAGTGGGCTTAGCGATAAACCAGGGAAAAACAAAGTACATGCTGTCATCACGGAAGGACGCACAACATCGACGTCTCGGACAGAGCGTCATATTGGGCAGTAGAAACTTTGAGGTAGTCAAGGACTTCGTCTATCTAGGCTCCGGAGTAAATAGGGACAACAACACCAGTACCGAGATCAAGGGCAGAATTACTCTTGCCAATCGCTGTTTCTTTGGGCTCAAGAGGCAATTGAGTGAACAGAGCCATCTCTCGAAACACCAAGTTGACCTTGTATAAAGCCCTGATCATCCCAGTCCTGCTCTATGGCTCAAAGACTTGGACGCTATTGAAAGCGGATGAAGAGGCTCTTGGTTATTTTGGGAGAAAAGTTCTGCGTGCCACCTATGGTCCTGTTTGCGTTGATGGCGCTTGGAGGAGAAGGTTCAACCACGAACTGTACGGGCTGCACAGCGGCATGCACTTAGTTAAGCGTCTTCGGATCCAACGCTTAAGATGGCTAGGTCATGTAGAGCGGATGGACACCACAGCTCCGGCCCGAAGAGACTTCGACACCGAGCCATTGAGACAGCGCAACAGAGGACGTCCTCACACTAGATGGCGCACACAAGTGGAAAAAGACCTCAACCAACTTGGTGTGCCCAACTGGAGGCAGCTGGCGAAAGATCGTGCTGACTGGAGAGGCATGTTGGTTGAGGCCCAGGTCAACCCCGGACTTTAGCGCCAATCAAAGAAGAAGAAGATACATCCTGGAGAGTCATGATATCTCCAATCGTGCTCTCGAGAGGCCCAACGATCGATGGAATCTCTAACCACAGGCTCACGGCTGGATGCCGCAGTTTGTTGAGTGCCTGCTTTGGATATAAAAGTTTCAGGTTCGAATCAATTCGAAATCCCAGTGAAAGCAAGTCTCCATTCGCCTTTGGGATAAAATTAACTCCGCTGGGCATCACAATGGACCAACAACGATCTGCAGTTTGACAACATCAACATCCTAACCTAATCTAACCACAATCGTCGGTAGTCGGAGCAGGTTCAGGTTCTGAGAATGTTTCCTCTGATCCCCTGTCGTCGATGTCATTTCTAGCGATTCCTTTGTGCTCTGGAACCCAGAAATCCCACTAAATGTTCAGGAAATTCGTTTTTTTCTGATGATCCTTGTTACATTAGGTGCCCCCTTAGTCCACAGCCTGTTAGAGTACGTGATGCTGATGCCTTAAGCCTCTTCTGGTTATGTTCACCCAAGAATGTCTTGGCCTGCTTCATGCCATAAGTGTAGTTTCAGGTGTCAAGCCGTTTCCCTTCGGTCCCTCAACTCTTCTCTGAGGACGGTGACTCTCTCCTACAGAGCAGAAAGGTTTTCAGGGCAATAAAAGGTTCCTTGGCAAGTCTTTGCCATTTGATGAGGGATAGAAGGCATCCCTGTATGGCCAGGTGTCCAGCGGAGTTTTGCTCTCTTACTTCTGCTCAGCTTCTTAATCATCTGTAGACATTGTCACACAAGCTTGAATTTGATGATAAAGGAGTCAAGTGCAAAGAGAGCGGCACGATTGTCCGACATTACTGCCATGTCTCAGTTGGTGTACTTCCTGTCAAGATTGATTTGAGCGCATCCGTCGAGGATCCGTAGTACTTTGTCCGAGATTCAACTATTTCCTCCCCTGTTCCTTCATTAGTTCTCTATCCTTCTGAATTTAACTTATTCCTTTTAACTTATTCCTTTTAACTTATTCCTTCTCTGTCGACCATGGATTTAATGCTCTAACCTGTTTTGGTGTTAAGCTTCATGGTTCCTTTTGAAAATTCAATTTCCTAATCTTGTCATCCTTCGGAATGGATAGGAGTGGTAGCTTGTTGACTGGTGTATCGCAATGAAAAGCACTTGCCTCTTCCTATCCCTTCTCCTGCCATGACCATAGCTAGTGTGATAAAAGTTCCACTTCATTCATACAATGTTTTCTCCCTCTCGCGAAAATCTTCTAGTAGAATTTGTTCAAACTAATTCTGGAACCACTCATCGTGGTTGCCCGTGGCGTTGTGGGTATGTCGACCCCAATAAACTTGCATCCAGCTCTATGTTTGATCCCCTGATCTGTACGACACAAAAAATGTTCACGGCCCTACCTCTTTAGAGTCGCTGCAAATGTTTAAGGAGTATTTCTCGAAAAAAGCGTTGTCGAGTCGGCATAAAACTGTAGGTCCCTTCCACTCGTGAGAGATCAATAGCACGCTCAACACAGGCGGTTGCTGAGAAGCTAAGCCCAGGCCTTCTACGGAGTGTAGTGCCATCCATATGTTACCTCCGACACTTCATTTCGAACTTTTTGGCCGTGGTCATGGTGTGGATCGCGTTTGCCTCTTTGTGTATTGCGTTCACAGCTTCACAGTGCGCGCACTGAATGACTGATTGGCAGTGGAACAATTTAAATTGCTAATTCGGATAGTTAAACCAACTTTTGTTGTGATTTGTTGTCTCGATTAAAAAGAAACTCGATAATTCAATGCGCATCTTTTTGCATACCAAGGAGCACTAGTTATTGTTTATTTTAGTTAAAGTTCGCGTTCACAGTTCGGGGCTCAATTGAATGACATTTAAAGAGGATCTCGTGGCGTGAGAATTTCACTTTATGTGTGATATTTTAAGTGTTGTAAAAAAGAGAGGACGTCTCATTTATATTTTAGTTGATCGTGGGCACTATTCATTTATCTTCTACAGACTACTTGACCACGGCGTAAGTGATCAATGAGATGATTCAATTTTGAGGCACTTTCTCGAGTCAATATGAGTACTCTCTCGCATTAAACACCTATAATGTATACATTTCAAGGCTTGGACTGACTTGCGGACATGGGCGAAAGAGGACGTTTTATTCAATCTCGCAATACCTATCCACTACCTGAAGTCTTATCCCCGTGTGTTGGATGAGACACGTCGCATTTCCTCAAATGAATCACCACACAATGAAGTTGTATCGGCAATGAAGCTATAATGGACTCACAACCTCTGACTTACAGGTATACCGGTATGAAGTGAGCGGCAAGATACAAATGTCTCGATAGGGAACATTTGTTGTGAACGAGCCCCTATTTTTTTTTTGTTTTTTTGCTATGACATCTGTAAAATATATTTAGTATACATCAAATCATTGAACAGATAAAATCATATCTTTTTCGCATTAAATCGTGTTAAAAATGTCGAATTTTGTACCAGATAGTCATGATTTGCGGAAAGCATTAATTTTTTGTTTTCATTTGAAGTGTGTGCTGCAGAGTCGCGTCGAATGCTTGTCGAGGCATATGGTGATCATGTTCTATCAGAAGCAACATGCAAAAGATGGTTTCAACGGTTCAGAAATAATAATTTTGATGTGAGAAATGAAGAACGTGGAAGACCACCAAAAAAGAAAAAGAAGACGCTGAATTGCAAACGATATTGGATGGAGATGACACTTTGAGTCAAAAGCAAATGGCAGCAATGCCAAATGTTGCACAACAAACAATTTCTGACCGTTTATGGTAAAGGCTATGGGAACGACTCAAAAGTGTGGAAAATGGGTGCCACATGAATGGAATGAAAGACAGATGGAAAACCGAAAAAACACTTGTGAAATTTTGCTTCAAAGACGCGTACGAAAATCGGTTTTGCATCGGATTGTTACTGGCGATGAAAAATGGATTTCTTTTAACAATCCTAAACGGGTTAATCCGGGACAACCATCAACATCGACGGCAAAACCAGATCGATTCGGCAAGAAGGCAATGCTGTGTGTTTGGTGGGACCAGAAAGGTGTGGTGTACCACGAGCTCCTAAAACCTGACGAAACCGTTACTACCGATCGCTACTGACAACAAATGATCAATGTGAACCATGCATTGATCGAGAAACGACCACAATTGGCCAGAAGACACGGCAATGTGTTTTTTCTCCATGACAACGCACCTGCACACGAAGCAAAACCGGTTCAGGATACAATCAAAACACTTGGCTGGGAGCAGCTACCCCACCCGCCGTATTCACCAGACTTGGCTCCTTCCGACTACCATTTGTTTTCATCGATGGAACACGCATTGGCTGAGCAGCACTTCGATTCCTACGAAGAAGTCGAAAATTGGGTGTCTGATTGGTTTTTATTGGCGTGGTATTCACAAATTGCCAGAAATGTGTAGAAAACAATGGCCAATACTTTGAATAAAATGTTTTTACTTTCCCATTAATAATGAGTGTTTTATTTTCAAAAAAAAAAGTTAACGAAACATTTTATACCGGTATACTTGAGGCTAGCGACAGCACGGCACCGCTGGATGGCGCAGTTGGCTGAGTGCCTGGTTATAGAGTTCCCCGGTTCGAATCCCAGTGAAAGCAAATATGAACATGTATGCTTTTATCTGATCACCATTTGTCGTTAGGATCAAATTAGCGCCTCAAAAGGACCAACAGTGGTCTTAGTGTACTAGCAATTTTGCTGGTAGCCCAATAACCAAGGCTAACAACCCTTGGATGGTCTGAGCCTGAGCCTGATCTGAGCCTTCCATTGCTGACGGTTCAGGGCACGACTCTTACAGTCATCAAGACCAAGCTGTCTCACATCCGGTATAACTTGGTGCCTGTACCGGAGGTTCGATCTTCGTCTCCTTCTAGAACCAAAAGGCTCGGATTCGAAGACTCTCTTTGCTGGAGCGTTGGTGTCCATGCGCTCAATGTGGCCGAACCCGTGTAGTGGACGATTTATTACCTTCCGGACTACATCCATATCCTGGTATGTACAGCGAGTAGAGATCGTTTCCTCCTTCCTCACAGGCCATATATCCATCCTCCATCCCGCGGAGATAATTCGAAGACACCAAGAATCAGCAGTTTTGCTCTATGTCCTGCTTTCGGCTTCCGCATTCCATGTTTACAGCAACTCGCGGCACTAGCTTTTCCAAAATTGAATATATCACACGACATCGCGTGTAAGTTTCAACCGGTTCAGAGATTCTTGAACCGAACTGCAGGCTACATCGCATATGTGCTAGCGTGGTGCGACACAGCCGGACTCCTGCCACATCATTTGTGTAGATTCGCCACATACAGCCTTTAGTCGGTTGTAGACTGCTAAATAAGTGGACTGAACTTCAGACTGTTAAGCTTCCTCGTTCTCTTGCGTTGCCTTTCCACACATCTGAAACAACTAAAAGTCCGAACTATCATTCAATTTGAAGTCCGTCTTTATTCAGTTTTTTTTTAGTTGACATGTCTCCAGAAGTACACTGTGGCAACGACACATCGTCGCACTTCCAATCATCGATCCAGGTGAACTTCTTCGGGGGGAACTTGCAGTTGTACTCCTCCATTTTGCACCAACTCTGGAATTTGTTGTAGCAAATACCGTTGTGGGCACACACCGGTAAGTCGCACGGACTGCATCTTAATTGACACTTCTGGTATGGAACTCCCACAGCTGCGGCGACGATACCTAAAATGATGGGGAAACAGAGTTAAGGATGTGAACAAGGGAAACTAGGACGGGCCTTGGCTTACCAACTAAAAGGAGAACAGCGAGGAATTTCATGTTGACTTGGGTGTGCGATAGTGGAGGACGACAGGACAAACGGGATGAGAGTGATGTGTTGTCCGAAGGGAGGTCATTTTTATACGAATTTAGGCGCAATGAGTGAACAGAGTGAATGGCCAATAAATCTTCGTTATTCAGTCGCGAGGCAATTAAGAGGAAACACATAAATCGGAGGAGAACAGGAAGTGATTGATAGGGCCAATCAGTTCTAAAGCAGAGTGTAAGTGGTGAGTAGACTGAGTGAGAGGTTGTCCGCAGTCCATATTTTTGCCCGCGCAATGACTCACGTTATTGCACTCAAGCTTACTGTGACTGCCTGTCAAAATGAGTGACATTTCATGTCAAGATCCAGGCCAGACCAAGCAAAAGCACCTGTCTGCCTCATGTCATGCGAAGTGACAAGCCGACGAAATGGACCATAAACAGAAACTCCTCGAAGACATCAGTCTTATCGAACGCTTCGGTTCCTTCCTGCCATCCGCTCCGACGTCAACGGTCGCGCAACACCTTTACCGACATATTTCAGAAGCCACCGCATGCGATAAGACTTTACGACTCATCACCCCGAGGGGTACCGTGTCACTCCGTTTGTCACCGTAAGTCATTCCACAATCACCCTCCGACCCGAAGGCATTCAAACCAACGTCACCCCATAAAATTGCTCCCTTCCGTCGGCAATAACGACGAGGAGAATACCTCTGCTACCAACATTTTGCCAAAAATAACCCACAAAACGATCCTCGTTCACGATCATCGTCATTCCTTGTGGCCGCGTGATTCGTATAAAAGCAGACGCTGTCCTCGCATCTGGACAAGTACCACAAGCTCTCGCCTTCAGCCAAGCAGTCCTCGACGACATCTGGAAACATGAAGATCACCGCCGTTCTCCTCGTCTTTGCTGGTAAGTAGTTCCCGATTGACTAGGAATCCTTGACCAAAGTGTTGCCCTCTTCCAGCCATGTTTGTCGCTGTCTTTGGCGCTCGCCCGACGCCGCCACGGAAGTGCGACTTTAGGTGCACGGATTTGGACGAAACCGCCTGCGCCAGCAATGGGATCTGCTTGAACAGCTTCCCCAGCCAGTGCCAGCTGGCGAAGTACAACTGCCTCTTCCCTCAGAAGTCGTTCACGAAGGTTGCCGACTGGATGTGCAAGCAGAAGTCGCTGCCACACTGCACGCTTGGCGATTTGTAGACAAACACCGCGATCAGTATTAATAAAAAAAGAACAGACATCAACTGGATAAGCGGGTGGTTTTTCTTTAATTTTTGCAGCGGAAGAGTTTTGGGTTCGAAATCTCTTCGGTCTTGAGCTTGAGTTGATGAAGAGGGTCCAAGCGAAGAGATTGTCTGCAGTCAAGCTTTAAGCTGCCGTTTGACAACTTTTGTCTATGGCACATGTGATACGTGGGCGAACACCTGCAGAAGAGTGCACAAGTTGCAAAGCGGGTTTGAACAGGGTAGCCTCAAGGAGGACTTGCTACAGCGACTGCGGGACACGGCAAATCCGGTGGGGCAGCTGAGAAACCATCTGTGAGCGGCGGCGCCGATAAAATAGCAGGCAGCAACGGCAGTGCTGGTAAACCGAGCGAGCTTCAGGACCTTCGCAGAGAATTGCAACGAGTCCAGGAGAAACGTTGAACCGGTGGAAGGATGCAGCAGAGGACAAAGTTCCAGAAGTCAGAGTACCTAAGCAGTTGAGCCGGAAGAGATGGAACGAAGAAGAGCATCAGGATTGCAGAAAATCGAGAGAAGCCAGGGCGATCAGAAACGACATTATGATTTGCGACATCGTAAGCCATCCAAGTTCGAGGTGGATGACCTCGTATTGGCCGAGCCTGAAGCAGCCGCAACAGGTGAGTCGCGTAAGCTGGAGCCGCTCTTTCGGGGACCGTACATTATAGGTCAGGTGCTGCCGAACGACCGGTACATAGACGAAGACGTCCTAGTTATGCAGTGAAACAGAGCCGATTCCGCAGCATAATGAGCTCTGATAAGCGTGAACTACCGGATGAAGGCCTGGTGAGCGCGAAAGACGATGTGTCGACATCGGGCACTGATGATGAAGCTGATGACATTGACACTGCTGACGGAAAAGACACAGATGGCGTCGGGGTAAGTAATGACCGAGACAACCCAGTTCGTGGGGGACACTATCGTTTAAGGGTGCCCGAATGTGAAGTAATGAGAGCGAGGCACTCTGACGTTAATGAGATGGCGAGCAGTCACCGCCGAACCGCTGAAGCAATCACATCTCGTGTATAAATATAAGTATAGCACCCATAGGCGCCCTCACGTGTCCGCCAAATGGCCATTAATTGTCGCTTGCTAAAGCATGTGTTTATTTTTAAGCCATAGGTAGTCAAAAGAGGTGTTACAGAAACTGGCAGATCCTTAACAGCCCTTATCTATCCTGTGGAAAATTGCGGAGAATGCCTAAAAAGTAGAAACAACTTCGACTTAGGGAGAGTTCATTGCATCTGCATCTGTCATGCATCTTAAATGGAAGCAAGCCACTTACTTATCAGGCAGCCGACCCATAAAAGGGTCCGAGCCTGAGTAATTGCTGACTTCCATCGGAGACGGTCCAAACTGTCTTATCTCCACGATGGTCTCTGTACCGGAGGATCGTTGTTCTCCATTCGCTCGATGTGGCCGAGCCAGTGTAGTCGACGGATTTTTGCCTTCCGGACTACATCCACATCCTTGTACAGCTCGTAGAGTTCGCGGTTGTGTCTTCTGCTCCATTCGCCTTCCTCGCAGACGGGACCATACATCCGACGTAGAATTTTCCTTTCGAAGGCACCAAGAATCAGCTCTGCAGTCTTGTATATTGACCAGCTTCCAGCTCCATAAAGCAGGACTGGCAGGATAAGGGTTTTGTAGAGCATGACTTTGGTCCTTCGAGTCAGGAGTTTCGAGCCCAGTTGTTTCGAACATCGGTTGCCAAGGGTGGCTCTACGTCGGTTCTGCTCTGTGATATCGTTTGTGGAGTTTCCGTTTGCCCCGAGGCAGACAATCTCCTTAGCTACCTGGAAATTACAACTGTCGATCGTACCTAGGTGGTCCGAGGTGGTGTGTGACGGAACGTCTCTCTGACGACATTGACCTTAAGACCAGCTCATTTCAATTGCCGTAAATGCTTGCACTACGGCAGGTTGGGAATGCTCTACGATGTCGATGTCACCAGCGTATCCCAACAGATATTGCAATTCCGTTAGCCCTCCGCACAACCGTAGGGGAAACGTTGCATGCATTAGTTCAGCTCACAACGGGTGTTGTGAGAGCTATCCAGGGGGCGCCGCTTTGAGGCTGCATGTCAACTTGATCTATGGATCGACAAGGATCGCTGCTGGCGTCTCGCCAAGTTGAGAGCGATCAGCAACTTTGCCCTGTGAGCAGCAACCCTGCCCCTTCGTAAGCAATACGAAGTACAAATCAGTTGCTACGTAGCAAATCCATGAAATTTAATTAATGAAGTAGGTCTATCTCTAGAGCAGACGTTTCCATTTGTTAACGTCAACGGAAGCCAATTCTTTGTTTAGCTTTTGATACTACATTGGAGTACTAAGACTCAAGACTGTTCCATTGTACCACCAGGCAGCAGCATACAATTACTGCAGCACATCTGTGACGAAGGGCCTACAGACACAGCTCTTGTCGTATCAACGCCGAGGACCTGCCACCTGATCCAAAACAAATGACAGTGACAGAGGATGTGTTCTGCCGTGTCGTCGTCTATCTAGAGGGTATTTTCGCTTTAACATTTAAGTTCTTGACTGTAGACGACTTACCGCCGTAATAGCAGGCCAGCTAGTCGTCCTTTCTGTCAGTGGACAGTAAGAGCGCCGACAAATTTGGAGAGGATTTGCATTGCTGAACTATCTTGGAAGTGTTTAAAGTCTGGCTGTCACTCCAGACGACCAGATACGTCGACCCTTCCACCTGTTCTTCAGAATATAGTTTGTGGCCCATAGGATCGCATAGGTTTTGGATTGGACAACCGACGCAAAATTCACCTGATGAGGTGTACGGTCGAATGTTGTCGCCCTCCACCAAAGCACCAGCGCCGGACCCTTCGTTGGTTTTGGAGAAGTCCGTCCGTGAAGATACGACAACATTCCTTTCCTGTCTCGAAGTCTTGCCAGAGCCGTTCTCTGGGCGCAGGGAAAGTCCATTGTGTAGGTATGTCGCAACTGAAGTGCGTGCGTCAGACTGTGGTCAGAAAAGAAGTTGCGAGCGCAAAGTGTTCGCTATAGTTCTTCGCTATAGTTCTTCGTTTTATTTTACCTATGAAGCTACAGTCCGTGGTGAGCCTGGGCCTCAGCCAACAAGCCTCTACAGCTGGCAAGATCCTTATCCAACTGCCTCCAATTTCGTACGCCAAGTTGGTTGAAGACCTTCTCCACTTGTGTCCGCCATCGGCTTCGTGGTTATCTTTTATTGCGTTGTTCCTCTGGTTCGGAATCAAAGACTCTTCGGGCTGGAGCAGTGTTGTCCATGGGCTCTACATGGCCTACCCATCATAAGCGTTGAATCCGTAGAGCCTAGCCAGACTCATGCCGCTGCACAGTTCGTGATTGAATCTTCTTCTCCAGAAACCTTCAACGCAAATAGGAACAAAGACTGAACGCAGAACATTTCTCTCGAAGACACCAAGCGCGTCTTCATTCGATCTCAAGATAGTCCACATATAATATTAGCTTGAGTCTATAGAAACAACGGTTGGCTGCGCTTAATCTCGGTACCGATGTTGTTTGGGACTTGTGAGCCAACGTAGATGAGGCCCTTTCCACCTCGAAGGTGTAGCTGCCCATTATAAAGTTCTGACCGTGTCGCCGAAGTTGTGTGTCCTTATTTGATGACAGCATACCATATACAGCGTCTTGAACTCTGCTGTGGATCACAGATGCCTTAATGGTGAACTCAGGAGTTGGGGTCGGAGTCTTTGGACTCAGCACATGGATTTCCATACCTATGAGACCGAGTTCCACCGTATTTCACGCGGACGCCATTGACTTGCACCAGACACAATCTCCTCTAAGGTATTAGGGACGCAGGAATCAAAATCTTTTCAAGTAGTCACCTGGGACCAAGTCTTAATGGTTGAACCAAATAGACAACCAAAACGGTTCAATGTGCTCTTGCTTGACACAAGTGGCCTCCCTGAAGGAGAACGGATTGCAGCCAACGAAGGAGCAGATGAGCCTGCACGCCAACACACACAACAGCACAGACTATTTTTAACCCAAAAAAAAAAAACCCACTGAATCCAGACTTATTCACTCATTTATTGTCATTTCACATTCCAGACACAATTCAGTCTAGTTGAAGTCACCCCTGGTGCAGAGCGGTTGGAAGCTCTCGTTGCACTTGAATCCCTTCACCTGCTCAAACGGCTTCTGTGGGTTCAAGCAGTTGTAGATCTGCATCTCGCACAAGCTGGCGAAGTGGTTCAGGCAGATTCCATTCGAGGCGCACACGTCGGCGTCGGTCTTCTGGCAGATGTAGTTGCAGCGTCCGTGGTCACTCGGGATCGGGGCCACTCCGGCATGAGCAACGGCAAGGAGTCCTACAAAAACGTCAAAAATTGATCAAATCTAGTCCTCCCTCATAGAGTTGTGTGTCCGAAACTGAATAGAAACTCACCAACAAAAGCGAAGGCAACAGCGAAGAACTTCATGATGTTTGAGAGGATGTGCAGCTGGAACTGGTGTGTCACAAGGGAGACTGTGAAGATCAGGCCACGATAACTGGTTTTTATACTCGCAGAATGAACGTTAAGAACGCAAATACGGCTTGCGGATTATTTTTGGAAAATATTTATATCCTCCTTCGCTCGTATTTTCGAGGTACGAGGAAACTCCTGTCAAATGATGAAACCGTTTTATGAAATTCGTATGCTAATTGACTTGCTTCCTCATGCAGGGTGCTTGACGTCATTCTACTGGCCGCACCGGGATGGCTTGGAGCTCGAATAGAACGGCTTTTTTCATTCTGTGTGCAGCAAAAATTCTCAAAACCAATACACGTACAAGACAGGTGGTCTAAAAGGGCTGTTGTGGCAGTTAGAAGATGATCCAAAAAAACACTACAGCCTTACAAACCACTGTCAATGTGTTAGAGGAAAAAGTCGAGGTCGTCGAATGCGCACCAAAGAATAGATAAAAAGGAAATCGATAGACGTGCAAAAACAAAATCAACGGCTTGAAGAGATCGTAGATACAGCGAATTGTTCCTTGCCTGGAAACCCCTTTCGGTTCCCTTGTCCAGAAACCCTTTCGGTGGCCTTGTCCAAAAACCCTTACGGTTCCCTTGTCCAGAAACCCTTTCGATTCCCTTGTCCAGAAACCCCTATTCGGTTCCCTTGTCCAGAAACCCTTTCGATTCCCTTGTCCAGAAACCCCTTTCGGTTCCCTTGTCCAGAAACTCTTTCGGTTCCCTTGTTCAGAAACCCTTTCGGTTCTCTTGTCCAGAAACCCTTTCAGTTCCCTTGTCCAGAAAATTCTTTCGGTTCCCTTGTCCAGAATCCCTTTCGGTTCCCTTGTCCAGAAACCCTTTCGGTTGCGGTGCCCTTGTCCAGAAACCCCTTACGGTTCCCTTCTCCAGAAACCCCTTTCGGTTTCGGTTCCCTCCCTTGTCCAGAAACCCTTTCGGCTTCCTTGTTCAGAAACCCTTTCGATTCCCTTGTCCAGAAACCCCTATTCGGTTCCCTTGTCCAGAAACCCCTATTCGGTTCCCTTGTCCAGAAACCCTTTCGATTCCCTTGTCCAGAAACCCCTATTCCGTTCCCTTGTCCAGAAACCCTTTCAGTTCCCTTGTCCAGAAAATTCTTTCAGTTCCCTTGTCCAGAAACCCTATCGGTTCCCTTGTCCAGAAACCCTTTCGGCTCCCTTGTCCAGAAACCCTTTCGGCTCCCTTGTCTAGAAACCCTTTCGGTTCCCTTGTCCAGAAACCCTTTCGGTTCCCTTGTCCAGAAATCTTTCGGTTCCCTTGTCCAGAAACCCCTTTTGGTTTCGGTTCCCTCCCTTGTCCAGAAACCCTTTCGGTTGCCTTGTCCAGAAACCCTTTCGGTTTTCTTGTCCAGAAACCCTTTCGGCTCCCTTGTCCAGACACCCTTTCGGTTTTGGTTCCCTTGGCCAGAAACCTCTTTCGGTTCCCTTGTCCAGAAACCCTTTCGGTTCCCTTGTCCAGAAACCCCTTTCGGTTTCGGTTCCCTCCCTTGTCCAGAAACCCTTTCGGTTCCCTTGTCCAGAAACTCTTTCGTCTCCCTTGTCCAGACACCCTTTCGGTTTTGGTTCCCTTGGCCAGAAACCTCTTTCGGTTCCCTTGTCCAGAAACCCTTTCGGTTCCCTTGAACAGAAACCCTTTCGGTTCCCTTGTCCAGAAACCCTTTCGTCTCCCTTGTCCAGACACCCTTTCGGTTTTGGTTCCCTTGGCCAGAAACCTCTTTCGGTTCCCTTGTCCAGAAACCCTTTCGGTTCCCTTGTCCAGGAACCTCTTTCGGTTCAATTGTCCAGAAACCCTTTCGTCTCCCTTGTCCAGACACCCTTTCGGTTTTGGTTCCCTTGGCCAGAAACCTCTTTCGGTTCCCTTGTCCAGAAACCCTTTCGGTTCCCTTGTCCAGAAACCCCTTTCGGTTTCGGTTCGCTCCCTTGTCCAGAAACCCTTTCGGCTAACTTGTCAAACCCTTTCGGTTCCCTTGTCCAGAAACCCCTTTTGGTTTCGGTTCCCTCCCTTGTCCAGAAACCCTTTCGGTTCCCTTGTCCAGAAACCCTTTCGTCTCCCTTGTCCAGACACCCTTTCGGTTTTGGTTCCCTTGGCCAGAAACCTCTTTCGGTTCCCTTGTCCAGAAACCCTTTCGGTTCCCTTATCCAGAAATCCTTTCGGTTCCCTTGTCCAGAAACCCTTTCGGTTCCCTTGTCCAGAAACCCTTTGGGTGGCATTGTCCAGAAACCCTTTCGGTTCCCTTGTCCAGAAACCCTTTCGGTTCCCTTGTCCAGAAACCCCTTTCGGTTGCCTTGTCCAGAAACCCTTTCGGTTCCCTTGTTCAGAAACCCTTTCGGTTCCCTTGTCCAAAAACCCCGTTCGGTTGCCTTGTCCAGAAACCCTTTCGGTTCCCTTGTCCAGAAACCCTTTCGGTTCCCTTGTCCAGAAACCCTTTCGGTTCTCTTGTCCAGAAACCCCTTTCGGTTCCCTTGTCCAGAAACCCTTTCGGTTGCCTTGTCCAGAAACCCTTTCGGTTCCCTCGTCCAGAAACCCTTTCGGTTGCCTTGTCTAGAAACCCTTTCGGTTCCCTTGTCCAGAAACCCTTTCGGTTGCTTTGTCCAGAAACCCTTTCGGTTCCCTTGTCCAGAAACCCTTTCGGTTGCCTTGTCCAGAAACCCTTTCGGTTCCCTTGTCCAGAAACCCTTTCGGTTCCCTTGTCCAGAAACCCTTTGGGTGGCATTGTCCAGAAACCCTTTCGGTTCCCTTGTCCAGAAACCCTTTGGGTGGCATTGTCCAGAAGCCCTTTCGGTTCCCTTGTCCAGAAACCCCTTTCGGTTGCCTTGTCCAGAAACCCTTTCGGTTCCCTTGTCCAGAAACCCTTTCGGTTCCCTTGTCCAGAAACCCTTTCGGTTCAATTGTCCAGAAACCCCTTTCGGTTCCCTTGTCCAGAAACCCTTTCGGTTGCCTTGTCCAGAAACCCTTTCGGTTCCCTTGTCCAGAAACCCTTTCGGTTCCCTTGTCCAGAAACCCCTTTCGGTTCCCTTGCCCAGAAACCCCTTTCGGTTCCCTTGTCCAGAAACCTTTCGGTTCCCTTGTCCAGAAACCATTTCGGTTCCCTTGTCCAGAAACCCTTTCGGTTGCCTTGTCCAGAAACCCTTTCGGTTGCCTTGTCCAGAAACCCTTTCGGTTCCCTTGTCCAGAAACCCTTTCGGTTGCCTTGTCTAGAAACCCTTTCGGTTCCCTTGTCCAGAAACCCTTTCGGTTGCCTTGTCCAGAAACCCTTTCCGTTCCCTTGTCCAGAAACCCTTTCGGTTGCCTTGTCCAGAAACCCTTTCGGTTACCTTGTCCAGAAACCCCTTTTGGTTTCGGTTCCCTCCCTTGTCCAGAAACCCTTTCGGTTCCCTTGTCCAAAAACCCTTTCGGTTCCCTTGTCCAGAAACCCTTTGGGTGGCATTGTCCAGAAACCCTTTCGGTTCCCTTGTCCAGAAACCCTTTCGGTTCCCTTGTCCAGAAACCCTTTGGGTGGCATTGTCCAGAAGCCCTTTCGGTTCCCTTGTCCAGAAACCCCTTTCGGTTGCCTTGTCCAGAAACCCTTTCGGTTCCCTTGTCCAGAAACCCTTTCGGTTCCCTTGTCCAGAAACCCCTTTCGGTTCCCTTGCCCAGAAAACCCTTTCGGTTCCCTTGTCCAGAAACCTTTCGGTTCCCTTGTCCAGAAACCATTTCGGTTCCCTTGTCCAGAAACCCTTTCGGTTGCCTTGTCCAGAAACCCTTTCGGTTCCCTTGTCCAGAAACCCTTTCGGTTGCCTTGTCCAGAAACAATTTCGGTTCCCTTGTCCAGAAACCCTTTCGGTTCCCTTGTCCAGAAACCCTTTGGGTGGCATTGTCCAGAAACCCTTTCGGTTCCCTTGTCCAGAAACCATTTCGGTTCCCTTGTCCAGAAACCCTTTCGGTTGCCTTGTCCAGAAACCCTTTCGGTTCCCTTGTCCAGAAACCCTTTCGGTTGCCTTGTCCAGAAACCCTTTCGGTTGCCTTGTCCAGAAACCCTTTCGGTTCCCTTGTCCAGAAACCCTTTCGGTTCCCTTGTCCAGAAACCCTTTCGGTTCCCTTGTCCAGAAACCCTTTCGGTTCCCTTGTCCAGAAACCCTTTGGGTGGCATTGTCCAGAAACCCTTTCGGTTCCCTTATCCAGAAACCCCTTTCGGTTGCCTTGTCCAGAAACCCTTTCGGTTCCCTTGTCCAGAAACCCATTCGGTTCCCTTGTCCAGAAACCCCTTTCGGTTCCCTTGCCCAGAAACCCCTTTCGGTTCCCTTGTCCAGAAACCTTTCGGTTCCCTTGTCCAGAAACCATTTCGGGTCCCTTGTCCAGAAACCCTTTCGGTTGCCTTGTCCAGAAACCCTTTCGGTTCCCTTGTCCAGAAACCCTTTCGGTTGCCTTGTTTAGAAACCCTTTCGGTTCCCTTGTCCAGAAACCCTTTCGGTTGCCTTGTCCAGAAACCCTTTCGGTTCCCTTGTCCAGAAACCCTTTCGGTTGCCTTGTCCAGAAACCCTTGCGGTTCCCTTGTCCAGAAACCCTTTCGGTTCCCTTGTCCAGAAACCCTTTGGGTGGCATTGTCCAGAAACCCTTTCGGTTCCCTTGTCCAGAAACCCTTTCGGTTCCCTTGTCCAGAAACCCCTTTCGGTTGCCTTGTCCAGAAACCCTTTCGGTTCCCTTGTCCAGAAACCCTTTCGGTTCCCTTGTCCAAAAACCCCGTTCGGTTGCCTTGTCCAGAAACCCTTTCGGTTCCCTTGTCCAGAAACCCTTTCGGTTCAATTGTCCAGAAACCCCTTTCGGTTCCCTTGTCCAGAAACCCTTTCGGTTGCCTTGTCCAGAAACCCTTTCGGTTCCCTTGTCCAGAAACCCTTTCGGTTCCCTTGTCCAGAAACCCCTTTCGGTTCCCTTGCCCAGAAACCCCTTTCGATTCCCTTGTCCAGAAACCATTTCGGTTCCCTTGTCCAAAAACCCTTTCGGTTGCCTTGTCCAGAAACCCTTTCGGTTCCCTTGTCCAGAAACCCTTTCGGTTGCCTTGTCTAGAAACCCTTTCGGTTCCCTTGTCCAGAAACCCTTTCGGTTGCCTTGTCCAGAAACCCTTTCGGCTCCCTTGTCCAGAAACCCTTTCGGTTGCCTTGTCCAGAAACCCTTTCGGTTCCCTTGTCCAGAAACCCTTTCGGTTCCCTTGTCCAGAAACCCTTTCGGTTCCCTTGTCCAGAAACCCTTTCGGTTCCCTTGTCCAGAAACCCTTTCGGTTCCCTTGTCCAGAAACCCTTTCGGTTCCCTTGTCCAGAAACCCTTTCGGTGCCCTTGTTCAGAAACCCTTTCGGTTCCCTTGTCCAGAAACCCTTTCGGTTGCCTTGTCCAGAAACCCTTTCGGCTCCCTTGTCCAGAAACCCTTTCGGTTCCCTTGTCCAGAAACCCTTTCGGTTCCCTTGTCCAGAAACCCTTTCGGTTCAATTGTCCAGAAACCCCTTTCGGTTCCCTTGTCCAGAAACCCCTTTCGGTTCCCTTGTCCAGAAACCCTTTCGGTTCCTTTGTCCAGAAACTCTTTCGGTTCCCTTGTCCAGAAACCCTTTCGGTTGCCTTGTCCAGAAACCCTTTCGGTGGCCTTGTCCAGAAACCCTTTCGGTTCCCTTGTCCAAAAACCCCGTTCGGTTGCCTTGTCCAGAAACCCTTTCGGTTCCCTTGTCCAGAAACCCTTTCGGTTCAATTGTCCAGAAACCCCTTTCGGTTCCCTTGTCCAGAAACCCTTTCGGTTGCCTTGTCCAGAAACCCTTTCGGTTCCCTTGTCCAGAAACCCTTTCGGTTCCCTTGTCCAGAAACCCCTTTCGGTTCCCTTGCCCAGAAACCCCTTTCGATTCCCTTGTCCAGAAACCATTTCGGTTCCCTTGTCCAGAAACCCTTTCGGTTGCCTTGTCCAGAAACCCTTTCGGTTCCCTTGTCCAGAAACCCTTTCGGTTGCCTTGTCTAGAAACCCTTTCGGTTCCCTTGTCCAGAAACCCTTTCGGTTGCCTTGTCCAGAAACCCTTTCGGCTCCCTTGTCCAGAAACCCTTTCGGTTGCCTTGTCCAGAAACCCTTTCGGTTCCCTTGTCCAGAAACCCTTTCGGTTCCCTTGTCCAGAAACCCTTTCGGTTCCCTTGTCCAGAAACCCTTTCGGTTCCCTTGTCCAGAAACCCTTTCGGTTCCCTTGTCCAGAAACCCTTTCGGTGCCCTTGTTTAGAAACCCTTTCGGTTCCCTTGTCCAGAAACCCTTTCGGTTGCCTTGTCCAGAAACCCTTTCGGCTCCCTTGTCCAGAAACCCTTTCGGTTCCCTTGTCCAGAAACCCTTTCGGTTCCCTTGTCCAGAAACCCTTTCGGTTCAATTGTCCAGAAACCCCTTTCGGTTCCCTTGTCCAGAAACCCCTTTCGGTTCCCTTGTCCAGAAACCCTTTCGGTTCCTTTGTCCAGAAACTCTTTCGGTTCCCTTGTCCAGAAACCCTTTCGGTTGCCTTGTCCAGAAACCCTTTCGGTGGCCTTGTCCAGAAACCCTTTCGGTTCCCTTGTCCAGAAACCCTTTCGGTTCCCTTGTCCACAAACCCCGTTCGGTTTCGGTGGCCTTGTCCAGAAACCCTTTCGGTTCCCTTGTCCAGAAACCCTTTCGGTTCCCTTGTCCAGAAACCCTTTCGGTTGCCTTGTCCAGAAACCCTTTCGGTTCCCTTGTCCAGAAACCCTTTCGGTTGCCTTGTCCAGAAACCCTTTCGGTTCCCTTGTCCAGAAACCCCGTTCGGTTTCGGTGGCCTTGTCCAGAAACCCTTTCGGTTCCCTTGTCCAGAAACCCTTTCGGTAACCCTTTCGGTTCCCTTGTACAGAAACCCTTTCGGTTGCCTTGTCCAGAAACCCTTTCGGTTGCCTTGTCCAGAAACCCTTTCGGTTCCCTTGTCCAGAAACCCCTTTCGGTTCCCTTGCCCAGAAAACCCTTTCGGTTCCCTTGTCCAGAAACCTTTCGGTTCCCTTGTCCAGAAACCATTTCGGTTCCCTTGTCCAGAAACCCTTTCGGTTCCCTTGTCCAGAAACCCTTTCGGTTCCCTTGTCTAGAAACCCTTTCGGTTCCCTTGTCCAGAAAACCCTTTCGGTTCCCTTGTCCAGAAACCCTTTCGGTTCCCTTGTCCAGAAACCCTTTCGGTTGCCTTGTCCAGAAAACCTTTCGGTTCCCTTGTCCAGAAACCCTTTCGGTTCCTTTGTCCAGAAAGTTTTTCGGTTCCCTTGTCCAGAAACCCCTTTCGGTTAACTTGTCCAGAAACCCTTTCGGTTCCTTTGTCCAGAAACCCTTTCGGTTCCCTTGTCCAGAAACCCTTTCGGTTCCCTTGTCCAGAAACCCTTTCGGTTCCCTTGTCCAGAAACCCTTTCGGTTCCCTTGTCCAGAAACCCTTTCGGTTGCCTTGTCCAGAAACCCTTTCGGTTCCCTTGTCCAGAAACCCTTTCGGTTCCCTTGTCCAGAAACCCTTTCGGTGGCCTGTCCAGAAACCCTTTCGGTGGCCTTGTCCAGAAACCCTTTCGGTTGCCTTGTCCAGAAACCCCTTTCGGTTCCCTTTTCCAGAAACCCTTTCGGTTCCCTTGTCCAGAAACCCTTTCGGTTCCCTTGTCCAGAAAGTCTTTCGGTTCTCTTGTCCAGAAACCCCTTTCGGTTCCCTTGTCCAGAAACCCTTTCGGTTCCTTTGTCCAGAAAACCTTTCGGTTCCCTTGTCCAGAAACCCCTTTCGGTTCCCTTGTCCAGAAACCCCTTTCGGTTCCCTTGTCCAGAAACCCTTTCGGTTCCCTTGTCCAGAAACCCTTTCGGTTCCCTTGTCCAGAAACCCTTTCGGTTGCCTTGTCCAGAAACCCTTTCGGTTCCCTTGTCCAGAAACCATTTCGGTTCCCTTGTCCAGAAACCCTTTCGGTTGCTTTGTCCAGAAACCCTTTCGGTTGCCTTGTCCAGAAACCCTTTCGGTTCCCTTCTCCAGAAACCCTTTCGGTTCCCTTGTCCAGAAACCCTTTCAGTTCCCTTGTCCAGAAACCCTTTCGGTTCCCTTGTCCAGAAACCCTTTCGGTTCCCTTGTCCAGAAACCCTTTCGGTTCCCTTGTCCAGAAACCCTTTCGGTTCCCTTGTCCAGAAACCCCTTTCGGTTCCTTGTCCAGAAACCCTTTCGGTTCCCTTGTCCAGAAACCCTATCGGTTCCTTTGTCCAGAAAGTCTTTCGGTTCCCTTGTCCAGAAACCCTTTCGGTTCCTTTGTCCAGAAACCCTTTCGGTTCCCTTGTTCAGAAACCCTTTCGGTTCCCTTGTCCAGAAACCCCTTTCGGTTCCCTTGTCCAGAAACCCTTTCGGTTCCCTTGTCCAGAAACCCTTTCGGTTCCCTTGTCCAGAAAGTCTTTCGGTTCCCTTGTCCAGAAACCCTTTCGGTTCCCTTGTTCAGAAACCCTTTCGGTTCCCTTGTCCAGAAACCCCTTTCGGTTCCCTTGTCCAGAAACCCTTTCGGTTCCCTTGTCCAGAAACCCTTTCGGTTCCCTTGTCCAGAAACCCCTTTCGGTTCCCTTGTTCAGAAACCCTTTCGGTTCCCTTGTCCAGAAACCCCTTTCGGTTCCCTTGTCCAGAAACCCTTTCGGTTCCCTTGTCCAGAAACCCCGTTCGGTTTCGGTGGCCTTGTCCTGAAACCCTTTCGGTTCCTTTGTCCAGAAAGTCTTTCGGTTCCCTTGTCCAGAAACCCCTTTCGGTTAACTTGTCCAGAAAACCTTTCGGTTCCCTTGTCCAGAAACCCTTTCGGTTCTCTTGTCCAGAAACCCTTTCGGTTCCCTTTTCCAGAAACCCTTTCGGTTGCCTTGTCCAGAAACCCTTTCGGTGGCATTGTGCAGAAACCCTTTCGGTTCCCTTGTCCAGAAACCCTTTCGGCTCCCTTGTCCAGAAACCCTTTCGGTTCCCTTGTCCAGAAACCCTTTCGGTTCCCTTGTCCAGAAACCCTTTCGGTTGCCTTGTCCAGAAACCCTTTCGGTTCCCTTGTCCAGAAACCCTTTCGGTTCCCTTGTCCAGAAACCCTTTCGGTGGCCTGTCCAGAAACCCTTTCGGTGGCCTTGTCCAGAAACCCTTTCGGTTGCCTTGTCCAGAAACCCCTTTCGGTTCCCTTTTCCAGAAACCCTTTCGGTTCCCTTGTCCAGAAACCCTTTCGGTTCCCTTGTCCAGAAAGTCTTTCGGTTCTCTTGTCCAGAAACCCCTTTCGGTTCCCTTGTCCAGAAACCCTTTCGGTTCCTTTGTCCAGAAAACCTTTCGGTTCCCTTGTCCAGAAACCCCTTTCGGTTCCCTTGTCCAGAAACCCCTTTCGGTTCCCTTGTCCAGAAACCCTTTCGGTTCCCTTGTCCAGAAACCCTTTCGGTTCCCTTGTCCAGAAACCCTTTCGGTTGCCTTGTCCAGAAACCCTTTCGGTTCCCTTGTCCAGAAACCATTTCGGTTCCCTTGTCCAGAAACCCTTTCGGTTGCTTTGTCCAGAAACCCTTTCGGTTGCCTTGTCCAGAAACCCTTTCGGTTCCCTTCTCCAGAAACCCTTTCGGTTCCCTTGTCCAGAAACCCTTTCAGTTCTTTTGTCCAGAAACCCTTTCGGTTCCCTTGTCCAGAAACCCTTTCGGTTCCCTTGTCCAGAAACCCTTTCGGTTCCCTTGTCCAGAAACCCTTTCGGTTCCCTTGTCCAGAAACCCTTTCGGTTCCCTTGTCCAGAAACCCCTTTCGGTTCCTTGTCCAGAAACCCTTTCGGTTCCCTTGTCCAGAAACCCTATCGGTTCCTTTGTCCAGAAAGTCTTTCGGTTCCCTTGTCCAGAAACCCTTTCGGTTCCTTTGTCCAGAAACCCTTTCGGTTCCCTTGTTCAGAAACCCTTTCGGTTCCCTTGTCCAGAAACCCCTTTCGGTTCCCTTGTCCAGAAACCCTTTCGGTTCCCTTGTCCAGAAACCCTTTCGGTTCCCTTGTCCAGAAAGTCTTTCGGTTCCCTTGTCCAGAAACCCTTTCGGTTCCTTTGTCCAGAAACCCTTTCGGTTCCCTTGTCCAGAAACCCCGTTCGGTTTCGGTGGCCTTGTCCTGAAACCCTTTCGGTTCCCTTGTCCAGAAACCCCGTTCGGTTTCGGTGGCCTTGTCCAGAAACACTTTCGGTTCCCTTGTCCAGAAACCCTTTCGGTTGCCTTGTCCAGAAACCCTTTCGGTGGCATTGTCCAGAAACCCTTTCGGTTCCCTTGTCCAGAAACCCTTTCGGTTCCCTTGTCCAGAAACCCTTTCGGTTCCCTTGTCCAGAAACCCTTTCGGTTGCCTTGTCCAGAAACCCTTTCGGTTCCCTTGTCCAGAAACCATTTCGGTTCCCTTGTCCAGAAACCCTTTCGGTTGCTTTGTCCAGAAACCCTTTCGGTTGCCTTGTCCAGAAACCCTTTCGGTTCCCTTCTCCAGAAACCCTTTCGGTTCCCTTGTCCAGAAACCCTTTCAGTTCTTTTGTCCAGAAACCCTTTCGGTTCCCTTGTCCAGAAACCCTTTCGGTTCCCTTGTCCAGAAACCCTTTCGGTTCCCTTGTCCAGAAACCCTTTCGGTTCCCTTGTCCAGAAACCCCTTTCGGTTCCTTGTCCAGAAACCCTTTCGGTTCCCTTGTCCAGAAACCCTATCGGTTCCTTTGTCCAGAAAGTCTTTCGGTTCCCTTGTCCAGAAACCCTTTCGGTTCCTTTGTCCAGAAACCCTTTCGGTTCCCTTGTTCAGAAACCCTTTCGGTTCCCTTGTCCAGAAACCCCTTTCGGTTCCCTTGTCCAGAAACCCTTTCGGTTGCCTTGTCCAGAAACCCTTTCGGTGGCATTGTCCAGAAACCCTTTCGGTTCCTTTGTCCAGAAACCCTTTGTTTGTTTGTTTGTTTGTTTGTTTGAGTTTATTGTCTCCAAAATTTTTAGCAACAATTTACAATTTAACAAAGTTAACAAATTTAACAATTTAAATCATTATCTTATGTGCCTTCCAAAGTCCCCATGGAGTTATCTCCTCAATGCTGGATGGAACCTTGAAGCTGTAGAGGAGAGTCCATGTAAGATATCGGTTGGCCTAACAAGATTATTTAAAACACTTAAACTAAAATAACATTTTGGGACAATATAAAGAATCTGCGAAGCCTTGAGGCTTTTCTGCAGAAGATTGTTCAGAAGGAATTTATACGGATTTTAGAGTAATTCTTGTTTGGATATTCATTGATTAATTTTATGTATATTATTAAAGATTTATATTATTTGATATGATAAACTTTTTTATTTCTTGTTTTCTGCTGTGTATCGGCTGTATATTCCACAGAGGGCGAGGAAGTTGATTGTAAATGGTTGGTACCACAAAGGAAAGTTGACGTCTTCCGTATGAGTTGTGGAACCTCGGTATCTTCAAGAGTCCATTTACTCTTCGCCTGGTGTTAACGCAGTGGTCGATCGGTTGCTTGAAGCGTTGGTCGTTGTACGTCTCGTTGATAACATTAAAAAGGAAAAGTTTTTTCACAGTTAGTATGTTTAAGTTTTCGCTAAGATTACACATATTTTGGACATCACAAGTACCATTTTTTGCTCGCAAAAGAATTTTAAATATCCTATTTTGAGTTCTTTGAAGTTCCATGATTCTATACTGTGCTGCATTACCCCATGCCGTTATTCCGTACTGAAGTATCGATTCCACCAGAGAGTAGTATACTTGCTTCAGTACTTCGTATGGCGTGTGGTTGCTCAGGTGGTATAAGGCGTATGTGGAATGGCGAAGTCGCCTGCATAAGTACTTTATGTGGTAATCCCACTTAAAGTTGCAGTCTACCTCCACTCCGAGATATCGATAGACGTTCACTGCATCGATATACTCTGCGCAATCATCTGTCTGAGACGTCTCATGAGTCTTGTGCAAGCACTCGAAGCTATGGAACTTTATTTTTATTGGTGTACTTATCATGTGGTACGGACGGATATGCATTATCTTCGTTTTCTTTGAGTTTATAATAAGACCATTGTCGTGGCACCATCGCAGGATATTGTCAAACTCTGTTTGCATTATTTGAGTGGCTTGGTTGATATCCTTGTCGCTCACAATTATGGCTGTATCATCGGCGTATTGGAAGCCGACGCTGTTTTTTAGCACAGAGAGCATATCGTTTACGTAAATGATAAAGAGGAGAGGTCCCAGAATAGAGCCTTGAGGTACACCAAATTCAACATTTTGTGAACAGCTATAGCTATTCGAAATTTTTACCTTGAAGTCTCTGTTCCGAAGGTAACTCGCAAACCAATCCAATGTTCGACCACGAACACCTATCTTCTCCAGCATTTTAATGATTTTGGCATGGCAAAGCGTGTCAAAAGCTTTTTTAAAATCTACAAAGATCACCAGCGAGTGAAAGTTCTTATTCAGACTGCAGTTTATATTATTAGCAAATTCACTCAGTAATTGGTTTACATTTCGGTTTCTCAGGAAACCATACTGGTTCTTATTTATAATATTGTATTTACTTATATAATCTTGCATCCTTCTCGCCATCACTTCTTCCAACACCTTGTCAATCGCTGGTAGTATGGAGATAGGCCGATAGTTCGAAACATCGGTTTTCTTCCCGGACTTGTAGATAGGTCGTACAATGGCAGTCTTCAGTTTTTTCGGAAATTGACTTTCCTCCAAGGACTTATTTACCAATTGCGTGACTGTAGGTGCTAAGACATTTGAGTTGTGTTTAAGGTCTTTAGCCCGAATATTATCTGCGCCCGGTGATTTGTTTGCGTTCATCCTGTTCAAAATGTTCATTATTTCTGTTTCTGATACGTGTCCAAGAAACATTGATTGGGTTGTACTCGGTTCTCTACCACTATATGTTTGAATGTTGCATTCATGTGTAATCGATTTAATCTCCTGTGTGAATTGTGTAGCGAATTTGTTTGCTATGTCTGTTGCATTGCAAACTGATTGAAAATTTCTGCTAATGATTTCATCGATGTTACTGGTGGCCTTACCTAGTAAATTGTGTATTAGTCGCCAGGGTAGAAAGTCTTTCGGTTCCCTTGTCCAGAAACCCTTTCGGTTCCTTTGTCCAGAAACCCTTTCGGTTCCCTTGTCCAGAAACCCTTTCGGTTCCCTTGTCCAGAAACCCTTTCGGTTCCCTTGTCCAGAAACCCCTTTCGGTTCTTTTGTCCAGAAACCCTTTCGGTTCCCTTGTCCAGAAACCCTTTCGGTTCCCTTGTCCAGAAACTCTTTCGGTTCCCTTGTCCATAAACCCCGTTTGGTTTCGGTGGCCTTGTCCAGAAACCCTTTCGGTTCCCTTGTCCAGAAACCCTTTCGGTTGCGGAGCCCTTGTCCAGAAACCCTTTCGGTTCCCTTGTCCAGAAACCCTTTCGGTTCCCTTGTCCAGAAACCCTTTCGGTTCTCTTGTCCAGAAACCCTTTCGGTTCCCTTTTCCAGAAACCCTTTCGGTTGCCTTGTCCAGAAACCCTTTCGGTGGCATTGTGCAGAAACCCTTTCGGTTCCCTTGTCCAGAAACCCTTTCGGCTCCCTTGTCCAGAAACCCTTTCTTCTCCCTTGTCCAGAAACCCTTTCGGTTGCCTTGTCCAGAAACCCTTTCGGTTCAATTGTCCACAAACCCTTTCGGCTCCCTTGTCCAAATACCCTTTCGGTTCCCTTGTCCAGAAACCCTTTCGGCTTCCTTGTCCAGAAACCCTTTCGGTTGCGGAGCCCTTGTCCAGAAACCCCTTACGGTTCCCTTGTCCAGAAACCCTTTCGGTTCCCTTGTCCAGAAACCCTTTCGGTTCCCTTGTCCAGAAACCCTTTCGGTTCCCTTGTCCAGAAACCCTTTCGGTGGCCTTGCCCAGAAACCCTTTCGGTTCCCTTGTCCAGAAACCCTTTCGGTTGCCTTGTCCAGAAACCCCTTTCGGTTCCCTTGTCCAGAAACCTTTTTGGTTCCCTTGTCCAGAAACCCTTTCGGTGGCTTTGTCCAGAAACCCTTTCGGTTCCCTTGTCCAGAAACCCCTTTCGGTTCCCTTGTCCAGAAACCCCATTCGGTTCCCTTGTCCAGAAACCCCGTTCGGTTTCGGTGGCCTTGTCCAGAAACCCTTTCGGTTAACTTGTCCAGAAACCCTTTCGGTTCCCTTGTCCAGAAACCCTTTCGGTTGCCTTGTCCAGAAACCCTTTCGGTTCCCTTGTCCAGAAACCCTTTCGGTTCCCTTGTCCAGAAACCCTTTCGGCTCCCTTGTCCAAATACCCTTTCGGTTCCCTTGTCCAGAAACCCTTTCGGCTTCCTTGTCCAGAAACCCTTTCGGTTGCGGAGCCCTTGTCCAGAAACCCCTTACGGTTCCTTTTTCCAGAAACCCTTTCGGTTCCCTTGTCCAGAAACCCTTTCGGTTGCCTTGTCCAGAAACCCTTTCGGTTCCCTTGTCCAGAAACCCTTTCGGTTCCCTTGTCCAGAAACCCTTTCGGCTCCCTTGTCCAGAAACCCTTTCGGTTCCCTTGTCCAGAAACCTCTTTCGGTTCCCTTGTCCAGAAACCCCTTTCGGTTCCCTTGTCCAGAAACCCTTTCGGTTTTCATGTCCAGAAACCCCTTTCGGTTCCCTTGTCCAGAAAATCTTTCGGTTCTCTTGTCCAGAAACCCTTTCGGTTCTCTTGTCCAGAAACCCTTTCGGTTCCCTTGTCCAGAAACCCTTTCGGTTGCCTTGTCTAGAAACCCTTTCGGTTCCCTTGTCCAGAAACCCTTTCGGTTGCATTGTCCAGAAACCCTTTCGGTTCCCTTGTCCAGAAACCCTTTCGGTTCCCTTGTCCAGAAACCCTATCGGTTCCCTTGTCCAGAAACCCTTTCGGTTGCCTTGTCCAGAAACCCTTTCGGTTCCCTTGTCCAGAAACCCTTTCGGTTCCCTTGTCCAGAAACCCTTTCGGTTCCCTTGTCCAGAAAGCCTTTCGGTTCCCTTGTCCAGAAACCCTTTCGGTGGCCTCGTCCGGAAAACCCCTTCGGTTCCCTTGTCCAGAAAACCTTTCGGTGGCATTGTCCAGAAACACTTTCGGTTTCCTTGTCCAGAAACCCTTTCGGTGGCATTGTCCAGAAACCCTTTCGGTTCCCTTGTCCAGAAACCCTTTCGGTTCCGTTGTCCAGAAACCCTTTCGGTGGCCTTGTCCAGAAACCCTTTCGGTTCCCTTGTCCAGAAACCCTTTCGGTTCCCTTGTCCAGAAACCCTTTCGGTTGCCTTGTCCAGAAACCCTTTCGGTGGCCTCGTCCAGAAACCCTTTCGGTTCCCTTGTCCAGAAAACCTTTCGGTGGCATTGTAGAAACCCTTTCGGTTCCCTTGTCCAGAAACCCTTTCGGTGGCATTGTCCAGAAACCCTTTCGGTTCCCTTGTCCAGAAACCCTTTCGGTTCCCTTGTCCAGATGCCCTTTCGGTTCCCTTGTCCAGAAACCTCTTTCGGTTCCCTTGTCCAGAAACCTCTTTCGGTTCCCTTGTCCAGAAACCCTTTCGGTTCCCATGTCCAGAAACCCCTTTCCGTTCCGTTGTCCAGAAAATCTTTCGGTTCCCTTGTCCAGAAACCCTTTCGGTTCTCTTGTCCAGAAACCCTTTCGGTGGCCTTGTCCAGAAACCCTTTCGGTTCCCTTGTCCAGAAACCCTTTCGGTTCCCTTGTCCAGAAACCCTTTGGGTGGAATTGTCCAGAAACCCTTTCGGTTCCCTTGTCCAGAAACCCTTTCGGTTGCCTTGTCCAGAAACCCTTTCGGCTCCCTTGTCCAGAAACCCTTTCGGTTGCCTTGTCCAGAAACCCTTTCGGTTCCCTTGTCCAGAAGCCCTTTCGGTTCCCTTGTCCAGAAACCCTTTCGGCTCCCTTGTCCAGAAACCCTTTCGGTTCCCTTGTCCAGAAACCCTTTCGGTTCCCTTGTCCAGAAACCCTTTCGGTGGCCTTGTCCAGAAACCCTTTCGGTTCCCTTGTCCAGAAACCCTTTCGGTTGCCTTGTCCAGAAACCCCTTTCGGCTCCCTTGTCCAGAAACCCTTTCGGTTCCCTTGTCCAGAAACCCTTTCGGTTCCCTTGTCCAGAAAGTCTTTCGGTTCCCTTGTCCAGAAACCCTTTCGGTTCTCTTGTCCAGAAACCCTTTCGGTGGCCTTGTCCAGAAACCCTTTCGGTTCCCTTGTCCAGAACCCCTTTGGGTGGCATTGTCCAGAAACCCTTTCGGTTCCCTTGTCCAGAAACCCTTTCGGTTGCCTTGTCCAGAAACCCTTTCGGCTCCCTTGTCCAGAAACCCTTTCGGTTTCCTTGTCCAGAAACCCTTTCGGTTCCTTTGTCCAGAAACCCTTTCGGTTCCCTTGTCCAGAAACCCTTTCGGTTCCCTTGTCCAGAAACCCTTTCGGTTCCCTTGTCCAGAAACCCTTTCGGTTCCCTTGTCCAGAAACCCTTTCGGTGGCCTTGTCCAGAAACCATTTCGGTTCCCTTGTCCAGAAACCCCGTTCGGTTTCGGTTGCCTTGTCCAGAAACCCCTTTCGGCTCCCTTGTCCAAAAACCCTTTCGGTTCCCTTGTCCAGAAACCTTTTCGGTTCCCTTGTCCAGAAAGTCTTTTGGTTCCCTGGTCCAGAAATCCCTTTCGGTTCCCTTGTCCAGAAACCCCGTTCGGTTTCGGTGGCCTTGTCCAAAAACCCTTTCGGTTCCCTTGTCCAGAAACCCTTTCGATTCCGTTGTCCAGAAACCCTTTCGGTGGCCTTGTCCAGAAACCCTTTCGGTTCCCTTGTCCAGAAACAATTTCGGCTCCCTTGTCCAGAAACCCTTTCGGTTCCCTTGTCCAGAAACCCTTTCGGTTCCCTTGTCCAGAAAGTCTTTTAGTTCCCTGGTCCAGAAACCCCTTTCGGTTCCCTTGTCCAGAAAACCCGTTCGGTTTCGGTGGCCTTGTCCAAAAACCCTTTCGGTTCCCTTGTCCAGAAACCCTTTCGGTTCCGTTGTCCAGAAACCCTTTCGGTGGCCTTGTCCAGAAACCCTTTCGGTTCCCTTGTCCAGAAACCCTTTCGGTTGCCTTGTCCAGAAACCCTTTCGGTTCCCTTGTCCAGAAACCCT
This sequence comes from Eristalis arbustorum, assembly GCA_916610145.1. Lineage (NCBI taxonomy): Eukaryota > Metazoa > Arthropoda > Insecta > Diptera > Syrphidae > Eristalis > Eristalis arbustorum. The sequence continues at coordinate 63,494,171 of OU744318.1, read as the reverse complement.
TTCGGTTCCCTTGTCCAGAAACCCCTTTCGGTTTTGGTTCCCTTGTCCAGAAACCCTTTCGGTTCCATTGTCCAGAAACCCTTTCGGTTCCCTTGTCCAGAAACCCCGTTCGGTTTCGGTGGCCTTGTCCAGAAACCCTTTCGGTTCCCTTGTCCAGAAACCCCGTTCGGTTTCGGTGGCCTTGTCCAGAAACCCTTTCGGTTCCCTTGTCCAGAAACCCTTTCGGTTGCCTTGTCCAGAAACCCTTTCGGTGGCATTGTCCAGAAACCCTTTCGGGTCTCCTTGTCCAGAAACTTTTTCGGTTCCCTTGTCCAGAAACCCCGTTCGGTTTCGGTGGCCTTGTCCAGAAACCCTTTCGGTTCCCTTGTCCAGAAACCCCTTTCGGTTTTGGTTCCCTTGTCCAGAAACCCTTTCGGTTCCATTGTCCAGAAACCCTTTCGGTTCCCTTGTCCAGAAACCCCGTTCGGTTTCGGTGGCCTTGTCCAGAAACCCTTTCGGTTCCCTTGTCCAGAAACCCTTTCGGTGGCCTTGTCCAGAAACCCTTTCGGTTCCCTTGTCCAGAAACAATTTCGGCTCCCTTGTCCAGAAACCCTTTCGGTTCCCTTGTCCAGAAACCCTTCCGGCTTCCTTGTCCAGAAACCCTTTCGGTTGCGGAGCCCTTGTCCAGAAACCCCTTACGGTTCCCTTGTCCAGAAACCCTTTCGGTTCCTTTGTCCAGAAACCCTTTCGGTTCCTTTGTCCAGAAACCCTTTCGGTTCCTTTGTCCAGAAACCCTTTCGGTTCCCTTGTCCAGAAACCCCTTACGGTTCCCTTGTCCAGAAACCCTTTCGGTTCCCTTGTCCAGAAAACCCTTTCGGTTCCCTTGTCCAGAAACCCTTTCAGTTCCCTTGTCCAGAAACCCTTTCGGTTCCCTTGTAAAGAAACCCCGTTCGGTTTCGGTGGCCTTGTCCAGAAACCCTTTCGGTTCGCTTGTCCAGAAACTCTTTCGGTTCCCTTGTCCAGAAACCCCGTTTGGTTTCGGTGGCCTTGTCCAGAAACCCTTTCGTTTCCCTTGTCCAGAAACCCTTTCGGTTGCCTTGTCCAGAAACCCTTTCGGTTCCCTTGTCCAGAAACCCTTTCGGTTCCCTTGTCCAGAAAACCCTTTCGGTTCCCTTGTCCAGAAACCCTTTCGGTTCCCTTGTCCAGAAACCCTTTCGGCTCCCTTGTCCAGAAACCCTTTCGGTTGCCTTGTCCAGAAACCCTTTCGGTTCAATTGTCCACAAACCCTTTCGGCTCCCTTGTCCAAATACCCTTTCGGTTCCCTTGTCCAGAAACCCTTTCTGCTTCCTTGTCCAGAAACCCTTTCGGTTGCGGAGCCCTTGTCCAGAAACCCCTTACGGTTCCCTTGTCCAGAAACCCTTTCGGTTCCCTTGTCCAGAAACCCTTTCGGTTCCCTTGTCCAGAAACCCTTTCGGTTCCCTTGTCCAGAAACCCTTTCGGTGGCCTTGTCCAGAAACCCTTTCGGTGGCATTGTCCAGAAACCCTTTCGGTTCCCTTGTCTAGAAACCCTTTTGGTTCCCTTGTCCAGAAACCCTTTCGGCTCCCTTGTTCAGAAACCCTTTCGGCTCCCTTGTCCAGAAACCCTTTCGGTTCTCTTGTCCAGAAACCCTTTCGGTTCAATTGTCCACAAACCCTTTCGGCTCCCTTGTCCAAATACCCTTTCGGTTCCCTTGTCCAGAAACCCTTTCGGCTTCCTTGTCCAGAAATCCTTTCGGTTGCGGAGCCCTTGTCCAGAAACCCTTTCGGTGGCCTTGTCCAGAAACCCTTTCGGTTCCCTTGTCCAGAAACCCTTTCGGTTCCCTTGTCCAGAAACCCCGTTCGGTTTCGGTGGCCTTGTCCAGAAACCCTTTCGGTTCCCTTGTCCAGAAACCCTTTCGGTTCCCTTGTCCAGAAACCCCGTTCGGTTTCGGTGGCCTTGTCCAGAAACCCTTTCGGTTCCCTTGTCCAGAAACCCTTTCGGCTCCCTTGTCCAGAAACCCCGTTCGGTTTCGGTGGCCTTGTCCAGAAACCCTTTCGGCTTCCTTGTCTCGGTTTCGGTGGCCTTGTCCAGAAACCCTTTCGGTTCCCTTGTCCAGAAACCCCGTTCGGTTTCGGTGGCCTTGTCCAGAAACCCTTTCGGTTCCGTTGTCCAGAAACCCTTTCGGTTCCGTTGTCCAGAAACCCTTTCGGTTGCCTTGTCCAGAAACCTTTTCGCTGGCATTGTCCAGAAACCCTTTCGGTTCCCTTGTCCAGAAACCCTTTCGGTTCCATTGTCCAGAAACCCTTTCGGTTGCGGAGCCCTTGTCCAGAAACCCCTTACGGTTCCCTTGTCCAGAAATCCTTTCGGTTCCCTTGTCCAAATACCCTTTCGGTTCCCTTGTCCAGAAACTCTTTCGGTTCCCTTGTCCAGAAACCCTTTCGGTTGCGGAGCCCTTGTTCAGAAACCCCTTACGGTTCCCTTGTCCAGAAATCCTTTCGGTTCCCTTGTCCAGAAACCCCTTTCGGTTCCATTGTCTGTCCAGAAACGGTGGCCTTGTCCAGAAACCCTTTCGGTTCCCTTGTCCAGAAACCCTTTCGGTTCCCTTGTCCAGAAACCCCTTTCGGTTTCCTTGTCCAGAAACCCTTTCGGTTCCCTTGTCCAGAAACCCCGTTCGGTTTCGGTGGCCTTGTCCAGAAACCCTTTCGGTTCCCTTGTCCAGAAACCCCTTTCGGTTCCCTTGTCCAGAAACCCTTTCGGTTCCCTTGTCCAGAAACCCTTTCGGTTCCCTTGTCCAGAAACCCTTTCGGTTCCCTTGTCCAGAAACCCTTTCGGTTCTCTTGTCCAGAAACCCTTTCGGTTCTCTTGTCCAGAAACCCTTTCGGTTCCCTTTTCCAGAAACCCTTTCGGTTGCCTTGTCCAGAAACCCTTTCAGTGGCATTGTCCAGAAACCCTTTCGGTTCCCTTGTCCAGAAACCCTTTCGGTTCCCTTGTCCAGAAACCCTTTCAGTGGCATTGTCCAGAAACCCTTTCGGTTCTCTTGTCCAGAAACCCTTTCGGTTCCCTTGTCCAGAAACCCTTTCGGTTGCCTTGTCTAGAAACCCTTTCGGTTCCCTTGTCCAGAAACCCTTTCGGTTGCCTTGTCCAGAAACCCTTTCGGTTCCCTTGTCCAGAAACCCTTTCTGTTCCCTTGTCCAGAAACCCTATCGGTTTCCTTGTCCAGAAACCCTTTCGATTGTCTTGTCCAGAAACCCTTTCGGTTCCCTTGTCCAGAAACCCTTTCGGTTCCCTTGTCCAGAAACCCTTTCGGTTCCATTGTCCAGAAACCCTTTTGGTTGCCTTGTCCAGAAACCCTTTCGGTGGCCTTGTCCAGAAACCCTTTCGGTTGCCTTGTCCAGAAACCCTTTCGGTGGCCTCGTCCAGAAACCCTTTCGGTTCCCTTGTCCAGAAAACCTTTCGGTAGCATTGTCCAGAAACCCTTTCGGTTCCCTTGTCCAGAAACCCTTTCGGTGGCATTGTCCAGAAACCCTTTCGGTTCCCTTGTCCAGAAACCCTTTCGGTTCCCTTGTCCAGAAACCCTTTCTGTGGCCTTGTCCAGAAACCCTTTCGGTTCCGTTGTCCAGAAACCCTTTCGGTTCCCTTGTCCAGAAACCCCTTTCGGTTTCGGTTCCCTCCCTTGTCCAGAAACCCCTTTCGGTTTCGGTTCCCTCCCTTGTCCAGAAACCCTTTCGGATCCCTTGTCCAGAAACATTTTTCGGTTCCCTTCTCCAGAAACCCTTTCGGCTCCCTTGTCCAGAAACCCTTTCGGTTCCCATGTCCAGAAACCCTTTCGGTTCCCTTGTCCAGAAACCCCTTTCGGTTTCGGTTCCCTCCCTTGTCCAGAAACCCTTTCGGTTTCCTTATCCAGAAACCCTTTCGGATCCCTTGTCCAGAAACATTTTTCGGTTCCCTTCTCCAGAAACCCTTTCGGCTCCCTTGTCCAGAAACCCTTTCGGTTCCCATGTCCAGAAACCCTTTCGGTTCCCTTGTCCAGAAACCCTTTCGGTTCCCTTGTCCAGAAACCCTTTCGGCTCGCTTGTCCAGAAACCCTTTCGGTTCTCTTGTCCAGAAACCCTTTCGGTTCTCTTGTCCAGAAACCCTTTCGGTTCCCTTTTCCAGAAACCCTTTCGGTTGCCTTGTCCAGAAACCCTTTCAGTGGCATTGTCCAGAAACCCTTTCGGTTCCCTTGTCCAGAAACCCTTTCGGTTCCCTTGTCCAGAAACCCTTTCGGTGGCATTGTCCAGAAACCCTTTCGGTTCTCTTGTCCAGAAACCCTTTCGGTTCCCTTGTCCAGAAACCCTTTCGGTTGCCTTGTCTAGAAACCCTTTCGGTTTCCTTGTCCAGAAACCCTTTCGGTTGCCTTGTCCAGAAACCCTTTCGGTTCCCTTGTCCAGAAACCCTTTCTGTTCCCTTGTCCAGAAACCCTATCGGTTTCCTTGTCCAGAAACCCTTTCGATTGTCTTGTCCAGAAACCCTTTCGGTTCCCTTGTCCAGAAACCCTTTCGGTTCCCTTGTCCAGAAACCCTTTCGGTTCCCTTGTCCAGAAACCTTTTTGGTTGCCTTGTCCAGAAACCCTTTCGGTGGCCTTGTCCAGAAACCCTTTCGGTTGCCTTGTCCAGAAACCCTTTCGGTGGCCTCGTCCAGAAACCCTTTCGGTTCCCTTGTCCAGAAAACCTTTCGGTGGCATTGTCCAGAAACCCTTTCGGTTCCCTTGTCCAGAAACCCTTTCGGTGGCATTGTCCAGAAACCCTTTCTGTTCCCTTGTCCAGAAACCCTATCGGTTTCCTTGTCCAGAAACCCTTTCGATTGTCTTGTCCAGAAACCCTTTCGGTTCCCTTGTCCAGAAACCCTTTCGGTTCCCTTGTCCAGAAACCCTTTCGGTTCCCTTGTCCAGAAACCTTTTTGGTTGCCTTGTCCAGAAACCCTTTCGGTGGCCTTGTCCAGAAACCCTTTCGGTTGCCTTGTCCAGAAACCCTTTCGGTGGCCTCGTCCAGAAACCCTTTCGGTTCCCTTGTCCAGAAACCCTTTCGGTTCCCTTGTCCAGAAACCCCTTTCGGTTTCGGTTCCCTCCCTTGTCCAGAAACCCCTTTCGGTTTCGGTTCCCTCCCTTGTCCAGAAACCCTTTCGGATCCCTTGTCCAGAAACATTTTTCGGTTCCCTTCTCCAGAAACCCTTTCGGCTCCCTTGTCCAGAAACCCTTTCGGTTCCCATGTCCAGAAACCCTTTCGGTTCCCTTGTCCAGAAACCCTTTCGGTTCCCTTGTCCAGAAACCCCTTTCGGTTTCGGTTCCCTCCCTTGTCCAGAAACCCTTTCGGTTTCCTTATCCAGAAACCCTTTCGGCTCCCTTGTCCAGAAACCCTTTTGGTTCCCTTGTCCAGAAACCCTTTCGGCTCGCTTGTCCAGAAACCCCTTTCGGTTTTGGTTCCCTTGTCCAGAAACCCTTTCGTTTTCATTGTTCAGAAACCCTTTCGGTTCCCTTGTCCAGAAACCCCGTTCGGTTTCGGTGGCCTTTTCCAGAAACCCTTTCGGTTCCCTTGTCCAGAAACCCTTTCGGTTCCCTTGTCCAGAAACCCTTTCGGTTCCCTTGTAAAGAAACCCTTTCGGCTCCCTTGTCCAGAAACCCTTTCGGTTCCCTTGTCCAGAAACCCTTTCAGTTCCCTTGTCCAGAAACCCTTTCGGTTCCGTTGTCCACAAACCCTTTCGGTTCCCTTGTCCAGAAACCCTTTCGGTTCCCTTGTCCAGAAACCCTTTCGGTTCCCTTGTCCAGAAACCCTTTCGGTTCCCTTGTCCAGAAACCCATTCGGTTCCCTTGTCCAGAAACCCTTTCGGCTCGCTTGTCCAGAAACCCCTTTCGGTTTCGGTTCCCTCCCTTGTCCAGAAACCCTTTCGGTTTCCTTATCCAGAAACCCTTTCGGCTCCCTTGTCCGGAAACCCTTTCGGTTCCCTTGTCCAGAAACCCTTTCGGTTCCCTTGTCCAGAAACCCCTTTCGGTTTTGGTTCCCTTGTCCAGAAACCCTTTCGGTCCCCTTGTCCAGAAACCCCTTTCGGTTTTGGTTCGCTTGTCCAGAAACCTCTTTCGGTTCCCTTCTCCAGAAAATCTTTCGGCTCCCTTGTCCAGAAACTCTTTCGGTTCCCTTGTCCAGAAACCCCTTCGGCTCGCTTGTCCAAATACCCTTTCGGTTCCCTTGTCCAGAAACCCTTTCGGTTGAGTTGTCTAGAAACCCTTTCGGTTCCCTTGTCCAGAAACCCTTTCGGCTCGCTTGTCCAAATACCCTTTCGGTTCCCTTGTCCAGAAACCCTTTCAGTTCCCTTGTCCAGAAACCCTTTCGGTTTCGTTGTCCAGAAACCCTTTCGGTTCCCTTGTCCAGAAACCCTTTCGGTTCCCTTGTCCAGAAACCCTTTCGGTTCCCTTGTCCAGAAACCCCGTTCGGTTTCGGTGGCCTTGTCCAGAAACCCTTTCGGTTCCCTTGTCCAGAAACCCTTTCGGCTCCCTTGTCCAGAAACCCCGTTCGGTTTCGGTGGCCTTGTCCAGAAACCCTTTCGGCTTCCTTGTCTCGGTTTCGGTGGCCTTGTCCAGAAACCCTTTCGGTTCCCTTGTCCAGAAACCCCGTTCGGTTTCGGTGGCCTTGTCCAGGAAACCCTTTCGGTTCCGTTGTCCAGAAACCCTTTCGGTTCCGTTGTCCAGAAACCCTTTCGGTTGCCTTGTCCAGAAACCCTTTCGGTGGCATTGTCCAGAAACCCTTTCGGTTCCCTTGTCCAGAAACCCTTTCGGTTCCATTGTCCAGAAACCCTTTCGGTTGCGGAGCCCTTGTCCAGAAACCCCTTACGGTTCCCTTGTCCAGAAATCCTTTCGGTTCCCTTGTCCAAATACCCTTTCGGTTCCCTTGTCCAGAAACTCTTTCGGTTCCCTTGTCCAGAAACCCTTTCGGTTGCGGAGCCCTTGTTCAGAAACCCCTTACGGTTCCCTTGTCCAGAAATCCTTTCGGTTCCCTTGTCCAGAAAACCCTTTCGGTTCCATTGTCTGTCCAGAAACGGTGGCCTTGTCCAGAAACACTTTCGGTTCCCTTGTCCAGAAACCCTTTCGGTTTCCTTGTCCAGAAACCCTTTCGGTTCCCTTGTCCAGAAACCCCGTTCGGTTTCGGTGGCCTTGTCCAGAAACCCCGTTCGGTTTCGGTGGCCTTGTCCAGAAACCCTTTCGGTTCCCTTGTCCAGAAACCCCTTTCGGTTCCCTTGTCCAGAAACCCTTTCGGTTCCCTTGTCCAGAAACCCTTTCGGTTCCCTTGTCCAGAAACCCTTTCGGTTCCCTTGTCCAGAAACCCTTTCGGTTCTCTTGTCCAGAAACCCTTTCGGTTCTCTTGTCCAGAAACCCTTTCGGTTCCCTTTTCCAGAAACCCTTTCGGTTGCCTTGTCCAGAAACCCTTTCAGTGGCATTGTCCAGAAACCCTTTCGGTTCCCTTGTCCAGAAACCCTTTCGGTTCCCTTGTCCAGAAACCCTTTCGGTGGCATTGTCCAGAAACCCTTTCGGTTCTCTTGTCCAGAAACCCTTTCGGTTCCCTTGTCCAGAAACCCTTTCGGTTGCCTTGTCTAGAAACCCTTTCGGTTCCCTTGTCCAGAAACCCTTTCGGTTGCCTTGTCCAGAAACCCTTTCGGTTCCCTTGTCCAGAAACCCTTTCTGTTCCCTTGTCCAGAAACCCTATCGGTTTCCTTGTCCAGAAACCCTTTCGATTGTCTTGTCCAGAAACCCTTTCGGTTCCCTTGTCCAGAAACCCTTTCGGTTCCCTTGTCCAGAAACCCTTTCGGTTCCCTTGTCCAGAAACCCTTTTGGTTGCCTTGTCCAGAAACCCTTTCGGTGGAATTGTCCAGAAACCCTTTCGGTTGCCCTGTCCAGAAACCCTTTCGGTGGCCTCGTCCAGAAACCCTTTCGGTTCCTTTGTCCAGAAAACCTTTCGGTGGCATTGTCCAGAAACCCTTTCGGTTCCCTTGTCCAGAAACCCTTTCGGTGGCATTGTCCAGAAACCCTTTCGGTTCCCTTGTCCAGAAACCCTTTCGGTTCCCTTGTCCAGAAACCCTTTCGGTGGCCTTGTCCATAAACCCTTTCGGTTCCCTTGTCCAGAAACCCTTTCGGTTCCCTTGTCCAGAAACCCCTTTCGGTTTCGGTTCCCTCCCTTGTCCAGAAACCCCTTTCGGTTTCGGTTCCCTCCCTTGTCCAGAAACCCTTTCGGATCCCTTGTCCAGAAACATTTTTCGGTTCCCTTCTCCAGAAACCCTTTCGGCTCCCTTGTCCAGAAACCCTTTCGGTTGCCTTGTCCAGAAACCCTTTCGGTTCCCTTGTCCAGAAACCCTTTCTGTTCCCTTGTCCAGAAACCCTATCGGTTTCCTTGTCCAGAAACCCTTTCGATTGTCTTGTCCAGAAACCCTTTCGGTTCCCTTGTCCAGAAACCCTTTCGGTTCCCTTGTCCAGAAACCCTTTCGGTGGCATTGTCCAGAAACCCTTTCGGTTCCCTTGTCCAGAAACCCTTTCGGTTCCCTTGTCCAGAAACCCTTTCGGTGGCCTTGTCCAGAAACCCTTTCGGTTCCCTTGTCCAGAAACCCTTTCGGTTCCCTTGTCCAGAAACCCCTTTCGGTTTCGGTTCCCTCCCTTGTCCAGAAACCCCTTTCGGTTTCGGTTCCCTCCCTTGTCCAGAAACCCTTTCGGATCCCTTGTCCAGAAACATTTTTCGGTTCCCTTCTCTAGAAACCCTTTCGGCTCCCTTGTCCAGAAACCCTTTCGGTTGCCTTGTCCAGAAACCCTTTCGGTTCCCTTGTCCAGAAACCCTTTCTGTTCCCTTGTCCAGAAACCCTATCGGTTTCCTTGTCCAGAAACCCTTTCGATTGTCTTGTCCAGAAACCCTTTCGGTTCCCTTGTCCAGAAACCCTTTCGGTTCCCTTGTCCAGAAACCCTTTCGGTTCCCTTGTCCATAAAACCCTTTTGGTTGCCTTGTCCAGAAACCCTTTCGGTGGCCTTGTCCAGAAACCCTTTCGGTTGCCTTGTCCAGAAACCCTTTCGGTGGCCTCGTCCAGAAACCCTTTCGGTTCCCTTGTCCAGAAAACCTTTCGGTGGCATTGTCCAGAAACCCTTTCGGTTCCCTTGTCCAGAAACCCTTTCGGTGGCATTGTCCAGAAACCCTTTCGGTTCCCTTGTCCAGAAACCCTTTCGGTTCCCTTGTCCAGAAACCCTTTCGGTGGCCTTGTCCAGAAACCCTTTCGGTTCCCTTGTCCAGAAACCCTTTCGGTTCCCTTGTCCAGAAACCCCTTTCGGTTTCGGTTCCCTCCCTTGTCCAGAAACCCCTTTCGGTTTCGGTTCCCTCCCTTGTCCAGAAACCCTTTCGGATCCCTTGTCCAGAAACATTTTTCGGTTCCCTTCTCCAGAAACCCTTTCGGCTCCCTTGTCCAGAAACCCTTTCGGTTCCCATGTCCAGAAACCCTTTCGGTTCCCTTGTCCAGAAACCCTTTCGGTTCCCTTGTCCAGAAACCCCTTTCGGTTTCGGTTCCCTCCCTTGTCCAGAAACCCTTTCGGTTTCCTTATCCAGAAACCCTTTCGGATCCCTTGTCCAGAAACATTTTTCGGTTCCCTTCTCCAGAAACCCTTTCGGCTCCCTTGTCCAGAAACCCTTTCGGTTCCCATGTCCAGAAACCCTTTCGGTTCCCTTGTCCAGAAACCCTTTCGGTTCCCTTGTCCAGAAACCCTTTCGGCTCGCTTGTCCAGAAACCCCTTTCGGTTTTGGTTCCCTTGTCCAGAAACCCTTTCGTTTTCATTGTTCAGAAACCCTTTCGGTTCCCTTGTCCAGAAACCCTTTCGATTCCCTTGTCCAGAAACCCTTTCGGCTCCCTTGTCCAGAAACACTTTCGGTTCCCTTGTCCAGAAACACTTTCGGTTCCCTTGTCCAGAAACCCTTTCGGTGGCATTGTCCAGAAACCCTTTCGGTTCCCTTGTCCAGAAACCCTTTCGGTTCCCTTGTCCAGAAACCCTTTCGGTTCCCTTGTCCAGAAACCCCTTTCGGTTTCGGTGGCCTTTTCCAGAAACCCTTTCGGTTCCCTTGTCCAGAAACCCTTTCGGCTCCCTTGTCCAGAAACACTTTCGGTTCCCTTGTCCAGAAACCCTTTCAGTTCCCTTGTCCAGAAACCCTTTCGGTTCCGTTGTCCACAAACCCTTTCGGTTCCCTTGTCCAGAAACCCTTTCGGTTCCCTTGTCCAGAAACCCTTTCGGTTCCCTTGTCCAGAAACCCTTTCGGTTCCCTTGTCCAGAAACCCATTCGGTTCCCTTGTCCAGAAACCCTTTCGGCTCGCTTGTCCAGAAACCCATTCGGTTCCCTTGTCCAGAAACCCTTTCGGTTCCCTTGTCCAGAAACCCTTTCGGTTCCCTTGTCCAGAAACCCTTTCGGTTCCCTTGTCCAGAAACCCTTTCGGTTGCCTTGTCCAGAAACACTTTCGGTTCCCTTGTCCAGAAACCCTTTCAGTTCCCTTGTCCAGAAACCCTTTCGGTTCCCTTGTCCAGAAACCCATTCGGTTCCCTTGTCCAGAAACCCTTTCGGCTCGCTTGTCCAGAAACCCATTCGGTTCCCTTGTCCAGAAACCCTTTCGGTTCCCTTGTCCAGAAACCCTTTCGGTTCCCTTGTCCAGAAACCCTTTCGGTTCCCTTGTCCAGAAACCCCTTTCGGTTTCGGTTCCCTCCCTTGTCCAGAAACCCTTTCGGTTTCCTTATCCAGAAACCCTTTCGGCTCCCTTGTCCGGAAACCCTTTCGGTTCCCTTGTCCAGAAACCCTTTCGGTTCCCTTGTCCAGAAACCCCTTTCGGTTTTGGTTCCCTTGTCCAGAAACCCTTTCGGTCCCCTTGTCCAGAAACCCCTTTCGGTTTTGGTTCGCTTGTCCAGAAACCTCTTTCGGTTCCCTTCTCCAGAAAATCTTTCGGCTCCCTTGTCCAGAAACTCTTTCGGTTCCCTTGTCCAGAAACCCCTTCGGCTCGCTTGTCCAAATACCCTTTCGGTTCCCTTGTCCAGAAACCCTTTCGGTTGCCTTGTCTAGAAACCCTTTCGGTTCCCTTGTCCAGAAACCCTTTCGGTTGCCTTGTCCAGAAACCCTTTCGGTTCAGTTGTCCAGAAACCCTTTCGGTTCCCTTGTCCAGAAACCCTTTCGGTTCCCTTGTCCAGAAACCCTTTCGGTTCCCTTTTCCAGAAACCCTTTCGGTTCCCTTGTCCTGAAACCCATTCGGTTCACTTGTCCAGAAACCCTTTCGGTTCCCTTGTCCAGAAACCCTTTCGGCTCGCTTTTTCAGAAACCCCTTTCGGTTTTGGTTCCCTTGTCCAGAAACCCTTTCGGTTTCCTTGTCCAGAAACCCTTTCGGTTCCCTTGTCCAGAAACCCTTTCGGTTCCCTTGTCCAGAAACCCTTTCGGTTTCCTTGTCCAGAAGCCCTTTCGGTTCCCTTGTCCAGAAACCCTTTCGGTTCCCTTGTCCAGAAACCCCTTTCGGTTTTGGTTCCCTTGTCCAAAAACCCTTTCGGTTCCCTTGTCCAGAAACCCTTTCGGTTCCCTTGTCCAGAAACCCTTTCGGTTCCCTTGTCCAGAAACCCCTTTCGGTTTCGGTTCCCTCCCTTGTCCAAAAACCCTTTCGGTTTCCTTATCCAGAAACCCTTTCGGATCCCTTGTCCAGAAACATTTTTCGGTTCCCTTCTCCAGAAACCCTTTCGGCTCCCTTGTCCAGAAACCCTTTCGGTTCCCTTGTCCAGAAACCCTTTCGGTTCCCTTGTCCAGAAACCCCGTTCGGTTTCGTCTCCCTTGTCCAGAAACCCTTTCGGTTCCCTTGTCCAGAAACCCTTTCGGTTCCCTTGTCCAGAAACCCTTTCGGCTCCCTTGTCCAGAAACCCTTTCGGTTCCCTTGTCCAGAAACCCTTTCAGTTCCCTTGTCCAGAAACCCTTTCGGTTTCCTTGTCCACAAGCTCTTTCGGTTCCCTTGTCCAGAAACCCTTTCAGTTCCCTTGTCCAGAAACCCTTTCGGTTCCCTTGTCCAGAAACCCTTTCGGTTCCCTTGTCCAGAAACCCATTCGGTTCCCTTGTCCAGAAACCCTTTCGGCTCGCTTGTCCAGAAACCCCTTTCGGTTTTGGTTCCCTTGTCCAGAAACCCTTTCGGTTCCCTTGTCCAGAAACCCCGCTCAGTTTCGGTGGCCTTGTCCAGAAACCCTTTCGGTTCCCTTGTCCAGAAACCCTTTCGGTTCCCTTGTCCAGAAACCCCTTTCGGTTTTGGTTCGCTTGTCCAGAAACCCTTTCGGTTCCCTTGTCCAGAAACCCCTTTCGGTTTCCTTATCCAGAAACCCTTTCGGCTCCCTTGTCCAGAAACCCTTTCGGTTCCCTTGTCCAGAAACCCTTTCGGTTCCCTTGTCCAGAAACCCCTTTCGGTTTTGGTTCCCTTGTCCAGAAACCCTTTCGGTCCCCTTGTCCAGAAACCCCTTTCGGTTTTGGTTCGCTTGTCCAGAAACCCTTTCGGTTCTCTTGTCCAGAAACACCTTTCGGTTTCGGTTCCCTCCCTTGTCCAGAAACCCTTTCGGTTTCCTTATCCAGAAACCCTTTCGGCTCCCTTGTCCAGAAACCCTTTCGGTTCCCTTGTCCAGAAACCCTTTCGGTTCCCTTGTCCAGAAACCCCTTTCGGTTTTGGTTCCCTTGTCCAGAAACCCTTTCGGTCCCCTTGTCCAGAAACCCCTTTCGGTTTTGGTTCGCTTGTCCAGAAACACTTTCGGTTCCCTTGTCCAGAAACACCTTTCGGTTTCGGTTCCCTCCCTTGTCCAGAAACCTCTTTCGGTTCCCTTCTCCAGAAAATCTTTCGGCTCCCTTGTCCAGAAACTCTTTCGGTTCCCTTGTCCAGAAACCCCTTCGGCTCGCTTGTCCAAATACCCTTTCGGTTCCCTTGTCCAGAAACCCTTTCGGCTTCCTTGTCCAGAAACCCTTTCGGTTCCCTTGTCCAGAAACCCTTTCGGTTCCCTTGTCCAGAAGCCCTTTCGGTTCCCTTGTCCAGAAACCCCTTTCGGTTTTGGTTCCCTTGTCCAGAAACCCTTTCGGTTTCCTTGTCCAGAAACCCTTTCGGTTCCCTTGTCCAGAAACCCTTTCGGTTCCCTTGTCCAGAAACCCCTTTCGGTTTCGGTTCCCTCCCTTGTCCAGAAACCCTTTCGGTTTCCTTATCCAGAAACCCTTTCGGCTCGCTTGTCCAGAAACCCCTTTCGGTTTTGGTTCTCTTGTCCAGAAACCCTTTCGGTTTCCTTGTCCAGAAACCCTTTCGGCTCCCTTGTCCAGAAACCCTTTCGGTTCCCTTGTCCAGAAACCCTTTCAGTTCCCTTGTCCAGAAACCCTTTCGGTTCCGTTGTCCACAAACCCTTTCGGTTCCCTTGTCCAGAAACCCTTTCGGTTCCCTTGTCCAGAAACCCTTTCGGTTCCCTTGTCCAGAAACCCTTTCGGTTCCCTTGTCCAGAAACCCCTTTCGGTTTTGGTTCCCTTGTCCAGAAACCCTTTCGGTTCCCTTGTTCAGAAACCCCTTTCGGTTTTGGTTCGCTTGTCCAGAAACCCTTTCGGTTCCCATGTCCAGAAACACCTTTCGGTTTCGGTTCCCTCCCTTGTCCAGAAACCTCTTTCGGTTCCCTTCTCCAGAAAATCTTTCGGCTCCCTTGTCCAAAACCCTTTCGGTTCCCTTGTCCAGAAACCCTTTCGGCTCGCTTGTCCAAATACCCTTTCGGTTCCCTTGTCCAGAAACCCTTTCGGTTCCCTTGTCCAGAAACCGTTTCGGTTCCCTTGTCCAGAAACCCTTTCGGTTCCCTTGTCCAGAAAGCCTTTCGGTTCCCTTGTCCAGAAACCCTTTCGGTTCCCTTGTCCAGAAACCCCGTTCAGTTTCGGTGGCCTTGTCCAGAAACCCTTTCGGTTCCCTTGTCCAGAAACCCTTTCGGTTCCCTTGTCCAGAAACCCTTTCGGTTCCATTGTCCAGAAACCCTTTCGGTTCTCTTGTCCAGAAACCCTTTCGGTTCTCTTGTACAGAAACCCTTTCGGTTCCCTTGTCCAGAAACCCTTTCGGTTCCCTTGTCCAGAAACCCTTTCGGCTCCCTTGTCCAGAAACATTTTCGGTTCCCTTGTCCAGAAACCCAGTTTAGTTTCGGTGGCCTTGTCCAGAAACCCTTTCGGTTCCCTTGTCCAGAAACCCTTTCGGCTCCCTTGTCCAGAAACCCTTTCGGTTCCCTTGTCCAGAAACCCTTTCGGCTCCCTTGTCCAGAAACCCTTTCGGTTCCCTTGTCCAGAAACCCTTTCGGTTCGCTTGTCCACAAACCCTTTCGGTTCCCTTGTCCAGAAGCCCTTTCGGTTCCCTTGTCCAGAAACCCTTTCGGTTCCCTTGTCCAGAAACCCCTTTCGGTTCCCTTGTCCAGAAACCCTTTCGGTTCCCTTGTCCAGAAACCCTTTCGGTTCCCTTGTCCAGAAACCCTTTCGGTTCCCTTGTCCAGAAACCCTTTCGGCTCCCTTGTCCAGAAACCCTTTCGGTTCCCTTGTCCAGAAACCCTTTCGGTTCCCTTGTCCACAAACCCTTCGGTTGCCTCGTCCAGAAACCCTTTCGGCTCCCTTGTCCAGAAACCCTTTCGGTTGCCTTGTGCAGAAACCTCTTTCGGTTCCCTTGTCCAGAAACCCTTTCGGCTCGCTTGTCCAGAAACCCTTTCGGTTCCCTTGTCCAGAAACCCTTTCGGTTCCCTTGTCCAGAAACCCTTTCGGTTCCCTTGTCCAGAAACCCCTTTCGGTTCCCTTGTCCAGAAACCCTTTCGGTTTCCTTGTCCAGAAACAGTTTCGGTTCCCTTGTCCAGAAACCCCGTTCGGTTTCGGTGGCCTTGTCCAGAAACCCTTTCGGTTCCCTTGTCCACAAACCCTTTCGGTTGCCTTGTCCAGAAACCCTTTCGGCTCCCTTGTCCAGAAACCCTTTCGGTTGCCTTGTCCAGAAACCTCTTTCGGTTCCCTTGTCCAGAAACCCTTTCGGTTCTCTTGTACAGAAACCCTTTCGGTTCTCTTGTCCAGAAACCCTTTCGGCTCCCTTGTCCAGAAACCCTTTCGGTTCCCTTGTCCAGAAACCCCTTTCGGTTCCCTTGTCCAGAAACCCTTTCGGTTCCCTTGTCCAGAAAGCCCGTTCGGTTTCGGTGGCCTTGTCCAGAAACCCTTTCGGTTCCCTTGTCCAGAAACCCTTTCGGCTCCCTTGTCCAGAAACCCTTTCGGTTCCCTTGTCCAGAAACCCTTTCGGTTCCCTTGTCCAGAAACCCTTTCGGTTCCCTTGTCCAGAAACCCCTTTCGGTTCCCTTGTCCAGAAACCCTTTCGGTTCCCTTGTCCAGAAACCCTTTCGGTTCCCTTGTCCAGAAACCCTTTCGGCTCCCTTGTCCAGAAACCCTTTCGGTTCCCTTGTCCAGAAACCCTTTCGGTTGCCTTGTGCAGAAACCTCTTTCGGTTCCCTTGTCCAGAAACCCTTTCGGCTCCCTTGTCCAGAAACCCTTTCGGTTCCCTTGTCCAGAAACCCTTTCGGTTCCCTTGTCCAGAAACCCTTTCGGTTCCCTTGTCCAGAAACCCTTTCGGTTCCCTTGTCCAGAAACCCCGTTCGGTTTCGGTGGCCTTGTCCAGAAACCCTTTCGGTTCCCTTGTCCACAAACCCTTTCGGTTGCCTTGTCCAGAAACCCTTTCGGCTCCCTTGTCCAGAAACCCTTTCGGTTGCCTTGTCCAGAAACCTCTTTCGGTTCCCTTGCCCAGAAACCCTTTCGGTTCTCTTGTACAGAAACCCTTTCGGTTCTCTTGTCCAGAAACCCTTTCGGCTCCCTTGTCCAGAAACCCTTTCGGTTCCCTTGTCCAGAAACCCCGTTCGGTTTCGGTGGCCTTGTCCAGAAACCCTTTCGGTTCTCTTGTCCAGAAACCCTTTCGGCTCCCTTGTCCAGAAACCGTTTCGGTTCCCTTGTCCAGAAACCCTTTCGGTTCCCTTGTCCACAAACCCTTTCGGTTGCCTTGTCCAGAAACCTCTTTCGGTTCCCTTGTCCAGAAACCCTTTCGGTTCTCTTGTACAGAAACCCTTTCGGTTCTCTTGTACAGAAACCCTTTCGGTTCCCTTGTCCAGAAACCCTTTCGGCTCCCTTGCCCAGAAACCCTTTCGGTTCCCTTGTCCAGAAACCCCGCTCAGTTTCGGTGGCCTTGTCCAGAAACCCTTTCGGTTCCCTTGTCCAGAAACCCTTTCGGTTCCCTTGTCCAGAAACCCCTTTCGGTTCCCTTGTCCAGAAACCCTTTCGGTTCCCTTGGCCAGAAACCC
Organism: Eristalis arbustorum; assembly: GCA_916610145.1. Classification (NCBI taxonomy): domain Eukaryota; kingdom Metazoa; phylum Arthropoda; class Insecta; order Diptera; family Syrphidae; genus Eristalis; species Eristalis arbustorum. The sequence continues at coordinate 63,477,807 of OU744318.1, read as the reverse complement.
CTTTCGGTTTCGGTGGCCTTGTCCAGAAACCCTTTCGGTTCCCTTGTCCAGAAACCCTTTCGGTTCCCTTGTCCATAAACCCTTTCGGTTCTCTTGTCCAGAAACCCTTTCGGCTCCCTTGTCCAGAAACCGTTTCGGTTCCCTTGTCCACAAACCCTTTCGGTTCCCTTGTCCAGAAACCCTTTCGGTTCCCTTGTCCAGAAACCCTTTCGGTTCCCTTGTCCATAAACCCTTTCGGTTCTCTTGTCCAGAAACCCTTTCGGCTCCCTTGTCCAGAAACCTCTTTCGGTTCCCTTGTCCAGAAACCCTTTCGCCTCCCTTGTCCAGAAACCCTTTCGGTTGCGGAGCCCTTGTCCAGAAACCCCTTTCGGTGGTTAGTAGAGCACCTTCGGCACTCCTGCTGCCCTATTAGACCCAGCTAAGCGTAGGTACAAGTAGATTTTTAAACCAAACCAGTCACCGTTTCGGGCGCCTCTTCGGGCGTAGCAGGATGGCTGGGGACTGAAAAGAAGTCTGCAAGCAGAACGCTACTCGAGTGCTTTAGAATATATTTACAGCTCTTTCTCTCTCCCCCTTCATCCAATCCCACAGCAGTTCAATGCAAAGGCAAACTACGCCCGACGCAAATCCACCGCCCAGCAGAAAGAGCGAGATTTTGAAGTGCTTCAGGGTGAGCGGCACCAACTCGGGTACGTCCGGTTCGAGGAAGGCAATCATGCCCGTCGCGATGCCGTCGTCATTCAGGGTGTCCTTGGCCTTCGCGAAGATGCCAGCTTCGATTGTCCGCTGAAAGAAGTCGGTGTAGAGGCTGACGTGCGGCGAGGTGAAGGGCAGCGCAAAGGCCGGCGCCAGCGTAAACAGGGGCTCCTCGATCAGCTTTACCCGTGGAATCTGCAGAAAGCGCTGCTGGTACGTGAAGAACGAGTATTTCTCCGAGCTGATGATGTCGATGCGGGACGTGTTCAAGATGCGGCGCTGCTGGTGCCAGGTCGCCAGGTCGATGAGTTCCGCTTTGTCTAGCAGCCTTTTGGGCGCGCCCAGGTGCAGGTACACCTCCTTGTCGTATGCAGCAATCGAGACGGGCAGCTTGGAGTTGATCGCCTCCTCGATGGTGTTGATCTGCTGCTCGTACACGCGGGTGGTGAGGAACGTCGACAGCTCCGCCAGGTACATGTTGGACAGCATGATGCCCGTGACCGACAGCAGGATGAAGATGAAGTGGAGGGCGTTCGACTGGAATGTCCGGAAGTTGAACGAAATATTCAGGACCCCACTGAATGCCAGGAGCAGTGCCCTTCCGAACTCGTACTCCCCGACGGCGGCCTTGGAGCAGATGTGAATGCCAAGGGCGAAGGCAGCCACTGTGCCGCAGATCCCCAGCCACGTCCAGTGGTCATACGGCAGGACAAAGTACAGGAACTGCTCCACGGGCTTGGAGTACGGCACCATCACGCGGAAGGCGGCCAAGTCGAACGCGTAGGTGCACAGGTACTGCTCGTAAAGCTGAAGGAACGGCTGTGGACTGATGTCGACCCGGCCCTCGTTCATGGCCTTCAGCATGTCGGGCACCAGCAGTCCGTTGGGGTAAGGCGGCGGCAGGATCACCTCCTGCAGGGTCGCATTGAAGTGCTGCTCGAAGATGGCGAAGAGCGACGGGAAGAGGCCGGCAAACACGTGCTTTCCGTGGCGGTTCACGTAGTGGAACGCTCGTGGGGGGTCGTTGGCCATCGGCATCCTTATCGGCTGGCGGTGGAAGTTGGTCAGCGGTTCCTGGAGACTGCTCTCGTTGACGTGGTTCAGCTTGGCGACGGTGAGCTGCGGGAATGGATGGAACTCGAAAAGATGGGCGCTGCCGAGCGCCAGGGCATTCTTGTAGCCATTGCGCCAAGCCCAGTCGAAGATGCCGCTCGGATCGGCTGTGTCGACAAGGACGAACAAGACGTTCGCATGATGCATCCGATGGAGGACGTGATTCAGGCTCTTCTGCACGGCGACTGTGGAGTTCTTCGTCACGAACACGACGGCCAGTAGGTCCTTGTCCAGGAGGTAGATGAACTGGAAGGCCACTTGCCGTGTGATGACAACCGAAGGGATGCGGAACGATGACAGAGCCGGACTGGCTAGGTTGTCCTCCAGGTCGAAGAATACGTTGGTTTCCGTTGAGAAGCGCGAGTTTATCTCGAGAATGGTGCCCACGATGTCCTCGTGGGCGGGCTTTGCGTGGATGACGACCAGGAGGGAAGCTACGAGCAGAACTACGGCAGGTTGCATGGCGATTGATTCACAAATGTGACAAGGCACTGGGCTTCTCTGCCTTAAATAGGGACGAGCATGCGTAGCCTGGAGGTCGCTCGGCTTTGAGGCGGCCACAAAATTGCCGGTTGCTGGGTGGTAATTAACTTTGTTTGCTGCGCTCGTTGGGCAAGTCTTCGGATTTAATTAGCACCTGTTGGAGAGCAGGTGGAGGAGTGCATCAGGTGAGGCGGACACACTTTTTGTTTGCTGGGCGTGGAGGAGAATCGTTCGGAAAGGGCTTCGTGGGTGAATCCAAAGACGAGTTCCATCGCCACCCACTCAACCCACTCCAAAAGGACGATTGTCAAAAATTGAAATGACATCATCCGAACGAAAATTGAACCCCGAACGGGAACTCAATTAGGACACGTACCCTCTCGAAGGACTCGCAGCAGGCACTTCAGCGCAATTCGAAGCCATCATCGGCCCGAAAACCCAGTCAAATTGAATTATCCTCATACGCCAGCCAACCACCACCCACCCCGGTCCGCGGCCGAACTCGCACGCTAAGTGTTCCTTCCTCCGCATCCTTCTGAAAGGAATGCAATCAAAATATTATTTCAAATGTTCGCACTTAATATCCTGTCGCAAGGAAACACCAAATCTGCCTCCAACGCACCACATGCGCTTTCCTGCCGACGTCGACGCGTCAAATGAGCAAAAAAATAAATAAGGCAACACACCACCAGCAACAGCAAGGAGCGACGCAAAAAGAATTGAATTCCTCTCGCACTTTTGGCGTTTCCATTGCAACGCCCAAAGGGATAAGAGTCTCTCACCCCCGTGGCCGTACGTGATGCGACTTCAATTTAATTCACCCCCAGCCGGCGGTCCGGATCTGCGCATAATTGCAATCGTTCAGCTGCCGTTTGCACTTCTCAGTTCTTGTGCGTATATGGTACACACACACGCGTTCCCACTTGAGTCCGCTGGGAGTGCACCGGCCCGGGTGTGTTTGTGTGATCCTTCGGGATGTTTTCTTTTCGGAGCTCACCGCCGAAAAACAACACACTCTCTGCACTCTGCCGGCAGTCACGTGTTCAATTGGAGCATTGGTATAAATAATGCAATTCACACCCACGCACGGAGGGGGTGGGTCACTCGCCCACATCCATCCATACATCCATCATCGATTGACGAGGCAGGACAGCAACTGTCAGAATGGGATGAGGGATTAGGATTAGGGGGCGGGTGTTTCATTAGAGCCGTCCAAAGCGAAGGGGTGCGCATCGCAACTCTTCTCCCTCAAGACCGAGGCCAAGTGCGTAGTAACCCTTGACGCAGGGCTGTGGATGGGTGGGGGATACTGTCACGCATAGGAAATGTGTCGCAGGAAAGAAATTGGAAAATTATCAAGAAATCAAAAGTGACGATGGAAATTTGAAGCGAGTGTCCTGATCGCGATGCGTGCGATGATGTGCATTTTACTCGCCGGGTTGATGAGGTCCTGTGGGAGGGGCGGATGGTTGCGTTTACCATTTGCGGGCCCTAATGAAGTAAGTGTGGCTGCTACTGCACGTGGCATTTTAAAGCGATGCCGAAGTGATGACTTGATTTGCATCAACTGCAGAACAAGTGGTGGAATGAGGGATAATCCCTGAAGATGATGATGAAAGTAGTCATTCCGTCACATATCTAGGGCGGAACTGCCATTTGCAGGTCGGTTTCTCGCAAGCCAAGAGACGACTGTGTTCAACAACTTCTGGCGGTCGCTGAAGACGAGCAGATCAAGGCCAGCTGATGATGAACCTGTTTCTGGGCGTGTGTTCGTTTAGGCGTGCCTCCTGATGAGTTAGAGACTATGGCGGAGGATAGAGATCTCTCATGTGTACTTTACCTCCGCAACCCCTTTAGCAGAACATGAGTTTATCTTGCTGGAATGACCAAACAACCATTTTCTTCCTCACATTGTCACATCATATTTTTTTATATTTCAACGTTATATCGTTCCCACAATACGTTGAATTGGGCCAACGAAAACATTACCAAATGAAAATTGAACCACCCATGCTTAGATACCGGACGGGTGTATCTGGAATCGAGTCCTTCGTCTCTTGAAAGGGGGCGTACCTTCTACCGTCCAGATCAATCCCATTGATCTTCGTTGCATGGTTCCATAGTAGAAACTTTCATTCATTTTCCAGCTAGCAGCAAACGTTTTTGTTCGACAGCAACATCGTTTTAGGAGTTATCAATGCAAAAGCTGGGCAAGGAAGCTGTTAGACTGCGGGACAGAGCGAAACCTCTCTTCCGCGGACCTAGCGGTCCCTGATCATCAACCGTCAACGAGATCAATCGACGCCAGGCACTCCTCCAGTATCCTCGACATCCGAACGTTCCAAGGTGCTAACATCGTGCTATCATAACTAGGCAAGGGCAGAACTCGGATATCGATAGTACAACAGAGTACAATCGCAATCGACTGCTATGAACATTTCCGATCGAGACTCCCTGAAGCTCTCAGAGAGACCAACCCTGCCTGGCGAAATAATTGACAAACAATGGAACTGCCACTCGGGCAAAAACCTCTGGTTTGACAACTAGCACCGGCAGGCTCATCCATCGAAGCAAGCACCATAAACGGCGATGAAGGATCAAAGGACAAGAGCGGTTAATAATTTGTAGGAACTTAGAAGAATGCACCGTCTTATCAAAAAGAAGAAGAAAGAGCATGAGAAGCGCACGATTGAGGAAATGGAGTGGTGTTACCATTGGACAGAAGCCTGTCGGGACGTTGAGGGACAACTCGTAGAGTCTCAATTAATATTGTGAATCTGGAAGGATCATCTCTCCAGACTGTTAAACGGCGAAATGTGCAAATGCCGTTGTCAGTGTTTCACTCCACTCCAAGCAATGGACGAAAATAGAACAGAATTCCCTCCCCTGACCCACACGAAGTCAAGATAGCGATATCAAACTTCGAACAAAGTCGAACAAAGCTGATGGTGCAGATGGACTGCCTGCAGAACTCATGAAGGCAGATGGAGTTGATCTGGTTAGGCGCAAACAGCAGCTCATCTATAAGATATGGTCAGAGGAAAGCATGCCCGTCGAGTGGAGTGTCAGTTTTTTTTTTATATTTGCGCGTGCCTAAGGGGTTATTAATACCCCTAAATTGTCCGGGGTTAAGACACAGCACGGGCCGAAGATATAGAGGGAGAGAGAGAGAGGAGGTACCTGTGCACATTGGTCTTAAATATCTGCGGATTGAGCTGCGAACAGCATTCCATATTCGTGTGGTGCGGCTAAAAAACGAGTCTCTAAATTTCACTGTGCGTCCGAAAGTAGGCTTAAGGGTAAACTGATGTGCATTCCTGGCGAGACGTGTATTGCGGGTGAATTCAGGAGAGGAGGAATGCAGTTGGCTAGCTCACTTGAGCAACGTGTGTGAAGGTAACGATAAAACACGGACAAAGAAGACACGGTACGTCGATGTTCAAGCGAGTCTAATGAACCCGTGATATCGTTGGCTCCTCTAAGTCTTATCGCTCGCTTTTGGATTCTATCTAGCAGGTGCATGGTGATCTTGGGGGCACCAGACCGGATATGAGCATTATACTCAAGCTTAGGGCGAATATACGCCTTATAGATTAAATACAAATCAGAGGGGGTGAAGTATTTCTTGCATCGATTAAGGAAACCTAAACATTTCGCAGCATTTTTGGCGACCTCGACTATGTGATCGTTCCAACTAAGTGTTGTGTTGATGTACATACCGAAGATGGAAAGTTTTCCGGTTTCGTCGATACAAGCGCCATTCATGGATAATGGCTGATTATCACGGGTTCGCTTTAGAGACAGCAGACAGCATTGAGTTTTGGAAGCATTGAACTCCACTCTGCGGTTCTTACCCCAGTTAATCATGCTGTCCAGATCGGAATTCAATGTGCTTGACATACGCTGCCGTTTCAATACTACGTCCGAAGGGCAGGGTCGTGAGTCCTGTAACCAATATGAAAAGCTGAGGGTGCTGTCATCAGCGAAGGAGTGGATTGGATTAGATGCGGCGGACAGAAGGTCATTTATAAAAATAAGAAAGAGTGTCGGAGACAGAACAGAGCCTTGGGGGACACCAGCATTTATTTTGTGAATATCAGACTTGAACCCATCCAAAACAACTTGGATTGAACGGTTCGAAAGGTAGTTTCTAATCTGATTCTCAAGAAAGGAGTCCCCTTCAATTGCGCCAACTATCGAAGGATAAGTCTCCTATAAGATCTCTCTTTGTCAATTGCCTGATAGCTCCTTATCAGTGCGGTTTCAGGCCGGGGAAGTCCATCATCAAGGAAAGGCGACGCGCTGCCACATGATTTTTCAACATCGTACTTCAGAAGGTCGTGCCCAACTCACTCGCAAGCACAAAGAGGCATGATCTTCCAAAAATCAGTGCATTTGCTGGCATACGGGGACGAGATTGACGTGATTGGTTGAACACAAAGAGCCGTCAATGAGGTGTACCGACATTAAAGTGGAAGCGGCTAAAATGGTTCTAGAGGTTAACCAGGAAAAACAAAGTACATGCTATCATCACGTAAGGACACACAATATCGGACTGAGCGCCAAGATCGCCAGCAGAAACTTTGAGGTAGTCAAGGACTTCGTCTACCTCGAGATCAAGCGCAGAATTACTCTTTGCAATCGCTGCTTCTTTGGGCTCAAGAGGCAATTGAGTAACTCTCGAAACACCAAGCTGACTTTATCTATATAACACCCTGATCATCCATGTGCTGCTCTATGGCACAAAGGCATGGGCGCTACTGAAATCGGATGCAAAGGCTTTTTTTCGTTTTAAGAGAAAAGTTCTGCTTTGCATCCTTGGTCCTGTTTGCGTTGACGTCGCCTGCAGGAGAAGATTCAGCCACGAACTGTACATCGTCATTCACCTAGTTAAGTGTCTTCAGATTCAATGCTTAAGATGATTAGGTCATGTAGGGCGGATGGACACTACAGCACCCGCCCGAAGAGTCTTCGATTCTGAATCATTGGCACAACGCAACAGAGGACGTCCTCGAACGAGATGGCACACACAAGTGGAAAACCCCAAACTCTACCAACTTATTCTGCCCAGCTGGAGGTAGCTGGATCGTGCTGACTGAAGAGAGGCTTGTGGGCTGAGGCCCAGTAATTGGAATATGAGGCTGAACGTAGATCATATATGAACTTCTACAAATTTCAAATTCTACTGACAAATTTCCTCCGTGCAGTACGACACACCTAGACAGATCGTTATTCGGTTTAGGAATAGCTATAAGCTCAACTGAGGAGTTTCTCTTACGCAGAGCAAGCCACATAAACTCTCTGTTGACTCTGATTATTGCTCGATTTCCGATTGTGCAGGCTCAAGTGCATAGACTCTATTGGCTATTCTTCAGTCTTAGTTCATGTTGCAAGTGAAGAAAAATCCCTGCAGGTGTGTGTTCATCGAGTTCTACTGACTTGCTAATCATGCACACAGCTTGTGGACGATTAAAGCCGAGCAATCGCTGCCTGTCACCACTGCGATTCCCAGACGAGGCCTCTTCCAACCATCCAGACCAAGTTAACGAACTGAGGATACTCAAGCGAAAGCAACCAATTAACCAACTTGTTGCGTACAACTTGAGACGGTTAGCGCCCTGATCGACTCTGATCAAAGTTCACTTGTCTCACGGCGCACAACAAGAGCTACCAAAAACCACAGAAAAGCAACAAGCTCCAAAAGCCATCACAATCCACTCAGAGAACGAAACGCCTGTACCCATGCTGACACATTCTCTTTGGAATGTCACATGAACCGAATAGCTGAAGAAACAGTCCTCCTCTTCCAATTAATGAAGACGGTTTGCTCCAATCTATTGCCTCAATCACATGCAAAGGAGCACCGCCGCGCCGCTCTGATCAAAGGACACACATGGGCACACCGCCTGACCTGCTTTTCGAAGACGTGTGTGTCCCGCGCTCGGAAGTACTCGCACAGAACCATCCCGAGCACATCCACTCAGTGATGTCATTCACAGGCTTCGCCAAGGATTAACTCTTTAAGTGATGAAGTCATCCACTCTCTCTCCCACTCCCTCTCCCATCGTGTCTCATAAACTCTCGCATGTCCTTTGATTTTATTTAATAACACTCTTGCCTGCCTCTCGGTCCCCTCTGAGCTGCCAGCAACCTTCCGGCCACAATGTGTCGTGCTCTCATTCAATCTTTGTCTTGCGAGTCTCATTTCGCCGGGATGAGGTCTTAACACGAAACAACCGCTGACAGGAACTGAGAAACCAGGTCAGCGCCTCATCTCCGCCTCGGCTGAAATTGAAAATTATTAAACGCGAAGCCGAAGCACATCAGTATTTGCACGCTCACAGCCATTTGGAAGTAATTCAAGAAACCGCACACAACTGGGTCATCTTCCAAGTCTCCCCTTATCAACTCCTGGTCGTCGGCCGAGCGAGTGAGTGAGTGGGTCGCAGTCGCCTTCGAAGTGGTTTTCTAAAGCCAACCACCGGCTCCTGGTGCTGTTCCTTTCGCTCCACAATCGCTGCTCCGGTGCTGTTGTCGTCGTCGTCGTTGTCGTTGTCGTTGTCGCTGCCGTCATCGCTGCTGTCGTCGATTATGTCAAAGGACATGAAATGATATGTCATTCTGGGGTATACTAACAGCAAATAATAGACTCTTCTCGGCACGAGTGGGCGGAGGTTGGGAGAGGGCAACATTTTGATTAGAACAGGATGTGGCTTGGCCGGGGAGGGAGGGAGGACCACGCCGCCACAGCTGAAGACACTTTCTTAGCGACGTGACTCCTTTGAATCTTGGAGTCGTTTTGAATAAATGTTTGCCGAGGATTCACTCGTGAGACACAGCAGGGTGCAGCCGATGCAGTCGATGTGTGCAAATACAAGTCCCATTAGAATGCCAACTTGTTCCATAAGCGAGAAGACGTTGTCGTTGTCGGGCGCGGACACACGTGCAAGGATGCAACTTTTTCTGCGGTTGCACGGTGGTGGCGGTGGCATGAAGGTAAACTTTGGCTGCAGACTGCTTCGGAAGTTTCATTGGATCCGCTGGGATTGATGGTGTTGCGATAAGGTTTTCTGGGGAATTCAAGAAGTCAACAATGACTGACGTGGCGGCGGCATTGGAAGGTGGTAGAAAGTGAAAACAGCCGATTGTTGGTGTTGACACTGAATGAGATAAGTCATGTAAAAGGATGGACATCAAGTACTGGTCTCTAGAGCCTTGTGGACAATTGCGGCAGTCACCTTCGGAGCCTCGCTCCTGGGATCTGGGAATAACCTGTTTAGAGAAAATTTGTGTTGCGGGCCATACCATGTCCTGATGAGCTGTGGGTGTTGTAAAAAATTAATATAGGCTGGGTTAGTTAAAGACGCTAAACTTACTGGTCTTTGCCTCTGTGTTACAGGAGCCATGAGAACTTGCGCAAATGCCGTCATGAAGGTGCTATTGCAGCTGACTTCATTGCATATTGTCGTTTCAGAATGTGCAGACAAAGGTATCATGAGAATGTGCAAGGAAGAGAGAGGTGCATTACATCGAGGCAATGCGATGCACTAGATGCACAAAAAGCTTGCACTCCTAGCCATTCTGAAGGACGACACGTTTAGGATATTCAATTTCCAAGAGGTGTGCTGTGGTACTTACTTACTTACTTACTTATAAGGCAGACGAACCATGAAGGGTCTGAGCCTGAGCAATTGCTGCCTTCCATCGGTGACGGTCCTGGGCACGCTGCTTCCATTCATCAAGGCCAAGCTGTCTTGCATCCGCGATGACTTGGTCTTTGTACAGGAGGTTCGGTCTTCCTCTCCTTCTCTCGAAAGTCTCGGATTCGAAGAGCCGAATGGCCGAGCCAGTGTAGTCGACGGATTTTTGCCTTCCGGACTACATCCACATCCTTGTACAGCTCGTAGAGTTCGTGGTTGTCTTCTCCTCCATTCGTCTTCCTCGCAGATGGGGCCATATATCCACAGACTGAGCAGCAAACCGGCAAGATGGTACAGAGATGGATCAAGAATTGATGAAGGAACAGAGGCGGGAGTATTTGGCCTCCGGACAAAGTACTACGGATCCATGCACAAACGAACCAGTATCTTTCATGCCATAGCCAGATGCGCTCAAATCAATCTTGACAGGAAGTACATCAACTGCGACATAGCAATAATGTCGGACAGCCGTGCCGCTGTCCAGGCACTTGACTCCTACAACATCAAATCAAAGCATGTTTGGGAATGTCTACAAAAGCTTAAGAAGCTGAGCAGGTGAAACAGAGTGAAACTCTGCTGGATACCTGACCATAGAGGAATAGAAGGCAATGAAATGTCCGATTCCCTAGCTAGGAACTTAACATTGGAACCTTTTTTAGGCAGCAAACCATATTGTGCTGTAGGAGAGAGTCCCCGTCCTCAGAGAAGAGTGCAGGGATCTAGAAGGAACCAAGCAGACACCTGCAACAACGCTTATGGCATGAGTAAGGCCAAGGAACTCTTGGATCAACATAACCGGAAGAGGCTTGAGGCATGTATCAGAATTATTCGGAACAACCTCTGTGTCCTAACAGGCTTCCTTAGAGGGCTTTGCAGACTCAGGAAGCACTAGGAGCATCAGGAGAAGGTTTATACCGAGTCTGTGGAGAATCTATGGAAATTCTAGAACATATCCTGGGATTTTTCGAGGCACTAGCCCACAAAAGACAAAGATTTCTCTACAAGCACCTATTGTCAGTTAAAGAAATTAAATCACTAGAACTCTCATTCTCAGAAGGAAACTGGCCTAGAGAGTGTATCCTAGTACAAATCTCTTCCATGTAGCCATGTTGAGGTCCTTTTCCACTTGTGTGCGCCATCTAGTGCGAGGACGTCCTCTGTTGCGCTGTCCCAATGGCTCGGTATCAAGGACTATTCGGGCCGCAGCTGTGGTGTCCATCCGCTTTACATGACCTAGCCATCTTAAGCGTTGGGTCCGAAGGCGCTTAACTAGGTGCATGCCGCTGTACAGCCCGTACAGTTAGTGGTTGAACCTGCTCCTTCAAACGCCATCAACGCAAACAGGATCAACGATCGCACCCAGAACTTTTCTCTCAAAACAACCAAGAGCTTCTTCATCCGCTTTCAATAGCGTCCATGTCTCTGCGCCATAGAGAAGGACAGGGATGATCAGGGTTTTATACAAGGTTAATTTGGTGTTTCGAGAGATGGCACTGTTACTCAATTGCCTCTTGAGTCCAATGAAGCAGCGATTTCAAGAGTAATTCTGCGCTTGATCTCGGTACTGGTGTTATTGTCCCTGCCAGAGCCGAGGTAGATGAAGTCCTTGACTACCTCAAAGTTTCTGCTGCCCATTATGAGGCTCTGCCACAGATGTCCATTTTGTGCGTCCTTGCGCGATGATATCGGGGTACCTTGTTTCGCACGGTTTACCGCTAGACCCATTTTAGCCGCTTCCACTTCAACGTCGACAAACGCCTGATTGGCGGCTCTCTGTCTTCGTCCAATCACGTCAATGTCGTCCGAGTTATGTCAGTTCCAAACACCACATCAACACCGCTGTCCAACGTCCTAATTTAAGTTCAGCAATGATGCTTAAATCGAAGCGTTGACAAGCGACTTATGGAGGCACGAGCGTCTGCACTTATCCTCTGTCAATGAACTCCTACTCTCACCTCCCCGTGGTGAAATCCGGGAGCCGAGCACCTTCGACTGAAGATGGGGTACCCAACCCCCGTGGGACGTCATTGGCGGCTGCAAACGAGAGAGGGGGAGAGTGGATGAGTCTGTATCGGGGCTCATCTTCTTTACGGATGGCGGCGGAGGAGCTTATCATCAGATTAGCAGAGCTACCTGGTACTCCCCCTTTTAGAGCTACTCTGACATATTCGGAGCTCAGATCTAAAAGGTCATATCGGGATTTTGGAGTAGAGTTGGCGGCGGAGGAACTCTATCATGTAGGGTCAACGGCTGCACTCACAACCTCAGCGAGGTTACCGATACGGAGTCATCCGGACCCTTCGCCCAAGGGTAAGATAAATGGGCCTGGCCTCCCAGCTGGGGGTTGTGCGTGGGGTTACACGGACGGGTTGCACGGACTTCTGGAAGATCGTGCCTCTAGTGTTGGCCGTAGTGTCGCCTTGCCTAAAAACCTATTTTGACATTGAAGGTCTCGGTGTTTTCGTTACAGACCTTGATGGACCAACGTGAGTTGGTCATCCATCCTCTTCCTGCACAACTTGACGAGCTTGGCAGGAATTTCCAAACTAGACATCGCGTTTTATAGCTCGTCTCTACGCACGCTGTCATATGCCGCCTCAAAGTCCACAAATATGCTGTGAGTGTTGATCTGCATCTCTTGGGTTGTTTTCGAGGATCTGCCCTAGTGTGACGATTTGATCGATCGTGGGGTTCCCCGTCCTGAAACCGCACTGATCTATCAGATTATTAATAAATGGTTTTAGGCGTTCACAAAAACGCAGAGAGGATCTTGTACGCGATGTTGAGGAGACCGATTCCGCTATTGTTAGTCTAGTCAAAGGGGACCGGACAATCGACGCTCGAATGCCATTCGTTGCTCATGCTTTCCTCCGACCATATCTTAAAGATGAGCCGGTTCATGCGACCAAACAGATCATCTTCAGCTGCTTTAAATAGTTCCACGGAAAGCCGGTCTACTTCAGCCGCTTTGTTCGACTTCAGTCTAGATATCGCTATCTTGACATCGTCTAAGTCTGAGGGACTGTTCATCATCGTCCAAGCTGAGGGGAACATTCTGTCTGACATACCTGCCTGCCTGCCACTCTCCCTCTATACCTTCAGCTCGTGCTGTGTCTTGATCTCGGACAATTAGTAACAAATTATAAGAAAACATGGTGTCATCGCCGTCAAACAGTCTACAAAAGTGATTTTTCCAAATTCTCAGCATCAGATTGCGATTTTACTACCATTCCGTGTAGGCTTCGGTCTTTCCCTACATCCGTCCTGTCGTCCTAACACATCTCCATCTCCTCGACCGCGAGCTTCTCATGCTTTTTCTGTTTCTTCTGAGAAGCCGCTTCTCTTCCCTTTTCTTCTGTTCGCAGAGCTCACGAACAGCCCTCGTTGTTCGACGCAGCGTTGCCTTGTAGGTTTCCTGTTTGACTGCATGTGCCTACCTGCACTCGTCGTCAAACCATGGGTTTTTACTTTTTGTGTCGTAGAGCCCAGCAGATCAGTGGCAGCTCCTTTGACGGCTTCTTGACAACGTTTCCATTCCTGATATATTGTAAGTGTAGGAAGAAACGAACTTCCAGAGTGTTCTCGCCGGTCTAGTCGGTCGTCAGAAATTCCTTGATTGCTTTCTCTATGAGCTGGCAAATAAATGCCCTTCTGAAAAGACGCATTTCACCTAACCATGTCCCGTCAAGAAAATATACCCAAAATTTCCAAATTCATCCTCTACCGCCCCAAATCAGCTTTAGCTGAGCATCCTTCAAATCCGACCGCAGGCCACCTCTTCGCCAGCAGCCATTCAAAGTAACCTCTTATCCCCGGCTGAGAACACCGTCTTCATTCGCCCCACCCTCCGTGTATGCCTTTCCGGGCAAACGGAAGCAAATCGACTGAAGCGAAATCGGCTTAAAAATTCTCTTTGCCGCTCAAGGAGAATGCAAACGACGAAAAGAAAACAGGGGAAACGAAATCGCTTGGCAAAACTGAATTTTTGAACAAAAGTGACGCGATGAATGCGCTCCAGTGCGAGCGTAACCGTGGGGGCGCGGAATGCACGCAGTGCTTCTGTGATGCTCTGTGTGGTTGTGTTTTTTTTTTCCGCGAAATCTGGGTTGGTTGGGTCAACAGAACGCTGATGGAAAGACGTTGCCCCAAAGTGCTTGCACAAAAGACGCGCTCCGTTTGAAAGGAGGTTCTTTTTTGTGACGAATCAAATATGATCCCCCTTTTGGCGACGGAGCTCAGGGTGATAGGCAGAGGTGCATTCCGGTTCCAATCCATCACACTAATCATCCGGCGAGCCGCCCTTCCCGAAGCAGCTACCCCTTCAGAGCCATAAATAAGTCCACACGAAGGATGCCTTTTCATTTATCTCCTATCGACGAGCGGAGACCGCCTGCATGCGGCCGGGTACTGGATTCCCATAAGGAAGTGATAAATTCCAATTTTATTTGCCATAACTTCAAATTGCAATTTGCATCCTTCGGATACATAAATCCACCCTCAACAAGTTCTAAAAGCATCTTACCCGACCCCCGCATCCCCTCTGCACACCTCACCCAAAGAGATTTCATTTCTCCTCGAGAGCGGCGTATCGACCCACCGTTCGGTTGGGTGAAACACGAAAGGGACCACACCACCGGGAGTCGATGCCGAGGGGCCCCCGTTGGAGGGCGGGAATGACAAGGTAACCATATAAATTTGCGGCCGAACCCAATGTTACCTGTTCAAGGGTCGACTGGGGGAGGTCGGGCGAAATTTATGTCTTCAAATACCGTTTCCAGCATTTGTCATCAATAACTGAACCGTTAAATTTATAGGAAAATGTTTATTTTCGGTTACACCGGCATTAAACAATCCACCGGTGGCGGTGCGTTGAGGTTTATGTGTGATCCCTCCGCACACACACACACACACTCTCGCCGCACCCCACCATCTAGGGGGAGAAATGGTTTACGACGCATATCGAGTGCCTAATGAGTGTTTTGTGGTCGCATACGTGCACCGCAGTGGCTGTTTCAATACGTCTAATGGAACATTAAGGACGGCGTTTTGCAAATTGAAAACGCTTAAGGGTGACGGGGAGAGTCTCGGACTAGGGACTAGGGTGACCGCGAGGGCAGTTGGTGGTCAATTAGCGACGAAGACATTCGACAACTTTTTGAATGACTGTCACTGAGCTTAGGCTTTGTCTCGAAAAACTTTGACGTGTTCCTCTGGGCTTAGTTTGTTTGCTATCAAGCCGACGAACAGTGAAGGGTCTGAGCCTGAGCAATTGCTGCCTTCCATCGGTGACGGTCCTGGGCACGCTGCTTCCAGTCATCAAGGCCAAGCTGTCTTGCATCCGCGATGACTTGGTCTTTGTACCGGAGGTTCGGTCTTCCTCTCCTTCTCGAGCCAGGAGGCTCGGATTCGAAGACCCTCTTTGCTGGAGCGTTGTTGTCCATTCGCTCGATGTGGCCGAGCCAGTGTAGTCGACGGATTTTTGCCTTCCGGACTACCCCCACATCCTTGTACAGCTTGTAGAGTTCGCGGTTGTGTCTTCTCCTCCATTAGCCTTCCTCGCAGACGGAAGCAAATATCCGACGTAGAATTTTACTTTCGAAGGCACCAAGAATCAACTGTGCAGTCTTACTTAATGTCCAGCTTTCGGCTCCATAAAGTAGGACTGGCAGGATAAGGGTTTTGTAGAGCATGACTTTGGTCCTTCGAGTCTGGAGTTTCGAGCCCAGTTGTTTTGACAGACCGAAGTAGCATCGGTTGCCAAATGCGATCCTAAGTCGTATCTCCACTACGATGTCATTCGTGGAGTTTACGTTTGCCTCTGGGCTAAGGCGGGGTGAAAATGAGTTGTTCGAATAGTAAGATATTTCGCGTATAGTTTGCAACGAATAACTATGAATTTGATAAGAAAATCGTTCATTGGCGCCTGAGGAGTTGACGCCGGGATTGCCTCAATTATTGTTGTTATGGATTGCTTCGATTCAGTTTCGTTTTGTTCACCTCTTGCAACCAGGTCAGGTGAGCTTAGAGGCGAGTGGAAAGTGAAGTTCCTGGAAATTAGCATAGCCGGTCTGGTTATGTGTGCAGTCCATACTGCTGGAACCAAATAATAATATAATAATATGGGTGGCGCTGCAGCCCATAGAGGGCTAGGGCCTAGCTTCACAGCAACCACTCGTGTTGTGCGTGCTATTGTTCTCTCACGAATGGAAGGGACTTACAATTTTACGCCGCATCCGAACGGCCAAGTTTGGGAAGCTTTTTCTAGACAGGAAAATACACTTTGAGCATTGTCAGTGACTCGAAAGAGGAGGGGCGTGAAAATTATTTCTGTCGCTCGAACCTAGGACGTCGAGGTTGGGGTCGACGCACGTACCCACAACGCCACGGGCCACGGCTGGAACCAAATGCTTCCTCCAAATCCTTTTTCGGCGAAGTACTAGGTAAAAAGCTTATTTAAAATCTTTAATTAACGGTCTTTGTAGCACGAGTTGCGTGCCACCTTGTGTAGCAAAGTGGGCAAATATAATCTTAAAAAACTTGGCAATTGGTGGCTTAAAATTACCTTTTATTGCACTTGCTGCTCCTTATGTTGGTGGACTATAGGTGGCAAGCGTAAATTTGTAAAAAATTAAGACTTAACGGCGTTGCTCACTCAAACAGAGCCAGCAGTATCCAAAAACGTTGAAGATAATATGATCATCACTCCGGGCAATTTGACTTCTGAATGAAAGATTGAACTAACCCCGAGCGACCGCTCTTATTATGGGTAAACAAAGAACCCTTTTCGCATTTTGTCAATAGATGTCGTTGGAATCGTCTATCTCCAGTGCTACCTCTCACATTGTGACATTTTATGCTGCATTTAACCAACAAAAAAATTAAATTTGGTGAAGTTGAAAAACAAAGTCACAGCTGTTGTGAGAGTGAAAATAATGAGAAAACTCGCAATATTTTGAAATTTTTGTATAAAAAAGGGAAAAATGTCACGCAAGCCACCAAAGAAATTTGTGAAGTGTACGGAGACGATTCGTTCGTGCAGCACAACAATGGTTCGCTCTCTTCAGTTCTGAAAATTTCGATGTGAAAGATGCACCTCGTTCTGGTCGACCTATCGATGCCCTATATGTGAGCAAAAAAGACATCGGGTCTTTAACCATTCCTGACACAAAGTGATGAGAAGAATTTTATTATGCGACGTAGCAGTGTGGTGGCAACATCACACGAAAAGTTCAAAGGCAAGGCAAGACAAGATTGCATCTGTTACTGGTATCAACATTACCAGCGACTCTTAAAATGAATTAAGATCTCGAAAATATTGTTGACTTGGCGCAGGCAAATAATCTTCATCTACGCGCGAGCAAATCAACTGCCCTTGTTAGCTCTCGGAACATCATAGAACCAGCTTCCTTTCCTAATCTGCAGCTAGGAGAATCAAACATTGAATGCGTTACATCTGCACGAAATCTGAATATCACCTTCAATAGTACCTTGTCATGGGATACCGATATTACTGCAAAAACTGGAACAGTCTATGGTTTGCTTTGTCTTCTCTGGGAATCACGTTCATTTATTCATACCACCACTGCTCGGAAGGCACTATCTAGGCCTCAAAGTCTGAAAGACTTGTACATGTTACCAGCTTCAAGACACTCGCTTCTATACCGGAGTTCATTTTCGAAGCAATCAAATGCGTATAATAATAATGTGGGCCAGTAGAGGGTCTCGCTTCTCAGCATCACTCGTGTTGAAAGTGCTATTGTTCTCTCACGAGTGGAAGGGCCTAAAGTTTTATGTCGACTCCGAACGGCCAAGTTTGAGAGGCTTTTTCGAGTTTGAAGAATTTTTAGAGCATTGTCAGTGACTCGTAAGATGTGGGGCCGTGAACATTATTTCTGTTGCACAGAGCAGGAATCGAACCTAGGACGTTGAGGTGCAAATCGACGCACATACCCACAACGGCACGGGGATGGTATGTAAGTTAACCAACTTCAAGGACACTGGACACCTGAGCATCTAGGAGAGCTATGGCATATCCGAATCATGCGGTTGACCTAACAGATCACACGCCCAGTCGAAGACTTTATCGCTAATGAGGCGCCGCTGGCTACAGTCGGGACATCGTGTGAAGTGGTGTATTGCTGCTCCTAGATAAGAACTTTTTAATAGATGTGTGTAGTAAGAGAGTAAAAAATATTTATACATGTAGCAAATTCTTTATATTACATTTAAGACTATATTTCGGGTTTATGTCTAAGATAGACCGCCGATGCCACCGAACCGTGCTGCTGCCAAACGAAGACTCCTTTCTATGTTCGTCGTTCGCCTAATCGTCGATTTGGCTCGTCAGTGCAGCCAGTTCCAAGGTGTAGTCTACCGATCAAGCCATGTACCATGTCCAGAACTTGATCGCCGCATTCAACATCACCCAGCCAACGCCTACCCCAATAACGATTAAAGCTGTCCTCAACGGAGTCATGGCATCCTTAGTCAACAGATTATTTCGGGTTTTATGCTGCTAAATATAGGTCAACTCAAATTCCATCGACGACGAATGTAAACACACTCTCGGTGACTCAAGCGATAAGTCGCGATGAGTATAAACAAAACTTCGATCGTCTGGGTCGACTAGCGAGCGAACAGCATCTCAGGTTGCTGTAATTAATTTTGAATCGAGCATAGCGATCGACGATCCATTACAAATGAGTAATATTGAAAAGATGAATACTTAGCATTTGTACAGCCATTAAATTTAGGCAAGCAGTCTAACCAATCGAGTGAGTCGGTTCAATAAATCTCAGCGCCGAGTGCGCCGTAAAACATAGATAACTCTTTTATTACTGAGCTGGGCTACTGTATTAATTCGTTGCCCGCGGCGGTGTGGGTATGTGCGACGACCTCAGTGCACTTAAAGTAAAACAATTTTCATTGCCCCACCTCTAGAAAAAGCTTCTCAAACTTGGCCGTTCGGGGTTTCATTGTTTGTCGAATGGCCACGTAAAACCGATGGGATGCTTGTATCCTGGTGTGCGCAAAATTTAGAGAAGTAATGGATTCTACAGCTAATTCGGTCCATTCTTCCTCTGATTTCCTCACAAACGTTGGATTGGTCTGCTCTTTGCATAGGACCGAAGGTGGATCTGATACTCCAGTCGTCGGGCATGCTTTCCCTTTCTCAACGGTTGATGTGAGCTATGTCCTGGCGACTTCCGACCACTTGTTGAGCTCCAGAGACAGCTGACGGTCTTTGCAGCAGCCGTCTGCATATTTTAGAGATCAAATGGAAGGAGATCTAGTAAAACCTCTTAGCCCGCCGTTTGAGTAGTGTTCGATGTTCCTGCTACGCCCAGGCTTACAAGTATCTCTATTCTTGACCTGAGCATCTGTGACTGAACTAGCCACCATAGTTCATCACATCGATTATGATTTATGGATTCTGTGAAGACCCACAAAGTCTCCACTGCCAGGGTTACCCATTTGGACGTATGGCAGTGCGAATGGTTCCTTAATTTCACATAAATTCAGCCCACTTCATGTGTGACTCGTTAATCATATTCAACACCAAAAGCTCCAATGAACCGCCACCATTTCTGACTTTCGTACGTCCATTCGATGCAACTATTCAAAAGGAGGCGACTCCGCACCGCCTGCTGTGCATTCGCTTCGTTCTCCTCGACTGGACCACTATCATCGGCTGCCCTGAATGACAAGTGTCCACTCCCCAGCAGGCAATCAAAAATAAATTATTGAGTCTCCATGTAAGGGAGCCCCGTTCAGCTGCGGCAGCGGTCCTCCAATCACACCAGCAGCAGTGAAATGTTATTAATTAACCATTATCCTGCGTGACATGCAACGAAGCGGTCTTGTCCAAAATTGACACTGACCATTCATCGATTTATCGTTCACTGACCAGGCGGCATATGCTGCGACGAGACGTGACTACACCGCCCCCCACGCACACACGTCCCCAAATGCACCCAATTGTAGATTGATTTTTGTTTTTCATCACGCGTTGAGACCGTGGAGACGACACTGATGACAGCTACTCCTCGTCGCCTGTCAGAGTCCTCCGCCTGACGCTGATGATGATGGGACTCTGATTGACAAATGTCAATCGTATCGCACAGCGAACAGTGACCAGCGGCGGATGTCCATCGACGGGCCAATCGTTCACACAAGCGGACCGGCCACCACCCATTGTCCCTCGGAGGGCTGTCGCTGTGTGTCACACTGCCATTGAAATTCAATCAATTCAGCTCCGCCATTGTGATGGAAAAATAATTAAATTTTATCCTGCTCATCATCTGGACGGCGTCCTGTTCTGCTTTGTAATTTTTTCTCCCTTCTCCCTCGCTGCCGTGGTCCCTCTGTGTGGGCGGACGGGGACCGTATAATTAAATTTCGATTTTAATTTTTAATTCATTTTTGATTCTGCTGACTTTATTTATTCTCTCCTTTTTTTCTACTTCTTCTCTTTTTGCACTTCTTTTCCCATCCAGCGCCTACATAGTTGGTCGCGTGAACTGCGGGCGCGAAGTGCCTCTGGGTGGACGTCATAGGAGGCCGGATGGTGTTGGCTTCTGGGGAGAAAGTTTTAAGTGGACGGCGAGGGAATCAGCGAAACTTTGAAGATTCGTGCGAGGGAAATGGAGGTCAACGAAGGGACTCGGTCCCAGGGAACTCGAAGACAGATGTGTGACTTGAAGGAGCGCATTGTCTTGTTATGCCAAGTAATCTCTGAGGACACTGGTTATGGGTCACCACCAGTCAGTTAGTCAAGAATGATGGTGGGTGGACTATATTCTTGTCGTCGACGCTGAGAATCGTGGAGCTTTCAATGGAACCCAAAGAGGAGAGACTGTGGAATGGGGGACCATGATTTTCGCACGTATTCCTGCGATAGCTGCGAAATAACTCCTAACGCGGAAGAATATATCAAGAATATATCAGAATATATCAGCTGCTGGAAGTATTTTGCTTCGAGACACGCACGTTCAACTTGTTCACGTGCCCTTCTATCTGCATGCGCCACCGTAGGCGTGGTCTTCTTTTACCGCGTTGTCTCTCGGAATGATGGAGTCTGGGCCGGAGAATTGGCGCCCATATCTCTCAAAGCGACCAAGAACATCCTCGTCCGCTTTAGTTAGTGTCCTTGCTTCTGCGCCATTCAGCGGGACTGGGACTATCAAGGCCGGAAATAGGGATATCTTGCCTCTTCTCTAGATGGCTTTATTTCTCAGTGGCCTTCCGAGTGTGAAGAGGCAGCGGTTGGCCAACGTGATCCTCCGTTCTACCTGCGCGGTGCTGTCATTGCTTGTATTAACTTCGGAGCCTAGTTAGACAAAATCTTTCACTACTTCGAAGGTATAGCTGTCTATAGTGACGTCTTGTCGAAGACGTCGGTGTTTGTGGACCTCTTTAGTAGACAGCCTATACTTTGTCTTACACTCCTTGACCGCAAGCCCCATCTCGGTCGCTTCCTTCACGATGGTCACAAGCGCCCCACTGACAGCCTGTTGTGTTCTGCCGATGAAGTCAATGTCATTGACTTATGCAAGCAGTTGGACAGATTTGTGGAAGATCGTGGCTCTGAAGTTGACATTTGAGTTCCGCACGATCTTCTAGAAATGATTTTAAAAGAGTCGCACGACAGTGCGTCGCCTTGTCTAAATCCTTTTCTGACATCAAGGGTCTCGGAACAATCTCTATCGACCTTGAGGGAGCATCGGGCGTTCTGGAAAAACGGACGAGCTTTCCAGGGTTGCCAAAACTTGACTCGTCTCTTTAAATATTGTCAAAACATAGCAAGGGCTTAGCGAAATTCTCATAATGATGAATGTTCCTGTTTCGTTCGAATATGCTTTTGCTAGTCGTTTTTTTACTTTTTCAAATTTTTAGCTGAGTACAATTCTCAGTCTGGTCTTAGTTAGGCTACAGTGGTGCTACAGTCCCTGTTGGACCTGGGCCAACAACCAACATGCCTCTTCCGCCAGCACGATCTTTCGCCAGCAGCGACTAGTTGCGCAAACCCATTTGGTTGAGGTCCTTCTCCATTTGGGTGCGCCATCTCGTTCGAGGACGTCCTCTGTTGCACTGTCCCAATGACTCGGTATCGAAGACTCTTAGGGCCGGAGCTGTGGTGTCCACCTGCTCTACATGACCTAGCCATCTTAAGCGTTGGATCCGAAGACGCTTAACTAGGTGCATGCCACTGTACAACCTGTACAGTTCGTGGTTGAATCTTCTCTTTCAGACAGCGCCAACGCAAACAGGACCTGAACTTTTCTCTCAAAAGGACCAAGAACTTCTTCATCAGCTTTCAATAGTGTTTTTTTTTTATAAAGTCATTACTCAATTGCCTCTTGAGCCCAAAGAAGCAGGGATTGGCGAGAGTAATTCTACGGTCCACCTCGGTGTTACTGTGTTACTGTCCCTGATTGCTAGATTGGTAAGGCATGCCTGTGAGTGGTGGCCCGTGGCGTTGTGGGTATGTGCGTCGACACCAACCTCGAAGTCGTAGGTTCGATTCCTGCTCTGTGCGACGAAAATAATGTTCACGACCCCACCTCTTTCGAGTTACTGACAATGCTCAAAGAGTATTTCCTGTCTGTAGAAAGCTTCTCAATCAAAGCCGTTCGGATTCGGCATAAAACCGTAGGTCCCGTCCACTCGTGAGAGAACAATAGCACGCACAACACGAGTGGTTGCTGAAAAGCTAGGCCCTCGCCCCCTACTGGCTGTAGCGCCACCCATATTATTATTATTATAAGGCATGCCTGTCGTAAAAGGCGACTTAAATCCTGACATAAAAGCAAACGATGAAGGAAATAACCTACTTCGTTGCTTGTCAAAATAATGGTTTCAAGCTAGCAAACAAAGGAATAAACGGTAAGTGTCTTATCTTATTATAGATACTGCACAATAAGTCTTGGCTTTATAACAACGGCGGCCAGTCGCGGGATGTTATGGCATCCTACTGGTAGCTTGACCAGAGGCTATGGTCTGGGGCCACGGAAGATCAGGCTTCCGCCCGTGAGACCCGCATAGGTTTCATCCTGATCGCTTGAGGTTGGGCCCCAAGTGGGAGCAGCTGTGGTTTAAATCCCAAAACGGCGGGGAGAAGTGGAGATATGCCTGCATGTCTGAGAGTTAATCTTGTCTATTAAGGCTATGGGCATTTGCGACTCTCCGACGTGAAAGGTATGGATTCAAGTCTATGTGGAGTTGCAGATAACAACCAGGTGCTACGACCGAAAGAGTAGCAGATGTGTTGATGGGCCTCGCTACCTTACCAAGGTAGAGAAATAGGTCCATAAGCTTATTTCTAAGTTTGGAACTTGGGATTCCTACTGAAGGCGTCTGGTCCAGATTTTTGATGTCTTCGTGATATAAGCCTAACGGCAGGTGATCACGTAAAACACTTATTTCTGTTCTGTTCTGTCATTGATTGCTGTTGAGCAGATGTAGATGAGGTCCTTGGAAAGCTTAAAGTTTCTTCTGCCCACGAGGGAGTCTTCGTTCAAGGCGTCGATGTTGATGCCAGCATGTAATTTGTATTGTGCCTTGTATTGTCCAGCCCGAAAATTCTTCGACTCAGGAAACCACGCGATAAAGAAACTCTATGCTTCCGGTGCACACCTGGACCGAGAGCGCTCTCAGCTGAAAGCGCTAGCTGTCACACGACTGTGATGGATGGAGAGGCATGTTATAGCCATGATCCAACTGAAGAACAAGAAGACGAAGCACCTCACATCTTTCTTCTACAGTTGATACTAGTTCAAAGCCACGATTAACTAGATAGGTATTTACATTTCGCCAGGGAGGTCCATACACACGTTCTCTCTCAGAGACAGTGGTTTCTGGTGAGTGGAGCGTTGTCCGGTTAGCTGCATGTGACTGCTAGCATTCTTTGTCAATCCATGGTGGTGAGGTAGGGTTCCACATATATGGTCAGCGTCTTTGATCGCTTCCTACAATGCTCCCAATATTCTGCGAAAATGCAGTGTTTAGGAAGCCGGAAGATCTTGAATATCACTTCGAAGTGATTCATCATCAAGAAAAGCAATGTTCAGCCCTATCATAGAATGGAGTTATGAACTCTGACGTAACTAAACGTAGAAAAACAGATTTCCACCTCATTCGTATTCAGTGAAGCAAGCTTCACGAAATTTGTAGCAGATTTCTCATTATGATTCTACTACGAATGAATTCTGTGATCGATTTTTCGGTGTTCGTAGTCCATTTTCGATTGCCACCATTAAGGTAAGAAATACAATGCAACTACTTTCAAACACTACGATGGCTAGATGGCACTACCTGCCTTACTATAAATCAAAAGAAATCCGGCCATCACTTAACCTAAAACGGTCGCTCAGTCTACTCAGACTCAGCAAGCACTCATTAAGGACCCTCATAGGAGTCATAACCGGGCACTGTGAGATTGGCACTCATGCTCGCAGGATGGGTGCCCCATATAACCACCACCTACTCTGCTCGTGCACCGCTCTGGCTAGTCGTAGGTTCGTATCTCTAGAGGCCTTCTACTTCAGCGGCCTCAATGAGCTAAACAGCGCCAGCATAGGCCAACTAAATCGCTTCACTACAAGCACCAACTGGTTCCAATGTTAGGACAAGGCAATCCGCGTGGTATCGCAATGGGCCTACTCTGGAATTAGTGTGACTGCCCTTAGCAGTCAGCCACTACAACCTAACATAAAATACTACGATGTCCTGTCAATTTTATGCATCTGCTACTGAAGAATATAACTTAGTTGACATCAGGAAACACAGAAGGCACAGAAGGTTCTACAAACCAGTCTAATTGGTAGATAAGATGGCATCGACATTATGCTTAACTAGGTACATGCTGCTGTACAGCCCCACAGTTCGTGGTTGAATCTTTTCCTCTAGATCCCGTCAATGCTAACAGGACCCAAGATCCAATGCCGAGCTTTTTTTTTTTCAAAACAGCGCTTCTTCATCCGCTTTAAACAGCGATTATGTCTCTGTGCCGTGTATGGCCAACGTGCAGTGAGAAAGTTTTTGAAATTAACAGGGTTCCAAGGTTTATGAGAAAACGTGCAAAGACCGATGCTGAGCTCACGTTCACAGCTACAATTTATAGTTGTAGTTAATGAGTATTGCCGCGTCTGACACGGGACCGTCCTTTCGGGACATCATAGTTGATTAATAATAATAATATATAATATGGGTGGCGCTACAGCCCATAGAGGACCAGGGCCTAGCTTCTCAGCAACCACTCGTGTTGTGCGTGCTATTGTTCTCTCACGAGTGGAAGGGACCTACAGTTTAATGCCGAATCCGAACGGCTTTGTTTGAGAAGCTTTTTTTTCTAGACAGGAAATACTCTTTGAGCACTGTCAGTGACTCGAAAGAGGTGGGGTCGTGAAAATTATTCTTGTCGCTCAGAGCTGGAATCGAACCTACGACGTCGAGGTTGGGGTCGACGCACATACCCACAACGCCACGGGCCACCACCATCGTAGTTGATTACCAACGAAGAATCGTGCTTGACAAGCGAAGCTGATGCTTGATGCACGATTCCTTCAAGCGATCTTGAATACTCTAGCTAAGGCGCTATGTCCGAGCCTATTGCTTCGAGAAGGCCGAATCTGCGTTATAAAGGCCAATGCATTACAGTCGTGGGCCAGGTTGATCTTCGATGGAAGACAGAATTGGCCCAAGTCGAGTGGTGAGCACGTATGCAGGTACAGCTGAAGCACAGGCATGAGCTTCTCAAACTTCGTACGAATCATAGAAGAACAATTGCATGTGCAACTCAAACTCGGAGGAGTGGTTGGAGTAGACTCTAAATCTCTGTCCATACCAGACGACAGTCTAAAAGAAAAGTAAGGAAGCTACACAGAAATATACCTCTTTCGAGGAGTATTCCTGTCTTCTCAAACTTGTCCGTTCGGAGTCGGCATAAAATTGTAGGCGCCTTCCACTCGGGAGAAAGTGATTTATGAGAAGCTATGCCCTGGCCTTCTACGGGCTGTAACGTCACCTTATTATTTTCATCAATAGATACTTTTCGGAAGTGGATGTGCTGCCCACTATCCAGAACAGGCTACCTACATCTTCCCCGAGATGTGCTAACGCTCAGATTGGAAACTAAACGACCACACTAACGTTGGTCCATGGTGTAAGGTAACTAAGATGCGCTTGCCGCTGAATAAGCACATTTTGAGAGAGGCTCGTTCTCGGTGCAACTTCGTCCGTATCTGTCAATCATCCTTAGTTCACTCAGTAATTCCCATCCTTCTCCATGCCTTTGTCTGCAGATCAAAGCCCTCTCTCTCCGTTTCCGAAATGCACGCACCATCACTGTCCTTCATCCAGGATTGTCTACAAATGTTCAACAATCACGTAAATACGGCCCAAACAAAGGAAGTTCCCCGTCCCGTCAGCGTCGTTCGAACTCTCTTAAGAGGCTTTGTTTGTTGGTTACAAGTGGCCACTTCCTGCGCCAACTCCCATCAGATCGGCACCACTTCACCATCAATTAAGCCCTTGGCGTTTTCAAGCATCACTCCGTGCAAAGGACATGCACGAAAATGAATCCCGAAATACCCAGGAGCGTCGCACACCGTGAGCATCCCTCACCGGTTCTCGCGTTGATTAAGGAACTGCCTGCGAAGACACTCGGCTTCTCTTTGATCCCGGAAAACCAAACAAACCCGACCTATCGCAACCCACAATCGGGATTCGCGAGATTAAGCCGACACGCGATCCACACCCTCGCCGACTGGCCATCTTTGACTGTAAAAGTTTGATAAGCTCCTTCCATGGCCGCCGTGTCGTGATGTGGGGAGGGCGCGAAGCGCCTACAAAAAGCCAATTAAAAGCAACACAAGCGCATAAATTGTCCTTTCAGCGCTTTCTTTCCCTCCCGTTTTTTGGTTTCCCCGTTCTCGTCCTTTCTGAGAGCAGAGCAACAGATTTTTTTTTGTTTTTAGGCTTTTGAAAGAGGATTTGTGTGTATCGCTACTTCTGCCAGACGGCCGCCTCTCGCTGAAAGGACATTCTATTCGCATGCAGCTGGAGCACTTCGCTTTGTGTAATGCGAGCCCGTGACATGCACACACACACCGAAGGGAGAATGGAACCACCGCACGATGAAAGTCGAAAGCTTTTAGCGGAATCCTTTTATGTGTGCATTTCTTGTTCTTGATTGTTGGGCGCTGTGTTGTTGGTTTGTTCCACGTTGATTGTTGGAATAGCGTCATTATCCTTCGTCAGTTGAAAGCAGCGTGCCGCCACTTTACTTCTGACGAATAGATTCGCATTCGGCCGCACTCCCCCGTTCGCCTTTTTCCCACTCTTACCGCGAACTACTTTACGGGCTGCTGCCGCTGAGGTTGAAGTTGAGACTGAAGCCGAATGCAAGGCTAAAGGAGTGCATATTACATTTCGAGAGCAGTGCTCGTCGTAAGGACTCCGAGGCCCCGATCTGACATTTTCCGTGTTTTTTTTTGCGAAAAGTCAATGCACGTGGGGAGGAGGTTTTTGACGTTCGACGAGTGCTGCAGTTCAACTGGGAATTATTTGGAAACACAACTTCTGACGGAGCGATGGTGGAGGTGCTGCAAGGCTGACTGGTTGGGGGACCATTTGGTGGACTGTCTTGTGGTCTGTCTTCAGCGACTTTGTTGGAATCGTTGAACGCGATAATGTATCGCTGGACTTCGGATTTGGACCCAGATTCTCCAACACTATTCCCACAGGCGTCCGAGGATTTTTTTTCTTGGGAGCAGACTTCCTGTTTTCAATTCATTTTGCTTAAAATATTCAGTTGTGGCAACAAATTAAGTCTTCGGAACCGAACCATTGGGACAGCGCAACAGAGGACGTCCTCGCACTAGATGGCGCACACAAGTGGAAAAGGACCTCAACCAACTTGGTGTGCGCAATTGGAGGCAGCTGGCGAAAGATCGTGCTGGCTGGAGAGGCATGTTGGTTGAGGCCCAGGTCCACCCCGGACTGTAGCGCCAATCAAAGAAGAAGAAGTAAAAAATTAATACAAAATATTGCTCGAATAACAGTGGTGGCCCGTGGCGTTGTGGGTATGTGCGTCGACCCCAACCTCGACGTCGTAGGTCGTAGAAAAAGCTTCTCAAACTTGGCCGTTCGGAGTCGGCGTAAAACTGTAGGTACCTTCCACTCGTGAGAGAACAATAGCACGCACAACACGAGTGGTTGCTGAGAAGCTGGGCCCTGGCCCTTTATGGGTTGTATCGCCACCCATATTACTATTATTATTACTCGAATACCAGTTCCAAAAGTTGGGGCGGAATAGGCCCACCACTGGGGACGAATATGACTGCTCTTTATCGAATGTGGAGGAGAGTGTCCACGATGGACTGTGTGACTTTGTCTAGAAACGCTAAGAGATTCATATCGCTCACAGCTGCTTCTACTAGGCTTATAGTGGGTAGATGCCCCCAAAGGCCGGTACAGAACTTCTCTCGGGCAAACGAATGCATCTTCTTCGTCCTTGTATGGCGCTACACTACGGGGTTGACCTGCCCTTCAACCAACAAGCTTCTCCAGCGCGATTTCCTGGCTAGCTATCTCCAGTACACGAAGTTGGTTTATGTCCTTCCCCACTTGGATGCGCCATTTCATTTGAAGATGTCCTCTGTTGCGTTGCCCTACTGATTCGAAATCGAAGACTCTTCGGGCCCGAGCTGTGGTATTCATTCCCTATACATAGCCCAGTCACCGTAGGCGTAAGGATCCGTAGATGCCTAACTAGGCTGATGTCGCTGTACAGCCCGTACAGTTCGTGGTTGAATCTTATCCTCCAGATCCTGTAAGCCAAAGTTCGCACGCAAGACTTTTCTCTCGAAGAGACCAATTGCTTCCTCATCCGCTTTTGAGATTGTCCATGCCACCGCGCCGTTTACCAGGACTGGGATGATCAGTGTCTTATATTGAGTCAACTTGGTCTCTCTCTAGAGAGAGGGCTCTATTACCTCATTTGCTTCTTGAGCCCAAGGAAACAGCGATTGGCAAGAATTATCTTACGCTTAAGCTTGCTACTGAGGTTATTTGTACAATTTGCTCCGGAGCCTTGGTAGATGTTGACTACCTCGAAGGTATAGCTAACCATTGTGATGCTCTGTCCACAACGTCGATGTTGTATGTCCGAGACATGTGGTTGTCTTTGAACAATTTGCTTTTTACGTGGTGAGGGCGTTAATTCTACTCACCACCCCCAACAAGGAGGTTAGGCCCATTTATTTTACCCCTGGACGAAGGGTTCGGATGGACGAAGGGTTCGGACGGATCCAGTATCGGTAGGCGGCTGTGAGTGTCGTCTATAGGGTAAGGTTCCTCCGCCACCAACTCTACTCGAAAATTCGGACATGACCTTGTAGACAGCCTTTTAGATCTGAGCTCCGAATATGTCAGAGTAGCTCAAATAGCGGGTGCACCAGGTAGCTCCAGGTGTCGCCGTGGACTAATCTTATGACAAGCTCCTCCGCCGCCATCCCTAAAGAGAGTCAAGTCCTGGTATAGACTCACCCAGGAATGCATCATAGGGCTCCCTCAGAGAGAGGCACTAATTAGGACGACTTCATTCAAAGGGAGTCTTACTGAGCACATGTGAGAGAAAAATACATAAGCCTCTGCAACTGAGCCTGTCCATGGGAGTAGAGTGGCCAGATTGCACTTCCTCGTTCTTGGTATGGGGCTATCGTCCGATTTCCGATGAGAACCAAGTCCTAAGCCAACACGCTGATCAACTAGCAGGTTGAATGGAGTTCTTTTAAATCACTTCCAATTGGAGCGCTTTCATTTTTAGGGAAAAGACAGTGTAATCGTCGCACAAGACGTATGCCATTAATTGCGTGTGGTTCGCGCAACTTAATCAGTTGAAGAAGCAATTATTGAAGATTCTCAAGTCCAAAGCCATTTTGTAAAGGACCCGCTTACTTCTGGCGTGGTAGCCAGTCAGGCTCCGAATAGTGACTCATTTTTCTTCGGCTAATGCCTCTTTATTGACATCTTGTCATATCCTAACGTGCAGTCAGGCACTTCTGCTTGGCAATAGTTTGGTAGACGCAGTGACAGTCTCCTTCATTAGAACTGCATCAGCCATCCGTCCTCAGTTCACAGTGATAACACCGTACATATGTATGCATCATAAGAGAGACCAATGTCATGACCAGAAGTGAACTTGTGATTTGCTGAAATTGCTCAAGATGGGCGAGGTTTGGCTCCTGCATCCTTTGGTTTACTCAGCATAAACCACAGACAGTGATAGTTCATGTACTTACGTATATGTTGGTGCCTCCCCTGATGGTATACTATTCGCTAACCTTGACTTCTACGCCGTCACCTCTCGAGCATGGTTCACAGTTTGGAGGGGCCGGATCCAGAAAAGTTTTATTCATCGACAGTGTTTTGACCCACCTTAACCGCCCTCCCACCGCACTCCACTATTTTTTCCCAAAGATGGGTATAATTATTACACCACGAATAGAGCACTATATGCTTACTTACTTATCAGGCAGACGAACCATGAAGGGTCTGAGCCTGAGCAATTGCTGCCTTCAATCGGTGACGGTCCTGGGCACGCTGCTTCCAGTCATCAAGGCCAAGCTGTCTTGCATCCGCGATGACTTGGTCTTTGTACCGGAGGTTCGGTCTTCCTCTCCTTCTCGAACCAGGAGGCTCGGATTCGAAGACCCTCTTTGCTGGAGCGTTGTTGTCCATTCGCTCGATGTGGCGGAGCCAGTGTAGTCGACGGATTTTTGCCTTCCGGACTACATCCACATCCTTGCACAGCTCGTAGAGTTCGCGTTTGTGTCTTCTCCTTCATTCGCCTTCCTCGCAGACGGGACCATACATCCGACGTAGAATTTTTCTTTCGAAGGCACCAAGAATCAGCACTGCAGCCTTACTTAATGTCCAGCTTTCGGCTCCATAAAGTAGGACTGGCAGGATAAGGGTTTTGTAGAGCATGACTTTGGTCCTTCGAGTCAGGAGTCAGGAGCACCTTTCAGAATAATCTAGGTTGTGCGTTGAAGCATATTGAACTTTTTTCTTCTACAGTCCATCAAACATAAGAACATACCCCTTCCAAAGGTGGGTTTAATTGAGATCCTTTTATAAGAAATTAAATAACTCAGAGGTCTTTCAACGGATTCTTGTAACTTTTTTCTTAAAAAAAAGGCTTGTATTTCTTTTTAAAGTAAAGCCACAGTTGCATACTTTCGGATCATAATTAGCCAAGAAAGTGTAACTTTTGTAACACGACCATGTCAAAACTGTGTTTTTTTAAAATCGATTAAGTGACACTAATTTGAACATAACTCCGAAAAGTGCACAAATAAGCAGTTGATTTTTTGTGTGATGAATTTTGTAACTATGAAGCACACACGCGTTAACCGCTACTGGCGTCGCTTCGCATAGGAAACTAAAAGAATACTCGCCAAAATTTCTTTTTATCGGTGGCTTCTTTGAAGATATTTTATTTGTTTACATTTTAAAAGTTGAAGAGTCTTCCAATAAAATGACAAGCAAAGACATACAATTTATCTTAACAAGCTTCAGAGAAACCAGGGGCTGTACATAATTGTGTAGTACATGTAATCCAATCACAAGCCCTGGTTATCTAAGAATTAAAAGACATACAACTCAAAAAGCTACATATGACTGTTTTAACACACCTCACAGTCCACTGTGCTCCGCAACCTAGATCTTGTATACTCTCTTCTAAATGGCCAAAGTCTCCTCTGAAGAATATCATCATTTTTAGCGACGGAGGTTAGCATCTAGTCCTCAAACCGAACGATGACTTACGGCCTCAATTCAAATTGGACAGTTCTGTGTCAATGGTTGTCCTCAGTTCAGTTCATTCACTTGGGGTTAAAGCCATGGGGATCAGGTTAATCTGCCGCACTGTTCTTCCCCTGCTGAAGACTCTGTCAAAGAGGATATTTACGACCTTTTGGACGGTGCCTACGGAGCCTGTCCGGAGTACGATGTCAATATCGTATTCGGAGACTTCAATGCTAAAATCGGTAAGGAAAACATCTTTGGCGGAGTGGTCGGAAAGCACAGCCTCCACGACACGACAACAGACAACGGCTTCCGACTCACAGACTTTGCGACAGCACGTAATATGGTCATAAGCAGCACAAGGTTCCCTCGCAAAAAAATCCACACAGCAACCTGGCGATCCCCGGATGGTCGAACCGCCAACCAAATCGACCATGTGCTTATTGACGGAAGACACGCGTCAAACATCCTGGATGTACGAACATTCAGGGGGGCAAACGTCGACTCTGACCACTTTCTTGTTGCAGCAAGATTCAAAGCTCGACTGTCCAATATCAGAAAGCTGCACCAGCCGACAAAGAAAACTTTTGACATTGGACGCCTAAGCACACCGGAGATTGCCAGAGCCCACGAAGAGCAATTAAGTGAGAGACTCTCCGGTATGCCTACGTCAAGTGCCAACGAGATGTGGTTGCATGGCCGCTCGGCCATCAAAGAGGTAGCGGAAACTACATTAGGCTACCTACCACCCCCGACAAGAAACCAGTGGTATAATGGCGAGTGTGAGCAGAAAAAACGTGCAACCGACGAGGCATACCAAAAAGCGCTGCAACGGAAAACAAGAGCAGCGCAAGAGGAGTACCGGGCTAGAAGACGGGAGGAGAAAAAGCTTCTACGCCTGAAGAAAAGGTCTCACGCAACCTCTCGCTTCGAAAGAAAAATTCTACGTCGGATATATGGTCCCGTCTGCGAGGAAGGCGAATGGAGGAGAAGACACAACGAGCTGTACAAGGATGTGGATGTAGTCCGGAAGGCAAAAATCCGTCGACTACGCTGGCTCGGCCACATCGAGCGAATGGACAACAACGCTCCAGCAAAGAGGGTCTTCGAATCCGAGCCTCCTGGTTCGAGAAGGAGAGGAAGACCGAACCTCCGGTACAAAGACCAAGTCATCGCGGATGCAAGACAACTTGGCCTTGATGACTGGAAGCAGCGTGCCCAGGACCGTTACCGATGGAAGGCAGCAATTGCTCAGGCTCAGGCTCAGACCCTTCATGGTTCGTCTGCTTGATAAGTAAGTAAGTTCTTCCCCTTGAAACATTGACAGCGTCAACTAAAGCAAGACGCCTTTCCGGAAGGCTGTCTGCTCCCTTCTACATCTAAGAAGACATACTAGAGTCATATTTAACGAACCTTCACAGGACCTTGTTTCATTTCGACAGCGACCCCAAATGCTCCCAGGTTCGTTCTGGTCGCTGAGTGGTTTCCACATGCCTCGACTCCCCTTCGGATCGTTTTTACATTTCGGCGTTCCAGAGCCGTACAAGTGCCGGCCTTTCGAGGCCTTCTTCAAGCTGCCAGAGGTTTCCTTGTATCAATCTCAGCCATGGCCGAATGAACCCAAGATAATCCCGCCTTTGCTCCAAATGACACAATCTCCAACTCCTTGTCACAGTAAAGCTCTTTCATTCGGAAACAAATGCAGAAACTCCTCTCAGATCCAACTCACTTTCGGTCTCCACTCCAGTGTTTAAAGACAAATGACCACCAGTCCCCCCGCACTTCAACCTGTTCTGAATACAATTTCAGCCTCCCTCCAGGCAGCTGCACTCGATGACACTTGAGCAAACGAACACTAGTCATTCCCAACTATTTGCCAAGCATTCACAACCCGATTCATTCGAGTGGAAATCGAACTGTGTCCTGGAAGTCCTCCTCCGACCCCCCATCGCCACGCACTCAATTCATGTGTTCGCCGTGTATCTCTCGCCTCAACAAGCTACTTTACCTCTCATCGTTGTGTGCCGGTGGTGGTTTTCCCGACAGCCGACAGGTAGCCCACGCCCGCCCCCCATTCAAAATCAACTCGATTGCGAGCCTTTCTCTTCAATTGATTATTATTATCATTGTTTGGGATTTCATTCCCAGGCACAGCTCCTCGATGCGAGGATACATGAATGACCTCCTCGCACCGAGTGCCATCCCTCCCTCCCTCCGAAGGGGATGTGTGCCCACATCCGCTGGTCGGCATTGTTTAATTCCGTATGCACCCTCCCCGGCCATGCACGAGGCACATAAACAATTTGGTTCTGTCCCAGGGACGTGGACTATTCACGAGAAAAAAAAACCGAACTCCCTGAAACCCATTCAATTACAATAACACCCCGGTAAGGGTAGCGGGAACTCACTTCACTGTCACATGCAGCGCCGACTGAAGATATCAAAAGTTTATCTGTAAATTGACATAAACACGGTTGAGGTGGGCACCGGGGGGAGGCTGTGTGGTGCGCTTGACAGTTGCCGCGAGAACTCAAACAGAGTGCGAAGGACAACAGCAAGTGGCGACAATCAAGCGAATTTCACTCCTGTGAAGCGGTTAAGTTACTCTCTAAGGAGTTCCTGTGGTTAAGAGGCGAAGATTTCGCCGACCGTTCCTCCCCCCGGCCGGTGTTTTGTGAATAGAAAGCGAGCGCAGCAGAGAAGGTACACACCCCGGATGACAATGGCTTCCTTTTGAATAGAGAACTTCTTTTTCCTGGCGGAGATTATATTCCACACCGCCACACCGCCGCACCGCCGCACGGCTGGGGACTGGGTTTAGTCCGTCCGGCTCGAGATGACACCTTAAGGGTAAGTTAAGTGAAATGTTGATTGTTGGTTTAGGTCGTTTCGGTGAGTGGGCCGGCGCGCCGAGGAGGCTACCCCACTGCGTCTGAGGAGGAAATAACAAGCGTCTATTGTTGTTTGCCTCGGGGTGAGGTTTACTTTGCAGGTGCTGCGGATATTGTTTGGGATGTCGGGTGGGTTTTTTTCGTTCTTTCTTGTGCTTTTCTTACGAGATTCGGGCGGCGCACTCTTTGCCATCAGCAGCAGCAGGATAAGCATGTCGAGGAGAATAACACATCTCCGGGAATGGACGCCGCTCTGGAGACGTAATCGAAACAAAGTTTTAACCGATAAATCGTTTTTTGAATGGTCTGCAGTTTGAATGGGTCTTGTGGTTTCCAGGGTAGTGATGTACAGGACACCTCGGTCCTGCAGCAGTGTCGCATTTTGATTCAAAAGAAGGGCGTCGCCAAGGGTGTTTGATTCACGGGAACCCTTTCACTTTGAACAGTGACAGCACAAGGAAATTCAATTAACGTCCTTGAGATCTAGAGGATCCTTTCTGGTGGAGAATCCAACGTGAAGTCTGTTTTTTTTTAGTGATCAGATGTCTGGTTGGGACGAACGTGTCTTACCGAAGCGTGCTAGGTGTTGTGCTATCCCTGTTTTATATACTGGTTCCACGCTTAGACCAACAAGCTTCGTCCATTGGAAGTGATAACCTCTCTTCGCAGAAATCGACAATCGCACCCGTACTCCAGATTATGTTCTGCCAAAAAGAAAACGTCACGGCAGCCATGGGTGTATTCTCAAAGTGATGAATTTCACTAACAAGAGAAGTTTGCTTTCAAATTTTTGTTGGATAACCAGAGGTCTTCGTTGCAATCCCCCAAGAAAGACTGCCATTCTTGGCGGAATGTCCTTATCAGGGTGCTTATCAGAAAGGTGTTGGAAGAAGGTGCGGAAGAAGGGGTACTTGATTCAACGTTATTTTGTCTTCTAAAAGGGAGTTGAAGTCTTTGTCATGTACTTCCTCAATTAAAACTAGTTCAGAGTGCAAATGCAACGCCTTCCCAACTATCAAGCACGAAGCAGAATCGCAGTTTTAGGCACAAGAACCGACGTGCAGCACGGAAGGTCCTACAAAGATTGAGCACCCATCCTCTTGAGAAATGTTCTTAGAAACAAAAATCCTTCTTCTAAGTGGGCCACTTAGATCGTCACTTATGGCTCAAACACTGCACTGGCATCCGAATCAGCCAAGCGAAAACAGATTCTTTGAAGAGACTCCTAGGCCTGTTCCAAAAAACGACAAATGCACCACCACCACTGCAACCTCTGCCTGTACCTCCACTCAAGCAAAGCAGTACAGCGACGTGCTAAAGAACCAGACCATTGCAGTAATCGGAAACAGCACAGATGACGATGGCAGCATTTCATTCGAAGGCTTGCTTGCTCTTAGAAGAGCATCCAGCAAAGCACCTAACTGTGAGGACGCTGACTGTGCATATTATAATCCTGGCATGTGCCGATCAAAGATCGATCGATCTCCTAAAGATGGCCATCCCTAGGATCAGTGAGCTATGGACATTCGCACCGCTAGAGGTACTATTTGTAGATCTGACCCCTAAAAGACCTAAAACTCGCGTCCGTCTGCCCATTAACAAATAGACCAGGTCACGACACCGAAGCTGCAAAATAATTACAGCCAAGACCACCGTCGGTCGTATGGAGGGAATCACATTCCAAGAGGAAAGCTCTTATTGTCTATATTCACTGCAGATCTTATAGGTTGCTTGCCAAACGGAATTGCGTACGAAGACGATCTAGTAGCGTACAAAGGACGATGTAATAAATATGTTGCTTCAACGTGACTTAGAACAAATTCAGCGATTTTGCGACGACTGGAAGTTGATTATCATCTTTCCGAAGTGTGAAACTATCCTTTTTAGAATCCCACTGTACATGGTATCATGGCATACGGGCGTAAACTGGTAGAAGTTCGGCATAGTGTACCCATACGGACGACGTAGTTAGGTATCTTCGCATTTGGTTTGGTTGAATCAATATTTGTATTATGCTCTGGCCAAAGCTAAAAAGGCCTTTGCTGTGGCAAGGGTGCTGTTTTACAGCAGCCAACTCGGTTGCAGGGTGTTATCTGCATCATAGCCTTCATCCGGCCAATTTTGGCATGCGGTTGTCCTTTGTGTTTCAACACGAGTCGTTCCCAGATATTGACAGTGTCTGGGACTTGTCTCCGGTTGTGTCCTTCACCCGAGTCTGAGTACAGGAAGTTATGTGCCAACAGGCAAACTTGAATAGGATAATTTTATTGTTAAGCTAGTAAGAAGGCATATTGCACGAGCTATGACTTCTATAATAATAATATGGGTGGCGCTACAGCCCAAAGAGGGCCAGGGCCTAGCTTCTCAGCAACCACTCGTGTTGTGCGTGCTATTGTTCTCTCACGAGTGGAAGGGACCTACAGTTTTACGCCGAATCCGAATGGCTTTGATTGAGAAGCGTTCTCTAGACAGGAAATATTCCTTGAGCATTGTCAGTGACTCAAAAGAGGTGGGGCCGTGAAAATTAGTTCTGTCAGTCAGAGCAGGAATCGAACCTACGACGTCGAGGTTGGGGTCGACGCACGTACCCACAACGCCACGGGCCACCACATGACTTCTTCCAACAGTCTAATCTTTGGGGATTACTACCGGTATGTACCATGAGAGAGTGCGCCTTACCGGCATTAATCGTCCCAAGGCATTTCTCTATTTTGACTCAATTGGCATATTACAGGATCCACACTGATGTCCTGGAATCTTCCACGTCGTCAGCACCACTTCAATATGAATGGAATGCCGCTAGTAGTCTCGAGCATCTTCTACGGTTCAGGAGAGCGATCTCTGCTCGAGGCAGGAGAGATTCTGCCAAGGAACTGCAACTTTACTGGTTGTTGGGTTACACCAAAACAAGATCCCGCCGACGCTGGCTGTTCAAAATGACCAGGTAGTTGACCATATTGGCCAAGAGACTGTGGGAAGAGCAAGAAAAAACAATATATACATAAATAAAATAAAATAAAAAATATAAGACAAAATCCAAAAAAAGTTCCACCACGACGTATAAATGTTGGCTTATAAGAAGGTCTAATCTCGAAGTTAAATCTTCAGAAAAGATCAACATAAACAGAACCAATCCCCGAAGACACCAAAGGCTTCATCTGCTTTCGATATTGACCATGCCTCTGGGGCTTAACAGAGCTGGCCTTCTGAGAGACAGTTTATTACTCAATTGTCTCTTCAGGCTAAGAAAATAGCGGTTGGCAAGTGGTCTTTTGGTAATGCCCCTTACTGGTCTAGATGTTAAAACTGTCCATTGTGGCATAAGGCGTCGATGTTGTATGTTCTTGCATGAGGACACCAGATGAGGCCTTTGTTTAATCAGCCATTTCAGCCGCTTCTATCTCAATGCCTGCATATGAGTCATTGCCGGCTTGCTGGCTTCTGCCAATCAAGTCAATGTCTTCGGCGTTCTAGTGTCTTTTTTGGAGACCTCGTGAAGGTAGATATAGATGGCGACATTGACATTTATGGTGTTACCTAAGATCTATGCCTTGGCAACAATTGAAGATCGCATGCATTGTCCCACACAGTCGGAATCGAAAAATTTGAGGGACTGTGGTGCATTTTTAACTCATGAACTAACTTAGGCGTCCAATATATAGACGCTGGGCTGGACTCAATTTTAGTAGTTGTTCAGAACCGATCAACGCACAGGAGGACAAATTTCACACGCAGAATTTTTCTCTCGAAGACACCAAGGATTCCATATGGCTTCGAGATTGACCATGCCTCTGCACGAAACAAACCTTGCTGCTTCTAGAGACAAGGTAAGTCTCCTACTGTCTGGAAGACATCGAAGACGTCTATGTTTTATTTGATGACACCAGGTACTGCCTCCTTTATCACCCATCTTAGCCGCTTTTGTCTCAATGCCACTATACAAGTCATTGGCGATTGATATCTTCTGCCAATCAAGTCGGTGTCATCCGAGTTAGAGTGTCTTTTTGGAAGTTCTGAAGAACTGTTGAGGGAGACAGCGTAGATGAAGACATTGACGTCTATGGTGGCATTAGAATCTGGGCCTTGGCAACATTCGACGATCGCATTGGTTCTTGTTGTGCGCCATTTCGTTTTATTCACTTCAGAACTGTCTAGATGTGACACGAACAGAAATTTGGTCACTGTTTCGCTTTTAAGGAATTTCGGCCTTATTGAACATCAGTACACAGAGGTGCTTAGTGCTTGGCTTCAAGCCTGTCACAGAAATTCTATAGAATTAGGTGTTGTTTTGCAGACAATAGGCCCATTTCAATTGACAAAGCGATCAAAATTATGGCCTTGTTTCACAGCAACATCGGTGCTTCTTGTCACATCACTGACCCCAGCGTGTAAACAACATCAGTCTGGAGTGAACAAGGGAATCCGGTCAAAAGGTTCTCACAGAAATAAAACTCCCAGCAATCGATTTAATGGCGTTATGGCCACCACACTACCACCCTTGGCCTCCGCTAGGAAACTCCGAAAAGTCAAACAAATTTTTCTTTCCCGGAATTCATAGAAACCCCAGCGATGGCGGCATTGTTAGTCCCCCTTGAACCCTCGAAGCTCACCAACTCCGCCCCAAGAGCGGAGAACAAACAGGCCCAAACAATGGCCAGGCGAACAACACAAATTAAGACGAAAACAAGAACCGAAAATAATTACCGAACAAAGGCTTCGAGGGGCGCGCCCCCTAAACCGAATAAACTATGCACAGTACTCCACGACCTCCGGCGCCCATAATTCCAGCGAACAATCGAAGTAATTTTCAGATTGTTCTCCACCCTTCCCCTAACTCCCCTTGCGCCACCTGACCGAAAACAGTGCACTCCGCCCTTCAGTCATTCACGTCTTCCATCCGTTTGTTGGATTTTTACTTGTGCTCTGCGAGCCCAAGCCCGTGCGTTTCGTTTCCTTCGTTTTGTTGCAATGTGAAAGGCTAAGTAAACAGGAATCCTTGTAAATTGCTCCAAACAAGGGCATATCCCAGCTCTGCCCACACCACCACTCGCCCACTGGAGGCGAAGATCAAAGAGCAAACGCAAGAACCTCCGCCACTGGGCGTAAAATTTATTTAAGCGAACAAGAAAAAGATGAAAGCTTCCCTCGCCTCATCCAACTCAAGTGCACGTACAGATACACGGAATCCGTTCTCTCGAGTGTGTGTGCTCGGTTTGGGATGCATCCTCGTCCACAATTCAATATGATGACGACAAAGTTGCAAAAATACACACAAAAAACAAAAAAAAAAAGAGACGCTGTAAATAGGAATCCTTTCTCGCTCTCGATTCGAGTTTTGCAGTGCATCCTGCAGCCGCTGTGGGGAACCGACTCAAATGCAACACAGAATAAGAAAAAGAATTGCAAGAAGAGCGGGAATACGCGGCGAATGGGATGAAAGTTGAGTTTTGTTTTGGAATTTTGTATCCTTCCGTTGTAGGGTATGCCATGGTCGAGTGGGCTTATCCAGTTGGGATGCACGTTGTACTCGAAAGGGTTCCAGAAGGATTTGCTTTTTTGCTGAGGCTTTTAAGTCAATTCGAGAGGGATTTTGAGGATTTCAAAGTTAGTCTAGATATGTACCCGATACCCGGTTAATCGGGTAATCCTTGAACATACGTGTGCCCGTGTATTCGGTGACAACCTTAAAAAAAGTTGTCCATAAGTCTCTAGAATTAACACAAATCTTACAAATAATGTGATCCATTCACAGAATCAAGAATGGTGTTGTTCAATTTACACGCGAACCATTGTACCGTGTAGACATGATTCCATGCAACAAGTAAGAGCTCTGTTATCCTTTTCCTTCCATGTCCCCATAAAACTCGTTTGGCGGTATGGAGTCGTATACCCGTTCACCAGTGTAGCACAGACGCGTATATTTTTAATTTCACTAACGGCCGCTTTTGTTGCAGACGCCACTTCTTCGTCGTACATTATGTTTCAACTCCAATATCGGAGGACTGATCCTTGTAAAATATAAGAATTCTTCAGAAGAAGATCGTGCGAAACTAACACGCCAACACTCTTCCAGAAGTCCGTGCAATTGTTAGCATACACTGACGACATACACGTGATTGGCAGAACTCAGCGACACCGTCAATGAGGCATTTGCTAACATTGAGGCGGAAGCGGCTAAAATGGGTCTGGCGGTGAATGAGGGCAAAATGAAGTATATGCTGTCCTCAAAAAAGGACATACAACATCGCTGCTTGGACAGAGC
Organism: Eristalis arbustorum; assembly: GCA_916610145.1. Lineage (NCBI taxonomy): Eukaryota > Metazoa > Arthropoda > Insecta > Diptera > Syrphidae > Eristalis > Eristalis arbustorum. The sequence goes on along the minus strand of OU744318.1, from coordinate 63,436,852 downwards.
GTCACAGTGGGCAGTTATAACTTCGAGGTAGTCAAGGACTTCACCTACCTTGGCTCCGGAGTAAATTGTACAAATAACATCAATACCGTGATCAAGCGCAGGATAACTCTTGCCATCCGCTGTTTCTCTGGGCTCAAGAGGCAATTGAGTAAAAGAGCCCTCTCTCGAAGAACCAAGTTGACTCTATATAAGACCTTGATCATCCCAGTCCTGCTATACGGCGCGGAGTCATGGACAATCTCGAAAGCGGATGAAGAAGTCATTGGTCTCTTTGAGAGAAAAGTTCTACGCACGATCTTTGGTCCTGTTTGTGTTGACGGGTTCTGGAGGAGAAGATTCAATCACGAACTATACGGGCTGTACAGCGACATGAGCCTAGTTAAGCGTCTACGGATCCAACGCCTACCGTGGCTAGGTCATGTAGAGCGAATGGACACCACAGCTCCGGCCCGAAGAATCTTCGAATCCGAACCTGTCGGGCAACGCAACAGAAGACGCCCGCGTTTAAGGTGGCGCACCCAAGTGGAGAACGACCTCAAACAACTCAGTGTGCGAAACTGTAGGCAGCTAGCCAGAGATCGCGGTAGTTGGATAGGCTTGTTGGTTGAGGCCCAGGTCCACCCCGGACTGTAGCACGACACAAAGAAGAAGATCGTTGTGAAATCTGCTGTGATTGTCTAAAACTCCTCAACTTCTCCGTCGGGCAGGTCACCTCAAAATCTCTAACAATCTGCTTCGCTTTGGAAGTCGACCACGCCTATCTAAACCCGTCTTGTATTTTGACAATGCGCCATTTGCCTACACCACAACAGGAAACCTTTCCTATGTCACAAGTTCAAGTAGTTTGCTTAGTACGCCGAGTCAGACACCAAGTGACTAGTTCACAACGTTTACGCGCACTTTTTCTGGTCAGCGTGAACGGTAGGTGCCGATTTTGAAAACTGTCCTGCCTTTGAAAGCGTAAGACACTTTGCTCCAAGTCTTCGGTTTCCTCCCCGTTCCCAGGCTATCCATCTGGGCATTGCTGCATCGCTTATTGTGGCAATCGTCCGCTTCCTATGTCAGGAGAGCGCAGATAATGGTCGAATGCTAGTTGCTATCGCTGCTTCTTTATGGCTAATAAAGCAATTGAAAAACAAAGCCCTCTCTCTAATAACCAATGCAGAGGGCGGAGGCATGGACTTTTTCAAAATCGAAAAAACCGCTCTTGGTTGATTTAAAAGAAAAAAATCTTTGTGCGATTTCGGTTCCGACATATTAGTGGAGATCCGAGGTAGAACCACCCTTGGCAACCGATGTTACTTCCGACTGTCGAAACAACTGGGGTCAAGACTTTTGACTCGAAGGAACAAGATCATGCTCCACAAGAAGTTTATTTGCCGGTACTGCTTTATGGAGATGAAAGCTAGGCGATAAGCAAAACTGCCAAGCTGATTCTTGGTGCCTTCGAAAGACAAATTCGTGTCCCGTCTGCGAGAAGAAACTATAGCCATTAAAGAGGCGCTGTCATGGATATCAAAAAGGGACATCACCATCTGTTCCGATAGTCAGGCCGCCATAAAATCCCTGGACAATGTCATGTTCTACTCCAAAACATCCCTTAATTGCAGGCTGTCTCTAAACGAGATGGCCGAGCATTTCAACATTCACCTCATGTGGGTGCCGGGACACTGTGACATACCAGGAAACTGCAAAGCCGACGAACTCGCTAGGTGTGGTACAACCTCATCCCTATCGATAGAAGGGGTACCACCTTCCATGCCGATCGCTACAGCCTATAATCTTTTAAAAATTCAGACAATGAAAACCAGCAATGATAAATGGCTAGACCACCTGCCTAAAAACAAAAGAAATGTGGCCATCACTTAACCTATAACGTTCACTCAGTATACTTAAACTCAGCAAGCCCTCATTAAGGACCCTCGTAGGAGTCAAAACCAGGCACTGTGTAATTGACACTCATGCTCGCAGGATGGGTGCCCCATATAATGCTGCATGGATGAAGAGGAGGAAGAGAACACTCATCACCTTCTCTGCTCCTGCAGTGCTCTTGCCAGTCGTAGGTTCCTGCACCTAGGAGCCTACTACTTCGGCGGCCGTAACGAGCTAAATAGTGCCAGCAACTAAAATCGCTTCATTAGCAGCACCAACTGGTTCCAGTGTTAGGACAAGGCAATCCGCGTGGTATCACAATGGGCCTAACCTGGCCTAAGTGTGACTACCCTTAGCAGTCAGCCACTACACCCTAACCTAACCCGTCTATGAGGAGGAGAAGACACAACCGCGAACTCTAAGAGCTGTACCAAGATGTGTATGCAGTCCGGAAGGCAAAAATTCGTACACGACCCAGCTTAGAGGGTCTTTAAACCCGAGCCTCCTGGTTCAAGAAGTAGAGGAAGACCACATCCGGTATAGCGATCCAGCCATCGCGGATGCAAGACAGCTTGGCAGCGTGCTCAGGCTCTGACACTTCATGGGTAGCCGGCCTGACAAGTAAGTAAGTAAGATTTTGGTTTCGCCAAAGCGGGCTGTTCAGCGACATCGACAGAAGAGTGAATATCAAACGATTGAGAGGTATTCAGTCTTCAAGATGTTCACCTCGTTGCGCGACTACCTGAAAACGAACGTCGAGGCGCCGCTGACGAGTGTGAGCGAGTTGGACGAATTCTTCGCGACGAGGGGACGCACCCGCCGCCACGAAAACGAACGTCTCCAAGACGACGCCGATCTACGAGGACCCCATTTAACACCTACACCGCAAGCCGGTGAACAACTACTCGCTCGAAAGCATAGTTATCCACGCCTCGAGCAGGGACGAACCGCCGACGTTGCCGAGAAGGAGGAGAAGCTGAACCCGCTGTACGGCCGAAGGAGCCGGAGGAGAACGCCAGTTACACGTACGAGATCTTCAAGGAGGTGCCGCTGGCCAAGACCGAGCGGCTGGACTAGCGGAAGGAGACCATTTCGCGAAGCTCCTCGTTCACCGAGGTGCTGTACAGCATCAGTGCATCTAAGTATCTAGTCTTGGAGGGACGTGATCTGTTTGTCTAGTGTGCTGTGCTGCTGTTGAACACTCGAGTATATAAGCTTGACCATATGGTTTGTCTCTCCAAAGACTTTCCTCTCTGAGCCTCAGAGCCGATGAGGGTGCACTGTTGCTACAGAATAGGTCGAAGGGATGAACGAATGGATGACTTCGAGTATTTGGTTGGTAGCTCTCTTGTCTGCAGATGATCCTTAATCACGCAGTAAACTCAGAGTTAATACTTGGAGAACGTAGTGTTTTGGGTTGTTCTGCGATGGGTACCAAAATAAGAAAAATCGTCGATGGTTATCATAACCGAGTACCATCGAAATTTATATCTCTCACATCTGACTAACTCCAACCAGAACAGGACAATGGAACAATTTCCTTGACAAATTTCAAACTTCTCTCCCGACTCTAGTGTAAACCACCAACCGCCATGCACCCAGTTCAGAGCGCCTGTATCATTCCAAATTTCTTCTATTTCATGACGTTGCCTTGTTAGTTTGACTTCCTGCTCGGCGACGGCAAAGTTGGGTGGATGGAGCGAATGTATAGAAAGGAGCCAGATAAACGAGCGTGCACAGGTAAAAGCAAGTGTAACGGGAATGCAGTAACATGAGGCAACATCAAAGATTCATTTACTGTCAAATCTAAGGAGACAATGCAATCACATGAGTGGATGGGGATCCAAATGAGAATTTCCCTTTCTTTCGAGGGACGGGCTTGTTTCCATCTCACCGGGAGTTTTACCTTAAAAGCTGATCATTAGAATGGAGTACGGTGTGTGTGTGTGTGGGATGTGCATACGTAGATTGTGGGTAAATGAAGGTTCATGTGGAACTTAGTGATTGTAGGGAGGAGATGAAATTGGAGCACATTCTTGTGCGAGTGTCGTGATGATATGTGGGAGGTGATGTTGCATACTTTTAGGAGTTTTGTTTTGGAGATCATTTATACGACCGATCGTAGAATTTTGTTTGAGAATTGGAAAGGAGGGTTTACTCTTAGGATATGTTTGGGAAGTGATCGAGAATCCGAAGAAGGATATTGCGAGAATGAAAGACTTCGATGAGACATCAGAGACATTCCGGATTTTTTGTCTTGCGGTGGAAAGTGGAGAGCTATAGTTTGGCAATTGATGGCGTGGACATTTTCTACATTATATACTTACTTACTTGTATCCTTTAAACTAACCTTACAGGCGACGTAAGCCACGCCTGTACGCCAATCGGTTTGAACTTCTGCAACGCGTTGGATTCTTCTTTAACTGTTCTGAGCCACGTTTGCCGATTGCGTTCTGCTGTTCTGCCTGCGTGTGTAAGCAGATTCCATGGCATAGCCTACTTCGCCATTGAGTTTTGTTCGCGCATTAGGGTGTGTTCGATGCACCTTCGTATTGTAATCTTTATAGGTTCTAGCCCGATCTCACAGTTGCCCGTCGGAGATACTGCTCGGCGAAAAAATCCCAAGGATGTTACTTATCTACTATATCTGCTTCGGAAGGATGTTTCCAGGTACTGCATCCATAAGGCAGCACCAATTCCAATTGGTCCTCAAGTACTTTTTTCTTCCAGATCGTGAATAGTTCGAAATGGACGCAGCTTTAGCCTTCTCGATTCTGCTGCACACATCAAGTTCGGAGGCACCGGGTTTAGTCGAGGATACGCTTCCCAGGCTGCTAACTTTGTCGACTTCCTGTTCGGCAATGTTCAGTTGGGCGTCATTGTCAGAAGTGCTTAGGGCCTTGGTTTTTTCTGTATTTATTTTGATCCCCAATTTGCTTCAGCTTCTAGATTGTGCGCCATGAAGTGTAGTGCATTAGCAAACATGGTAGTAGGCTAACATCGTCTGCGTTGTCTAGGTGTTTAAGATAAGATGTCAAAGTCCATCGAATGACATAGTTACCAATCGTGAATAATCCACGGAGTACATCGCCGACAACAACCAGAAGCAATAGTGGTGCCAGTATGCAACCAACTTCACTGTGGATCTTAAATTCCTCAAACAACTACCGCAAGAACTCCCCATCGACCCCTTCTGTAATCAGTCAATTTTGATTTGTCTTGATTCAATAGTTTTGATGCATAGTTATTTAAAGAGTGAATTTGAAGTATATTGTGGATTCAATAAATGTATTTAAAAGAGATTCCCAACTTAGGCAAAGAATATTCTATCGATACCCGGCCGTCAGTAGGTCAAAAGAAGTTCATTCATTTATGTATCATTCTTTCAGAGTTATAAAATGATTCAGGTTGACTAGAGCAGCGTTTGAGGCTGTTATAATGAAGGAAATACTGCCGCGTTCTGGTAAGATCCCCATCCTAAACTTCGGAACATAAGTTCGCACCATGCTTAAGACTCCAGGATGGGAATGAAAATTCAAAAAATGTATGAAGTGCGGATTATAGCTCTACAATCCGGGGTGAACCTGGGCTCCAGCCAACAAGTCTCTCTAGCTGGCATGATCCTTAGCCAGCTGCCTCCAATTTTGCACGCCACTTTGGTTGAGGTTCTTCTCCACTTGAAAGCACTTGAAAGCTTGTCCCACTGGTTTGTAGTCGAAGACGCTTCGGGATGATACAGTGTTTTCCATGCGCTCAACATGGCCTAGCCATTTTAGCCGTTGAATCCGTAGACGCCTGACTAGACCCATGTCGCTGTACACCCCATACAGTTCGTGGTTGATCTTCCTCTCCAGAAACTTCAACGTAAACAGGACCAATGATTGACAGGGACAGGCATGATCGGGGTATTACCAGGTATACCGGTATGAACAGATTTTTTTTTTTGAAAATAAAACACTTATTAATGGGAAACATTTCATTCAAAGTATTTATAAATTCTCTATATATCTACTTATCTTATTTATCCACATTTTAATTTTATGTTTTGTTAATCATTTTTGTGTTTTCTAAAACATTCTAGTCAGGAATTTGAAATCAAGACTAACCACTTCTCTCTCCGTCCAAAGGAATTAGGAATTCCTGTTGCCATGAAGGTTTTTTAAGTGGCTTTTCCTTCAGACTCAAATCAAATTTTCTGTGATATGTTATATAAAGATTGTATGAATATTTTAGTAGTAAGGTGATGCAAACCAAATCTCTGCCCAACAAACTGTATGCAACATTGTAAAATTTGTGCCACTAAAATTGCGGAGAAGGAAGTTCAAAAAAAAATTTCATTCAAAGTATTGGCCGTTGTTTTCTACACATTTTGACCACCTTTCTGGCAATTTGTGAATACCACGCCAATAAAGTTGTTCGTCTTTTAAAGCAAACCAATCAGACACCCAATTTCCGACTTCTTCGTAGGAATCGAAGTGCTGCTCAGCCAATGCGTGTCCCTTCAATGAAAACAAATATTTGTCGGAAGACGCCAAGTCTGGTGAACACGGCGGGTGGGGTAGCTGCTCCCAGCCAAGTGTCTTGATTGTATCCTGAACCGGGTTTGCTTTGTGTGCAGGTGCATTGTCAAGGAGCCAATTCTGGTCGTTTCTCGATCAATGCATGGTTCAAATTGATCATTTGTCGTCGGTAGCGATCAGTATTAACGGTTTCACCAGGTTTTAGGAGCTCGTGGTACACCACACCTTTCTGGTCCCACCACACACACAGCATTGTCTTCTTGGCGAATCGATCTGGTTTTGCAGTCGTTGTTGATGGTTGTCCCGGATTAACAGACGATTTTTTCCGTTTAGGATTAATCCATTTTTCATCGCCAGTAACAATCCGATGCAAAACCGATTTTCTTACGCGTCTTTGAAGCAAAATTTGTGTTTTTTCGGTTTTCCATCAGTCTTTCATTCAATTCATGTGGCACCTATTTTCCACACTTCTGGATCTTTCCCATAGCTCCTACCATAAACGGTCAGAAATTGTATGTTGTGCAACATTTAATATTGCTGCCATTTGCTTCTGACTCAAAGTGTCATTTCCATCTCCTATCGTTTGCAATTCAGCGTCTTTTTTGTCTCTCTCTTTTTGGTGGTCTTCCACGTTCTTCATTTCTCACATCAAAATCATTATTTCTAAACCGTTGAAACCATCTTTTGCATGTTGATTCTGATAGACATGATCGCATTCGATGCGACTCTGCAGCACTTTTCTTCAAATGAAAACAAAAAATGAATGCTTTCCGCAAATCATCACTTTCTGGTACAAATTCGACATTTTGAACACGATCACAATGAAAAAATATGATTTTGTGTGTTCAATAACTTGATGTATACTAAATATTTTTCACAGACGTCATAGCAAACAAAAAAAAAAATATAAGGGCTCGTTCACAACAAATGTTCCTTATCGAGACATTTGTACCTTGACGCTCACTTCATACCGGTATACCTGGTATACAATGTTAGCTTGGTCCTTCAATTGCCTCTTGAGCCCAATGAAACTGCGGTTGGTAGGAGTTATTCTGCGTTTAATCTCGGTACTGATCTTGTTAGTGCTACTAACTTGGAAGCCGAGGCAGGCGATCACCTCGAAGTTGTAGCTACTTGGTGACGTTCTAACCAAGTCGTCGATGTTGTGCCCTGATGCCAACATATAATTCGTTTTGCCCTCATTCACCGCTAAACCCATTTTTGGGCCCTCCTTTTCAACGCCAGCAACCGCTTTATAGACCGCTCGCTGTGTTCAACGAATCACGTCAATGGTATCAGCGTATGCCAGAAGTTGCGCGGATTTTTGAATAATCGTGCCTCATGTGTCGGTGAGTGAGTTTTCTCTAATGCAATGTTGAAAAAATCACATGACAGCGCGTCGCCTTGCCTAAAACCTTTTTTGACACTGAAGACCTCGGTGAGTTCGTTACCGACCTTGATGGATCAGAGAGAGTTCTCCATCGTCATCCTGCACAACCTGACGAGATTGGCAAGAATGTGAAAAGAAGACATGTCGTTGTATAGCTCGTCTTTATGCACGCTGTCATATGCGGCTTTACAGTCGATAAATAGGTGATAGGTGTCGATCTGCCGTAATGTGAAGATTTGATCGATAGTGGACTTGACAGACCTGAAGCCGCTCTTACAAGGCCGCTCTTACACCTATCAGGTTGTTGAGGAATGGTTTCAGGCGCTCACAAAAAAGGACAAAAGATCTTGTAGGCGATGTATAGGAGACTCATCCCTCGATAGATGGCGCAAATGAAGGGGTCTCCTTTCTTGTGCAAATGAGTTGCATTTTCTATATTACGAATTTTTTACTCACCGACATCGGCTCACTTTCGTTGGATTGCGTTTTCAGTAATAGGAAAAAGTCGGTGCGAGAATGTTCCCTCCGCCTTCTGCGCAAGGCCAACCATATTGCATCTCTATTCAAAGGGGGGGACTTATACTCAACGAATTGTTCGATGATGATCTGTAAGGTTGACCTGGTCGATGCAGAAGGATCCTGATACGATTCGATTCGTTCCAGAATTTCTCTAGCTTTTATTTTGACTACTACGGGAAGAACGCATATACCTCTCCAGTTTACGGTGTCCCTTCCTGGGCAGCTTAATGATCATCTCCCTTTTCCAATCCTGCGGGGATTATTCGTTATCTCAAGCTTTGTATATCACCGGATGCAGCAAGTCTTCTTTGTATAGCGCAGTCCTGGGTGGACCTAGGCCTCAACCAGCCATAAATACCCACCGCCTTGTTTTTCTTGAGATACTTGCTAGATTGCTCATATTTTATCTTTTTTACTGGGAGGTGCGCTGAAAGAGTACTCTTTGGAGTTAGAGAACATTCCGCCGTCAGACTGCAAATAAAACGTGATTCGCTCCGAATGTGACCGCTCCGGAAGCCCTGATCCCAAAAGCAACTGGACGAAATTAAAAAAAACTTTACATTTTCACCGCTCCTCTTTTGTTCCAAACCAACTGACTCATCAGCCATCCCTTACCGAATGTAAACCCGTTCAAAAATGCTCCCCAATCACCCCCCGTTGTCGTCGCACATTCCCATGCCATCCATTACTTCACTCGAAGCATGTCGATCTTTTTGTTTCCCGAACTCTTTTAGGAACTCCATGGATGCTGCATGTCATCCAACAACACTCGTCGTGACAAGGACAACTTTAGAGGTTCTTTGAACAATGCAAGCGCCCTGCCGTCAACAGGCGGATGCGTGCTAATTAAAGCGAATTTGTCTACAAAGTAAGTGCCGACGACATTCCTTGTGTTGCCGTCGCTCCTTCAGGACGTTTGGTGTGTGTGTGTGTGTGTGTGTGATTTTTCTTTATTCTTTCTTTCGTACTGCAGATGCAATCCTTGCCGAACCAAGAGCCATCCTTTTTTTAGCGCCCACACCACCCCATCGGCAGCCCAGAGAGCGCGAGCTTCAAGGAGTCCACGAGTGCATATTGGGTTCTTCTGAAGTTCGGTGCACGCTGTGACGAAAAAAGGAAACCGACGATGCAAGGACACACAATGGCGCAATTTAAGCGCGTTCTTCGGTGGGCTGGTGGCTGGCGCAGAGATAGTCCTACACACACAAGTGGGTAATTATTATCCTTCATCTCACCCACACACGGGCGCACACTCCGTCAAACACAAACGCACACTCTCGTGAGAAGGATCTGCGGCGCATCCTTTCACTTCTCGAAATGCAAATAGATGACTGATGGGTGATGGATGATGGTTGATGGATGATGGTTGATGGATACTCTCGCCGGGGCGATGCACGCGCGTATCTATCGCAGATAAATAGACTCCGCCGGCGCGGCGGAACAAAGCGAATCCTTTGATCCGGCAGCCGTGTACGCGACTTTTGATTTGTTTCTCCTTCGTGACGTGCCGTTTTTGTTTCGCAGCAGTTTTGGTTGGCATTCAAAAATTCTGTTTGTGACAACACGCCTTACTTGGTGGACTTGGAGAGAACGGCGCTTGAGCCTCGCAGCCATGCACCTTCTTTGGCTTGTCTTTGTAATTAGCTACGCGCGAATGGAATGGAAAAACAAGCGAAAAACGCTCAAGGAGCCGGAGTCGCTGGAGAGGTGCATATGACCTGGAATTGGGCACTTGCTTTGGTTGGGACATGAACTCGAGTTTTTTTTTTGTTACACTGAAGTGGGCCGTGACTTGAAGGACCCGCACAAAGGATGCGTGGGATGAGGCGGCACTCGGCTGGGATGAGTGCATTACTAGTCAATGACCGTGCTGAGGATGATGTGTGGGAAGGTGGGCTTCAGAGGCTGGTATAGAAGTCTCTTCTTCCAGAGAAGCTTCGCAGGAAGTGGAGTCTAAGAACAGACCCAATTCAAAGAATGAACACAGCAGTGGTGGGTCCCCTTCTCCGGTTAGCTCAGTTGCTAGACGGGGTCTCAGTTGACTGTCAACAGTAAGCCCCGCAACCGCATGCAAAGGCTGGCCTGCATGTGTATCAGCGGAGCTTATAGAAGCAATCCGTTGGACTCATTTAATTTAATACCCCACGTTGTAGCACTGGGCTTTCTAGACAAACCCATAGAAGCCGTCACAACTTAGACGCAAAGGCCCTGACTTTGATTCGAACTCCCCATCGGTCACTCAACCATTCTTATCTAATACGACTTCCTTCTCGATCCCCTGCCACCCCAAACCAAACACGTCTTTTAAGGAGCCGCACAATAGGCACCTTTTGTCAAGGAGGACTTCGTCAACCACGGCATCACACTTCTCACTACAAACAACTATCAGCCTAATAACTCCACCCAGTCGTCGTTTCTTCAGGCTGAAGAGGCAATTAAGTTATAGAGCAGTGTCTAGAAGGATCTAGCTGACACTGATCATCTCATACCTGTCATTCCTCATACCAATCATTGATCTCATCGTTGGATGGTGGTCATGTTTACTTTGACGGCATCTAGAGCAGAAGATTCAACCAGGAAGTGTGCAGTTTGTGTAGCGACATTCGATCCAACGGCTAAGAAGGCTGCACATGTACGGCGCATGGGTTACCCACTCTAGACTGTGGGGGAGTCGTCGCGCACGAGAAGTGGAAGTGGAGAAAAATCTCAAAAAATGTGTCTTGCGAGACTAGGGTCAACTTGGAGAGGCTTGTTGGCAGAGCTACAGCTCCACGCACGATATTTGAAGCAAAAAATGAGTTAAATGAGGATGTAAGTATTTCAACAGAACGGATTTGAGGAATACAGAAGACTCCCTCTTAGTCCAATTGTCACGAGATATCAAAACATGTTCGACTTAGAGAATGGTTTTTTGTATGAAAAAATGATAAATGAACAAAAATTCGAGTTAGGGAGAATTCCATTGACAACTGCCTTCCTATATAAAACTTCAGAAAGAACTATAAGGTCACTTTTCCCTCGCGAAACAACTGGGAGCAAAGCAGACCCACCTTCATCTGCGAGTCCCTCATCTTCTACACAGATGGCTCCAAAACTGATGAAGGCGTCGAGGATGGAGTATGCAACACCAATACCAATACATCACAGTCTGGGCATTCACAACTCGGAATTTCAAGCAGAGAATTTTGCAATTGAACTCTGGCTTAGAGAAAATGTAGACAGAGCCATGTATTACTATCAAGCAGACCTGTAGTCCTTCTGACAGCAAAGATTCTCTTTGAGCCCTCAAAAGTTCCGAATTCACCTCTATACTCGTATGTGACTGCCTACAATTGGTGGGAAAGCACAGAGTTCCCATCAGTTCGAAACCAGTTAATAGCGAAACTAACCAGAAAAGGATACGCATCACCATTTACGACCATTCTGTGGCATACATGTCACCACCCGCTAAGAGCTGTATAAATAATTGGCTTAGGGACATGGCCACCCATTACTGGATGCACACCGAAGGTAACAGACTGGCTAAAATGCTCTCACCAACTAATATGTGTCCAAACAGAACGAAACAACTCCTTAGACTCCCAAGTCAGCGTCGTACAACCACAAGCTTCTTTACTGGACACTGCCCAGTCCAGTCCAGTCCTGCATCATGTGTAACAAGGACGAACAAACTGCAGAACACATCCTGTGTCGCTGTAACTGCCTAGTCAGTACATGTCATCCACACCTAGTCGGAGGCTATCTTGAAGGGGACTAAATTGCTGCCAGTTGCCAGTTCAATCATAATCATACTAAGTTTCATCATGAGTTCAAGCTTCCTGCATGATATCTAGTCTCAATACGCCCGCCAGAGGCCGCAGCGAACAGGAAATCCCTTCAGACCCAGTTTGAAATAGGGAGTGTCCACTGTGGTTGGACAGGAACTAGTTATCCGCGCGTCGATGACCCACCCTCCATAAGCTTAACTGGTTATTGGGCTGCCAACGAAATAGCCCATGTTTGGTCCATTCTGATGCCCATAGTCAGACTACTGCCAATGATCGACAACTTCAGTAAGACTGTGGTTAACTTGATTCCAACGGCAAATTGGGACTGAACCAGATTTAAACCGCGGACCCCACACAATGAACAGACGATGGATGGCTGTGCCAAACCCTGGATAAGAAAACTCAAGGACACCTACGCAGCCATAAGACTAGGGGAAAGTAATCGATGCCAAAGGCGTCAACAAGCAGCTATCATCATGATTGAACAGACAGATGGACAGGCTGTCGTGACCTTGAATGACGATTCGTTGAACTTCAAGGCTTAAGCTCTAATCTTGGAAGTGGTCGTTGTATGATCTCAACCGCACTTCGGAGTAAACAAGCAACATCTAGAGCTCGTGCGTAACGTTTTTCGCCGGAACTTCCAACAAGCACTCATATTAGGCGTGCAGCTCAAGGTAGCTCACACGTCAAGACAATAACCCGTTCACCACCCATGGTTCCCTGTGACATTTGAGAACAGCCTCTGTCCACGATCACGACGCAATCATGTCCACCTCGAGTGCGACAAGCTTTACGTCATTAGTCATGCAAAAGCCTGATACAGTGTGTGTTACAAATTTCGAACATCCTTCAGAGGAAAAGACTATCTTCCACCTTCAATGGACATTGACAAGACAAGACCTTAATTCCTAAGAGAAGAATGGGATAAAGATAAGGTCAGTAATGCAGCTGCGTTGGGAATCTAAACTGACTGAGGATTGGGCATATATGCCAACTCACTTGAGATCTCTATGGCCAACCGGTTACCCACCCAACTGCAGTGTACTCCCAGCACCAGCTGTTCGAATGGGCGGATTCTGACTATTAATGAGCCCAAGAAAGAGATCTATTGTTTATCTGCACTGTCAGACGGCCATAATTACTCTGGACACACCATCGACCAATTTCAAGATGGTCAAACTCTGCTGTCTGTTTCTAAGTGACATAGCGGCCGGATGCAATATATTAGGCTGTGTTCTCGGGCACTGGGATATTCCGAGCAATGAATGAACTGGTGAACTAGCAAGGAAGCGGGCGGGTATGCCATTGGCATTAGATCAGGTAACACCACACCCACCACCCGTCGGAAAAATTAATCGTAACTTAGGTCGACTGCTATCAATGGCTGAGGTCCTTTTCCACTTGTGTGCTTCATCTCGTGCGAAGACTGTTGTTGCGCTGTCCCAACGGCTCGGTATCAAAGACTCTTCGCACCGGAACTGTGGTCTCCATCCGCTCTACATGAAGATGCTTAACTTCTCCTCCAGACGCCATCAACACAAACAGAACCAAAAGCTTCTTCATCCGCTTTCAATAGCGTCCATGTCTTTGTACCATAGAGCAGGACCGGGATGATAAGTGTGTTTTACAAAGTCAGCGAGAGTATGTCGAGAGATGGCTCTGTTACTCAATTGCCTCTTGAGCTCAAAGAAGCAGCGTTGGTGTGCGCAGCTGGAGGCAGATGGCGAAAGATCGTGCTGGTTGGAGAGGCATGTTGGTTGAGGCCCAGGGCCACCTCGGACTGTAGCGCCAATCAAAAAAGAAGGAGAAGCTATCAATGATACAAATCGTAAGTGGACCAAATTGTACACTTGCAGGACATCGAAATCGATGAGGCCTAAGCTAATAGGCTAATAGGACCAAATAAAGAAAGACTAACTCCCGTCTGAAATTAGACAGGAAGATTAGTAATAGAGGTGCTAAGTGCCAAAACTCGGCAGTTTAGAGTCGACATACAACTGTAGGTCCCTTCAACTCGTGAGAGAACAATAGCACGCACAGCACGAGTGGTTGCTGAGACGCTAGGCCCAGGCCCAATACGGGCTGTAGAATCTCAGCAACCACTCGTGCTGTGCGTGCTATTGTTCTTTCACCTCAGCCACATAATTGCTAAGTAGCCACTGTCTCATGGCCAACTAGGTGAGAAAACTTGGGGCACCATGTAGCGACTTTTGCAGAAGCTGCAGGGATGAAGAAGAAGTGGAAACAATACTGCCAACTTACAGGAAACCCTTCAAGGACATCCGACCAGCAGTGCAGGAGTTGTGAAAGACCACTGCAGGCCAAGACAATCTGAAGAGGCGTGATTTGCGTCCACACCAAGAGCAAATTGGTGGTACGACAGTCAAGGAGTACATGGATTCCATCTCTTTTTCTAGACTGTGATGAAAGAATGTGCATTGTTGTCGGCAGTCGGTCTCTTTCAACAAACAGGGGCAGTCCTAGCAGACGTCTGCCTCTAGGGTCCCCATGCTTTAGCTCCAGATCGTCTGGTAACAACTACTCGATGGCAGGCAAGAGTTGTCATAAAACCAAATGAAGCAACGAAGTGAACATACAGACTCCCTGTCGGTTGCGGACAGCTTCAGGTGGAAGAAGGCAAAGTATCCCCTCACAGACACCCAGTTTAGTCCTAATCCCCTATCGACCAGCCCCCTTAGTCCGAACGACAAGACAATCAGACTTCGGGACCCTCCTTGCATCTCTTCCAATCCACAGCCGCTTCGACGCACACTTGAGTTCCATCGATTTCCGTGTTTTTAGGCGCACCACACCCACGTGTACCCCCCATTCAGCCGAACAAGTAATCACATCAAACCAACAAAAGCCTTCAAAAAGGAAAAACCCCTCCCAGCCGCACTTCACGGTTCGGTTTCGGCTGGAACAACTCTCAGCCCGCCACTCGGGGGGACATCTTCTCGTCACTCCGTTCACACCCTCTAACGTTCACATGTAAGCACAAGTTACATAAAGCCAGGTGTGCCCCATCGTCCTCCGCTGCAGTCCCACTGTCAGGCACACATCCGAGATCCATTGTGTGCCCACTCGGCAGCCAGGATTCCGTCTCTCCAGCGGCTCCAGGCCGTGCCCCGCTCCGTGTGTCACTGTTTATTACAAGGAACTTCCTTAATGATATGTTGACAGCATGATTATCATATCTGAGGAGCAGCATGCAAATTCACGGGAACACATCCCGAGTCGACGGGGTACCCCTCCCGGTCTTAACAAACCCGTGTTAATTGAAATTAAATTTATGGAAATGTGAATTTAAGAAATTCGTTTGGTGATTGTGTGCCGCAGTGGAGCTGGATATCCCACCCGAAGGTGGGGCGGGGATGGTAATTTATGGAGGAAAGTTGGGAACGGTGACGAGCATTGAAATCGTGTTCGCAGGAGTGTGCCTTGTTGATTAGGACGGTTAGTGGGTGAAAACAGACGCTGAGCGATGGCAGCAAACATTTACACGAGTGACTGAGCAAACGCTGTGATGATCTCCGAGGGCGTGGGCAGGTCACAGTGGAAAGATCTGGAAAGTGGAAACGGCAGCCAGCTTCCGATAGTTCATTGCCGCGAATTGTGCCCGCAATCAACTGAAGAACCATTAATCGCCATCAGCAGTGCCGCCGCAGGAGTGCACACTTGACGAGTGCTGCTCGTGGCCGAGTGGTGCTCGCGATTAATCTGGTCACAGGCTCCGCTGGAGGTGACAATTGCTGGAAGAGGGATCTTCAAAACTGTGACGGATCTTAAACGGCGATGGTGGACCGTCTAAATCGCTGATTGTCGACAATTGGCGGCAAATTGAGCGCGTGTTTCGCTTGAACAGACAATCAAGGCTGACAGTCGGGAAAAGAACCGGCGATCAACTGAAGCTGTTGGCACGGACGCCGGTGGAGTGTGTCGTCAATTGAGAGATGAGGAGTCTGATTTAAATTCGGTTTAAGCGGGTTGAACTGCGCCGAACACGATCGCCGGTGATGAGATCATCTGTTGAAGAACCGCTGAGACTGTGCTTTTGCGAGAAACTGGCGCTCGGAATGGAAGATGGAAGCGGGCGGAAATAGACAACTTTGACTATACTTCATCTTACAGGAAGAGACATGATTTTCGAGGCAAATTTGATGAGTGGCGAATCTAACGAAGGCGGGATAAGATCCTTTGGTCATGTGACAAGTAGGGACAAGGCTGGAGTCTAAAGGGTCTACAGGTCTAAAGGGTACTGGACAACTTTTTTCCAAAATATATCGTATCGTTTCACCACGATGAAAATGTTGCGTTTACTGAATAAATTGACACCGCGAGTGTGTTTATTAGTGAAAGATTGAGTTCACAAATTAATTAATTCAAAGTTGTCAAGTCCCTGCTTGAAAACCTTTTACTTTGTTCTACAGGTCACCGGGAACTGCGTAATGGTTAGGAGTCGACCCCAACAAGCCTCAGCAGCTGTCTCCACATTTGCATGCATTACAAGTTGGTTAAGATCCTTTCCACTTGTAAGTGGAGCCTTCAAAATAAACGCCATCTCTTGCGTTGCCCCACAGGCCCGGTCTGCACCACGTATACGTAACCACTGGCCTTTAAGGCCCAAATCCGTTGCGTGCATTGCGTCATAACAAAATATTACAACTCATAAGACAGAATAAGAGACAGCGAAACAACGAATGTGGGCTATGAGTGGAATCCATCACGACGGATTTAACTTTTACTCCGTTTGACAGGTCATTCTCACATGTGTTATCATCTTATTCTCCTGTGTCGTTTAGGGTGGTATCGATTTCGGACGCAAAGAACGTATTCATTGGTCAGTTTCGGGCAAATACGATTTTTGTGGATTTCAACCGCAACGTAATCCATCGGCTTGAGCCTTAAACTACAAATGAACCCCGTGACGCATCGCTACGTTCATGTTGCTTTGCAGCCCTGGTGGCAACAAACTGGAATGGTTTCTGAGGTTCTGAGGTTATTCACGAACTTCAAATATGTGTATCCTGGTGTATACCTTCCCGACTAAGAGGATTCGAAGAAGGAACTTTTGACGTTAGTGTTAAAGCTCTCGTCAACCTTAGAGCTTCCGTCGATTGTGTCTGGAGGAATCGGCGAACAGGTGCGACATAAGTCTAGTCATAGATCCAACACGTAATCTGGTTTAGCAATTAGGGCATAGCTTCTCAACCTCGGAGCCTGTACGGACTTTTAGTTCTCGGTGGACGCCTTTCAACACACAACTACAGTGTAATAATGCAAGAGACGTATTTTTTTGTCTTATTGAAAGGCCATTACGAACCCCCTGAAAGTGCTAAGCGGACCTGCATACGATAAGAAAATGCATTATAAAGAACCGGATTCTTCTTCTTCTACGGTCCGGGGCAAAGACCTGGGCCTCAACCAACAAGTCTCTTCAACAAGAGCGATCTCCGTCTACTCTTTCGAGTCTCGGCCGCCAAGTTGGTTGAAGCCCTTCTCTACTGATTGAAGCCACAACACCCTCTCCATGGCCTAGCCATGGGCGTTGGATCCGTAGACGCCTGACTAGGCTGATGTCGCTGTTCAGCTCGTACAGTTTGAGGTTGAATCTGTTGCTTATGTTATTCGTGATGTTAAGCACAGATGTACACCCTTGTTAGAGATCAGTTACAAGGTCCTCTCTATCGTAGTGCGCCAGCTTCGAAAGCCTTGTTCTATGTACCAGTGTGACTTCGCGATCAACAACTCGATCATACATCACCAATAAGGAAAATCTTGGAAATGACTACACAGTCTTAGATCGATACACGCTTTCTTTCTATTGATACAACAGCATTGTAATTATTCGATGGCAGTTCGCTTCAAGGATTTCTAGGCCATTTGAAGCATTCACAGGATTTCGTGTGCCACATCGACGTGCATGCTCAACGAGCTGTGTTCCGCGATGATTGAAGAACAGGCGAAACGAGTCAGTCTTAAGGCCAATGATGGCAAAAGGAAATATATGCTGTTCCGACCTTCGACGTATATATGCTATAGCGTCCATGCTTCTGCACCATACAGCAGGACTGGGACTATAGAGGTCTTATATAGAGACATCTCGGTTCTTCGAGAGATGGCTTTATTCCTCAGTGGCCCCCATGTTCGAAAATATAGCGATTGGCTAACGTAATCCTCCCCGGTGGTGTCATTGCTACTTCAGAGCCAAGGTAGACAAAGTCTTTCATTACGTCGAAGTTATAGCTGTCTATAGTGACGTTTTGTCGAAGACATCGGTGTTTGTGGACCTCTTTAGTAGACAGCCTATACCTTGTCTTACACTCCTTGAACGCCACCACCTTCCTTCTCGGTGTTCACAAACGCCTCACTGACTGCCCGTTGTGTTCTTCCGATGATGTCAATGTCATCGGCATATGCGAGCAGTTGCACAAATTTGTGGAATCGATCGTGGTGTTGACGTTTGAGTTTCGCACGATTTTCTCGAGAATCGTCGCATGACAGTGGGTCGCCTTGTCTTAATCCTTTTCTGACATCAAAGGTCTCGGTACAATCTTTACCGACCTTGGCGAAGCAGCGGGCGTTTTCCACCGTCATTCTCCAAAGACGGACGAGCTTTGTAGGGATGCCAAAACTAGACAAGGCGCTGTGTAATTCGCCTCTATAACTACTGTCATATGCGGTCTTAAAGTCGATGAATAGGTGGAGGCCATCGACTTGAAACTCCTCGGTCTTTTCCAAGATCAGCCGTAGCATGTATGTTTGGTCAATAGTGGATTTTGCTGGCCGCAACGACATTGACCAATCAGGCTGTTAACGTAGTTATACAAAACGGCAAAAAAAAACGTATAGGATATATTTATGAGACGTATCCCTTTCTTTAGGATACCCTCTAAACTGTGCCAACTATAGAGGTACAAGTCTCATAAATATATCCTATACGATCAGTACATTGTACTCTGGCAGTTATTTGCTGTGTAGAGGAGTGGGAGGAGTGAAATGGGTTGCAATGAGAATTCGTAAAAACATTTTGTAAGAATTCAGGGGCAGCGCCTGCTCACAGACGATCTCAATTCAGACCACCCAGCCACACCTCGTCCACAGCTGCGGGCCCAGATTTAGAATACGCTCTCTCTCAAAAATCCCATTTATTAATCATCCAGTTAATTAACCGCAAAGTGGGATCCATCCCGTCGCGTCAAAATTCGAAAATATTTCCATACCCCAATTTCCTGCGGTGCCCAGCTCTTCGCCGAGATGTTCATTTCCCATCTCGCCTTCATTTGGGGGCATTTCCGAGAGAAAAACGTAATATCCTCCCCATGCTCAGCCTGCAGCCGCTTCCAAATGGAATTCCTCAGCTCCGCAGCCCGCACCGCGATAAATTCCCCCTTAATCTCATTATTTCGGTGCAAAATGTTTATTGAAACAAGCGCGCAAATCTCAAAGATCACCTCCTGCGTTATGGCAGATCCACCTCAAAGGAGCACACCATGGTTCCTGGGTCGATTCGAATTCCGTCGGATGCGTCGGCGGCTGCGGTGGCGATTCACTCGATAGACTCCCCTCGAGTGCCGGGGTCGTTCGGTTGTAATTTACTCGTCCGTCTTGTAAATACATCGCATCCCAGAGGTGTGTGCAAATTTATGACGGCCTGCCGCTATGCGCCTGAGCCTGTGGAATCGCAAAACAATCGCCAATCACCGCGTGTATTTGTTTTGAATGGGATCTCGATTTATGCCGCGCTGATGGTGGGGCCATTAGCTCGGGTATCTGTGAAATAACGAACGGATGGTGATCCCAAATGTTCAAATGTTTTCGAACGCCCACCTAGGACGCACACACACGCTCTTGTTTATCCTTAATTGCCCGAGCTCATTGCAAACAAAACATCGTAATGGCGCG
This sequence comes from Eristalis arbustorum, assembly GCA_916610145.1. Lineage (NCBI taxonomy): Eukaryota > Metazoa > Arthropoda > Insecta > Diptera > Syrphidae > Eristalis > Eristalis arbustorum. The sequence continues at coordinate 63,416,876 of OU744318.1, read as the reverse complement.
TGTTATTGGCTTTCGATTCGATTAACGCGCTTGAGACTAGGTGTGAACAGGAAAGATCCACCATCCTAAAAGTATGCAACTTACAACCCCAATCGTCTCTTCCCTTGCTGAGCCAATTTCCGAAAAAGTTTCAAACAACGAATGGATGCGTACCGCAACACCATTCCGCAAGGATGATGCGCGTCTGTGTCTCGTCGCTTTATGGTCTCTTCAGTTTTTTAACGACTCCACCGCCACCCTCGGCGGGCCTGACGAATGATTTATGAGGTGTCATCGCTAGTGATTGCACTTGAGGGTCTATTTCCGAGACTATGCGCACCCCATTCCCCAGCCACGACCTCGGGTGCGCACAAACAAACACAAATTAACGCGACTGTAGTTTAATTTAAGAGAATAATCGTTTGAATCACAAAAAGATTGATTACTCGGCCTGTTGACGGATTTATGCAGACGAGGGAGGAGCAGGAGTGCATCGCGGCCGGAGAATGCTGGAAATGCTTCCGCCAGCTGGTAGGCATTATTCCCGCATCGCCGACAGATATATGGCGTTAAATTGCTGGGAACCACTACACGACGCAATGGTAAACACTTGTAATAACACGAAACAGCAGAGTGCTTGATGTAGTTGTGCCACCATTCCGGGGGAAGCTGTGCCTCAAACAAACGACTGGGAGCTACACTGGGCCTGGGACTAAGAGGAGTGTTTTTTATGACGATTCTCAAGGCGATCTCGTGTGTAAGGAGGGAGCATAGACAAGCCGGACGTTGTCGACGGTCAAGTGCTGAGCGATTGATGTCAAGTCTGATGAGGGATGGGTCTGAACAATTTGAAACAAGGGACAAAGTCATGGGAAAGACCGAAATATACGAAGGTTTGCCATAGTTTCTCGGACGTTAACTAAAATTTACCTATAAATGCCCTAAAATGCATGTAAAGACTCGTATTCCAGCATCCAGTTCTATCATTATAGAACACACGTCTGTAATGTGAAGAAATCAAAAAAACCTTATCTTAACATAGCGCTGCATGCTCTTGGGCCACGTTCCCAGCTTCTGTAAAAGAGTGAAAGTAGTATTCATTCCCAAAGTGGAGAGATGCTTCCATGTCAAAGGGAAAGACCTTAGACTGATCAGTCTATCCTCATATCACTTCGCCCAGAAAGTCTACAATCCTTAGAAACAGCCCTCCACTGCCTGATAGAAACTATAGAAAACTCACTCAAATAAAAGAAAATCACCTTGTTCAATTCTGGACATCGAAGGTACATTTACATTGAATGAAAGACAATGTCACAATCTTTGAATCGGACAGTTCCTAGTAGCTTTCACTCATCAGCTAATCATCAACATCTCGGTCTAGTTTCTCCAACTTGGCATCTATGGCGTTTAGCTGCGCCCGCAGGTCGTTCATCTTCGAGTTCATCTCACGGAAGTTCCGACCAAAGACGTCCGACAGGATTTTCTAAACAGAGTTCAAATGGACTTAGACGAGTTGGCAGGTGGCAAGCTGTGCGAATACTCACCCCAACGGCAGTTTCGACAGTCTCGCGGATCAGATCAAAACTCCTACGTGTCTTCGTCCTCTTCAGTCTCCTCGATGAAGCTCAGAAGATTTTTGTTGTCCAGATGCAAGGGCGATGCAAGGCGATCGGACTTCTTCGGCTTAGCCGTCAGTCCCTGCAGTCGCTCCTCGTTCATGAGCTTCCCTCAAGCTTCTCTTCCTTTCCTTGATCGCCTCCCTTGTTCCTCTTCCGGCATTGTGGGGCAATGTCTGGCTTCTCCAAGGCTTTGTTGCATTTACCTGGTTTCGAATTTTGATAGAAGTTCTCGTCAAACCGCGTCGGGTGCACCGGCGGCTGCGGAGGCGGCGCTGTTGTGTAGAGCTCTTCAGCTGTGTTGCGAGACTTTTAACGAACCATGTTGCGCGAGGAGAAAAAATTCTACAAAAACGAAATATATTCATTGCCCTGAATCCGGTGGATCGACTGCGGAGGGGGCATCCGCAATCGAAGTTCGACTCTATTGCAGAATCCGTCGGATGAACCACATTATCAGTTCGCAAAAACTCCTTATAGATGATGGCCCGTGGCGGTGTAGGTATGTGCGTCGGTCTCAACACCCTTGAACCTCGACGTCGTAGATTCCGACCCTGGTCTGAGCGACAAAAAAAAAATGGGGCCGTGACCCCACGTCTTTCGAGCCACTGACAATGCTCAAAGAGTACTTCTTATGTCGCCGTTCGGATGCGACATAAAATTGTAAGGCAAAAGTAAGTCAAAAGATGTTTTTTTGTAATCAACATTAATTTATGTAAATTTCTTTCAGATCTGTAAATTGATTCAGACTGACTAAAGCAGCATTTAAGTCTGTCATATTAAGGGAAATACTGCCACCTTTTGGTAAGATTCACATCTTTGACTTGACTTGACAAAAAGCGGAGCTTCTGCTGATCACTAGAAGGTAAAAAAATCCCCCAATTGACCCTTCCACACTGTGCAGCACTTAGACCTTAAACCATCTTAGAACTAACCGGTAATGATAAATTTCGGCGTTTAATCACCAACGACTTAACTGAAAACTGAACACGCAAGGTAGGGTTCGAAAGGCCGCCTACGCTCTGTATGTAGCTGTAAAACAGTCATCGGATGCAAATGCAGATAACACCCACGCATCGCCAAGTTGATCTTCATCAGCATTCCTTCTGGATCGGGCTGGATGTCTAACAAACAGACGCTGAAAAGTGCCCTGTATATGAACGCAAACGGATTGATGGCGGACGAAATAGTGGGTGTAGGTGTGTACTGTCAAGATCCCACTATTACTTTCTCTTTGAAGCTCCCTGACTATGGTAGCGGCAGAAGTCACTGCGATAAAGGAGGCACTGTCCTGGCTAAAATCCATATCCAAAAGTGATATTACCATATGTTCAGACAGCTACAACGCCACTAAGCCGTGTCTTCATATCATGTTCACTTCAAAAACTTGCTTAATTGCAGACTGCCTCTCAACGAAATGGCTGGCAGGCATAGGCAATTGCAATTTAGTCGATGGACTCTCGAAGTGTGGCACCACCTCTTCCTAATAGACGTTATAACCGGACACTGTGCAATGGACATATGCGTCCTGCAGACTGGGTCTCCCAGACATGGATGAAGAGGAGATAGAAACCGCTCACCTTCTCTACTCCTGTAGTGTTCTGACAAGACGTAGGTACTCACACGTAGGGGTCTAGTATTTCAACAACCTCATCGAACTGAATAGCGTAAACATTATCCAGCCCAGCCGCTTTATTACAGACACTAAATGGTTCCCATTTTAGCTTGAGTGTGACAGCCCCTTAGCAGTCAGCCTAATCTATCCTCCAGGGTGATAAGTTCTTTCATGGGATGGTAGTTAAGCACTAACTGGCCACAATCATCGGGAAATTGAACAAGGTTAGGTTAGGTTAGTGGGTGTCGGCTTAGCCCGACGAAAGGGAGGAAACCTAGTTAAACTCCACTGTAGCCTTACACAGGCAGAGTGTTCAGCAAAGCTTATGAGATGTTGTTTCACACTAAGGCAGATCCTGGAGAAGACCAGCGAGTTTCAAATCGATACTCACCATCTTTTCATCGATTTTAAAGCCGCATACGACAGCATTCATCGCAAGGAGCTATTCGAAGCGATGGCCGAATTCGGGATCCCGGGAAAACTGATCCGGTTGTGTCGCACCGCGCTAACTCATACGCGATGCACCGTGCAGTTCGGTTCAAAAACCTCTGAACCGTTCGAAACCTGCACCGGATTTCGCCAAGGAGATGCGCTGTCGTGTGATTTCTTCAATCTGGTACTGGAGAAGATAGTGCGGCGGGCAAAAGTCAACACGGAAGGCACTATCTTCTACAAGTCAGTCCAGCTGTTGGGATACGCGGATGACATCGACATTGTCGCGCGGTCCCAACGTGCCATCGTGGAAACTTTCACGGCCATTGAGGAACAGGCGAAACGAGCTGGTCTTAAGGTCAACGAGGACAAAACAAAATATATGCTGTCGAGCAAACAACGATCCGCCGCACACCACCTAGGCCAAAACGTTACAATCGACAGCTACAATTTCGAGGTAGTAAAGGAGTTTGTCTACCTCGGGGCAAATGTAAACTCCACGAATGACATCGTAGTGGAGATCCGACGTAGAATCGCCCTTGGCAACCGATGCTACTTCGGTCTGTCAAAACAACTGGGCTCGAAACTCCTGACTCGAAGGACCGAAGTCATGCTCTGCTCTGCTCTCTCAAAACCCTTATTCTGCCAGTCCTACTTTATGGAGCCGAAAGCTGGACATTAAGTAAGGCTGCAGAGCTGATTCTTGGTGCCTTCGAAGGAAAAATTCTACGTCGGATATATGGTCCCGTCTGCGAGGAAGGCGAACGGAGGAGAAGACACAACCGCGAACTCTACGAGCTGTACAAGGATGTGGATGTAGTCCGGAAGGCAAAAATCCGTCGACTACACTGGCTCGGCCACATCGAGCGAATGGACAACAACGCTCCAGCAAAGAGGGTCTTCGAATCCGAGCCTCCTGGTTAGAGAAGGAGAGGAAGACCGAACCTCCGGTACAAAGACCAAGTCATCGCGGATGCAAGACAGCTTGGCCTTGATGACTGGAAGCAGCGTGCCCAGGACCGTCACCGATGGAAGGCAGCAATTGCTCAGGCTCAGACTAGATAACGTAAAGATTTCGAAAATGGTTGGCCTAGAGTTTTGTAACACGTTTTGGCATAAACTTGGCAGAAACAGAGTAGATGCTTCAGAGTTTCGACTGAACTGGACTGAACGACTCTGCGAACATGATGGCCCACCAGGCAGTGGCCTATAACGATCTCTACTAGTAAGCTGCCGTCTGCAGTTAATTCTTGGTAGCGAGAGTATTAGTTTGATCTTAGGGCTAGAAAGTTTTGGTTTCGACTAGAGCACTTCCGCTCATTGTTTACTGCACACAGTAGTTCATTGAAGAAAATTTGTATTTGTGCTACGATGCTTAATTTGTCAAACGACATTTTGACGCCACTCTTACCTAGTTCGTCATCTGTTTCATGTCCCTGGATTCCCATTTGCAATGAAACCCATAAGTTGGAGACCGCGTTGTAGCTGCAGAGGTCCTCCAGTGCTGTTTTGAACTTAATTGTATAACTTCTATGTGCCTCGACCGCCGCCTGGCTATGTACATTCATATTTATGCGCGTGCGGTTTGCACTGCTCTTCGAATCCGAACCTGTCGGGCAACGCAACAGAGGACGCCCGCGTTTAAGGTGGTGCACCCAAGTGGAAAAAGACCTCAACCAACTTGGTGTGCGAAACTGGAGACAGTTAGCCAGAGATCGTGCTAGTTGGAGAGGCATGTTGGTTGAGGCCCAGGTCCACCCCGGACTGTAGCGCCACACAAAGAAGAAGAAGAAGAAGTTTGCGCTGCCTATCAGGCATTCCGCAGCAGAAATGGAACTAGCCAACGACTGAATCTGCAGAGGCTAGAGTGGAAAAAGTGTACACTCCTCACAGAGTCACAGTCTCTGGCAGTTGGGACATAGAACATTCCTTCCAACATCTCCACGATCTTCAACTCTGTTTTCGGATTCATGAGGATATCATGATGGCTGAGCAACCCATAAACATGACGAGTAAGTAAAGGAGCAAAGAGCCTGTCGTCCTCCAAACAGGCATCGCAATGGGTCCAGCAGGACCTAAGTAAAAAAAAGTAAGACATGGCTTGCCTCCGTCAATATCTCATAAGCTTTGCTAAGCCTTCGTCAAACTAGAAGAAAGTAGAAAGTCAAAAAAGACACACATGCGTAGGAGCAAACAAACTAAAACCATGCCATCCCAAGTCGTAGCATTTCATAAATCAGTCAAATTCGTGTCAAGTGGTCACGATGGGCCGAAAGTTACGCGTCTCGAAAAAACACAATGGACAGCAAATGAAGCAAATCGCATTAAAACTAAAAGGTTTCCTATTAATACCTCAAGCCAAGTGGAACCGCAGACAGAGTCGATGGCATGCCGGACTGAAGTTGAATCTCCACGATTCGGCGCCCTGAGTCACTTGCCCACCACCAGTCCTTCGTACACACGCCCACGAGCAAGGCCCATTCCCCAAACTCCCGGTGCGCCGCCTTGATTACAAGGTACACAACATAATCTAGCTTATTTGGCATTCCACAGCGGCGCCGATCATCAAAATATTTGCCGATACACTTTTTATGCGGTTGCCATCCCACTTAGCGACTCGTTAGCCAATTTGTCAATCGCCAACCGGAACTGTAGTCCATTTGTCCAAAAATGCGGACCATCGACACGCCTTGACTGTGACCGTCGATTCTGTGGTGCCGCTACATAAACAGTGCTAAACGGCAACGCAAACACGTCGAACAATGCGCCTAGACCATTCCAGAGCTGGTTAGCGCCCGGCTAATTGAATAATGGCTAGATAAAGCGCCCGATAATTAATAGAGAGCCAGCTGTAGCGCTGCCTGTGTTTGTGACAGAACTTAAGAGAGCAAGGTGCGCGATGGGGTTAGGGTAATTAAGAGATGGCGTTTGGGTGGAAGAGTGGGACTTGATGTAGGCAGTTTGGACTTGGTTTGCTCGTGGGGTTGAATGACACAAACGATTTAATTTGTACAACGTGTTGAGGGAGTCTGGTGTTAGACCTGAAAATCATCTGTGCTGTCTGTGCGATTACCTCTAGACTAACGAGATACCATACAATACACATAGTCTCCCAGCTCTACTGTTTTACTAACTGTCTTCAATTTCGCAGTCTTGACGACCCTTAACCAAGTTTGGGTGCAAAATTTAAGACAGGTAATAAGATAGTTGAGTGGAACATAGAAGTTGTGCTTACGAATCTTAACAACGGCCGTCCTTTAAAGCGCTGGTCTACTGGGTAGGAGTTCCTTCGGACTGGAAACAGGTCATCCACGTGCTGTACACATCCAAGCCAACTGAGGAATCGGATGCCCAAAGACATAACTACACTCATGCCACTGTACAGCCCATGCAGTTCGGGGTTGAATTTTTTCTACTCGATACATCACAACGCAATGAAGATGCTTTCCTCCGATCTAGCCCTATAAAAGGGACATGAACTTAGCTGAAGCATCGTCAGCTCAAATACTGGACCGGTGTCGCATCGTCATCAAATAGATTGACGGGCTATTGGACAACGAATGTCCAAGTTTCTTTAAGCAAGAGATTCCTCTTCATGCTACCTTTGTACATCCACCACTGTGAGTCTGTTTTGAAAAAGTTGCTGACTACAGCCAAAGACATCTACCCCATCTAGCTCTCGCAACGATATTGTAGTCGTAGCTGGACCATTAATGGCACTTGGAGGGCGTACAAATGTCTTTATGGGCGGAACTGCAAAACAGACTGCTGCCGCATTGATGCCGATTTTTATCGAGTCGTTCGCTTATGTGTTTGAACTTTTGTTCCAGCTTGCAGAAGTCAACAAAGAGGTACAAGAATGAAGGGCCACGCGAAAAATGGTCTAAGACCATTGCGAACGAGTTTTGGGCAGCTGTGCTTCAAAGCTCGGTCAGCTCGGGAACTCTTGTAAAACATTAAAAACATTGAAACTTCAGTCTTAGTTCCTGCACTCAATCCGCAACAGCGAACTAACGTTGCTGCGCAAATTTTTCGATGCATCATCGAGTCCATGGACGCCAGTGTTCCCGCTAAGAAGGTCCTTTTAATCCAAGCATCCTTCTTATTAGAAGGTGAGCAATCTCTGGTATAAAGACTAACTGACCTCGGACCCAATACAGCTTGGTCTTAAAATAACCTTGCCCGCCAACAATGGAAGCGACCGGAATCAATTTGAGGTCAGCTGGTTTCTCTCGCCGATCAGCCGCTGTCACGGCAGCTACAACAGAACGCCGAAGAGCGCGAGCTGCAGGGATCCTAAAACGATACCCCTTCGACATCGTCGTTATCCAGCTGCGACTTATTTCCGCTTTTGTGAAAAAAGTCGGCGATGATCTCTATCCACATTACAACAGTGCACCTCCATGTTGAGCTCCTGAGTAAGCTTCCTATCTTGGGACTTAAGATTAGGATAAGTCGACATAATCTTTTTTTCCGAATTCAACTATGTACCGCATCGACAAGTTTAGTGGTTTCGAAATCTAAAGAGTCGTTAATGAGGCTTGGATTTAAATCTGGTCGGAGAGCTTCGGATCAGTACTGTACATCGATGGGAGGCTTAACACGTTCACACAGTATGCTAAGAAATTCGGATAGACGAGGTAGAATTGAGCAACGAATGTTACCTCTACAATACCGACGCTGAATAAAACGCCTCAGCTGTTTGAGAGAACATTTCTGAGTGCGATTTTTGGTCCAATTTGCGTTAAGGGGATCTGTGAGGCAAGAGAAGGCCTTTTTCTTACTGAAAAGGCGACATATCTAGCCATGCGTCTACGGATCCAAAACTCTGCCGAGTACGGGGTTTGGACTCTTTGAGACCGAGACCGGCCGGTAGAGACTTCTTCAGTGAGAAAGAATGCCCGTGTTAGGTTAGATTAGGTAGAAGTGGCTGAATGCAGAATACAGTGAGAATTAGGCTACTTAAGACTTTTGGATGTAAGTCCTTACTACTCGCCAGAGCGCAGACAATTGATGTCAACCTCCATTTTATTCATGAAGCTTCTGCAGAAATCAGTCCCATCCTGCCGACATGATTTAAGCCGTGTCCGAGAATGACACCGATGATAGCCCTTACTCCTGAGTGAGGGTGAGCTGAGTCTGTGTGTGTAGTGAGTAATCCTTTTTGGTTAAGTAATGACCATATATCCTCTCCGAGCCATTTCTGGTTTGTCTGAATCTTAAGGAGATGGTAGCGTAGCGACCGGCATAGAAGGTGTTAAGGCACTGTTTAAAGGTGTTCGAATTGCCAGCTGGAGATCTTCGTTGGTGCACTGTATCACCACCCGAAGAAAAATAAATGTGTCTACTGTTAAACTTCTGGGCAGGCATTAAATTTTGGAAGAATTCAAAGTAGTATAAGACGACCTGATTGATTTTTCAGAGGTTACGAATCTAACAATTTACCGGATCGAAATGTCTCGTGGGAAGAATGTTGCTGCTTCAAAATATAAAGACGGCGACTGCTTATTGGATCTTAACTTGCACTCCTTGTGTACTTTTTTAATATTCCAGTTGGACTACACTTGTTCTTTTATTACATTTGTTATCTCGATTATCAGTCCTGACGAAATTGTAGAGAAGTTGATGACGGTCCTATCCAAGAACATCATCCACTAAAGCGTGGCTCTGATGCCAAACCATCCGAGTCGGCAGTAGTTTCTAGTAGTTGGCATTTTGCTTCCGCTCTACTCGAAAATCCTACACCCGTTCTGTGGTCCGTAAGGAAAATCGTGAGTCTTTCCTGAGTCTTGCGACCATGTCGGCGTTAATTTTTCAGAAAGGTTGAAGCTGAACAGCCTTTCGAAACTGACCCTGAAGAAGACCAACCTAGACTTCCATCACATCAATCTTTTGGCGCGTAAGAAAAATGGATTAAGCCAGAGGACAAAGCTGCTGCTCAACAAGCAGCTTATACGACGGATTTTAACATAGAGCTTGACTGTATGGATGCCATCTCCAAGACTAGCATGAAGAAGCTCGCATTTTTTGATGGCAAAATAAGGAGGAAGGTATGACCTCGACAGGGACCGTCGAAAGCACCACAGCAAGAAGAAGCTCTACGGCGACGAAAGCATCATCCCCTTGCAACAGTAGGTACATGGTGACACTGTTCAGAAAACAGCCGCTAGACACCAGAAACCAGCCAAACGAGGCAATCAGGAACCTGAGAAACACAATCCCCGGATGATACCTCAACGCACTAAATGTGCTAATTGCTCAGGCGTCCCATCGACATCTAACAACGAGCTGCTTGGTTTCTACAAGAGCAGCGGGGCTAAGTCGACGGCCACATCTTCACGCCATCCCACAAGGACCAACATGGACACCCAGACTTGAACAACCCGATGCAGACTGGACATTATAGGATGTTAACATTAACCACAACACCGACATTTTATTGCAAGATGTTAAATTAACATCTCAAATTGTTCAAGATTTCAGGTGCACACTAGCATTTTTATACCGCTTGCGACCATGGTTTTCGCTTCAGTCTGTCATTGTTTTCTTTCCCTTTTCGTGTCCCTAATCCCATCCAGCTGTACAGCGCCATGAGTCTAGCCAGGCATCTACGGACTCAACGCCAAAGATGGTTACGCTATGTTGAGCGCATGGACAACACTGCTCCAGCCCGAATAGTCTTCGACTCCGAACCAGTGGGACAACGCAATAGAGGACGACCACGAACCCGATGGCGCACTCAAGTGGAGAAGGACCTCAACCAACTTGGAGTGCGAAGTTGGAGGCAGCTGGCTAAGGATCGTGCCAGATGGAGAGGCTTGTTGGCTGGAGCCCAGGTTCACCCCGGGCTGTAGCGCCATAAGAAGAAGAAAAATCCAATCCAAATCCTTGAGCCATTTGTCTTCGAGCTACTTCGTCCAGATTTTATGTTCACACTTCTACCACGATTTCATATGGAACTGGTGTGGTGAGTAGTCAAACATGGTCTCAGCTAGCTCCTATATGGTAATGCAACCAACTACGGTTGGGTTAAATATTAATTTGAGGCATTCCTCTGCACCAACCTTCGATGTTTACTGGCAGCGAAATGTCCTCAAAAACCACTGAGTTCCATTTGTTTTGTGAAACGTTTCATTTTCAACTCTCCCCTGGTCGCAATAAGGACAGCCCGAGTCAAGCGTGGGGTATCTTGCCTCAAACGTCCTCCGTTGCCCAAAACTAAGCCAAACACCTCTGTTTGGCGACCACAAACCGTAGACAAACCGCCACCATTTCAAATCATTACCACATGACCCGATCTCCACGGGGTTCCTGAAGAAACCATAATCCACCCGATTCATCGCTGGCTTGCATCAGACTCCTAACCTCAAATCCCCAATCCCTAATGCTCCCATTAACGAAGAATTTCGTGAAGAAAAAGCACTGCATCCGAAGCCTTCCCCCGCGAGGAAGTGGAAACTGTTCCCAATCACCTTCAGAGACCGTTCATTCTTCTTCAAGGCAGCCCCAAACGCCGCACGGCGGCATTGGCAGTTTGGCACCCTCCTGAAAGACGGCTCATCTCACCGTCCGCCAGGGCCGTGTGTGTGGTTTCGTGTACCTGAATACAATCGCTTGCGAATCGTTTATAATAAATCAACCACCACCACACGCATGTGTCACCCCTTCCGTGGGCCCGAGCGGCAGCAAAGGATGTCGAAGCATTGCGTGGCCGACTGTGTGGGCCGGAGGGATGCCGGACGAGGGAAGAAAGAAAGCAAACCGCTTCGCATAATTGTCACCAACAAAATAGAAAGGACCTCCGTGTATGTGAGAGCTTCTCTGCTCAGCCTGCGCACTGGGCTCACATCTGGCGACGACAATTCCACCCTCCTGCGAGGACATTTCAGGATTCATTTTCACTCAATTCGACAGGAAAAAAACCGGCTTCGCTGGTGTGCGTGCCTGTGTACGGGGCGCCCAGAGCGGCGGCGGCCAAACAAAACAGTTCGTTGTACTCCCTGCCACTCGAGCGCTGGCTGAAGTAGTGTAATTTCGCATTCACTTTGCTGTGTCGGTGTCCGCTTCCCCTGTTCCCGCGGCACGTTGCAAGCACAAAGGCGGCCATCCACCGCCAGCGCCGGAGAGAGGGCACGCGCCGCTGACACGGCACTGAGTGCGGCAACGATGTCTGCCACGGGGAAGCATCCTTCGTGCGGAGTTCGACGGCAGAGGCAGAGACAGAGAGACCAGTTCGATTCGGTCTGGTGACAAAGAATGGATGAAAGCGCCTGCACGCATGACACGCACTCAGCTCGGGTGAATGTCTCTCTCTCATGCGGGCTCTCTTGAGGCCGCATCCGGGTTGCTGAATCTTCTGGAGTGGATCGGATTTTGAGGAGACAGCCCAGAGAGGATGTCGAGTGCAGTGGGTGGGTGGATGGGAGGAAGTTGATGGTGAAGTGATGCCAAGACCGCTGGAAAGGCGAACATTTCGAAAATTTTGGTGAATTTCTGAGTGGAGAGGGAGATTTTCCTGGTCCAGGACGTGCTCCTTGGTTACACTCAGTCTTCGCAGGATATTCGAGTTTTGCTCAAGCAAGCGCTCAGGAGTCCAGCACGAGAGACCTTGATTTATGACTGAAGACTGATGACTGAAGACTGATGACTGAAGACTGATGACTGAAGACTGAAGACTGATGACTGAAGACTGATGGCAGATGACAGATGACAGATGACTGATGACTGATGACTGAAGACTGAAGACTGATGACTGATGATTGATGACTGATGACTGATGACTGATGACTGATGACTGATGACTGATGACTGATGACAGATGACTGATGACTGATAGCTGATGGCTGATGACTGTGACTGGTGACTGATGATTGATGTCTAAGAACTGAAGACTGTTGACTGTTGATTGGTGCCTCATGGCTGATGAGAGATGATAGATGACAGATGACAGATGACTGATGGCAGATGACTGATGACTGATGACTGAAGACTGATGACTGAAGACTGAAGACTGAAGACTAATGACTGAAGACTGAAGACTAATGACTGAAGACTGATGACTGAAGACTGGTGGCAGATGACAGATGACTGATGACTGTTAATTGATGACTGATGATTGATGTCTAATGACTGATGCCTGATGACTGATGACTGAAGACAGATGATTGATGCCTCATGACTGATGAGAGATGACCGATGAGTGATGACAGATGTCAGACGACGGACGACAGATGACTGATGGCTTATGACTGATGACTGATGATTGATTTCTAATGACTGATGCCTGATGACTGATGACTGAAGACTGATGATTGATGCATCATGACTGATGAGAGATGACCGATGAGTGATGACAGATGTCAGACGACGGACGACAGATGACTGATGGCTTATGACTGATGACTGATGATTGATTTCTAATGACTGATGCCTGATGACTTATGACTGAAGACTAATGACTGATAATTGATGATTGATGACAAATGACTGATGTCTAAAAATTTCAGATAATAGATCGTCTTAAAGCTTAAAAGTAGCTATCGGCTGTGGCAGATTTCGTAGAATTTCCGATAATTAGCAGGCTCTGACAGCCAGGCGGCCATAACTAGAACAATAGCCTCCAATGCTTTGTCCTCGAGCCTGCCTAATTTATTGAGACGTCAACGGCTCTAGGTGGCGAAATAAATACGTGCCCCAGAGCACCAAACAACCGAGACTTGGTATCACTAGGCCACCTGCAATTCACGCAAAAACCGCACCGAGTTCCACTCAACTGCAGCACACCAGCCCACGGCATCTCACTCAAAACTCGACGACAGCAGCGCGCTATTCCTCGTCGTCTCCCGCAGAATCATTCACACGCTGGATATACAACACAAATGCCGCTGATACCATGCGCGAATGTATGCGTCCCACCAGTCACCCTCTCTCCCACAACCACCGACAACTCACACAGGCGCGCTCCGAAAGCCGACCACCAAGCACCGTCAAGCGAAAACGACACAGAGAGCGACAAAGCGAGAGAGAGCCAGCATTTTCAGCAAAAAAGTATCTTCACTGTTTCAGCAAAAGATACACCGCACAATAAATCAGTTTATGGAGAACTCTAATTCCAATTGGAATCACCCGGACCGTGTAGTTTGATTCAGTCGCTCTGTCCTTCTGTTGGTGTGTGCTCTCAGCCAACAACAACAACCACATCATCAATAAAAGCAATAAATATTGAAAGCAAAAAACAAAAGAAAATAAATAAATAGTGTACTCGGTTCGCGAAAAAACCGCCGCACAATTTGCTCGTCCAATTGTGCTGCTGCCTCTGTGTGTAAACAAATAAGTATCTGTGAATTATTGTGAGGCAAGCGAGTTTTTTTTTTTGTTGTTTTTTTGTCTTTGCATTTCGGTCCGTCGCGCTGCTCTCGTGTGTGCGACACGTCCAGAGGGAGGACTGTCTTTCTGTGTATATAAACCGTTCGCCGAATTGTTCGGATTTTTGTCATTCCTCGCCGCTGGCCGAGCAAACGTTCCGTGTGCACACGGGTTAAAGTAAATCAATAAAATTATAACAAAACCAAACCGAAGCCGAAACCGAAACCTAAACCCACGAAACGGCTGACGAAAGTGTATGTCTGGCCGGGGGGGAGTGCGCTGCCGAACCTTCACTCACTCACTCATTCATTCATTCGTTATCTTTCTCTCTTGCTCGACCATTTCTCTAGTTTTGACGCGTCGTCGTTAGTTGAAAGAGCTTGCACACGTTCGGTTGTGTGTCGCGTTTGTGTTTGCGCCGCGCGTTTGTGTGTGTTTGTGTGCACTTGGCTGTGTGCGGTTGTGTACGTCAGTTCAGACAGAATAAAAATAAAACAACCCACCGCAAGATACAGTGAATCTACGAGAATAACATGCAAAATCAACTGATTCTCTCATCAGTACATCACTCATTTCGCATCGATCACTAGCGGTTTTATGTGCGCCATCTATGCGATCATTGAGTGCCCATCACAATCGGATATGCATGGAAAACAACGACGAATCTCAATGCCCAGCAATTGAACGAGATACAGCGCAACGCAGCAACAAAAAAAGTACATACATCTATCTTTTCACTTTTTTGGGGGAGTATCTATGAAATTTTGTTTTATTTTTGCGATAAGAACCCAAACAACATAAATTTTCTTGTTGTCTGCTTGTCTAATTGGAATTCGATACATTTATCGCGGATAGATTCTTTTCCTTCGCACACACACAGTGAGACAAAAAAAAAAACACACACCATCAAGTGCAGTTGCCAATAGATACATGGATACACCTGATTTTTATGTTGTGTGCGTGTGTGTGTGCGCCACCGGTGTAGTGGAGTAATGCCGGCTTCTGTGGGTTTGTTATTTTGTATCATTTTTCGTGACGATAGCGGTGTGTGCAAAACATAGAAAACATAGAAAAAACATAGAATGTGATTTTTTTTTTGTTCCACCTGATGTATGGTGATTTATTAGTTTCTTGCTCTCTGCACTGCCTGCCATCTAATCAGCGCCGCACAAACCGACGAGTAGTCTGTTTCGATTTTTTCCACGTCGATTTGTTGTGTATCTCCTCGTGGCGCTGAGATAACTGCAGAAGTTCTCGTGTGTAGATGATGTGTGTGTGAGAGAGTCGAGCATTGTTTTTAATTAGCCGGTAATTAATATCGGGAACACAATCCAGCGGCAAGCGCACACAGCTCTCCTCGCAAGTGGCGCAATGATAATGACTCCGAACCGACGCACATGGCGGAGGTTCTGTCTGTCGTTTATGCCGTGTATCGCTTTTGATCTGCGAACCCCGAACGCACTTGATTAACACTCGACTTGTTCGGGTCTATCTGGCCGCTCATAGACAGCACGATTGGGATTCATTTTTAATTAAAAACCAGAAAAAACACGCGTATTTAAGGATACCCAGTGTGTCGTGCGATCACCGGACATTTCAAGCCTCCCCGCCCCAAAAACGATGATCCCCCGCCCTACGGTCTGGTCTCTCGTTAGAGTAAATATCCGAAAGCTCTTAATTCCGTAATATTTAATTAAGCATTAGCAGCGACGAGAGATACACACATTCACTATCTCCTGCCGGATGGAATGTTTGCAAGAAAAAAAGGGGGTGTGAGGTGGTTGGTCTGATTCTCCTTTTTTCTTGCCACCACATCTTCTGTTTAGCCAAACACCAGAAGCGCGTCCCTGTACATAACGCAGAAATTAATTAATTTACCATCAAAGTGTTTACTTTGACACGTAGATTTATTTGGATTTCGACTGTCGGCGAGGGGTGTTGGCGGTGGCGGCGGACGAATGGTGATAGGATTTGCTGTTGATTAAGGGTCGGTTTTGGGGTCTTCACTTATTGTGGTTTAATTGAATTTTGCGGCCAAGATGCGGATGCGCTGCGGACAACCTTCTGTCGACTCACAATATTGGAAATGTGGTTTGCAACTTGACGGTTGCAGTGACCTTTATCTCGGGATAATCTGAAGAAATCAATTTTTGCCTGTGGTCGGACGTCTTTCGTGTCACTCGTCGTCGGATGTGGGCAGGAGATTGATGCGATAATGTGGTGTCTGTGGGAAAGAGGAATAAACAGAGATTTCATTCTCTGAGAAGATGCACAAATAATGGAGATTCGCACTGAATTCAGCGATTGATTTGCTTTGGAGGGAAGACAGTATCAGCTATAACTCACTGTGTAGTTTCTAAATTAATTTGTTTCCTAAACTCATTTCTGTGGTGGTGGACCGTGGCGTTGTGAATATATGCGTCGACCCCAACATCGACGTCGTAGGTTCGATTCCTGCTCTGTGCGACAAAAATAATTTTCACTGCCCCACCTCTTTCGAGTCACTGACAATGCTCAGAGAGTATTTCCTGTCCAGAAAAAGCTTCTCAAACTTGGCCGTTCAGAGTCGGCATAAGACTGTGGGTCCCTTCAACTACTGAGAGAGCAATAGCTCGTACAACACGAGTGGTTGCTGAGAAGCTAGGCCCTGTAGCGCCACACATATTATTATATTATTATTATTATTAAACTCATTTCTGATTTACATTTCGATCAAACTTGCATTTCAAAAAATTCCTTGGCCCTTTTGGGAAACAGGACTCGATTCTGTTAGGAACACTTCCCAAAGCCCGACTCTTTATCCTGTCTCCAGATTGTCGATAGTTTTCACCATCTAATTATACTAACGTACGTCAACACTTGTGTAGCCCTCGCCAGACTTACTTACTTGTTAGGCCAGGCACCCATGAAGGGTCTTTCCATCTCTGACGGTCCTGGGCACGCTGCTTCCAGTCATCTAGTTCAAGCTCTCTTACATTCGCGACGACTTGACCTCTACACCAGAGATTCGATCTTTGTGGTGCGTTGGTGCCTATGCGCTTAAAGTGGTCGAGACATCGAAGTCGTCCACATCCTGGTACAGCTGATAGAGTTCGCGGTTGTGTCTTCTCCTCCAAGTGGCCGAGACACCAAGACGCGACGGCAACAAGAATAAGTTCTGCAGTTTTGCTTATCGTCCAGCTTTCAGCTCCATAAAGCAGGACTGGCAAGTCTAGAATCGTGCAGAGCATGGTCGTTCGTCCTTCAAGTCAGGAGTTTTGACCCCAGTTTCTTCGACAGGCCGTAGTAACAGCTTGTTTAGCCTCTTCTTCAATTGCCGTAAATACTTCCACTACGCTATAGAAGGTAGTGCCTTCCGAGTTTGCTTTTGCAGGCCGCACTATCCACTCTAGTATCGAATTGAAGAAATCACACAACAGCTCATCTCCTTGCAGAAATCAGGTACAGGTTTCAAACGGTTCAGAGGTCCTCGAGCCGAAGTGCACGGTGCTTCACGTATATGTTCTTATAAGAAAAACAAGTACAAAAGTAGACAGTCTTCGAGGAGACCACATGGATACTAGCAGGTACTTCTTAGGTGACAGTTCCCCTGGGAATCAGTCCATCAACCATCGCACATTGATGATCCAATGGGTCCGAAGTGACAATCACTCCTACCTAACCTAAATTTGACTACAATCTGACATCACTCAAATCGTATTTAGAGAACACTGGGTTAGCGCACACGCTCCGACGGAGGAGAAGGATGATGATAGCAAGGATGACTTTTATGATCACCTAGAAAGAACCTACGATCGATGCCCCAGCTATGACACCAAGATCGTTCTAGGAGATTTCAACGCACAGCCGGGCAAGGAAGAAATATTTGCTAGAGTCATCGGAAAGCACAGCCTGCACGACAACACATCCGGCAACGGACTCAGGCTGGTCGATTTTGGCGCGTAACCTCCCTATGATGAGCCCGCGGTTCCCACACCTCAACATCCATAAGGGGACTTGGTGGTCTCCTGATCAATCCACCGTCAACCAGATTGATCACATTGCGATCGACGTCAGACTTCTTCTTCTTCTTTGATTGGCGCTACAGTCCGGGGTGGACCTGGGCCTCAACCAACACGCCTCTCCAGCCAGAACGATCTTTCGCCAGCTGCCTCCAGTTGCGCACACCAAGTTGGTTGAGGTCCTTTTCCACTTGTGTGCGCCATCTAGTGCGAGGACGTCCTCTGTTGCGCTGTCCCAATGGCTGGGTGTCGAAGACTCTTCGGGCCGGAGCTGTGGTGTCCATCCGCTCTACATGACCTAGCCATCTTAAGCGTTGGATCCGAAGACGCTTAACTAGGTGCATGCCGCTGTACAGCCCGTATAGTTCGTGGTTGAACCTTCTCCTCGAAACGCCATCAACGCAAACAGGACCAAAGATCGTACGCAGAACTTTTCTCTCAAAACAACCAAGAGCTTCTTCATCCGCTTTCAATAGCGTCCATGTCTCTGCGCCATAGAGCATGACTGGGATGATCAGGGTTTTATATGAAGTCAATTTGGCGTTTCGAGAGATGGCTCTGTTACTCAATTGCCTCTTGAGCCCAAAGAAACAGCGATTGGCAAGAGTAATTCTGCGTTTGATCTCGGTACTGATCCGGAGCCTAGGTAGACGAAGTCCTTGACTACCTCAAAGTTTCTGCTGCCCAATATGACGCTCTGTCCAAGACGTCGATGTTGTGCGTCCTTCCGTGATGACAGCATGTACTTTGTTTTGCCCTGGTTTACCGCTAAACCCAATTTTGCCGCTTCCGCTTCAATGTCAGAAAACGCCTCATTGACGGCTTGGTGTGTTCGTCCAATCACGTCAATGTCGTCCGCTTAAGCAAGCAGTTGAACGGACTTTTGGAAGATCGTGCCTCGGGTGTAAGCGTTTGAGTTTCGGACGATCTTCTCAAGTATGATGTTAAATAAGTCACATGACAGCGTGCCGCCTTGCCTAAAACATTTTTTGACATTGAAGGTCTCGGTGAGTTCGTTACCGACCTTGATGGAGCAGCGAGAGTTCTCCATCGTCATCCTGCACAATCTGACGAGTTTGGCAGGAATTTCCAAACTAGACATGGCGTTGTATAGCTCGTCTCAATATCAATCGACCGCTAGGAACTTTGCTTATCGAGTCTCCCTTCAACTCTCTTGTCAAAAAGCCATCAAAAAAGCATCTATGCTGGGTTTTACAAAACCTCTAAAGAAACTAATGGTTTGACGAGGAGTGCAGGCAGGTACATGCCGCCAAACGGCAAGTCTACAAGGCAACGCTGATTACAAGAAAAAATCCTCATACCTTGAGTCCAATTTGCCTCAACTCTTGATCTGCAAGAGTTTGGCTGGCTGTGAGAATGAAGAAAATGCGTAGTCTTAGGAAATGAAATCCAAGTCAGGGAGGACATTTTTCGTTCAAAAATGTTACAACGGACAACATTTCCTAACAATAACGACTGTGATGGTTACTGATGAATTTTCTTCTCACTGGACCAATGACACCATCAGAGGTGTTTGCTTAGTTAGTCCAATAGACCGTAATAAATGCATTCTCACTTCCTTATATGCAAAATCAGTGTTTGTCAACTCATCCTCATTATCATTATTTTCAATAGCCCGCATGGTCTGCTAAAGAGCCTCGGGGACAAAGCACACATGACAGATATTCAGGCCACTCGATCCTACGTCATCGACTCTAGTTCATCAAGTGTTGGGACCAAGCGCAATTTTTTACTTCGCCCAACTCCTTGAGAGTTAACCTAGAGCCACTCCGGAATATGCCTTTTCTACAGTCATTACAGCCTTCAACGGTACCATTCTGTGAGTGAAAAGCAACTTTTAGTGACTCTTTAAAATCACTTGCTTCAGGGTGGGACAATCGAGGATATCGAGGTCAACACTAAGCCGATTCCGTTCACATTTGAAGGGTCTTAAGTCTAACTACTGTGGAGGCCTTTAGCTTCTATTAAAGCGACTTGCTCTGTGTGTGCTGTTGTTTTCTCACGAGTGAAAGCGAGGAAAAGTTCTCTCCAACTGCGGAGTTTGAGAAGCTTTGTGTAGACAATCACGATCGTTGTTCAATGACTCAAAGAGGTAAGTCCTTGAACTTGTTTGGAATCGAACCTTGCCACCAGTGGAGCTAGCGCTTGGAAGTCCACGTGGGGCTTCACAGCGATGAACCAACGATAATATTGCGTTCAATTCGCTGGTGATTAAAGAGAGTCGAAAGTCGACCATGTGAGTGCTAGTGCCACACATTTTCTCAGTTCCTAATGCCGCACTATGCGCCAGCTACAACGAAAAGTTTCCATGCTTCTGGCGGTGATTTAGCTGTTTTCAAGCCCATTCATCGACTGTGTCCTGCTTGTGATGGTTCTTTCAACAAAAGCGACTACATCTAGAATGCCACAGATGTTTGAGCAAGCATTCCAAAAACTGTTGTGGAAAAGCATCAGAGATAAAAATGGCGTCCTTCTCCTCTTCATCTCACGTGAACTTGAATTTCTGGGTCAATCGTTCCTACATCTTTCGCACATCCCCCACGCAATCCGTGCTGTGCCGCACTTTGACAGAAAGGATTTATCAATAAGTGCGTGAGTGCCTTGAAGTGTGACAGGAACTGTTGACTCGACAACAAAGGAATTTGCGAAGATCAAAGCGAAACGCTTTCTGCTCTCTGCTGTGCCGCAAAAATATTATTTATCAAACATTCCATTTAACAACGAGCATAAATTATTCGAATTCGAGATCAAAGTCTTCTTCGGTTAGTCAGACGTTTCCTGTGCGAAGCGGAATTTATTGCCAACATAATTGACCAACGCAGTTCGTTGGATTCATTGTTTTTCGGTATATTTATTTTGAGGAAGTGGTGAGGCTTTAGTGGCGTTTTGCACTATCGTCAACGTTCGCTTGGTTAAAGAGCTCCAATCAATGGAACATGATGTTGCATCCAGAGCGGATTGAAAACATTCGTTTTTTATATGATTTGCGTTTCTAACTGCTTTGGGCTGGTATTCTTTGTGGTAACTGATTGCATAGCGTCGTTTGTGTTCAATTCGTTGGTCCTTCGAGCCGGATTCTTACTCAATTATTTAACAAGCTCTCAAGACGATGAACATTTCATTTTTCCGACCTTGCAACCCTCTGTCTGGGTGTCCTCTGCGCATGGTGCACTTTTACGTCTTCTACTTATTTTAGGCGACAGAAAATCTGTGGGTCTCACTACCTACTGGGAACATGCATTCTTCAACTTAGCTTCTGGAGAGTATATTCTCTTTGAACGAAAATTCACACAATTTTCTGCAATATTTGTACACCAGCACAAGTAATGAGTTATGTGAAAGCAATGTCTTGCCCCATGTGCCCAATTACAGCACTCGACGGTTTTTCCAACATGTCGCCCTGTCTATAGGGTGGCTAATGGATGTTCTAAATGTTCTAAAGAGGACCTACCAGTGGTACCAGCATGCACGATGCGCAAACCCAAAGTACTTGATGCCAGGAATGCGGTTAAGTACTACTCCACACCCAGACATCTTCAATCACTTTCCCAGCGAGACTGGCGGGACACCTTTTGAATTAAATTGAAGAACTTGGGTTGTGTCTTGCAGATGGTAGAACTGAGAGAACTATTGTATCCCCATCTGCTGTCTTTAGGAATTTGACGACTTCCCTAGATGGGATTGCTTGAAAATCTCTCCCTGTTACGGATGTTCTATTTATTATTTTGGATCTTCTTTGGGCTAGGCTTGGGTTACGAGTGCCATGGTTTCCTTCATCTGCCCAAGGTGCCTAGATACTCGAAAGACCCATTTTATGGAGGTGGCGGTACATGCTCCACGACCTGAATGTGTTCCACATACCAACCTTAGCTCTTTGTGGAGTTCTACACCTTGAGCCGGAACAAATTAGGTATTACTTAATATTTCGCTGGTGCAACCAAGAGTTGCCTACTATGCTCTTAATCTTTCGCAGTCTGCCCTGTAGATATAATATAATAGGGAAATCAGATCTCCGATCAGTGTTGCTCGTCATGCTTGCGTGATTTATTATGTTCTCTGGAGGTGGCAAGTCAGTCCAGCGAATCTTAGCTGGGTTATTAGATGCTTCGCATTCGGCGGTTTTATCGTGTCGCCGCTTGAATAAGAACATGCGGTAACCGCCGTGGCCAGACAGTAGTAGTTGCAGTCTTCTTGTTCTTGAGGACCGATATGGGTTTATGAGTCTGTCTCATTTCGTCATGTTGGTTCACCAGACTTGTCACAGTGCTTTGGATCTAACCAAAGGACTCTTTTGGATTTTTCCTGCAGCCGCCAACGTTTGCTGCATCTGGGCTAAAACCGCCACTCTGTTTCCATTGGCTTATTGACTTGTTGGCTTATTTGGTATGAGCCTTAAAGCTCCGAATGTTTTCAAGAATTCCTGGGATTTGACTTTTTCAGTTCCATGGAAGCTTCTTGCAGTTGGTTATGAGATCAGCTTCAATTTTATGGAGAGCATGCTGTTGGCCAATTTTCACTTTCAGCGACGGCTGTGTTTGTTGCACAGTCAGCGCCGTGAATGTTCTTGGCTAACCGTAGCCGGCGAGTGCGACTACTTCGACTCCGTTTTCGATGACCTGCAGGTGTATGGTTCCACGTAACTATGTTTGGTGTCGTTGATAGCTGTCGTTAGAATGAACGAATTTGCTTTTTTTATGTAATTCGCGCGTGCCTAACGGATTACTAATACCCTCAAGACGCAGCACGTTCCGAAGGTGCACCCTAGTGGGTGCAGAGTGGTCTTGGGGGCACCAGACCAGATATGAGCGTTGCCCTCAAGCCTAGGACGGATGAAAGCCTTTTAAGCTGAAGTCAAATCTGACGGGGAGAAATATTTTTTGCATCTATCGAGGAAACCTAGACACTTCGCAGCATTTTTGGTGACTTTCTGTGGCGTCTCATGATTCTGTGCCAATGGCCGATCTGTCGCAGTTCGTTATTTATCGCATCTTTCCGTGCCCGGTACTTTCTTGCGCTCAACATAGAGTAAGGTTCCATCTCTCAGAGCACGATTTTCACCCGTAGTTTATTAACGCCGTTTTCAGACCCATGATGGGCACCTGTCTGTGTGCAAGACAATAGGTCTAATTACAAAAGGAGTGGACATTTGTATGTTCTTTCTATTAGTCATTTACGTCGGAGTTCGATTCAGTGAATGGTAGAAGGCAGCTGCCTATCTCGAATTCTCTGCAATGGCTCGGAAGGCCTTGGACCGGAGAAATCTCTAAAAACCTAGAGATAGACACCAGAAGCTGTTCCTTTATCCAACCTTCGGACGAATTTAGGAAGGGTTTTAAACTCGAGGCTGAGAATGATCGTTCGCTGCGGTTGCATGCTGTTGGTTTTGATAGGACTCCTCTTTGATTTTCAAATTGATGGCATGATATATTCTTTATCCGATCACTGTAAGGAATCGTTGATCACACTTCTGCACAAGAAGGCTCGTCCTTTGTCAGTAGTAGATGCTCCCTTAACTATCAATTATGCGCCATTGTACTCATTTCAGTCTGCCCTTAGAACCCATCACAGATGCTCAGCGGCCTAGATCGTATTAGGGTCCGTACGAGCTAAGTCATTTCACTGTGTCGTAAACTCAGGTTTTTTTCGGGGACTTATCGGCTGCCTGTTGAGGATTTATTTAAGCAACAGAAGGAAATTGGTCAGGTTTCGAGAATAGGTCTCAATCTAAGAACGGGGGGGTGCCTCAAGGGTCTATCCAGGGTCCAATATTAGTCTGCTTATTTATTAACAACTGAAGGAATTCCGCACCGTCTTTGTGCTTCATATTTCAACTCGTGGGTGCGACTTTAAAAATTGATGTCAATGAAAATCTAGAACTGTCAAATTCCAAGCGATAAATGTCAACCCAAATGAAATCGAGACGCATCTTCAAGAGCAGTTTATGCCTAGTCATCGTGTGAGCTCGTGATATGTAAGGCGAATGTGATTACAAACATCCAACGCTACTCCACGTGAACTAACCATAGTCCAGCATCAAGACCATCGAAATGGTAGCTCGTTTGCATGCTTGTTCCCTCTGCCGAGCCGCCTAAATGCTATCTGATCTTGAAGGCGATTTTTGAGAATTTTCAAGACAACAGTCTTCTGAAAAATTTCGGATCATCTACAGCCTTATTCGCACAACGACTCAATCCACGACGTCTCCAAACGAGACAAGCCTCCAGAGCAAACTGGAGAAAGGTACCGAACTCGCGTATCGATGGTCAGAATCGATAAGGCATTCAGCTGCCACCCTGCCGCTGACAATGATGGATTAACACGTTGCTCCAAATTGCCTCGCAGTCGACGAGCCTTGTCAGCCATCACAACCACAGACCGCCCTCCATCCCACCCGCAGCCCACAGAAGCAACGTATGCATGCTTGATAACGATACTTGCGTTAATAGGCTCCGATTATGGGAACCGCCATGCCACCGTCCGCACATGTTATCGTTGTGGTCGATGGCTATCTCAAGTTATTGGCAAGTCGTGTTGTCCGGACACGGCTCTACGTCGATATGCCCGATTAGACATGGTAATTCAATTTTAATTCGACCGCAGAGGCGGGCGACGGAGAAAACGAACCGTGTCCTCGGACAGACGTCGTCGCGCTGGACGGCGCAGCCATTCGAGTGCATTGTCCCGAGAGCAGATTGCCAAGTGAATTTTTCATGAGATTTACCATCGGTGCCCGGTCTGGGGGAATTTCGGACGACAAATAGCAAAGAATTCGAAAGGAGCGGGGGGCACCAGGAAGTCTCTGAGTCTATGGACACAAATTTTGCATGCACCAGGAGCTTAGTAAAGTGACCACAAGACTGTGAGACACGACTGTGAGCTGATTCTGTGGGCAGAGGGGACGGTGTGTCGATGGTGGTGAGAGAATAGGAGGGACTAGGACGGGATAGGTTATTTGGGGGTGGCGGCATCGGTTCTAGAAGTCCACAGAAGCGGTCCTGTTGGTGTACTTTAAATTTTCTTGCACAACTTCCTCGCTGCCTAGACGATAGATCACAGTGCGCCCGAACAGGGACCGCATCGTGTGGCGTAATTGGCTTGGTATCACCGCCCAGCCCAGCTGAGATAATTCCTAACGAGCACGGAGGGTGTAGCTCCAGACAAGAAAAAAAAATTCAATCACCGAGCACAGCACCTTCTGCGGTGCCTCTCTTACAACACGACTCCATTCAGTCCCACCCACATGCCGCCTCTAATCACAAACTAAGTACAGCTTGCAGCTGCCGCACTCCGGCGATAAGCAATTAATCAATCAATCACTCGGGACGCAGTCACAGTCTGCCCCTTCCGAGCGGGTGCCACTGCTCCCAGTAGATAAGCTCTCCTGTCAGCCGGGAAAAAGGAGGCAGCGACTAGGAGACACAACACACACACGTGCTGCGAGGACTCTGCATAATTTAAAAAAAGAACTCCCATCCCCGAGTGTGTGTGCACACACGAGAGGAGCTGAAGATGAACGAGCACCGGGCAGGGAGCAGCGATATCCGGTGATTAATTACAGGAGCTCTGGAGACGATCAAGTCTTTCGGGGGGCGGCCCTGGGACACAGACTGCTCTTCTTCGGCGGAGACGAACCCGGCATTTGCCAGGTCCTCGTGGTGAAACGCGCGCGATAAGCGATGAAATATTCGAGTACTTACGTGCGGGCACAAATGGAATGAGTTCCTGCGGCACGTACCTGAAAAGAAAAGGAAAGCGATTAGATTTGATCATGCGGAAGGATGCGACAAATGGCTGTGAATGGAGCTGGGCCTGGGTGGGTGGTGAGGTGGGAGACTGGCCCGGAATGTGGGTGGTGCCAGATTTCAGTTCCCTCAGAGCGACTGAGCAAAACAAACAACATTAAAATCACTCAAAGGAAACCATCTCAGTGACAAACGACAAAAGATCTCGTCGTTGCCTCGTCTCCACTGCCAGTGGGAAATCCAAATAGACCGAGTCAATTCCATTAGTCCGCCGATGTCGTGTCTTCAAATCGATTTTCAATCCTGCCACGGCGTCCTCACGGGAAGACAGTCAAGATTTGCTTCCACGCCATGGCGGCCGTGGTGCGCCTTCCGCCCGCCCGTTCTAACGAAATTAAGGCGAAACTCAATCGCATCGAATTTGCGTCTCCAATTTGTCTGCGAGAATGGCATCGACGAGAGCACAAAGAGGATTGAATGGATGTCGCTGATGCACGGGATGTCTGTGCTTTGTAACCAAGAATCATGCTCTGCTCAAATGATCCAATAAAACAAATTCCAGCGACTCCACCAGCGCCAGCGCGAGTGCAGAAAAAAGAGGAAAGTATCTTCTTCCACTTTAAATTAAAATCATCCATTTTCTCTCTGTTGCGCTTCTTCTGCCACCCGACACCCACCCACCCTGTCGCTTATGTCTTCTTGGTCGTCGTCGTCGTCGTCTATTAGCCTCCGTCAACGACGACAACGATGAGGAGGACGCGAACAGGGCGACATAATGCAATAAACTTGAACAAAGCAAAATGAGCAAAAAAAAAAGAAGAGGAAATCATTCAAAACAAAAATAAAAGAAGAAGAGCGGAGAGCTGGAAAAAGGACATCGTCATTGTAACTCCGCGCGGAGAGTGTCCCCGCCACCGTCCACGGCCGCCGAGGGATGACTTTTGTGAAAAGTTAAATGGGTGACAGAAATTAAGTGCGACGCCGAGGCGGGCGGGCAACGGTTTGGATTTAGATTGTTTCGGATATTTCGCTGTGCCGTGGAGTCCTTTGATGAATGGCGGAGAGAGTGATGATCGGCTGAAGGACTGCCGAGCCATGAGTCGAGGTTAAGCTTCTTTACTTGACCTGATGTGGTGGCGCTTCGATTGTAGATGTGAAGGAACTTGAGTCATTCTGGCATCAATCGATAATTTCGTCCAGCTCCACAGAAATTCTTCTCACGACGTTTACTCATGCTTATCGTCAGTAAACCCCCCATCCTGGGATTGGGAACCAAAAAGTTGTACCTTACATACCACTCCCGGCTTTGGTCCTTCGAGCCGCGTTTAAAAAACGATGTCAATCAAAGGTTTGAAGCCAATAGTGTCTCTGGACAAGTTGTCTGTTCCCTAGTGCCCGCAGTAAGTTGAAACCTTTCAAAAATGACATCGACCAGAGAGTCAGAATGTCACAACGTGTGGCCGTCAGGGACTTCCACTGCCTCGGCTCTGGGGTGAATAGAACCAACAAGAACAGTCGGAGATCGAATACAAAATACTTCGGGCGAATTGTCACGGAATATCAAAATTGGTTCGAGTAAGGGCAGCTTCGACCTATGCTGACTCCACTGTACATCATTGGCATCAATGGGGAACTGAGCTACAAAGCCTCTTACGAAGAACCATGCTGCCTTGACATGCATTTAGGTTGAATAAGTCCTTGGTAGGTTGGGTAGAAGAGGGGAAAAGGCGTCTTGCCAGGCGTCTGCTGTTACTGACCGTGAGTGGATGGAAATTCTTCTCCTGCTAGCTAATAGAACTACGCAACAGTCTATGCTAAAGATCAAGATGGCACATTCAAGAGATTCCAACTGCAGCCCTAGCTACATGTCGGGTTGCTTCACAATGAGGCAAAGAAGTCGTGGTCGCCAAGTTGCTGCAAACAGCAAGCCTCAAGCAGCTTTTAAAAGAGCTTGCCAGCGGTGTCCAGCCTGCAGAGAGGCCTGTGTGCTCCTTTGCCTTTGCTGATCAGCACCAGACTTTGCTGCTTCCAGCCCTTGGGGAAAAGGCCTTCCTCAAGACAGCTTTTAAACATGTTCAACATCAGGTGAGGACAAGTTTGGGCAGACCTTTGCAGAGCTTCTGGAACTTCTGGTCTTGGTGGCCCGTGGCGTTGTGGGTACGTGCGTCGACCCCAACCTCGACGTCGTAGGTTCGATTCCAGCTCTAAGCGACAGTAATAATTTTTCACGGCCCCACCTCTTTCGAGTCACTGACAATGCTCAAAGAGTATTTCTTGTCTAGAAAAAGTTTCTCAAACTTTGCCGTTCGGAGTCGGCGTAAAACTGTACGTCCGTTCCACTCGTGAGAGAACAATAGCACGCACAACACGAGTGGTTGCTGAGAAACTAGGCCCTGGCCCTCTATGGGCTGTAGCGCCACCCATATTATGTTATTATTAATCAATGGTTTAAAGCCAATAGTGGCTCTGATCAAGTTGTTCGTTTGGCAGTAAGGTGAAACCTCTTAAAAATGACATCGACCAGAGGGTCAGAATGTCACAGGGACTTCGACAACCAATTGCATCAGTCAGAGTTCGAAAACAATTTTTTTCAATTAAGGCGGAGCTTAACTACAGAGCCCCCTAAAAAAGCATACTTACTTAACATTCATGAAGGATGAAGAAGTAAGTGGTATCTTTGAAGGAAAAGGAGCAAGTGCAAAGTGTACAGAATCATGCGTCTAGACAGACGTCTGCAGATCCAATGTCGAATGTAGCTGGACCCTGAACCGATGGACAGCCTCCAATCGCGATCTAGTGAAACAAAGCAACAGACTACGCCAACGTTCAATATGACACATTCAAGTGAATACAACTACAGTCGCTAGCTAGTTAGGGTTGTTGATTGAGAATGAGATGGAGAAGCTGTGGTATTGAACATGCCACATCCGACACCCCAGCGGAGATATAATGTATGTATTTTTAGCGAGAAACTAGACAATATTTTCGAAAAATTAACTCAGAATTGGTCTTTCCGCGTGGGCAACGTAAAACGTAGTCGCGGTCAAAGTTTAGATGAAATAATCTTCAGTAAAAAGTAAACGGCACGCATTGATTCATCAAATCAATCAAAAATCAGCGACGACATCGTAGGAGTCATCAGAGGGCCGAAATCAGACTGAGCTAAGCGAAGTAAGTCAATTGCTTCAGACGGCAACCGCCTCGAACAATAAAAATGTCCGTATATGCACCCATGTCCGATCTCGAAGGTCGCCAGTTTTCGCTGTTTTTCATCGTCTTATTGGCTCGTTTCCTCAAGCTTCCTGAATGCCGATGAAGTCAGCAGTCATGCTCAGTTAAGGGACCTTGCATTCCACATAAGTGGAGCCGCGATTTATTGTTCTCTCACAAGGATACGAGGAGAGTTTTATATCGACGGCGAATGGCGAAGCTGCTGTCTGAGCATTGTCAGTGACTCGTGGAGGTGGAGGCGGAACCCTAGTCGTTTTGGGTGTCCATTCCCTAACTATGCCCAGACGATCAAACTTCGTGTGCAGGTGGTCATTATTTCGTTGGCTGGATCGTGTGTCCGTTTATTTTCTCATAATTTGAGAAAGGTTACTCGGTCTGTTAGCAAACTTGAAGCTTAGAAGTCTTCTGTGACACGAGCGAGGGAAGGAACCAGATGCATCCAATGTTGGCAGCCTTCTTGATCAGATCTTTTTATGGTACCGATCGGCTCTTCTCTTCTCGCTGTAGCTTCCCTGAGATGACTAGGAGATCTTCTACAGATATAAGACGTTACCTCCATCATTGGCTTCCATCATTAATTTCCACGTTTTCGTCTTTGAACAAACTTGTGTGGCTCAGGCGGGCTTCGTAGTAATTCGGCTCAATTACTGCGTAGGCCACTCATGCTCTCTGGAGTGTACCACCGATTGCTTTAACAGGTTCATACCAACACAGTTGTTCGTCGTTATCCTTAGCAGATTGCAGACCCGCACCACAACATAGCCTCCTCCTCCAGTTGTACTGTTAGAGACAGATTTTGTTGATTTCGATGCTCTGGGTGTAGTTTTCCCAGACTTCTATTAAAGCCATCCTTTTGGTAGTTTAGCCAACAAAAGAGATATTTGTAGTATCATTGCGGGCAAAATCAAGTGGGTCCTTTCGGAACATGCACATCAGGTGTGGCGTCATTTGTTAAAAGCTTAACAGCAAATCCGAGCGCTCTTTTCGTCGCTTACGGCATGCAAAGCTCGTCTTTTGATATTTTGTCAAAGGTAGGTTTTGTACTCCCCGCCATCCAAAGAATTGAAATAGATGCCATCCCGTTGAACATGTTAAGCACCTGGGGATCGTTGGTGTCAGCAATGCGCTTGTGACAACTGAGGACAAGATGGTAATTAGATCTCCTTTCAATAAAGCTTTTATCACGAGATCATCTTACTTAGTTCCAGTTCGCTGAATTTTATTATTATATATAATTAAATATTATTTTTAGTTTGTGCTTATGGACACTCCCTCCACTAGGCTGAAGGATGAAGTCGATTTTACTGCTTATGGGGAGCAGCATCCGATTGTTTTTAGAATTATCTGACTCGTAGACAATATCTCTCTTTAGTCGTGATATACTCTGACATGCTGGTTTAATCTTCTTTTCCCGCGATTTTCGGGCTTAAACCACAGCCACCACGGCTGCGTTCCCACTACCTCAACTGATCACTGTCTGAAACCGATGCAGGTCTCTCTTTCCTGAACACCCGTAGCACCAGACTATAGCCTCTGACCAAGCTATCGCGAACGAACGAATGGCTCACACCAAAAGGATGTCATAACACCCATTACCAGCCGCTGATTAAAATATGTATCATTCGATGCGCGTCAATCTATGTCGAAGGCTGAAGAAAAATCTATTAGTTCTGAGCTTTTGACCGTCCTCATGCCGAGCACTTCAGCAGTGACTCATACTAAGCACCTCGTGGCTGGTCTCTTACAACAGTCATGCCTTACCTTGCGTGCATGCTAACCTCGTACTCAAAGAGGGATGCCAACTGAGTTCAGAAGGAGTTTGACAGTCTAAAGACTCAAACTCGGTGGTCTTGGACTTAGCAGGCTCACAACCGAGCTTCAATCAATGCGGTTTAACCACGTCTCTGAATCACATGGTTTATCACGTCACCACCTCCATCTGTAGAAGTAGACGAGCATTGGAACAGTCCCACTCTCATCCTCCTCTCGTAGGCAGCCGGTGAACCATCTTAAGTTGATTGCTACCGGATTTCCAATTACGAAGATAAGAGTAGGAGCTGTTGAAAGAAGTAAGTAACGAGAGTATTTCCACTGATGTGGCATTTTAACCACCACTTGCTAGATGTGTCTACAGTTCTTCTTGGTGGATTGCCACGGCTGTGATGTCTTTCAAATGGCATCACACTGAGAAGCCTGCCGCTTGGTAGGCTCAGGCTAAGATGGTGAAGACTGTAGACGTCCTCTGAGTTGCCCTAGCTCCAGTGCTGGGGCTTAGAGTGGTTGACGGGCTTAGAGAGAGTGTAGGTTGCAAGCGAGAAGTCGCAGTGGGCCGAGGTGATTGAATAATAAACGGAAGGCAAAGCAGCGAGATCTTACGTCGAGGTGTTCCCAGACTTCTTCTCAAACAGACATTCAGACATTCCCTGACGTTGACAACAGCTTAAAGGGGATTGTGTCGCTGCTTTGAAAAGGAAACGAGTAGTTGCCTACAGTCGACACCTTAAGACACTCTTTAATTCAAACTAGTCCTTCCCAACTGAATGCATCAAGGGACAAGACGTCCTAATGAAGGACACAAAGGCTAGACCCACTGATACCGGCCATGTCAGCCAGACAACGTCATCAAAATGAAATCAAATTTCCATCACGCGTCGCCGCCGCTGGTCAGCCTTTAAGGAGTCTCCGATCCGTCTGACGGGATCCGCACTTAAACGAAACGAAGCGAGACAAGCGAACATTCTGCGAATTCATAGTCAATTCCCGTCTGATTCAACGTCAGCTTAGCGTCAGCTCCATCACCCGGCCAAGCCCAGACGCAAGAGCTCACAACTCTCCTGTACGGAAAAAAAAGGCAACAAAGGCGAAATTTAATAAATCACAAGCATTCCTCGTTCTTGTCACGTCCATGTTGGCTGTGTTGTTGTATCTCCTGGCCTGTCCTTGAACCCCAGACCGACACCTTCTCCGCCCCATCCGCCGCCACCCCAAACGACGCCAACGCGCCTCATCCCTCGCCGCATTCATTGTCTTGTTCGTCGTCTTCGTTGGCATTGTTTGTGTGTGCCTTTGACTCAGAGTAGCCACACGGGAAAACAAAGGAAGGACCGAGACAAAAAAAAAATGCAAGAAGGACTTAACCCCGATCCCATAGACCCCTCAGCAGTGTGGTCGTGTGAGGGGGGAGGCGGAGACTTTCACAATCATTATTTAAGGTTCGTGCATACATCATATCAACTTCGTCCTGCAGCGGCAGCCGCAACGGCAGACACACGAAAATCGACACACAAAATGAAAATCCATTTTTCGATCGAGGAAAATCCACCAGAGAGGCAAACACTTTCCTCGAACTTTCCCTGCCCACTGCCTCGTGCCGCCGGCCGATATGTGACGTTGACACAGTATTGGTTGTTAAGGGGGTCGAAGGAATTCCACCCCTCAGCGAGAGAAGAGCCAGCCGAGGTGACTGAGAGTGGCACAATATTTTCCAATCAACCCTCCACTCGAAGTTTCACGAAAAATTGGATTCTAGCGTCGAGCGCGAGGGTCGTGTGGCCTGTGTGCA
The DNA here is from genome assembly GCA_916610145.1 of Eristalis arbustorum. NCBI lineage: Eukaryota > Metazoa > Arthropoda > Insecta > Diptera > Syrphidae > Eristalis > Eristalis arbustorum. Next base: position 63,384,312 of record OU744318.1, on the reverse strand, counting down.
TATGCGCGCGCGTGTGTGTGCTCTGTTCGCGTGTTCGTGTCTTCCTGATTTCTGCGAGAGAACACAGAAAAAAGCCACCCCTTCGGAGCAAGTAAGTGTAGCATCGGGAGCCCAGCGAACGACGAACGACGAAGTGAAATAAAATAAATAAGAAGCAACCCCATTTGACGACATTATCCTTACCGTTTTCGTTTGTCCTCGTGCTCGGCTTGCTCCTGCTGGCGGCTGCCTGCCTTGCTGCTGGTGGTGGCAATGGTGACGGGGTGATGGCGGGTGGTGGTTGTCGCTGCCGCCATGAGCACAGCCATGGCCATAGCTATCGTCATCGTCATCGTTCTCGTTTTTGTCCTCGTTCTCGTCGTCGTCGCCGGCTCGGGGAAAATCATCACACACACACCCACACACAGGGAAATGAGGAAAAATCTGGGGAAAATCAAGAAAAATCGACTTCGTTCGTCGGTTCGCTCCCCATTATTCGTCTTTCCTCACCGCTGTGCCGTCTGATTCACTGCCACTGTGGGTGGTGGCGGTGGTGGAAAAGAAATAAGAAATCGACGGGAAAAAATTATCCTTCCACCCTCTCTGTGTCTCCCTCGCGCCCAGCACGTCTCGTAGCCCATGTCTTAGCCCGCGCTAGTGAAGCTGAAAGTTGTAGAACACCGCCAGGAGACTCATTCGCTCGCGCTCTGTCTCTCCTCGCTTTTCCGTCTCCCTCCTCCCCACAGCCAAGCCGACGACGATGATGAAGACGAAGACGAAGACGAAGGAGAAACTGCAAAAGGAAAACTCCGGGGAAATCCCTGGGGGCGAATTCGGGATAATAATACGTACAAGCGTCGTTTTCCTCGTCATCGCAGTCAGTCGTCCTCGAGGAGAAAAAAACGTTCGTTTTGGGGTTTTCTTAATGCCATCTCGTGTATGGTTTTCCCTTTTGTGAAAGACGAACTCCCCGACTCGAGAGCGAAACAAAAGAAAACCAAAAAATTTGGGGAGCGGGACGGGGAAATTAATTTAAATTACAATTTGGCGTTCTTACTTTAGTTTCGCTGTGATAAAGGGAAACTCGCGGAACACTCGCATTTTTTTTTTGTAAATTATTCGAGAAAAGTTTTCCTTGTTTTTCCTCCCGCCTGCATGTGTGTGTGTGTCAGCCATAGGCCCGTCAGCCGAGTGGGGTCTGAGTGTGCTTTTTTCCTCGACTTCGTGTGGCCGTGCGGCTGATAGAGGCACAAATTTGTTTTGAATTTCACCGAGAGATAAACGTTTTGTGTATTTATTTTGCTTTGTTGAGAGGGAAATTTAATTTATTGTCTGGTAGGTGCATGAAAGATACATCTGTGCACGGTGGCAAGAGCTGCTGGGACACGGTGTTCCTCGACGGGGAGGGTACAAGCAGTCGGCGAGTGGAATTTAGTGCCTGCTCGGAGGAGACTGGCATTTTTTGGTGTCTTTTCTTGTCGTCGGAGAAATACGAATTCCACACATTCATCATGGCGCCGAATTGGAAATTCAAGAAATCCACAAATCTCGTGTCGGTGGCGTGTTCCTTTGAAGGAATGTGAAGGGTTACTGATGGCTGTCCGCTGGGCGGCGGTGTTGGTACTGTTCTCCTCATGAAAAGATTTATATTTAATCAGAGGTACATACTTGTCACTTGGTTACATTTCGAAGCCCATTGGAGGCAACACGGCCGTGAAGGTCAAACAAGACTCTAGACAAATCGACGCGCTCTCATGTGACTTCGTGCAGAACTCATTTGCCAACATTAGACACACGTTCGTCCGGAAGTCCTGGTATATCTCGGCCACATTGACGCAATTGGTCATCCATAGCCAGCCGTTCATGAGGCGTTTGCTGTCATTGAATTGCAGTCGACCAAAACGCGCTCGTAAAGGCAAAACGAAGTAGTACGTGCTGTCTAAGTAGAAAAGCAGAGAGCCACATCGTGCAGATCGACTCGGCTCCCTAGGAAATACCACGAATGCCATCAGTAACCAGATTAAACAGAGTAACTCTTGACACCACCAGTTTTTTGTTGGCTCAAGAGGCAGTTGAGTGCGTAATAGAGCCCTCTTTCGAAGGGCCAAGCTGACTTAAAGCATTCAACACCTAGAACATTCCTGTCGTGCTCTACTGCGTGGAAACATAATGCACCGCCACTCTCTAGTGATTCCGCCAATTATACCTCAGTCAAACGGCTGGATGGAGCTGTTGAGTGCCTACACTTGGTAATAGGGCTCCTCGGTTCGATTCCCAGTGAAAGCAACGTCTTACCGCTTGTATATGGTTTTAAAATCTGCTCCAGCCACCATTTGCCGTCGGGATCAAATTAAGGGCACTGGGTACCACGATGGTCCATCAATGGTCTAAGTGTGTTGGCAATTTCATCTGGCAGCCCAATAACCTGTGCGTCCTCGGCCATCCAAAGCCCTACAGTATTTATGTTACATGTAGAAAGGGATCAAAGTGACCAACTACTAGTTCCTTTATCCCACAGTCACATGGTTAATAAAATGTATAGGCTCAGTCAATTACTAGTGTTTGAAGAAGACTCAACCACTGTATGGGCTGTATAGCTACGTGGGTCTAAGCAGGCATCTACAGGCTCAACAGCTAAGATGGCTGGGCAGTGTAGAGCCCATGGACACTGCTCTAGGCCGCAGAGCCTTCAACTCGTAACCACTGGGACAACCCATGAAGCCCGTGATAGAGCACACTAGTAGAGAATGAGCTCAGTCAACTCGGGATGCGTTATTGGGAGCAACTGCTAGTAGAGGCTTCATTGGTTGAGTAACAGGTACCACACTGTACGTCAAAGAAGAAGAACAACACCAAGTTTATCACCTGTCAAGGCATCGCTTTATTATCCATTCATTAGTGTCACTGTATGCATCTATCTAAGATATGTTGATTCTCGCAGAGAGTACAAGCAAAGCATCGCCCACATCTTCAGATATAATGTATTTTCGAAAATACCCAGTCGGTCGTTTTCGCTTCAAACGAATGAAAAATTCAACTGTTCAATCAAAGCCGATACCGAGAATGAGAGAGCGAACCTACCGAGACATGTGTCATGGCAAATGACAACTGCCGACTGATCAGAGTAGTTAATGGGTTGGAAAAGGCAGCCAGGTATTCAATTTTACGGCTTCAGTCAAATCTCTCGACGAGATATCCGAACAGTTTCGAATTAGCCTGTGTTGAGTAGCCAGCCCATAGATGCATTATGGGAAAGTGCCAAGCTGCTCGCTAAAATCGCCACCACACTGCCAGATGACAGAACCTACTGTAACATAGGTACTCCCTTAGCTTTCTTCAAGTTACAACACAATAATCAAAGCAAAATAAAAGTCAATGACAGATGGAGTACAGGCAATACATGCGAAATTACCAAGCAAATCTAGCCCAGTCTTGACTCTAAAGGATAATCTGTTCTCCCTAAAAATATCCAAAATTATCACCGAAATGTGACTAATCACCTGGCGATGCCTATGAAGTCTGCACGCGATAAGACTTACACTGTTTACGTATGATTTCTGCAAAAGCCACCCTAAGTTCGATCTGAGAGAAAAGGCCATCAAAGCGATATTGGACTTCGCGGATGACTCTGGCTGGCTGTAGTAATAATCACACCGCCCCAATTCCTCTTTTTTTTCAAACCCACATGTTTGTACAACGGGCGCATTATTACACTCATCACCTACCTACCTAGACCCATCACCGAAGCAGTATAAGAATCTTAGAAGAAGAAATTCTAACTTTCAGTAGAACAAATCTTTGAGTGACGACAGGAAATCAATTACTTTTTATTGTTGAACCAGAAGTGTGCTGTGCACCTGTTTCCAGATAATGGCAGAAGCTACATATTACTGTCGAACCGATTCGTTGGGAAACACTTAAAAGCATTGCATTGCGACCTAATTGCGGTCTGGTTGTGGTCGTAAATGGGCAAAAGCACACACTTATTTTCACAACAAAATAGCAGTTGAGACCTAACCGAGTGCCGGAAATATCCTGTTAACCGCAAGATTCACACTATCATCGTCTGTTTAAAACGCCGATAACGATTGACCTCATTTTGCAAGTTTGCTAAATTTTGTCTAAATTTTCCTGTATTGAAAGGCCGAGTTTCGTGGCAAAGTCAAGTTAGAGGTTTTCAATTCAGTATTGCTTACTATGGTCATGAAATATTGGTTATGAATAAGATCGCGAATGCAAGCTGCAGAGATGAGATGTCTTCGTGCTGTTTTGGGAATTATGCACTGGGATAGGGTGAGTTACGTAAGGAACTCAATGTCGAGCAGCTACTTCTCCAAATGGAAAGACCGAAGCACGAGTGTCCTCATCATCATGTCTTCGGAGGCGCGCTTTAAATGCAACCATTAGGAACGCGGCTCCTTGGGAGACCCAGGAAACGGAGGCTAGATCAAGTCCAAGCGTCTTGGCAAAAATTCTGATGAGTTAGTATCGATGGCGGGGGATCGAGTGTTCTGGAGATCTCTAGTACGTGTTTTACCCCCACGACCCCTTTATTGGATCAAGCGGTTCGGCACCTTACACTGTATCGCATGCTACTGCAAATCTTGGTCTTCACTAACAATACCCTTGTGTCAGGTCAGCCTGCCACAAAGCAGGTTGCGGACCCTTTCAAGTCTTACTGACGACAGTAATCAATGATTGTCTGGACTGTGGCTATCATTACGACACATGTAGGATAAGTAAATAAATCAGATTTTAGGCTGACGCATGTTCGAATGAGCATAGAAATCGTTATTTTTTGGTTCCTTAGTTCCACTGAGAAGCATCTTGAGCTGGTACATATACCATCACATAACGACGTGGGTTGAGTACAGTACTTTACCGTACTGCAGCGTGTTATCTGGCAGTTCGGAGACGCCAAGATAAGGCTAAGGCTATTGCTACTTCATTCATGGAGGTAGTTTCGTGGCATCAACATCGGAGCTAACATCGACCCTCAACTCTGCCGAGAAACCATATCATTTTCATTCATCCGCTGATGTTCATTCGTTAAAATCCAAAACAGCATGAACATTTTGTGCTGCCGTCGTGCCACATGTGTTCACATTGTACTAAGTGCTTTTCGACTGAGGGATAACGTTGAAATTCTATGCGACCCCCTTACGACTAAAGCGTACACATTTGGACAATCCAGTTTTGAACGTACTTATGGACATAGTGTGGATTGCGCCCAGCTTCTCTATCAAATTGGCATGTGCTGTGATTTCAAGTGGTGTAAGACCCCCGAATGGCACGAAGTCAGCAATGCTTACTTAAATCAGCCACCTTCGGTATAGATGTCGGTGAACTCTCCAACTATAGACAACTTATAGACAGCCGCAGTCACAACTGCTGATGGTTTGGAAAGGCGACACTATGCTACCGGGTATTCGATGTAAAGGCTGAATTATCTAATCTGGCTAAGTCCAGACATCAGAAGGGAGACCTCAATCAGAGTAGCATTACAAGATTTGTCGAAGAAGTAGTTCTAACTTATTCATTTATCTAGTGTTCCTCTTCTCCCCACAAATCGTTGAGCGAGAGGAAATCAAGTCCTTCCCATTGCTGAAACAGAAGTCTAGTGTGAACTCTCCAACTACATCACGGCATCCACATCCTGGCAATACCCCTCACGTCATTGCAACCGAGATCATTTTTCTCAGCCGCTCCATATCACACGCTGATCTTCAATCCATCGCATCGCCTCGAACAAGGTCAATTGTCTTTCGCAACTTAATCACCACCCCCTTTGATTGGGCCCACGTTACGTGAATGTCACCGACTGGCATACGTCACAAGCTGGATGTGTTGACACCGCCAACCACACTCAAACGAGTAACTGTCATAAACCTCATCAAACAAAAACACACAAAATAACAATCACTTCTTCGGGTTTAATTAACTTTCACGAACCGTTCTTTTGATCTACATTCCCATTTGAAGTTTCGATAAAAGAAAAAAGCAGACATCGCCATCGCCATCGCCAGCACCTACAACAACAGCGACAATGAAACGGAACTAAACGCGCTAGAGAGACTGTCATCGCGTCAACTGCCATCGCAGACGCGTACCGTTAACGAAGTGAAAACCTCACCGTCACCATCGACACCATCACCACCACCACCACCACCACCACCCTGTCACATCAGAGACGACAAGAAGACGACACAAGAAAAGTAGGCGTTCGATGTATGATGTGATATTGGTTCCATGTTAGCGGCACGCATAGTATCTGTATCTCGTAGATACAACATAATTTACAACTCTCCAGTTAGTGTCGGCATTTTTTAATTAGCGTCTTTGATCTACCTATTTAGCCAACAGTGCGATCAAAGGCATTCTGCCGCCACCTCAATCACCCGATCCTCCACCAAAACTGGGACTGGGATCGCCCCCCTCCCTCGGCGAGCAATCGCTGGTGATCTTGTCATCCAGCGCTTCCGCGGCGGGTCATTATGAATCGGCGAAAACAAAGCAAAACAAGACAACGCTTTATGACGCCATTTTTGGCCCGCATCTGTGTCGAAGATGCGAAGACTCGCAGGTTCCCAGATTCCGAGAAGCGGCTGGGAGAGGCGGCTATTAATTTACCGGCGCGCATCTTCTATTTCTGACATCTGTGTGGAGTGGGGGGTCATTGGCGACACAAGAGAATTGTCACCAGCCCGGCCGGTGGGGGAAGAGCTTTTGTTCTCTGGCCACTGCCGCTGGTGTCCATTGTCCGCGTTCAAATAGACTGACGGATCGTATTTCATCATCCGTCAGCCTGCGCCTCTGCGGTGACGGGCATTGTTCCCGCTTTCGAGGCTGTCAAATATTTCCCACGTGTCACTCACACCAGCGAGGACGAGCAAATGGCCCGCACAGTGACACTCTGGGTGGCAGCTATCTTGACAGCTCTTATCGGTGTCCGCGTCGTCGTCGTTGTTGTCGCTTTCACTCGTTCGCTCCTTTCAGCTGTCAAATGCAGATTTTTGTCTCGTCGATTTCAATGACGTTTCTGTTATTGTTTTCGTTCACAAGCACGCTGTCACGGAGAAAGGCGATGACTGCGCGCGGGCTCATGGGGGCGGAATGGGAAAAATCACACACACTCTCCCTGTGCCCCGATGGGTGATAGGAAAGCAAATAAATTTCATTCCGATGGGAGGGCACTTTTTGGGGGGAAATTTATCACCTCCTGTCGAATTTGTTGAAATAGTGAAACTCGCCGACCCGTCGGCGCGCGGGTGGAGACGACGAACTCAACAAAAAGAACAGTGAAGAGTGTAAGTGAACAACGGATGGATTTATTGTCGTGCGAGTGACACTTTGGAGCGAGTTTGATGGCTTCTCGGAGGGGGGTTAATGGCGTTGGCTGTAAAGCGATTAGGGAGCTCGTTAAACTGAATTCGATTTCGGTCGAAAGCTCAGTGTCTTTATAGGGTCGCATCTGTGGCCTGGTGGCAGACAAGGCGGGTGTAGTTTCTGCTTTGTTTTACTGTGTCAGCTAGTGACTGCCTAGCATTCTGTGCGCCGGCTGCTGCTGCATTTGTCTGAGGTGTGCAACCGGTTAAGATTTAACAACTTTCCGCGCTCGTCAATCATTGAGAGGGAATGAAGGTAATTGAATCGTCAAATTGTGTCTAGGCAAGGAGTGCAATGGCATCATAAAAGGTGGAAGCGACATCAATTCTTAACCGGAGGGTGGGCGATGATGGGAGTCGCGCCTCTAAGCCGAAAATGCTGAAATAGTGAATAGATTTGGACTCCACGCTTCTATTTCAGGTCATTTATTGAACATCTGCTAAATCCTGTGAATTGTTGATTACGTATCCCCAACCTGACTGCTAAGTGACTACCGAGACATAGTGGCTTAGCGCATCGTCAATTCCTACACTGCTCCACCAGGGTCCAGTTACTAACTTGGCTCAGACGGTAAAACTAACCTCTTGGCAGGCAGTATCAATTGCATGGACAGCACAAGTGCTTGCTGGAGTTGCTGAGTCACGACTATTTTCCCATGAATCAAGTCGCATCACTCGCAAATGCAACGAGTATGAGAAAGGAGTGGTCTATGGTCAAGGTCCTATCAGATCTACTGTGTCTGTGAAACCTTAACACATGCCTTGATATCTGTCGCGCAATGTACTACATTGTCGTGTGATTTTTTGAAAATAGGACCAGAACTGACTACATACAGTGGACTCTCTCTAAGTCGAATTTTTCCCTAAATAGAATTTTTTGCTAACCACACTTTTGCATTCTCCTCAATTTTTCATACAAAAAAAAAACACTCTCTGAGTTGAACAGTGTCTAACTCGAACACATTTTGATTCGACTTATGTAGAGTCCACTGTATATCAAATGTTGACACACATAGTCGGCAGATGTGCAATAGTTTTAAATGCACACTCTACCCGGACGGCACTAAGATGGACCGCGGGGTTGATGTGAATGTTTTCCGACTTCGTGAACACTTCCACTGCATACACAGACTACCGGACTGTGTGTTCAAGACGAAACTAATATCCTTTCGGACAGCGTGTCGTTGAGTCAAAATACACCCCAAGTATCTTGCCAATGCAGAAGGTTGTCATGTGTGTTAAAAGTCAAGTAACCAACGAAGGCATTCCCTCCTACACATCATATTTAAAACTAGTACAAAAATGTCGTCGTCGTCAGAAGTTTGACTCATAATGTTATATGACATTCAAGAAGGGCCGATGAACTGACTAGGTAGGAAGCCATTATTCACTGCTCTCCTGCAGAGGAGGTGCACGTTCCACTAGAACTAGTCACAGTGAAAATCTCTACTTAAATCACTACCTTAAAATAAGAAGCCTCAGTCGAGTCAGACTCAAGAGCTGCAAAATGCCAAGTAAAATCGAGCCAAAGTACAACAGATCTCCTATCCTTCAGAGAGGCAGTGTTGGACACTGGTCGATAGGAGATCGTGTTGTCCGACTAAGACACATTGGCGCAATTGCGCAAACCTAACTGAGAGGGAGACCATAAGGCATTTAATTTGTGCCAGCTTTGCTTTAACTAGGTACAGCCAGACAGTGCGCTTGGTGGATCCCTCTTCAACTTCTTTGAGAGAAAGAGATCTCTGCAAATGATGTTAAGGATCTAGTATCTTCATGATGTACCTCAGGTTGGAGTTTAAGGTATGTCCAAAATGCACTAATGAGGTAACAGCGGTCATTGTGCTACTTGGGTTCTCATCGAACCACCACTTCTTTATACTACATACCCTACGTCACGCACTTATGTCACTTAGGTAGGAAGCAGTGACTAGATTTGGCCCAGCACGTTGATCCTTCAGTCTTTGCTGCAACAAATGAAGGTATGGTCATATTAGAAGTCTGGCCTGCAGCAAGCCCTGGCGAGCCATCAATATGCACTCATCTTTGCACCATTTTTTAAGCCGCTTAGGACAGCTAGGAATGGAAAACAGATCTGCTTGTCTAGCGCTGCAAGCCAGTCCCGAATTTCGACAAGGAAATGCACGGTCAGTGTGCTTGTGAACCTGTAAAATCACTTTGTCATAGCAGCTGGAGTTCAACCTCCCGACTGGAAGTAACAAAATTATGCTCCACACATTTTTTAAAACTCGGTATACTGACCAGAAAGCTGAGAATGAGCAAAACACGAATATCCACTCATGTCTGCGGGGAAAGTGTGTGAAACAAAAAGCACCGCGAACTCTAAGAGCTCTGTCAAGATGAGCATGAAGTTCAAAAGCAAAACAAAAGCTTTGATAACCATGGCTCAGCCACATCATGCACATGTACACCAATCCCCTGCTAAGAGGATCTTCGAATCAGAGTCTACACCTCCTAGTTCGAGAAGACGAAGTAAAATACCGAATTTTAGTATTCTGAGCCGAATTCGAAGTCCATAACGATATCTTTGTGCTCACGATCATAATTTTGGAAAGCAGGTCATAAACCACCCCAGACTATGAATTGATTCAGGGATGCCCATCAGGACAGACATACAAAAATCGCACATACCAAACCAAGCATTAGTCAATGGTTCGGAAGAATGTAATATTACGCACAGATATTGTCATCTATTCGGACAGCTTGTCTGCAATCAAATCTCTGAGCGGAGTTAAGTAACATTACGTAAAATACGTTAAATGCCGCCTATCTTCAGTGGTATTTCATTATCCTATTCATGTGGGTACAGAGACATTCCGGCAAACTTCGAAGCAGACACTCTCACCAGAAATTGCTCTACCTCAACGCTCCTTCCAACTGGTGACCAGCCCTCCAAACCTATCGCTACTGAAGAACATCTACTAAGACTCGAAACGCTTGATTGTTGTGTTCTACTGACACTGGATGACTCATCACTACATGGTCTTTTCTTGATCTAAATCGCTTACGTGTCCTGATCAGTGTGAGCAGTCGAATCTCAGAGTCATTGGTGGTGTTATAACCAGGCGCTGTGCCGTCGATATCCATCGCCTCCAGATTAGGCATTCCCTATAATGACTTCCAGTACGGACGCCTTGGACAAAACGTCACTATAGACAGCTATAACTTCGAAGTCGTGAATGACTTTGTCTGCATACGCTCCGAAGTTACACAAGCTATGACACCCCCGCGGAAATAAAACGGAGGATCACGTTGGCCAATTGCTGCATTTTGGCACTTGGAAGGCCAGTGAGGAATAAAGCCATCTCTCGAAGAACCAAGATGTCCCCATATAAGACCTTGATAGTCCCAGTCCTGCTGTATGGCGCAGAAGCATGGACACTAACTAAAGCGGACCAGCATATTCTTGGTCGCTTCGAGAGAAAAGTCCTTCGAATTGTCTTGGGTCCCGTAGGAGGAGACGAACTGTACGGGCTGTAGAGCGAGCTCGAATCTCTCATCTCTGTCACGTAGAGCGAATGGACACTAGTGCTCTGCCAGGAAAGTCTTCGACTCCAACCCCGAGGGACAACGCGGTAGAGGAAGACTACGCCTCCGGTGGCGCACGCCGCTAAAAGGGGACCGCAATAAGTTGAACTTGCGTGGCTGGAGGCAACTATCACAAGACCGGGCTAGATGGAGAGGCATGTTGGCTGAGGCCCATATCGATCCCGGCTTGTAGCGCCGGCCAAAGGAGAAGAAGAAAGAGTTCTGCAGAAGCAGCAGATATGAAGAGGAGAAGGAGATCATTGAACGACTTCTATGCAATTGCAGCGTTTTCTCCTCTCGCAGATTCAACCGCTTAGGTGCTTTGTACTTCATGACAGAGCTAAGTAATATGAATCAGCAGCAGTCATCTACATCGCGTCATTAAAGGATGTAAGTTGCTTGCGAGGACTAAGCATCAACTAGATCCTTGTGGTAACACAGAGGGTCTACTCTGGCCTAGCTGTGACTACGACCTACGGTAGTCAGCCACTCCAATCTAATCTTACCTAGACTGCCAGATGTGCTCCTCCGCTCAAATGTGAGCACGGCTAGTCGATCCTGTCAAAAGTGTATGTCCACTACCCCCATTTATTGCAGCTCTGCCAGATCCCTCGACATTTTTAGAAGACCCACTTTCGCGCAATTACCTTGTCTTCCCCACCACCCCAGTGTTATTCCACCCTCCACCCCTTTCGCTGGTGGATGATGATCACCCACCCCTTCTCGTTCGCATGACTATTTCCCCCCACTGTCATCGTCGCCACGCAGTAACCAAACAAATGATGGTAGCAATGGAAGCGGCCGCAACCGCAGCAGCAGCAACAGCAGCAGCAGTGGCAGCACCCATGGCCTCACCGAGATAAGGCTATTTTAAGCAAACACACACATATCGACACCGACGACCACGAGTGACTGACTAACTGGCTGACTGCTATTTCCAGGTAACTCCAGGGAGTGTACCCACTCGCACGGGCGCTGCCGGCAGAGGCGAAGATAGCCGCCTCACTCTGCCACTCTTTACGTGTGCACTCGAATATTATATATGTTTATTCTCCACCAACTCTAGATAACACACAATGTCAGTGAATTGTTCGACGTTTTCGACACAGAAGAAGGCGAACAAAAAAAAAGCAGAAAAACAAAATTCCGCTCCGCTGTCGTGGATTGATTAATGAGCATTGCCTTCGATTGAATTGAGGTTGCTTCGGAGCGCGCTGATAATCTAGAGGAAGCGGAGTGTGAGAGCGTAGATAAATATTTTATTTTCCTTGTGGGGTGTGTGCGTGTGGGTGTGGGTGTGACTCTCCCCCTCCCACGATGTGCACCCGCTGTTTGTTTAGGATTTTCGTTCGATTCTGCTTTTCTGGAATAATTAGGAAAGCAATAAACCGACAGCAGAAGGATTTACTGCCGGACGATGGTGGACGGATATTTGTTTAAGAACATTTGACAGGTTCCAACGCCCACTCGACGGTAGACACTCAGGCGGTGGGGGTGTTGGCTTGTCTAGGGGGTGGCGCATTGTTTCAGTGTCTACTCATTTCAGTTCGCTTCTGTTTCCTAATCAATGTCTTTTTTCCTTTCTTTCGTTGCAGGTACGTGAGCTTTTCATTTGTGTCCACACGTAAGTACTCGAATATTTCATCCCTTACCGCGGAGGATCCTCCGAAGAACGCCCTCAAGCAGCCGCAGCCACAGTCTGTGTCCCAGGACCGCCCCCGAAAAAACTTGATCGTCTCTAGAGCTCCTGTAATTAATCACCGGATATCGCTGCTCCCTGCCCGGTGCTCGTTCATCTTCAGCTCCTCTCGTGTGTGCACACACACTCGGGGATGGGAGTTCTTTTTTAAATTATGCAGAGTCCTCCCAGCACGTGTGTGTGTTGTGTCTCCTAGTCGCTGCTTCCTTTTTTCCCGGCTGACAGGAGAGCTTATCTACTGGAAGCAGTGGCACCCGCTCGGAAGGGCAGACTGTGACTGCGTCCCGAGTGATTGATTGATTGATTAATTGCTTATCGCCGGAGTGCGGCAGCTGCGTTAGTATTCAATTGCCGATTAGGTTCGTGGTTTGATGGGAATCCGATGCTCGTGCAATTTTCGCCGAGGAACAATCGATTTTCGACGAGGGAGAGTGAATGGGGGAAGAGTAGTGGCCGAACGGCCTACCCCTGTGGTACGTCAATTTGTTTCTGTGTAGAAAATCGAGTCATCGATCGAGGAAGATTGCAATTCGGTCCCCGCTCACAGGAGAGTTCCACATTTAGACCTCTCCCATCCACTGCATCGGCCCACCATCACCCATTCGAACATTTTAATTGGAATCAATTACATCGCCAGACACAGAGCACAAGAGCCTCACTTCAACAGCTCAAGTGTTCAAAATCACACTCAACTTGGGTGTCTGTCTCTCGGCGTTGTTCCGCTCTCAAGTCGCCTGGAAGACTTGCCATCAAAAGAATTTAATTACACTCGTCAAATGTAATTATGTTCAATTCTGTTCGATTTTTCATCTCACATCGAATTTCTGTTCCGCGTCGGGGGTGGAGTCTTGGCAGACGCCCCCCACCCCCACCACCCCTACTCAGGCAAACACCCACTCTCGACTTAATTAAATTCCCATCGAACCGGAGACGAGAGTTGTGCGTCGCTGAAGCGTTGCGAGACTTTCACACCATCTCTCGTTGGATCGGCAGCTAAAGCCACCACCCACCCACCGTCGTGCCGTGCCGCTTCAGCAGCAAACCCACTTTAAGCCACTTAAGTGAAAAACTTTTAATTGGTTTCACTTTTGGAATATGGACGAATGCGAATCAATTTCACCGGAAAACAAAAAAACGCACACACACACCGCACGCAGGGGCGGAAGGAAAGAAAATATTTTGCATGCGCATATAAATTAGCCGCCGGGCGGGTGGGTCTGGGGCAGGATGGTGACGGTTGATGGAACGTGAAGCATTCAACTTGAAGTGCTCCACAACTTGTTCCGATTAGCAGCAGGGGCTGATGCGAAGGTGGCAACAGATGCGGGCAACGGTCGGCACTGCTCGGGTGCAGAGAGTGAATTAAGTCCTTTTCTTCTCTCCTTTGTGTGCTTGCGAGCAGCAGTCATCAGTTGACCTTTGGGTGGTATTTACGAGGGTTTTCTCGGGGAATTTAGTTGAGAAGGGATAATGAGGTACCGAGCTGTTGTGTTGCTGGTGAAATTTACTTCGAACCCGAACGGCGGCCGTTTACAACGCACTAGTGCCCTCGATTGGCCTCGGGTCCTTCTTTGAAATTTGTTCAAATTGTCTGCTGAGTGAATAACTTCGTTCAAGTGTGCTGGCGATTTTAAATCACCTTACGACTGTGTAGCTCATTGAACATCGCCTCGTCGAGGATGGTAGGCGGGTGGCTGCTTGACGGCTAAAGGAACTAAAGGATGACCAGATAGCAATGATGCCAATTGGATTTCCATTTGGAATTTTTCAAGAAATTTGTCAAATTTTGACCCGATATGATAATAAAAATATAACAAGCGAGTCTCGGGATGTAGCCTTCAGCAACCACTTATGTTGTGCGTCGAACCGGCTGGAAGGAACGTACATTTTTTCAGGACTCCGAACGGCCAAGTTTGAGAAGCTTTCCCGAGGCGGGAATGCTCTTTTAACATTGCCAGTGACTCGAAGGAAGAAAATTGCTTTGAAATTTTATCGTACTAGGATTCGAATCTGAATGGGAGCCAACGCACACACCCACACCGCCACATTTCCAGTTGGGAATTGCATATTGAATACCATTCCCAGCTTTCGGCCGTCGAGCCTCGTTTATTAAACGATGTCAGTCAAAGGTTTGAAGCCAATTGGTTATGTTGTCCATTCCCTAATGCCTGCTGTAAGCTGAAACCTCTAATTACAAAAATCGACTAGAGGAAAAAAGTGTCACAATGGGTGGTAATTATTAATGGGAAAGTAAAAACTTTTTATTCAAAGTATTAGCCATTGTTTTCTACACATTTTGACCACCTTTCGGGCAATTTGTGAATACCACGCGAATATAGTTATTCGTCTTTTAAAGCAAACAAATCAGATACCCAATTTTCGACTTCTTCGTAGGAACCGAAGTGCTGCTCAGTCAATGCGTGTCCCTTCGATGAAAACAAATGGTAGTCGGAAGGAGCCAAGTCTGGTGAATACGGCGGGTGGGGTAGCTGCTCCCAGCCAAGTGTCTTGATTGTATCCTGAACCGGGTTTGCTTTGTGTGCAGGTGCATTGTCAAGGAGCCAATTCTGGTCGTTTCTCGATCAATGCATGGTTCAAATTGATAATTTGTTGTCGGTAGCGATCAGTATTAACGGTTTCACCAGGTTTTAGGAGCTCGTGGTACACCACACCTTTCTGGTCCCACCAAACACACAGCATTGTCTTCTTGCCGAATCGATCTGGTTTTGTAGTCGATGTTGATGGTTGTCCCGGATTATCCCATGATTTTTTCCGTTTAGGATTCTTAAAATAAATCCATTTTTCATCGCCAGTAACAATCCGATGCAAAACCGATTTGCTTACGTGTCTTTGAAGCAAAATTTCACAAGTGTTTTTTCGGTTTTCCATCTGTCTTTCATTCAATTCATGTGGCACCCATTTTGCACACTTTTGGATCTTCTTCACAACAAATGTTCCCTGTCGAGATATTTGTATCTTGACGCTCACTTCATACCGGTATACCTGGTAAAGCTATAACATCAGTCGGAGATCGAATACAAAATATGTCACTTTTGTCAATTAAGGCAGACAACAGAGCCCCTAAAAAAACCATGCTTACTTTACATTCATGAAGGATAAAGAAGTCATTGGTATCCGCTGATCCAATGTCTTAAGTAGCTATTCCCTGAATGGATGGAGAGTCTTCCACCGCGATCTAGTGAAACCACGCAACAGACTACGCAGCGTTCAATATGACACACTCAAGTGAATACCACTGCAGTCGCTAGCTAGTTAGGGTTGTTGCTTGAGAATGAGATGGAGAAGCTGTGGTATTGAACATGCCACATCCGACACCCCAGCGGCAAGACAATAAAATAACTCAGAATTGGTCTTTCCGCGTGGACAACGTAAAACGTAGTCGCGGTCAAAGTTTAGATGAAATAATCTTCAGTAAAAAGTAAACGGCACGCATTGATTCATCAAATCAATCAAAAATCAGCGACGACATCGTAGGAGTCATCAGAGGGCCGAAATCCGACTGAGCTAAGGGAAGTAAGTCCATTGCTTCAGATGGTATCCGCCTCAAACAACAAAAATGTCCGTATATGCGCCCATGTCTGATTTTGAAGGTCGCCAGTTTTCGCTGTTTTTCATCGTCTTATTGGCCCGTTTCCTCAAGCTTCCTGAATGCCGATGAAGTCACCAGTCACGTGCAAGTTAAGGGACCTTGCATTCCACATAAGTGGATAGAGGACGTGAGCCGCTGCAGCAACCAGCCGTCTTGCGCGATTTATTGTTCTCTCACGAGGACATGAGGACACTTTTATATCGATTGTGAATGGTGAAGCTGCTGTCTGAGCATTGTCAGTGAGCATTGAAACCTAGACGCCTCCTTAATCAGTTCTTTTATGGTACCGGCCTCCTCTTCTCTGAATATTTTTTTGAACTGATCTCCGAATATGTCGTTGTAGCTTCCCTGAGATGACTAGGAGATCTTCTACAGATATAAGACGTTACCTCCATCATTGGCTTCCATCATTATTTTCCACGTTTTCGTCTCTGAACAAACTTTCGTGGCTCAGGCGGGCTTCGTCGTAAATCGGCTCAATTACTGCGTAGGCCACTCATGCTCTCTGGAATGTACCACCGATTGCTTTAACACTTTCATACCAACACAGTCGTTTCTCGATAGCAGTAGCAGATTGCAGACCCGCAAAACAACACAGCCTCCTCCTCCATGTTGTACTGTCAGAGACAGATTTTGTTGTTCACGATGCTCTGGATGTGGTTTTCCCAGACTTCTATTAAAGTCCGTAGAGAAAATAGCCATCCTTTTGGTAGTTTAGCTAACAAAAGAGATATTTGTAGTCTCATTGCGGGCAAAATCAAGTGGATCCTTTTCAAACATGCACAGCAGATGTGGCGCCATTTGTTAGAAGTTTAACAGCAAATCCGAGCGCTCTGTTCGTCGATTATCTGATAGACCACCCGTATCAGTGGCAACGGAAGTCTAGATCCTTAAAATAATCTGCAATCCATCCCTAACTTTAGTGCCACACAAGGAAGAAGGGGAAAGACCACAGCTCAAGGCCCAATTCCGGTTGAGATGCGGTCACAAGTTACAAATGTCTGTGATGCGAACATTGTAATGCATCTGATGCATCGAGGTTTCCTATGAGTAATCAATTGTTTGGTATTCTCGCAATAAGCCCTCAATAATGGTCCCCTCAGTGTGGCGAATTCGTGCTTATGTCACTTTCGTGCTCAAAAGAGTGTAAAAGCACATAGAGAGAGACACTTTAGTATTTTTTCACGTTGCAGAAAAAAAACATTGCTTTTATAAAATATCTAAAACCAATTGCCCATGGTTGTCGATAATAATAATAATAATATGGGTGGCGCTACAGCCCGTAGAGGGCCAGGGCCTAGCTTCTCAGCAACCAATCGTGTTGTGCGTGCTATTGTTCTCTCACGAGTGGAAGGGACCTACAGTTTAATGCCGACTCCGAACGGCCAAGTTTCAGAAGCTTTATCTAGACAGGAAAGAGGTGGGGCCGTGAAAATTATTTCTGTCGCTCGGGGAATCGAACCTACGACGTCGAGGTTGGGGTCGACGCACATACCCACAACGCCACGGGCCACCACTGGTTGTCGATACCAATGTGATTTCCTCAACATTGTCCTGGAGTAGATCGTGCACTAGATAGCACACTAGTGGCACTATCTTCCAGAAGTCCGTGTAATTGTTAGCATACGGCGATGACATGGCACGTGATTGGTAGAACTCATCGAGCCGTCAACGAGGCGTTTGCTAACATTGAGACGGATGCGGCTAAAATGGGTCTGGCGGTGAATGAGGGCTAAACGACGTACATGCTGTCATCAAGAATGAGCATACAACATCGACGTCTGGGATAGAGCGTCACAATGGGCAAGGACTTCACCATGTAGAGCCATGTAGAGCGGATGGACAAGTCAGCTCCGACCCGAAAAATCTTCGAATCCGAACATGTGGAGAAATACAACAGAGGACACCCGCGTTTAAGGTGGCGGACCCAAGTGGAGAAGGACCTCAACCAGCTTGATGTGAGCGACTAGATAACAGAGAGAGATGTCGCTAGTTGGAGCGGCTTGTTGGTTGAGACCCAGGTCAACCCCGGACTGTAGCTTCATCAAAGAATCATAAACAATATCATTCATCCTCCTAAGGCAGCCCCAACGTGACAATCCGCATCTCAATGCATCACTCATCAAATGTGATAATCTCCCTCGGGGTTATTAAAGTGAAGCCTTGAAATGAAAATTAATTGAAAAATCGAGTCGCCTTCCACCCGACCGCCCCACTCTGCCACAAAATCCCTTCCGTCACCTCTGGCTACCGTCTTCCTAATCCCAACCCCATTCCCACTCAAACCTCACATTTAACTCCCATCAATGCATCGTCTGGCCATCTGTCGCATAAGTAGCCCGACTCCGCTGGAATGTGACTTCTGGTGTTCTGATCCCGTCACCGGCGAAATCCTCACCCTAATCCGATTACCATGCATCTCGGCTGCAGGCTTCATATGCTTCCCTGACTGATGTCTGCATTTGATTGGATCGCAGACAGGTTCACCGTCTTGTAAACCAATAACTGGTGTCCTCCCCCCCTCCCCACTCCACCGTCAAAGGACAACTCTTCACATCCAAATCACTGTCACAGCCATTACATGCGCCTGTCATCTCCTTTTCAATTTTCCGTCGATTTCCACTTGAGGCTCTCTTGCGGTTGACATTAATTCAAGGGGCACCAACGTCGTGGAGCAACTCCCCCCGAGCGCCCATGCCACGAAAAAGAAAAAATTACTTTAAAATTTTCTGGCGAGTACGTGCGTGCGCTGTTAATGGCTCTACGGATTTGGATGCGGATTCGAATTCGGATCCGACTCCAGCCGGGGGCCCGAGCCACAGCCAGACGCGACTGCCCGGCCCGCCTTGGTGCGGCATTTCATATTTAATATGCAGAATGTATCACCGACGGTATTAAGCCGTTTAAGTCATAAATTGCTTGTTGGAAGTCCGTTTTTGGGGTTGAAACGACTGCAAGTTCATCTGATTGTGATTACGTTCGGTGTGTGGTCGTCGGTGGGTCGTCGGTGAGTCGTGCGCCGGGACGCCGGTGTTTGGCCGGCGATAGATGGAGATTCATTAATGACCTGCGAAATGAGCACAATTTGTCACTAGCTGTTGGTTTGATCTCGGTTTGGGACTTTTGCAGGAGGGCCCGTAAGTACAATCGATTTTATTGTTTTGCGACTCGAGTCGTTGGATGGAAGGGGGATGGCATTTAGCAGTGAAACGATGAAGCTCTGGGCTATGGGAGACATTTTGCTTCGTAGCACGACGCTAGAATAAGATTCGATCGAACTGCGAGTAGGCTTTTGGTGGGATGACGAATGGCGCCCAACGACTGACTCTTAAGGAAGAATCAGTCAAAGACAGGAAATGTACACGATGAGACGAAGTATGGCATTTCTCAAACAAATTTTGTGCCAAGTGATGAATGTGGTGCGACATCTTGAGAAGGTCGTGGGAAACTCAAACGTACGGGCTGGATGCTAGGTATAGACTTAGACAAGAAGTCGTTGATCTTTTGATGTGTAAGCGAACACTTGATGGCGATCCGAATCAAGGCTAAAAAAATTAAGCCTCATATGTGCACAGTCCGTCACGGAGGAGAAAGATTAAGCAACCAAAGACGCAAGTTCCTTGCCAAAAGCGGCGAGCGACGTCCTTGCATTGATGTCAATATCGTCCTCGGTGTCTGTAGCTCAAAGCTAGGTAAGAAGGGCATCTTTGTTAGAGCGTCTGGTCATAGCCCACACGACAGCAGTTGCGAAAGTGGGTTCAGACTTATGCCGTACACGGTGCCCACAAAGGAACATGGCGGTCTCCAGATCAATGCACCGTGAACAAAATTGACGAGATTGCAACGCGACACATTCCAGAAGGAATTGGACGTTCTGAAGTTCCGAGACGCAGACGTTGATTCGGCTCTCAAGGATCGCACGACTTAAACCACAAGAGATCTTCTGAGAGTCACTCTTAACCTCAAGTAGTGGCGAGTACTGAACAGCGATGGCAATATTGCCAAAAAGGCGCAACTGATGTGCTGGGTATCACTCCGTCATCAAAAAGGAAATGTATCACGAGGGGACGAAATATGGCATTTTCAAACAAAATTTGGGAGAAGCGATGAATGAGGTTGTGACTTCTTGAGAAGATCGTTCGAAACTCAAACGTGCGGGCTTGACACTAGAAACAGACTTAGACAAGAAGTCTTGAACTTTTGATGTGTAAGCGAACCCTTGATGACGATTCGAATCAAGGCTTAATTTTGCAACATAAGCCTCATACCCTCATGATGAAGAAAGATTACGCAACCAAAGACTGCTTCTACGAGCTCCTTGGCGAAAGCGACGATATCGTCCTTGGTGACTGTAACTCAACGATACCTAGCGCAATTGATGTGCTCCGCAATTAAGAGGATGCACAGGATGCATGCAAAGCGACACTGCATTGAAGGACGCAGACCTTTCTGGAGTTCTACCAACCGAAGAGAACGGACATGGTCGGGGTTCTCCAGAAGGGAAACATGCGACTGAGCAGATTGAGAGATGTTATTGCAGGAATGAACAGAAAATCTGCCAACATGTAAGAAGAACATGTCAAGTTGAAAATCAAACAAAGGCTATCTCTTCTAAACAAGCTCTCACTGGAGGAACTAATGGGATCCTCTCAGCGAATGAGGCTTGACGGCTTAGAGAGGAAAATTCCTAGAGTGATTTTCGTTCCCATTCATATGTAGTAAATCTACATCATTATTTGATTTTTCATGCGTCATTATAATGTCACTTCATTATTCTCATACATCCTCCTAACAATTTCCCACGTTATGTAACACCTCTTCTATAGCCAAGACGTTGCTGCTTGTTGCATGCTTCGTTTTTTGAGGCGATTTGCTTCACTTTCTGGACTCTGGGAACAGACGAACAACGAACAGTTCGAGCTGCTTGGCGACAGCCACATAGTCAGAAAATTGTCCCTATCTTCCAAAAGTACGTTCAACTGCTTACTTACGCGGACGAAATTGACGTGATTGGACGAACACAGGCGAGCCGTCAATGAGCCGTTTGTCGGCATTGAAGCGGAAGCGGCTAAAATGGATTTATCGCTAAGTCAGCGGAAACAATGTAAAAGGTGATTTTTTAGCTATTATCTTTTTGGCAACACTGGTTTAAACAGCTGACTCACGTTTCGTGCTTTGTTTCACTGTCAAACATCTTCAGTTTGGTCTATAATTTAACCATGAATCGTCTCACAAACGAACAACGCTTGCAAATTATTGAATTTTATCATCAAAATGCGTGCTCGTCGCGCGCTTCTTCTGAAAAATTGTGTTCAGCGACAAAGCTCATTTTTGGCTCAATGGGTACGTAAATAAGCAGAATTGTCGATTTTGGGGTGAATAACAGCCAGAAGCATTGCAAGTGCTACCAATGTGTCCAGAAAAAGTCACAGTTTGGTGCGGTTTATGGGTGCGATTTAACGCCTTTAGACTATTCTTTGTGAAGCTATGTTAAAGCTCATGTCTATACGGACAAGCCCGCTTCAATTGACGCATTGGAAGACAACATTGAAGCATTTATTCGTGAGATTCTGACCGAAATGTTGGAAAGAGTATGCCAAAATTGGACTAAGCGGATGGACCATTTGAGGAGCAGTCAAGGTCAACATTTGCATGAAAAAATAATCTTCAAACATTAAATTATGTGGACTGTACTATCAATTTTTTTGAAAAATTTTCCTATAGCTTTTAAAAAATCATTCATTACATACTATCATCACGAAAAAACGCACAGCATCGACGTCTCGGACAGAGCAATTTGTCTTGGGCACAAGCAAGGATCGCGCTGGCAGTCAGCAACTTTACATTGTGTACGTAAGCCCACGCCCCTTAGCGTCCTAATGAACTTCGTATACCTCGGCTCTACAGTAGACAAGAAAAACATCATCAGTACCTACCGAGATTAAACGTAGAACTACTACTGACAATCGCTGTTTGGTTAGGCTCATGAGGAAATTGAGTTACAGAGCCATTTCTCGAAACGGCAAACTGACTTTATACAACAGAGATGCTGTTGAAAGCGGATTAAGAAGCTCAACCAACTTGGTGTGCGCAGCTGGCGAAAGATTGTGCTGGCTGGAGAGGCACCCCGGATTGTATCGCCAGTCAAAGAAGAAGAAGTAAAATGTTTGGACATTCACGAAGCTAAAGCTCTCAGTGAAACAGTCAAACAATTGTCACGAAAAATCCGAGTTTTATGGAGATCTTTGCCTCAAGGTTATGCTACAAGATTAGTAAAAAGCATGCCTCGAAGAAGACTCCAAGCAATTATTGACGTTGAAGGAGAGTGGACAACATACTTACCACCGCCTTCATCTGAGTTGGAGCAATCTGTGATGAGCGACTCGCGGACAAAGGTCGGTCTGTTTTGCCAGTTGTGTATGTTGTGTATGTGGTTGACTGAAGTAATTTCTGGGAAGTTGCATGCCTCTTCAGTGTGGTGGCCCGTGACGTTGTGGGTATGTGCGTCGACACCAACCACGACGTCGTAGGTTCGATTCCTGCTCTGTGCGACAAAAATAATTTTTACGGCCTAACCTCTTTCGACTTACTGATAATGCTCAAAGAGTATTGCCTGTCTAGAAAAAGTTTCTCAAACTTGGTCGTTCGGAGTCGGTAGGTGCCTTCCAATCGTGAGAGAACAATAGCACGCACAACACGAGTGCTTGCTGAGAAGCTAGGCTCTGGCCCTCTATGGGCAGTAGCGTCACCCATATCATTATTATACTATATGCCTGTTCAGTTCGTTAAGAATGTCTGGGGGGAATAGGTTGTAGTTAGAGACATCGTCTGTGATGAGCTTGCTATATCTTTATCCGTGGGTGAAGGGGTGGAAGGTTTTGTGATGACTTCTAGTGCTGCTAAAGGGTTTGTTCTCATTGGCCCTGTGATGGCTGACACAAGCTAGTCCTTGTAGTTTGTTGAGCTTTGCTTGTGCAGGTTTTTGTTTTGTAGCACCAGACTGGTGCAGCGTAAGTGAGAATTGCTCTGGTCGTTTCTGTGTCTGGCCAGTGCAATATTTTAGGGTTTTTAGACCAATGAGACTGCTGCTGGTTCATAAGGCGGTTCTGACCATGTCAATGGTTTTACTTATGTGAGAATTTCAGATGAGATTGTCTTGTGCTAAGCCTAAATACTTGAAGTCTCTTGAGAATTCTATTGTTTCACTGAAGAGAGTAGGTTTTTCTTTTCAGTTTCTTCGTCTGATGAGCGCGACTAATGTGCTCCTTTCTGGATTGACATTCAGTCCAACGTTTACCTTCATCAGTTTGCGACAAGGTTGAGAGCTCCTTTTTAGTCTTAAAATTTGCTCACAATCAGACTTGGACATGACTTCGTCACTGAGGGTGATAATCAGTCCCTTCACAACCATGGACCATAGGAGGGGAAAAAGTAAATTGGTGGTAATTGCTGGCGTCGATGTTTCAGAAGGTTTTTGCAACTTGTTGTGATATCTAAGCACCTTCCGTGAGTCAAGAGAGGCGCTGCGGAGTGCCCGGAATAGGCCCATATGCCTTCAAATTTGGATTCGCATTTAATCAAGTTTTTTCGTGGAGGCGGTGGCATGAAAATGAGAGTTGGAGTTCCCGGTATCGACCCCTTAACCTTCAAAGATGGAGTCGCGCCTATTCACAAGTTTCTCCTTGGAGTGGGTGACATGAAAATGGGAGTCCTCAAGCTCTGTCTTGATGGCTTCTCACCACGCTCACTTAGCTTCCCAACCGATTGCTGCTCCAATTGGCTCCCTGTTCAACAGATTCCATGAAATTTGCTGCACCTTCACCACCACTGGCGCCATGTTGTCATTCCCACGATTTCGCAACAAGCATCCGTTGCACAACCGCACCGTTGTCATGTTTAGTGTTAGATTGTTGCTCGCTAATGGCTTCCCCGTCCAGTCCAGCAACAGTCCCTCCGCCAGGGAATCACTTTTGCAACAGCCTCTCACATAATTGACGTGAATTCTCTTAATTAAGACGTCTAACGGGCAGACAAGGAAATGTGCGCACCAAGTCGCCGGCGACGCCGCTGACAGTCAATGCCAAAAGTCTGCCGTGCAGTCACTTCACGTGCATCTCAATGTGTCCATTATCCGCTGTCTGGTGCATTTTAATGCGCGAACGCTGTGTGCAACTCAATCAATCATCGATCCTCAGCCATTCAGTCCCCCACACCACATGCATCATGTCATCTTGTTGGCCACTCGCGGATTTGCGCCGCGCGCGCGCTTGAATTAACGACGATTCCTAGTGTTTAATTTGCGCGAGGTGGGCGAGCGAATTAATCGCAAAACTAGGTTGCGACACCGCGACACAGCCCACTCCGCGGGGAATTTGTTACGCTTTCGCTCCGGCCGGCATTTGTCGCGCGAACTCGTTTCGCGCCTGTTCTCGTTGAATCCCAGCCAATTACAAAGAACTTTTGTACATTTCACGTTTAATTAAGACGCCGAGTCGCTGCTCTAAGCCTCCGAACGGGCTCTGAGACTCTGGGAGTGTGTGTGGGGGTTTTTTGTGTTTACTTTAATCAGCGCAGCGCGTCCACAACAACGAACGCTTGCGGGCCGTCGGGAACGACCGTGGCAACTCACTCTCGACGCGAGTCGGATTTCTATTCGATTCGATGCAAACCGATCCATTATTTATTTTCATAGTAAATTACGCTCGGTTGTCCGACTGTTGTGACAAGAAGACACGCCGCGAGAGTTTCGGCCGAGTCATCCACCTATTATTCCCCCAAAGACGCTGCCTGCTCCTCATCTTCGGGTTTCCCTCGCCGTCGTGGCTTGTTGTTTCAGGGGGCCGTCGCGGAGCGTTGTTGTTTTGGCCGTGAACGGGTTAAGTCCCAGGTAATCGCATCGCATTGGTGTGGATTGTTCGGTTTCCTATGAAAATCAGGCTCAGCCAGCTACGAGGGGTGGTTGCCGCGGCTCGGACGGAGAAAAGAAATTGTCATCGACCGGACAATAAGTCTGATTGATTGATTATAATTCCCAATTAGATGTCCGCAGTGTCCGTTGAGTCCGCTGAGTCCACGGAGCCTCTCACTCCCAGTCGCATAACGAGACTTGTGTTATTTTTCGAATGTTGTTCTTATTGCTTTTCTTGTTCGTTTGTGTCGACTGTTGTTGTTCTTTCATTAGCGATTCGTTTGGCTCTTCACCGTGATGACGGTGGGATACGAGCACTGGCACTTGTACTTGTGCTTGTGCTCGTTTCGTGTGTGTATATCTCTTGGTGTGGTTCTGCTCTGCGCGCGAGGGCATTTCCTGTGCCACGGAGTGGGTGCTGGTGATGGCTCCTTTTGGAGGCGGAAATTTACATGAAATTCAAGTTGATTGTGGCGTTGATGTCATAAGACAAATTGCGATGTCAGCTTGAATGGTGGTTTCCATTTCACGTTTAGTCGTTGCCCGGGGGTGATTGCGGGCATTTCGTGATGGCGAATGCGAAATGAGGTTTCATGTGATGATGGTGGGGTAGAGTGATCATTTTCGAGAAAACCTGAGAATTTTTGATGAAGTTTCCAACAAGTAATGTAAACCACTGCTGTTAGGTTAGGTTGTAGTGGCTGACTGCTAAGGGCAGTCACTTGGGCCGAAGTAGGCCCATTGTGGTATCACGCGCATTGACTTCTCGCGTGAAACACTGCTGTTGTTTGATCAATTTTTAATGGGTGGCATCAAATTAGCTCCTTTAAGCAAATAAAAGGAATTAAAGCCAGTGCCTTTGAGGCCGGATTTCAGTGGATGATCGCAGGGTTATAAGCTATGACCAGCTCTTTACTGATTTGTATGTACTACTGAGACTTAATGTTATAGGCTGTCAAAATCACTGTCTCTTGACATGTAAAGAGTGGTTAAATTTTAAGGGCCGATGTTGATTTTGAATAAAACACAAATTATTTAGGAAATTATTGTCATTTCTTTTTGTTATGATAATATTGGAATGGTTCAATTACGTATGGAACAAAATATCGGTCGAATGGCCGCCGCGACGTCGGCGGAACACCTCCATCCGATGGTACAAATTTTCGATGACTCTGAAGCATAATTGAGGTTCTATGCCGTTAATGTGCCGAATTATCTCATCCTTTAGCTCTTGAATTGTTGCTGGCTTATCCACGTACACCTTTTCTTTCAAATAACCCCAAAGAAAAAATCCAACGGTGTCGAGTCACATGATCTTGGCGGCCAATTGACATCGCCACCACGTGAGATAACGCGGCCATTGAATTTGTCGCGCAAAAGAGCCATTGTTTCGTTAGCCGTGTGGCAAGTGGCCCGGTCCTGTTGAAAACACATTCCTATCTTCCAATTCGTTCCATAAAAAAGTTCGTTATCATTTCACGATGGCGAACACCATTCGCAGTATCTGCCTGACCGGTCTTATTTTGGAAAAAATGAGGCCCGATGATGCCGCCAGCCCAAACAGCCACTCTTTGTGAGTGCATTGGTTCTTCGACAATCACTCTTGAACTATCATTCGCTCAAATGCGGCAATTCTGCTTACTGACGAATCCACTGAGGTGAAAATGTGCCTCCTCACTGAAGATGGTTTTCATCTCACTGAAAATTGATCATCTACTGTTGTCATTTCTTACCACCATTCTGACCATTGACGACGCTTGAAATGGTCAAGAGGCTTAAGTTTTGAGTCAATTGCACCTTGTAAGCGTGTAAATGCAAGTCTTTATGCATAATGTTCATCAACGACGATCTTGAGAGGTGCAATTTGTGGGCACGACGACGAGTTGAGGTGGACGGTTCTTCAGCCACACTATCGCGAACAGCAGCAATATTTTCTGCAGTACGAGCTGTACGATCATGCACTGGTGTTTTCTCCCACAGACCCGGTTTGCTCAAATTTTTGCACGATTTTTTCCGATGCACATTTGGACGATTAAATTGACCAAAAAAAATTACGCAATGCACGATATGCATTTTGATTTGAACGCCAATTCTTCATAATAAGCCTGAATAACTTTAACGCGTTGCTCGATTGTGTATCTTTCCATTGTTCAAATTGAGTTTGTCTGAAATTGAGAAATGTCAAAAATTCGACACATTTTCGATGTTTTCAACATTTTAAAAATGACCAATTGAAGAGTTCTTCATCAATAGAAATAAATGCTTGAGACGAATTCTTGAGTGGGATCAACGTCTTTAATTAGATCCAATCCACCCTCCTTTCTTTTAAAAAACATTAAATACAAATTGCTCAGAATCCACATTAGGTGTCGACTTGCCTGGATACAGACGCTGCTACTCTCGCTGACACGCATACTAGCGTACCTAATTCATTCTCATTGCCTTCGCGGACATCAAGGTAACGTAAGTTTTCATTAACATTGAACCCGGAGCAATGAACTCAGCGCTCAACAAATCCATAGTGAGCCTCCACACCAACTACTCAACAGTCAGGGCGATAAGCTCAGTCCTGGCTCAGTGATACCAAGGTTTATAGATCGGTTCTCCCATCGCCTCTGGAGCTTCTCTTCTATCGCTTGAAGAGGTGGGTGCAAGGTCAAAGCCGGTCTAGCTGTGACTAGGCTCGTACTCTTCACAAGGAAGTTAGCGCCAAGTTAGCACTTGGGTATAACCGTTGCCGCCAAACACAACACACAGGCGAGTGTTAGAAAAACCTCTACGACCGTGTATTGCTGCAAGAAGGCAATAGTATGCAATTGTGTAACGTTATATGCACACGGGTATAAAATCTCGCGTCACAGACGACTCAGGGACAGTGTGTTTCGGTCACCGCCCGCGCGAGTACAGTAAAGAACCAATAATGGTCATTATACCTAAACGCCGTGTTTTATTTCGCGAACCATTCATTGTTCTTATCAATTGGGAACTACAGCCAAACATGATGGCGTAGTCAGACATATGTGGTCTGCCTGACAGAGTAAGATGTGCTTTTAGATCCGATGACGCTCCTCTTCGAGAACAACTTAGCAACCATCGTCTCCTCAAGGTCTTACTGGAAGCGTGACTACCAGACGCTGGACGGTCCTCTACGAATTTTCACCCATGGATCAAAGATCTGATGTAATGATCGAAAGAATAAGATCGCGGATACAGGGTGCCGAGGTAAGATTGTTTGATACAGATTGAGAAACACGGCAGTATTTCCCGACCAATGTCGGACAGCTACTTCCCCGAACGGAAAGAGCTTGCTTCCATGATTTGGCCACGTGGCGCGAATGTCCTCTTTGTCACGTCTTCCGAGGCGTGCCTTAAATGCGACTCCATCTGAAAGGCGTCCCATTGGAAGAACCGGGTCGAGGTGGTGGGACGAATTCCAAAAACTCTCTTGGTTGCGCCTGGGCATAAATCCTGTGGAGTAAGAGTCGATGGAGGCGGATGGAGTGGTCTGAAGATCTCTAGTGCGTGCTCTTCCCCCGCGACTCCTTTAGTGGATCATGTGAGTCAGAAAATTATGTTGATGATGATGATCAAAGATGGGCGAAGGCCCTCTGTCATGAATGGTGACAGTCAGATAGCAATCAAGTCTCTGAACACATTCCACCTCATGTGCACTGCAACATTCTAGGAAATTGCAGACAAACTCGCTAAAAAAGCCCTCGTCTCATCGCTCTTTTCGAGTGGAGATCTACTTTCCAAGCCCATCGTTGCTGCAAAACATCTCTCGATGCTTGAACCGATTGATCATGCTAATCGCAGGTGGTCTTATGTTTCCAGTTCCAACAAAATAACCCTCAATCCTCCACGAATGTCTCTTACGGCATTACCTCTAAACACTGCACCAACGGCAATCGCGCCATCAGGTTGTGTAAAACGACTTCTGCAGAAACTTTATAGACGATGAGGAGGAGGCCTTCTCTATTTGCTTTTTCAATAACCTGGTTGTACTAAGGACTATAATGTTGGTGGTGGACACCGAAAGAGCATAACTGACAGTCAACAAATTTAAGCCATCCTTAGCTATTCTTGACCGCATCTGTCTCTATATCAACGGTTGTTTCCTTGTACACTCACCTTATTCGACTAAACATGGCAACATCGTTCGGACAAGCTATCAGTTATATGTGATTTTTTGGAAGAAAGTGCCCCTTTCTCTAGATCGCTTCGAGAATAGTCTACAAATTCGTTTCATATTTTGATATGGATGGTATATACGTTATCGCCCTTAATGGAGGACGTTTAGTACTCCAAAATTCATACCGCAAAAACAGAAAGCAGAGTTGTTCAAATCTATCAACCAACTGGCTTTGAGTTTGATGATCAGATGATGATGAAAGCTAATTGTTGACACGTAAAGGCCCAAACCCATAGAATCCGGTTCGTGCGTTGCGTCTTGTCAAAAAATTGACAACTCGTAAGAGCTAATAAGAGGGAGAGTGTGGGCTATATGTGGAATGCATCAGAATGGATGAAGTTGGCGAACTTTTAACTTTTGTTCCGTATGACAGTTCATTCTCACATGTGTGTCTCATTTACGTATGTACCATATGTGTATCATTTTACTCTCATGTGTCATGTGGGATTGTATGTATGTATACATATTTTTTCATTGGGCACCTCTTTGAAGTCCGGCAAATACGATTTTTGTGGATGTCAACTGCAACGCACGCATCGGATTCGATGGGCTTGGGCCTTAAGGCAATCTCCTTTCTCGCGAATAAATTGAGAGATGCCTTTATCCCAACATGCAGATGTGCCAGCTTATGCGCAAACCCAGATAACTTGCGGATACACTTTCAAAAGGAATGATTTTGTTTTTCATTTCAAAGTCTATGACAGAAGGAGAGGACTTATTGCATGCGGCAAAACAGGTACGCTCATCATCACTCATTTGTCATTTGTCTTACCATCTCCTGAGGCCATATCCAATCCAATCCAATAAATTTGGTACTCTATCCCTTCAACAACTGAACTTCTCTTTGGTTTAGTGTGGTACCAGAAGAGTGTGATTCTTTAGATAGCCATCAGGTTTTCTGTCAGCGGAGGATGTTTGCTTTTTCTTTCCGAAAATTGTTTTCGACTGAAATGATGGAGAGGAGGACTGTTCTTGGACCTTCAATTTGGTGACGCGTCGAGATAAAAGTGGGGTCATATTAGAGTCTTCGATACGGAGCCATTGGGACAGCGCAACAGAGGACGTCCTCGACCGAGATGGCGCACACGAGTGAAAAAGGACCTCAACTAACTTGGTGTGAGCAGCTGGAGGCAGTTGACGAAAGATCGTAGTTGCTGGAGATCCGGAACGCGGACTGTAGCGCGAAGGAGAATTCATATTTGATTTAATAGAGAATAGAGTTGACTGAGTGCCAGCCCTTGGTTAGTGGAGTCCCTGGTTCGAATCCCTCGGAAAGCAAGGTTAATACGCTTTTATCTGGCTCTTAAATCTGTTCCAGTCACCATTTGTCGTTGGGGTCTAATTAAAGGCATTATCACTGAAGTGGTGGTTGTAGTCTGACTGGGGGTATTATAGTGCACCAACAACGACTGGCAGCTCACTAAGATATGTATCTTTCGCGCATATCCAATGTAGGCACCAGGCCTATTCAGATGGGTTGCTGGCACTCTGACTGCCGCATCAGTTTAAAATTAGATTCCACACGCTCTGTCTTACCACAAGGCTAGACATCCTCTCCAATGAATTCCGCGGAAGCTGCCTCAATGATGACGAAGAGGTTATCGATGTCCACGTGCTACGCATTCGTTTTGTCGTATTTCCAAGCATTTTCCCAGGAGGGAATTGGAATGTCTCTTGAGCTGCTGGCCTTTGTCTTCACTCCCACGTGACTGCATACCACACTTGTCACCTGGCTCCACCCAAAACTAAACAGCCATCCACTTGTCAGTTGACCTTCCCTCGCGTTGAATGTTCACATCCCACGTTCGACACGAGAGAGCCTTGTTTCGTGATTAAAAATTTGTTATTCCATTTCGGTGAATTATTAGCCAACCTGAATTGCCCCGAAACAATTTGCCGGCCCACGTTGGTCGCAAAAGCTCTTCCGTGTCTTCACCTCCGACGGCAACATCTAGTCTTCATTTCTTGGTCCAGTTCGGTGATTTATATGCCCTCTTCCGAACCAGTCCGCACCTCTTGAATATTCATGTCACCCAAACCGAGTTTCCCTCCTCCTCCGCTGCCCTGTATCTCTCTCCAGCAATTTCCACCGAATTTTCCATCCACACTCAGCCCGGTTGGCTGGTCGGAAAAACTCCGCGTCAGCGGTGAACTTTCGTATGCAAATCCAACACCCACTCGCGGCCAGAAGTGTTGTCCCACTAAAGGCTCATTAAGTGACAGAGAGCGAAAGAGAGGACCGCCTAAGCCCGCGCGTCAAGTGGGCACTCAGTGCATTTGCGGCTACCGCAACACAAACGCCTAGACAAGCCTAGACTCTGGTGAGCAGGCATGGAATATAAAAATGTGCCGTCTTCGCCGTCGTGCCAAGAGCTCTCGCTGACAAAGTCATAACAGCCACTTAGGAGCAGCCCATTCTAATAAATTCAAGACCGAAGCACCGCTAATCCACATTCCACGGGGTGGCTCTCGAGCGGCGGCGGCAATAAAAATATTTGTCATCACTAGGGGACTGGTGGATGGCGCTTGGCCAAAATAGAGGGGAAAAAATCGATTTAGGCTCCTTCCTCGCGCGCTTTTCGTCAAAGTTCACTGACCCGGCGGAGGGGCTGGGGGATTTCCCTGATTGCATCCAAACTACAAGCGCTTTCGTTGTTCTTTCCGTTTCGTCGTTTTTGGCAAAATGGCTCCCATCAATCGCCGAGAATGCTATTAGCTTAAGTCAAACGACAGCAATTCAAGCCAAAATAAATATCCTCCCCACCCCCACCCCCCAGCAGGAATGGATCGAAGGACGAAGCGAGGAGGAAAGAAATTCATCTGCGAGGCCGTTCTTATGGAAAGTAGATCCATTAGGCGAGAGATTCTGTTCTTTCTGCAAGCGTGTCCTTGCTGTTGGCGCGCCCGTGTGTGTGGATGTGTGTGCGTGCGTCGTAAATAACACTTTGCGTGGGCGTGTGGGTTTCCGAGGGTGGAACAATAAAATTATTGGATTATGCTCCGCCATTAGGACTCCGATCTCGGGCGCACGCACCAGCCCCATGCCCCCATCGCCGGATGATAATGCGATGCGATGTGATGTGGGGAGGGAATGGGGCGATGCTTGTCGAGAGAGAGAGTGCCTAAATTCTGGTGAATCTGTTCAAGGTCGAGGCGAATCGCTTTCGGATTCAGCTTATGTGCCGAAGTATCTGTCAGGTGCTGGGCGACGATTTAATGGGATTTGCCAGAGATTGGGTGGACTTAGGCCAGAGGATATATGTGAAATCTGCTGACGGTATCAGAAGCTATCTTCTGGTGAGCGGAAGGGGAGGGGCGACGAGGGATTGAAGGTCGACAGGGTGGGCCAGGTGGACTATGCCAACAAACCAGGGATTGGGAAAGTTTCCGGGGGACGTCTTTGAAAGCGTCTCCAGGTTCCATGGCTCAGATCGGAGTGAGTGAAGATCTCGCTAGAGGGAGGGCGATATAATCGAGGCCGTGGAAGAAATCAGAAGAGGAAGCCACTCGCGGAAAGAGCCAAAACAAGGCATATTGTAGGCGCCTCCTCAGTTCTTTCAAAGTCGCCGGGAAAATGCTATCCAGCGGACTGTGTGAACGTCGAGAGCCGTTTTGCATCGTATGTCACGTACCAGTGCGGCTTCCGACCCGACAAATCGACTATAAACCAAATCTTCACACTACAGCAAGTCCTGGCGAAGAACAGTGAGTATTACATCGATGCTCGCTAACACATACACGATGCGCCGTGCAGTTCGGTTTATGAACCTCTGAATTGTTCACAACCTGAACCAGATTTCGGCATGCTACATTCCAGAGAGCGATAGACGATGTTCTCAAAGAATACGTCGGTATAGCTTGTTACGTCCACATCGATGATGTAATCGTCTTTGGCAATGATGAAGAAGATCATCTCAAGAAGGTCGACGTGGTCGATGGTGTTCGCAAAACTTCGTGAGGCAAACATTGAGACGAACCTGGAGAAAACAAACTCCCTGAGATCAGAAATTTAATGTCTAGGTTACGGCATAACGCGGAATGGTATTAGGGCTGATCCAAAAATGGTGGCAGATATCGAGAAGTTACCTCCTGAAAGAGTTGGAGAGCTTCCTTGGCGTAGAACTTTTCTCTCAAAGAAACCAAGGACTTCTTCATCCGCTTTCCATGCCTCCGCGCAGTATGGGATGATCAAGGTCTTATATAGAGTCAGCTTGGTTCTTCGAGAGAGGGCCCTATTACTCAATTGCCTCTTGAGCCCGAAGAAACAGCGGTTGGCAAGAGTTATCCTACGCTTGATCTCGGTACTGATGTTATTTGTACAATTTACTCCGGAGCCGAGGTAAGTGAAGTCCAAGACGTCGATGTTGTATGTCCTTTTTTGAGGACAGCATATACTTCGTTTTGCCCTCATTCACCGCCAGACCCATTTTGGCCGCTTCCGTCTCAATGTTGGCAGGAACGAGTTTGGCAGGAATGTCAAAACTAGACATGGCGTTGTATAGCTCGTCTCTATGCACGCTGTCATATGCGGCCTTGAAATCGACGAACAGATGGTGAGTGTCGATTTGCATTTCTTGGGTCTTTTCCAGGATCGGCCGTAGTGTGAAGATTTGGTCTGTAGTGGACTTTCCTGGCCTGAAGCCACACTGATATGGACCTATCAGATTGTTAATGAACGGCTTCAGGCGGGTACACAAAACGGCAGAGAAGATCTTATACGCGATGTTAAGAAGACTGATCCCTCGATAGTTGGCGCAGTTGAAGGGGTCTCCTTTCTTGTGGATCGGGCATGCTTTCATCAGACCATATCTTGCAGATGAGCTGGTGCATGCGCCCTACCAGATCATCTCCAGCTGCCTTAAATATTTCAGCGGACAATCCGTCCGCTCCAGCAGCTTTGTTAGACTTCAGTCTTGATATTGCTACCTTGACCTCGTCTAAGTCTGGGGGACGGAATTCGCGTCTGTCATCGTCCAGGTTGAGTGGAACATTCTGCCTGCCTCCGGTATTTTGGTCCTCATCGCCGTTTAACAGTCTGCAGAAATGATCTTTCCAGATTCTCAGTATCGACTGCGACTCTACTACCAGATGTCCATTTCCATCCCGACAGGCTTCTGTCCGAGTTTTATATCCATTGGATAATTGTTTTACCCTTTGATAAAACTTTCGGACGTCATTCCTGCCATAACACCTCTCCATCTCCTCGACCGCGCGCTTCTCATGCTCTTTCTTTTTTCTTCTGAGAAGCCGGTGCTCTTCCCTTCTCTTCTGTTCGTAGAGCTCACGAACAGCCCTCGTTGTTCGATGCAGCGTTGCCTTGTAGGCCTCCTGTTTGGCTGCATGTGCCTGCCTGCACTCGTCGTCAAACCATGGGTTCCTTCTAGGTGGTGTCGTAAAACCCAGCACATCAGTGGCAGCTTCTTTGATGGCTTCTTGACAACGACTCCATTCTTCTTCGATGGTTTGTGCTGGCGGCGTCGAACTAACAGAGAGTTTCTGGGAGACTCGGTCGGCAAAGATCCTGGCAGTCCGCTGCGATTGTAGCTTTGCGACGTCAAACCGTGGTGTTCGTTCTCGACTCCGTTGTTCTCGTGATATCCTGATTCTTACCTTGGCTACAACAAGGAAATGGTCCGAGTCAACATTGGCTCCTCGGAAAGTTCGGACATCGAGAATGCTGGAGGAGTGTCTGACGTCGATCGCAACGTGATCAATCTGGTTGACGGTTGATTGATCTGGGGACCGCCATGTCCCTTTATGGATGTTGAGGTGTGGGAACCGCGTGCTAGCAACAGAGAGGTTACGTCCCATGACAAAGTCCACCAGCCTTAGTCCGTTACTGGACGTGGTGTCGTGTAGGCTGTGTTTCCCTATGACTTTAGCAACGATTTCTTCTTTACCCAGCTTAGCATTGAAATCTCCTAGAACGATCTTGGTGTCAAAGCTGGGGCATTGATCGTATGTTCTTTCTAGGAGATCATAGAAGTCATCTTTGCTACTATCATCTTTGTCCTCTGTCGGGGCGTGGGCGCATATCAGGCTTATGTTGCCGAATGTAGCCTTGATGCGGATTGTTATGAGGCGTTCGCTTTTACAGTCAAAGCTTAAGACTTTTTGCCTAAGTCTGCCTCGAACAACAAATCCACATCCAAATAAGCGCCTCTCTCTGCTGCAATCACCGTAGTAGATGTCGCAGTTTTTCATCCTCTTCTTGCCCGGCCCATTCCATCGCACTTCCTGGATGGCGGTGATATCTGCTTTATAGCAGTCAAGGGCCTCCGCGAGTTCTTCGGCTGCACGTGGCCTGTTAAGAGACCTCACATTCCACGTGCAGAACTGAAAAGCATGGTCATTTGTTCGTTTGCTGGGGTCGTCAACAGTAGATCGCTCAGTATCCGAGACAATTAGTCGTCTCTGAACAAATTGTTTTTTACGTGGTGAGGGCACAACCCCCAGCTGGGTGGCCAGGCCCATTTATTTTACCCTTGGGCGAAGGGTCCGGATGACTCCGGTATCGGTAACCTCGCTGAGGTTGTGAGTGCCGCCGTTGACCCTACATGATAGGGTTCCTCCGCCGCCAACTCTACTCCAAAGTCCCGATATGACCTTGAAGGCAACCTTTTAGATCTGAGCTCCGAATATGTCAGAGTAGCTCTAAAAGGGGGTGTACCAGGTAGCTCTGGATGTCGCCGTTGGCTAATCTGATGATAAGCTCCTCCGCCGCCATCCGTAAAGAAGATGAGCCCTGATACTGACTCATCCACTCTCCCCCTCTCTCGTTTGCAGCCGCCAATGACGTCCCACGAGGGTTGGGTACCCCATCTTCAGTCGAAGGTGCTCGGCTCCCGGATTTCACCACGGGGAAGTGAGAGTAGGAGTTCATTGACAGAGGCTAAGTGCAGACGCCTGTGCCTGCATAAGTCGCTTGTCAACACTCGAAATCCGAACTTAACGCGCGGTCAAAATACTCAAATAAAAGCAAGCCCGTCCAAAAATGTCAAAATCAATTTTAAAAAGGCATTACAAACTTTCAACGATTTGAAGACTTGGTTAATGTCTTCAAAGATTTTGTCACCACTCTCGTGTGATTTCTTCCATTTGGTACTGCAGATGACAGTACGACGGTCTGCTGCATTCACGGAAGGCACTGTCTTCTAAAAGTCAGTCGAACTGCTGGTATACGCAGGTGACATCGACATAGCCGCACGTTCTCAACATGCCGTAGTGGGAGCTTTCACGGCGTTTGAAGAAGAGGCAAAGCCAGCTGGTCTTAATGTCCATGAGGATACAACGAAAAATAAGCTGTAGAGCAAGAAGTGGTCCGCCGCTCACCACCTAGAGCAAAACATCACCTACATCGACATCTACAATTTTCCGGAGCTTGTCTACCTCGGGCCAAATGTTAACTCCCCGAATGGCATCTCAGTGGAGCCCCGACGTATAAATGCCTTTGGCAACCGATGTTGCTTTGGTTTGTCAAATACGTAGACTTCAGGTTGACGATGTTTGCTTTTCCCCGAAAACTGCAGCGTCCCAGGCAGTCAAACATGATATCGTTTTCTACTGACCTGATGTAGAGGAGCCCTGGTCAATTGGACTTTCAACTTGGTGACAAGGCGATTAAGAAATGTATATTGGGGAATGCTGCTTCAATGCCAAGTCGACCACTACAAGCCCCTACACATCTTCTCGGCAGGTCGCTGGCAGTCTACCTGGCATTGGTATCTAGAATTCTCCAGTTCCTAGAAAGACTGAGCATTCTCTTAGCAAAATCTACCTAGATGATGAGACAGTGGAAATTGCGCTCCACATGTCAGGCATTTGTTTGTCTCATTTGCCTAGCATTTGGAATAACTTTTGGGCAGCTGGCCTTTGTTTTCACTTCCCGACGTATAATCGCCCTTGGCTACCGACGCTACTTCAGTTTGTCAAAATAACTGGGTTCCAAGCTCCTGCATTTTTTGCCAGTCCTACTCTATGGAGCCGAAAGCTGGACGATAAGCAAAACAACAGAGCTGATTCTTGGTGCGTCCGAGAAACGTCTGATTATTGGTCGTTATAGGGTACCAAGAAAGGCAAATGGAGGAGAAGCATCCGTGATGAACTCTATTATTTGTGCCAGGATTTAGATGTTAGGTAGGTTTGTAGTGCCATTTATACACTTAGGCCAAGGTAGGACCATTGTGCCGCCTCGTAGGGAATTCAAAGTAGAAGGGGTGATTATCAGCAATACACCAGTCAACACGTGTAAATTATGGCAGCAAATTTTACAAGCGTCGACCGGTGTATTGCAGAAGCCATTTAGTCTGCCATAGAAGTATGAGTCTCAAGTGGCTTTCGTAGTTGGGACGAGCTCAGGACAGTCGCAGAGAAGGTGCTGGATGCTTTCCTCCAAGTCCACGTCTCGGCAGCTTCTACAGAAGTCATTCATCATAGGCAGGTGCTGCCTGTCCACTATCAGACATTCTTTTCTGAGTACAAAGCTTATTGACCTGTAACTTAAAGGTAGTGAAAGGGTAGCTTTGTCACATGAGGTTCTATCAATCATCAGCGTCAGCGAGTTCGTCAGTTCTACAGTTTCCTGGAATGTCCTTGTATTCTGGCACGCACCACACGCGAATTTTGAATTGCTCAGATATCTGGTTAAGAGATGTCCGGCAGTTGATTACTATTTGAGTTTATAGAGGACTATGCCAGGGATTTAGTTGCTGCCTGGCTTTTCGTAAAGATGCAGACATCTCCGAACGTTCTACTATGCCTCGCCATTACTTCCGCTCGGAGGACGCTGCAGTGATCGGGGAGACGAACAGATTTTCAGGCTTAGACACAACGCTTCCTACACCGTCTTCCGTCTCTGATCCATCTGTGTATAAGTGTATGGCTTTTCGAAAGGGTATGGTGCCGCCGTATCATAGGTCTCTGTTCGGAATCAGAGTTTAGAAGTTGCTAAGGTGAGTGCCGATGTCTAGTGTGGCCCATCATCACCCCTTACAAGATAATGTTGCTGGTGACAGCTATAAAGGGCCAGTGTGTCATATGAGGTTGAAGGCCCCATTTATATCCAAATGGCTCTCTTGGTCATGTATAAGGCCCTAGTGGCTTTTCTTACTCTTTCTTCTGTGTTGAGCTGTTTTTCTGTTCTAAATCTGCTTAATCTGCACTCTACGCGATACTGGTACCAATTGGAGTGGTAGGCGGTCAATGTGAGGAATTTGTTTATCCTAGTGAAGAGGGCGAGCGTTGATGCCCAGACCATTTTCATTTGACCAGTTGTTTAATAGTCTCATGACTTGGGTCTATTTTTCTGACAAGACTATGGCACATCAACGGCTTTGAAACCTGTGCTCTCCTGTTTCGGATGTTGTCCGAAAGGAAGTAAATTTCCGACTAGACTGACTCGGCAACATCGAGTGCATGTACATCAACGCTCCAGTAAAGAGGCTCTTCGAATCGGAGACTTCTGGTTCGAGAAGGAGATGAAGACCGAACCCCCGGTACAAAGACAAAGTCATGGCGGACGCAAGACAGCTTGGTTTTGATGACTGGAAGCAGAGTGCCTATGACCGTCAACCATGGGAGGCATATCTCTGGCTCGAACACTTCATGGGTCGTAGGCCTGATAAGTAAGTGGCAAGCAAATTCGAATTAGAGAGAAATTCGACTTAGGGAGAGCCCATTTTTTAATATAGGATCCGTCAAATGTTGAGCAACAAGAGCGGTTGAAGACGACTAGATTAGTTGATTTCTGATCTTTGGTCATCTCTAAGTTCGGAGAACAGTTCTGCGTTCAATCTTCGGTCCGCGTCGATGGTTTCTGGAGAAGAAGATTCAACCACGAACTGTACGGGCTGTATAGCGACATGAGTCTAGCCAGGCGGCAAGTGGACAAGTACCTCAAACAACATTGGAGGCAGCTGGCTTGGGATCGTGACAGGGGGAGAGGCTAAGGCTCAGGTTTACCTCGGACTGTAACTCTCATCTCTTGCATTCAATCGATCTTTCATAACTGCTATCTCTCAAGTGTAAAATGCCTTTGAGTGAAATGCTGTTTGTCTGCAGGTGTCTACTAAACTCCTAAAACACAAATTGATGTCAAATCGGAGACGGTTTTGGTCGACGGTGTGATGTGATGTTGAAGACAAATTGTGTCAGAAATCAAATTGTCACTGGATTCAAAGTTGATGTGTCTTCAGACGTAAACTTGAGGGGCTTAGATTCCATATCGCCTCGAACAGAGGGTGCCACTTTTAAATGACTGTCCAGGCAGCAGTGCTCCCACGCCACTGGTCACCTCCAGTTGAAGAAGCATTCCCATCAGTTCCCCCTCAAGTGACTGCCAAACAAACGCAATTGATTGGCAGTTAAGTCAACAATCGCGCCCATCCGATGGCATCGTCTCTCAATCGGCTGTCTTCATCCATCGTCACATATCAACGCGATCCCATGGGCCCGAGGACTAATTAAAATCTCATCCCACATGACAGGTTCACAGGGCTTTCACCGCACTCGCACCACGCGGCGCGGCGCATTTGCAACCAAACATCTGTCAAGACGGCACCGATCCCAAGTGAATCGCATCCCCGCCGCGGATAGACTCATCTTCCACTCATCATCGCGGCGTTGAAAGCGGTCTGTCAACACGCTGCAGCCATGCCGTGCCGAGCGGCGAGCACACTTTTCAATTTCCAATTCAGTCATTCGGCGCGGACTCGAGTGTCATTGACGCCGAGAGAGTCAGCGGCGTCGTTCGAGATTTGGCACAGCCCACAGATGACATAACAAATTGTGTATCCGTCAATTGTTTGCGTTTTGCGTCACAATTACCGAGTGATTGATGGAACTTACCGTCAAGCCGCGGCGCTGGTCGCAACTCTGCGGGCGAGTGTGCTGAAAGCTCTTCGGCAAAGCAATTTGCTTGTCCCGCCAGGCGAAGGGGCTTGAGCATGGGAAATTGTTTATAATTGCTAGCAAATGTGCTCGGTGAAGTGGCGCGCGTTCCATGTGGGTTGGGAATGTGTATCGAGGCGCTGCGGGACAATCAATCAGGGCTGTCGAACGATAATTGAAGGAATGCGTGTGTACTTAAGACGCGGACAACTGAGGGAACCTTTCACCAGACTTTCAGCTGCTGGCGCAAACCGTGGTGTGAACGACTGGTTCCTAGCTCACAGGTCGGGTAATTGACCAAACACCAATGGGGTGCCTCAGGAGTGTCTTCTCGGGCCTCGTCTTTTTCCATCAATTGACACATATCACACTTAACGATCACTTCCGCGTCACACTCATCGATTCAATGGTCCTCAAGCAAGATGCAATTCCCTCAGTCGCCGCAAATCGACTGACAAATGCCTGTGTCGCCATGCCACCCGGTGTCGGTCTCCGGGGGAGAATCAGAGCCGCATGGAAATTAATTTATCACGGCCCATTGTCTCCGTCGCACACACAATAGCATCCACTTCACATGCGAGCGCAGTCCTTCTGAACCGACGACGCACGACGACAAGACCCCCGGCTCAAGAGAGCCTCCGCCCGGTCGCACAATGGCGCGCACTGTGCATTATGTCACCAATTGAATTTAAGTATCTCGAGTATTATAATTTACTGTATGTTTACCCACGCAATATTTTTTACGCTCCTCCTCGTGCAAGTGTGTGGGATCAAGTGAGCGGGCCTGCACTGCACACTGGACGTCGAGCGTTGTTCAGCGCTGCGGAGATTCTAAATTATGACATTCTTTTGCTGCGTGGTGCTTCGCTGTGTGCGTTGTGCGGCCGTGTGAATTATGAGTGTCAGTGGCGTATAAATAATTCATTGTCAGCCCGGGGGAGGCGTTACAATGGTAGGTATCACTTTGATTACATTTATGGCAGAGTAAGTGGATCGCTGGCGCGGCGGAGACCCGGCCAACGCGCGCGGGTGTAATCGATTGAATGAGTTCGGATTTGGGGGCGACTGTGGGCTTTTTGTGTGATTTGTGCTCGCAACGCGTTCAGTAGGCGATGGCAATGGTGACCGTCAGTGGCAACCGCCGAAGGCGCGATGCCTTTGCGCAGGTCGGTGACTGCTAGCTGCTGTCATTTGCATCACATTGGGCCGAGATTTGTGATGGCATTCGTGTATTGTGAAGCTAGTTGAATGGAGGAAGGTGAACTGATGAGACTGAGAATGACTGCATTTGAGGTGTGTGCGCCGCACAAGTGGTGGACAGCGATCTGTTGTTGACTAGAGTGTAGCCCGTCACCAAAAAGAAGAGACACTGCACTGTGGTCTTCCACTTTGGTCATCGTTTCTGAGGAAGAACATCAACCAAGTTGGGGCGCATAGTAGGAAGAAGGTAAGCAGGCAGCCAGACCCGCTCCTGGTTGATGAATGAGGCTCAGACAGTAACGCCTGAAAATGCCGAATCCTCAGTATGCGCTCCTCTGTGTTCTTCTGCAACGAGGCTGAATTCGGATTTCTGAAGAGTGACCAGACTAATGGTGTAGCAAATTCTAGCCAACAGTCTCTGGCTGGGGACTTGGCTTCATTTTGTACTGGGCACACGCCATCGACCGCCTGGCATCGATCTTCAAATCTTTTCGTCATGTGCGGCTAACTAAAGCCAAGACACAAGCAAATCCCTCGAAAGAACTGAGGACTTACTTACTCATCTGGCCTACGACCCATGGAGGGTCCGAGTGTGACGATCCTGCTCACGCTACTTCCAATTATCAACACCAAGCTGTCTTGCGTCCGCGATGTCTTGATGTCTATACCGGAGGTTCGGTCTGCCTCTCCTTCTTGAACCAAGAGGCTCCGATTCGAAGAGCTTCTTCCCTGGAGAGTTGATGTCCATGCGCTCGAAGTGCCAAAGCCTGTGTAGTCGACGGATTTTTTCTTTCGAACAACATCCAAAATCGGAGAAGACAGGTTTCAAAACCATTGCCACGCTGATCAGGTTGCCATAGTCTTCTCAGAAAAATAAACCCCAGTTTTGAGAGATCCAATTAAACATAGTCTGAACATATTAAACAACTGGGCATTTCAGAAGACCGAAAAGCAAATTCCGTCTGGAAGGCAGTTGGATAAAATTGGGGTCTTCAACTTTATTTAACACACTGGCTCATTATAGCTGTAATCAGACCAATCATTTTGTACGGCGTGGCTGTTTGATGTGTCACACAAAACGTCGGCAACTTCGAAACCCGAAACCCTGATTCCAAACGGAGACCTTTGGTACGGCGGCACCATACCCTTTCGGAAAGCAATATAGATGAAAGACGAAAGATGGTGTATGAAGCGGTGGTAATAGCGATTAGCGAACCCCTGCCATGTGGCCACAGCTTGATTCACAAAGAACAAAGCGCCCGATCTCTCTAAATCGATCAAAAACTAGGTTTGAAGTGGGAATAATCACCGGACACTGACTGCTAGGCTTCAATGCAAAAACACTAGGCTTTGTTTCCAAAGATTTTTGTATAAGCTGTCTAGACGAGGGCATGGAGGAAAGCATTAGCACCCTCTTTGTGATCGTCCTGCTTTTGCCACAACTAGGAAAGCCACTAGAGACTCATACTTCTATGGCAGACTAAATGGCTTCTGCAATATACCAGTCAACTCGTGTAAAATTTGCTGTCAAAATTGGGTGGTTCTGCTTTGAAGTCTCCACGAGGCGAAAGAATGGGCCTTCTCCTCTATCCTTCGCCTTTTTTGCAGACGAGACCATATATCCAACGTAGAATTTCTCTTGCAAAGGCACCAAGAATCAGCTTTGCAGTGGCAATCGTCCAGCTCCATCAAGTAGGGCTGGCAGAATGAAACTTTTGTAGAGCGTAGTTTTGGTCCTTCGAGTCAGGAGTTTCGAACCCAGTTGTTTTGACAAACCTAAGTAGCATCGGTTGTCAAGGGCGATTTTACGGCGGTTCTCCACTAGAAAGACATTCTTCGAGTTCACGTTTGCTCCGAGTTGGACAACCTCCTTTACTACCTCAAAATTGTAGCAGTCGATTGTGATATTATGCACTAGATGGTGGATGGCGGATCGCTTTTTGCGAAATTATACCAACGGACAAACGGACTACGGGACTGGGAACGCACGGCTATGACGATGTCATCTGCGTATCTCAGCAGTTGGACTGACTTGTAAAAGATAGTACCTTCCGTGTTGTGGACTTTCCTGGCCTGAAGCCATACTGATATGGACCTATTAGATTATTAATGAACGGCTTCAGGCGGGTACACAAAACGGCAGAGAAGATCTTATACGCGATGTTAAGAAGACTGATCCCTCGATAGTTGGCGCAGTTGAAGGGGTCTCCTTTCTTGTGGATCGGGCAAACGATACTGAGATTCCACTCGTCGGGCATGCTTTCCTCAGACCATATCTTGCAGATGAGCTGGTGCATGCGCCCTACCAGATCATCTCCAGCTGCCTTAAATATTACAGCGGACAATCCGTCCGCTCCAGCAGCTTTGTTAGACTTCAGTCTTGATATTGCTACTTTGACCTCGTCTAAGTCTGGGGGACGGAATTCGCGTATAGATTTGATCGATTCTCCAGGATTTGCTTTATTCTGCAGACTTGGTCGTTTTAATGCCGCACTGGTCCGTTCCGATTAATGGGGTGCAAAACGACCTTAGACGTTCAAGCAGTACGGTTGACAGGAGGATTGTTGTTTTGACTAGGGATGTACCCGTATAATTATTGCAAGGCGAAGAATGGCAAATCTGAGCTCAGAGGTGGCTGAAGACCACTTTGGCTGTCTCTTCGAGAGATGGGCTGTAGATATTAGTTGGTTTAATAGCTAAAGACGAAATTCGGTCATTTTGAAGGCGATGGAAACAGCAGGCACTTGTCCGCTTTCATGAGAGTACATACATACGTTTGCATTTTACATAAGAAGAGGTGACGGATGTCAATTTTGCAAATGACTTTTAACAGTTGTCCGTTGGTACATGTGACATTTTACACATGTCCGATATAATGGCTGACAATTGACAGATGTTCGATGAAATGAGTGGCAGATTGCCAAAGGAACGGCTCGTAGTTGACAGATGTTGGATGGAAAGGCTGACAGATGTCCGTCGATTGACAGAAGTCAATTCCTAGACTGTGCGGTGATGCGACGTGATGGCATTTATTCGGAATTAAATAACGTCTAATTGAAGACATTTGTGACGAATGACGACGAAGTGACAGCTGACAGATGTTCCATTAACTGACACCTGTCAGTCACCTCATGACTCACGAAAAACCTCAAAATGACATCAATGTCCCAAATTGCCTCTTGTCTGACAGAAGAAAATGACATTCCACAAAAATCAGGACGTCATTCCAAAAGTCTGACACATGAAGCCTCCCATCAAAGTAGTTTGCAACTTCATCCGCAAACAAAAATCGAAATCAATTCAAATAACTGCTGTAAGTGCCAGCTGCCAGAACAGAATGAACCAACAGAGAAACTTCCTCGCCATCCATCCGCAAACTCATTTATCG
Organism: Eristalis arbustorum; assembly: GCA_916610145.1. Classification (NCBI taxonomy): domain Eukaryota; kingdom Metazoa; phylum Arthropoda; class Insecta; order Diptera; family Syrphidae; genus Eristalis; species Eristalis arbustorum. Next base: position 63,339,515 of record OU744318.1, on the reverse strand, counting down.
CACTCAATCTGAGGTCCATCAAGTCAATCGAATTCGAAAGTATCTTTCACTTAATGTCTTTCGATCAAATCCAAATGTCATCTGTTACATTCCCTCCCTTCCCCCATTTCCCGCCCATCGGGCAATAGTCAATCAACGAGTGCATTTGACCATGTCACACCATAATAGGCTACACAAAGTATCTCTCTCCTCTTTTAGACCACCGACCGACCGGACCGAATGAAGGAGAAATACCAACTTCAACTTCAACTCAGATGGGAGACCGCAAATGGCCACTTACCAGGCACTTTGCTGGTAAAAATCAATCGATTAATATGTTTCGCATCTGAAGTGACAGTTTGTGTGTCAAACGGTCGAGAGCGCGACGGCTCGGATGGCTCGGACGGCACACCATATGTGGCCGAGACAAGGCACTTAATTTGTTAGATACTTTACGCAATAATTATGGATACAACGATAATCTTGGGAATCGCTTTGGTGTTCGATTACCGGATTTGGCCTGAGCTGCGATGACTGGTCGCGCTGTTGGCGAGAGTTGGTCGCGCTTGTTTGTTTGATAATTTGTGACAGTTAATTGTTTCACTTTTGCCGAAGAGACGGTGGGCATTGCTTGCCTTGTCTGTCTGTGCGCCCCGAGAGATAAGAGATCTAATCTGTGCATCTTTTCGTTGCAGGTGCGCCATTGATTGGATACTTTCCCAGGAGGAGAAACCGGTAAGTTGTTGTGAAATGCATTTTTTTCTTCAGTCGAGACTGCAATGGGAACGGGGACGATCCCCTTTGTGCACCCAGTCAAAGGAGGCCCTCTTTCTCGTGAAAGCGAATGACGTGGCCGTCCCCCAAAGGGAACCCGGATTCGTCATCCAGCCAATGACCCCTTGTCGTTGGCCAAAGGACTCGAACACACACACCTCTCCTCTGCTCTGTGCCTTTGTTGGAGCAAAAGTACATTTGCACAAGTTTCCCCCTTCGGAGCACAGCAAAGAAAGTAATGCACACACCGAATGCCGGGGCGAGTCCTTTGACGACGGGGAATCGATAGTTTCCAAGTCGCCCCACAAAACTGCTAAATTCAACACTTTACTCGATTGAGCGGCTTTGCTGCGGCTGCCGTGGGCTGGTGCGATGCTCCGCCGTCGGCTCTTTGTGCGGGCACCCGCAAAATTACGAAACGTTAACCAGATCTCTCTGGATGTTCGGACACAACGTCACCAAAGCAATTCCGATTGCTAATTGATGGCGGCGGCAGAGCGCATCCGGTGATTTGATTGAGTTCGGTTTCGGCGCTGCTATTGACAAACGTGCCAATGCGGTCGACGTGGCTGTCTGATCGGTGCGGTGGAGGGACGCTTTCATTGATTGATGTGTGCCCACGGCGGTGGGGGGGCAGGACGTCTAATTCGCAGAGGGAATCACTAAGCGTGCAGCCACGGGGGCAGTGAGAGTTGTCTGTGTTTGCATTTGGTGGCGAGTGGGCTCTGTCGGGCGTGTCTAGTAACCTCATTCGGAGTCGAGTCCTGCGGCAGTGACAGACGGCTGTTAAGGTGGCGCAGTGGAGGAGAAGTGCGTTAAGTCGGTAATCCCTGGCAGGGAACGCGCTGCACTGTGGAGAGGCATTTACGCACGGTTCAGTGAACGACTTTAAAGCGCTGTGAGGTGGTAGGTGGTGGTGCAAATTGCAGAGCTACCTCGACACCCTGTCTCAATTGTGACAAAAGTGGTGTCGTCGGTGTGTGAGAGAGCCTCTGTCGACGGAGAAGGATGTCAGTATTATGAGCGCACATCCGCTTACCGTGGCTTCGTGCCGAGTGTTGTTGGTGCCAATTTTGAAGTCCGTAATGACGGTTCTTGACAACATGGACGTATGGTATATTTAAAAGTTCTCTGACGAACGCAGTGCTGACAAAAGCTTGACTTCCTAAGGCGGAGTTTGAGGGTATTTTCGTATATTTCTTCTTCTTATGGCGCTACAGTCCGGGGTGAACCTTGGTTTCAGCCCACGAGCTTCTCCACCTATCACGGTTCTTAGCCAGCTGCCTACAATTCCCCACGCCATGTTGGTTGAGGTCCTTCTCCACTTGAGTGCCCAATCGGCTTCGTGGTCGTCCTCTATTGCGTTGTGCCACTGAAATGGAGTTGAAGACTCTTCGGGCTCGAGCAGTGTTGTCCATGCGCTCTACATGGCCTAGCCATCTTAGGGGGTGAATCCGTAGACGCCTGTCTTAACCCATGTCGCTGCACAGTTCTTCTCCAGAAACCATCGACGCGGACCAAAGATTGAACCAAGAACTTTACTTTTACTAAAGACCAATGGCCTCTTCATCCACTCTTGAGATAGTCCAGTCTTCTGCGCCATAGAGCAGGACAGTCTGTAGAGTTTGGAGCTACGCCGGTTATATGGTATTGTCTGCAAAGAAGACGAATGGAGGAGAAGACACAACCGCGAACTCTACAAGCTTTACAAGAATGTGGATGTAGTCCGAAAGGCAAAAATGCATCGACTACACTGGCTCGGCCAAATCTAGCGAATGTACAACAAAGCTCCAGCAAAGAGGGTCTTCGAATCCGAGCCTCCTGGTTCTAGAAGGAGAGGAAGACCGAAACTCCGGTACAGAGACCAAGTTATCGCGGATGTGAGACAGCTTGGCCTTGATGACTGGAAGCAGCGTGTCCAGGACCGTTACCGATGGAAGGCAGCAATTGCTCAGGCTGAGACCCTTCATGGTGCGTCTGCCTGATAAGTAAGTGAGTGTAGGCTTTGGAGATGTTGAGGGAATTTGAGAACACACCTCAATCGAATCCGCACTCCGTTTTGGAGTCGACGGTGTAGATAGCCCGCCCTGCTATTCCTTTCTCTCAAAACTGTTCGATAAATTAAGTACAGGGACTGTGTAGTCCGTGGAGTGCTGTACTAGTTCACTGGAAAATATGTCTTAAATGGTACAGTGAGCATAAGACTCTCTGTGCCTGATGGCAATGTTTGTGCTGAAGGGGTTTTAATGTGTAGATCAAGGGCTAGGAGATGTAACATTATGGTGAGGGCGTCTATTGGTGTCGACCTCAGAGCGCCTTTGACGCCGATGCATGCTGAACCTTGTTGAACTCTGTTATATTGTATTTTTTGAGAGCATACCACCATACAAGTGATCCGATAGTCAGAATCGGCCGAACTACCGCCGTGTACATCTATAGGGTCAACTTGGGTTGAAGGCCCCACCTTTTGCCGAAGGTTCTACTACAGGCGTAGAAGGCTATACACGCCATCTTGACCCGCTGCTCTACGTTCATCTTCAAGCTAAGTTTTGGTTATTCAGACGAGGAAGTCGTTCAGTACTTGGGGATGTGTTTGAACGAGAAGGCAACATCATCCTCATAGGCAAACTTTGGCAGCCCGCCCCTTCAAGTATTAGTAGCAGTTTGTTCAATGCCTGATTCCAAAGAAGAAGGGGACAATACTCCTCCTTGCGGTGAACCTCTTCTGGTCGAGGTTTTTGTGGAAGCGTTGCCGAAGTTAGCATTAATCACTCTACTTGTGAGCAGTTGGTTTGTTGATGCCACCAGTCCAGCTTCTCTGCCAGTGCCTGTGTGAATGCATGCGGATAGATGTTTTTGAAGGCGCCCTCTTAACCCAATCATGGTATATTCACTACAAAGAGTGAAGTGATTTCTGAATGGTTTCCACATACTAGTGTGTGCAAAGCCGTTTCCATGGATTTTCCCTTATTGTACACAGGTTGAGATGGTGAGACTTTAGTTGGATCAATCGTTGATCTAAAAGCCAACGAGATTTTCTAGCTAATAGGTCTAGGATCTTTAGGGTACCCATAGGAGGTTTTTTTCCTTCTGTGGGCATTGATTTACGTTCGTTTTGTAAGGATGTGGTACCAACCTAGGCAGCTAGGCAGTACAGGCTTACTTATTCTGACTAAATAAAGGATAGGGATAGAGTTCTAAGACCCGTCTTTTCCTTTTTTGTTCTAATGTCACAGGTTGTCTACCAATGCAGTTGAAACTAAAAGCAGTAATTTGAATGCTGTTCGGCTGTCTGTGTGGATCTATTTTGATCAAATTGCAAATCCTGCTTCGTTTTTCTGTAAGCCAGGTAAACACCAAGAATCTTTAGAAACTGTATAACAAGTAGTCCTTTCGGGTGTACTCAGGCAAGACTGGGTTCATTATCCCGACACGTATACAGCTGAGGATCAACCCAGTTGTCCTCTGCCTGTGTTCCAGCAAGGCGTCGCTACATGCCACACAGCCCACGAACTGATGAACGGGAAAAGACGAAGCTACATTCACAAGAAAGATGTGGCGCAAAATCAGACAGCCTTTGAATATGATTACCAGCCATGGGATAAACGTACTGGAAGTTTGAATTCAATCAAAATACAACTCTCAACTTGCACACAAAAATAAATATATTCAGTCTCCTCTCTTAACCCACAAGCAAAATCTAGAACTTGTATCTAAATCCAACATGACCGCTGTTGTCGTTGAATTTGAAATTCCTCGAAGCTCCCCCGTAAGCCTCAAAGTTCTTGCTCAATGGATGGGTGTAGCCAATGTTAGCCGAGGTGCCAAAGCGTGAGTGATGCTCCATGTTCGCGTCGAACCTCCTCTGCGGCGACCGAGCCCTCCGCACCAGAAGCACATCGCCCAGTGGAATGTCCTCCGCCTCGATCGCTTGCTGTAAATACATGACTTCCTCAAATCGCTGTCAAACGCACGGAATATGTTCACACTTACAAGTCCGTTGTTGTAGCCCCCATCGTAGTGATCCTCTGGCAGGGTGAAGCCCAAGGCAACGGCGAAGAGTCCGCACAGAATGATGAATTTGATCGCCATCTCGACTGAGTTGAGTTGAGTTGATGTGATGTGCGTGTCTTAAGATTGCAAGCAGAAAACTGATAAATTGCTCTGGTTGACGGCAAGCTTTTATTTGCCGGGTTGTGGCTATGTGATCTGTGCGAGAAAAATCCCCGCCCTGATGATAACGCGGCTGCTATCAGTTCCGTGGGGGATTTTTCATCTGTGATTCACAGCGTCGGTGTGCTATTTGAGTTCGTTTGTTTACTTTTAGTCAATCACCGAATGGGGACTTTTCTTTGGAAGAAGTCAGCCCTTGCGGGTGAAGATGTGGATGGCTTGGCTAATTTTTAAACATTGACGAATTTTTGGGTTTCTGAGGCGATTCAAGGAACAAATGCACCCAGAAGCTGGTTCCGTTTGACCACACTTCTTTGAAAAATAGGCGGGTCAGGCAGGTGATGCCCGTGGTAGCCTCTAGAGTGACATGACTTAAGGTCCACGCACAAAACATGTGGGCAACGTCGTGTATGCATCGTGTGGAGTTCGAATTCAGTCTGGTCGCAACAAGGGGGCACCATCAGGCAACACAATCCCGTCCTGGTTACCTGAAGCCTTGCACACAGGCCACCAGTTTTAAGTGCCGCTGATGTTCTTCATTTCAGATCGCATATAGGGAACGGCGCATCAGGCGATTATATCTGCCTGCACCTACCGTGGTTAGGAACTAGTGATGGGAACTATCGAATGAATTGCACTATCGATAGTTAGTAACTGAATGATTTCAACTATCGAATAATTTTATTCATTTATTCACCGACTGGGTTGTTAAAACAAAAGACGACGCTGGTTGAAATAAGGCGGAGGGGAGGGGGGGGGAGAGAGAATCCGGTTAGGCGAGTGGAATCCGTTTTTTATGAGGTATACTTAGGAGGCCTAATCCTCGGAATATATAAATATCACAAAAACAAGAAACCACAAAATGTCACGCACTACTACCTTCTCCGTCTCTTACTCTAAGGGTGCTTTTTTCGTGTGAGTTCCCTTTGCCCCTCACAACGGACTACAAAATCAAATACTATTTGGCTATTCTTCCATTGTCTATAAGAAGAATTGCTATTAAGGAAGATTATTTGATTCAATTTTTCTCCCTTCACGCGATTTCTTCTGCATACAACTAAATCCATTCCAACATTTTTCCATCATACAAATGAACAAATTCAAACTCATCTCTTAACTGAGTCGAACTATCGACTCGAACCAAACCTTTGAATAATCTGTCATGCAAATATTTTGGCAATGTGTGAATGCATATACAAAATTCTCTCTTAGAGAAGCTGCCATGCCAACCATTTGACTCAGTCCAACCAGCCATACAAGGCCCATTCTACACGAGCTTAATTTGACGAGCTATTGAATATTTTTTTCATTCAATTTGATGAATGAATGATTTTCGACTATCGAATAAATGAATAGTTTGCTACTATCGAATAACTAGATAGTTTTGATTCGATAGTTCCCATCACTAGTAGGAACCCATGGAACCTCCGTACGATGAAATCTGGGAGCCGCACCTTCGATGAAGACGTGGTCCTTTGGCAATCTTGTCTTTTGTTCGATCATCACTCTTTACGAATGACACCAGTAGATGGGGGTAAATTTTCGATTTCGGGAATTGCACTCCATTGTCTCAAAGTGGATTAATACGCGTAACGTAACGTCACCACTGGCGTACAGTGGACAGGGGCACATACAAGAAACAGGTGGTACCCGGTGCACCCTACATTACAGACGTCATGTCGAACATTTTCCTTCCAAAGTCAGCTCGGGATTAGAGTTGGAGGCCAACGAGCTCCAACCAATACTGGCACTCATAGCTGAAGAGAAGTAACTGGCATCCATAGCAGATGTCGTGCTGGCTGATAAGATCTACCAATTGAAGGCCAGGTTCACACCAGGCTGTGCGAACAAGAGGCAGAAGCCATCGTAGTTCTCTCGCCTCTCGGTCAACAGAAGCTCTGATGAGGAGCCCGTTTATGTCGTCCTGAAGACAGTGCGGTCGTGGTTGAGTCGCTTGGTTGAGAACGTGACTATCAAACAAACTGTCCCATGCTTCTAGTGGCCCGAGCCTATGCTACGTGCATCCTCTCGTGGTGTTGTGAATCGGGATAGTAAGCCGCAGAGTCAATGGCTGGATAAGGCAGATTAACAGGGACCCTGGTTCGAATCCGGTTAAAACGATTTTATCTGGTTTACAATTCTAGTTCACTTGCCGTCTAGATTTGGCAACCAGCTGCCGTTGGGATCAAATTAACGGCGCCATCACTTAAGTTGTCCATCAGTGCTAATTGTCTGACTATGGGTATCACACTGGACAAGCAATGGTCTAAGTGTACTGGCAAATTTCGCTGACAGCCCAATAACCCGACCTAATCGCATCTAAACTAAGTCCCAGAGTCCCGATCATTGACTCACTAATTTGCTCTGACAGTGTGACCTCGAATTATCTTCAGCAGAAAATTGTTCCCTCTTATCATGTTTCCTCAGTTGTGTAGGGCCTGGATCGGAGTAGACTTGGGCTCGAACTCTGGTGTTCTGTAGAGGTGAAGACATTGGACCTTCTCCGTCAAGCTAGCATTCACGGTGAACCTCATGAGACAGCTACAGGCGAGCATTGGCCGGATGAGGCTTGAAATTCGCATACAGTTGGCACACTCTCATTCTGATGTAGGCAGTCAGTGTGTAGTTGCTCAGCTCTTGTATTCGATCTCGGAAAAGCTAAAGCTTTGAAAAATTGCTATGTGCATCTTCCCTGAGAAAGAACAGACTGGCAATGGGCGCCTTTCAGTAGTGGACACTAATTCGAACCATTTCCATGGCGACCAACCGGTTCTGTCTTATTTTAGCTGCTCGTATGTACGAGCGAAAACTGCTCGTGCTTGGTCTGGCAGAAGCCCACTACAGTCCACTGCATCATGGGTTGCTCATGCCGTTCAACAACAGAGAACTTTCGCCAAATCGTTTTCATATCCGACGCGGCTGTGTACAACAGATTCATGAGACAGACTGATTTCCGGCTTTTTGAAGGCGTAAATCTACTTCCAGTCATCCTGCCCGGGAGTGGTAATATTCTCGATCTTCCGTCGTTGCAGGTGTTGTACCATACACGCCCCTATATTAGCCTTCATAGGCGGTGTCCACAGCCTTCTTGTGATGGTCTTTGCATGTGAACATGCCTGCGCTCGAACGGAATTCATTGACACGACCAATTATACAAACATGACCTGCACAAGAATGTCGTATTTCCGTCCGGCGTCGTGCAGTTTACATGCAAGTGCCAAGAAAGGGGCTCGCATGTCCCTGTTTCCAGAGGCCCATGTACTATCGTCTGGATTTGAGCAAAATCCCTCTGGGCATCCTTTTTGCAACGATGGCTTGTCCACTTCACAGCCCACACAACTGGACAATTCTTAGGGTGCACCCGTGTGCAGGGACAGTCTGGAACTTACTTTCCTTCGTCAGTCTCTATGTCAGCCATCCAATAAACTGCTCTTCATCCACTCAGAGCATAATATCCGTTTCTGCTCGTTTGACAACAAACGAGTTGCACTGACCAGTGTTAGAGCCCTCTCTTGGGTTGCAGTCAGTACTAGTACGCGTTCTTACAGCTCTGGTTGCAGTAAGGCCTGTAGTCGCATTTGTCGTCCTTCTTTGCGCGTGAATAGCAAGTGGAGCTTTCACGAGCCAAGCCGTATCCCAATCGACAGGCATTCCGAAATAATGTCCTCGACCAAGCTGATCAAGGCTCTATTGATCAACAACCCGAACGCCTTGCCGTTGATCAGAGGGAGACTGATGCACTGGAGGGGCGTTTCAAGGCTCCAGACAATGTGCTTTATTCAGCGCATTTTTAAGCCGCATTGTGTACTCGTTAACCACGTCTAGAGGGAGATGTTTTACCTCAATGTTGAAGAGCCCGTCAATTACATGAGCTTAGGCCTCCGTCTTCAATGTGAATGGAGATGAACCCTCTCGTCCGCCAAGCTATCGGCACTGAACACACTGAAACCCGATGCCCAATCGGTGCCGATCCATTAGCCGGAACTCCCAAAACCACTCTGACTAAAAAATTCGTGGAAAAACACACCAAACAATGCACAGATAAGAGTGGAACCAAGAATCTGGGCATCGATAGCCAGATGTAAACATTCTTGTCTCCCAAATGGCAAGAGTGACGCGGGTTATCGCTCATCCACCGTCGCATAGCCCACTTATTCCAGGCAACCACAATTAAATCTATTTTCACCCAAAACTTCTGGCGGACGCAAATCTCAAGACCACTCCACTAGAACAGAATCCGCACAAGTTGCAATCTAATGCATCACCTCTAGACCTCACCTCCGGCTTATCAGCCGTCAAGGCTATTTCCAGTCTGATTTGGACGCATCTCCTCGATAAGCCTCAGGGGGTTCTGCGTTCCACTTTTTTTCGAATAAAAGCCCACGACAATCATCCAGAGGCAATCAGTTTCACAATAGCAATCTTCGCGTACAAGTGTCTCTTCAGTCATGTCCGACAAACTTCTTCTTCTACTCGTGCTGCTCGCGGTGGCAACTTGCCATGGAAATCCGGTAAGACAAGAGCCAACAGGGGTGTGAAGGGTGTGATTTCTGAATCTGGAGTGTTTTTGCAGCTCGACTTGTCAGCAGTGCCTTCGGGAGATCTGACTCTGAATCGGATTGCCCGTTCCCCACAGCGGAGGGTTGAGGCAAGATCACAACACTCACGTACCACCGGAGTGACCTCGAGCGTGACCTACAACCACCCGATCAACAAGCACGTGGATGCGTATGCCTCGGCGCGCAGGAACGAAAAGTACAACGACAACAGCGGTCATGCTGGATTGAAAATTAAGTTCTAAAATGTTAGATTTTGTGAATCTGTGTGAATAAAGTGCGGTAGCTGCGGTGGCGATCAGTGATCGTGTTATGGTGCTGATCTTGTCGAAATGGAAACGATCTTGTTGTTTAATATGCGTTGTAGGTGAAGTGTGCCTTTGATGGGAAATCTTTTAAGTGATCCTGAATAAATTGATGGCGGTGGTGACGATCAGTCACTGGACGATCCTCCTTTTTTCACAGAGAGATCGAGGACATTCCCATGACCAAATATAGAGTTCTCGATTCATTTAGCGAACCACGGCAGCGTTTCTCAGGCGGAACCAGCAGCGATTAAGGAAGGTTTGGCTTGGTTCAAGGACAACCTATTGGCGTAGCAACACAAAGAAGAGTGTGAACATCCTTGGCTTCAAATCATAGTAAAAGGGCCTCACCAGGCTCTTGTCGAGCTACCATCCACACAAATCCTCAGCGATCCTCAGTGTTGCTGTACTGAGACAGCTTCTGTTGGCGGACAGAAGAGCAGACAGTTATCTACCCTCTTTCGATCCTGGTGATGTCCGTCGCTCTTTGTGCACCGAACTCTTTGCCTTGTCCAGCCACCCAGTCGTCGTAATAAACATGGACAGCGCATACAGACATTGCCATTCTTTGAAGGTAGTGAAAGAAATGAGACGGCGTTCTGTATTGGAAATAATACTGACTGACGTGGCAATGACGTGTGGAATGTACTCCTGTTTCTCTTCGTCGCCACTGTCGTTGGCAGGTCTTATTTTGGTGATATACTGTCGCTGAGGGGTCCGTGGGTTTATATACACGCGTGCATCTGAAGCTTCACATGTTAGTGTCCAGAAGTGCTCCAATAACCATCAAAGACTAGCACAGATATCGACATAAGTTCGTAGTTCTGTTCCAACAGGCAGGCCGTGGTTAATCACGAAAGTGACTACACAAGTTGAGTTGAGAGTAGAATACGAAAATCATGATGAAGTGGTTTGGACTGCTCTTGTCGTGGAATGAATCTGAGTCTCAAACCTTTCCTTATATCCTCCATCAAGCATTCACGCCGTCCTGTGTGCTGCCTAAGCACTAGTTGTTTGATCTATTGATTGAGAAAAGGGTCACCCCACAGTCAGCCATGATGATCACCCCGCTATGCGATGGTGTTACATCGTGAGTTGCTCCATTGCTATCTCCAATCATTTGCTAGAAAAGCCTTGCTCTCCATCGTTGTCTTGAAATGAAGGTGAAGTTGTTGCTTTACGAGATTTACCAGAGCAATCGGAGCGGAGCTAAGGGAATCCCTTATCAGACATAGCAGGCAGGCTCTTAGAACTGCCATATAGGTTATCCTTGGCCACTTACCTACTTACTTACTTGTCAGGCCGGCGATCCATGAAGGCTCCGAGCCTGAGCAATTGCTGCCTTCCATCGCTGACGGTCCTGGCTATGCTGCTTCCAGTCATTAAGACCAAGCTGTCTTGCATCCGCGATGACTTGATCCCTATACCTGAGGTTCGGTCTTCCTCTTCATCTTGAAGCAGGAGGCTCGGATTTGAAGACCCTCTTATGTGGAGCATTGGTGTCCATGCGCTCGATGTGGCAGAGCCAGTGTTGTCGACCGTTTTTTGCCATCCGGACTACATCCCGTCCTGGTACAGCTGGTAAAATTCTCAGTTGTGTCTTCTCCGCCATTCACCTTCCTCGCAGACGGGATCAAATATCCGACGTCGAATTTTTCATTCGAAGACATCAGGAATCAGTTCTGCAGTTTTGCATATCGTCCAGTTGTTAGCTCCATAAACCAGGACTGGCAAAATAAGAGTCTTCTAGGCCATGATTTTGGTCCTTCGAGTCAGGAGTCTTGACCGCAGTAGTTTCAACAGATCAAGGAGTAGTAACATCGGTTGCCAAGGGTGGTTCTAAGTCAGATCGCCACTGTGATGTCAAAAATACTTCACTACCTTAAAACTATAACTGACGAATGAGATTGATGTAGATGCCTGGCCACTATGCCATTGGAACTTACGGGGTCTGCCGACTTCTGCAGACGCACACACATCATCTGTGTGCTTATACTGGCCTCTTCTTTGGGAAAAAAATATCACTTAGGAGCTTATCTTCGCGTGAACTTGGTCGAAGAAGACTATCATCATATACTTTCAAATTGCCAAGTGATTTGCGGAAAGGGATTGACTACATCGGCTTGGTAGCAGAACTGGCTCTTGCTAGCTTAAATGTATGAATCAAACCCATTCCTTCTTAGATCTCGGGATCACCTAATTTGAGATCAAGAAGAACGCAGAAGGAAAATTTCCGTCGAGTAATCTGGATCTGCCGAATAGATTGTCGGCAGTCATAGCCTTCTGGTTTAAGAAGAAGAGGAAGACAAGGTAGGGTCAAAGTGCTGTCAGTGGTGAGTGGAGAGCTTTCTCTATGATCGGGTCATCTACATTCCTTTATACATCCGCAAAAGATGGTGAAAGAAAGGATTGTCTTGATTGAGTCCATTTTGGCTCCTTTTCGTGGCAAGTTTTTCCGCTGCCTGTGACTAGGGGTCCAGCAGCGAGTTATCGAGTGCTGCCTGTTGAGGCCTTTGAGCTATTCTCTCAAGATTGTGATCAGCTTGGACTTGATTTCTGTTGGCTAAATTGCTTTAGTGGCCGTTTCATTGTCAATAATGATGGTATATCAGCGGTTGATGTTTCTGAGCGTTTCCTTGACTGCCAGGACCGCCCTTAAATTTTACTGGCCATAGGCTCATATGTCTTGAAAATGAACACATCCAGTAGTAGGTGAGAATTTAGCGGTAACGTGAGGACACCTGTGGTAGTTATCACGGAGTTTTCAAATAAATGTTTAGTTTTTATATATTTTTGTATATCTGCTTCCCACTTCCGAAATCTACTTCGATATTTGTGGCAGTTTGCTTCAGTTTTTGGGCCCATCATTCTCATTCCTGGCCCAAATCGCAGTCAATTGACTCGGAAGTATAGTCGATTTCGATATCTTCAATTCGTAGTATCTCCCACTGGATAGGATGACAATAATGACGCCCTTTGAAGACGTGCGTCACTTGCATGTGGAGGTCGGTCTAGTAAAACAGATAAGAAGTGAAAAATGCCCCCTTGACGCTCCGCCATGCAAGTTTCTGGATTTTAGTTAAATGTTTGTGGTTTTCATGGAAGCCTGCCGTCAGACTATTGACTAGAAGGGAGAAAATCCGGCTTACCTTGCTTACCGGTGCCCCTTGAATGCGCCTAACATTTTGGGACTTTCCAAACACCCTAAGAAAATCGTGTAGTGAGTTTTCTTGACCTATGCCTTTCATATACGCGTTTTGGGGACAAAAGCTTATGTTGCAGTCAATAATCGAGTTGAGCCATTGCTTAGGCTCAGACCCGTCACTGGTCGAAGGTAAGATAAGAATGTAAGTTAGAAATGAATCCAGGTGGCGTCTTTTTGACATGTAAGCCCGCTAAAATCTGTGATCGTGTCGTTTCGATAGCTCGTCTAGAATGAAGAAGAATCCTTGCATTTCATTTTAGGAGATCAAATCATGAACTGTACACAAACATGAGTCTAGACAGGCTTCTACGAATCTGACGCCGAATGTGGTAAGGTCAGATTGACTGATTGGCTCAGTTGAGCAGTTAACCCAGACAGTCCAACGACGCAGCAGAGAACTCTTGCGTAGAAGATGGTGTACCGAATAAATATGTGTGACATCAAGCATCTTGGACGACAGTGTGGTGGCTGAAGAGGTTCATTGGTTAAGTCTTGGCAGACCTGGAACCCCAGTACACTCCTCGTATTCAGATTTCAGCAGTCTCTCAATAACTCCTGAGAAAAGCATCATTTTCATTCAGAGACATCCTAGTCAATGCAAATTATTCACACTCAACTCGCCGCGCTCGAATCCTGACATAAACCGCCCAAATTCCCGCCCATTCAGCCTCAGTCAGAACTCCAGCCAGCCATGAAAATTAGGAATTCTTCCATCGCAGCCAGCAGACACCAGCCACAGTCTCTCTTTGTTTACATTTTCTGTTTACACTGCAAAATCCATCTCCCAGCGAATCTAACGACACCCGAAATCCGAAATCTCCTGACTCGAGGAAAATTTAATGCCTCCACTCGGGCGGGTGTTTGTGTCTGTGACTGTGTCCTTTGGCGAGCGGGGGCGGCGTTACCTCACCATTTCACCCATAAATTCCATTCCCACTTCCAAATGGTGGTCATACGACCAACGACGAGGACGACGACGACCGGCAAAGTATCTATGAGATAATTTCGTATCTGACAGCCAACCGAATTTATGGTGGTCCCCCACACACACTGGGTGCGGCCCGGCATGGAAATGGTGACGAATGACTTGGAATGTGAGCAAGAACACTGCTCCTTCGGCGCGAACGTGGATTTTTGCCTTTTTTTCCTATTTTCGGCGTCGATCATCCGCAGACTCGGGGCATCCCACAGTTCAGCTCGGATTAATTGATTTGGCATTTTCATGCGTACGGATGTGTTGACTCTTCAATGGGGTCAGTCGATGACAGGTGAGCGAGTCCTTTTGCAATGAGTGGCTAATTGCGATGAGGTTGGGCACTCGACTGCTGTTGACAGGCAGACACACTTGATGGGGGTCTTTCGAGTCGAGTCTATCTGCGGTTCACGACCAAGCCAGTCATTAAAGCATCCCTCTGGCCGTGACTTCTGCTCCCCGAGACCGACAAAACTCCATCATCGCGCAGATGAAATCACTTTTCGTTTATTTTTTCGCACATTTTCACACCCGACGCCCATGTGCAGCTGTAGTCCTCCCGCCGCGCCGCAGTGTAGTCGTAAAATGTATTTAATTTCATTTCGCCAATCCGTTGTGTGCAGGGTATGGCCCTCCACCTCATGGCTGCGTCAATACCAATCAATCTGTCGGAGCTGTGTTCAGCAGTTGGCGAAAAAATTGATTTTACACCGCCGAGCAGCACCAGCATGCCACTCTCCTGGTGGTGTTAAGTGGCCATTGTCTGCCGCCTACGGGCACTTTTCAAGTTCAATATTTTATTCCACCACCACAAGGACCCGGCCCGGCCCGCTGCCACCTCCCCGGTTGTGCAATTTAATTGCAGCAATATTTACACCACACACGGGCGCACATCCAGTGGAGCCACGACTGCGTGTGAGTCACGGTGGCTCTGCCAATGTATCGAATGTCATAACCCCAGCGTCGAGCAGCAACAGTCTACACTCTGCACGATGGTAAATCCATTATCCCTTCAGCACGGCACACAGCAGAGACGGAGCTGCACATTGATGAATTGCCCGGCCATGGGGCGACGACTGTCGTCAGCCAGTCCCCCACCCTCCCTCCTTGAGATGTTTGCACCAATCATAGGAGCATCGCAATATGTTGCTTGCGTCTTCGGGTTCGCCATCACCCCCGGAGCCACTGGAGCCAGACGCTGCTGCTGCCACTGCTGGCTTCTGGTAATAAAATGCGGTTTCAACTCTCGAATGGCATGCCGCATGAGTTCATCTCTTTTTGCATTCGGCGTCGCCGGGGAGACGACCCCCGACGCACAACGGGGTACATAATAAACACATTGTAACGCTGTAACGCTGTACTGTTGTAACGCCACCCATGCCCCGGCTGGAGCTGGGCAAGGGGTTGTAATGATGCACTCCTTCCTGGATGCGAGATCATTAAGCGATTTCGTATGGCGCGTGGGCGGGGGATGATGGTTGAGACTTTAATATCGACATCAGTGCGTGATGCCTTGGCTGTCTCTGAGGCTCGAGTGGAATTATGACGATCAGAGTGCTGAGAGTTGTCTTTATTGCTCGACTCCGACTCCGAGTCTCTCTGATTGGGAAGCGAGTTCTTTGATCTGAAGAGTGGTAGCTACGTGGCCACTTGAGCAGCGAGCAGTGAGCAGCACATCGGATTTCCTGGAAAATCACAGCGATTCCAATTGATCCGGCAATCATCGAGTCGAGTGGTGGGCACGCGATGCGTGTGCCGGAAATGCAACGAGGACTGCTGAGGCGAAATTATACACTTCCTTTGAAGCAATTTTATCAAAGAATCAATCAGAGGAGGCATCTGTTGGCAGAACGGGGATGGAATTGAGTTTCAATGATTGTTTGGTTCTCGTTCGGTGAACGACGACAAAACCGCTTTAGTCTCCGAAGAATGATCAGCTCGAGCTGGAGCTCTGCATTCGCGAAGCTTGCCAAAGTCGGTTTGACCCAAACCTGCTTGAGTTCCTCATGAAACCTTTTATTAAAATATGGGCTGTTGTCGAATGACTAAAATCTTTCACTTGAATTAGGGAACCTTGTCGTGTATGAAACGAGCGTTTGTTTTTTAAATAAAACATTAATTATTAATGGGAAAGTAAAAACATTTTATTCAAAGTATTGTCTATTGTTTTCTACACATTTCGACCACCTTTCTGGCAATTTGTGAATACCACGCCAATAAAATTGTCCGTCTTTTAAAGCAAACCAATCAGACACCAAATTTTCGACTTCTTTGTAGGAATCGAAGTGCTGCTCAGCCAATGCGTGTCCAATCGATAAAAACAAATGGTAGTCGAAAGGAGCCAAGTCTGGTGAATATGGAGGGTGGGGTAGCTGCTCCCAGCCAAGTGTTTTGATTGTATCCTGAACCGGTTTTGCTTTGTGTGCAGGTGCATTGTCATGGAGCAAAATAACCTTGCCGTGTCTTCTGGCCAATTCTGGTACGTTAGTGGCGACGAGTTTTTTATTTTTCGAGATACCAAAACGATTTATGGTGTCGACGATGTGTCCACCAAGAGTTTCAAGGACTTAACCGGTAAGCCTAGTTGGTTGCTGATCTTAGAGGAGTAGCTCGATCATTGTGCTAGATCACGTGTGGATCGGGACATTGTCGTTCTCTATACAGCGCACGATACGGTTCGCACACAGGCACTTCAGAAGACGGATCTAACACTCCAAGATGTACTCGACATCGTGAGTGCATCTGATACGAAACCAAAGACATAACGAATAGCAATAATGTGGTGGAGGTGAACCAGATGACGGCTGCCAACAGTGCTTCCAGTTCGGACTCTCAACTGTTCCGTCAATCGTGTTCTGGGTGTTGGCAAAATCGATCTGCCGAAAAAGAGGGTGGGCCACATTGAAACTATTCCCATGTCCAGTGGAACTTCGGCTTCTTACGTGAAGTAGGCCTAGGTAGAGAGAAGTCGAGCTCGAAGCGCGCAACGAAACACTAAGGATTCTTTCCCTCAGAAATCGAGTGCCCAAGCCTACTATAGAATATAATATATATGGGTGGTGCTACAGCCCGTAGGGGGCCAGGGCCTAGCCTTTCAGCAACCACTCGTGTTGTGCGTGCTATTGTTCTCTCACGAGTGGAAGGGACCTACAGTTTTATGCCGAATCCGAACGGCTTTGTTTGAGAAGCTTTTTCTAGACAGGAAATACTCTTGGAGCATTGTCAGTGACTCGAAAGAGGTGAGGTCGTGAAAATTATTTTTGTCGCACAGAGCAGAAATCGAACCTACGACGTCGAGGTTGGGATCGACGCACATACCCACAACGCGACGAGCCACCTATAGAAACTACGTCAATTATGCGGAGAATCTTCATTCTACTGAAGTGCTGCAGTCCCATCAAGACACTCAGACCAAATTGGAGTCTGCGATAAGAATGGATGTGCTTGTAAATGGGAAATGCTTGTAAACAGGAGCGTCATGTTCACCAGTTTGACCAGAGGGTTATCAACGATTGGGACAACCAAAGTGTTCGAAGTCGAACAAGAAACCTCAAGCTTACGGGGTCATACCACGTGCGATCAGAACTGATTTGGAACTACAGAAGCAAAGCTCACAAGTTAAAGTTGTTGATAGTAAGCAAGGCAGACACGAACATTCTTGGTTTGAACTGGCTTAGGTTAGCTTAGGTTAGGTTGTAGTGGGTGACTGCTGCAGAGCAGTCACACTTAGGCCAGAGTAGGTCCATTGTGATACCACGCGGATTGACTTCTCCTAACGCTGGAACCAGTTGGTGCTGCTGATGAACCGATTTAGTTGGCCGATGCTGGCGCTGTTTAGCTCATTGAGGCCGCTTAAGTAGTAGGTGTAGGAACCTACGACTAGCGAGAGCAATACAGGAGCAGAGAAGGTGATGAGTGTTTTCTTTATCCTCTTCATCCATGCAGCTTCTGCAAAAATCATCATATGGGGCACTCATCCTGCGAGCTTGAGTTCCAATTGCACATTGCCCGGTTATGACTCCAATACGGGTCCTTAATGAGGGCTTGCTGAGTCCAAGTAGACTGAGTGACCGTTTTAGGCTAAGTGATGGCCAGATTTCTTTTGTTTTAATGAGGTGGTGCCTACTAGCCTTTTGTCATTGGTGTCTTTGATTGTGTGAGTCTTTGGAAGATGGTAGGCTGTAGCGATCAGCATGGAAGGTGGTACCCCTGTCATTGATCGGGATGAGGTTGTACCACACCTGGCGAGTTCATCGGCTCTGCAGGTTACTGGTGTGTCACAATGCTCAGCCACCTCGTTAGGAGACAGCCTGCAGTTCAGGGATATTTTTGAGTAAAACATGACTTTGTCCAGCAATCTTATAGCGGGCCGACCGTCCGAACAGATGGTGACATCCCTTTTTGAGCCATGACAGCGCCTCTTTAATCGCTATGATTTCTGCCTGAAAAACGCTACACTAATCAGGGAGCTTCACGGAGATAGCAGTTTTGGGATCTTGAGAATAGACACCCGCACCCAACCTTCGTTAGTTTACGCAAAGGATCATCCAACGTCTGCCCATCAGACATTCAGTCCGATCTGGAAGGAATGCTGATCGAGAATTTCTTCTCGAAGATAGCCTGGGTATTAGGCGGTCAGTGTCGCTAGGAAGCAAGTTGAATTCCTTGAGAATGGTTGAGTGGCCAATGTTGAGTTCGGAACACAATCGGAGTGTTTTGAGTCTCAAGGCTGTGCTTGCTGCTGTTTGTTTCCCGAATATTTCCATTGGTGGAAGATGGAGGAGAATATTTGGTGCGTCTGATGGAGTACTTCTCAGTGCTGATACACCGGCAGGCCAGTCTTTGTACTCGGTTGAGTGCCTTGCAGTTGATAGCCTTGTTTAGTGCTTTCCACCAAACTGGGACTCCATACAGAAGTGTTGGACTGGCTTACGCCTTTCAATTTGAAAATTCATCTTTCTTGTCCCAAATTAATTCACATTCTTCTTTATCCAACAGTATTGAGGGGCAAAGTAGGTGCAAAGTCTACCAGGCGCATCTGGAACTTAAGAAAAAGTCTATCTCAAAAGTGACTCCCCATCGTCCTTACCCTACGCACCACTGGAGAGAACCAAGAATGAGATCGTTTGGTGTGTCGGAGATTTTGAAGCCAGTACAGCTTGCACAGTGAGCAACTCTGGTCGTCTGTAGTTTAAAAGGCGAATGGTGATATTAGAATCTGTGGACTCTTCAAAGCCAGCATTATCGAATTCATCGCATTCGGAATTTGTTTCACAAGCTGCGTGGAGGGAAATATTTCACAAAAATCGTAAAGATCGAGCTGAATCGAAAGAACTGGCAGTAATTAATAGACCATTCGAATTGTTCCAGTACCAACCTACAGGTGTACACTGTACATGTACCTGCCGGGCCAAAGACAAATAGCAATGGGAGGACCATTTCCTAAAAATGACAACTTGAAGCTCAACCACAGTGCGTCTGCTTCAAATGGAATTACATGTTGGGTAGAGCCATTCAAAATCATAAAACATTCGATGCAGGTATTAAGTCTTTGGAACCACTCTATGTATCGAATCACAAAACCTCGCAAGCCACCTCATATGAGGGCTGGAGTTGCCAGCATACATGAGGTTTCACTTACGACGGCCTCTAAAGTAGACTTAAGCGCAGGACATCGACAAAATGCCCGTTCGTCGTCGGCACCAAGCCTGATTCAGTCCACAATTGGCTTCTGCTGTTTCCAGCCCTCACTCACGGGGGGCTTACAGCCTTAACAAGATCTGTCCACCATCCTCGTCAGAACGAAGAAATCAATTCATTGCACACTGGGCATTTGTATGTCACAGGTTCGTCTTGAGTGGTCGTCTACATGGAGCAACCACATCTTCAAACGAAAGGGCTATGCCTCGGTGGTTTGGTCAAGTGGCACGAATGACCCCATCATCACGACTCCCAAGGCGTGCGTATAATGTGATTCCAACAAGTTGGGGACCACTTGGCAGAGTCCAAACCATTGCCAGGTTTCGCTTGGCACATTACTCCTGGCGATCTTAGTTGGTTGAAGGACACGCCCAAAAGCATAAGTTCATTGATGTGTGATGCTCCTGATTGTCTATCTGATATTCACTCAAGTGGTCAAAGGCAACATCTCGTGTCGTGCCGGGTCTCTCAGCAGTGCTATGTGACAGGCTGCTTCTATTTCATCTGGGAAAGTACCTGCACCCGCCTTCCAATCATCATGGATCCGTTCCTGGAACTCTGTCTTCGGTCTTCTTGCCGGGATGAGAGCCAATATCAGTTGTATCATTCAGAGTCTTCTTATTTCCGCAGACGGTGCTTGTGCAAGTGCCGACGTCGCTGTTATTTTAATTTTCCAACCCAGGGACCGATGCGTACGTTGGCTCTGTTCGTATGTGTTTGGGACGATTAAGTTGGCATCACCTGGCAGTCCTTTTGCATCCATACAACCGAAGCTACTACTAGACTTCCTCATTAAAAACTTGACATCAAACGCGACGGAATACACAACACTAATATCGATTTGGTCTTCATTACGATTGTGGCGCCACCTGTACTCCTTTCTCTCGTTCTCATCAATCAAAATAGTTTCCTCTCCATATGCTGGTCCAACAACGCTTATCCTTTCCGCATTCACGGCGAATTCGAATTCTAACAAAAAAACCTAACACTGCCTAGTCTCCATGCCCTCCATCGTGAGACAGATGCATGCGATGTGTTCCCCGTAAGCCACCGGCCGGGTGGCGAGTCAATTACCAGAAGCGGATACAACTAACTCCATTTTACATGGATCGATGCCAAGAACAGTCGGCGTTGGAGCTCCCGCCAGCCGCCTCTCCACAGACAGGCGCACACCGGATGGCCAAGCATAAAACTTTCAATGGCACCCAACAATGGCTGGAGGATGTGCACAACAAAACCACACACCGGCAGGCAGGCAGCTCACCGGACTGCGGGCCAGCATGTGGACGCGATGCAGGTCCCGCGGCGAGCGACGGCTGTGTCGGAGTTGTGTGTGATTTTGTTGTTACGAGAGGGTGGGCGGCACTTTCCTGTTCCTGCCGCCGTCTGCCGGTGTTGTTGTTGCATTGTGTGCATGCCCGGCCTCTAAATGCATGCAACCGGTCTTTCGAGGTCGTTGATATCCTTTTTCTTTCTTTTGCTCGCCTCGCCTTTGTCTTTGTCGGGCGGGTGGAATTCGGCGTGGAAAATAAGAGCGAAAAGAAAGCCCTTTTCGGGATTGAACTCCTTGTGCAGGATGCACAAGTGTGAAGTAAAGTGAAACTTCTCGAATGGAGTGGGCGGCGGCGTGGAGTTTCACACGACGTCGAAACGGATTAGCGTTTGACGAAGCGGAGAGCCTTCGCCGGGGAGATTCACTGCGAAAGATGGCGAGCAGGAAGAGGGGCGGTGGGGGACACGAAGTGAATGAAATCCATTAGGTGTGAAGCGAAGGATATTACAATGGAACGGAAGGAATCGAGTGGCATAATGGATTTAGCTGGTGAGGCAGACACCGGCAGCTAATTATCGAAAACAATTGGATGGCGCTTGCTTGGGTGGGCGCGTATACCACGCTTGAGTGGACGATTTCAACCGAAGAAGTGGGGGGATGGGTGCCTTTTCACGCCTCGTGAATGAATGGAGTTTGCTTGCGTCAATGCAAGCGCGGAAAGTCAAGTGATTCACGGAGCTAAGTGAAGTGCATGCGATTCTGACAGATGGAATAATGGATGTGTGATCGCTTTGAATAGAGCGAATTCGAGTGGAGTGAGTGGGTGCAACCATGCAATGGGAGGGGTTTCAGGTGGAAACTCAAGAGAAGTTGGGCGGCATTCGGTTGCACTTCTGACTAAAAAAATTTTTGATTTGCTGTCAAGAGGTGTCAAAGTGTGATGTACCATTAGCGTGACGAAATAGTGCCGTTTAATAGAGAATTCTCTGCGATGCCTTGCATTGTCGGGCACGATTATGCATCGATTCTGTGTTTCAAGTGGTGGCCAATAAGTTGAATTCGTTGAAATGCCAAAATGACGTCAGTTAATATGCATTTCTTGCACTCACTGGTCCCATTGTCAATTTGAGGCTCTCTGGGGTTTAAATAGGCGTACTCTGCGAGGAGGTTTCCGTCTTGAAATGTTTGCCATTTTCTTTTCCCAAACTGTTGATGATGTGATGTAGATACCAATTTGATGTGAAATACTGACCATATCTAGGCTCGTTCTTGCCATACACTGGCATCAGGTCCTCTTCTACGAGGCTTCTGTGGCTACACTGCATGTTACATTTGCAACTTAAATGACTCGTCATTACCATTAAACAAATGCTAGGATGTTTCATACCACGGAAATGCCATTAAATATAAATTTACTTGATTTCACTGGCTTCATGTCCAAAAAGTAGTTTAAGAGGAACTCAATTAGGAGAACTGTGCGATTCGTGGATCAGGGGTTACACATTCGACTTAAGCTATTTGCGACATTCTTTCAAAACCCGTCATGATGCGACGTTTTCAATTTCATGTTGCTGGCAGGTCGGAAAGGATGAAGAGCAAGGTTCGCTTATGCACTGGCGGAGCACTCCGCTGCTTTGAACATACTCCTCAACCTCCCACCAATAGAGCTGGTCGGTAGAACTGGAACTACAGTTCGGGGTGAACCTGGGCCTCAACACACAAACCTCTCCAGCCAGCGCGATCTATGGCTAGCTGTCTCCAGTTGCGCACACCAAATTGGAAGAGGTTCTTCTCCACTTTTGTGCGCCATCTCATGCGAGGACGTCCTCTTTTGCGTTGTCCCAATGGCTCGGTATCCAAGACTGTTCGGGCCGGAGCTGTGGTTTCCATCCGCTCTAGATGACCTAGCCAGCATCAGCGTTGGATATGAAGACGCCTAACTAGGTGCATATCGCTGTACAGCTCGTACAGATCGTGGTTGAATCTTCTGCTCCAGAGGCCATCAACACAAACGGGACCAAAGATCGCACGCAGAACTTTCTTTTCTGAAAACGACCAAGAGCTTCTTCATCCGCTTTCAACAGCGTCTATGTCTCTTCGCCATAGAGCAAGACAGAGATGATCAGAGTGTTATATAGAGTCGGCTTAGTGTTTCGAGAGATGGCTCTGTTACTTAAGTGAGTGGCAATTGTAATGCTGCGCTTGATCTCGGTACTGGTGTTGAGTCGGTAGTCGGTAGACAGCAAGGTGCTGATACGGCGATCAGAGAGCTCGGCGCGTCTCTGGAGACTCTACGATCTTTAGAAAGTATAACTGTATACCTATGTATAGACACGGACCTAATGATACGTGAACTCCTCTTCGAGAAGAATTTCTCTACTAGCATCCCCCTACAGGTCATATTGGGAGTCTGAGCATCAGTCAGATGAATCGACGATGAACGCAGGTGTGGCTTTGGGATCTGCTCCAAGGATCTGAACATCAAGCTGGTTTTTCCGATTGCGGCCGTTTTCCAGGAAACCGAAACTGTAGCGATCAAGGAATATTCTGGCTTCAAAACAATATGGTGTCTAGAACAGATATCGTCATCTGTTACGACAGCCAGGCGACAATCAAATGTCTGAGCTTCAGCTCCAAGACTCCTTGTAATGGCCGCCTAGCTCTTAACGAGATGGATAAGTACTTTAACATCCTATTTATGTGTATTATTGCAAAGCGAACAAACTTGCTAGCGTATATAGTTTTTATCCTTTCCGGATGACAGCATACCTTCCAGGATTATCGCTACTCTAAGGCATCTACTGAAGCTGGGTCTTCCTCAAGTAGATTGTCAACTGACACAGACTGCCTCATAACTAAACAACTCTGGCCTATGCTAGATCTCAAACGATCACTTAACCTGATCAATATGAACAGGCCTAATCTTAGAACCCTCATTGGTCTTACAACAGAGCATTGCGTCATTTGTACTCACGCTCCCAGGATAGGCCTCCCTAACCTTGACTTCTGCAAGAGCTGTGTAGACGAGGGTGAGGAAGAAACCATTCTACATTTGTTATGCAAGCAAAGCCATCTCTCATTCGGACGGTGCAGATTTCTTTAACAACCTGGCCGAAGTGAGCAACGATGAAATCTGTCATCCTCTCCGCTTCATCAAAACCATAGAATGGTTTGCGTGATAGCACCATGGGCACGCACAGTAGTCCACCACTTCAACCTAACCGAAAGTATTTGCTGATTCTCGATTTTATAGACTTCTCTCTTCAGAGATAAGTTAATGAATTCAACGAATTCAACTAGCCCTAAGTGCCTGCAGAACATACAAATTATAAAGTAAAGAAAAGAATTTTGAATTTCGTTAAAATCGTCATGTTCTTTGCCTCATGGCATGTAACATCATCTGACTGTCTTTCACAAGCAAATTGAATCAAAAGTGAATCCCCAACAAACGGACCAACGAAGCACGTTACTCTAACCACAAGACCGAGTACCACAAGGTATTCAAAAGCCTCGAATGAAACCGCCCAAAACCATTGACTACACCTTGACTCGCACGGAGTCCCCATTTCCCAGTTCACACACTTCCCTTTCAATCCTTTCCCACCTCTGTTCCCTGCCTCGAAGGGAAACTCCTTGTTCAACACACTGTATCACGTCGTATCGCGTCATCCAATCTGCCTCCTGCCAGCCAACAAAAACACACCCCACCCACACCACACCATCGCTTGTGCTTCCTCAAGGATAGTCCTTTGGAATAAATTTTCGGCTCCGCTCCTCCGGCCAGATAACGCGCCTTGGACCAGCAAGAGAGCAAAAAAAAAAATATTCTTCCACAACTGATTTACGACGCTCCTAATGCCGAATCACCCACAGCACTCCACCTACACACTCGTGTCTCTTCCTTTTCGGATCAGGAGGATGTAATAACTTTTCGCTTATCGTCGTCCCGCCCAACCGCCTGCCGGACTGGGACTGGGTCTCCCCTTCCGATGGTCGATCTAAATATTTGATTAACATCCACGTTCACGTCCAGGACCTCCGTCCGCACCCGCAGCAGCACCCGTGAGCGTAATTACATGGAAATCGAACTTAAATATTCGCCACCATATGTCATCCACGGCGAATCCATTTGCCCACGGCAGCGGCGGTCTTCCCACGTCGACGGCGAAATGTGATTAAAAAGTCGTTCACTTCCGAGCCACTCCGATACACACACAAAGAGCGCGCGGGGCGCGGGTGTATCCCCGCGCTGTCACATCAGACAAGTTGAATGTCTGACAAGTTCTCGAGGATATGGCAGCGGTTCCGTTTCATTCGTTTGCCAAGTGCAGTCACGCAAAGTAAAAGTTTCCTGCGGAACTGCTTTTTGTCGGTTTGTGTCGTTTTTTTTTCCTTTTTTTTCATTTTCTATGAATTTTTCATCAAGTTCTGGGAAATTTAGCCTCCATTCTGCTCGTCCTCCGTGGCCCTCGCATGTGAGAGTTATGAAATTCAGAATGCATGCGAAAAGGGGGGCAAGGAGGAACGTCCTCGCGTCAGGTGGACGAGATATGATTCAACCAATTTGCGGTGCTCAGGGTGGAGCCCGGTTGAGTGGTTGGCGCTGAGTGGTGGAAGGGTGGGGGAGCGTCGTCTCTGTTGATTTATGTTTCGCAAATGAAGGCGGAAGGACACGAATGGCAAAGGTATTTTTACAATTCATCTGCATTGGAGGATGGAATGCACACACGTTTGAAGCTGTCTGTCGGTTGATGGGGAGGGTCCACCGCGCCGCACACAGGATCCTGGGTGGGGCCTGGTGTGTCGGTCGGTGTTCAAAGAATTTAAACGGTTTGCTTGCATTCGATGAAGGGTTAAGGGGAGAAATTGGTAATTAGAACGTGTGTGTTCGCTCGCAACTAGATGGCACTGACTCTGTGAGTGGTGTTCTGGGTGGAGAGACGATGAGGGGCTGTCGACTACAGGTCTCCTTGTGGGAGAACAAGCAACAAATTGTTGACAAGATTGAAAACTCGAGAGTCCTTTGAGTCTGATGACAATTTTTTGAAGTTTCACCAGACGAAGAAGTGGAAGTGGCTTCTAACTTTGTGACGTTTTACATCAGCTCTTGCGTGTAAGCAGGAACTACTGTTACGTCGTACATGTTATACGAAACAAAGGAATGACCGAACCCCATCTGGCCCACACCGGCTTCAGTGGCCTTTAACCCTTCTGTCAATAAGTAGGTGTAGCCTACTATTTTCGAAATATTCAACTCCATATTGTCAGTGCTTAGGTTAGGTTAGGTTATAGTGGCTGACTGCTAAGGGCGTAGTAGGCCCATTGTGATACCACGCGGATTGACTGCTGCTAACATCGGAACCAGTTGGGGCTTGTAGTAAAGCGAGGCCTATGAGGGCACTTTTTAGCTCATAAAGGAGCAGAGAAGGTGATAAGTGTTTTGTTCCTCCTTTTCATCCATGCAGCTTCTGCAAAAATCATCAGGTAAGACAAAGTACATGCCGTCTACAAAAAAGGTCCATCAACACCGACATCTTGGACAAAGTGGCACTATAGACAGATACAGCTTCGATATAGTTAAAGACTTCGAAAATTACATCACCGCGGCGACTTGACGCAAAGGCTAACACTGGCCAATAACTGTACTCTCGACTTTGGCAGCAAAATAAAGCCCTGTCTCGGAACACCAAGCTGTCTCCATATTAGACCTTGATAGTACCACTCCTGCTGTATACCGCGGAAGCTTGGACAATGCAAATGAGGTCGAAGAGATGCTTGATCGCTTCGAGAGGAAAGTCATTCGAATCATATTCAGTCGCGTTTGCTTCTTGGCATGTGTGGAGCAGAAGGTTGTCGACGAACTCTACGAGCTGTACAACGACATTGGCACAGCCGAACAAATTCGATTGTCGCAACTCAGATGGCTTATCACAATGGACACTAAAGCTCCGGCTCGGAAGGTCTTAAAGGCCAACCCTGAGAAATAACGCAGTAGAGGAAGACATCGTCTCCGATGGCGTAACCAGCTGTAAAGAGATCAGCTGGGTGTACGAAACTGGAGGCGCCTAGCCCAGTTAGAGAGGAATGCTGTGTGAGACGCAGTTCCACATCGGACTGTAGGGCCACGCAAAGTTTGTCCTTTGTTTGAAGGAAGGTGTTGCTCTCTTGTTGCGCTACTTGTTGGTGTTTGCTCTAGTTGCGTGTACCCTAAGGAGATGGTACGCAATGGTGCTGAGCACAGAAGTTTGCCTGACAAGAGACAAAATTAGATTATCCTTCTCTGTCATAAAACTACTACTTACGTGGTGCTATGCCATCTACCATCACTTATCGCCCGAGGTTCGTCTAGCACTGCTAAGTTGTACCACGTTTCAGGACCTAGAATACTCACAGAATGGCTTGAGAGTCGATAAGACAAACTGACAGTAGGCTAATATTTGAGATCAACGGGTATGCAGACTATGTCAGCTCAAAGCTGCCCTGACACCTCTATATTCTTACCGTCTAGACAAATTCCAATCAGCACTTGTATTCGAGGGACCTCCTGTGATGAGCAATGCAGATAGCAGACTGACACTATTTCGTGAATTCTGGTTCTAAGATGACATCTGGCATTACGGAGTTAAGAGAAGCAACCCACCGTTTAATGAAAAGTTGTCAACACCCAGTTCAACAGAGTAGAAAGTACTTTATCCTGAGTGGGACTTCTGAAACTTCAAGGAATTTAGTTCTTTCTTTCGTGCCAGAGAAAATCCGAGAGACAGCAAATAACACAATATCAATATTCAAGGAGTGTCAGTTGTCGGAGTTCAGAAGAAGTTGGGTCCTTCATTTTAAAGACCATTGCCGGTGCAAGCCCTTTCGAAGCCCCTGCTTACACAGCCCTCTCTAGAGGTTCTAAGACAATTTGCGACAGCAGAATCTCCAATGATGAATATACAAATTTCGGAAATGAAAAAGCAAAACATACTGGAGCCTGTCCTACAGACCAGTCCCAGTTTCTTATCAAAAATATTTCTTTGTGAAATAGTCCGATGGGGTGCGCGTCCAATCTTCGATTTAAGGGAACTGAATAGGTAACTATCAACAAGTTCATTCAAACTCATTTTTCACGAAGAATCGACGAATACACACAATCGTTGGCGATTGGAATCGGACCTACAAGAATCGAAATTCAACAATCGACTCCGCTCAATTCGAATTCGAATAATTGCGATTGCTAGAACAATCGAATTATTCGATTGTTTTTATTCGCAATTGCCCATCGCTAGTCCCAATTTACCCATTTCTGAAAATATCGTACAGAGGCCTACCACTTCAGCTAACATGCCTTCCATTCGGCCTGTCATCTGCACCCAGGATGTTCTCAGCCCTAACTTGCTGGATCGCGGAGATTTTGCGGGCCAGATGTATTCTTTCACAGGCAAAGTGGTTGACTATCAATCCAAAGGAGTCGCATTTATGCCACCATAGGTTTCCTATGTGAGCACGTAAATACAGTCGACCCAGTGCCACAAACGAGGTGATGCTTTTGAACGCGACGGAAATGGTTGACACTAACCTTGATTAACTCGACACGTAGGAACATTAGGATGAAGAGGATGCGAGAGATAGAGACAACTACAATGATTTCTTCCTCTTCTGAAGGAATCATGTACGGCATACCCAATCTATCGGCGCGAGTTTCATTGATGCCGTGTTTAGCGATGACACTGATAAGAGTCCTGAGAGTCGGCTTGTTCATTCTGATCACACTGTGTGGTAGTCTCAGATAGAGCGTGAGCCATGACCTGTGAGGCTACTTGCGTCCTGAGCCATGTCATCAAGCGTTTCGAAGTCATATCAAAAATGAGAGAAGCCGTGTCCATTGCTTCGAATGCATCGCTCTGTCTATGTCAACAAATGCTATTATTGAGTAAAATGAGACATTCACCTCATTTTACAAAGGATACAAATCTGTCGAGGAAGACTGACAGACTACAGCGGACCCCACTGCTCACGGTCATCTGAGTTGTCTGAGTGATTCGATGGGACTTAGCGAAGCTGTAATAAAAGCATGTTTGATCATGGATTCCTCGTCCCACAACCAATTGTGTCACAAACGAGGAACGTCTCTCCCCCAAATCAACTCTTGAAGTCCGCCATTCTAGCTTCACAAGAGTTTCACCTTGTCTAAGAGCTTGTCAATGATGTAAGCACAAGCAGCTTAATGCCTTGAGATGGTTTTTCTGGTACCGAATAGGCAAATCTGTGAGTCTCTGAACTAGAACTTAGAAATTATTCAGACCCCTGCTTATAATACCGACTGAACTCCCTCGTTTTAAAAGTCTCCCTCAAGACGCATTCACTTCCAAATGCGCGCCCCTTTTCAAGCATCACTTTACGATTCCCCCGCACCCCAGAGGCTGGTCGTAAACCGACTAACTGCCGTCAATTACAATTTGCTGTGACCGCGTCAATTAATTTAATTGAAATCTACGAGTATCGACAGGATTTGAAGGCAAAACACTCAAATTCATAACGACCCTACCGCCGACCGCCGACCACCGTAGGCCAGAGCCCATCATCATGATGCCATCACCCATTCTCGGTCGGCGGCGCATTGATGGCTTAATCCCAGCGAGGATAACAGGGGCTCTGCGAAAAGTTTCCCATAAAGGCCCGAGGCTAGTTAATCGTGTTAACATGTTTATTCCACGATTATGATCCCTTTATTGTTTACGGACACATAAAATCCGTCAACGGGACGGATGCCATCACCTCGGGATGGCGGCGATCATAAAACTGCAGACGCTCGCCGAGGACGGTGACGACGACCCTCATTAAAACGAGAAGCATTGTAGCGCCACTACTGGCAACAACCCCACCCCCGCTCGGGGCATGCTCATCAAGGAATACACGAATTAATACTAATTCCTCGGGCAATTAAAGCCGCCGCCATCGTCATCGGCACCGTGGCACACAAGGACTCCCCGGGACGTGGCAGCCACCTTCAGCTGCGAGTGCACAGCCGAGAAGTGTAAATACCCGATGGGTAACGTACGTTACGTCGGGCGCTCAGCTTCCATTACAGCTAACAGCGCGAATCGGGGGTCATTTGTCCGGAGCTCCGTTCGGTGGTGGGCGCCCTCTATTCGCCCGGCGCACATGTGGGACGTGATAGATCAGGGCGTACACAGGGCGAAGTTTTATTACATACCACTTTCCACATCATGCTGACGTTTTATTACCCATCCTCGCAAGGATCAGGCGGTAGGTGTGTGGGTGCGAGTGGGTGGGTGGTGGCTGTCCTTCGTCGGGGAGTACATTAGAGGCGACTGGCGCCGGAATAACAATGTTCGGGCAGATAGACATCGTTCACTGAGGTTAGTTTTATTATTATTCGCCTCATCTTCTCGGTCCTTCGCTCTATTTTCGGTCGAAAATTTATTTATGAGCTCTGTTCTGCGATGCGAAAGTTTTCCGTCGGAGCACACTGTGTCTTGCAAGAGATGGGTGAGTGGGTCGGATGGGATATCATTCTCCCCGGATGATGCTGTGCAGTTGTGCAACTGTCGGGAGGGAAGTCTTAAGAAGAAACTGGATGTTGGATGGGTTTTTGGAAACTTCGAGTTGATTGGGATGTCCTTCAAGGAAGGAAAATGCTAAGCAATTTTAAACTGAATTTTAAATGCGTGCTCGTCGTTGCTGGCGTTTTTGGGCGGAGATTCACTTAGAGGTTGTATTTTGAAACGCCAGTGCGGGTGTGTTGGTGATAAAATGTTGTTATTTCGCCAATTTGTGAGGGGAAGATTGACAAAAACAGTGATCACATCCCCGAGGTGGCAGGGTTCGCTTTTGAAAATTTAAAAGAGCTGAACAAGGACCACTGGGTGCTTGTTACTTATTTTGTCAATACAACGAGTGTCTTCAAAGCTTGTTGGCAATGCCATGTGGTTCCTAATGTTTGTTTTTTTGTTAATGGCGGAGTCTTACTGACATTTCCTCATCAAAAGTTCAATCACTTCTCTCAACAAAAGAAGCCACCATTTGCAGTTCCAATTGCAACCTCTTACTGAATACACTGTCATACAAGTTGGACTGTTTTTGAGAAATCCTTCAACTCGTATTGAGAACCCTTCTATTTTTGTCTATTATTCGCGGAATTGCGTTAAACGTTCCACATCAAAGTTCAGTCAATTATCTCATACATGCCACAGTTTACAATTCAAACTGCAATGCCTTACTGAATCAGGCTTCATAAAGATTGTGATCACTAGGCGTATCGAGGGTCCAGATGGACCGCAACTATTTTTTTCTGTAAATGGCGGCACCTGTACGAGAGTTCCTCATTAAAAGCTCAGTCACTTTTCTCAGTGATAGCTCCCACGGCTTACACTTCAAATTGCAACCTCTTACTGAATAAAGTTTTACAGAAATTGTGCCCTCTGAACGAGCCCATCCACAGCGGATTTAGTGACCAACATGGGCCGCTACTATTTTTTTCTGTTAATGGCGAAGCCTAACTGACAGTTCCTCATCAAAAGTTCAGTCACTTTCCTCAAAAAAACATTCGACGGTTGGTAATTCAAAATGCAACCTCTTACCGAATGGTCGTCCGCTCGTGCGCCCAAAAATCAAATCTTTGTTGGGTCTTGTCTTCGATTCCCAAGCAGTGCATAGATAGGGCAACAATTCACTTGGTCGGAGCAGTGGCCATGAGATGTGACCAGCTGCCCTCATCTCAGCCTACCCACCAGTCGGTTGAGTTAGCCCCTGCAGACCTCGAGCACCGACACGACCGACCGCAGATACAGTTGACTGCAGCACTCTCGGCGTGTGCGCCCCTATGTCTGCGGCGCCTATTAAAAAAACACTTACCTGAGGTCTTGCTGTCAGCGTGTCTGAAACGAAACAGAAAAAAAAAACAGAATCGATTAGCTTACAGTTTGACTGCGAGTCAATGTAAGTGTTCAGTGTTCACAAAGAAACCAACCCATGTCCAGTCCGCACAACCCACCCACTCCACGGCACACAGGACACATGTGGTGACTTGCACATACGATTTCCCGAGAAGAGATTTATGCCCCCATCTGGACATGGCATGGATGCCCATTAACAGCTCTATCGGAATGTATCTGCGAAATGAAAAACTGCCCGACTGTCATGGCAACCTAGTCCAGTGCGGATGGTGGTGTCGGGTATGTTATGTCAGCGAATTGCCAGGAAGGAAAGTTGCTTATGCGTCGACTATTTCGCGTGTCAAAGCATTCGACATGCGCGGCTACGGCTGTGCATGTGTGTGTGTGTGTGCGGCTGAAATCCTGTTCCTTAACTTATGGCTGTCAACGTGACAGGCTTTTAGTCGGTTGATATGTTGGAAAACGAATCCTGTGCCTGTCATGGGGTCTGCAGAACGACTGTTCGGCGTGGCGGTGCGTAGGTAATGCGCGGCGCTGATGGTTGCATGTGCGAATCGAGTGGGGAAAGCTGAGCGAGCAGGGAAACAGAAACAGAAATTCATCGATCAAGAGTCGGAAATTTAATAAAGAAACAATTAACGTGGAAGTGGAACGACCGACGTCTGAGGAGTGAACGAGTTGGCTTCCGAGTGGATTTTGGGGGAAAAACGACTGGCCGTGGAACGGGGAAGATTAAATAGGATTCAAGCAAACGGCTGTGACTTTAGGCTGTCTTCTTGCGAGAGCTGGTTTTGCTGGTACATTGTCATTGGACGTGGTGAACAGTGGGATGTGAGAGGTTCGCATTTTTAACGACGATATCCAATATTGCCATGATGCCTACTCCCGACGCCCATCGATTCACAATAAATGCGAACTACGTGACTGAGTCAATATCGAGAGGAAGGGAGCCTCTACTTCGCGTTTAAGGCCAAGGAAGTGAGCGATACTCAGCAAGCTCTCATCTAACCAGAGTCCAAGGATGGGCCTGTCTAGGAATAACAGGCTGTCTTAGAACAACACCAATGGCAGTACTCAAAGACATCCTCTTCCATCCTCTGGAAGTATTCTGCCCAGTTGGGGAAAAAGTGGTATTGTCACACTGGCATACAAGTTGCAAAACACCTTTAATCACAGCTGTCAGGACCGGAAACAAGGGCAGAAAAAAGGTAAACTCAGAAGACCGTCGAGAGTAGAGGCGCAATGTCCTCTTTGAAAAGACTAAGAGGCGACCGTTCAGTTCTTTCAAGTCGGTGTGGCTGTTATACGCGACTTGTTGTGATACTTCCATTTAATCAACAAATCAATCACGTTTTGTTCAGATGGACAACCACCATGTATTCGCAACTATCAGAGACAAGCTATAGATGCACAGACATACTCAGTTTTGCCATTCTCACAGCTCGTAAGTTTGTGCAGAATTTCGATGGAGAAATGCTGGTACTCCACCAATGAGACGCCCTCACCCGTGCCTCTTTCAATGTAACAGATGCTACTGTGACGAAAACTGTCCATCGTAAGAGATTAAAAGTACGTGGTGAGTGGCGTAAGTGAGCTGCCCGAGCAGTTGCTCAGATTGGAACATCCCATTTAGCAGCTATGTGTGTCCTCAAGGTTGGCATGGCCGTATCTGTAGTCCATCTTCATGGTGAACAGTACCAAACAACCTCAGCTCCTTTGGGCTTAATTGGCAGTAGAGTAATAGTGGGATTTCTCGAAAGACTAAAGTGACGTAATACAATGGTCTAGTGAATGATGCACACACCAGACATACTACGAACAACAACTAACGCGGATGTAGAAGTCCAAATTCTACGCCTAATCGAACGATATACATCGACATGGACCAGTCAGCCATTTTTTTTTTGTCATTTTTATTTACTTTTTTTTCTGGAATGACTTATACTAGACAAAAATGACTAAAATCTATCTTAATATCTAACAATTCATGTTCTTAATTCTATCTTACTAAACCTTAACCTAAACCTTAACCTAAACCTTAGTAACCTATTAAAAATTAATTAACCTAATAGAATATTATAAGCTTAACTTACTCTATATCCGTAACATTACGGATGTGTACACAAAAGCGTGTGTGCTATGTATATGCGTAACATATATAATACACTTGCCCTTGTGCACCTTTCAATTTACCTTAAATCTAAGTAAGTGGGCCGTTAATCCACTACACAAACTATAATTTTTCAGGCAGGAGCGGGCGACGGCGGAGACTGATTCTG
Organism: Eristalis arbustorum; assembly: GCA_916610145.1. Taxonomy (NCBI): domain Eukaryota; kingdom Metazoa; phylum Arthropoda; class Insecta; order Diptera; family Syrphidae; genus Eristalis; species Eristalis arbustorum. The sequence continues at coordinate 63,305,397 of OU744318.1, read as the reverse complement.
GTGTAACCACCAAAAGAATTGCCGCTCCTTATCACTCACTCTCCTGTCTCGAGCGGGGATCGCTCTACTGAACCGGAGGAGATCTTCGTGTTCGCGGACGACATCCGATTCGTACAGGAGGCGCCTGTCAACTGTTCGGCGTACCGCGTGGTAGATTACAGGACATCCTTCCGTGTCCTGGATCAGGCCGATCGAATCCAAATAGAGGAATGCTTCAGGTGGAACAAAACCGTTGTGGCGCACCTTTTCATGGTACATATAATTGGGGTAATAAGCCCGAAGATCAGGCTGTTGGTAGAATTCATACTTCTTGCAATGTGACTTCTTATTAATTTAATAATAAAATTGTCTATCCCTTTCACGTTTGCCCTGTTGTACAAGACCTCGTTAGGATAGTACTTCTTGTACTCAGACTCGGAGACAGTCCTAAGACACCGTCTCTCGAAGACCCTCGTCTTTTCCATCTGGGAAGGACTCACGTTGAAACACAGGGGACAACCATACACTATGACAGGCATTATGAGGGCCATGTAGCAGATTACCTTCACCCTGGTATCAAGTCTGCTGCTGTAAAACAGCTCACTTGCCACATCAAAGGCTTTTCTAGCGTTGGTCAGAGCCTTCTCTGTATGTTTGTCATAATACAGAAAATGATCCAACCAAATGCCAAGATATATATCTACAGTTTTCACCGCTAGCGGCTGACCCTGTATGTCAACTATGGCGAACTTCTTCCATTTTACACGCGTATCCCTTGAGGCCTTGGCCAGCGGGGTACGGAAAAAGATAGTTTCACATTTCTGAAAGTTGATAAGCAGCTTCCAGTCATTGCAATATTTGAAAGTGTTGTCGAAGTCACGTTGCAACAAGGTATTAATGACTTCTACCTTTGACCAGTGCCATATGTCTGCTCTAAATTTAGGTGCCTCGGTACAGTCACCTTCAGAGCGTTGGCCACTAATTGGGTGGATATACTACTGACCTTGCTTCCGAACCTGATTCGGCGCAGCTAGCACCAATGTCTTATTCAGAAGTCTGAAGACACTTCGAAGAAATTCTGGTACCCGGCGATGTCATACAGTGCGTCAGAAGAAAGAAAGGAAGACAAAAGTGAAAAAGATCACCTCATGAGAGCAAACCGACACTCCAAGGTTTAAACATGATGCCTTTCCCTGCTCCACTGAACAACTCTCGGTAGGATAGGATCATACGACTGACACGTTCCTAATCAAACGATTAAGATCATGTCAAGTCCTTGATAAGTCTTCCTGCAATCACTAGTATTTGTCATAAGTTCCTTCGTAAATGTTGCCACTCAAATTGATGAATGTTTTATAATTTTGTCTTCCAACGCCGAGGCAGGTGGCCCGTGGCGTTGTGGGTAGTTGCGTCGACCCCAACCTCGACGTCGTAGGTGCGATTCTAGCACTGAGCGACGAAAACAATTTTCACGACCCCACCTCTTTCGAGTCACTGACAATGCTGCAAGAGTATTTAATGTCTAGAAAAAGCTTCTCAAACTTGGCCGTTCGGAGTCGGCGTAAAACTGTAGGTCCCTTCCACGCGTGTGAGAACAATAGCACGCACAACACTAGTGGTTGCTGAGAAGCTAGGCCCTGGCCCTCTATGGGCTGTAGCGCCACCCATATTATTATTAACGCCGAGGCAAGAAGTTTCTACAAAGCTGCGTGTCTTGATCACCAGGGTCAGCATATAGTGGGATTTTCTTGATCTCTACCGAAGGTTCAAACTGCCGCACAACTTCATTCGTCAACCTTGATACGACAATCCTTATTCCCTCCATTGTATCATACATCCATTGCCATTATCGTCCCTCAGACCACCTTCTTCTTCTTCTTCTTCGTTGGCGCTACAGTCCGGGGTGGACCTGGGCCTCAACCAACATGCCTCTCCAGCCAGCACGATCTTTCGCCAGCTGCCTCCAGTTGCGCACACCAAGTTGGTTGAGGTCCTTTTCCACTTGTGTGCGCCATCTAGTGCGAGGACGTCCTCTGTTGCGCTGTCCCAATGGCTCGGTGTCGAAGACTCTTCGGGCTGGAGCTGTAGTGTCCATCCGCTCTACATGACCTAGCCATCTTTGGCGTTGGATCTGAAGACGATTAACTAGGTGCATGCCGCTGTACAGCCCGTATAGTTCGTGGTTGAACCTTCTCCTCCAAACGCCATCAACGCAAACAGGACCAAAGATCGTACGCAGAACTTTTCTCTCAAAACAACCAAGAGCTTCTTCATCCGCTTTCAATAGCGTCCATGTCTCTGCGCCATAGAGCAGGACTGGGATGATCAGGGTTTTATACAAGCTCAATTTGGTGTTTCGAGAGATGGCTCTGTTACTCAATTGCCTCTTGAGCCCAAAGAAACAGCGATTGGCAAGAGTAATTCTGCGCTTGATCTCGGTACTGGTGTTGTTGTCCCTATTTACTCCGGAGCCTAGGTAGACGAAGTCCTTGACTACCTCAAAGTTTCTGCTGCCCAATATGACGCTATGTGCGAGACGTCGGTGTTGTGCGTCCTTTCGTGATGACAGCATGTACTTTGTTTTGCCCTGCTTTACCGCTAGACCCATTTTAGCCGCTTCCGCTTCAATGCCAGCAAACGCCTCATTGACGGCTCGCTGTGTTCGTCCAATCACGTCAATGTCGTCCGCGTATGCAAGCAGTTGAACGGACTTTTGGAAGATCGTGCCTCGGGTGTTGACGTTAGAGTTTCGCACGATCTTCTCAAGTATGATGTTAAAGAAGTCACATGACAGCGTGTCGCCTTGCCTAAAACCTTTTTTGACATTGAAGGTCTCGGTGACCACCTTACCCCAACTAAATCCATTCCATCCTTTCTATCTTTGATTATGTTGTCTAATTTTTTCATTTCATTTCATTTTCAGATTCTCGTCTTCAACCTAAAAGGTAAGTTCATTTTCAACAACGTCAACAAAGCCTTTCATTGCTGGTAACATTGCTCATCAAGGTAACGACCCTCGCAGGGTCCTGAGCTCTGGACGTCTTCTAAGCACCAATACCAAACTGTCTTGCGATAAATTTGTTCCACATTGCTCTCCTTCTCGAGCAAGGAGGCTCGAATTCGAAGACACTCATACATGGCTGAAGAGTTGGTGTCCGTGTGCACGATGTGGTGAAGTTAGTGCAGTCGCCAGTGCGCAAGTGTCATTGTAGAGATCCTCATTTCTGCTGATGCTTAGCCTGTTTCCCTTTCATGTCAAGGATAGTAGCCATGGTCGCTCGAATAAATGTGTAAACATTGCTTCATTTTGGCAGAGAATCGCACTCTGTCTCATCTTCAAGAAATTGAAGCGGGTCACATGTTGCCAATGTCAAGCTTAAGGTTTTCGTTGCCTAAATGGCACGGTATCAAATACTCTTCGGGCCGGAACAGTGGTGTCCATTCACTCTGCATAACGTAGACATCTTAAGCGTTCGATCAGAAGATGCTTAACTAGGTGCATGCCACTTTACAGCCCTTACAGTTCATGATTGAATCTTCTCCTCCAGGCGCCATCAACGCAAACAGAACCAAAGATCGCACGCAGAAATTGTCTCTCAAGACTACCAAGAGCTTCTTCATTCGCCTTGAACAGCGTCCATGTCTCTGCGCCATAGAGCTGGACAGGGCTGAGCAGAGTGTCAGCTTGATGTGTCGAGAGATGGCTCTGTTACTCAATTGCCTCTTGAACCCTTGGTACTGATGTTTTTGCCCCTGTTTACTGCAGAGCGTAGGTAGACCAAGTCCTTGACTGCCTCAAAGTTTCAACTGCCCATTGTGAAGCTCTGTACGAGGGGTCAATGTTGTGCGTCGTTTCGTGATGACAGCATGTAAGTTAACAACCAAATTGTCACAGAGAATATGCCAACGCAGCAGAGGAATGCATCGCTCACCTGAATACCAAAAACAGCCAGAAATGCATCGGTCAAGTGAGTACCAACGCCGTCCAGGAACGCATCAGTCACCGGTGAACCCACGTCGTCACTTCTGCTCGTAGTATTTAAGGTCGAATGAAGGAATATTGTTGTTCAGTTTGTAATCACAGGTAAAGGCGTCTTGCTGCCCGAATAAAGGAGGCACCGCACTGCCCGGGTGCACCGCTAAGCCCATTTCAGCCGCTTTTGCTCTAACCCCAGCAAACGCTTCATTGACGGCTCGCTGTGTTTTGTCCAATTCACGTCAATGTTCGCTGTCAATCTTCCAAGAGTCCATGATGATTGAGTGGCAACTATAAATAAGACGGTGTGATGTAGACACTTGTCAGGAATCACTCGTGAAATGACAAAATAGAAGTTTAAAATTAATCTACTTCTTTGAATGGCGCTTCAGTCCGGCGTGGACCAGGGCCACAACCAACAAGCCTCTCCAACTAGCGCGATCTGTGGCTAGCTGTTTCTAGGTTCTCACACCAAGTTGGTTGAGGTCCTTCTCCACTTGGGTGCGCCACCTTAAACGCAGGCGTCCTCTGTTGCGTTGCAGGTTCAGATTCGAATTTGGAAATCTATACGACATTTAAAGGCGCCCGCAACGTTCTGATTAGTGATAGTTAGTCTTGTTACGTCTGACAGTGGTCTGCTTAGGAGATCCTCACTTCCGGCAATGTCTTCAGCTGCCCATGACTTCTGTTGCTCATCACCTTAGCCCATCATTGGTCGACCAGATGTACTGCATTGACCAAACCAAAAGAAATGTGCACCTGCATGCCACGCGATCCTGTTTATTTCCCAAGCGAAGTCGAAACAGTTTACACTGAACAAATGTGTCCTCCTCCTTTCTCAGCGCACTCACAATGAATATAAAATTGGGTTCACATCTTTGCTACGCGACGCTAGTTGTCCCTTGTTATCTATCACCCTGAACGACTGTCACACGCCAACAGACTAATGTCATGCGGATCAAAGTGTGGATCCCAACGAAATTGACATAGGCATCCCTTTGTTCAGCTCTCACATCCGATTCTTGCTTCACGCCCTTCTCCAGATCACTGAACGTGACTCCACTCTCAGTGCCTCCTCCTCCCATCGGCTCCATTCAAATCCATGTCTTCATCAATAACTCTACTCCCCCTCCCCGCTACAACCAATGTCATGTCAAAGCAACAAACACAACAAAAAACGCCCAAAATTCTCACGATAATTAAAAAGAATGACTTGCCATTCATTTTCGGGGTACATCGAGGGTGCTTAAATTATCCACGCAACAACAACATCCTTAAGTGTTCAAATCCCCACTAAAGGCTACCTCCGTCCCCATTCGCCCGGCGACTAATCCTGTTCCTTGTCTCCCGACAGTTCACTTGTTTTTTTTGCTGTCATTCCTCCTCTCGTCGTCCCCAGTGAAACATTGACTGTGCGCGGGTGGATGTTCAGCCATAAAACTTCATAAAGAGATAATGTTTCATCCCCCATTCCAGCCCCGGCGGAGTGGAAAAAACACGAAATCTCCAATTCAGTTATTTGACACAGAAATCCGCTTTAATTAATATCCTTTTTGCCTAAGAAAACCCTTTTAAGACCCGAACAAAGGGATTTTTAAGTGGGCGTCTCGCACGCCGGCTGGGTGGTGGGCTGGTGGATGGAGGAACGGGTAATAATTTATTTTTGCCCCCAACTCACCCTCCCCATCCGCCGCATCGGCCAACACTGACTCAGTCTCAGACAGTGAGCGGTGGTCGGTCTGTGCACATGACGGGGGTGACAGGCAGTGAGCGCCATGTACGCCTGCCACAATGGAAACTGCAGAGCAAGGATGACGTGTGTGTGAGGCGAGCAAACTGCTGTGAACGGCAAACGAGTAGTAAACCGCAACTTAACCCCTTCACGGCTGCCGCTCCATTGTATGCGGATTCCAATAAACTACACGGGGTGTGCGCACATGCCTTCGCGTGGCTTCCTCTGTGTGCGGGTGCGGCGTGTGGAGGGAATAACATTGAACTTGTGCCCTAAATGCTAACTTCACTTATCTTCTATTGTTTTCTTGTATTTCCTCCTCCCGCTCCAGGGAGAGCCAGCCAAAGTGATGGATAAGGGTCCTGTGTGGACTGCCCTCCCTCCACCACCGCCGCACAGGTAACAATAAAATTTGCTAAGCATTTAATTTTTTTCCCTCGTCTTTCGGGGTTTTACTTAAGTGGAATTTATGGTTTCCATCCGAGCCGGGGCTGGTGGGTGCTGCGGGGGAGGACGTTGTTTCGGCACGGGTCGTCGGACTCGTAAAAGTGCTAAGTCGAGCCCCTGCGGAACCATGTTTCGCCCGGGAAGTGATTGCTTTTAGCGCTGAAGTGACCTCGAGAGGGCCTGAGTGGCCCACATCGGGTCGGGTGGTGGGTGTTTGTTGAACGAAATGTGATGGAAATTGAATTCAGATCAGTGGGCAATGATGTTGGTGATAGTGAATGGAGGTGAGTTGCCTTGACGTTTGATTGATGGTTTAGTTGCAAGTTTGGAGGTGTTTTCAATTTGAAGGGATAACAGGTTGGACTATACATCTTTTATTTGACCCTGGTCGTGGTATGGTACTGACAGCTTTGGCACTGATTGGCGATGTCAAATTCAGATGTTCGACTGAGAGTAGACTGAGTTCCTTCCTTCCTTTGAGTGGCGCTACAGTCCGGTGTGGACCTGTGCCTCACTCAGTATTCCTCTCCAGCTAATGCGATCTTGGGCGCCTCCAGTTTCGTACAGCCAGCTGATTAAGATCTCCCTCCAGCTGGTTGCGCCATCGGAGGCAAGGTCTTCCTCTACCGCTCAGGGTTGGCCTCAAACTTTCCAAACCGGAGCGTTACTGTCCATTCTCTCTTCATGTCCTAGCCATCTGAGTAGAGGCAATCAAATTCGTTCGACTAGGCCAATGTCGTTGTACAGCTCGTAGAGTTCGTCGCTCCTCCAAACTCCTTCTTCGCAAATGGGGCCGAATATGAATCGAAGACTGAGTTCCTTTCGTCCTAAAATGTGACCACTAGCGACAAATCAAGCTGAGTGGATTTACAACCAGTTCGTCAAGGAAAACTAGCTGCTGCTGGCACAGAACTTCGTGCAGGGGTCAGCCATTGGTGCCTTAAATACATTTACATTCCGCTGTTTGGAAGCCATTTCAACCATGTTTCCACCATTATAGATGTGTTTGGGGACACAATTGTTAAAGGACTCGTTGTTGTTCTGCGTATTATTCCCCAGACATCGGTGAAGAAGTTGATCTGCTTAAAAATGTATGAAGATGGTCTTGATGTCTTCCTGCACGTCATCATGTAATTCCTGTGGATGTGTATAATCTTGCAATGTCCCAGCGGCTTCAGACTTCAAGGAGAACCTTTGAAGGAACAGGGGCACTAATGAGAGCTAGGCTAGCTAGCTGCGTGATGGCCCATGCTGCACGAGTCGTCGCATGACACTTCTGCCATAAAACGGCTATATCTTCAAGAGTTTTTGAAATTTCACTTGAATTTTAAAGGGAAATTCTTGAATAGATTTTTTTTTTAAACTGGGAATAGGGAGGGGAAGGTCTCCTTAAGCCTTCACGTCAGAATGCTGGTCGAATACTGTCCATTTTCTCCCAGTATGCTAGCTAATGGTCAAGTACTCCAACAAATCAGTCGCCAGTCTCATTCAGGTCTCTATGGTTGCCCTTTAACTTAACACTCTGTGTCGTCACTGCTGAATGATCAAGCGGTGATTTTGCTTCAACAACACCGAGCTTCAACTGCGAACAGAGCCGCAACAAGAGTTACCACACTGTTGAGGCAGTTTTTCACCTGACATCGGTCAGTGGCAACCTCGTTTACGTTCATCGATCTTTTTCTTGGTTGGATCTTGCCAAAAGAGATCGTTCACCTCGAGTTGATAAACAGAACAGAAAACGCTCTGGAGACACAAATAACTCAACTCTGCTAAAGAAACACAAAATAAAGCACAACACGGCGGTTTTTGCTACTTTGCTACATTGCTAATTATGGTTGCTGCTTTCTTCATAGTGCTGAGGATAAGAAGACGAGCCATCACCATCCATCCTGGTAAACCTGAACCCTCCGCGAGGACACGCGTAAAAGCCAGTGGATTGAGCACAACTAGAGAACTAGAGCAATCTGAACGTTGTGTGACATGCACATGAGTCGGCCTCATGTTGTGACAAAGGTGTCACAGCCAAAGACGACAATTCCGTGGGAAATTGTGTGGTGTCAAGTTCGGCATCGCACCATGCACCTCTGTCGGCTCATGGTCTATTATATTTTTGTGCGCATTGAAATTGTAAATGTTGTAAATTTCGATTCAGATTTTAAAAAAGGGCAGTTCGTTAGAATCGACCTTGACTTCTACTCATCAGCGGTAAGGGGACAAAATTATCAATAGGAAAAAAAAAACTACTTAAACAGGAGTCAACCCGAGTTTCAGTTGAACCGAGTTAAATTTATGTCAAACCGAGTTGCTGGAACTAAAATGAAAAGAATAAATGGACATCAAATCTGCTAACCATTCGACACGGTGAACACACAACTCGGTTGACTGCGGTTGGTCATCTAAATTGAACATAATTACTGCAACCTTCAACTCGTGATGTGATGTGGACTGTGCAGCAACATCGATCTGGTCAAACGAGTGCGAATCTCTCGTCTCAGATGGCAATGTCACTTAGAGATGGCAATGTCACTTAGAGTACTTTTACACACGCTGATTTCGACAACAAGCTTTTCCATCTTGTCGGCAAGAGAGGTGAGACATAGGAAAAGCTTCACCTCCCTTGTCTAAAAGATGGAAAAGCTCGTGTAAAAGTAGCCTTGGTGCGAATGGACACCAATGCTCCGTCCCAGAAAGACTTCGCCTCCAACCTCGAGGAACAACGCGGTAAAGGAAGACCACGTCTCCGGTGGCGCACGGCAGAAGCTAGAAGGTGCACACGATGACGGAATAATTAACGTGCGTGGCTGGAAGCAACTAGCACAAGACCGAGCTAGATGGAGATGCATGTTGACTGAGGCACAGGTCCACCCTGGACTGTAGCGCCAGCCAGAGAAGAAGAAAATGTGAACACACAATACGTTTTTGTTGGTTAAGACAAAGCGTTGTACTGACTTCTGTTTCTTATGAGACGCTATGGACGAGGGCCATGTGTGATGTGGGCATGTGAGACGTTGTCTACCAGTCTACCTGCTCTTCTCTTGGTATTTCTTTCTGTATGTTGGTACTATCGTGTGGCTGTTTTGTTTAAGGGTTGCTCTTTTTTATGAAATCTCAAACAGTGACATAGAGCCAGTAGAGACTCATTTTTTAAGCTTGACTATAGGGGACTTATCTTAGGTGGCACAAGGAGGCGTTGCACGAGAGACGTTTAAAGTGTACATTTAGAATTTGACATCAAAAAAAAAAAACCTTCATTAGGATTCATTCGAGTTAGTCAACTTTAGTTGCAACTGTGTTCGCTTCATTTTCAACTCCGGTCAGGTCAAGTTAAGAAAGTTTCGGCTCAGTACAACTCTACTCGCCAGCCTCGGACGTGTCGGAAAAATATTCATCTGTATTTGATGTCCTTTAAAGGTAGCATATTTGTTCATAAAAAGTAAGACGAGTGCATCAATTCGCAACAATGCCATGTGGTCTCTCTTGCAAAGATCAGTCACCACTATACTTCGAACCATCCTTATATCGATTAATTGTCACGCGTTCGAGCAAGACTGTCCGAGATCTCACGTCTCTAAGGAGCAGTGCTTCTTATTAAGTTGGGGTGTGATTTGTGGGCTTAGAGGGATGGTGGTCTGATTGCCCGTTTCCTTGTGTCTTCGGCTACATCTTTGTTGTACCGCGGACCCTGCACAGACTGGCTGCTATGAGCCATGTGACCTGCGTTTGTAACGAGCTCGGTTGTAAGAGCGTGGACAATTTAGTGCAGAAGACTTCTTCTTTCTCTTCTTCTTTTGGCGCTAAAGTTGGGCCTGGCCCCTAACAAGCCTCTGACACGATCCAATTTCGCCAAGTTGGTTGAGGAAAGGGAATATATGCCACATCTGCTCTGCCAAGCTCCCCAAGCTTTGTCAAGTAAAGGTAGCAGTTCCTCGGAAAACACCTCGTCTAGAGGTTGTGTTCACTGAAAAACCTCCAAGGGTTCATAAGTGGATCTGGTTAATTTTAGGACTAAAGGAGGTCTCATGCTAGGAAACCAATGGATCCAAGGCGTCAAAGGCACCCAATAAACCTACCTGCTTATTCTTGCATGAATAATTAAGTCTAGCCTTCTAGCTTAGCAGAGACAAGCCCTCGAATTTCTTTATGAAATCGGTTTTAGCTAGGATTTCGCCAAGGTGATAGGGTCCTGTCTCACTTACTCTCTGTATACTGAGGTGACAAGGACTTGAATGCTTCAGACCTCTAGAGAGTTGAAGGAAAGAGCATTAGGCCTTAGCCCAATGGGAGTACCACGCCTCGAGTTGTTCCCCTCTAGGTCCTCCATTTCGGTAAGAACAGCAGTACGTCGTGAGATAGTTGCTGACTGGCAACGAAGCCGACATTCCTGTTCTTTGGCGTACTGCTTCAACTGTTAGAAATCACTATCGCTACTAGCCTTCAATGGAGACATCCTATACCATCCTATACCAATGAGTATACTTCATCTTGGGATCCATGTCGAATGATGATTTACTCTCCAAGACGCCAGATCGCTTATCATTGCTGAGTAGCTCTGCAGTCCTATCCGGAGTTGGGGCCCTTGGCAAACTGTTTCAAATTGAAGGTATCCCTGCTTTGTGCGCCACATTAGACACTGTTCTCTCTATCTTTGTTTCTTTTTTCACGAGCTCGGAAGGGCAGGCTCTACAGGCCGGAAGTTATCCCTGCGTTCTACATCCCGTCCCAGCCACCCTAGGCATTGAATCCGCAGAACCCCGAATAGACTCCGACGAAGTCTTAGGTGTGCGCCACACAAAGTCTGTCGAGAGGTCACCACGAATCTCCCTTGACAAACCAAACTTTTGGACAAATTTCGGTCGGTTCTATGTTAACTCTCATCGAACCACTGACGCTTACGAGCGAAATCTTACAATTCACCGGACTAGAAGAATGTCGATGCCACTTAAGAAAAGCTTCCTTGACTAAACCAAATTTGCCCCCTCAGTCAATTTAAGATCGATGCCAAAGGACTTGCAAGGACAATAAAGACCGATATGTGAACAAACTGTCTCTCAAACGTTTGCAGACTTCCCTCCCTGCACCCAGACACCAATGTCTCCGTCTCAGCAGTGTCCTTCTCCTTAAGTGGCCATTCAAAGTGAATCAAAGACCTTCCCGTAAACAAATCAACCCCATCCACGTGAGGCAGCATTTAGTTCCACCTGACAGACTCCATTGCCTCACGTCCCGCACCCGCCATCCAACTAATTATCAGCAAATTCTAAGAAGCCCATCAGCCGCCGCCGGGAAGCATCCGGAAAGGACATTAATCAGCAGGAACTCTGCTCCGCTCTGCATTAATTGAATTCAGGCAAAATCGAAAACAGATTTCAAACTTGACTTTGTATCCGTGTTTCAGTTGAATGATTCGATGAGCAGAGACAAAGGCGAGCACTCACTTCCCAAATCAAATCCTTCCGTTGGCAGATTCCGCAACAAAAACACATCGACGGCAACTTAACCAGAGAGCTCCAACAGGACTTCCCATGAATAACAAAGAGGTTCTGAATCCATGCTCCCACACACACACACACTGGCAGTCATCGTGTCCCACCCCCAGTCAGGAGTCGAGTAAAGTGCAAAATTCAAGGGAGAAGCAGGACTGCTTGTGTTTTGCTTGGCTGGCTGGCTGGCTGGCTCTGAAATACCGACCTAGCCGGGGGAGGCCCCAACCCCATCCAAACACGGCAGTCGTCCTGTGAGCAAATAGAAACAACCCTTGACGACGATGTCGATGAGGATGACGACGACGACGACGACGACGACGACAACGAAACAAAACAAAAAAGAAACACAACAAAGCAGGCAGCGACTGAGGAGGGATGCAGAACTTCGCACCAGACATGGAGAGTCTCATCTCATCTCATCACATCGCATCGCATCGCCATCCTAGTCGTCGTCGTGTCGTCGTCGTCGCATCTCATCGGCAAAGATCAAAAAATAAAAGGTTCACCCTTGCGCTCGCACACACCCACACACCCTCTTGCGAATCAAGAATCATTCACTCAAACACCATTATCGTCCATTATCAGCCGAGGGTCGCGCGGGGAGACTGCCAGGGCGGTGGTTCGCGTGCAGCGTGGTGTATGTGTGCACGGTAGCGTCTGGCACAAGTGAAATTTCTCCACTAAGAGCAATCTATCACATGCCCGGCGGTGGGCAGGTGGGTGGGTGGCAAAAGTTTGCATTGCACCACCACCTCACATCAAACAGAAAGAAACACCACCACCCACCCGGGGAGGGCGAGAGTCCTTCACACATAGAAAAACACACGATGTTGCATTATTTACACATCGCATCGTTGCCGTGCTTCACAGTCGAGGCACAGTGGTACGTCCCGGCATCCAGTCGAACGGGGGCGCGCGGGCCACTGGCCATTGACAGTTGAACCGGGCTTGCCGGTTGCCGGCTGGCGGCTGGCGGCTGCATCCTTTAACTTCGGCACCCTGCCGCTGTGCCGAGCACGAGAGCAGCAGCTGATGGGAATGTGTGTCTGTAGTGGTGAATAATTTACATATTTCCATGTAAAGAGTGTCCCCGACAACATGTTTCAGGACTTTAAATCGTTGAATAGCCGACATTTGTAGTAAAGGCTTTTCTGGTTTCCCGCTGCGCCCCCGCTGGCCGGTCGGCCGGTGACGGGTGACGGTGTCGGTATTTATTCATCTGTTGGCCCCCTTGTGCGGTGGGATTCATGTTTTTAATTAATTTTGAGAACTTCTCTGTGAATGTCTGCTGAATTCAGAACTTTCGTGTCGGTGTGTGTGTGTGCGTGGCGTCCAAGGGACGGTGAACAGATGGGGACTAGGCAGGGCTCCGTGTGGCATTCCGATGGGTGATGGCGCAGTGACACCTCGCTTCGGCGGAGTGACAGTAAACTGTCGATTTTATTTTTAATGAAGTCATCAGGGCGAAAGACAAAAGGAGGACTTCACTGGCCCAAGATGGTGGACGTGGACGAGGTGGACGAGTGTTGGGCGGTTTCTGGTGCAGCATATGCACAGGAGGTGGCAAGTGTGTGTGCTCCTCGGGGAGGTCTTGTGGGTGGCAAAGGAAAAAGTGGACTTTAAAGGGGCTGGGTGTGTACCGCGTAACCCGCGTTGGTGGCAGATTTGAGCCGAAGAACTACAGTCTTCATACATCACCTTCTTTGGATGGCGCTGCAGTCCTGACCCTCAATACGCCTCTCCATCAAGCAAGGTCTTGTGTTAGCTTCCAGCTATGCCTGTTAAGCTGATAGCTGTCCGTTACTCTCTGTGTACCGGGCTTTGGGTGTGTTTTTCTTTGCCTTCGTTTACGTTGTCCTCTGGGCTCAGCGTCGAAGGCTTGACAGGCCGGAGTCTTGATGACAATTCGATCTACATGACGGGAGCCCAGTAGCTGTCCATTGTTCATCCGTCAGTCATCTCCTCAATTAGCACACGAAGGGCTTTGCTCTCGAAGCGATAAGGCACCAGTTTGTTCGCTGTGGTTAGTGTCAATGCTTTCACGAAATGCAGGAAGGCTGCTACTATCAAGGTCTTATATAGGGATACACCTTGTTTTTTCGAGGGAGGTGTGAATTACTTGCCAAGGTAAAAGCCCAATGGATTGACAAGGGGGATCCTTGGTTTCAATGTTTGAATTGAGTTTGATTGTACCTTTTATGAAGACTTTGCCTTACCACCATTCACTGCAATCCTCGGCATAGCCGCTTCCTTCTTTGCGCCCACAAACCCCGCACTGGCGGCCAGGTCTGTCCTTCGGGCGATGTGAATGTGATCCGGATTTGCTAGTCACTGTCCAGGCTAGTCATCGAATCATCATCAAATTAATGCTCGACGACACAAATGGATTGAACAGCAGAGGCGAAGGGAGGTAAGTGCATAATGTCCTTTGGATGCCATTTCAATAAGAACTCCTTCAACACATTAAAGCACAGGCATCCAAAAGAAAGGAAATTGCTTTGACTGCGCCAACTACAGAGGTATAAGCCTCCCTAGGTTAGGTTAGGTTATTGGGCTGCCAGCACACTTAGACCAATGTTGGTCCATTGTGATACCCACTGACGTTCATTTGATTCCAACGGCAAATGTTGACTGGACTAGATTTAAAAGCAGAGATAAAAGTATATTAACCCCATGCTCTTACTGGGTTCAAACCAGGGATCGATGTTATTAACAGGCAGGCACACAACCAACTGCCTTCCAGCCGTTTCATAAGCCGCTTTGTGTGAACTCCAGAAGCCATTCAAGTCTGCGGACGTGAAATCTTCACACTACGGCAGGTCCTGGCAAGAGACCCAAGTAACGCAGATCGAAACCCACCAGATCGTGCCCACCTTTACGACGATATAAGGGAGAGTGCAGCTACACAGCGCCATGTTTAGTCCTGACATTCCTGCCAAGCTCATCAATCTGTGCAGGATGACGATGGAGAACTCTCGCTGCTCCATCAATATCAGTAGCGAACTCACAGGGACCTTCAGTGTCTAAAAATGCTTTAGATAAGGCGACGCGCTGTCATGCGATTTCTTCAACATGGCCCTGGGGAACCAGAACCTTCCAGTAGTCTATACAAATGTTGGCATGCGCCGAATGACGTGTTTGACACAACACAGCGAATCGTTGTTAAAATGGGTCCAGCCGGAAATCAGGGCAAAACGCAGTAAATGACTTTCCAATAAGAACTTGACATATTTTTTTTAAATAAACGTACGTCGCTTCAAATGGTCCATCGGATTCAAGTCTTGACTCAGCTTGATCTTATATGGGTGCAAACCAAGATCTAACGCCCTAGCGATGCTCAATTCTTGAGAACGACGTGGAATTGCTTGAACGGCAGCAATTTTTTCGACACTTCGATCAACCCTTTGTCTCACTGGCACGGCAATTAATATGTAGACTTAAATGTTTGCACTAAACTTGCGCCTGTCCACTAGGACGTTGCTCACTCATGATGAAAATGCTGAGTGTTGCTGAATAAATTGCCAGTGATTATGGTATGATTAGTGAAAGAGTGCCGTCACAAATCAAATTCAAAGCTGAACCTATTCGAAAACTCTACGCATGCTGTCCTAAAGAAAGGGCATACAACGTCGACGTCCTGGACTCACAAACGGGCTATAACGGGCTATAACTTCGAGGTTTTCGTCTTTCTCGGCCCCGAAGTAAACTGTACGACTTGTAAGTCTTGCCAAAAGCTGTTTCTTTGGGCTCAAGAGGCAAGATAAGATTCAAGCTGTGACAGGAGCCACTGCAACTAGCCAGACGTCTTCATATTCACTGCCTAAGTGGTCTTGGCGATGTAGAGCGTATGGTGGCCTAAATCACTAGAGAATTACCCGGAGATTGTGATAGTTGGAGAGACTTGTTGGTTTGGGCTCGGGTCCATCACGGACCGTAGCGCCATGCAAAGAAGTAGAAGAATTTGTCACTTGATATTCCATTTGTGTTTGTTTGTGTTGTTGATTTTTGCAGAAGCTGCATGGATGAAGAGGAGGAAGAGAACACTCATCACCTTCTCTGCTCCTGCAGTGCTCTTGCCAGTCGTAGGTTCCTGCAGCTAGGAGCCTACTACTTCAGCGGCCGTAACGAGCTAAAAAGTGCCAGCATTGGCCAACTAAATCGGTTCATCAGCAGCACCAACTGGTTCTAGCGTTTGGAGAAGTCAATCCGCGTGGTATCACAATGGGCCTACTCTGGCCTAAGTGTGACTGCTCTGCAGCAGTCAGCCACTACAACCTAACCTAACCTAATCCATTTGTTATCGTCGGCGGGCTGTTGCTTTCGTCGGCATGTTGGATAGAGTACGCACCATTTAATGACACATATTCATCGTTTCTTTGAGTCGGCAGAAGATCTTCCATGTAGCCTTTATGATTCATCATCTGTAACTGGTGATTTAGTTTGCCTTCTTCTTTTTTCTTCCGTGGTCCTACAGACGGAGATTAGCCTCGGATTCAACCAACAATCCTCTCCGTCTGGTACGGTGTCCGGGTGTCGGCCTAGCTGCTACAAATCGCTCAAGTTGGCTGAGGTCCTTGTCCCGGGTGTCTTCTGCTGCGTCGTTGCACAGATTCGCAGTCGAAGAATCTTTCTGACGAACTCAAGTAGATTGGCTCTAGTTCAGCCCTTCTCCACCTGTGGTCCGGGGACCCCTTAGGATCCGCTTAACACTTTAAGGGGGTTCGTGGTGGGTTTTCAATTCGACAAAAAAGACGTCTTTATTATCATTCCACTACAGTTGTTGGAAGGCGGCCGCCGAGATGTAAATTCGTTGGTAAGGGTTCGCACAGGTTTAAGTGTCTAGTTGATCTCAACAATCTTAGTCGTTGGTTCCATGACTAGACTTACGACGCTATGCAGACCTTACAGTTCGTCGATTCCTTCAGAAACTATCGACGGAAGCTGTAAGTTTGACGAGAGCTTTTTAAGGTGCCCAAGTCGGACTGGGCTATTCAAAATCAACCTGAGACGTCCAACAGAGGGCTCTTTTGCTCAATTTCCTCTTGAGCTCAAGGAATTGCAGTTAGCAAGAGTTATTCCACGTTTGTTAAAGGCACTTAAGCTCCCGGTACTTGA
This sequence comes from Eristalis arbustorum, assembly GCA_916610145.1. Lineage (NCBI taxonomy): Eukaryota > Metazoa > Arthropoda > Insecta > Diptera > Syrphidae > Eristalis > Eristalis arbustorum. The sequence continues at coordinate 63,288,665 of OU744318.1, read as the reverse complement.
CTGAACAACCTTGGCGTCCTTTAGTCCATTGTGGCACTTTTTCCAACACGGCGTCTGTGTCGACTCGGGGTCAATAAGTTCTCCTTGAACCATATCAATTTGCATTTTTTGTGCATTTGAGGAGCATAGCTTCCACATGGTATTGTTGTGACCATTGTCATTCAGCCGTCTACCGAAATTCACGCACTTTTTAGGTATATACAAGGTTTCTAGCTTTTGATTTACACACCTATGTACATTAAGGGTCTCCCCCAAAACTGATGAAAATGGCTCGACCCCCTTCCCACACACACCTCAAGCCAATTGCGAGCAATCCTTAATTATTATTGGCGCCCAACACTGAACCCCAGAAATTTCTCAAAAAAAAACCACACACTAATGACAAATCGAACAGCCTTTCCTCTCTCCCTTGTCAACGCCCCTGCACGATATGACATATTAAAAACGAATTAAAAAGCGGTTAACCGCCAGGATCGACAGGACTTTCCGCTCGTGTCACCAACTCACCCCGGAATTCCTGTCAACGTCAACACACATAAATATCCTTCCTCGGCTGTCCTCACAAAATTAAGGCAGTTGTTATCCGTAAATGTTAAAAACAGCCCACCACCCGAAGACTATCCTCCTCATCGTCGTCCACAGCCCCCGTACACCACATGACGCATTCGTATGGAAATTTCTATGTCAGAGCGGAATTTACATATAATTTGACGCCCAGCCGACGGTACAATGATGGAATATCCTGCGAATGAAGGACAACAAGAAATTAGGCTGCGAATAACCAGCCTTTTGGGCCGGCATGAGGAAGAAAAAACATTCCGTAGCTATGCGCGCTCCTAATGGATGGCTGTGCGAGCAACGGAACCGAGGGAAAATCAACCCCATGGTGTTCTCAGAAACAGATGGCGCAACATAATCAAATTCAACGGTCGACACACGACACACGGCGTACAACACAACCCAACACAACACACCAACCCCCGGACACAAAGCGAATGTCGGTGTGTACAGCGCCGACGTCACTTTTTTTTATGTTCACCCTTAAATCATCCCGATTCCCGTCGCCGTCGCCGCTTCGTCCTCGTCCGCCAGTCGGTCGCACACAACGGAGGAAGGAATTCCACCCGCCACCACCACCACCCAGCGCCAGCACACCCCCGGCAATAATTCAAGCTCTTAGCATAAAATCAAATGCGTGCAGTTCTAGTATCCCGGCTGGATGCCACCCTCGCCCGCACCACCCCCGAGGGCGACTGAGACTGAGCGAAACAAAACAGAGATTAGTCGTCGTCGTCGTCGTGCGCCTGTGTGGGGCTTGGGCGCGGGTGTGTGTTTGTGCAAGTTTTGAGGGAATTCCTTTGTGCCCCGGAATTATGTTCTAATTTTTCCGACCGAAAGGAAAATCCGACCAAACACTGCCACTGAACTAGGAAAAGCGCTCAGTCTTCCAGACGAAGTGTGTCTCTCGCTCTCGCCGGCACTCCCGCTGGCTAATGGTTGAATTGAAAAATCAACCCCCCAACTGTGGGGGAGACGATGATGTATGACGAGGAACACAAAGTCCCCCGTCCATCCGCCTCTCCCGTCGCAGGACATTCACAAAGCAGATGAACAGCACAGCACAGAAAAGAAAAAAGAAATCATTTTCAAGGACGCACAAGGATGTGCCTATGGAAATCAAGAAATTATGATGATCACAACGAGCAGTGGGGGGACTCTAGAGCGTGGAGCCAGCAGGGAGTAGGGATAAGTTTTTGAGGATAAAACGATTTTCGCTAGACGTTTGCTCAGCTCTGAATGGTTTACTGAATTTTTAACCGCCCATTCGGCGGTTATCTGGTGGAAATAAAATGTTAACAGCGCGGGCCGGGGATACTATTCGCTTGTAACGTACACCCAGTGCCCACCCACTGCTATTGTTGTGCTGGCGGGCCAGTAAAGTGGCATGAGACACGGTCTCCCCTGGGAGTTATCCCTTTTTTGCGCCGAAAGTGGGCAAGATCCAGTTACGTTCTTCTGGTGGGTAACATAAAACCGTCACGAGAACACGGCCTCCACAGTCCGGGCAGTCCGCACGGACCCTCGGTGCGGAGGGCCGTAAAGTTTACTTGTTAACATGAAATAAAGTACTCGTGAATGGAGGTCGATTTAAGAGATATGACCAATTTCCAGTTACCACTGTGTACTTGGACAAAGGAGTGCCGTACGTCGTACGGCGTACAACGGAAGGTCACCTTGAGCTACTTCGATGATGTCGTTCTCTTATTTTGCTTTTTGTGTTGAAATTTGTTTTCGCCTCCGGTTTGATGAAGTGTTATGGACTTTGGGGATTAGCGATGACATGCGATTAACGATTGAGGATATTTTTCAATGTCATCGCTTTTTTTCTGTGTAACTATAGTGCGAAGCGACGTGAGGTTGAAAGGAACTCCTACGTCGGAGGCAGTCGATAAGTCATGTGAGCAACTTTGGTGATGACAGTGGGCGTGTTGTAGAATGGAGTCAAGATAAAATTGGTTCCTACAAAGGACTTAAGGAAGTTTTTAAGTTTTCGGAGTCATTGAATCTTGAAATATTCACTTCGACTTCGAAAAGGGAAACGCTTCTAGTGTTTTTGGATACAGGTCTATATCGCTCTTGAGTAATATAAGCAAGATGTTGGAGCACCTGATAGCGATAAAACTAAAGCGATGGTCGACCGACCTAAATATCGTCCCCGATAGTAGCAGTATGGATTCCGGGAAAGACATTCAACGCACCATCCCTTAATGAAGTTTCATCATGACGTCGTAGCTGGCCTGAACAACCACCAAGTCACAGTGGCCTGCTTTCTGGACGTGGAAAAAGCATTCGACACTGTCTGGATAGAGGGGCTCATCTACAAAATTAATCTGATGGGATTCCCCTCCAAACAGCTTTCTTCATTCAAGAAAATTGTACGTCCAGGTAGATGGCAGTCAGTCAAAGGAACGGAACATCAAAGCAGGAGTCGTTCAAGGATCAAAGCTGGGACCATGGCTATATAACATCTTGACGGCTGACCTACCAGTCCTAGCTGATACAGTAATAATGTTGTCTGTTCGCAGATGACTCACTAACATACGCTATACCGATGTCACGACGAATCGCAGTACGGAGAGTCGAAAACCAAGAAATAAAGAAGTACAACTAAAGGGTGATTTTTTAAAAGCTATAGGAAAGTTTTTCAAAGAAAACACATAAAATTCAGAAAAATGCATGAAATCTTTATTTGAATCGATAGTACAGTCCATATAATTTAATCTTTGAAGACTATTTCATGCAAATGTTGACCTTGACTGCGCCTCAAATGGTCCATCCGCTTAGTCCAATTTTGGCAAACTCTTTCCAACGGCCGGTATCTCAAGAATAAATGCTTCAATGTTGTCTTCCAATGCGCCAATTGAAGCGGGCTTGTCCGTATAGACATGAGCTTTAACATAGCCCTACAAAAAAATATTCTAAAGGCGGCCAATTGACCGGTCCCGAACGTGAAATAAAATGCTCAATGAACTCGCCTCTCAATAAGTCCACTATTGCGCGTGCTGTGTGGCATGTGGCACCGTCTTGTTGAAACCACATGTCATGCAAGTCGAGCTCTTGCATTTTGGGCAAGTTACTACACCAAATGAGGTATCCGAATAAATGCAGAGAAATCGGTACTTATGTGCTTCAGAAGACAATCCGGAGGTAGATGCAGATCACTAGCAGAATGCCGGAGCATCAGGGTTGTGCTTCCCAATGGCGCGACAGTAACACCAACAGACAAGGTGAAGTATCTCGGTATTAACTTCACCGAGAAACTAAAATTTAACAACCCCTCGAAGCTAAATCTCTCTCTCCCACTCATGCGAAAACAAAATGGACTAAGCCAGTAGACGGAGTTACTACTCTACAAGCAACTCATTCCGTGGTGGCCCGTGGCGTTGTGGGTATGTGCGTCGACCCCAACTTCGACGTCGTAGGTTAGATTCCTGCTCTGTGCGACGAAAACAATTTTCACGACCTCACCTCTTTCGAGCCACTGACAATGCTCAAAGAGTAATTTCCTGTCTAGAAAAAGCTTCTCAAACTTGGCCGTTCGGATCCGGCATTAAACTGTAGGTCCCTTCCACTTGTGAGAGAACAATAGCACGCCCAACACGAGTGGATGCTGAGAAGCTAGGCCCTAGCCCCCTACAGGCTGTAGCGCCACCCATATTATGTATTATTATTATAAGCAACTCATTCCGCCAATCATAGCTTATGGGTTCCCTATATGGCATACCATCTTCAAGACCAGCATGGAAAACCTTGAGATATTTGAGAGGAAGATGCTCCGAATATACACCGGTCTCACCTACGACAGGGACCGGCAGAAATATGCCAGCAACAAGAGATTCTACGAGGAAGCCCGCATCGTCCACATACAAGACTTCTTAGTGACACTGTTACAGAGGCAACTACATGACATCCACAACCACCCAAACATGGCCATCAGGGACCTGAGAAGTTCGTGCCCCGGACAACGATTCCTCTCCCGCATTGAATCTACTTAATGAGCAGAAATTCCCAAGGACATCAAGCAACGGGCTGTATCACTTCTATCAAAGCAGTGATAGCAGTCACCATCGCGGCTAAATGAGTCGCCTTACCACCACCCATCCCTAGAAGAGCAACAAGGACACACGGACTTCAACACCCCCATGTTAAAGATCACCTTTGAAAATTGATAATTTTAAATATTATAATTGACAACATTGTAAACCTTGTAAGCATTGTACATCCGTTATGCCCCTTTTGTTGAGCCAACCCCTATTTCGCTAGCTTAGGCTTTTAGCATAATTGTTAAACGAAGCTTATACTTAAAAAGGATCGAGGGTATTTGCATTCGCCGTTGTCTGTCGTTGCTCTAATCTCCGATCTTTGCCTGAGAAGGATAGCTCGGTGCTGTAGATTGGCGTTTGAGGGCATTCTCGATCGAATGAGGACGGTCACAGCACCGAGTTATTTCAAAGCGAAGCTTATTTTATTGAACAATGATCGGTCTTAAATAAAATACATCTTACACAAGATTTTAAAAGACACTGAGTCCTGTTCTGAAAATGTTTGTATTCCGGGTCTATACGTGATCTTGATGTACTTGAACTTGAGAAGGGCGTGATGTGGTATTGTTCCGGAGTAAAAACTGTGACTTCGTAATTTCACCCAAGTCCACAGAACTGGAAACGGATCCTTTTTCTCACTAAAATGACATGACTTGTCCTGGAATTTCATGATATTCTCCACAAAATCAGCAGGGACCTTCTTCTGCGGCGTCTAGTTTCCTTAGGTGCTCCCTGAGCTTACAGCGACCTATGGGAAAGCCTGGTAGGATACAGAGGTTGTTCTTGTTCATTCTGATACCTGCCTTTCTTGGCCTGTTTCATGCCATGGCCGTTGTTCCCGGTGTCTGCTCTGTTCTTTCTGTCTAGTTCGCTCCTTGTTGTAGTTAGGCCTGTTTGCCTTCGTTCTTCTGGGGTTTGTTTGGTAGGGATGAGTGCATGTGTTACGTATCTGTACTTCCCAACGAGGAGAGTTTTCGATAGTGGCGTAGAACGACTCGGTTGTCGCGTGTCTCGGTCTGACCTTGCTGGGATTTCCAGGCAAAATTGTGTTGCCTTGTGTTGTGTTTTTGTGTAGATGGATGCAACTCGACCATTGGTCTCTGCCTCGACCACTGATTCGATGGGCGTCCATCTAAAAGGCTGCTAGGCCTTGAGTGTTAAGGCACTTATCTAGAAGTGACCTTCGGCTTGCGAAAGCCTGACCAGAGGCTATATTCTGGTACCATGGGAGATAGCTGGCCCCGGAGAAGATAGTTGATGCCGTTTGGCTACAAACCTTCTATTCCGAGCTATCAGGAGGTAGGCCCCCTAGTGGGAGTATCATGGTGGCTGTGGTTGCCCAAAACCGCGGGAGCATATAGCATACTAGGACCCTTTTTTAGGGTCTTTGGATGCTAGAGGTGTTAGATAGGCCTCGCCCTCAGCAAGGTTTGTGGTCGCCCTTAAGCGTCACTAAATTGTTACTGGGGTGGTAAGTACCTCCACAGGGCGGTGGTCAACGCTGAATTTGACTCCGCTATTGTGGGTAGGCTCACCGTGAAATTTGCCAATAGTTGGCCGGGTATTCACGTAAAGCATACTTTCGACTTCTGTCTAGTTCGCTGACCTCTTACCTGAGTACATAATCTTCTACAGCAGGCAGAAACCACCTCCTAGTACAGCCATTTTAAGCAGATTGAAGGTTACACCAAACGCCTTCGAAAGTCCCAAAGACCCACCAAAAGGGAAATTGCTCCCCTCAATCACAACCCAGCGTCGCTTCCCACTCCACTCTTATCAATTTCTTTTCAACTTCCGCGTCATTGGGCGCCCTCGCTGCCGTCGATCTGTCTAATCTTCGACCGAAACCCGGCCCCGAAGAGTAGACATCCGCAGCAACAACCCCGCACTGAATTATCCCGTGATTTACACAATCAATTGCTTCTATAATTTCAAGTTTATTGATTATTTCGTGTGTTTGCTCGCGCTCGCAGTTCGATTGCGATTCCCAATCCCGTTTGATGTCGGCCAAAAAAGAGCACGAAAAAAGCACGGGAAACAAATAGAAAAATGCAAATAAATACACAAATCTTGTGGTGCTCGTACATTTGTTTCGGGGTCTGTCTCAGGGGCTGAAGGCACACGGTGGGCTCTCCTATCTGTCCAAGTGTGCCTTAATTTATTCGCTTCAATTTTTTCGCCTTTTTTCCAGGAATCGAATATAAACTTCAAACGTTTTTCGAATTGTTTTCGGTTTTTGTTTCGCGTTCGATTTGTTGTGTATCGGAGGCGGTGAAAAAAAGAACACCAACAGAAGCAGAAGAGAGGAGACAACAAAATTAGCAAACAGGAGGCGGTACGGCCATGTTTGGAATTTTAAATTCGGCGGCAGTTAAAACTCTGAACGTACGCGCAACGCGCCCCCGATTCACGGTCGCGTCGTGTCACCTCTGCCGGTCTCATTGGTAATGAGTCGGCGTTTGTTTTTTGTCTTTTTTTTTTTTTGTGTCTCGTTAGGCGATTGTATCTATTTTTCGCGTGAGTGTGTGGCATGTAGTTAGTCAGTGTTTTTTTTTTTTTTTTTATTAGGACCCTGAACTTGTTTTTAATTAAACGGCCACCGAAAAAAAAAATAAACACGAAACAACATTTCGACGAGTGTGCGGCTGTCTGCGTGCGGATACTAATGTTGCGCTGCATTGTGGTTGGGTATCTCTTGACGTTTATTTGAAGTGAAATAAATTTTAATTAACAAGATACACAACATCAGCGGTGGCTGATGGTGATGCTGGTGCGGCGACGGTGGTGAGGTTAATTTTTTGCAAATTTATGTGATAATTCTCGCACGGATTCTGGCTTATAATTGAATTCAGTTTATTGCATGTTTGAGTGATTCATTCTGATTCGATTATCGTGATTTTGTTATGGTAATGGGACGAGATGGGCATCTGCGATGGGGAAGTGGCCGAAAGGAGTGGTGTTCGATTGAATGTTAATAGTGCTCTTTTAGGAGGGAGATACATATGAATGAGTTGGCCTAGAATGTAAGATAGTTTGGCAGTTAAATTTAAAGGGGCACTGGTTTCTAGGCACACACTGCGGAGTCAACTGTGTGTGGGATTCGCAGTGGCCCGTGCAGGGTTCTCTATGGATTGCAAGGCGCAAAGGAGTGCATGGGCGACGTTCTTTCTGTTTGCATACGAGCTTCATGTAACAATGTACATAGAGTGAACTTCTTCCAGTTAGGCGTCTACGGATCCAACGCCTACGGTGGCTAGGTCCTGTAGAGCGTATGGACACCACAGCTCCGGCCCGAAGAATTTTCGAATCCGAACCTGTCGGGCAACGCAACAGAGGACGCCCGCGTTTAAGGTGCGCACCCAAGTGGAGAAGGACCTCAAACAACTTGGTGTGCGAAACTGGAGACAGCTAGCCAGCGATCGCGCTAGTTGGAGAGGCATGTTGGTTGAGGCCCAGGTCCACCCCGGACTGTAGCGCCACACAAAGAAGAAGAAGAAGTAATGACTGCGGTCTAGGACCGAACTGTTCTACTGTCCGTATTAAGATTCAAACTTTCTGCGTAAAGATTCGAAGGTCGTTGTGAATATTTTGTCAGCTAGGGTCAGTGGTGCAATCATGAATGTCGAAGGCTCGTTGCAGTTTCGCCATTACTTACTTACTTAAGGTGGCGCTACAGTCCGGGGTGGACCTGGGCCTCAACCACAAGCGTCTCCAGCCAGCTCGATCTTTAGCTAGCTGTCTCCAGTTTCGCACGCACAGTTGGTTGAGGTCCCTTTCCACTTGCGTGCGCCACCTGAGTCGCGGTCTTCCTCTACTGCGCCGACCCTCGGGGGTGGATTCGAAGACTTTTCGGGCCGGAGCATTGGTTTCCATCCGCTCTACATGACCTAGTCATCTCATTCGTTGGGTCTTTACGCCGATGTTCGCCATTAGACTTTAAAAGATGGGAAAGTTAGCCCGGTTCGTGGTACGAATCTCTAGACAAGGGGCCGCTTCATAAAGTGATTCACTTCCGAGCGCTTGCTGCTTGGGCACACTCTAGTCCAAGGGCGACACGGGGAATCACTACGTCAGTTTTATTAAGTCTTCATCTGTAACGTCACGTCGCTTCTATGAAGACACCTCCATCGTCTAACCGAACCTCAGAGACATCTGTTCGCTGTTGGGCGCCACTCTGATTGCACATTTTAATTTCCGTCGACCAGACTTTCCACAGAAGCCTTGGACAACCCAAAGAAGCGTCACCTCCCGCAGATCTCTCCCAAAATTCAACAACCTCCCATTCCCATGATCAAAGCTCACTCAACTGGTTTGCCCAAATCCGTCTTCGCACCTAGTCCCCGAATGTGTTATGATCTTGTGAACTGAAACTGAACAAAAAAAATTTGCATTTAAAATCCATCCAACAGATGAGCACAGCAGCGCCTTCATATCGACGCTTATCGATGCCCAAATAGGAAACTAATCGACGATTTGGTATTTTAATCGATTCTACTCCACTCGCCGCCTCTCGCGCCTTCATCGCCATGTCGCGTCGCATAATTTTTGTTACAAAAAATATTCAAAAAACTCGACATATCCATTCAACCTCAATCGAAACCAGAAACATAATTGGCGCCGAAACGACTATTCGAATTTTTTCAGTTTCAACATTTTCGTTAATTTAATGCCATTAGATGCTCGTATCTTTTGTTGATAATTTTTGAATATTTTTTCGCTTCGCCTTGCCCCGCGCCACGCCGCTGCTGCGCCGACGAGCTCTGATGTAGGTTCGCTCATGGGAATGTCAAATGAAACTCGCCGTGGGACTTGTTGGCTTGCTGGGGCTGGGGCGTATGCAAATTAGGATTCGTTGCGTATCTGCGTATCCAGTGGGTCAGCGTGACAAGGGGGTGAAGAAGCTCCCTTGTGTGTTTGTGTGTGCCGCGTCGGAGTGGACGGGTACGTGCGCCCCGGGGGGAGGAATAAATAAATTACCAACACTCAGCCTTGATGGGTGGATATTCTTCGACGTTACCCCGGTTTCACAGAAAAGGATACGAGACGAGGACCGTGGGTATTATTTATCGAGAAGTGGAAATCAAGAAAATTACACTTTCTCCCCCATTTTGCCGTTCGGTTGGGATCGGGCGGGTGGACTGGCCTGGCGGTCAGGTGGGGGAACGATGATTGTGCGTTGTGCTTTATAATGGACACCCTTGTCGGTGCGAAAAGCAATTTCCTATATTTCTCTCATCATCGAGCGCCCCACCACCCGGCTACCCTTCGCCGGGCTGATGAGGGTGGCGCAGTGTCGTGGCGGTAAATCGATCGAATCAACTCAAGGGGGCTTGTGAAAGGGAAAATGAAAATATTTACTCAGTCGTGGTGCGAGGGGCTTATCCATGATGAGTCTTTTTCTTTCTCATTATTTTCGAGGCATATTGGAGATTTGGGAAGAAGTTGATGGAATAAGTTGTTGCAGAGGTTAACCGGGGGATAGTTCTTGAAATTTGTTGCCGTCGCTAAGGGGGCGAATGCGCACCGTAGCCGAAGCATCAGTCTCTGCGGAGATTATTTGATTTCGAAAATTTAAGACATTGCAACGTCCCTCAGCGCTTTGCAGAAAGAAATGGCGCCCAGCAGTGGTTAATTTCGTTCTCACCCCTTTCCGCAGTCAAGGGAGAGTAATCGTCTCCAACCTTTTCCAACAAAAGCTCAGAAATGACACCTAAAATGCTCTTCATTTCGAAAAATTAAACGTGCTTCAAGACTGATGCTTCTGTTGTAAATTTGGTCAACGATGGAAGTGTCTTGTCGTAAGGTCCAATAGCAGCTCGTTAGAAAGATTTTCCAGAACACATCAGAATACTGCGTCTGTCGTCAATCTTGCTTCTCGTTAACGTCTTTGATATTAACGCATAATTTCCATAAATGGTTCGCCTAGCTAACTTTGTAATTTTGGAGCAAATCGAGAGGATTTTAAAACTCCTGCCAACATCGCTTTGTAAAATATCTTCTAGCTTCAGGTTCCTGTGACGGTGAAAAAATCGGGTATCGGAAAGAAATTTTTGGGGCAAGTGACTATAGAGTCTGGTAGCACTGCGACCATATTTGGTCTATTGTGACTCGTCACTATGTCTTGGCCTCTAGAGATATCTTGAGACAGTGTATGATCTTAGATGGGATGTCTCGATAGTCTGTTCCTGTTGATGCGGTCTTGTATATGCTTTGGACACTCGGCTAGTAGGCGCAAAGCCCCATTTTATATGGGTAATAGTTGCATAAGAAGTGACTTTTAAGTGCGCCACATATGATCCTCAGGTCAGGCTTATTAAGTTTCAGATCCTCCTTGGTTCTTCTGGTATCATTTCTCATACATTTTTTGGAGTGTGTGGGCCCTCCTGGTGTTCCACAATTGGATCCCGGTATTTGTTTGGTTGCCTGTTTATGTGAGCATATCCGTAGCGTTGTTTCCTTTAAATCTCTGACATAGACCTTGATTGGAGGCGTGTTGGCAGATGCACGGGTTCTCTAATGGGCGAATTTCCATTTAAGTGACAATTTTACTAAAAATTCTGTCTTAGCATTCTGTTCCAATGCATCTCCACACTGTGGGGCTCACACTGGATTGTGTCATTCCCCGCACATCTAAAGCCCCACAAGAACTAGTCGTGATGTAGTCGAATGAATTTATTGCAACCTGATTGTCCGAATGAAAATTCTTTTTGAATATGTCACTGTTGTTCCACCAGGACAATCGAAAATAACCGCTGCACTGGTCAGAAGGCTTCAGTTAGAGAGCAACATTGAGATCCCTAAACGAGACTCTACGGACTTCCATAAAGTTTAGCTATCCTGCAGCAACTGGAAGTTGGCTATCAATTTCTAGAAGTGTGAAACTGTCTTTTTCAGGTCCCTATTGTACATAGCACGTAGTTCACCCTCAAGGACGACCGTTAGCTGTTAAAAGTGTGGTAATATATCACGGCATTTGGCTGGATCAATATCTGTATTCTGACAAACATTCAGATATAGCTCTGGCAAAAGCCAGAAAAGCCTTTGCTGCGGTAAGAATGTTGTTTTCGGCAAACAGTGTCTTCGGACCTGTCTCCGTCTTCATAGTACACCCGAATTCCAGTACAAGAAATTCTATTGTACAGAGGTCCTTTACAACGAGGCAAATTCGAACAGGATAGATCATTTTATGCATCAGAACAGATCTCGACCTCTTTTGGGTAACCGAAACAATGAATCCGAATCGATTGTCTGTCAAGATTATACAAAAAATGGTAGTGTAAGCCAAAAGACACACATAGTGGATTTTAGATTAGATTGGCTTAAAGTACCCGAAGAGGGTCAGTAGGATTAATGTCAATAAGTTAATTAAGCTAGTTTTAACTATTTTGTCATCAAGCAAGTAAGTAATTATTTACATAAAAACAAAATTACTTGAAAAAAAGAATTGATGCTTCAACGCCCCCTTTCTTCCAACTACCATTCAACTTTGTACATTTGTGTCCGATCGCCAGCGTATTCGTATACTCCACGTATATTCCACTCCCTTCATAACCGTATCCTGGATATTGAGCTGCCAGCGAAATTACCAGCACACTTAGACCATTGTTGGTCCATTGTGATACCAAGCGAAGTTAATTTGATCCCAACGGCAAATAGTGACTGGACCAGTACCAAGCACATAAGAAGCCAGAACTGAAATAAAGTGAAATCTTCTTCTGTCTTTCATCGCTAAGGCCAGAAATGGTCCAAACATGCTTGCGACTAAACCTGACCATTGACGATGATTTCTTCTTACTAAACGTCGGGTACAGAGTCCTCACTGCTGATGAGTGATTTGATACAATGTTTGTTACCAATCACCATCCCTATTTTGTTTTTTGGTGGATTTAATAGTTCACAATGACACCAAATCCATGGCTTTCCTAAACCACCCTTAAACATTGACTCTGAAAACAGTTCACAAGTTCGTTCCTACGCTTAGCTGAACCAGCAGATAAGGTTGTCCTGTGAAATCGACCATACGAGTTCAGCGACGTGAATGCATCATGGACTGACTTTATCAGTTCACAGGGCCGGTTTGTCAGGCTAGTACGTGTAGGTACCCGGCATATGGACAAGCATATCTGACGATTCGTCTGCATAATCAGACAAGCTTAAAAATGAGAATATCACTAACAAACCTTCATGAACTTCAAGAGTTCTGAGTGGCTGGATATGGGCCTCATATACCAAGTCTTTCAACAGGCAGCAGTTTAGCACTCTAAGAATTGTAGGAGTCCTGCAATTTGTCGCCTGCATTGCGCTTTCATTGATCACTGTTAGCTTGGCTTGAGAAGGGCAACAGTCGGCAGTACATTTTTTGAAAAGACGACATGAATGTCATGCACGTGTACCCGGGTTCGTCTTTTAACCGTCAGTGTATAGGGTTTGTTCCTACCTGTTCCTGTTTCCTGACGATGAGACGGTTTTTTTCCAGACATAGGGCTTATTGTAGATGGTCTGCAAGTATAGGCCCTGAAAGACAGACCAGGCTTGCTACGATAGAGTATCGATGTTCGAAGTTCTTCATCAAACATTGCAGTGGATCCATAAGGACACGCATGAGAGGATGCCCCTATATCGTCCACCCACACATCCAGGACCCAGCAAAACTCCTTTTGCCACCTAGGAAGCGGCGCCCAACAGTCGGTCCGGATTCCTTTGTAAATAACGTGCTCACTCACATGTCATTCACTGTCGCCACCTTCATATCAACGCCCGTGCTTCACCCCGACACCTCGAGATCACATCAAACGAATTGATTTGTCACGCTCCGCAAGACAAGTCATCCCCACCTGCCCGGCCGACTTAAACGAACCGCATCGCTCGGCAATTATCTCCCCGTCCCATTTCTCACTGATCCCAATCGCCGGGCGCGCAAGCACTAAACACCACACCACACGGCCACCGCCGAGGTACTTAAACCGTCGCCCATAAATCACACGTTCACCTAGAAGCCATCGCACAGTTACGCGCACTTAACCGGCATCTAATTGTGAAAGTCGCGCTTCAGATCTTCGGCTCTGGGATCCGGGGCTGAAGAAGCTCATCGGTCTTATCTGACAAAGTGCTTGCGTTGAGTGGAGCACCACTGCGCGGCTTCGCAAATGGACAATTTGTGTAATTTCACAATACGACGTCGCATCGAGTTGGAGCAACCCCTCGCACATTAATCACTAGACAAATGAATGATAATCATAAAACACGACTGACAAGCTCACCATTTGAATAGTTTATGCGAGGACATTACGAGTGCATAATTAAAAATCGATAAAACATTTCGTGTATCTTCCCGTCGAACTGAACGAGCGAGCGTGCGCCAGAGGGAGAGACCGCGAAGCGAAGGGACGGCCCACAAACAGCACTTTTATGTCTTCTTTGTGTCAGACGCAATAATTTTCATAATAAATTCGTTGGAACACGATTGTGGGCCCTGTGGTGGGTGCTCCTCGGCGGACGGAAGTTAAGTTGAGAAGTGTATTTGCTCGCTGTGATTAGTTGTTGAATGGGGGCGGCGAGGGGAACTCGATTTTCCACAGAAAATCGATAGACTCACTGGAAGTAGGCTGACGCTGTGAATAAACAAAAAATAATGGCGATGACTTGATTTAGATGTTAGAGAGGAACAGGAAGAGAGAGGTTAACAATGAGAGACGATGCCACTAAAAGCGCTTGTCAATGAGAGGGCTTAGTGGTTTATTGCGCGACGTGATTCTTAACTCCTCTGAGGAAGACGAGGTGTATTTTGTCATTCAGAAATTAGAGACAGCATCCCAATGGGCAAATCCAGCTAGGTACATAAATGTCTTCAAGGTTGTCAGAGAACTCGTTTGGGCTCTTCAGCGAGGAGTGCTAGCAGTCGAACCTTATAGTTTCCCCCAATGAGTTGTAACCTCCTTGACCTAGATTGCTTTTTTCGGAGCCCCAAAACGTCTACCTAATTTGCACGAGGATGAACAAAAATTCCGGCCTCCGACTCCGACGATGTCCAGATAGTGACATCGAGACTGAAGTCTAACAAAGCTGCTGCTGCGGACGGATTGTCCACGAAAGTGCTTAAAGCAGGCCGAGGTGATCTGGTTGTGCGCATATACCAGCTCACCTGTAAGATATGGTCGGAGGAACGCATGTCCGATGAGTGGAATCTGGGCGTCGCTTGTCCGGCTCACAGGCAAGGAGAGCCATGTAACTGCGCCAACTGTAGAGGCAACAGTCTCCTTAACATCTTTTTGGGTAAACGCCTAAGCCCGTTAGTGGACAATTTGATAAGTAATTATCAGTGTAATTTGAGGCCCCAATAGATCAGACTTTAATTCTACGGCAGATCCTGGAAAAAACCCAAGAGATGCAGATCGTCACCAACGGCCCAGTCGTCGATTTAAAGGCCGCGTGAATAGGGAAGAGCTATACAGTGCCATGTCTAGTTTTGACATTCCAGCACAGCTCGTCAGGTTCTACAGGCTGACGATGAAGAACTCTTACTGCTCCATGAAGGTCAGTAACGAAGTCACCGAGACCTTCAATGTGAAAAAATGTTTTAGACAAAACGACACGCTGTCACGTAATGTTTTAACCTCATTTTTGAGAAGATCGTGCGGAACCCAAAGTCAACGCCAGAGGCACGATCTTCCGAGAGAACATTTAACTGCTATCGGGATGACACTGACGTGATTAGATGACCACAGCAAGCCGTCAAGGAGCGTTTCCTGGCATTCAGCAATCAAACAATCTGTGTTTGCTGTCATCATGAAAGTGCGCACATCTGCTACGTCTCCGACAGACCGTCATAATGGGCAGCAGACACTTTGCAGTAGTCAAGGACTTCGTCTACCTCGGCTCTGAGGTAAACAGGGATAATATCATCAGCTCCGAGGTCAAGCACAGAATTATTCTTGCCAATCATTGCTTCTTTGGGCTCAAGAAGCAATTAAGTAACAGAGCCATCTCTTGAAACACCAAACTGACTTTATACTACACTCCGATCATCCCTGTTCTGCTCTATGGCACAGAGACATGGACGCTGTTGAAAGCGGATGAAGAGGATCTTGGTCGTTTCGAGAGAAATGTTCTGCGTGCGACATTTGGTCCCATTTGCGTGGATGGACTCTGGAGGAGAAGATTCACCCATTAACCATACGAACAGTACAGCTACATTCACCTAGTTAAGCATCTTCGGATCCAACGCTTAAGATGGCTAGGTCATGTAGAGCGGGTGGACACCACAGCCCCGGCCCGAAGAGTCTTCGATACCGAGCCATTGACAAAGCAACAGAGGACGTCCTCGAACGAGAAGGCGCATACAAGTGGAGAGGGACCTCAGCGAACTAGGTGTGCGCAGCTGGCCAAAGATAGTGCTGGATGGAGAGGTTGTATTTGTCGAGGTCCAGGTCCACTTCAGACTGTAGCGCCAATCAAAGGAGAAGATGAAGGATGCAAATATTATAAACAAACAAACCAGAAATGTGAAGTGTGAACAAGTGAAATATAGTTGGAAGGCCCGTTGTTTGGTGATTCGACTTCCGTCTTCCGGAAGTTTTTGCAGCGATTCCATCCCAATGACTATAGTTTCTCTTAAAATCCGAATACATACTTTTATATTTTGCTCTGGACCTCGTTTCACAAAAAAAATTGAATACTTGGCTCGCATTGCCTTCTCAAAGGACTCGAAAAAGCTAACATAATAATAATATGGGTGGCGCCACAGCCTGTAGAAGGGCCTAGCTTCTCAGCAATCACTCTTGATGTGCGTGCTTTTGTTCTCTCACGAGTGGAAGGGACCTACATTTTAATGTCGACTCCGAACGGCCAAGTTTGAGAAGCTTTTGCTAGACAGGAGTACTCTTTGAGCATTGTCAGCGACTCGAAAGAAATGGGGCCGTGAACATTTTTTTTGTCGTTCAGATGGGGAATCGAACTTTGGAAGTTTAAGTGCATTGGGGTCGACGCACATACCCACAATGCCACGGGCCACAGTCCAAGCCATTGGGACAACGTAAAGAATGACGTTCTCGAACAAGATGGCGCACACAAGTGGACGACCTCAACCTTCACCAACTTAGTGTGCGCAACTGGAGGCAGCTGAAGAAAGATCTTGCAAGCTATAGAGGCGTGTTGCTTTACCACCAAACAAAGAAAAATAAGATGTCAACACCGGTGTTATCATGCTTCTTTATCATGTAGGTTTGGTTCAGGTCAAAGCGAGTCAAATGGTCCAATCATGTGTCCCTTCAAGAAGCAAAAGCTGTTACTGGCTATGGAATGGACCTCGAAATATTTTAGAAATTCATAATTTTATTGTTTTAAATCATAGCTGGGTCTTTCTAGTGTGTACAGGATCTTCCTAGACATGACGTAGAGCTCTTGTTCTGAACAGCGGCAGAGGCTCGTTTGCACATAAAATAAGTCCAGTGATGAGCGGTGAAAATAAGTCGTGTATGTTGTGCGAGTCTGTGCGATAGCGTAGTAATGGTCACTGGCCATGGTGCACATAAGTGGAAAAGGACCTCAACCAACTTGCTGTTGAAGTAGCCGCCCAACCAGAGTCCATGCTTTGTGGGTGGTTCTTCTTCGTTGTGACTCACCCCAGACTGTAGCGTCACAGAGACACGAAGAATACTCCACTACTGATAGCTTCTAGTTTTGCGTTGCATCATGGGTTTATTCGTAATTGTCAAGAGGGGCAACATGTAGTTCAGATTCCTTCTCTGCTCGGCTGATATAGGGACCATCTGCACTGATTCTGATCTAAATTGGAAGTACCTACTCAGCTCGTCCGAAAAAAAGGAGTGCAATGTCGCTGTCGATACAATCCTGAGGTGGGCTTGGTGGAGGTGCTCTTGATACCTTGATCTTGTTGTTCTCTCTCGAATTAAATTCTTCGAATTGTGAAAATGTGACTACCGTCTTCTCGGTCTGATGAGCAATATCCTAGCAACCTACGTCACTGTCTTCCTTATGCGCCTCCCCACCTCATCCAAATACCCCGCCCATTAGTCAGCAACCTGACTTGGAATTGTCCCAACATGACCTCTCCATTCCTCCCCCCAACAAATAACCCCCCATTCCCCTCCATCCCATCCCACCATCACCAAAAAAACAACCCAAAATGCTTTATGTGCGTTCCAATTTCACTCATCGCCGTTCCACATCTTCTCTGGCGGCTCTCCACGCGGAAGCATGACCGAACTTTCCATAAAGCGACATCTCGTCTCACTGGCCGGGCGCCACACATCACACAGCATCACAGCTGCTGTGTCACTCTTATCTAAACGATTACTATCTGCCAGATATGCCCGTGCTCGTGCCCATGCTCGTGCCCGTGGCCGTGCTCTCGTGTACTCGTACAGCCATCCATCCAGCAGCATTTTATGACACTTAAGTTCTTTGTGTTTATGAATGTTAATCATCTTAACATGTCATTTCTGGTATTAATGGGCTCGTAAAATCGGTCCTGGCCCCCGTAATAGGGGCCGTGCTCCCTCAAGTCGCTCCCTTTCTCGTGTGTGTGTGCGTCTATGTGTGCCTGTGCACTTTAAAGCGACAGCAGATTCCCCCTAGATGTATTCTGCTGTCATAACTCATCATCATCGTCGTCGTCATCGTTTAGGAGCGCCCTTGCTGTATCATCCAGCAGATCGGGCTCTCGTCTCGCGCACTTGATACGATTCCTCAGTCAAACTTCTCATTATTTATGACCATCCCATGCTAAATGCCAGCGTCGAGGTGCGAAATAATGGCTCCCCTGAACCGGGGCGTATTTCCCCCCAAAAAAGATATTTATGTATCTCGTCCGCCTGCGTGTGTGTGCGTTGGTGAAGTTATGCAAAAGTTTGATAGAATAATTCATACTCCATAGCTGTGGTCACTTTTATGGGGATTAGTTCGATAAATTAAGCCAACTCCGGTCGCTGTTGGCCAAGACGGAACCGACCGAAACCGGGTAACATTCCGGTTAACTACCGGCGGCGGGTGGGAGCGGTGCTATTGACTGCGAGTATTTGCATAGAGAATGGAACCAGGTAACCAACCAGTCCGCGGTGATTGAATTTTATTGCTTAATAAGCCGTTTAGAGTCGTGTTTTGGTTGCCAAATCTGTCCAAGGGCCAGTCGGCTGGTATCCTTTTCGGTGAGACGGTGAACCTCACATTTCTGGTTCGGCGACTTTGCCGCGACGCTCTGACACCCGTTGAGGAATGCCCCGCACTCGGGTGTGGAGCTTATCGGAACCTGTCCGATTTTATGGGTTATTTCATTAGTTAAACACTCTTGTCAATTCATATTTATCGGCGGTAATTTGGAAGATGTTTATGGAATCGCGTGAATTTTTTGTGATGCGAATGTGGGATGATGAGACTGTGAGTTGGGGAGACGGTGAGGGATGGTGTCGGGTTGTGGATTGGGATTAGAAAGTCAGCCAACCAAGCAAGGTGACGAATTGTGAAAGCAAGCTTATGCACAGACAAAGTTTCTGGTATTTCACAAGCAAATTAATGCTCTCGGGGAAGGGGTCCTAGCCTCATTTCGTTTCCTCCCAAAATTTGACGCCATTTTTGCTCTTTTCTTCGATTTTCATTTGTCATCACTGAACAGCATTATGTGCCAGATCAGGGCTGGTGTGCAACAGCTTACTGCTAGAATTTTGTTTCTATCATTGGAGGATTCACGTAATGGAAGTGGTGGACATGGAAAAGCTTACGCAGTGATTTTGCCAGCGAAGAAGAACACCTCTTTAGAAGCATTGACCTTTAAGTACTCCTGCAACTGTACGAGTGCGGAAGTGATTTTGTCCCATGGTGAAACCAGCACTCTCGACAAGAGATGGGGACAAATTACAATCTCTCAGTGTTTAGATGTCTGCAAAATGCACTGCAAGCAGATTTGCTTTGTCTAAAGAGCTGACAGCACGTGCTGGGTTTTACGACACCACTTAGAAGGAACCCATGGTTTGACGACGAGTGCAGGCAGGCACATGCAGCCAAACAGGAGGCCTACAAGGCAACGCTGCATCGAACAACGAGGGTTGTTCGTGAGCTCTACGAACAGAAGAGAAGGGAAGAGCAGCGGCTTCTCAGAAGCAAAAAGAAAGAGCATGAGAAGCGCGCGGTCGAGGAGATGGAGAGGTGTTATGGCAGGAATGACGTCCGAAAGTTTTATCAAAGGGTAAATCCAATGGATATAAAACTCGGACAGAAGCCTGTCGGGATGAAAATGGACATCTGGTATTAGAGTCGCAGTCGATACTGAGAATCTGGAAAGATCATTTCTGCAGACTGTTAAACGGCGATGAGGACCAAAATACCGCTGTCAGGCAGAATGTTCCACTCAATCTGGACGATGACAGACGCGAATTCCGTCCCCCGGACTTAGACGAGGTCTTCTTCTTCTTCTTCTTCTTAGATTGGCGCTACAGTCCGGGGTGGACCTGGGCCTCAACCAACATGCCTCTCCAGCCAGCACGATCTTTCGCCAGCTGCCTCCAGTTGCGCACACCAAGTTGGTTGAGGTCCTTTTCCACTTGTGTGCGCCATCTAGTGCGAGGACGTCCTCTGTTGCGCTGTCCCAATGGCTCGGTGTCGAAGACTTAGACGAGGTCAAGGTAGCAATATCAGGACTGAAGTCTAACAAAGCTGCTGGAGCGGACGGATTGTCAGCGGAACTGTTTAAGGCAGCTGGAGATGACTTGGTTGGGCGCATGCACCAGCTCATCTGCAAGATATGGTCTGAGGAAAGCATGCCCGATCCACAAGAAAGGAGACCCCTTCAACTGCTCCAACTATCGAGGGATCAGTCTTCTTAACATCGCATATAAGATCTTCTCCCGCCTGAAGCCATTCATAAATAATCTGATAGGTTCATATCAGTGTGGCTTCAGGCCAGGAAAGTCCACAACAGACCAAATCTTCACACTACGGCAGATCCTGGAAAAGACCCAAGAAATGCAAATCGACACTCACCATCTGTTCGTCGATTTCAAGGCCGCATATGACAGCGTGCACAGAGACGAGCTATACAACGCCATGTCTAGTTTTGACCTCCCTGCCAAACTCATCAGGTTGTGCAGGATGATGGATGACTCTCGCTGCTCCATCAAGGTCGATAACGAACTCACCGAGACCTTCAGTGTCAAAAAAGGTTTTAGACAAGGCGACGCGCTGTCATGTGATTTCTTTAACATCGTCCTGGAGAAGATCGTGCGAAACTCACACGCCAACACTAGAGGCACGATCTTCCAGAAGTCCGTGCAATTGTTAGCATACGCCGAAGACATTGACGTGATTGGCAGAACTCAGCGAGCCGTCAGTGAGGCTTTTGCTAACATTGAGACGGAAGCGGCTAAAATGGGTCTGGCGGTGAATGAGGGCAAAACGAAGTATATGCTGTCCTCAAAAAAGGACATACAACATCGACGTCTTGGACAGAGCGTCACAATGGACAGCTATAACTTCGAGGTAGTCAAGGACTTCACTTACCTCGGCTCCGGAGTAAATTGTACAAATAACATCAGTACCGAGATCAAGCGTAGGATAACTCTTACCAACCGCTGTTTCTTCGGGCTCAAGAGGCAATTGAGTAATAGAGCCCTCTCTCGAAGAACCAAGTTGACTATATAAGACCCTGATCATCCCAGCCCTGCTATACGGCGCGGAGGCATGGACAATCTCGAAAGCGGATGAAGAAGTCCTTGGTCTCTTTGAGAGAAAAGTTCTACGCACGATCTTTGGTCCTGTTTGTGTTGACGGGTTCTGGAGGAGAAGATTCAATCACGAACTGTACGGGCTGTACAGCGACATGAGCCTAGTTAGGCGTCTACGGATCCAACGTCTACGGTGGCTGCGTCATGTAGAGCGTATGGACACCCCAGCTCCGTCCCGAAGAATCTTCGAATCCGAACCTGTCGGGCAACGCAACAGAGGACGCCCGCGTTTAAGGTGGCGCACCCAAGTGGAGAAGGACCTCAACCAACTTGGTGTGCGAAACTGGACACAGCTAACCAGGGATCGCGCTAGTTGGAGAGGCATGTTGGTTGAGGCCCAGGTCCACCCCGGACTGTAGCGCCACACAAAGAAGAAGAAAGAGCTGACAGCTGGAATGTCGTTGTTAACGAGCATGGGAATTGAGGACGAGGTCGAATAGAATGGATTAATACCCGTGAAATGAAACCAACACAAAGCTCTTATTTGACAAGAACCCCGAAACTAGGAGGACTCGTAAATAAGTCTTCGACGAAGCAGAAGGTACCAAAAGACAAATCCAAGATGTGGATGGAGCCCCGAAGGCAAAAATCGAATCACTAAACGGGCTCAGCCACAGTCGAGTCCACCTCGAGTCTGTGGCATAAAATATAAAGGCATATGACTGGAAGCGTCAACCGTCAAAGGCGGAAGGCAGTTTAAGACAAATTTCTCTTCATGGGTCGCTGGTCTGCTAAGTGACTTAGTGGTTCGAGGAAATGAACGAAACATGAACGTTTTGTATGATCTCAGACTCAGTATTGGTCTCAGACACACAGCAGGACAGTCATAGAACTATAGAAAATTACATCATTTCTAATCGTTTATGGAATGCAAGCAAATCATCTTTTGGCAGCCTTACACTTGAGCCAAACAAAGCCGTTCGGATTCGGCATTAAACTGTAGGTCCCTTCCACTCGTGAGAGAACAATAGCACGCACAACACGAGTGGTTGCTGAGAAGCTAGGCCCTGGCCCTCTACGGGCTGTAGCGTCACCCATATTATATTATTATTATTATATAAATGCAGCAGCTTCAATAATCAGAGTTGGTTACTGAAGACTCGTAGTGGAGGCAATCGCTGACCACCTCAATATTATTGATACATATTAAAACTCTGCGCAAAAACTCGATATTGGGTGTCCTTTCGTGAGGACAGCATTGTTCTTCCTTCCTCCACGACTAGATCTTCAATCTTGCTCATTTCCGGGCGGCATATGTAGATTTCGATGCTCCCGACAAAAATACGCCCAAGCAAGCTTCACCGGCAACATATTTAGAAGTCCATAAGGGAACATACTTTGACCACTACTTGACTTGACCTGAAGTTTGACAGTTCGCCAAGAAAAATAATTCAAACTTTGTACTCAGACCTCAAATCTACACATACTCAAGGGGCTAGAGCACTTGATTGCGACTTCATTCGATCCCGATTGGGGTTTGGGTAAACTTATTTCTAGATTCCACCGGCTTTACCTGGTGGCAATCAAACTCCATCACCGCCATCAAAGACCTCTATAGATTTAGGAACCCCGATATCCAACAGAAAACCTTTTGAATGGAGTCCTTCAGGGCTGACATATGAGTCCCATTCTTTTTCCGCACTATGACCCAGACACACTCAATGCTCGAACGCTCCATTTCTCGACTTCATGTCGCCGCCAATTGCACCCCAAAGCCGGCACCAAAGAGCCGCCATGCGTTACTCCCAAACCATCCGTCGTTTAGCACCGAATTCCATTCCATTACACCGCCAAAGGAGCATACACCATCCTTCACCGCCGCATTCCACTTCTTGTCGGCGGCTAAGACGCCATCGCTATCGTCGACATAGCCGCCCGTCATCGTCGCCGTCAGGGAAATTTATGTGCGATCCCATAAATTCAGATTGAGATACAAAATTACCGCCCCACCGCCGAATCAAGTGCGAAATGATATCTCGACACACACACACGCGCTCGCCACAGGACGCAGTATGCAAATCCGGCATCACCGATCTCTGGATCGGAATTCCCCGCAACCTGTGTGAGATTAATTCGTCTTGTCGGCGAATCTGGTAATTTATGAAGTCGGTTCCCGTCTCTGAGGCAATGCCCCGCGTATCGACGGATGTGGCCGTCTAGCATCGAACCTGTTGCCTATGCTCCGAGGTTGAGGGCAGAGACTTTCAAAAATCCTCACTCATCGTCACGGTAACACAAACATCTTGTAAGCAGTTCTAACGCCACGCCTCTCGTTTACAAATAAATCTCCCATTCCGCGCCGCGATGGATCGACGGATGGACGCCTTTGATCAGCTCGTCCCGGGGCAGGTGTGGTGTGTGTGCTCGTTGATCGATTGATGTTTACCAGTAGATAAGCTGGCTGCTAAATCATAATATATCTAGTATCTTTTTGAAGTGACTGCGCGGGCATCTCTTCATAACTTCGATGCCCGCTGGAGAGGTGCAGACGGGTTGGGTGTCTGTCGACACATGCGTGCGGGGTCTAGCAAACACCGCGTCCAGCTGGGTCCTTCCAACGCGGTCGGTTATGCTGACCAGATACGCCGGACACGAACCGCTGCGTTCGCGGAGAGGCGGACGTTATTTGCGGGAGTTTATGAAGCGCCGTGCATATCCGTGGTGAGTTGTTGGCAATGAAATCTAATCGGCATCGGCGTATCGGGGCACAGGCCGTGGGGTGCTTGGCGCTGGGAAATCGATTGGACGATTTTATCTCGTGTCGAGTGCTGGAGTGTGTGTCAGGATTGCATGCGAGACTCGTTAAGAGGTGCAATTTAAGGCGAAATGTTGCCGGCCACCGTGGGGGTGGGCAATTTGCAGATTTCTCTGTGGGGTCTCATGTGATGTGAAGCGGGGGCAATCAATTGAGGAGGTGGAGGCATTGAAGCGCAGTTGGGGGTTTTACGGCGTGGAGACGTTTGAAATGGAGACGCTTCGAAAAAGAAAGTAGGATGTTGGTGATGCGGTAAACAGCTCTGCGGGCCAAAAAAAGACATAAATTCAGTTTTGTGATGAGGTACGCAGGGGTTATCGTGGGATCCACGATCATTACGAGACGCGGCATTAAGAAAAAATGTCACGGGGTGATCATGGTTTCCTTCGGAGGTCGCAAAAAGAGCTTATTATTGTTGTCGTTATTAGAGTTTTAAAATGATCTTGAGTTAAGACAATGAAGTCCATCCCATGAATATCATTCCGTTGCTTGCGACATCAAGAGACTCCTTAACGGAGCTCGGCACGATGGACCACTCCTTGCAACTTTTTTGACAGCAAAAGTCGATTATTATACCTTGAACGACATTTCCCACCTTTTGATAGACACCTGGGAGCCATTCGGTCTCCATGAAATCTCCGAGCATAGCTCGGTGAGGGTGCTTAAATTATCTCCTTTTGACGGAACAGTCAGTCCTAGATTGCAGATCATGATCTACGCGCTTCATCCTTTAGACCGACACTAGATCGGGTGCGTTCATATGGTTTCTGGATCATCGACTTTACCCCACTTTCTTAACCTCTGGAGGCATTCTCGAACAGATGTCGTTGCAGATCGAAGCCAGAACTTCAACCAAACGCGACCATTTTCAGCCTTTTACAGGCTTTCTCCTTTATTGGCGACCCCAAGAACCAGCCATGAAATCTTGTTGGCTGAATCCAGTGCCTAACATGATGTTATTTTGAACGAAATTAAATACTGAGGAGCGATCTTGAACAACGAGCTCACCAGGAGACAGCACACTGAAGAGTTAACTAAGAAATTGACGTGTGCTCTGATGTATATAGATTTTCGTCTAAAAGAACCAACTTGATCAGCCCAAGAAAGACACACACACAACGTTCAAGCGTAGGCATGTCTCTGTATTATTGGAGTCATGAGATCTTGCCCAACGGCTGGTAAAAAAATGCTATTGGAGCTGACTCAAGAAGAAGCTTCACGAGAATAGCATAGCACCTGAAAAGACAGGTGCATTACACCGAGACAATGCGATGCA
Source organism: Eristalis arbustorum (assembly GCA_916610145.1). Lineage (NCBI taxonomy): Eukaryota > Metazoa > Arthropoda > Insecta > Diptera > Syrphidae > Eristalis > Eristalis arbustorum. Next base: position 63,263,297 of record OU744318.1, on the reverse strand, counting down.
CTAGTCAAAAAGCTACCACTCCTAGCCATTCCAAAGGATGGTACGATTAGGAAATTCAATTTACAAAAGGTGTTTTCTAGGAGTTTTCTACTACGCACAGCTCCAAAAAAGATTGAATATGATGAAATGGTATACAGATGGATAAACAAGTGATGGAGGAACACAGGTATTTGGCACTCTGAAGAAGCATAGCGAACTCACGGGCAAAAGAGCCATTTTCTTTCAGCAGAATTCTATGCCATAGACAGATCCGCTCAAATCTATCATGACATGAACTACACTAACTGCGACAAGCAATAATGTAGGACCATTGTTCGGCTATCTCTGGTATAGCCCATTTGACTCCTACATCATTATATCAGAATGAGCAACAATAACCTCTGTATCCTAACAGGGCACTGTAGACTCAAGGAGCACCTAAGGAAACTCGGAGCCTCAAAAGAAGGTCTCTGCGGAGAATCTAACGAAATTCCAGAAGATGTACTGGGATTTTTGTGCAGGTATAGCCCACAAATGGCTTGATATCTCTGCCAGCACCGGATATCGAAGAAAGAATTGAAATATCTAGAACTATCTCTCTCCCTCAAATTCCTTAAAGACACAAGTCTAGAATGAAACTCTTCCACCTAGGCTCAACAGAAGTCCACAACTCTCAATGCAACTCTGAAAAGAATTGCATCTGAGGGGAACTCTAAGAGAGCATGGTATGAGATGTGTGCCCAATAGATCTAAGGGTCGCCGTGCAACACAAACCAAAAAATAACAAAAATATGATGTCTGTTTGAAAATCCTTGCTCTGTACTTTTTTGTGCCACTAGGTTGCAGCCTTATGAATTGTGGTTGTTTGGAATAGTTGCTACACACTTGCTCTAAGGTGGTCCAGAACAAGTTGTCTTATATTCTACACCTCCACTCCTACCAAGCGAAAGTCTAGTGTGCTCGTCGAGGATTAAATAACGAAATATTTATTGCTTTTTGCTGGCTTGGTTTTATCAAATGGCTCCATTAGGAAGAAGGACATACATTAGAAGGTTTGGCAACTGACTGCGGAAATGTCAGTACTTTCGTCTCAGACTGGCGAACCTTGGTCTAAGTATTATATCACCCTTGACATATCATATCGCGTTTGCCAAATAGAATCAAAATAGCGAGTGAAATGCGCCATGAAAGATTTCATATTACTGTGAAAAACACTGCCTCGAAACCTGAAGCAGGAGCGTTCGTAACAGAGAGGCCAACAATTGATACAAACGACTTCTTTTCGATTTCCAACTGGCGTCCTAACTTGGAGGAGTGCTTTCTTTTGACTCCGACTGGCTAGCACGCAAACGTATTTTGTTTGAACATGTGTGAAGTTGTCTAACCTGCTCTATGTTCAAATGGGGGTTGGAATATGTGCTTGGCCGGCCGCTTTCTAAGTTCCCAGTTAAGATGACTTACTTAAACCTCTTCTCCATGTCTCCTAGACACATTCATTCGTCGAAAGGTGTGGAGGTCTACCTTTAAAATGAGCACATTCCTTCTGTGTTGCGACTGGCGCCCTACCCAGGACGCAGACGACTGAACAGAGAACCCGGTATTCTTCACAAAAAATCAAAAATATAACTAAAAATGTACAGATTGGCGCCTTAACAAGGACACATACTTACCGAGTAGCAACCGTAGGCACATACCACCTCTTGGAGGAGATGCAAGGAACTCTTCATTTGGTGGCCTCAATTGGGCGACTGCCACCTATTAGGGCAATCGGACAAGGACCGCTCTCGGCCCCAAAATGCTAGTCGTTTTTTTCTGACTCCTTGACTCCTTTCGTCATAAGAAGCCCAACAAATTGAACAAATAATCTAGGTGAGCCATCTTGACTGATACACCTTTCATTTGAAATCCGACTGGCGCACTACGTAAGACACAAACGACTTATGTCGGACTTCTAAGTGGAGATGCTGGCATTCGTTACAAAATGTCGAGAATTTGTCTAAAAATTTACCGCTTGGTGCTCCAACTTGGACACTGACCTCCGAGATGTTTAGGCACTGGCCAGAAGCCGGTGGAGATGCAAAGAATGCCTCTTGTGGTTGCCTCACCACGGCAACTGTCAACTGGCGCCCATACTTGGGCAAGGACTGCCTTCTGCGTCGAAATTTTGTGTGTCGCCACGTCGTTGTCCTGACTTCTAGACGGATAACACATGGATGCAGTTTGTTGATTGGTTGATGATGCTATTCACATCTTGAAGAGACAATGGAGTTTTTCACGTTCTGCATTGGATGCGACTTTCTCTCTTCTTTTAAAAATCAAAAAGTTCTCACCCCTTATGTTGCCTCTGTAGGTGTCATAAGTCCCGCCGAAACCTCACCCACCGCAGAAGTTTCGACCAGTTGCCTCCTCGCAGTCAATATACCCTCAGCCGCCTATAAAGTCATCCATTGCTCATTGACCGCCTGCAAATGAACTCCCACCGCCATAGACCCCTTCATTCTCAACTCGCTCCCATTACGTACTCCTCGTGCAGCGAAACCATTTCCAAATCAGCAGCGAAAGACTGCCCATCCCGCTGTGATCAACCGATCGATGGCCTCACGAAAAATCCTCTAATTACTCGAACATCCACTCAAGAGGAAGTGTCCAACTCTTCCACTCGCCCTGCGTCTCCCGAGTGTGTGTTTTTTTTTCCAATTCAATTGAGGAAATCTATCCGAAATCGAATAATCCATAAATCCAAATCTTTATTATCATCAAATCCAACTGTGCGCCCCCCTGCCGTTCGCTCCTGTGCCTGCACTGGGTGTGTGTGCATGTTAGATACGAAGAAAAATAAATAATCCCTCTCGATATTTTTACAATTTTCCTGCACCTCCTCCTCCTCCCCCCGCCCACAGACGACGCGCAGACAACCGACGGGCTTTCATGGCCCACCATGTGCTGGTGTTCGCTCTCCGTCGTGCGATGATGATGAAATTTAAATGTTTTCCCTTTCACAACATTTCCAGCGATTTTCGGAAAATATGTTCCCTTTCGTGCTCTCCAACGCCGCCCCACTCCCGATTGCTCTGCTCTGCTGGGCTGTGCAGCATTCAATTGCTGTGCATGCACATCGCGCCGCGCCGCATCCGTGCAGCGCAGTGGTGCACTTGGAATCTAAAATTGGAGAGCCGCACGATGGTGCTGTCAATTGTTTCGGAAAATAAATCCGTTTCCATGTTTTCGAGCTGGATTCACGTGAAAAATGCAGATGCACGCCACCGGTGCCACGTCACTCGAAGGCGGTGATTAGGCGCTGTGGCGGCGAGGTCTCACGGTTCGACAGTTCCGAATGACAGAAATTCGAATGAAATTTTATTTGGCGTGCACTCGATGCGACATCACTAATGGCAGGCGTGTCTATGAGTTGCGGTTGACGGGGAACCGAATTAATCAGGCGCCGGGCGGGGGGCGTCAGCGCTTCCGGGTGGGGTTTGCCGGGCCCGGGAGCCGCAGACGTCACGGCTGGTTACATGTGTCAAGCGCACGCCAAGTGTCAAGTGTGCACGATTTCAAATTAGATCTGGCAGATGGTTAGCGCGGTGACAAACGAGCCGATAAATATGCGATTTGCCGGGCAATTTGTGGTGCAGTTTGGCACATTAGTCATCATTCCCTGAGATGGCCACAGAGAGTGGGTTAAGTGATTCGAAATTGACTCACACTCGCTGTGGACGCGATTGGTCGGAATTGCAACCGTGTGTTCGCAACCGCAACGTTGTCCAATGGCAAGGGGGCGGAACTGTGTGGCAGATGTTCCTTGGTGGAGGTTCTAATTAAATGTGAACCACAGGCTGGATTGGATTGTTTTCCCTGGCTTTTGGTGGGAAATCTCAATTAAGTTCGATGGCTGTGGAGAGTATTGTGCATAACTTGAGCAGACGGAAAAAAGGGTGCTTTTTTGTAGCTGAGTGGGAGTCGGGCGAAATGAAGAGCAGTCTTGAAATGAGTTCCTTGTTTTCCCTTGTGGCTTTCATTTCACTGCAGTATCAGCTAGGGTCTAAATTGGCATCCTTGCGGAGTCCCCCTTAAGTGGCACTAGGTCACGGACCTGACGACGAGCTTCTATCAACAGGTCCCCATGATCGAAGCTCCGAAATGATCTCAAGCCCTGGGTTGCCGAAAAGAAAACTGCTCGTGCTCCACCCACTCAAGTGCCAATGTCTGCGCATCCACCGATCGTTTTAATTCCTCATTTTGTTGTTACCAAGGTCTGGCAATCAGCCTTCTGAGAGGTTCCACTTGTATTACATACCACCATTCGTTGCTATTGGGCAGCAATTTGTAATTAATGCGAATCTCTCATGTGGCGTTACGTCCTTGGGCAGGATTTTGATATGTCTTCCTTCACAACTTAAGCACCCTCATAATGAAAAATACTATTTTCCTTATATCTATTAGATAGAGACAAGTGACTGTTATACATTTTCGTGGTTGCTTGTCCGGGTTGAGGTATGAGTATGACCACTCTTTAGAATCAATGGTATTATGAATAGATTTAAATAGAGGTATATCGGTATGAAATGCATTTTTTTAAATATAAAACACTAATTATTAAATGGAAAGTAAAAACATTTTATTCAAAGTATTGGCCATTGTTTTCTACACATTTTGACCACCTTTCTGGCAATTTGTGAATACCACGCCAGTAAAATTGTTCGTCCTTTAAAGCAAACCAATCAGACACCCAATTTTCGACTTCTTCGTAGGAATCGAAGTGCTGCTCAGCCAATGCGTGTCCCATCGATGAAAACAAATGGTAGCCGAAAGGAGCCAAGTCTGGTGAATACGGCGGGTGGGGTAGCTGCTCCCTGCCAAGTGTTTTGATTGTATCCTGAACCGGTTTTGCTTTGTGTGCAGGTGCATTATCACGGAGTAAAATTACTTTGCCGTGTCACTGGCCAATTCTGGTCGTTTCTCGATCAATGCATGGTTCAAATTTATCATTTGTTGTCGGTAGCGATCAGTATTAACGGTTTCACCAGGTTTTAGGAGCTCGTGGTAGACCACACCTTTCTGGTCCCACCAAACACACAGTATTGTCTTCTTGCCAAATCGATCTGGTTTTTCAGTCGATGTTTATTGTTTTTCCGGATTAACCCATGATTTTTTCCGTTTAGGATTCTTAAAATAAATCCATTTTTCATCGCCAGTAACAACCCGATGCAAAACCGATTTTCTTACGTGTCTTTGAAGCAACATTTCACAAGTGTTTTTTTTTTCGGTTTTCCATCTGTCTTTCATTCAATTCATGTGGCACCCATTTTCCACACATCCACACTTTTGGATCTTTCCCATAGCTTTTACCATAAACGGTCAGAAATTGTTTGTTGTGCAACATTTAACATTGCTGCCATCTGCTTTGGACTCAAAGTGTCATCTCCATCCAATATCGTTTGCAATTCGGCGTCTTCAAACTTGCTTGGTGGTCTTCCACGTTCTTCAATTCTCACATCAAAATCATTGTTTCTGAACCGTTGAAACCATCTTTCGCTTGTTGCTTCTGATAGAGCATGATCACAAGCCTCGACAAGCATTCGATGCGACTCTGCAGCACTTTTCTTCAAATGAAAACAAAAAATTAATGCTTTCCGCAAATCATCACTTTCTGGTACAAAATTCGACATTTTTAACACGATGAAAAAATATGATTTTGTCTGTTCAATGACTTGATGTATACTAAATATTTTTCACAGATGTCATAGCAAACAACAAAAAAAAAAAAAAAGAATAAGGGCTAGTTCACAACAAATTTTCCCTATCGAGACATTTGTATCTTGACGCTCATTTCATACCGGTATACCTGAGACAAGTGACGTATACATTTTCGTGGTTGCTTGACCGGTTGAGGTATGAGTGTGACCAATCTTTAGATTCAATGGTATTATGAATCGATTTATACTGGTTATACTGTCTTATGTTGTAGAGGGCTTGCCACTGATATGGTGGTTTGAACAGGACAGCAAAGTAACCCAAACCCAGTTTGATACCAAGAAATTCAAGGTTCTAGATTGGGCTTACGTTGGGCAAGGGGGGCCACCACGCATACATATTTGACTTGACTAGTAAACCTTGCAAAGCATGAGGCTCAGATTGCTCACCATCATAGCTTTTCAAAGCTGGTGGCAATGGTAGGGAGCATGTACCAGATCCAGGGAAAGCAGATCCGGTTGTGTCGCACCACGCTAACTCATACGCGATGCGCCGTGGAATTCGGTTCAAGTACCTCTGAGCCGCTTGAATCGATGAATCGGCTGGACTCGTGCTGTAGCGAAAGCTTTCATGGCGATTGCAACACTGGCGAAACGAGCTGGTATTAAGGTAAATGAGGACGCTGTCGAGCAAGAAGCAATCCGCCGCACACCACGTAGAGACAATTTTGAGGTAGTGAAGGAGCGTGTCTACCTCGGGACAAACTTGAGCTCCACAAAAGGCATCTTAGTCGAGATCCGATGTAGAATCGACCTTGGCACCCGATTCTACTTCGGTTTGTCAAAAGAACTGGGCTTGAAACTCATGACTGGAAGGATCAAAGTCATGCCCTAACAAACTCTCATCCTCACAGTCTTGCTTTATGGAGCCGAAGGTTGGACACTAAGCAGAACTGCTGAGCTGATTCTTTGTGGCTTCGAAAGAAAAAACGTTGAATATGTGGTCCCGTCTGCGAGGAAGATGAATGGAACGCGAACTCTACGGGCTGTACAAGGATGTGGATGTAGTCCGGAGGACAAACATTCGTCGACTACACTGGCTTGGCCACGTCGAGAGTATGGATATTAACGCTCCACCTACGAGTGTCTTCGAATCCGAGATAAAGACCGAACCTGCGGTATAGAGACCATCGCCGTTGTAAGACAGCTTGGTCTTGATGAAAGCAGCGTTCCGAGGACCAGCAACAATGGAAGGTAGGAATTGCTCAGGCTCGGACCCGCCATGGGTCGTAGGCCTGATGAGTTAGTGAACCTTAGTTCCGTATTCCTTGGTGGTGTTCAGTCTTATTTTGTTTGCTATCTTCTTGTGAACGGTACGAGATCTGATTTATTTGGGTTGACGTGTAGACCTAACCTTTTTCCCACTTTGCTAGTTTATTTATTTAGCAGGTTTCTCTGGTGTGATTGGTCAACTTTTAATTCAAGCCTTTCCATTGCCCAACCTCTGTAATAGCAAATGCGATCCGACTCACTGATAGCTAGGAGTCGAGGCCCAATTATGGAACCGTGAAGAATCCTTTCGAAAACATCGTTTTTTAGCACAACTTTCCAATCAGATTCTTAGTAAAATTAGTGGCCACAACACTCACCCCTTAGGAACCCCAATACTTACTTATCAGGCAGACGAACCATGAAGGGTCTGAGCCTGAGCAATTGCTGCCTTCCATCGGTGACGGTAGTGGGCACGCTGCTTCCAGTCATCAAGGCCAAGCTGTCTTGCATCCGCGATGACTTGGTCTCTGTACCGGAGGTTCGGTCTTTCTCTCCTTCTCGAACCAGGAGGCTCGGATTCGAAGACCTTCTTCGCTGGGGCGTTGTTGTCCATTCGCTCGATGTGGCCGAGCCAGTGTAGTCGACGAATTTTTGTCTTTCGGACTACATCCACATCCCTGTACAGCTCGTAGAGTTCGCGGTTGTGTCTTCTCCTCCATTCGCCTTCATCACAGACGGAACCGTAGATCCGACGTAGAATTTTTCTTTCGAAGGCACCAAGAATCAGCTCTGCAGCCTTAATTAATGTCCAGCTTTCGGCTCCATAAAGTAGGACTGGCAGGATAAGGGTTTTGTAGAGCATGACTTTGGTCCTTCGAGTCAGGAGTTTCGAGCCCAGTTGTTTTGACAGACCGAAGTAGCATCGGTTGCCAAGGGCGATTCTACGTCGGATCTCCACTACGATGTCATTCGTGGAGTTTACATTTGCGCCGAGGTAGACAAACTCCTCCTTAAGGAACCCCAATGCTGGCCATAATTCCAATGTCTTGCTCTTGTTGCCTTGACACAAACATGTTCCACTTTATTGGTGTCACAATCCGCAAGCCACTAAACTCAGGTTGACCATAACTTAAAAGTAGCGGTCTTTGCACTCTCTCCTCAAGAAAAAATGATGTCATTCCTACCGACACCGGGAGCCACTTAAGCCAACAACTCCAATTCAGAACTCCAGCCCTCCCCCCTCACTGCTGTCAGTAAACAACAAACAAACAAGTCCATCATCTCTTTAAAATAATTTCTTTATCGCTCCAAAGATACACCTTACAAGCGTGTCCAACTTAATTAATTAACATTTTTCCCATTCGCTGTTCCCTTCCAGATAACCAACCGGCCAACAAGCACGTGCGGATAACATCTCGTAAACCGGTGAGTGTGGAAAATTAAGATTAATAAACAAAAACAGCACAGACCATAAGAGAGGCGAGGTGAACAAGGCGAAAAAACAATCCCATTCAGTGCACGCGCCAACACCTGCCAATGCAGTCCCCCCAGTATCTGTGTGCATTCCGGATGTGTTACGAGGAATGATTGCGCCGCCATTCACTTCACGAATACACGAGCATCACCGCGCCAACGTACCGTGCTTGGCGACGGGGTGGGGGACCGAGTATCTGCATGTGGGTTGTAATCTTGCAAAAATGAAGTGCAATCTGTTTGCTCATTAAAGGAATGAACGCGCGGAGCAAATATTTCGCGCGAATCTCTCTCCCGGACCCAGCTCGGCTAAGTGTGTGAATGTGCGGCCGTGGCGCGGTGGTGGGTCCCGGTGCCCGGTGCACGTTATCCTTTTTTGCGCGACTTCACGATGTTTTCTCAAGAGAAGTGGTTAACTTTCAGGTCTTCTGGCATCATCTTCACGCTGGAACCAGGGGGCGGACGGCCCTCGACACAATGCCTTCCGTGCAGTGTGCACTTAAAGTACATCCATTTAATCTCAGACACCTCTTTGAACGAGCAGAACCGGCGTAGAATGAGAAGAGAGAACAACAACTGAGGAAAAAAATCGAAATAATTGCAACTGGCAGCGCAGTAGCAACAAAAGAGGTGGCAATACAAGGCGAAACCTCCCGAAAGGGATTAGGCCGGCTGCCAGACCTCGCCAGCAACACAATGAAATGAGAAATGAACGCGAGTGCTGAGTGAAAAGAGATTGAAACCTGAGTAGCTGAAGCAGCAGCAGCACCACCGCCACCATTCATTCGGGCAACAGACTGTGGCGACGGCTATTGTGCGAGAAATCTCTTGTCCTGACGCGAGATGTACACATGATTGGGGGGCTTTTTTTTCCTTCGTTACGATCGGTAGGCTTCGCGGCGAATTAATTGAACTCGTTGGCACGGAAGGTAAACTCTCTGGGAAGGTATGCGAGAATTGTGTTTCAATTACTCGCGGGCGCCAATAGGAAGCCAATGCTTGTCAGTGATCTTCAATTGAGTGCGGAGGGGTAATTGACTGGGGCTCCGATGATGGGGGCAGATGTGTGGAATGCCAACGGAGACATCGGACATTTCGTGGGGGATTGTGTGGAGTGACTGTTGCAATTTTAATGGAATCGCAAGGAGTACTTATGTTTGCGGTACATTATGGGACTGATCGTGAAAGGAAGTCGTGGCAGAATTCAAAATTTGGGCCTTCCTTCGAGGAAACACATTTTTTTGAAAATTTAAAAAGACAGGTCTGAGCTGACAACCTTGAGGGATACCAAGTATGCAGTCCACAGACTGCGTGCTAGTATGCCGCTACTATGTCTCATTTGCAGTTCATCCGTGTCTACCATATTGTCTGAAGGAGATACCTCAGGGTTATCCACTTAGGCCCAATCTTTGTTTTTCCATTCTAGAAGTATGCGAAAATCCGCCATCATCATTGACTACTTCGACTTCTTGTGATATTCGTTTCGTTTCGTTGAAAAACCCGCAAGGCTGTATTTTTGGTGGCCCGTGGCGTTGTGGGTATGTGCGTCGAACTAAACCTCGACGTCGTAGGTTCGATTCCAGCTCTGAGCGACAAAAACAATTTTCACGACCCCACCTCTTTCGAGTCACTGACAATGCTCAACGAGTACTTCTGTCTAGAAAAAGCTTCTCAAACTTGGCCGTTCGGATTCGGCATTAAACTGTAGGTCCCTTCCACTCGTGAGAGAACAATAGCACGCACATCACGAGTGGTTGTTGAGAAGCTGGCCCAATACGGGCTGTAGCGCCACCCATATTATTATTATTATTATTAAGGCTGTATTTTTAGACCGCTGTTATTTTTCTTATGTTATGTTAGGTTCGAGGTGTGTGCGGTGCTCGCCCTGATAGGGTGCGAAACATGACAGCACGCGATGAACTCAATGTCGAGCAGTTACCTCTCCGAACGGAAAAAACCTATGCTTCGATGATTTCGACACTTGGCACGAATGTCCCGATCATCACATCTTCCACGACTCCATCAGTAAGTCGTCCTCTTGGCAGACCTACGACGAGATGGTTGGACCAAGACCGAAATCTCGCTTGGGTGCGAATGGTCATAAATGATGAGTTAGAGTTAGAGTCGACGGTGGCCTGGAGACCATTAGCACGTACTTTATCCCCGTGACTCTTTTAATGGATCAGGAAGGTCGGAAAATGATGAAGTTGGATGGCACCTAACTCAAAGTCAAAATGGAAACTGGGTACCTAAGAATCATTCTCGATTCCAAACTGTCTTGGAAAATTGGAAAAGGAAATTGGAGGAAAGCTGCTGTCTATGCTCGCAAAAAGACCTTCGGCAAAAGATGGGGCTTCCAACCGAACATCATACATAGCAATTATCAGACCCATGACAACCTATGGGCATCTAGTCTGGTGGACTAGCGTGAGAAAGTGCTATGCTTCGATGGTTTGGTGTCGTCCGAGGCGTGTCTTAAATGCGACTCCATCAGGAAGACGACCCTTTGGCAGACCCAGGACTAGGAGTTGGATGGTACCACACTCACACTCAAAACGGAAACTAAGTGCCTAAGCATCATTCTCGACTCTAAACTATCATGAAAAAGGATATTAGAGGTTGCTGTCTATGTCTGGTAAAATACCAACATAAGCAACATAAGAAAGTTACATGAAAATGCTCAATAAAGCCGCTGTTTAAGATGCTATTTCTAAGACGCATGCCGATAGCAGGGTTTGACTTGAAAATTCATCTCTTGAATCGGGACTTGTTGATAAAAGTCTGCGCCGCAAAAAGCGCTGTCAGACAAAGGGAGTCCTCTTTGTCTGTTATTGACATGCTACTATAATTAAAATAGTAAATGATGTGGGGAAGAAACAGGGTTCCAATAGCCTCACAGCTAGGACCGAATGTATACCCCCCTCACTGAATTCTCTCTTACAATACCAGTCCTATTCTCCTACAGAATTAAGTAGGCCTCCTCACTTTTTCAATGTACTGGGGCGAGATTATATTCGGGCTCCGCCTTCGGATATTACTACTTCTGTAGACGGCTAGTCTGCACTGTCATGAATTTTCGCGAATCCCTGAATTCCATCAGACACTACAAGGTCAAACTGTCCTGGGTTTCGGAGCACGACTCAATCGAAATAGTAACGAAAGAGCCGGACAAGGATCTGATGTTGACATCAGCGAGGCCGACAAATCACTCCAACCACTGATCAGTGCATTATGGCGGATCATACATGATCCTCTTGACTTGCAAAAATCCACTTTCAGACGACAAAATCAGTAAACCAATGAAGCTCTTGTCGTTAGACAGAAGTCGAGTCGAGTTGATGGTGGAGGATTAGATGGCCTGATGATCTCTAGTGCCTGCTTTGTCCCAGAGGGCCCTTTAGTTGACAATGATGAGCTTAGATTCGAGTGGCTGACTACCAAGGATGGTAGCCACACTTACGCCAGAGTAGGCCCGTTGTGTTTTACCACAAGGCTCGCGTTGATTCTAGTCCGCAATTCAGTTCGAGCTTTAAATGAAGCGATGTAGATGACTAATGCTGATATTCGTCAGTTCTGTCGAGTTCTGGAAGAAAAGCACGCCTGAGTATCTGAGGGCATTGTCGTTACAGGGAAGGTCTTCAATGGTCTCGACCTCCTCGTCGCTGCAGCTTCTTCAGAAGTCATTACGTAGAATGCCTAATCTGGAAGCGTGTATACCAATGGCACTTGTGTGTCCGGTTAACACGCCGATTGGGTTTCTGAGATTCGGCCCATTCAACCTTATTATATAGTAGGCCACGATTGTTTTGTAATGGGACATCCAATGCCAGTGGACCATCTACATTTGGTTTCGTTAAGCGCTTCAAGCTTAAGTAGATGTTAAGCTGTAGCAACAGCCATGGACAGAATGTCACCGTTTAAAGAAGTGCCATTTCTAACAAATTCGTGTGCCTCGCAATTCTTGGAGATGCCACTGTGTCTCGGAACCCACATGAGTAGGATGTTAAAATAAAGGCTGATTCACTGCGGGGTTTGATTGTCGATAGGCTTTTTTTCACAAATCACCCGTGTCTACTGTTAAACTGCTTTGTCATTATTGTTCAGTACATTTTGGCTAGTCCTAATGGAAAGCCTCACATCTGTGAGCTACGCTTCTGGGAAGACGGCCCTACGAGCCATACGGTGCGTGATGCAATGGAATTGATGAGAAATCATTTTTGGTGAGCTCTTAATTTCGCGTTCGCCTACGGTCGCCTAGATCGTCTGATATCACACCTTTCAACTATTTTCTCTTGGGATATGTAAAGTCTGAGTTGTTCAGGAAAGAGCAAACTGCAATTGACACTTTGGAAGCCAACAGTCCCCCATTATTGGAACTTCCGAGCCACCTCAGACCGAGTCGTGACCAACATTTACATGATATCATTCTCAAAAAGTAAAATAAGGTTCATTTTCAAATTTATGTGTTTTGTGTTACATCATAAATCAAACTTCATGATCAATCACCCTTTGCTTGGCCATCTTGTTGAGAGATAGGCCGCACTTAAGGGACACCTTTGAGTTGAATGTGACTGCGTTCAGAGACTTGATTGCTGCCTGGCTAAACGAACAGATGCCCAGTATTACATTGGTTTCTAGCCAGGACAGATCTTCCTTCATGGTTATGATTTCTCTCTCATCTGGTAGTTGGAAGTTCAGGTCCTTGGAGTAAACTCCCACACCGTCTTCGTAGAGGACTGTCTAGTGTTTGATGTTCAGACATCCTGCAAGTTCTGGAGGCTATGTTGGTTGAGATGTTAGCAGAGGTTGCTTGTATACAGCGATTAATTGCACGTAACTTCATTCAATTCACATTATGATTAGACCTCATTTAATATGTTCACTCCTAGGAGTGGATTCAAGTACTTTGTCTGCGTGTAGTCCCCAAACATTCAATTTCCATTCGCTTTACTGATATTAGGTTTCACAGGGTATCTCGAATTTGGACCAACTGGTTAAGTCCTCCTTATACTGAGGTGTTGGCATTCAATGAAGTGGCTGATATCAATGCTGGAAATACCACCGGCTGATATTACCATTCTTACTTACAGTCAAGCGGCCACTAAAACAATCTCGGCTAGAGATATCAATCGCAAGCTGGTCGCAGGCTGCACTGAATCACGTAAGGCGTTTAGTACGCCGCACTCGTTACTCAAGCATACGGAAATTGAGGCAGCAGATGAACTTGCCCGGAAAGCGGCCAAAATCGACCCATCCCTGGCACACCATCCCAAACATTCACTCCCCATTGGTAGATGTCCAAAAGAAAGTGCTTGATGGGATAATAGGAAAATCAAATGTGCGGTGAAAAAATCTAACCACCTGTCAGACTACTAGGATGCTATGGCCCAGATTAAACAGGGCTATATCCATCGAACTCCTGAAATGCGATACAAAGGTTCTTAGAATGGTAGTCGATGCAATCATTAATATCAAGAAAAAAAACCCATGACTACATCTGCTGAGGCTGTGGAGACGAAGAAGAAAGAGAGGATACTACTCACTCCTCAAAACAACCGGAACCACCCGCTCAAAAGGCAATGGCAATGGGTCTACACAAATCAAGGTGTGATGGACCTTGGAGTCCACCAAACCGCTAACCTAACCAACCTTATTATTATTTTGTAAATCGATGGAAAATGGAACAACAAATTGCGACACCTTTGACATAGTCTATAACTTCGTTCCACTCACAGCATGAAGGACCGCCCCTCAGGTTGTCTTCTTAGGCCCCATTTATTTCACCAATTTTCTAAGCATCATCACAGTGGAGAACCGACGTAGAACCACCTTTAGCAACCGATATTACTGCGGTCTATCGAAACAAGACTCCTGACTCGAAAACCAAAATCATCCTCTACAAAACCCTCAGTCTGCTAGACTACCAGGAGGCAAAAGCTGAACCCGAAGCAAAACTGCGGAGCTAAGACTTGGTGAGTTCGAATGAAAATTCTCCGTTTGCGAGGAAGATGAATGGAGGAGTTCTTCTCCACACAATTGCAAGCTCTACGAACTGCGCCAGGATGTGAATGTTGTCTGGAAGGCAAAAATCCGTGGATGACATTTGGCCATGTCGATAGACACCAACGTTCCAGCTAAAAGGGCCTTCGAATCCGAGCCACCTGTTTGGAGAAAGCGAGGAAGTTGTAAGCCAAGTCTTGATGACTAGAAACAGCGTCCCCGGGATCATCATTGATGGAAACAAGGATTTTTCAGACCCGGACCCTCCATGAGTCGCTAGTCTGATAAGAAAGTTAGGTCTCATGCAATTGAGTCTAGGGAATGTGTCAATCTGCCGTAAACTTCCAACATTTCCATAGGATTTAAAAAAAAGGCTCGCAAGGGTGTCAGTTAATTACTAAGGGCGGTCCTAAAGTTGGGACTAAATCCACTAGAACATCGTATTCGCGTAGACCCCAAATTTTCTTCTTTTGCTAGTCGATTAGGCACACCATTCAAAATCCAGTTTCCATTCACTTCACGACATTGGCTTCCACAAGGTACATATATTGCCATTAGACCCCATTTTTGTTTATTAGACGTAGAAAAGGTGCGTCTGGTTTGGTTTTGACAAATTTAGGCATTTTCATTCAGTGAGGTCCCAAAAGGTTGTCTGTTTAGTCCACTATATTTTTGTTTGTCGCAATATTCGGTTCACTGAAGCTTCGTCTGAGTTGTCTGCATCTTTCCGCATATCGAATGAAATCACACGAGGCTCATCATTGACCAGCGTTAGCCAAGCACTCCCCCGAAGCTTAGTTTACCTCATCTTCGAGAGAAACACTCCCCAAGCACTCACTCCCCCCGACCCATCTCCAATGCATCACAATTGCCACAAAAGCTGATTCTCATCACCTCGTTAACCGCAAAATCCTAATGCCAGGCCAATCAAATCAATTAATCATGCCCCATCCCAGGACGCACACTGAAGCGCCCACCAATTGCCACGTCGCAGCAGCGATCTTTAAGATAAAAAATTCATAAGAACCAAACAGCAAATTGCCAGAAAAATCTCCAAGCACACACTCTCGCTCCCGTCGAGAGCTCGCCCCCTTTGGCCAGACAAACCCTCCTCTCGCTGTGTGCGATATCGCATAAAAGCATCCCAAGCATCCGCAGCCCCTGCTAGGAGTAGCTCTCGGTTCCCTCTATAAAATCACACCCAAGGTGTCAGGACATCATCTCAGGCAAACGGCAAAATAACATCATCGTCGCACGGCTCCCCGTTCGCTTGGCGTTCTCAGCGCTCGTTTTAGCCGTCGCATCCCCTAACTATGTGCCAAAGAGGTTCATTGCATACATAAATGTCGCAATGAAAGATTCAACCGAACGAGCCACTTACTACATATTAATTCGCACCTGTTCTCCGTCGTTTTTCCTTCCTTCTTTCGTTTCGCAGACGACGACGACGACGACGCCGATGTGTTGTCATGGAGAAGCACGAGGACGTGGACGAGCACAGCCGCCACGAGGTGAGAACCAGAACCTCAACTCTGCGGGCACTGCTGTTCCACTGTGTGTGCGTGTGTTTGGTCGCACTTAAATTGCTCCTTAACCCAGCAGAGGTAGCGACCGTCCCCAGCACACGGCAGACAACGGCGTCATCAGGCCCAGGCCCGGCAGAGGCCACATCAGCAATGTTGTCGTCGTCGTTGTTCGTGACGACCACGAATTCACGAAAAACTGCAGAACACGAGGAAAATCGATGCCGTTGCCCGGGACCGGAGGTGGCACTGTGTGCGGGGTTGGTCTCGAAGTCACTTACAGTTACGCGGTGAAACCCGGCAGGTCACCCCCACCCCCACCCCACCCCCCATCACGTGTTGTACTCCTCCGGACGGTTGTTGTTTTTCTCCCGTTTTTGTTCGTCGACTCAAAGTGGATATCTGCGGTGTTTGCGGTTAAGAGTCGCTTGTGCGATGTGTATCTGGATAGCAGCCCCGGCCCCGGGCTGCGAGAGATGATAATTCTTCATAAAATGTCGGAAAAATGAACACTCGAACTGAAGCCGGCTCTGAACGTGGCTGACTGAAGCGGGCCGTCTTGTTGCCTGCAATGGCGCAGGGTTGCGCGTTGTAAATTACTGGATGGAGTTCAGAACTCAATTGAAGGTGCATATACCAGCCGGCTGATTGCTGGCCGCCCAGCCACACCGCACCGCCGCCCACTTAATGGACGGCGCAAAGGATGTGTGCTCATAACGAGCGTGGAGCTTGTTCCAGGGGGAAAATGAAAACACGAAGTTTACTTTTTGGCAACGACCATGGTGATGGGAAAATCTACAACTTTCGGGGGATTATGGCAGGACGGTGCCATTTCTTGGGGTAGCGAGCTTCTAATTACATTTTTGTGGGGATTTTGACGCGGCTTAAGAGACTCTCAGTGAATTAGATCGGGGCTCTCGACGATGACGGCTGTTGGGTGCTCAATGGCCGGACGGAGAGGTGTCAGCCCGTGGAGAATGGTAGGTGAAGTGTAATTGCATCTTCGACGTGCGGTCGTACTCGTCCTCGAGTGGCTTTAACTGGCTGTAAAAGCACTGACAAGTAGGCATGGTCTAGATGGATGTAGACACAAATCTGTGACCTGCGTAAGCACTACAGAACGCCCACTTACTTTAGCGAGGATTAGGCATCGTAGAGAGCCCGTGTGCTACATCGACATTGACGAGAACCCGTGCTCGTTGAAGTCACCGCTGGGCGCCAACGAGCATCCACGATCTAGAGAGGCGTAAAGTTCTCCAGAGGCTTCTGTACAACGTCCGTGTCCTTCAGCTGAGTTGACATGCCCTGTGCTCGTTGAAGTCACCGACGTGCGCCCCCGAGCAAACATTTTCTAGAGACTCATAGGCACCTCCAGGGCTGCGTAGAATGTTCGTGCTCTTAAGCTGCCTTGGCGATAGTCCGTATTCGTTGAAGTCATCGACAGGCGCGAACTAGGTTCATGCAATCGTTAAAGTCACCGACAAGCATCAACGAGCCCGCACGCCCTTAAAAAGCATAAGCGCCTGCAGAAGCTCTGTAGTGGTTGACGATGCCCTGAGCTCTATGAAGTCACCGACGGGCTCCAATGAGCATCCTCACTTAAATGGCAGAAGAACCTTTAGAAGCCCCGTAGAACGTTCGTACTCTTAAGCTGCGTTGACAATGGTCCGTATTCATTGAAGTCATCGACAGGCGCTAACGAGGTTTCATGCCGTGATCGTTAAGGTCATCAACGAGCATCAACGAGCACGCATGCTCTTCAAAAGCATAGGCGCCTGCAGAACATTGATGGGATGTGCTCTTCAGATGCGTCGACAATGGTCTGAGCTCGTTGAAGTCACCGGCGGGCTTTTATGTCGTGCTCGTTGAAGACATTGTCGGTCGCCAACGAGTTCCTACGCTCTTTTAAAGCTCCGTAGAACTTCGGTGCTCGCGAACGAGGTTTCGGGCCGTGCTCGTTAAAGTCACACACACACACTATTTAGCGAGGCAAAGGCATTGCAGAACACCCGTGCTCCGGCATTGACGACGGTATGTTCTCGTTGAAGTCACCTACGGTGGCCTGTGCTATAGAGAGTCACTAACGATCATCCACACTCAAGGTGCTCGTTGTTATCATTGACACTCGTCCGTATTCTTCTGGGGCATCGATCACCATTCATTCTCTATCCCTGGGCGCCCGTGCAGTTACAGCACATGACCTCGAAAAGTCCCCCCAACATCCGCAACTGATGCATGCACACGCTTCTAATCATCACCAGAACACGTCCACTCCACAGAGCCTGTTCTCGACCAGCTCCACAGCTATTTACATCACCATTTCGCGGAAATCTGTCGCCAAAAACCTGTCCGGGTAGCCTCAAAACAATCCCACGAATTATCCAATCCCACCCACCTCCTCCCCGCCCCATCGAAGACTCGCCAAACGGAACCACCTCTCGCGCACAGGGTGTCGTCGCCCGTCGAGTTGATGAACCCGACTTGCTTTGTCTCCATCTCGAAGCAATCTCACGGATAGCGAATCCAAATTCCGGCGAATCTAACGTCCCACCGAGCAACACACGTCGAACAGCTCAATAAAACCCCAATCACGGGTCGCTCCAAGCGATGCCAATAAATAAACGCGTCACATCACTTGTATTCGCGGACGTCCGCGACGGGACTGACAAATTCGCACTGGCTCGCTCTCTTCTGGAGCGACGGGGCTCATATTTGCAACTAGTTCCCATAAAAAATCACCCCATTATGCAAATGCCGATCATAAACCACACCTGAACGCGCCCAGAGCTACGCGCTGGACGCGCAGTTAGCCGCGGCGGGAGCTGCTGGGTACAAGTCAATCAACGCGGTCGCGGACCAAGATGTGCGCCGAATGCGAGAGGAGCGCCCATCCCGCCGCGAGTACTCGCACTTCGACACCAAGTCACGTCGGCTATGGAAATCGCTTGCAAATCGCACCGCGAGGGGGTTGCCCGCCACGACCCGCTGCCGTCCGCGCCGAACAAGCGCCCTGATTAATGGAGTCGACTTGTTCTCACATCCAGCGGCTCGTCGATATTTTCACAAATCGGCCAGTGAATGGCTTTGATCTGCGTTGCGCGGTGATTTATTTGAGGATGCCCAGGCGAGGCGGAATGCGTTGGATCGCGGGTGACTAAGACTGGAATAATTCACTGCGGACGGTGTCGGTGGCTAATCGCCTCGGTCTTTCCTAATGAGCCGTGTTTTTAGCGCGGCGTTTAATTTACGGATGAGAACTGTGCCGGCTATCGGGGTCAGCGGCGGAATCGCCTTGGGATAAGGTTCTGCGTTGTATCGCCCCCGTGGTTGTGACGGGAGAACGCTTTCCGCTGGTCCATGTGGCGAGGGTGGCCCGGTGACTAGAGGCAGAAAATCAGCACAAGCACGCGTGAAAGCTGCTCATGGAGCGATAAAGATATCGTCGAGGGCAACAAAGAAAATGCCTTTGTACTTCGGCCCAGAGCTGGCTGTCGCCAGAGTGCAACCTTGAGACGTTATCTCTGAATCAGTCGTTTAGAAAAATGCTGCAGAGTCAGCAGCTCCCCCTCAAAAGGGAAGTTCACTTTACAGTGGAAAAAGTTCGCTGCTTTGTGGAATTCGCGGAAATGAACTGAGACGACAGTCCGCGATAAGTGGAATGTGAATGCGATTTCTTGCTCTGTTCGAATGCTTAGACTGCCCATTGCGAGTCGAGTCGAAGCTTTCAATGGAATGCTGATTACCCTCTTGGGGGCGCAACATTCCTCGGGGACTCGTAAGCTGTTGTGGCACGTCAAACAGCAGTATCGGAGCACTAGCTGTGTTCAGAAAAATGTCCAAACACCACGCGGCATCCGAGTGATTGAAAATTCTCGTCATGGGAAGATATGAAACGTTCCGGGTGTCCCAAGCGGCTTCCCCCTTCGGGTAGGGGTCATGGAATATATCCGAGGTAAGTCACAAAAAGCGGTTTGAAACCCAAAGTCGAGGGGAGATGTGGAGATGTACCTGCAAGTCTGGGGTTAATCTTGTCTATCAAGGAGATGGGTATTGGTCTAAGTCTATGTGGAGTTGAAAAGATCAAGCGGTTGCTTGCTACGACCTAAAGAGTAGCAGAGGTGTTACGGGCCTCGCCACCCCACCAAGGTGGAGAAATAGGTCCATAAGCTTATTTCTGAGTTTGGAACTTGAGATTCCTACTAAAGGCGTCTGATCCAGCGTCGGCAAATGGTCCAAACATTAAATGTCATCGTGACAGCAGGAGATCATGCTAAACCCTTATTTTTATCTGTCTCACGCGGCCCACGACACTCTGTTGTCATCCCAAACCGCTTTTACACACGGGATTTTACATTCCTAACGATTGAGATTTTCTTCTGATTTTTTCGTCTTTTCAACCTTTCACACACATATCTCATCTGTTTCCCACATGCTCCCAGAACTCGAAAGCGAGCGACTAAAATTATAGGAGGCAACAATTTCGAGGGTTTATTGCACTCCCTCGAACACCGACGAACCATGCCTTCCTTGTCCGTCTCTTAACAGTTTACCCACTAAGCCTGGTTTCGAACGTATAGTTAAATGCTGAGACTCCCAGCCAAATATATCAAACAGACAACAAGATATTCATGACCAATGTGGAAAGCATCAACAGCTTCATCTATGCCATCGGCCTATATTAGCAATCCCTTTAGCACTCTGTCGCAAATGATACCTAAATCGTTGCACATTGAGAGAATAGACTAATGAAGATGAAGCTGCTAAGCAAAGAGACGAACAGCTTTCCCAAGGAGAAGAGTTAAAGAACTAATAATTTGTTGGTGTTGGCCGTCTTCAAGCTGATGAAGATGTTGATGATGTGAAAAGTATCAACGGGTTATATATTCACGGCGCCACTGTTAACATAAATCAAAACTAGTGGTTTCTGAAGAAGGGGCATTCACTCGAACTGTTGCGCCGCGCCACATTCTCCTTCAATTGAAGCCAGGATTGTTCCCGATGTGCTTAGGCGTTCCGTAGGAAAATGCATGTCTTCAAACCGCTCTCTAAAGACTCGAAAATCCCATAATCTAATTACAAATGTGCCAAATCAAAACTTTCTTAACTTGAGTTGATTCGAGTTGGAATTGAATCGAACCGAGTTGCAAACAATGCTTGATGTAATAATGGGTGTGCTTGTTTAGAATTATGAAAATTAAAGTGCAAGAATGTACTGACGATTTCAATATCATATTTTTCTTCAACAACTTCTTATTTTTTTTTTCTTGTGGGAATATTGTAGTCAGGGTTCAGTGCATGTGAATATCTTAACTCTCGATTGAGCAACCTGGATGTTTTCCTCAACATGCATCAATGATGTGCTTATTATACGACGCACAACACATTTTACAGATAACTTTTCCTTCTTCCGGTTTATTGAAATATATTGTCATTATTTGCTTTGTAATTCAAATAATATCCACATATTGATACCAAATTTACAAAAAAAAAAAAAATTAATAAATTTCACACACTGCAACGTACGAGACTAATATATTAGACTTAGACTGCCAATTCAAAATGTGTTGTCCTTGTAACCACCAACATTCAAGCACAACTCGGTTTAACTTGGATTTCGTGGAACATTATACATTTATGAGAGATGGGTCAACTCGACCAGAGCCAACCCGAGTTACAACCAAACCGAGCGTGTGGACATTTCTATTCACCATATATAATAGAGAACCGAGAGAGAAACCGAGTTAATTTTATTTTCAAATATATTTATTTTTTTCAAATATGACGTCAGCTGCTTACCCCAGTCTAAAATTATTACCAATAACTATGGAAGATTATTTTCTAATTCCAAAAAAGTCGGTTTGTAAAAAAAAATTCTGTCTAATTTTATGGTACGTCACCATAATTCAGTGAGACGAAAAGTATGTTTACTATGAAGATGTACCCGTAGGTATCAATGTGTGCAACAAAGAAGAGCATACAATCAATTTTACTAGTTTTATACTGAATTTAATTCAATATTTCCTGACAAATCGTCTCCATTGTAGGCGAAAAAGTTCTCTCTCACAGAAAATGGTATACTAGTGAAGTCACGCAGCTTTGACTCCAATGAACATATTACCTTGTATTCTGTATATTATGGTTCTAATTGAAGCGAATAGAGTTGCCACTCGAAGCTCAACTGCTGTTGTTCACTAACTCGGTTTGAATTCCAAATATATTCCTTTTTGTAACAGTCAAACTCTACACCAAACTCGGGTTCGCTGCATACACATACAAAAAATTAAGGTACCAGCAAAAAGAAATAACGAGAAAAGAGCAGGAGTCTACCTGCCGCATACCACACTCCTGCGTCCATGACCAACCCGAGTCTTTAAACCAAGACAACAGCGATTTGTGTCCACACCGTGTCGAATGGTTCGCGGATTTGATGTTTATTTAGTCGTTTCATTTTTGTTTCAGCAACTCGGTTTGACATAAATTGAACTTGCTTCAACTCGGCTTAGACGTAGCTCGGGTTGACTCGGTTTATCAACCGAGTTGACCCATCTCTAAATCTAATGTGATTTCCATCCTCAATAAGTCTAATCTTGCCGCAAACGAGGAGACCTTGAGGTTAAAGACCACTGATTTGAAGTCTCTTTAGACAGATAGAGCGATGCTCTTTTTGTTCCCAACTGAGTGACGTTCTGTAGGCGAATGTTAAAAGAGCATATTAATTCAAAAGAAATGTAAAAAAGCACCCTGAGCAGAACTGAAGCTTTTGATAATTCAGTCAGCGACCTCTGTTGACAAAACTAATAATATTCGGACCATCTGATCAGGTTATCGACCGGAATCTCGCTTTGCTATAAATACAAGCAGAATGCAATTTTAGCTGCAAAATAAAGATAACACCGCCTGTCAAACAAGTGTTTCAGTTTGTTGTGCCCACCCCCACCCGCTCTCTACAGTTCTTAACTGGACATTCAATTGATTGAAGATGACTTGGTCATCAGAGAGTCAGCCAGATGTCCACCCAAAATGCAGAAGTAAAGGAATGAGAGGTGAAGCTCACTACGACGTCCATCCTACTCGAACCTCAAAGCAATCTTAGGTCTGAGCGCCTCTTGCAGTTCATTTTACTCATCAGTCATGATGTCTAAATTAATATTGGTGCTGATTGTGCTTAATAGGTTCTGTGCATCCAGATCTAGCAGTGAGCATAAATCCGACAGGATATTCTCCCTCTTTTTATTCTGACGAGTCTCTTCTCAGTCAGAGCTTACAACAAGATTCTTGCCTTTGTCCAGTTGTTCTTCTGTCAATTGCACGAACTCTTCTACTTTGTCCTGCTCTAAGGTGGCCGTACATGCACGCATTGGTCCCAGAAACGGCGCACTAATCACCTTAAATCCCTGAAAGTCATTGAATCCAGACGATCCATCAAGTCCTCACAGGCTTCCCCCTCCAAACTCTGCAACAAAAGCAATAGACGAACATTCCCAACCCGGAAACAACATCAAATCGGATGCCTTAAATGCCGCCCTTCCCTAGTAATAAACTCCGTTTTATCCTCTCTCTCTCTTAAAAGCAGCTCAATTTTCCCAAATGATTGGCCACTTTCGTGGAAAGTTGCATACGCAACAATTTATCTAAGAACGATTCGCTGCAGTTCCACCCACCCTCCTCAGCAATGTTACGATCGTTTAGGCTTATCGCCAACCCCCATCCCCCCAGCCGGGCAGACAGTTTTCCGAGAAGAACCCAGAACTTCCTCGTAAAACTATCGCTCATCCGTCCTTCCGTTGCGTGGATCATCGATACGGCGTTAATAATCGTTTAATGGCGTCAGTACTCTCATCTCGTAAAACTATTTATAGTGTCGTCAAATGCAACTTTATTAACCCCCGGCTGCGTATCCATAAAATAAACGCATCGGAGCAACTCAATAATGGACTCAGGTCGAGTGTCCGATCGACCGTCCGTCGGTCGGTCCAAGTGCGACGCCCGGTATGCCGAATGCCAGCCGGAGGACATTTTATTGCCCTCGCAACGTGCGCACCCAAATCGACACGGCACCCCACTCCTACGCGGGCACTCAGTGCCACGAGTCGGGTCCCCAGCAGGCCATGCGGGGATTGGGCCTCGTAAAATCGTAGTTAATAAACGGTCTGCACACGATGCCACGATGCGATGGGGCCCGACGGCGAGCGAGCTGGTGTATCTCTGAGTACCCTCGGCACTGGGAGCGGAGCGTATCTGGCAGTGTGCAGCACTCGCGGTCGGATGGATTGATTAATTTGTTTAGATGCTAATGCGGCGACGTCGTTGTCGTAGTCGTCTGTCTGGGCAGATTGAAGTTTTTAATTTACCGGAAAATTAATTTTCTGTTGACCTAACCTCGTTGGCGGACGGGGAGGGTGGGCGTGTGTGCACGATATACAAGTGCACTTTATGACGTGTTAATTATTGAATTTGATTGATTCGCAGATAAATAGATACACAACACGAATGGCAATTGAAATGTTTGCGAACACCTGCCTGCATTGGTGTCGGGTGCGCGGTTACACCACTCGAACGGGTTTGCTGCCACTGAAGCCGATCTGGCGGTTGTAGTTGGACATGGTCGTGGGTTTGCCGCGAGGTGTGGCCTGACTAGAAGGGCTGAGGGATGGACGTGTGACTGGGTATCAATTTTTTAGCAACTTGGGCGCGATACGCTTGTGCCAAGGACCTACAAAGTATTGGGCAGCAAATTGAGGTTCGAACTTTGGAGCCACTTGCCCCGGCGAAGCCCACCTTCAATTTCTGGAGAACCCGACTGGGGATCGAACCTCGCCACCAGCTCCCCGGCGAAGCCCGCCTTCAATTTCTGGAGAACTCGACTGGGGATCGAACCTCGGAACCAATTTACGTCAAAGGCGAAGCCCGCCATAATTTACTGGAGAACCCGACTGGGGATCGAACCTCAGAACCAGCTCCCCGGCGAAGGCCGCCCTCAATTTCTGGAGAACCCGACTGGGTATCGAACCTCGCAAGAAACGTTTTGAAGCCCGCCTTCAATTTCTGCATTTCGTACCACCCTACGAACCGGAAACGACCAACAGCTCTGAACGCCATTTCAGGACGCCCCCCTCAACTCAAATTATCCTGCCACCTCCTAGTCACTCCATCAAACCAAATCCCAGATCGCATCTGGCCGGCGAAAGAGGGCAATAACACTGAGTACATCGGACAGCTTCTGAGTATTGACATGTCGTTCACGCGGAGCCCTCATAAAGCACTCAGGCTGACCATAAAACCGAGCGAGCGCCTTTACCCCCCAAGACGCCGCCCCAATCTGGCCTCCGGTCTCCGCTGATTGGTTCCATAACCATAAAAACTTCGTTTGTTCCTGATTTGCTCGAGGAATTCCCGTCTGCTTAACGACCTCGAGCCGAACAAAGGACCACGGGGCCCATAAACGTCGCGGATCGACATCCAAGCGAACGGAAAAACACGCGGAACACAATAAAAATCTGAAGAGCGGCGCCTCACTCGAGATCCCAGCGGATTCGCGTCGTCCACCCACTCCCACCCCTGCGCGGCGGTGTCCATCAAAACTTCGGAACTGGGGGAGCACATTGTGTTGTTTTCCCGTGTTTTTTTTTTGTTTGTGGGAGCAAATAACTGACATAAAACCACTCGGGATACACCCGGCAGATCCAGAGATCCATCCGCAGACGGGCGCACAGCGAGCTCATAAATTTCCGCTCCGTGAAATTAACTTGATGAGGGAATGGGCGTGGCAGTGAGCCGAGCCGCCTGCTGCATGTGTGCTCTCGGGAGCGCCTCGCACGGCGGATGATTAATGTTTGCCTAATTTATTAATTTACAGTTCGGGGGAGTTTTTGTTGTAGGTGGTTTGTTTGCCACCGGATTTGTCAGGGCCACGGCGACACAGACGCACGCACTGCAACCGCTCCGCGGCGCGCCTCTTCGCGCAAAGAGCAGAGGTCTGTAGTCAAGGGGACCGACTTGCAAATTGTTCGGCGCGCAGTAATTAGAATCTAGTCGGGAAGGTAGTCTTGGGGGAGGGGGCACCTTCACTGCGGTGTGCAATTAAAGTTTAATTAGAGATAAGGAACCGGAGGAGATTGCCTCGCTGTTTGCTGAAGATCCGTTTTGCGTTTGCGGCGTGAACTCATGGATAAACAATTCGATGTCACTAATTGGAAGGAAGTTGGCTGCGGTTGGCAGAATGTCTCCCGTTCGGAAAGGAGCAACTTTTCGACCTAATTTGCGGGACAATTTGCGTTAGAGTCTGACGCTCACAAAGGTTTGCCTAACTCGGTTTCGTTGGGACGGGGGGCGGGCGTCGTCAGGTGAGCACCGACCTGGACGG
Organism: Eristalis arbustorum; assembly: GCA_916610145.1. Taxonomy (NCBI): domain Eukaryota; kingdom Metazoa; phylum Arthropoda; class Insecta; order Diptera; family Syrphidae; genus Eristalis; species Eristalis arbustorum. The sequence continues at coordinate 63,236,994 of OU744318.1, read as the reverse complement.
TGTTTGGTGTGTTTCATGCGAGAGTTGAAGGATCCCTTTGAACGGGATTTGTGACGGTAAGGTGACCATTTAGGTTGACTGGGGTGCGCTGAACTCTAGTCAGTCTTGTGATGAGTGGTGGTAGTTTGATTAGGCAAAAACTAGTCTTCTCTCCAGAGATATTGGGAGCGACTGTGTTGCGAACCAACTTCTCAGGCCGCTGAAAAAGTTGGGCTCCTCAGCAACCACTCGTGTTGTGCGTGCACTCTCTGCTGAGTAAAGGGGAACTGCTGTTCTATGCAGAGTATCTCTTCGATTATGGGGCCAGGGGGTTGGATGAGATGATGTTGACGAGAGTGAACCTAGATTTTATTCGAGAACTGGAGGTCCCTTTGAGGCGGTTAAAGGACCAATAACCAAACACCTAGAGTAAGTTCTTCCCAGCGTTCAGCTTAGGGCAGTGTGGCATTCCGGAGGAAAGTAAAGGGGACTAACTCGCTAGGAAGGGTACTAGTTCCGTACTTTTTTTGAAGACTCTTACATGCACGAAAACATCACCACCGGCGTGTAGAGGTCATAGGTAGATTTCCGTTGTGGCAGTTTGAAGATGATCTATGGAAACCTGGCCAAAGTTAGTGTTTCCATCCCAGCGTCTCATCCATGGCCACATCTACCGCAAAGCATCGATGTAATCACTTGAAACGCCCTCATTACAAAACAGCGGTGGCCTACAATTGATTCAAAGCCCTTACACAGTCTGATCAGAATAAATATACATCGCAGTCAGCCACTGTTACCTAGCCTTATCCATAAAAGAAGATATTTATCGTTCGGCTTGTGGTGACCATAGACCGGATGTGGTTCATTGAGACCCAACGAACAGTGCCAGAGAACAATCAAGTCTCTTGTCTCAGCCACAATCCCACTGACAGACTGATCCCAACTAATGTCTGTCGGAGGTTAACTACGTAACCCTAAACTCCAACCAATTCATTTTTTAAGCCTCAAGACGGCATGTTCTATCGGAGACGGTACAAATTACATCTCCCCGAATGAGGATTCACTTGAATTTGTGTGCGCAACAACTTGTACAATTGAAATCGCCCGCATTTAAGGTGTCTAATAAGATCAGCGCACCCTGTGACATGGCAAGGAAAAAGCGGAGATGTCACCCTTGCAACTCTATTCCTAGTGACGACACAAACAATGCCCTTCCTTTGCTTAGTAAGAATAAGTAAGCCAGTACTGCTTAGCTGCGTACCTTTGTGCCACATCCCTACAAAATGGAAACAAATCAAGGTAGTCTTCTTACCCCAAGCAGGAAAAAGCTCGCATGTATACCCTAAAGATCTTAGCTTATCATCTGTTCTCCTAAAACACTAGCAAAGAACATCTTAGATCAACGATTGATCCAACTAAACTCTTCCCAACTCTACATGTGTACAATAAGGGAAGATCCATGGAAGCGGCTCTGCAACCACTAGTACAAAGCATAAAGAAATCATTGCACTGCTAAGAATATACCATGGTTGCTTTTCTGGGCATAGAAAGCGCCTTAAACATTCTTCTCACAAGTAGAATGATTAATCCTAACTTTGGAAAAGCTTCCTCAAAAGTCTCGATCAGAAGAGGTACACCGCAAGAAGGAATACTATCTCCCCTTCTTTAGACCTTAGCTGTGAACAAATTACTACTAATACTCGAAGAGCCGGGCTGCAAAAGGGTTGTCTATGAAGACCATGTTGCCATTGCCTTCTCGGGCCAAAAATATCCCCATCTACTGAAAGACTTAATGCAGCATGGTCTCACTCTACTCAGCTTCTGGCCGACTGAAGTGGTCTAAGCATCACAGAAAATCGAAATTGGCCTCTCTAATTGGCTGACATCGACCCGCCCTGCCTAAATGGCACTAGTCTTCAATGGGTAAATAAGGCGAAATACCAGGCAGACTAAGCTGGAAGCTCAATACAGCGGAAAGACCAAAGAAAGCCATCATGGCTCTGTATATGAGCAAGAAATCCATCGCGAACAAGTGGGTAAATGGCAAATGTTGCATATGCCACAACATGGGATGTGACACAGGGAGACACAATTTTTTGAGATGGTTTCTAGCCAGAGTATGGTCATTGCTAAGGTCTATTGGATCTCCGCTCCATCCAATCCCAGTGGAATGTATGGGCTGAAGCTTTTTGTTGCCTACATCATCTTTTGACTCGTTATCAGAGTGATGGGATTAGTGACGGGAATCCCTCTTGTTCGGTTTGAAGACGAGCAGTCAGCTGACTGTCCCGGAGAATGGGTATCCATCAGCACTTTGCTTACGTCCATGTATCACAGGGAGAGAGAAGATCTACTGAAGTCGGGATGTTACTGAGCAATTTTATCCACGTTTTTTTCTTTGATTTGTTAACTTCGGTTTAATAAGAGTTAAGTGATTCCTTGTAGGAACCATGCCCTCTTTTTTTTGCTTTATTTAATCTCCTTCTGCAGATTCGCCTACGTTGCACTAGCGCGGTGTGGTCTATGAGGAAACTGGCAAACTTGTAAGACACCCCGAGCGAGCTGATGAACGTCACGGGAAGTCAATTCATTCACTGCATGCTAAATTTAAAGTGGAAAAGTGGGCATTCCGTTCTGTGTGGAATCACAATGAGTGCCTGTGGCAGTATAGGGTGTGCGTTGAATATGCGGTCTCAAGGTTCGAATCCAAGCGCGACCAGCATAATTTTCAACGCCCCAAATCTTTTGAGTCACTAGCAATGCTCAAAGGGAATTTTTATTTAAAGAAAGGTCTTCAAATTTGACCATTCGGAGGCGCTATAAAACTCTGGGTCCATTCCGCTTGGGACAGAACATAACACACACAGCATGAATGATTGTTGTAGAAGCTAGGCCCTGGCTCTGTACGGACTGTAAAGCTTCCCACGTTATTATATTATTAATTACTTAAAATAAGGCTGCTAATATTTGTTTGCCAAGTCAATGGATTAGTCATCATGCTTGCTGCATTGAGAAAAGTCTCGGCTGTGTCAGGATATCTTTGTCGGTGCCCTCAATTCAGTTTCGAACGAAAATTTATCCAGCGTCCGAGTTTTGATTTTGCTGGTGAAGTAAGTACACGAGTCCAGATGGTAGTGGATTCTTGGGTGAAATTGAAGGTTGCTCGGTGAAAGCCATATTAGCAATATGTACGGTCGCAATGGCACAGCTCTGGTACCTTATTTATGAAATGTATTTTTGAGAAATCTCTAAGTCCAACCTGAGGTATTTAAGAAAGACGCAAGCACCAGGTGAATCGAAGGTTCTAGCAAGTGGCGAATAGGCACAAATGAAATTGACATGGAATGATCTCAGTGTCCCGTACAGACAGCCACCAATTTAGCGCTATCATGACCAGTTCATCGAAATCGATCGGTTGCCTTATTTCTCTTGATGTTGCTCAGTTTGTGATCAGTCTGGCCCATCTGAGTTTCCCTATTTCAAAGAAATGAGCAGAGATATTCGCTCCGACTGCTTCTAGTGGGCAGGCGAGAACTGAAGCGCGGATCACTCACAACCGACTTCATCGGTCTCATTTCTTGAGTTGTCATTGTGACTCAAGTTTTAACATTCAACTTTTGTTGGTGTAGCACCTACAGTCACGCAATTGGTAAATAAGTCCTTGGAGGAAAGTCAATTTCCGATAAAACGAAAGACTGCCATTGTACGACCTATCTACAAGTCCGGGGAGAAAACCGATGCTTCGAACTATCGGCCTATCTCCATACTACCAGCGATTGACAAGGTGTTGGAAGAAGTGATGGCGAGAAGGATGCAAGATTATATAAGTAAATACAATATTATAAATAAGAACCAGTATGGTTTCCTGAGAAACAGAAATGTAAACCAATTACTGAGTGAATTTGCTAATAATATAAACTGCAGTTTGAATAAGAACTTTCACTCGCTGGTGATTTTTGTACATTTTAAGAAAGCTTTTGACACGCTTTGCCATGCTAAAATCATTAAAATGCTGGAGGAGATAGGTATTCGTGGTCTAACATTGGATTGGTTTGCGAGTTACCTTCGGAACGATTTCGAATAGCTATAACTGTTCACAAAATGTTGAATTTGGTGTACCTCAAGGCTGTATTCTGGGACCTCTCCTCTTTATCATATATGTAAACGATATGCTCTCTGTGCTAATAAACAGCGTCGGCTTCCAATACGCCGATGATACAGCCATAATTGTGAGCGACAAGGATATCAACTAAGCCACTCAAATAATGCAAACAGAGTTTGACAATATCTTGAGATGGTGCCACGACAATGGTCTTATTATAAACTCGAAGAAAACGAAGATAATGCATATCCGTCCGTATCACATGATAAGTACATCAATAAAAATAAAGTTCCATAGCTTCGAGTGCTTGCACAAGACCCATGAGACGTCTCAGACAGATGATTGCGCAGAGTATATCGATGCAGTGAACGTCTATCGATATCTCGGAGTGGAGGTAGACTGCAACTTTAAGTGGGATTACCACATAAAGTACTTATGCAGGCGACTTCGCCATTTTACATACGCTTTATACCACCTGAGCAACCACACGCCATACGAAGTACTGAAGCAAGTATACTACTCTCTGGTGGAATCGATACTTCAGTACGGAATAACGGCATGGGGTAATGCAGCACAGTATAGAATAATGGAACTTCAAAGAACTCAAAATAGAATATTTAAAATTCTTTTGCGAGCAAAAAATGGTACTTGTGGTGTCCAAAATATGTAAATCTTAGCGAAAACTTAAACATACTAACTGTGAAAAAACTTTTCCTTTTCAATGTTGTCAACGAGACGTACAATGACCAACGCTTCAAGCAACCGATCGACCACTGCGTTAACAGCAGGCGAAGAGTAAATGGACTCTTGAAGATACCGAGGTTCCACAACTCATACGGAAGACGACAACTTTCCTTTGTGGTACCAACCATTTACAATCAACTTCTTCGCCCTCTATAGAATATACAGCCGATACACAGCAGAAAACAAGAAATAAAAAAGTTTCTTTATATTGTCCTAAAATGTTATTTTAGTTTAAGTGTTTTAAATAATCTTGTAAGGCCAACCGATATCTTACATGGATTCTCCTCTACAGCTTCAAGGTTCCATCCAGCATTGAGGAGATAACTCCATAGGGACTTTGGAAGGCACATAAGATAATGATTTAAATTGTTAAATTTGTTCATTTTGTTAAATTGTAAATTATTGCTTAAAATTATGGAGACAATAAACTCAAACAAACAAACAAAAACAACCAAATGAAGTCCCAGACGTTCTCTTTCCGGATGGAGACGCTTGACACCTCTGCTTATCCAAGTCGCAAATGGTCTACCGAAACTTTGGTCTTATATTCAAAACAGCTGTGGCCTCACGGGGTGAACAAGTTGATCAGAACCAGTATAATAACATGGGTGGCGCTAGAGTAGATGACCAGGGCCTAGCTTCTCAGCCCCTCTCAGAACTTACAGTTTTATGCCGAATCAGATCGGTCAAGTTTGAGAAGCTATTTCTAGATAGTCAGCATTGCCAGTGACTCGAAAGGCGTGGGGCGTGAAAATTATTATATGTCGACCAGGGATCCAATCTGAGACGTCGAGGCTCAAGTTCGTTGGGGTCGACGTATAAAAAAATTTAAAAAGTTTATAAATCAGCATGAGAGCCTGTTGCATTAGAACTGGGCAAGACGTCGCCTGACTAAGGAAACTCCTTGTAGACGAACGTTTGGGATTCTCAGAACCATTTTACATACAAAGTGTCCATGTACTCAATGCTCTCCACTTGCCCGACAGACTCTAAGCCGCTAACGTGACTTACCCGTACCCCAACGACTGCCAAGTGGACACCTGTTCATGTTCAGAGCCACTTTGCACTCGGTGCTCTGCTGTGTCTCTATCTGGTGGTTCTGCGATGGACAGTGGTAAAGCCAGACACTGAATGCTTCCGACTTCTTGTTGAAACGTCTTACTAGCGTTGAACGACGTGATAACTCATAGAGTTCCCTTCGGAAACAACCATAAATCCATCTCCCGGACGCTTGAGAAACGGTCAACCGTGCGCGCTTCACTCGCCACATTCCCATCCAAGGAAAGCCGCATGCTTGCTGACAACGGAAACCTCTTCGAATTCCTCAGTACGTCTGCATGACACTGGCAACCACAAGTCCCCGCCCGACCGGAGAATCTCATATTTACCCCCATAGCCTCTCCGGTGAGTCCCCTTGGGCCATCGCGTCGTCTTACACATTCTGTTGCCACATCTCATTCCGCCAGAATAGAGAGATACACGTTACCCGCATATCTCGACACTCGCCCGGACCTCACCTCATCGCACCGCACACCCAACACGTTAGACCACATCGTCGTGCTTATTAAACTCGCCCGATCGTATTTCAATTCGGTATCCGAGCAGCTTTCTGTGACAAACCCGTGTGCAGCAGCCCCAGCAGCAGCAGTCACTCTATCTAATTACACAATTACGTGGGAATGAGCTAATGGACAGATCAAGGTATCGCTAGCTCATTGGTTGCCATTAGTAATTAACACAAGTGATACGCGATCCGGACTGGGGTGGACACACAGGGTGCGTTCCAGTGAATTGAGCTTGCCCGCCCCCCCCTCGTTTCGGGGAACCCAGTCGACTTCACTAAATCGAAACGTAAATACACAAGCCAGGCATGCTTTTATTATGTAGATACTTCCCGAAATTCACGGCAGAGCCCTTGCTGTCCAAACAAATCGCTGAATGGCTGCCGGTGCACACTTCAGACCCGCTGAAGCCACCTTCCTGTTGGCCCGTCGGCCTGTTGTTCTTGTTATGAATTTTCTTTCATTTATTATCCATCCATCCGTGTATTTATTATCCCATTCAATGTGATATCTCTAAACAGAGCGCACACAAGTTTAGACATCATCGAGGGCGGCGCGTTCGGGAACGCATTTCACGCCGCCGGAGACAAATAAACACATGTCGTCGTAAATTTCGACCAAGCTCCACCCTTTGGCTGTGGGATAGAGACTGGGAGTCTAAACGACCAGCCAGCCGTCGTTGTCCCTTTCCCATTAGCGCCCGAATGTTTACTCCGAATAGTGCCGAGGATACTTGGATTCTTTTCGGAAACGCCATGCACTACATGGTTCCTCTTTGGGCTGTGTGTGCGACGTTGAAGCGGAAATCTGCGAGTGCCGTGCTGCTGCTGCTGTTTTTTTCTGTGTAAGCAAACAGGTTCTCAAAGTTGAGAGCAACATCATCAATTCCCCGGCTCGAGCACAGCGAGCAGACATGCAAAAGGAAAGCGCGCACTGGCCGGGGACTGTAGGTGCATATTTCATGGAACTGATGGAGATCTGTTAGGAGCGAGCATTTTTTTGCTTCCTTTCTGATTCGTTCGTGCTTTGTTCGAGGAGCGAAACACAAAAGGGAACGGTACAGCGACTGTGGATGTGCGCCTGGAGTGCACCCTATTGAGGGCGCTCTTTCCGCTCAGTCTCAAAGCGGGCTATTTTTCGGTTTATAAATGGTTATCTGTTTGAGTGGAGCCGCTTTAAGAGTTCATTTGCAACAAAGCCCTTTTGATGGCGGCGGACCGGAAAGGGATTTGAACCCAAATGGTTGTGTGAAGTTGTCTGCTGTTCGGGAAGCTTTGGATTCCGGTTTCAATCAGTCCATGGTGCCACATGGTGCCACAGAAATGATCAAGAAGGCAGTGGTAAACGTTTTTGAAGTTCGTGGCAGGGGGTTCGAACCCTGGTCACCGTCGACAGAGGGAGTCCGAGTCCGTGCCGTAGTAAAGGGCTTTCCAATTACAAACTATTGGCATCTAGCGATAACCTCTAAGTCCAAAGGAAGGAGAGTGGCATGGTCTGTGTTCTGAATACTTCCAAAACTGGCTATCAATCATTATGTCGAAAGGAGTCTTTGGCAAATCAATGAGAAGTTTTAAGGGTTTTTCAAGCCTTAGCTATGAACTTCAGGGAATGTGAACTGGTCCAACTTACTTACTTACTTATCAGGCCGACGACTCATGAGGGGTCCGAGCTTTAGAAGTTGCTGCCTTCCATCGGTGACAGTCCTGGGCACGCTTCTTCCTATCATCAAGGCCAAGCTGTTTCACATCCGCGATGACTTGGTCTCTGTACCGGAGGTTTGGTCTTCCTATCCTTCTCGAACCAGGGGGCTCGGATTCGAAGACCCTCTTTGCTGGAGCGTTGTTGTCCATTCGCTCGATGTGGCCGAGCCAGTGTAGTCGAGGGATGTTTGCCTTCCGGACTACGTCCACATCCTTGTACAGCTCGTAGAGTTCGCGGTTGTGTCTTCTCCTCCTCGCAGACGAGACCATATATCTTTTTCTTTCCAAGGCGCCAATAAAGAGCTTTAGTTTTGCTTAGTGTCCAACTTTTGGCTCCCTAAAGTAGAACTGCGAGAATAAGATTTTTGTAGAGCATGACTTTGGTCCTACTTTGGTCTGGAGTTTCGAGCCCAGTTATTTTGTCAAACCGAAGTAGCATCGGTTGCCAAGGGCGATTCTACGTCGGATCTGCACTACTATGTCATTCGTCTAGTTAACGTTTGTCCCGAGGTAGACAAACTTTTTAGCTACCTCGAAATCGTACCCGTTTATTGTAGTGTTTTGGCCTAGGTGGAGTGCGGCGAATCGTTTTTTGCTCGACAGCATATATTTGGTTTTGTTCTCATTGACCTTTAGACCAGCTCGTTTCGTCTGTTCCTCAATTGCCATGAAAGCTTCCACTATGACGAGTTGGGCACGCGCCAGAATGTCGATGGCATCAGGATATCCCAACAGCTAGACTGACTTGTGGAAGATAGTGCCTTCCGTGTTTACAGCCGCTCGCGGCAATATCCTTTCTAGCACCAACTTGAAGAAATCACACGACAGCGCATCTCGTTGCCGAAATCCGGTGCAGGGTTCGGATGCTTCAGAGGTTCTTGAACAGAACTGCAGGGTGCATCGCGTATGTGTTAGCGTGGTGCGACACAACCGGATCAGTTTTCCCGGTATCCCGAATTCGGCCATCGCTTCGAATAGCGATGAATGCTGTCGTATGCGGCTTTAAAATCGATGAAAAGATGGTGAGTATCGATTTGAAACTCGCTGGTCTTCTGCAGGACTTGCCTTAGTGTGAAGATTTGGTTTATAGTCGATTTTCCGGGCCGGCAGCCGCACTGGTACGTGCCGTTTAGTGCAAAACGGCTTTAGACGTTCACACAGTAGGCTGGATAGGATCTTCTAGGTGACGTTGAGCAGGGATATACCTCTGTAGTTGTTGCAGGAGGTATGAACACCTTTTTGGTGGATGTGGCATATTGAGCTGATATTCCAGTCGTCGGGCATGCTTTCGTCTTCTCAAATTCGGCAAATGATCTGTGGCATGCTCCCTACCATTACATTGCCCCCAGCTTTGAAAAGCTCCGATGGTAAGCCATCTGAGCATGCGGCTTTGTTGGTCCTCAGCCTTTCAATGGCTGTACCGACTTCATCAAAGCCAGCTGATAGTTCGGCTTCTTCAAAGATAGGTGGGAGGACTATTCGTCGACTGGAGTTGAGATTTCCTGGTTCCCTATCACTCTCATCCTGGTCAGGCCCGCTAAGCAGTTGTTGGAAGTGTAGCTTAAACGCATCCACTATTCCCTGTGGGTCCGTAACTAGGTTACCCTCTAAATTTCGAAGAGTCTGGGTGCCTTTTCTAAGGCCTGTGGCTAAGCTTTTGGCTTTTTTGTGGAAGGCCCGCATTTTTTGTCTTCTTCGATATCCTTGAGCTGGGAGGTTGCGAGAGACCTTTTCTTCAGCCGTAGAAGCTTTTTCTCCTCTCGTCTTCTAGACGGTACTCCTCTTGCGCTGTTCTTTTTTTTCCATTTCAGCACTTTTTGGTAGGCCTCGTCGATTGCAGGTTTTCTCTGCTCACAGTTGCCATCATACCACGGGGTGGTAGGTAGGCTAGGGTGGTTTCTGCTCCCTCTTTGATGGCCGAGCGGCAATGCAACTACATATCGTTGGCGTTTATGTTCGACGTAGACATACCGGAGAGTCTCTCACTTAGTTGCTCCTCGTAGGCTCTGGCAACCTTCGATGTGCTCAGGCGTCCAATATCGAAGCTTCTCTTTGTTGGCTGGTGCACCTTTGTGACATTGGACAGTCGGGCTTTGAATCTTGCTGCGTCGAGAAAATGGTCAGAGTCGACGTTTGTGTCCCCTTAATGTTCGAACAGCCAGGATATTTGACGCATGTCTTCCGTCAATGTGCACATGGTCGATTTAATTGGCGGTTCGACCATCCGGAGATCGCCAGGCTGCTGTATGGATTTTTTTTGCGAGGGACTCTTGTGCTACTTATGATCATATTAAGGCCTGGCGCAAAGTCAATGAGTTGGTTGTCGTGTCGTGGAGGCTGTGCTTTCCCATCACTCCGCCAAAGGTGTTTCCTTACGATTTTAGCATTGAAGTCTCCGGACTAGCTCCGTAGTCACCGTTCAAGAGGTCGTAACTGTCCTCTTTGACAGAGCCCTCAGCTTCGTCGGTAGGGGCGTTGTAGAATCTGCCTTGAATATGGATCACAGCCAGGCGATCACTTATCGGCTTAAAATCTACGACCTTCGATCTTAGCCGTTTTCCCACGACGAATCCGCATCCAAATATGTGCAACCTTTGATGACAGCTGTACTATAAGCCGCACGTTTTCTTTACTACAATCCCTTGTCCTATCCAGCGCATTTCCTGGAGCTCAGTAATATCCGCCTTAGACTGCGTGGGGATATTTTCCAGTTTTTGAACGGGCCCTGGAGTATAGTGTTTTTACATTCCAGGAGCACACTCGCAAATCGTTGTTCTTTTTCGCACCGTGTCGTCGTTGTAGTTCCATCCGTCTTCCCGAGTCTAATTGCTCTCTCGTAACATTCTATTTTTGCCATGGGTGCATTGTTAGCTCTCCGCACAACCGCAAGGGGTCCCTGTATGCATTGCTTCACCTCAAAACAGGTCTTGGGACAGGGGCGCCACCTTTCGACGCACGATGAAAATCTGATTTGCAGTCAATCTCGGCGATTCAATTGTTTAGATGAGCCTCATATCACCATATTCTCATCTTCAAAATATAAGTGCTTGTTGTTAGTGACGTTGAGCCGCTTGAATATCGAGTGCTAAAAGCGTGCTTGAAAGATACGAATGAGATCTTTGACAAATAACACTCGATCATATGACCGACAAATGGTTGGGGGTGCACTTAAAAGGGTGTCTCTTCAAGATGTCCCTTGTTTGCCTAACTCTCACTGATAACTTGAGTTTGGGTTCACTCCTCTGAATAAAAGCAAGCCGTCAAATAGATCAATTCGTCAGTATTTCAAGACACACATGCGATGGCGATCAAAATTCTCATTCTGTGCGGACTGCTTGCAGTTGCCTTGGGCTTCACTCTTCCAGAGGCGCACCACGTAGCTCCCGATAACCATCAAATTGTAAGTCTGGACTCATTCACCGCACTTCGCAGTCATCTGGGGACGTCTTTTCCTTGCAGCAACGTGTTGACGTGGAACACCGTCCACTCAACCAGGGAATTCTGGTGAGGAGAGCACGCTCCCCGGGAAGATTTGAACCATATATTGATCGTAATTCAGTATTTGGCAAATCGTTTGGCCTCAGCTACACCCATCCAGTTAACAAGAACCTTGATGTCTTCGGTGGCGTGTCGAGGAACTTTGAATCCAATTTCAACAGAGTACATTTTGGCCTCAAATATAATTTCTAGATTGTCGATATGATTCCTCTTGAGTGAATAAATCAAGTTCGTTTGCAAGATAAGGAATATTTTTCGTTGCGTGACGGAGGCGATCAAATCAGGGGCCAAAGTGCTTTCTGAGCGTCTTTGGGGCCGGAGTTACTTAAAGGGTCCGAGAAGATCCTCAGTCAGTGCATGAGGTGCTTTATTTTTGTCCAGTCTTGGTTTTCAAATCGCCTTTTCGTCGACCTTACCGGACCTTACGAGTAGATTTTCACTCCGTGATATATTTTTCGACGCTTTCCACAGCCTAGCTAACATAAGCAGAGGTCGCTAGAAGGTCGGTCCGTCGCATGCAAGATTGAGTCTCCTTCGAAATCAGTGAAAACCAGACCAACCGCCGCTCTATAAAGCATCTCGTTTTCGGTATTTCCCATACCTCTGCGACGTAGAGCAGGTCTGCGATGATCAGGTCGAGATCTGCTTGAAAAGCAACTAGGCTCTATTCTTCATTTGCCTCCGAAAAGAGACTAGTTCACCCCTTTTTGCATTCAATTCACTATCGATCTTATAATTGAGGAAAGGAAATAGAAGCATTAATTCTGAACGCCACAAGACAGGAGCCCCCTTTGACTGCGGCAACTGTCGATGCTTTGGTTCGACTGAATGGCTAGAGCGTCTGGCTGGCCAAAGCGGCTGGTTGACTAGAGCTACTGGCTAACTAGAGCGATAGGCTTGCGATAGTGACTGGCTGGCTAGAGCTACTGGCTGACTAAAGCGTGATAGCTCCTTATTAGGTCGGGAAAGCCCACAATCGATCAAATCTTCACACTACGGCAGAGCCTGACAACGACCCAAGAGATGCAGATCTACACCCACCACCTATTTGATTGATGTCGAGATCGCATAGGACCGAGCTATGAAGCGCCATGTCCAGTTTTGATATTTCTGCCAAACCTGTCAGCTTGTTCAGTGTACTGATGAAGAACTCTCTCTGCTCCATCGAGGCCGGTAACGAACTCACCGAGACCTTTAGTGTCAAAAATGTTTTAGGCAAGATCAAATACTGTCATGTGAGTTCTTAAACAAAGTCCTGAAGTAGATTGAGACACGAGCTACAAAAATCTGTTAGCATACGCCGATGGAGTGAGTGGTAGAATTCCGCGAGACGTCGATGAAGCGTTTGCTGACATTGAAGCGGAAGTGGCTAAAATGGGTCTAGCGGTAACCAGGAGAAAACTAAGTACATCCTGTCGACTTTTCGGACAGAGCTTCATAATGGACAGCAGAAACTTTGAAATAGTCAAGGACTTTGTCTATCTTGGCTCTGCAGTGAACAGGGACAAGAACAGCAGTATCGAGATCAAGCGCAGAATTACTCTTGTCCATCGCTCCTTCTCCTTCCTTGGGCTCAAGCGGCAATTGAGTAACAGATCCGTCTATCTACACAAAAAGCTCGTTCCATTCAACAGTCAGTCGGATCATGCCTGCTCTATGGCGTAGACACATGGATGCTATTGAAAGCGGCTCTTGGTCATTTTGAGAAAAAAGTCCTGTGAGCGATCTTTGGTCCTGTTTGCATTGATGGTGTTTGGATATACACCACAGCTCCTGTTCGAAGAGTCTTCGAACCCGAGCCATTGGGACAACGCAGCAGTCGATCCAGATGTGGCACACAATTGGAGGACGTCAATTTCAACCAACTTGGTGTACGCAACAGGAGGCAGGTGGCGAAAGATCGCTCTGGCTGGAGGCCCAGGTCCCCGCCCAAAATTCTAATCAAAAAGAGGTCGCACCGAGGTACGTTTTCTTTAGAGTATGTGGCTATGTTTGGATCAAGATGAGGTCCGACAAGTGTTGTCTCTTAACTATCATCCCTTTTTGAAGTGTGTTTTGTTGTAGTAGGCGCTGGCCCGTTGCGTTGTTGTCGATACCTGGTCTGGACAAAAATAATTTTTACGGCCTCACCTCCTTCGAGTCACTGACAATGCTCTAAAAAGAGTACTTCTGACTAGAAACAGCTTCTCAATCTTAGTCGTTCGGAGTCGGTACAAAACTGTATGTCTCTTCCACTCGTGGGAGAGCAATAGCGCACAACACGAGTGGTTGCCGAGATGCTAGGCCCTGGCCATCTACGGGCTGTAGCGCCACCCATATTATATTATTATATTTTCTGTAGCAGTCAGTTGTCCATCTTTCACGGCAAAATTGTTACTAACTTCAGATGGCGACAGAACAATATCCGAAAAAGTGCTAATTGAGCATTTGTTTTATTGAGCGTTAAGTTTAGATCGTCTATGTACAAACCCATCAAAGCCATTTCGGGTGTACCACAAGCTAGGCGTCTCCTTCCTTTAATGTTCGTATGAACGATTATTGATGTTGACTGTATTATTCATGATTCACGTCTTTGCGTCTACGCCGACGACATGAAAATCTATTCGTCCATCTCCTCTCCGTCCGACTCCTACTCTCCTAGATGATCTAAATAGATTTTCTGTTTGGTGTCAAAAAATGATCCTCAACCCAATCACATGCTTCCGTAAAAATATTTTTTCAGCCGTCAACTCGTTCAGTCAGCCTCATCATTACTCGTGAGCTCAACTTTTGTTCCCAAATTGATAATATTACATCATAAGCAGCAGCAGCACATTCGCCAGACCCATTCTTCAGTCCAAGGTGGCCAAGTATGGTCATCGCTTCGATCTTCGCGATCTTGTCTGGACCGACTGAACCAATTTGCCTCCTTACTCTGATCACCTTAAGCTTATTCTCCCGGCGTCTCTCGAAAATCGTCGGCAAAGTGCCGATCGGCTCTTCCTCCACCAGCTTATGACTGGAAATACTGACTTACAATCTGATATCCACAACCCTTACAATCTAAGGTCTTTAGTCCTGATCAGACCACATCGGACTAATCACCGTCGTGAAGAATGTTATGTTTAGCGTATGCTTACTTATGCTTCACTTCCCTTTCTTTCATACCCTAGTTTTGCTTTTCTCGCTCTACTATCTAGGTTAAGCTTTAGATTAACTTTAGCCGCTCCACTACGCTCACTGCACTTCCTTTAGCGAGTTCATCAGCTGTGCAGTTGCCTGGGACGTTCCCATTGCCAGGCACCAAACACATACGAGTGTGCTGGGACATCTTATCAAGAGACGAAAGACAGTCAAGTGATCCAAGTGGATGACTGGCAGAAACTGTGTCAGACGCCTCTGACTAGATAGCGGGTTGCGGTTGTCTCAGTGACTGTGGTTTAAACCCAAGATCGTTGTGTCCAAGAGCTCGGTTCGTCGCATTTGGACTCTTAGGTGAACTAGGAACTAGCTCGTGGCACAAGCCAAAAGTCACCAAGATCTTAACTTTCACTTCACTCTTCGGTTTGGCAAAATGGAGAGTAGCTGCCTGCAGGCATTGCAAAGACAACTAAAACGACACCCCCTACAGACGTCGCTGCTGAATTGGTCAAAGCTTTCTACACGAAGTCAGTGTCAGTGGCAATTTGCAAAAAAAAAAAAAAAACCCTTTGCAATTCGATGTCGTTTAAGTGAACCTCTGCCAGCAGAAGCCTGCCAAAATCCGATCCGACTCCTATTCTCTGCAAGATGATCTAAATAGATTTTAAATGATCTTCAACCCAATAAATCCCGCAAAAATATTTACCCAGCAGTCAACTAGCCCCGTCAGCCTCATCTTTACTCGTGAGTTCCATTTTTGTTCCCATATTGATAATATTACAATATTAGCAGAGCAAATCCCGTGCTTGGCTTTGTCAAATGCTAGTCGAAAGAATTTTCGAATGCCTATGTCACAAAATCTCTCTACACAACCTTCCTCAGACCCATTCTTGAGTTTAACATGGCCAAGTATGGTCAGCGCTTCGATCTTCGCTATCTTGTCTGGACCGACAGAACCAATTTGTCTCCTTACTCTGATCGCCTTAAGTTTATTCACCTCGAGTCTCTCGAAAACCGTCGCAATACTGCCGATCTGCTCTTCTTCCACCAGCTTATGACTGGAAACACAGACTGCCCCGTATCTCTTAGCGCCAACCCTTACAAGTCTTCATTCGTGATCAAACCACATTAGACCACATCGGAATAAGCGGCTTCCGTTGTCAAGAATGTTATGTTTGGCGACTAGTATGGAATACTGTTTGCCATCTCAGCAAAACCTCACTTCGTAACAACCTTGAGTCAAGTTCTTTCATACCCTAGTTCTTCCTTTCCTTTCCTAGCATATAGGTCAAGCTTTAGGTTAAGTTTAGCCGCTTGTATTGAGCTTAATAAACTGGGGGTCCCCACAACACTCACTTTAGCGAGTTAATCAGCTTTCCAGTTCCCTGTGACGTTTCTGTGGCCAGGCGCCAAACACAGAGGAAGGGTTTTTTTGTTAATAAGTGTGCTCATGGGATTATTTATACCCTTAATTGTACGTGGTCAAGACACAGAGCAGGCGGAAAGTATTGGCCTCAAATATCAGCGGATTATAGTCTATGGGAAATATTGAGCTGGGAAGAGCATTCCTTATTCGCGTAGTGCGGCTGAAAAACGGGTGCTTAAATTTCACAGTGCGTTCGAAAGCAGGCTTAAGGGTAAACTGATCTACATTCCTGGCGAGACGTTTATTGCGGTTGAATTCTGGGAGAGAAGGAATGCAGTTGGCTAGCTCACTTGAGCGTCGTTTGCTAAAACAGCGATAAAATACGGTCAGACTTGAAACAATCCAAGTTTATAATCCATAGAAGCAGAGACTCATCAACACCATAAGCACGCATTTTCGACAAAAGAGCTTGATGCCAAACTCTGTCAAATGCTTTAGAAATATCAAGCGCACCTATCTTGCTTTCGCCTCTATTGTGCAAAGATTGGTTCCACATTTCGGTGGGCTAAGCTATCAAATCACCAGTGGACCTGAACTGCTAGGACATCTCGTCAAGAGACGAACGGGTGAGATGGGAGATGCAACTGGATGTCCGGCAGAAGCTGTGTCAGAGGCTATAATCTGTATCCACGGCTAGACCGGTGCCTCTGACCAGATAGAGGGTTGCGCTTGTCCCAGAGACTGTGGTTTAAGCTCAATCCAAACACGTCGCATTTGGACTCCTAGGTGAACTGAGCTCGTGACATAAGCCAAAAGACAGGACGTCAGGTAGATCTTAACTTTCACTTCACTCTTCGGTTTGTCAAAATGGACTGCAGGCAGTGCGACTCAAACTCAAACGACACCCCCTACAGACGTCACTCCTGAGTTGATCAAAGCTTTCTACACAAAGTCAGTGGCAGTTCGCAAAAAGCAACCCGACTGCTCACCCTTATAGACCATGGCCCAGAGCAAAGGCGCAGACGTCGTTAAAGTGAACCTCTGCCAGCAGAAGCCTGCCAAAATCCGATCGGCAGAGTGGCGGGTATCTGGGAAGCCATAAAACAGAATCGACTCCCTTTGAAACGCCCCTTCACTTCCCAATTACCTTTGAAAAAATCAGAAGAGGAAAAAGTCTATTTGCTTTGCTTTGCCCCTTTTGAGGGATCCGCATAGAAGGCCCACGCCTGCGGCAGTTCTCCAGTCAGTGCTGTGGACACATTCACTTTGAGATGCACACTCGCCAGTTCCGTCCACTGTCGTTTATCGGCGCACTCAGTGCCCCTGTGTGAGTGTGCAGCTTGACCCTTCGGTGTAACAAATGGCCAACAACTGCAAAACGAACGACGACGACGATGCTGCTGGCTGTTGGCTACTGGCTTCTGTCTGCTGCTTGGGATGTGGTGCTGCGGCTGACGTTGCCAAGTCGTTTTTGTGCTTTCTTTTCGAACGAACAGCCCGAGGCGTGATATCTACCACAGCTCATGTTAAATGCCATTTGCCGGGCCGTGGGGCGCCCGAGCTCTTCTCTGTTTTCTCAGATAATTGGCTGGAACATGTTCGACTGCGGCATACACCTGCAGCAGGATTTACGCGGACCGGACTGCCAGCCACTTCACACAACCTTGCGAGGCATTCACAGCTCCTCCTCTTCCTCGTTCGGTCTGGCCGGCGGTGCATGTGCCAGATTGAGTGGCCATGCATAATCACTTATCGGGGAAACAAGACGATTATGGAGTGGCACCGGTTCTGCTGTGATCCTCGGTGAAAAGTTGAAAATTAGCATCTCCTTGGAGGAAGTGGCGCAACTGACGCCTCAAAAGTTGTGCCTGTCTCCGTTCCGTCGTCGGTCGTCGTCGCATCGAATGCATCGTGACCAGAACAAAATGAGCTCTCAGCACACACACGCGTGGTAATTATGAAAAGCACTTAACTCATTTAAATGGTGTCCGAGTTACTTTGGTTGTTTTTTTCTAGTCACTCTCTGCGTCCGATTTGCATGCGCTTGCGGTTGCCGTCGAGTGCGGCGACTGGAGGCACTGGAGGTGTATCGTTTCGAGGCGCAACATCAATTAGCAAGTGGTGGCTACACGTCGGCGATTCTTTGATTGCCAGCAGTGCTGGTGACGGTGCGCCGCGGCGGTGGGTTAATGGAATTAATTAATCGACTATTGGATGCGCTGTAATAAGCAATTTGAATAATTGACATTTATTGACGACTTTACTTGAATTTGTGGGCTGTTTGTGGGACTCGAGGAGGGACGAGCACTTGTTCTTTGTGGCAACATGCCGGCTGGACATTGTGCAACACGCCGGCTGCACTGGCCGTGTCTCTCATCAAAGATTCAATCCTCTGCAGCTCGTGTCCGTGTCCGTGTACCTCTTGTCGTGCCCCGTCACCCGAATCGGACCTCCTAATGGGAGGTGGCATTAATTTTTCATGACGCACCGGACAACAGGACAACACGCCTGACATGCCAAAGTGTCCCCCTGGCTCTCATCAGGAGGCCTTGCGAATAATTTATCTCATCTGTTCTCTGTTCCCACAGAGGTGCCCCGGTCTCCGTCTCCCACTCGCTCCTGACCGTGGCCACGACTCGTGTGACTTGTTTGTCGCCGTTGACACGGAATGGTGGCGAAGATTGAATTATTTGCCGAGGAATCTCGCCGAACAACATTCTCCAGATGTCAGCCGCAGGAACCAGCGCCTGCCAACCCACCTCATCACTGGGCGGGTGGAAAAGAATTGAAATTCGTGTCACGGCACGGAGGAGGGCGCCCCTCCAATGTCGTGTCCTCGTTGAAATTGAAATTGTTTCCTGTCTCGCGAGCCGCGCAACGCCAAACAATTACCACGGCATGCGTGGAGTTGCGCCAATTTCGAGATGTCTTCCACTTTTGGTCGCACCCGCCATCAGGCTCCATTTTTTTTCTTTGTTTTTCGTCCTTTGTTCCGGGATTTGTTTGTTTGTTGTCACTCATGCTTGTTTGTGTTGTCTCGAGCGTGCGAGAGGGTGTCAGGCCCGCCGTGTGCATACTCACTTGCCAATAAAATTAATTTAAGTGAATTGTGTGTTCGGAGGTGTATCCTCACATGCCCCCGGGCTGCACACTCTGTGTATCCGTATCTATCAATTGAATCCGGTTTCCTTCAGTCTGTGTTCGGCTCCTGCTCCTCTGCTCCCCCAACAAGACGACGAGGGAATGAGGACGACAACGAGAACAAGAACGAGAACGAGGACAACGAGATCGTCGACAATGAGGACGAGCACACCGATGACGAGCGAGGTATGAACGAAATTTTAATCGACGTCAGGCCAGACACCGTGTTCGTGTGTGTGTGTGGAAGCATGTGTCAAAGGAGTGATATGGAAATCAGTTTCGTTGTCGCTGTCACATTAAGCCGCCTCCGGGCCGAGATATGTTGAGAGCCCTGTCTGCTGACGATGACGACGAGACGCATACCGTTGATATTGATTTTGTTGCTATTCGGCGATATGATTGATGGCGAAACGATTTATCAGATTCCTCGTGTTGGATGTCTGTTGCAGGAAATGAACGCCTTTGATGGTGCCGACAGGCAGTGACGAGTGCCCCGTCTGACCTTGGAGTGAAGAGGATTTTCCAGCTCATGCCACAGGGACTTGACAGTTCATCAGACGTGTACTCCTTTTAGTCACAAGTCCTGTTTTTCATTTCGAAGTAAATAGGTACGGACCAAGGATGCTACTTTGTGGTACGCCATTCAGACAACAGAAAAACTGCCTTTAGACGGAGGATTGAGCGTGGTAGCAAGTCAACCATAGTCTCATGCTCGTTCAAGGTACGCATGAGACTGTGCTTGGATGAGGGTAATCATGTCCACTTGAACCATCCACCCCATTGTGCTGTCACGGATGCCTTGACCTATTTTAACCGATTTACATCTTTGACCCTGTTGTTCCTTCAACTTCTTCCTCAACTTCGGAAGAATCTTGAGAGGACCAAACTGTGTCTTAAAAGATGGTTGCTCGTGTTGAGTACAGAGAGGTCTATACATCAGTGCTTGTCCACTAATACAGTAGGCACATCTTGGCTCGAACTAAGACTGTTGTCGTCGCTCCGCTCTTCACCGTTCAAAATAAAACGCCCTTTCATCCGTTTACTTCAGGGTTTCAATGGGGTGTCGTTTATTTTCTTAAACGAACGCATTAAAGAAACTGGTGACTCTTGGCAGGCGGCAGCGGGTGGCGATGACAAAGAACAAAGGAGAATTAACTCGAAGCAAATTCAGAAAGCGCGCGCTGTCTGTTTGACAGATCGTCTTAAATGTCAATGAAATTCGTTCTGTTCGCTTTTGCCTCCCAAGAGCCACCAATATCACAATGTTTACACGTCTCGCGACAATTGTCTTGGACATTATTCTTTTGGCCGTCTCAGAAATGTGTGTGGTATGGGTGGCGCTACAGCATGTAGAAGGTCAGGGCCTAGCTTCTCAGCAACGACTCGTGTTGTGCGTGCTATTGTTTTCTCACGAGTGGAAGGGACCTTCAGTCTTATGCGACCTCGGATTGAGAAGCTTTTTCTGGACGGATGTACTCTTTGAGCATTGCCAGTGACTCGAAAGAGATGAGGCCGTGAAAGTTTTTCTTTCGTACAGACCAGGGATCGAACCTACAACGTCGAGGTTGGGCTTCCATTAGATTAGGGGTTAACCATGCAGCTTGGGGGGAGTATGCCCATGGCGTAGTGTCCGGTTCTAAAGCCGATGACCATCTTAAGTGCATGTCCGCTTAGTCTTAACAGACAGAGTGATAGCTTGAGATTTGCTGCTGGCCATATTCCCTTAGTTTTAAGGTAGGTTGTGCCTTGTATCCCCATTTTTTTTTTGTCATTTTAAATTCATTTTTATTGTACAATTCATAATGTGCTTACATACTAGACAAAAATGCTTAAAACTAGTTGGACGTACAATTCGACTTCTAACTTGCTGGCCCTCGGCGGGCACTATAAGCTAAACTTAATCTTATTCTATATGCCTTTCGACGTAATACTAAATGCCTTGTATCCCCTTGTGGTTGACTGTTCTAAATGCATGGCTCTCCTTCTAGTTTGAGAGAAGATGTTATGGCACACCTAATGAGTTCATCGGCCTTGCATTTGGTCGGTGTGTCACACCAGCACCCACATGAAGTGTATATTGAAAACTCAGCTTATCAGCAATCTCGTTGAGAGACAGCATGCAATTAAAAGATGACTTTGATGATAGAAGATGATAATATAACAATATTTTATATTATATTTGGTTTGGTTTGGTTTTTGATTTGGTTGTCAACAAACTTCCATTTTCTGGTAACAGACATGGCCGCTTGGGTGTTGCAATGTGCCCAGCGGTGTACAAGCAGCTGTCTGATGCTACCGATGACAAATATTGGCAAGCACAGCTTGGTTTGGGTATTTTATTAAATTGTTTTTCCACCATTTTAAGTGTGGAAACTATGACTCAGTTGTAGTTCTTCCAGGTACATGTCAAATTCGCTGATCGTGTCACCATCTAATTTGGCTTCGAGCAAGAAATAGAAGCGTTCTTAATTCCTCAACCTCGAAATCCAGATTTTTGTGCATCGGATCCAAAAAAGAGAAACGTGTTCAGTAAGAAGTTCTGCTGATTCGTCCATTCAGTTCGCACTGTAACTTCGAATTGTACGAATGGATTCTGTGATGGGGCTGATTGTATATCCATTTGATCAATTGAGCGGCCCACTGTG
This sequence comes from Eristalis arbustorum, assembly GCA_916610145.1. Lineage (NCBI taxonomy): Eukaryota > Metazoa > Arthropoda > Insecta > Diptera > Syrphidae > Eristalis > Eristalis arbustorum. Next base: position 63,215,137 of record OU744318.1, on the reverse strand, counting down.
ATACATGAATATAAGGGCGGCTTCGATCTGATGGACGTGTGCTTGGGTCCATTATGACACACCGTGGTGGCCCGTCGGGTTGTGGGTGTGTGAGTCGATCAAACGTACATGAACTTCGACATCGTTGATGCGATCACTGGGATGTCTTTACCCATAAAGGGTCCGAGACAGAGCAATTGCTGTCTTCCATCGGTGACAGACACTGGTGTGTACGACAAAGAGATGTTTTTCACGGTTTCGTGTCACTAACAATGCTCAAAAGAGTACTTTTGTCTGCAAAATGCTTCTCAAACTTGGCCGTTCAGAGTCGGCACAAGACAGTAGGTCACTCCCACTCGTGAGAGAACAATAGCACGCACAACACGAGTGGTTCTTGAAAAGCTAGGACCTGCCCGCTGCACGCTGTAGCCGCCACCCGTATTATCTTATAATTGACACACCGCATTCTCGTCAACGCTTAAGTGTACATCGAAGCTAATTCAATTGGACGGTAGAAACTACGAAGCCACTAAAATTTTGCGAATTCATCATGAAAGTGACCACTTGTCATACGAATTTCGACAAACCGATGTCATGAAAACCTGGTAAACCGCGTCCAACTGGGATGAATGCTGCGTCGTTGCCACTGAAGTCTATTCACTTGCGAAACACACCACAACTCGATATCGATGCAAAAGAAAACCTAGATGCTACTCACGAACTCGATTTGTGCGCCGAAAATATGAGGTTTATCAACACCTGGTGGCCCGTGGCGTTGTGGGTAAGTGCTTCGACCCCAACCTCGACGTCGTAGGTTCGATTCCAGCTCTGAGCGACAAAAATAATTTTCACGACCCCACCTCTTTCGAGTCACTGACAATGCTCAAAGTGTATTTCCTGTCTAGAAAAAGCTTCTCAACACCTTAATTTTGTATCCCAGAAAAATAGAAAAAAACTTGGTCTTTAAAGGGTTAAGGTATGGATCAGTCACGTTAATGGTTCATCATCGAATTCCTTGAAGACACATTTTAAGGAAGCTTGTAAATGGCACGATTTAGGGGGTATTCAGAATTAACGGGGTGACATTGAAAACCGAGTCCAATACCCAAGCTAGTTAAGGTATTGAAATGTTCATATTTTTAGTCCGTGTGGTAGGATATCCAAAATTCAGTGGAGTCAATGTTGACCAAATGAAAAGAAAAAGGTTAACAGAGAGGTGAAGTGGCCCTAGTTTAGGTTAGGTTAGGTAATTGGGCTGTCAGCGAAATTGCTAACGCATTTAGACCATTGGTTGTCCATTGTGATGTCTTTAGTTAACCTACTTCCACTAGTCGACAACTTCAGTGACAGTGTAGTTAATTTCATCCCAACGGCAAATGGTGATGATAAAAGTGCCTTAACCTTGACTGGGATTCGAACCGGAAACCCCAATAACCAAGGGTTGGCTTTCAATCAACAACTTTATACAAGATGCTCTAGTGGGACATTAAAAATTCGTGAGATTTCGATGAATAATGTGGAAAAGGATTAATATTCTCGTACCTAACTAACCGTACTCAAGCTGTTTTATATAACTCACAACTGTCGTCCTTATGTGGCATCTCCAATGATGTACCCCAAGGTTCTATTCTCGGCCCGTTATTATTCTCAATGTTCATTAATGACCTTTCGGGCGTGTTGTCTTATTGCAAATTGCATATGTATGCAGATGATGTTCAAATCTACCATAGTTTTCCTCTTGGTATGATTGAAGATTCAGTTGCTAAATTAAACGAGGATATGTGCTCGATTACGAGGTGGGCTGAAGAAAATGCTCTCAAGCTCAATCCTTACAAAACCAAAGTCATACCATTCTCAAAACATCATCCCCCTCTTTCAAACTTCTCCCCCATTGAATTAAACTCGTATATCGTCGAATATGTAACCTGTGTTAAAAACCTTGGTATAATGTGTAATAGTGAAGCAACTTGGACTGACCATATAGACAGTATAGTGTCGAAGGTGTATGCGTCCCTTAAAGGTTTGTCAATTAGCAAATTTATACCACCTATCAGTGTCAAACTAAAACTTGCCAAAGCACTCCTAGTGCCTTTATTAACGTATGGGTGTGAGTTGTTCGCCGACTGTGACAACTGCTCAATGCAAAAATTGGTAAAAGCAATCAACGCGACTGCACGGTATGTTTTTAACCTTTAAAGATTTGATCATGTCTCGGAACAAGGTCGCATTCTCCTAGGATGTGATCAGATCATGCATTGGAAGATCAATTCATTGGAAACAGCCTGACTACCTTTATGAGAAACTAGCCTTCTGTCGATCGACGTAATATTACGTTGAAACCTTCTGTGCATACATGTTTAACATCCCGCAGACATTTCTTCATTCATGCTGTACATCTGTGGAATCATCTACCCCCACAGGTACGGTCTAAGACCGAATACAGACAATTTAGCTCAGCTTGTTTTTCTCACCTCTCAAATATGAACTGAAATAATCTCCAAAATGAAGTTTTTAACTAATTTGGTCGCAGTTAAAGTAAATTCTAATATAGTAAGCTTGAATAAATTAATCTTGAATTACTTAATTTTAATCTTAAAATATAAAAATGTATTATGTCACTTCACTGTAAGTCTTATACAATGTTATACCTTGAGTCCTGTACTCAAAAAGAATTGTATGTTCTTAATGTACAGAGATAAATCTAAAATAAATGAAAAATGAAAAATGAAAAAAATGAAAAACAATATATTAATTTCTAATCCTGACTTGAAATCAAGACATTGGCCAATTCAAATGTGTTGTTGGGGTGCAAAAGAGAATTGAATCTGCCCTTACTCACGATTTAAAGCCCCCAGCCAAGACTCACTAGATAACACATCGGATCATGGGAGTTCCACCAAGTGTCATAAATGCCCTCTAAGACCAGTTTCAAAGGACACGGCTACAATCGAGTCCATCAAGAACGTCAGTCAAGCTTAGACTGGGTTTTGTTTTCCCTTCGTCATCGTGACTTGCAGTCTGGGCGACTCTCTTAACTTTAACCCTAAGCTGCTCTTTAATAGAGTCGTCAGTTGATAAACTTGACTGAGTGAGAAGAAGTGTCGAAGGAAGTCACCGAAATCTTACACAAAAGTAAGCTTAAGATAAGGCTCGAGGCACGGAGCTTAGCCTTAGACATCAGATCGGGTCCAAATTTAAGTCAGGCTTAGAGAAGAGTACAGTATGTGGATTGAGATGTATTCTAACGACCTTTTCCATTTAAAACATGCCTTGAAGTGGAACTGAAACAATGCCAATACCACCTAGGTCTTGGATGATTGATTTTTAAAGCCTCCGACTGAGACTGAAACTGAGTCTGATCGAATACGCCTGGAATCGGCTCTGTTTCCGAGTTTTCCACCCATCGTTCCCACTCCAAACCATCGGAACTGCCCAACTCGAGTCGTCTGCAACCTCACACCGCCTGTTGCTCTATTTCATTTGCCCATTTAGGCGACAAAGTGATCTCATTTGAGAGGACCTCGTGTTGATACTCTCACACCACGACCACACCCGAATCCATGGTAATTCGCTATCCTCGTTCTACATCCGCACACATCTTGACGACACGGTCAAGTCTGTCGACCTCTTCAACTGCTGGCGCACCTTCACCAGCTTGAGTGCCCCTCCCCCTCCACCGTTTCGGGCAATTGCCTCGCTGGTTATTTTTGCCCGGCGAGGAGTGCCTCCACGGGAAGTCGTCATGAATTTCCTCCTTTCCACGAGCCGGTGCTCAGATTGGGCCTCCCCCACGAAGGACGTTGTGTTTCGTGTTAAAACCTCACTAGGGCTTACGAGCTCACGAGCAGTTGGCACAAAACGAAATCCTGTCCACTTGTCGCCTCCGTTCGGGATTAAGTGGGCTCTCCCCCCTTTCTATGCCTAAGCTCAGCCATCACGCGGCAATGGCCACCCCGGCACTCGCACAGCCACCATCCGGCACTAGTCCTTTCTGCGGAAATTATTCCTCTTCCCCGACTGCCTTCCCGACTCGTCACAGCCCGCCTCGGTAAAGGAAATGAAACGGAGCCTGGCATTGGTTGGCAGTGGAGGCGGCAGTGCCAGCCGACAGGACCGTTTTCCACCCGTTAAAAGGCAGAATTGAATTTATGTGCTCTCATTAAAAATTTTCCCTGAGCCCTGTGTGCGCCTGCACACGGTGCATGTGTCCCAGGAGTGACGGCAGGCCCCAGACGTGCGGCACAAAACGAAAGGGAACGCGCTCTGCTGACTGTGCTGGCTGAGCTGTGCACAAAGCGAATGCGGCAAATGAATGGCGTTGTTGGGGCGGTCGTGGGCTGGTCGGGCGGTGGCTGTGCAACAAAAAAAAACTTTGTGGTGTTGCTGTCGTCTGCCGGGACAACCACCACGGGAGCAGCGAAAAGTGTTAAACAGACGATGACGACGACATCGAGGGCTCAACACACAGACACGCGCACAAGCGTCGTTTATTCACTCCACGCTCCACAGACGGGCGGATCATTGCCTGAGCCCATTCAGTCGCAGCCAAACGCACGCGTATCCCTCCGACAGACGAAATGAAATCGGATTTGCCGAAGGGGGACCGCGGGGGTGGCTGAGAGGAAAATAAAATCACAGATAATGAGATTGCAACTAAAGACACTCACCGGAGAGTACTCGTTGCTTGTGCGGCGGTTAATTTGAATTCAGTCATGAGTCCTTCGCCAGGACTAGATGGGGTGCCCGATCAAAGCCTAATTAAAAAGGACTGCGGATGCATCGGCCAGGAGTGCCGTTGCCTTTGAGGTGAATCGGAATCGGATGCAAGGTGATTGAGAGCCGATCAATGGACGACAAAGTGAATGCTTGCAAAAGTTTGAATTTCCCCTGAGTGCGGGTGGCATTTGTGGGGGCTTACTTGCGGTTACCTGTGGCGGTGGGGTAGTGGCCGGCTGAAGGGAAGGTCATTGGCTTTGTCGTTGAGAGGATGTGGTGTTTGAGGAGTAAGCAACTGGTTTGCTTCGATAAGTCGACGGTGGCAAAGGGAAGGCGTGTGGAGTGCCACAGGGGAGGCAGGTCGGTCCGTAGCTGCTTTAGAGTGGAATGATGCCAAAGAGAGATTGAAACCCTTGAGTACTTGAACACATTTGAGACAGGCACAGGTTTTGCTACCTTTTCTAGAGTTGGCACTGCTGCCATGAGTCCCTAGGTCACTTGTCGACCGGTTTGGCCTTTGGAACCTCCTGCTTCTGGTCCAGGCGCCGACTCTGGCTCTGGCTCTGGCTCTGGCTCTGGCTCTGGCTCTGGCTCTGGCTCTGGCTCTGGCTCTGGCTCTGGCTCTGGCTCTGGCTCTGGCTCTGGCTCTGGCTCTGGTTCTGGCTGTGGCTCTGGCTGTGGCTCTGGCTCTTGCTCTGGCTCTGGCTCTGGCTCTGACTCTGGCTCTGGCTCTGGCTCTGGCTCTGGCTCTGGCTCTGGCTCTGGCTCTGGCTCTGGCTCTGGCTCTGGCTCTGGCTCTGGCTCTGGCTCTGGCTCTGGCTCTGGCTCTGGCTCTGGCTCTGGCTCTGGCTCTGGCTCTGGCTCTGGCTCTGGCTCTGGCTCTGGCTCTGGCTCTGGCTCTGGCTCTGGCTCTGGCTCTGGCTCTGGCTCTGGCTCTGGCTCTGGCTCTGGCTCTGGCTCTGGCTCTGGCTCTGGCTCTGGCTCTGGCTCTGGCTCTGGCTCTGGCTCTGGCTCTGGCTCTGGCTCTGGCTCTGGCTCTGGCTCTGGCTCTGGCTCTGGCTCTGGCTCTGGCTCTGGCTCTGGCTCTGGCTCTGGCTCTGGCTCTGGCTCTGGCTCTGGCTCTGGCTCTGGCTCTGGCTCTGGCTCTGGCTCTGGCTCTGGCTCTGGCTCTGGCTCTGGCTCTGGCTCTGGCTCTGGCTCTGGCTCTGGCTCTGGCTCTGGCTCTGGCTCTGGCTCTGGCTCTGGCTCTGGCTCTGGCTCTGGCTCTGGCTCTGGCTCTGGCTCTGGCTCTGGCTCTGGCTCTGGCTCTGGCTCTGGCTCTGGCTCTGGCTCTGGCTCTGGCTCTGGCTCTGGCTCTGGCTCTGGCTCTGGCTCTGGCTCTGGCTCTGGCTCTGGCTCTGGCTCTGGCTCTGGCTCTGGCTCTGGCTCTGGCTCTGGCTCTGGCTCTGGCTCTGGCTCTGGCTCTGGCTCTGGCTCTGGCTCTGGCTCTGGCTCTGGCTCTGGCTCTGGCTCTGGCTCTGGCTCTGGCTCTGGCTCTGGCTCTGGCTCTGGCTCTGGCTCTGGCTCTGGCTCTGGCTCTGGCTCTGGCTCTGGCTCTGGCTCTGGCTCTGGCTCTGGCTCTGGCTCTGGCTCTGGCTCTGGCTCTGGCTCTGGCTCTGGCTCTGGCTCTGGCTCTGGCTCTGGCTCTGGCTCTGGCTCTGGCTCTGGCTCTGGCTCTGGCTCTGGCTCTGGCTCTGGCTCTGGCTCTGGCTCTGGCTTTGGCTCTGGCTCTGGCTCTGGCTCTGGCTCTGGCTCTGGCTCTGGCACTGGCTTTGACTTTGACTTTGACTTTGACTTTGACTTTGTCTTTGACTTTGACTTTGACTTTGACTTTGACTTTGACTTTGACTTTGACTTTGACTTTGACTTTGACTTTGACTTTGACTTTGACTTTGACTTTGACTTTGACTTTGACTTTGACTTTGACTTTGACTTTGACTTTGACTTTGACTTTGACTTTGACTTTGACTTTGACTTTCAGTTTCACTTAATCACCGCCTCCCAGGATATTCCCCGCTCTGCTTGCTGGCAATCAATCGTCACGTCCCGCCCTCCGGCGACGCCTCCGCAAACCAGCGGCCATTCGTCTTCACCTCGATCCCATGCGACGCTAACAAACGAGTTCACCGTCAGCAATCCAATCCCATAAATATCCCAATTCCCTCGCAATCCGTCTTAATCTTTGCATTAACAGCATCTGCACCCGCCGACACACAACCTCTAATCCCCTAAATCCCGGTCACTGAAAATTGCACACCTGGCAGTAACGTCCAATTCACTCTCTCTTTGCAGGTCTCCTCGCCGAACCGGACCCGGTCGTGCTAATCCGCCCGAAGAAAGGACCGCACACACTCCTCAAGGTACGTACCACACCGATCCGGGACGCACACATACACGGCGTGTCGTTCCGTCCCATCGTCGGGATCACGGTTAATCCCTTTTTAATTGTTCCTCCCAGCCACCACGGCAATCCACGGAAGCTGCTCTTAATTGCCGCCCGAGATTAACGGTAATATGCCGAAATCCATAAACCAAACCCCGGTGACCCCGTAAATCAGGCGCGCTGTCGAATGTGGACCGCAGCGCGAAGTCGTGCTCCACATCAAAGTCGCTCCGGAATGCACACTCGCGGCGGTGTGGAAACGCTTGGAAACGCTTCAGAGGAGAGGTCGAAAACGGCCATCTCTGGAATGGATTTCCGAGCGTGCACTCAAATATTTATCCACCTCCGGCAGGCGCGGCGCGTGTGCATGTGGAAGGGCGGCGGTGGCGTCCGTACGTGCCGCTCGGTAATTTACGATATTTACTCTGGATGCTCTGCGCGTGTGTGGGGGGGTTTCGGGATTTTCGAATGCACGGCAAGAAACTATTTGCTTACGTGTTCGACGGGACCTAGGACAAAAAAGGCTTGAAACCATTCAGCGGCCCCCTCCCCCGGCCCGGTCATCGACCAGGACGACGAGGTTGTGGTCGACCAGTGTAGCCAGCGCAGCCGAGGAGTGTCTGAAAACCGCCCCACCATCAAAAAAAAAACACAAAAATTTAAGAAAATTCGTTGAAAACACTCACGGGCGTGAGGGGATTTTTGATTTCTGTCACGTTCTCGAAATAATTCTAAAATAATAATCTAGACATAATTCTGATGAAAATCGAAAACAAAACAGCGTCGTGGACCGTGGGCCGGCCGCGGGGTAGTCGTTTCGAGAAATGTCTTGTGGAAGCACTTGAGTGGAATTTTGATTCTCTTCCGTCCGTCGTCGTCGTCGCTCTAATGGACTGCGGGTGGAGGTGGAGGTGCCACGGACAATTTGGTTTCTTATTAATTTATCGCTCAAGTCGAATTAGATGCGTCGTGGATTTTGTTTTTGTAAAATTAGATTCAAGGGAACTGGCTGGTGGGTGGGTGGAGTTCCTGTTGTGAGGTGGGTGCGAATGAGTGGACGCGTGATCTGAAGGCGTGACGGTGGCGAGGTGTTTCATGGGCCTTTTGGGGAGTTCAAGTAATTTGGTGGGTTTTGGTGAAAAAGGTTCCTGCTCCCAGTCAGGGTTCAGTTTCTTCTTCATCTTTTAACAACGCTACAGTCCGGTGTAAGGTTAGGTTAGGTTATTGGGCTGCCAGCGAAATTGCCAGCACACTTAGAATATTGCTGGTTCACTGTGATACCCAGTGCCGTTAATTTGATCCTAACGAACTAGTTTTCAAAACCAGATAGAATCACATTAACCCTTGCTTTCATTGGGAATCAAACCTGGGACCCCTATAACCAAGGACAGGCACTCAACTAACGTTGTCATCCAGTTTAAGTCCGGAATGAACCTGGGCTCCAGCCAACAAACCTCTCCAGCTGTCACGATCCTTAGCCTGCTTCTTCTAATTTCGCACACTGAGTTCTTTATGGTCCTTCTTCACTTAGATGCGCCATCGGATTCGTGGGCTTTCTCTAAAGCGTTATCCCACTGGTACGGAGTCGAAGACTCTTCGGGCTGGAGCAGTGTTGTCCATGCGCTCTGGCCTAGCCGTCTTAGGCGTTCAATCAGTAGACGCCTGGCTAGACTCATGTCACTGTACAGCCCGTACAGTTCGTGGTTCAATGTTCTTCAGAAACCTTCAAGGCAAACAGGACCCAAGATTGAAGGCAGAACTTTTCTCTCGAAGAGACCAAGTACGTCTTCATCCGCTCTTGAGATAGTCCAGGCTTCCGCGCCATAGAGCAGGAAATGGTTGATCAATGTCTTATATAAGGTGAGCTTGGTCTTTCGAGAGAGGGCTGGACTACTCAATTGCCTCTTGAGCCCATAGAAACAGCGGTTGGCAAGAGTTATTCTGTGTTTAATCTCGATACTGATGTAGTTCGTACTATTTACTTGGCAGCCGAGGTAGATGAAGGCCTTAACTAACTTGAAGTTGTAGCTGCCTATGGTGACGTTTCGAGTCGTCGATATGGCACTACAGCCCGTAGAGAGCCAGGGCCTAGCTTCGTGCTATTGTTCTTTCACGAGTTGAAGGGAGTTTTATGCCGACTCCGAACGGCCAAGTTTGAGAAGCTTTTTCTAGACAGGAGCAATCTTGGAGCATTGTCAATGACTCGAAAGGGGTGGGGCCGTGAACATGTTTTATTCGTTCAGACCAGACATCGAACCTAGACGTCGAGGTTCAAGTGCATTGAGGTCGACGCACATACCCACAAAGCCATTGGCCACTACCGAGTAGTCGATGTTGTGCGTCCTTTCTTGATGAGACCATATACTTCGTTTTGTACTCATTCACTGCTAAACCCACTTTTCCTCCTAGAGTTCAACTTCAGGGTCCAATTCTTGACATCGTTTGGACTTGGTATTGAATTTGTCTGCCTTTAGTTAGCGGTATAATGCAGCTCGTCTTGTGAGATTTTCAAAGTGTGATATATCCTTAGAATGGCGAAGTAATAGAAAATTCCCTGCGATCTCTTGCTTCGCGGGGCAGTGTCTAGTTTTGGGTGGCTCGATTTTGCGTTCCAAGTGGTTCCCAATAAGAGGCTACATTTTCAAAATGGACTTTTCAGAATTTGTATGATGTCGCAAACCAATGTTAAATGAATGAATTATTTAATAGAATTCCTTTGTTTATTGGCATCATTGTAAATTTGTGGCTTTGTGATGCTCAAATAGGCATACTCTGCGAGGAGGTTGCACTTTCGTCTTGAAATGCTTGCCTTTTTCTTTTCCCAAACTGTCGATGGTGTGATGTAGATACCAATTAAATGTGGAACACGGACCATCTCTAGGCTTGTTCTTGCCATTCACTGGCATCATGTCCTCTTTTACGAGACTTCTCTGCCTCCACGGTGTGTTCCAATAAGAGGTTTCATTTACAACTTCAAAAAATTGCCATTTTCAATCAAAAAATGTCATAGGGTTTTATACCACTGGAAAGTGGACAGAATGCCGTTGAATAAACATTTAATTGATATCACTGACATCATGCTTAAAAAGTGGTTTCGAGGACCTCAATTAGGAGAAATGTGTGATTCGGGGATCACATTACACATTCGAGTTAAGCTATTTGCGACTTTCTTTCAAAACACATCATGATGTGATATGTAGTGAGAATGCTAGAAGAATGACATCCAATGCTATATGATGGTCGATAAGTGGTTTCATGGCTTATTTGTATCCACAATGTGACACAGTCGGAAGATACACTTTAGACTTGAAAAATTTGCAAGGTTGTTTCAAAATATATGATCTTGTGATATACATACAGTAGGAATCCTGAACGATACTTACTCATGGGGTGTTAGACCAAGTAGTTTGGAGCAGCTGTTATATTTTACAGAAGCAACGCTTTGGATAGAGGTACTCCGACATTAGACCCCTGAAGTCTACAGAGACGGACAAAGAAGATCTTTGGAGTTGGGGCTGTTTCCATAGGTCCATTGTTTTGGATCCAAAAAGAGTTAAGTCATACCGTGTTTTAAGTCGAAATCAATGCGATCAAGATCTGTGCTTAACATCAACTGCTCAAAGGTAATAAGGGCGCTACAATTAAATATTTGTGAGAGAGCGCTTTAAGCTCAGTTAACCAACCTAGTGGAATCCAAAACAATCTTATATTGTTTGGACGGGCTACAAACCCCTGCCAGACACAACCACGTGACACTCGGTGGGTCTCTGGACACAGGGGGATTGCAGGCAACGAATTTGATGAGCTCAGCTGAGTTTTCATAGGTCCTGAATCTTACCTCACATAGAGGAAATACTCAGCCTTTATAAGAAAAAATCATAGCCACTATGGTCTGACACTACACCTTAATGTTAAATGAACCTGTGAAAAGACAAGCTCTTCCTGGGAGTCTGAGCACCAGACGCTGTAGCATCCACTGCGAATTTTCACAGATGGATCGAAAAAGGGTGGGTGTCTCTGCCTCTGTGACATCCCAGAGAATTGCAAAGCAAACCAACTCGCTAAACAGAACACAAGCGCTTTACTCTTTCCGGATGGCAGTATACCATCCACGCTTTTCGCTTCTGAAAGGCAACTACTGAAGCTGGACCTTCCACAAGTAGATGGTCAACAGACACAGGGTGCTTCATAACTAAACAACTGTGGCATATGCTAGATCTCAAACGATCACTTAACCTGATTGATATGAGCAGACCTGATCTTGGAACCCTCTGGCGCTTTAACAGGGTACTACGCCTTTGGTGCTCACGTCTAAATGGTAGGCCTCCCTTTCAGTGACGACACGGAAGCTGCCGAGACGATGATGGGGAAGAAACCATTGTACACGTACTATGATCCGCATAAGGAGAGACCTCTGAAAGACAACACACTGGCCTAACTAAGCAACGAAAAAGAAGCAAAAAATGGTTTGTGGACTAGGCGCAGATCCGTGTGGTAACGTAATGGACCTATACTGGCCTGAGTAGTCAGCCTCATCATCCTCACCTAACCATAAGACCGTTAGGTTTTCTAGAATTCTTGAACTTGGCGTCCTTATAGTCCAGCAGTCAAACCCAGCTTAGAACTACCTCTCGAAAGCCAATTTTGTGTTGTGTCTCCGATTGTGTCTCCGTCCTTGACTGTGGCTCTGCCTTTAAGTGTGGATCTGGCCTTGACTGTGACATGCGTTCGTAAGGTTCTACCGACATCGGCATTTCCACCGAAAAAAACTTACAGTGTCTAGCAAGGCTTTTCTAATGGTTTTTATAGCCCATCTTCCAACTGCCACAGCGGCCCTTTGGAAAGGCCTTGGTTGTTTCTCAGACGTTGACTGTGGCTCTGGCTTTGGCGGTGGGTCTGGCTGTCATCTGGGCTGTCTATGACTGTCAAATGTCATGTGAGGCCGAACTGGCTGTCAAACTATGTCGACCTGGAAAGACCTGTCAAAATGTGGTCATCTTTTGTAGGAGAGCGGAGAAATTTACATCGCTGATTAAAGGAGCTTCCGATTATTCCTCCAGCCCAGGATACATACGTCTCTGACAGGGGTGTACTCAATCAGCAGAGATCCCTGTCATGGTACCTCTAGACGATGTCACTTTTAAGAAATGTCACCCAAGGCTGGAAACTTTTGAAAATCCCTTTTTTGTCTGTTCTAACCAAAACGTCCAAAAGAACCTCCCTCGAGAATAACTACAAACATTCTGAAGACCTCCGTTGCACAGAACAGCCATCACGTGACAACCTGAGCCTGGAACGGAAGAGCCCGATCGACAATCATTAAATATGCCTTCCATGCCCATCACACAGTCACATTTAGTTTCGCATTACATTTTGACTTGTGAAACATCGCTCGACGGCCCGCAGTTGGTTTTAACACAATTCCTAACGAATTCACCTCATAACACCATTATGCATCGCCCCTGAAGGGAGGGCAGGTGGGTGGGTTTTGTAGCGACATCCTGCATCCGCAGAGCAGCACCCCCAAGTTGGAGGACGTGACGTCGTCTGGAACCGGGACCTCCTCCACTCGGCTCTGCCCTCACTCCCCTCGCTGAATGTTGAATGCGCCTTTGACACAAAAGACCCACAGCACATAAATTCGAACCTCTTCACAGAACATTCAAGTTGTTTGCGTTTCAACACAGCCGGAGACATGGGAATGCGAGGGAATGGCATGGATACCCGAGTACCTTCCATGGATACGCACTGGCACTGGCACTGGCACTGGCACTGGCACTGGCACTGGCATGAGCGCAGAAACATGATTACATATGCGACTTTGGAGCGTTTGTTGCGTGATTTTTCATGATATTTCGCAGCAGTTGCGCGCACAGCACAATGCCAGAATGTCAGAATGCACTCCTGCGTGGATGTGCACAGATGCACGCACCCCGCACAGGAGCGACAGCAGGAGCGCGCTTAAGTATGCAGAAGGAGTACCTCGTACGACATGTGTGTACATTTGTATCTGCGGAATCCTTGTCTATTGCGATTGTCTCCTCCTCTGGCGGTGCGTTCGGAATTTTAATTGTTTTGCCGTGTAGTTGAGCTCACCCTCCGGGGGACACACGAGTGCTTGGTTACTTGGTCGGCGGTTAATTACTGCGCGCTTGTGGCAGCTCTCGTCAATTCGGTGACCTTTGCAGTGAAGGGAACCAGCTCCCGACGTTGCGTGGACATGGCTTTTGGGCTATGTTTCGGCACAGAGTGCAGGTCATGGTCACGTGTCTGGGGCGCCCGAGAGGTCCATTCGCAGACCGAGTGCACACACAGAAGCTGTCAGCTCGAGAGGAAGATTGATGAGAGTGTTTCCTTGAGAAAAATGAATTAAGTGCACAAATGGATGTGGAATTGATTGGGTGGAGTCCGCAGATAAGGCGCATGTGGGACTGGCGTGCCCGAGAGACGGGGGTCAATCGGTTGGGAGTTGGCTGGCTTTTATGAAGATTAAAAGTGGTGTGGCTGAGTGGCGGGGAGAGGACAGCCGCACGGGCATGGGGCGAGGTGTGTGTATGTTTTTGCATGAATCATGGTCCGGAGTGAGTGAAGTTATCTCGGGGGAATCTTGCCAGTTGGACGGAGGTGATGTGTGGACGAAGGCAGTGAGGAATGTTGTCTCGAATGTCGAACTTGATAGAGGAACGGGCTCTTGGCAATATTTGAGGAACACAGGACTCAATCGATGTGTGCAACTGATGCTTTGTCTCACCACGCGTGTGACAGGGCTAGTCTTGCTCGGCAGCGTGTGTATTCCTCGTCATAGTCCTTAATTCCTGCTCGTTTCGCCTGTTCTTCAATCGCCATGAAGGCTTCCAACAAGGCATGTTGCGAAACGCACATCTATGTCGAAGTCACCTGCGTAACCCAAGTATTCGACAGGCTTGTAGAAGATAGTACCTTCCGTGCTGAGCTGTCTTCTTCGTTGCCAGAAGAACATGAAGACGTCACACGAAATCGCATCCGCTTGCCGATATCCAACCGTTCGATGCTGGGGAGCTCTTAAAGCGGATGTCACGGTGTATCGCCTACGTATTGGCGTGGTGAGAGACAACCGAATCTATTTTTCCCGGGTTCGTGACTTCCGCTTTCGCGTAGAATTGCTCCTTGCTATGCCTACTGGACCTGGACCATTACTTCAAGTATGTATTCACGCGCAGTGCCATTAGACACAGGGAAACATGACTTTAGTCAGCGAGACCATAGCAGAGCTCTGCAGCTCCTGTTGTCTGTCTGAAAAGGAGGTGCACTTGAAACTCGCTGACCTTCTTTTGAATTTGCCTCAATTTTGGTCTTAAGTCGATTTTCCTAATTAGGGCAAATTTGGCAAGCTCTCAGAGAGTCCTATCGTGCCAGTCATAGCAATAGACGAACAATTGAACCGTTGTCAAAACGCCATCAGATGAGCTGCCTCTGATGCATTGGGTGTTACAACGCTTCCAGAAAAATCCGCAGCCAGGGGCATTCAGCGAAGAAAGCCGCATATGTGGCGATGCTGGATAGAGGGACGAGCGCAGTTCGTGAGCTAAACGAACTCAAAAGAAGGGAAGAGCACCGGCATCCCAAACAGATGAAGACAGAGCATTAGAAGCGCGTGATTGGGGAAATGTAGAGGTGTTACGGTAGAAATGATGTCCGAAAGTTCTACCAGAGGAGAAAACAACTGTCCAAAGGGTACAAACATCGGACAGAAGCCTGTCGGAACAAAGAGGACCAACTGCTGTAGAGATGCAGGCGATACTCAAAGATCACTTCTGTAGACTGAGACACACTTCAGGTCTCTTTCCGAGTAGATGGAAAACAGCATTTGTCCAGCCCGTCCCTAAAAAGGGCGAATCTTCATCACCCACCTCGTACCGACCCATAACACTTGCGTCCTTCCTTTCTAAGGTCATGGAAACACTGATAAATCGTCAGCTTATGAAATATCTTGAATCGCGGAAGCTTCTTAATGACCCACAGTATGGCTTCCGCAGCAACAGGTCCACTGGTGATTTGATAGCTCACCGAAAAGTGGAACCAATCTACAGGCGTAAGCAAGATTGTTGCGCTTGATATTTCTAAAGCGTTTGACAGAGTTTGGCATCAAGCTCTTTGGTCGAAAGTGCGTGCTTATGGTGGTGATGAATCTCTGCTTCTATGGATTAGAAACTTGGATTGTTTCAAGTCTGATATCCACAAAATAAATGCTGGTGTCCCCCAAGGCTCTGTTCTGTCTCCGACACTCTTTCTCATTTTTATAAATGATCTCCTGTCTGCCACTTCTAATCCAATCCACTCCTTCGCTGATGACAGCACCCTCAGCTTTTCGTATTCGTTCCAAAATTCACGACCCTGCCCTTCGGACGTAATATTGGAACGGCAGCGTATGTCAAGCACATTGAATTCCGATCTGGACAGCATACATATCTGGGGTAAGAACAACAGAGTGGAGTTCAATGCTTCCAAAACTCAATGCTGTCTGCTGTCTCTAAAGCGAACCCCTGATAATCAGCCATTATCCATGAATGGCCCTTGTATCGACGAACCCGGAAAACTTTCCATCCTCGGTATGTACACTTAGTTGGAACGATCACATATTCGAGGTCGCCAAAAATGCTGCGAAATGTTTAGGTTTCTTTAATCGATGCAAGAAATACTTCACCCCCTCTGATTTGGCTTTAATCTACAAGGCGTATATTCGCCCTAAGCTTGAGTACAACGATCATATCTGGCCTGGTGCCCCCAAGACCACCCTGCACGTACTAGATAGAATCCAAAAGCGAGCGATAAGACTTATAGGAGACAACGATATTGCGGGTTAATTAGACTCGCTTGAACATCGACGTACCGTGTCTTCTTTGTCCGTGTTTTATCGTTACTTTAACAAACGATGCTCAAGTGAGCCAGCCAACTGCATCGCCAGGAATGCATATCAGTTTACCCTTAAGCCTGCTTTCGAAAGCACGGTGAAATTTAGAGACTTAGCCGCACCACACGAATATGGAATGCTCTTCCCAGCTCAACATTTCCCATAGATTAAGACCAACGTGCACAGGTACCTCCTCCCTCTCTCTCCCTCTATACATTCGGCCCGTGCTGTGTCTTGACCCCGGACAATTAAGGGTATTAATAACCCCTTGAGCACGCGCTCTGTCCGGCACAATGTTCCACCGCACATAATGGAGTATGATAGAAGAGAAGTCGAAATCGAAGTCAAGGTAGCGACTAACGTCGAACAAAGCCGCTGGTTCAGACGGACTGCTGGTCCCCAGCTCTTAGGGTACATGCAGTGTACCCCACCTCATCTGTAAGACATGGTCGGCGGAAAGCAGGCCCATGAGTGGAGTCTCAGAATGGATCCACCAGAAAGGACACAACTTCAAACTGCACTAACTATTGACTTCTAAACTTCTTCTTCTTCTTCTTGATTGGCGCTCAACGAAAATGCCTCTCCAGCCAGCACGATCTTTCGCGAGCTGCCTCCAGTTGCGCACACCAAGTTGGTTGAGGTCCTTTTCAACTTGTGTGCGCCATCTAGTGCGAGGACGTCCTCTGTTGCGCTGTCCCAATGGCTCGGTGTCGAAGACTTCTAAACATCGCCTATAAAGTCTTCTCCGCCGTTTTGTTTGATCGCGTGAAGCCATTCGTAAATAGCTTGATCCTGGTCCTGGTCCTGATGCTGGTCCTTAGCTGTGTTCCGGCCGAGGAAATCCACCAGCCGAACTGGTACGTGCCGAATATTCCGATGGAAAACATGACTTTCATACAGTTTTGGCTGGGTGTCGTAGTTGTTTGAATGCCTGCCCTTGTTTCCCGGTTTGTAGCCCAGTGAAAGCAAGTTAAGAGGATTTTTAATCTGGTTCTGAAATTTAGTCACCATTTGTCGTTGGCATCAAATTAACCCCACTATCACCAGATTTGACGCTCAGTGGTACTATTCTGGCTACTGGTATTAAAATGCACCAATAATGGTCTCAGCGTGCTAACAAATTCGCTGGAAGCATCTCACCGGTACACTGGATAGGATGTTGATGGCCACGTTAAGCAGGGATATACATGCGACAAAACTGCCCGCATCACTACTCTTGCAGAAGGTGCGGAGAGCAGAAATAAAATCCTCTTGTCCAGCCCTATCAAAGAAAAGGAAGGAGTTTCTGGGAAAGTACTTCTCGTAAAGTTTGAAGACATAAGCGGTGTTGAACTAAAAAATTTGCTTAGACTCATGTGTGGATCAGGGTGGTTCAGACCTAAGGTTTGGTTAGTTACGTGGGTAGACGCGATGAGGCCACGTCTTACATTGGCCCTATTGCACCCATTGTGATGCCATCTATTTGTTCATAGTCCTTCCAGTCATCCGGTGGTCTTGATATTTGCAATGTCTTGTAGATTCTGGAAGAAGAAATCTCCCACTGTCCTCTATCTCAATATGCAGTGACTGGGGCAATGACAAAGGCAGTGGCAAGTCTCCTCAATCTCTTCTTCGTTCCAACAGCCGCTGCATGTGGTATCATGGTAAGTCTCATTTTCTGTTAATCCATGCTTTCTCAGATAATTATGGCCAGTTAGCGCCCTGACTACCATCTACAGCTCACTTTTGTTCCATTGAAGAAGTATGTCCGTTTAGGCACTACGTCTCACTCGCTGGTTCCATGATTTCTTTACTTTTGGCATCAGCAAGGGATGGCATCCCGTGAAGGCATGGAATAACTTGGGACGGGTCCCATTCGGCCCCTATAATAGCAAATGCATCTACTCGCTTATGAACGCTCTTCGCGGCAGCTTGCGATTAGCTTGGACTTGATATCTATAGCCGTAGTTCTGTAGCACTCTTCCTTAGAGAGAGTAGAGTTCATTATCCTCTTTTTTTAGGGACAGACAGCTCATTTCAGAGGACACGTTTTTCATAGGAGTACACCGTGTGATCATACAGGGTGACCAGGTTAAAACGATAGGAAACGAAATGTTTTTAGACTAGCAGCAGTGTGAGTGATAAAGCTGATTCTGGCTTTATTTTGAAGCTACGTTAATGCCATTCAAATGGTGTACATGGAGTGAAGCGCGATCGGCAGAATAGAGGGATACTACTGCAGGAATGAGGTAAGAAAGTTTTACCAAAGGGTAAAGTCAACCAGTCAAGGTTATAAACTGCGAACCGAAGCCTGTAAGGATGATCAAGGGAACATCGTAGTAGAGTCACAGTCGTTGCTGAGGATATGGAGAAACCATTTCTGCAGACTGTATACCGGCGCCGAAGAACCAAATTCCGCTGTCAGGCAGAACGAACCATTCAACCCCAATGAAAGGGACGATGAAGATCAACAATTCCGTCCACCCGACCCGGATGAAGTGGGGATTGCCATATCTAAACTGAAATCCAACAAGGCTGCTGGAGCTGACGGCCTACCCGCCGAGCTTTTTAAAGCCGCAGGCGATGATTTGGTTAGGAGCATTCACCAACTCATCTGTAAAATATGGTCGGAGGAAAACATGCCCGATGAATGGAACCTCAGCATTGTTTGCCCGATCCACAAGAAAGGAGACCCCTTTGACTGCGCCAACTATCGGGGGATAAGTCTCCTTAACATCGCCTATAAGATATTATCTGCCATACTGTGTGAACGCCTAAAGCCATTCGTCAACAACTTGGTCAGTCCATACCAGTGTGGCTTTAGGCCAGGAAAGTCCACCATCGACCAAATATTCACACTCCGGCAGATTTTGGAGAAAACCCAGGAGCAACAAATCGATACCCACCACCTGTTCATCGATTTTAAGGCTGCGTATGACAGCATTTATAGAGACGAGCTATACAGAGCAATGTCGAGTTTTGGCATCCCTACCAAACTCGTCCGTCTGTGTAGGATGACGATGGAGAATGCACGCTGCTCCATCAAGGTCGGTAAAGACCTAACCGAGACCTTTGACGTCAAAAAAGGATTCAGACAAGGCGACGCGCTGTCATGCGACTTCTTCAACATCGTTCTTGAGAGAATTGTGCAAAACTCAAACGCCAACACCAGAGGAACAATCTTTCAGAAGTCCGTCCAACTACTCGCATATGCCGACGATATTGACATTATCGGAAGAACGCAGCGTGATGTCAAAGGCGCTTTTGTGAGTATTGCAACGGAGGCCGCGAAGATGGGCTTAGCGGTAAACCAGGGTAAGACCAAATATATGCTGTCAACAAGAAAGGACACCCAACACCGACGTCTCGGTCAGAACGTCACGGCAGACAGATATTACTTTGAGGTAGTTAAAAACTTTGTCTACCTAGGAACCGCTATCAACTCAGACAACGACACCAGCGCTGAAATCAAACGAAGAATAACTGTTGCCAATCGGTGCTTCTTTGGGCTAAGAAAGCAATTGGTAAACAAAGCCCTCTCTCGAACAACCAAGGTAACGCTTTACCAGACCTTAATCGTCCCAGTCCTGCTATATGGCGCGGAGGCATGGACTCTGTCAAAAGCGGGTGAAGCAGCTCTTGGTTGCTTCGAGAGGAAAATTCTTCGGGTGATTTTCGGTCCCGTCTGCATAGATGGTGAGTGGAGGAGGAGATACAACGACGAGCTATACGGGCTGTTCAGCGACATCGACTTAGCCAGAAGAGTGAAGATCCAACGATTGAGATGGCTAGGTCAAGTAGAGCGGATGGAAACCAATGCTCCGGCCCGAAAAGTCTTCGAATCCACCCCCGAGGGACGGCGCAGTGGAGGAAGACCGCGACTCAGGTGGCGCACGCAAGTGGAAAGGGACCTCAACCAACTATGCGTGCGAAACTGGAGACAGCTAGCTAAAGATCGAGCTGGCTGGAGACGCTTGTTGGTTGAGGCCCAGGTCCACCCCGGACTGTAGCGCCACCTTAAGTAAGTAAGTACATGGAGTGTAACGAAACGTATAACTATCGTTAAGTTTTTTAGAGATGACATGGAATTAAATGCAACTGGATTTATTTGTTCTCATAGGAAGCAGTGCTTAAAGCCAGTTTTTGGTTCACTTTTTGCATGACTTGTTCAATATATTCGGCGTTATTCGGCCTCGGTTGGTCTGTCAGCGAGTCTATTCCAATGAGGTCCCATACCAGATACGAGGGGAGAATTTCCTGGAGAACTCGATTCGAGGTCAGACTACTAGAGCGTTGATCTCGACCGATCTCGATGATCACAGTAAGTTAGCACTGACTGGTAGTTAACATAGTTAACATATTTTTTTATAAAATGTTTTTTTATAAATTTCAATTCTGGCGATTATGGCGTCGAAAATTTAAAAATATGGCGATTTTTGGCTATTTTCTCCTTCAAATTTGGCGTTTTCTCCATTTGACCCCAGACAACTCTATCCACAGAAAACGGGTTACCATCGCTCTCCATCTGCAACTACATACAGACGGCAACTCTTTCCACATCTCGAAATGAGTATGGTTCGATGGTGCCACCATGCCATAAACCGCATCAAACAGTCGATTTTTCTGGCGTCCACCATAAAGCTGCTGACCCAAAAATAGGCTTTGCACGAGAACATGATATTTGGCCAAAAGCCAACATTTCCTAGACTCAACTGACGAACTCGTGGCGTTACCTCTGATCGGCTGACTTCATTGCTTCATCATCAGCCTAGGAATGTAAACCCAAAGCCGGGATAACTCTCTAGCGATGTCCAATTCAACTGATCGCCGTTAAATCGACATTTCGCCTTCCACTTGGGCCGCTTTCCTTCAAAAGGGTGTACCCAGACTCAAACCTATCCACGATCTAGTCACCCCTAAAATCTCCTTTCATTTTCGGATCACTGTCACTGAGAATGGTTCCACCGTAACCGATCAGCGATCATTGACCTTCCCCGTCTGAGCGTTGATCGCTATCGTTGATCTTGTCCATCCCTAGCAGCGATCACTGATCTTTCAGACTTCTGAGGAGTTTGTGGATCTCCTGGATCCCGCCTTGTGGTTACCACTCGAATTACCTTCTTCTGCATCACCTACAGTTCACTGATCGTGTCACATGTCCAGTTCATCGGCTGCAGCTCAATTCAGAGAAATAAAAATGCCATGACACCCTCAACCACACGATCAATTATTCCTTTACGTCAATACGATGCAACTTCTCCCAAGCGCTGACTTCACCCCTATATTCAACGACTCGACGTTTCATCTGACAGCGATCGCCAACCACAATCTCGCGACCTTCGTAACAAGGTCGCCGGCCACCCATGCTCATCCCACGAAAATAAAATATCGCATCATTCTCTGATTCCGGCTGATTCTGGTATAATTCAAATCAATCACGTTCTCGGCACATTCGCGCTAGAATTCCACTTTCCACGCGCAGATAAGCCCCGCCAATCAGCCGCGAATAACCCGGTCGCTCTATCTCGCGTGTGACTCACCGCGTCACCGATTCCAAACATCCTCGGTATCCTGCGTCTAATCACCGACCTTCCTTCCTCTCTGTGCCGCTCTAATTAAATCGCCACACGACGACGCGGTAACGTCGTCGAAATTAATTAAAAGTCCCTCCGTCGTGTCGGCCACACGCACAGACGAGCCGACGAGCCGACGAATGTCGAACAATTCAATTTTGTCCGCTTTTTCCCAAGTAAACATCCTCAGACCGGCGATAACCCCGGCCGAGATAACCTTAAGAATTTAATTTATTGCTCAAGCGATTGGCAAAACCGCGTCCCACAGCCTTCTGGAGATCAAGTGGTGGGACGTCCGCAGTCATCGTCGTCGTCGTCGTCGTCGTTGCTGTCGTTGTCATCATCCTTATCGGCCTCGGCGGGTTGTAAATAAGTCAAAAGAAGCATCTCAATGTTCCCCGTCACGTCTGGGCAGGAGATATGAAGGCAACTTGAGCTTTGAAGGCGGTCAAGTGGAAAAGAGAAAACTTTTCAATTTTCCTCTTTGATCCCCGGGTCGGTGGGTCGGAGAGGGGCCAAGTGCCCTAGACGAGCTCCAGCGATGAACCGCACAGCCACTGCGCTGCGGCTTAGCGTTATTTTAAACTTCTGTGTTGTTCCCTGCCAAATGCACCGGAAACCTGAGCACTGCTTAAGAAAACAATGCCACCCAGCGCCCGGCCGTCGTCTTTCCATCATCTCCAGAGCTCCCATCATCCCATCATCGCCGCCATCGTCGTCGTCGTCATGGTCGTGAGAGCGGATAAAGAATATTCCCTCAGTACACGGGAAAGTTTGAGGTTTCTTTCTCTCCGGCTGCACCTAGCGCCTCCCCCGCCTCACGCCAAATTCTCATTAATGGCGGGCCGGGTGGGTGCCGGGGAAACTCTGAATCCACTCGGATGCACACGAATGCGTAAACTTTCCGTTCCCTCGCGAGAGCAAGCAAACGAAAAGTTTCCCTCTGTGCGGTCCAGAGATACTCTCGGTTTTATAATTCAATTTTGTTGAAGGATCCGCCTCTCGGGCTCATTGTTCTGCGGCGTGGTTGTAGTTATTATCCTCGGAGTCCTTTGGACTCTTCGTCTCACTGAAGCGATGTCTTTCCTGCTCCGGTTGCCAGGGGACGACGATTCAAAGGGATTCCAATCGATGAGTCGCCGGGCGCACCGACGACAAGCGGTTATTCATAAATTGACCGAGCCGCATCAAGGGGTTTCATCGATTCACGGCGAGCACTCGCTTGAAATCAAGGACTCGCCGGTCAAATGGATGACTTCTTTGGAAACTGTTTCCGGTTTGAAGGAGGTTCGAGGTTTAAGGGCCGCCAGGAGGAGATGTGTTGGATGCGGTAAATGTGACTGGGTTAGAGTTTCCCATTCCATTTCTCTCCTCCCTTTGTGCTTCGATTTGATTAAATTGTTGTATCTCTGTGGGAGTCGAACCCTGAGCCTATGTATCCACAATCTATGCTCAGACCACTACTTTAAGCCTTTTTGGCATCGACTTCAAGTTCGTTGCACTATGGAGTTTTCACAGTTCACAGTCGTACGGCGTGTCTACTGTACCGAGTGGGGTTCGAACCCAGAATTTTTTGTCACGAGGCCTAAGAACCTCTTCAGAATTGTTAAACACGCTTAGCCGTCTGTTTTGTGAGCGAAAAGAGGTCCCAGATGACACGCTGAAGAACAAAAGTACGTAAAAGACTATTTGTCTGAAGCGGGAGTCGAACCTCAGGCTTGTGTTACCAATGAATAGAAACTTTGTCTGCAGGAAATCCAACTTCGGACCCGTATCCTTCCTCCCAAGACTCCTTTCTTCAATTAGAAGTCGAACCCTGAAGTCTGAATACCGAATAGAAGTTTGCCACAGACTTGTAGAAGTCGAACCCTGGGCTCGTCTTGCCTATCAGGTCATGGAACTGGAACCCTGGGCTCATGTTGCCGAACAGGTGGTAAAAGTCGAACCTTGGAGTTTTCGGAAACGTCGTGGATGTCGAACTCTGGACTTGTGTTGCCGAAAAGAGTTCTCTGAAACGACGTAGAAGTTGAGTCCTGGGCTCGTCTTGCCGAACAGGCCGTGGAAGTCCAACTCTGGGCTCGTGTTGCGGAACAAGAGTTCTCTGAAATGTCGTAGAAGTCGAACCCTCGACTCGTCTTGCCGAACAAGAGTTCTCTGAAACGTCGTGAAAGTCGAACCCTGGGCTCATGTTGCCGCAACAAGTATTCTCACACAAAGTTCTGTCCCATAGAAGTCGAACCCCAAGCCGGGATAACGAACAAAAATTACCCGACCGGGGGTTTGTGTCGAGGGAAGTCGAACCCTGAAATTGTACTGCGGCAGGGAAAATCCCCGCAAATATGTCTCTATGCGATTCGATCCAAGAGCTGCGTTAACGAACAGATGTTCACCGATGAAAGTCGAACTCAGCGATTTTGGGTCTTGTGCGAGTCGAACCCATGACTCTTGCTCCACGAAGGTGATCGGCACTTTCTTCGTCCACGACTTTCGGTGTCAGTTTCCAACTCATTTTAAGAGAACTGTGTGCCCATTGAATGTCGAACCCGAAAGCTTATGTTCATCAATGGAACCCTAGGGAGAGACAAGTGCTTTGGTTTGGAAGCCCAACTGACTGCCCTGCCCAAGCACATCAGTCATCGACCTTCTGCCCCTCAAGTCGTCGGTTCCCCAGATCCAGTGAGACAGATGGCACCAATCACTTTCCTCTCATGTCTGCCTGATCAGCATTTCTTTGACTTTTGACCTTTTGAACGGTTCACAATTGAAAACCCATCATTCCCAGAATCCCGGCTCCACTGATGGACTGAAATCAACCCACTTGCTCTCCACTCGGCAGCGCTTCCAAACTACCCCCGTCAGGATGTTCACCGGTTCACCCGTCTGCGTTGGTTGCCCGTCCCTAAGTGCACAATCAAGTCAAACAAATGATCAGGAATCAGAAACGCATTTGTGTCTGTCCGTCCACTCGACTCCGGGGCCGATTCAGTTGGAAATCAAAACGCCATCCTCTCGGATGCATGGCCATCGCTCTGATGGCGGGTAATTTCTCTTGCTTCGCAGCCCATCACGCGTCCAGCGCGCATTCAATTGGCCAGGGAGGATACGCAGCAGCAAGGAGAAAACGAAGACGAGACGGAATCGTTAATTGAAAATAGTCTCCACGTCGTTTCGAGGAGAAATTATTATTAATCATCGTCGACTTGCCACGGTAGCCCCAGTCCGAGATGGACGCCGGCAATTGGTGGCATTATGTGGTTTCACTTCGCAGATACTCGCCTGGCTTGTGTATCGCTCAAGCTGTTTGTGGCACTCGTTCGATTGAACAAATTGCATATTGCTTTGGAAATTAATGTAAATTGATTTATGACGGGCCATGATATCGGCTGGCCAGTAAACAGACGCTGTCGGGCGCTGGGGTGCTGGGTGATGGTGCGAGCAGCGCTGGCAAACCGACGACGACGGTGGTGGTCTGACTTGAAGGACATCGCATCGGGGTGTGTTCGCTGGATTGTAATGCAATTAGACTCGATAACAGACAAAAATTTGTGAAACAACATCATTAGAACGCAATCGAACGGCGGCGATGAAGTGGTTGTGTGGTGAGTGCTTTTGGGATGTTGCCAGTTTCGGTGAAGCAAGTGATCTGCGAGATTGATTGGGATGATCAGTCTGTTTGAAGAGGTCTCAGGTGGGGCGGGAGGCGTGAGATAATTGGGGAAACAAGTCCAGGCCAAGACACGCATTTCATTTCCTCACAAGGCGTATGCCAGACCATTCTGCGGGCAATGCAGACTACATCAGAGTATGTAGCGGGGGTTCGAACCCGATGTTTCTGCATAGAAAGCCGGCCTACAGCCAGTTGCGTAGCCAGAAACTTTTCATGCAACCACACGGAGGAGGTGCATTTGAGGATTTTGTGTCAAATGCATGTTCACCAGGAAAAGGAAAATCCCGATATTAGCTCCTCTCAATTGGATGCACTGTAGCAGCAGTGTTCGGGTTATCGGTGCAACACCTTTCACCGTAGGCGTTGGACTCCCTCAAGGCTGTGTCTTGTCACCGCTCCTTTTCATTATATATATGAATTGGATTGAATGTTGCAGCGCAGCCGAGGTGTCGAAGTTTCACATTGGGAGAGGGTATCAGGTCAGCTCTTTACAGACTGGAGACGAAAATCCAGCGCGCACTCGACAGGTCTGTGACCGTTTGTGCAGATGCTGGGCTGAAGGTCAGTGTGGACAATTCAGAGGCTGTGATCATTTCCAGAAGGCCTGTTCTGTGCACCTTACATGTGAGTGGAGTCCCATTGAAGCAGTTGGAGAAGTTCAAGTAAGTTCAAGTTTATATCGCGGCCTTTCCCGCGTGTGATGGGAGGAGTAATGCTGAGCTTCTTCTAGGATTGACCAAAAAGATCTGGAATCAGAAATGCAGAGCTGGGTGTCAAAGCCAAGTTAGTGGTTTTCAACTCACAACTTCAATTTCTGCCAACTCTCACCTATGGTCATGAAATAATGACCAAAAGAATAAGACCGCGAATACATGCTGCCGAGATGAGATTTTTTGTGGAAGTTACTCGCCGGGATAGAGTAAGAAATACGGCAATAGGCGGGGAACTCAATGTGGAGCAGCTACTTCTTCGAACAGAAAGAGCTATGATTCAATGGTTTGGGCACGTGGCACGAATGTCTCCATAATCCCGTCTTCCGAGGCGTGCCTTAAATGGCACTCAATAATGAGGATGGACGAGATGGTTGGAGTCCAAAAACTCGCTTACGTGCGCCTAGGCACAATAGATGAGTTAGAGTTAGAGTCGATGGCAGAGGATCGAGTGGCCGTGCTTAACGCCCGCAATCCATTTAGTTGATCATGCGGGTCAGAAAATGATGATGGTGATGATGAAGTAGGATGGTACCTCACTCACACTAAAAACGAAGACCTGAACATCATTCGTAACTATCCTCGAAAAAGGAGGCTGCTGTCTATGCCTACAAAAAGACCTTCGGAAAAAGATGGGGCTTGCAACTGTACATCGTCATAGCAATCATCAGACCCATTACAACCAATGGGAACCTAATCTGTATGGCTGCTAGCAACACAAAAATCTAGATGAACATGCTCAACAAAGTACAAAGTTTGGCATGTATCTACACAACAGGAACTATATCTAAGAAACACGCCGCAAGCTCTTTCCTCACAAGAGACTGCCCCGTAAAAAGCGCCCTCAGACAAAGGGAGTCCTCTTTGTGGAAGCAAGCCAACCAGTGACATGGAGTTATGTTTAAAATAGTAAATGATGTGAGCAGGAACCATGATTCAAATAACCTCACAGCTTCGACCGACTGTAGAGGTTCTTGTACGTGATGTTAAAGAGACTTATCCGTCGGCAGTTGCCCAGTCAAAGGGCTCTTCTTTCTTGTGTATCGGCAAACGATACTCATATTCCACTCCTCGCGCATGCTTTCTTTAGACCAGTTGAACTGGTTCATGCGCCTTGCCAGATCATCTTCAGCTGCCTCAAAGATTTTAGCTGACACACCGTCCCACAGACAGCTGCTTTGATAGACTTCAGTCTTCATATTGGTATATTGACCTCGTCTAAGTCTGGGGAACGGAAACGACTGAGACGAGTGGACTTCTTCGCCGTTGGATCGAAAATTACCACGGTACTCCTCAAGAGAGCCCCTGGCAATAGAGAAAGCAGCCGAGCACTTACAAGAAAACGATATCCCACTACTGCATATAACCATTTCTGTAGACAGCTAGACTGCACTGCCGTCTATAGGATCCTGTACAGTGAAATCAAAGGCTGTCGTGAACTTTTGACGACTCTCTGAGGTCCATTAGACACGACATGGTCAAAGTGTTCTGGGTTGCGGTCCGGAAGGCATAAAAGAGCGAAGTTATGATCTGAAATGGACATCAGCGTGGCGGACACATCACTGTAACCACTGATCAGTGCATTATGGCGGATCATACATGATTGTCTTGGTTTGCAGGAATCCACTGTCAAACGACAAGATCAGACCTTAATAACAGCAAAATAATGAAGCTCCTGGCGTTAGACGGTCGGGACAAGGCTCCGGCAACTGAACCAGTAATCTAGCCATCTCTGCCGGAGTGACAGGCGACGAGGTGGAAACCGAAACGACCATAGATTCCTCACAGAAGCCGCTGGCAGAACGAACACAGATATATCGGATCTTTTAAAATTCATAAAGAGCTCGGGATGATTTCAATTACCACACGACATGACATTTCAGAAGAATTATACTCCACAAAATAATGTGATTCACAATGGACCCCATGGCATCCGAGTGCAAGAGATGGTCAAGCAACACACTAAACTGCCAAAACCTAACCTGTGCCAAATGGAAGTTGAACAGAACTCCTCTAAAAGGACTTGGTGGCCGGGAGTTGGATCCTGACTTCCTGTTCTGAAGAAAAGTCCTCCAAATGGACCTAGAACCGAGTGGGAGTCAAACCTTAAGCGAACACTGCGCTCCTGTAACTGAAAAGAAGAGTCGAACCCTGAGCTCCTGTAACAGAGCAGAAGTCCTCTCAAAAAGACTCGGTGGCCAGAAGTCGAATCCTGAGCTCCTACAACTGGACAGAAGTCCCCCCAACTGGACCTTGTATCGAGTTGGAGTCAAAGCCTGAGGTCTTGTAATTAACAGAAGTCCCCAAGTGCACCTTTTACCGAGTGTGAGTCGAACCCTGAGCTCCTGTAACAGAGCAGGAGTCCTCTAAAGAGGCTTGGTGGCCGCGATTCGAACCCTGAGCTCCTGCAACTGAACAGTTGTCCCCTCAATGGACTTGTACCGAGTGAGAGTCGAACCCTGAGCTCATGAACCTTCAAATGGAAAACCCAAATTATTTCCAATCCTTAACTCTCCGTTGTGTTCCCGAAAAGAACTTCACGTCCGCTGGCACTGCTCGTCGTTGCAAGAGAAATTCCAAAAACCTAACAGACCGAAGTAAATAATTGGATTTTCGTTCGATTTCCATCACGTCACCCCCGTCAGGCAGCTGCTGTGTGGGTAGGCCCCCGCTCCTACAGTTGCACGCTTCAAACTTCAGTCAAAGCACCTTTCCGTCTAAAAATATCTCAACTCGAGTCAGCTCTCTTCAACTCCAACTGAGCACAGTACTGTGTACACTCCCCGTCGTATCTGTAGTGTATAATCGGTTTCATTATTTACACAACCGATGGACATTACTGGCGTCGTCGAACGCCCAATATTTCAATCGTTTTTTTCCGGGCCCGTTTCGAACCATAACATCTGCCTTTACCTTTCCATCATCGCCCTGAGTGCGGCATGGCGAGTGTGTGTGTGTTTACTCAAGTCGAATGCTCGACGGTCTGGGCGAACACAGCGCACACGCAACGAAACGTACCCACAAATAGATTCCCCATCAGATACACTGTATCTTATCTGGAACGAGCATACCTGCTGCTTCTGTTGCCGCTGCACACGCACATGTGTGCAAGGCATCATAATCCGTGAGATACAGATTACGTGAGGTGATCCTTTCTCTCCTATCGCCGGGGTCCCTACGCATCGATCGAATCGAATGTTTTGGCTGCGAGAAACCAAAACAAATAATTACAAGAGATCTCACACGATGATGTGTGTCGTTCTGTGTCGTTCCCGGTGTCCCTGCCGATACAAAAGCGACTGTGATTGGGTTTTCTTTTTTTTTTCTTGTGAAACCCGATACACAAGCCTGGCTTGATGGCTCAGGGGTTTCTCATTGTCGTGCTGCAGTGACGTGGTAATTTGTTAGAGGATCTCTCTCCCTGTGCTCTGCACATTAATGTCAACCGAAGATTCAGTGCCGATGCTGGCGCGATAAGAACCCACGAAACTTGTCTCAGGGCTCGGTTCGAGTTTCTGCTTCTCCGATTGCATCCTGAGCGAGGAGCCCTCATCGTGGTTATGACTGCGGATGGGGACAACAAAACAAAAATCGACGACGGCTATCTCGGAAATACATCTCTCTCTCGAGCTGAATCGATGCAGCTGAACTGCAGCTTGACGGCGCGTCGTCTTTGGCCGTCATATCGTCGTAAGCACTTCTCAAGAAGTGTTCGTGACAAATTTTCAAAAAAAAAACAAAACGAATCCCTTGGCAACCCACGACGATAAGCAGCCCAAACGACTTATGGACTTCGAGGACCGATCGAATGATGGGGTAACTGCCGGACTCCTTAGCCTCCCGCTCCCCCGGCGTCACTCGAGTGCACTTTGATTTATTTATGTGAGCTCGACGACGACGACGACGACGCTGTCTGCAGCGCGCAGAGCCTTGTAATTCATTTAAGTCGAAGCAGATCCAATCGGACGATATGGCCGGCCGTATCTACAAGTGTTATTTATGTTTGCCTATGCGACGACTTGCCACGGTGGACAGTTGGTGATTAGATTGATACGCGATGATATACAGGACGGGCTCTCGCAGTTAGTCAGCAGCTCGAAGCTCCTCTGATAAGGCGCTTCCCTAGTCACTGGTCTCGTGAAGCGCGTACTCTTGAGTTATGGCGTTAAGATTGCTGTGCGCCAGCGTAAGTGATGTCGTACATAAATTGTTTCATTGTCTCTGCCGGGTAATGGCTGTGTTCTTTTGGGGTTAGCATAGATTCAATCATCGATCGGGGGATGGGGGAGATTCCGAGCAGATAGTGCCAAACCATTGACAGCTAGGGAATTTCAAAATTTACTAGTTCCGTTCCGTGAACTCCCGAAAAAAAAAGAAAATCTTGTCTTATCTTGTGATCGGTTTGTATTTGATTATGATTACGCTTGACATGCTGTTTGATATGCATGACAGCAGGACGTGGCAGTTGCTGGGAATCGGATTCGTTCATCGGTCGATCGGCTCCTACGTGACTGGGTGGCGATGTGTCGCATTTGAGGAAACGGGGCCATGCCATGCCGCCGGAGAAGGGTGATGCAATGCAATGGCATTTGAAATTTGAAGAAAATTCAATTTGTTATGCTCTGGCTATCCGACGAAATGTGGAATTTATTGAGCCCCTATTGTGATCAGCAAGAGTGAATTGGTTTCGTTGACAGCTTCTCTGGTGAAGGGTGTACTGAGTTGATTAGGAAATGAGTCCCCTGATCGGTAGATCAGTGATCGCCATATTCCCCAGCGTGTTCCAGAAGACGCCTGAGTGATCTGCCGGATGCAAAGACGTTGGAAGAGAGCAAACCGTCCATGTTCTGGCCATCGTTGCAGACAACTGAGATCGAAGACCTGGCAGATCACCTATAATTAGTGCTCCTAGGCAACAAACAGACCTCAAATCCTAAACAAGTCTTAAGCTGGGGCAACATAAACGACTAGAACGTTCAAAAGGACTGAACGTCAAAAAATGTAGTAAATCCTTCTGAATTTACCCAAATTCTAAGTTCAATGAAGCTTGATGGTATAAAATCGACAGACGCTCAATCGACATGCATCCTATTTTCTATCTTTCTTCAAAAAATGGGTAACTTACTTCTTACTTATCAGGCAGACGAACCATGAAGGGTCTGAGCCTGAGCAATTGCTGCCTTCCATCGGTGACGGTCCTGGGCACGCTGCTTCCAGTCATCAAGGCCAAGCTGTCTTGCTTCCGCGATGACTTGGTCTTTATACCGGAGGTTCGGTCTTCCTCTCCTTCTCGAACCAGGAGGCTCGGATTCGAAGACCCTCTTTGCTGGAGCGTTGTTGTCCATTCGCTCGATGTGGCCGAGCCAGTGTAGTCGACGGATTTTTGCCTTCCGGACTACATCCACATCCTCGTACAGCTCGTAGAGTTCGCGGTTGTGTCTTCTCCTCCATTCGCCTTCCTCGCAGACGGGACCATATATCCGACGTAGAATTTTTCTTTCGAAGGCACCAAGAATCAGCTCTGCAGCCTTATTTATTGTCCAGCTTTCGGCTCCATAAAGTATTACTGGCAGGATAAGGGTTTTGTAGAGCATGACTTTGGTCCTTCGAGTCAGGAGTTTCGAGCCCAGTTGTTTTGACAGACCGAAGTAGCATCGGTTGCCAAGGGCGATTCTACGTCGGATCTCCACTACGATGTCATTCGTGGAGTTTACATTTGCCCCGAGGTAGACAAACTCCTTTACTACCTCGAAATTGTAGCTGTCGATTGTAACGTTTTGGCCTAGGTGGTGTGCGGCGGATCGTTGTTTGCTCGACAGCATATATTTTGTTTTGTCAAAAAAAAAATGGGTAACACTGATTCCAATAATAATGTCCGTGAATTTTACTGCTTACTGGTTACCCGTGTCGTTGTGACTATGTGCGTCGACACCAACGCACTTGAACTTCGACGTCATGCGTTCGATCCCTGCTCTTTCTCTTTGCGTGGCGCTCCAGTTCGATGTGAACCTGGGCCCCAGTCAGCATTCGTCTCCAACTAGCACGATCTTGGGCTAGGCGCCTCCATTTGATGAATAAGATCTCTTAATAGCTGGCTGCACCAGCCCTCAGGGTTGGCCTTGAAGACGAAGTATTCATTTGACTAGGCCAAAGTCGTCGTGTAGCTCGTTGAGTTCGTCGTTCAATCTTCTCCTCCAAGTAGCTTCTTCGTAAACGGGGCCGAATATGATTCCCTCCGATGCGACCAAGCATCTCTATGAAAGCCTTATATAGAGACGGCTTGGTTTGTCGAGAGATAGCTTTGTTTTTCAATTGCCGTCCAAGTCCATTGATACAGCAGCAGATCGTATCTCTAGTGATGACGTCTGAGTTACGCACGATATTCCAGAGAATTATGTTGAAAAATTCGCATAAGACTGCATGGCAGACTTTTTTGACATCAAAGGTTTCGGTAATATGCTTACCGACCTTGACGAATGAGATTTGCAGTGATTCCAAAACTAGACAGTGCGTTGTAAAGGTCTTCTCTCGCGGTCTTAAAGTCTATGAATAGAGGGTGGGTATCGACTTGAAACTCCTGGGTCTTTCACATGATTTGCCGTTTTTTTTTTTATAATTTGCGCGTGCTCAAGGGGTTATTAATAGCCTTAATTGTCCGGGATCAAGACACAGCACGGGCCGAAGGTATAGATTGAGAGAAAGGAGGTACCTGTGCACATTGGTCTTAAACATCTGCGGATTGTAATCTATGGGGAATATTGAGCTGGGAAGAGCATTCCATATTCGTGTGGTTCGGCTAAAAAACGACTCTAAATTTTACTGTGCGTCCGAAAGCAGGCTTAAGGGTAAACTGATGTGCATTCCTAGCAATTGCATTCCTAACGTGTATTGCGGGTCAATTCAAGGAGAGGAGGAATGCAGTTGGCTAGCTCACTTGAGCATCGTTTGTTGAAATTACGATAAAACACGGACAAAGAAGACACGGTACGTCGATGTTCGAGCGAATCTAATGAACCCGCGATATCGTTGTCTCCTATAAGTTATATTGCTCGCTTTTCGATTCTATCAAGTAGGTGCAAGGTGGTCTTGGGGGCACTAGACCAGATATGAGCGTTGTACTCAAGCTTAGGGCGAATATACCCCTTATAGGTTAAAGCCAAATCAGAGAGGGTGAAGTATTTCTTGCATCGATTAAGGAAACCTAAACATTTCGCAGCATTTTTGGCGACCTCGAATATGTGATCGTTCCAACTAAGTGTTGTATTGATGTACATACCGAGGATGGAAAGTTTTCCGGTTTCGTCGATACAAGCGCCATTCATGGATAATGTTCGCTTCAGACACAGCAGATAGCATTGAGTTTTGGAACCATTGAATTCCACTCTGTTGTTCTTACCCCAGCTATGTATGCTGTCCAGATCTAAATTCAATGTGCTTGACATACGCTGCCGTTCCAATATTACGTCCGAAGGGCAGGGTAGTGAATTTTAGAACGAATACGAAAAGCTGAGGGTGCTGTCATCAGCGAAGGAGTGGATTGGATTAGAAGTGGCAGACAGGAGATCATTTATAAAAATGAGAAAGAGTGTCGGAGACAGAACAGAGCCTTGAGGGACACCATCATTTATTTTGTGAATATCAGACTTGAAACCATCCAAAACAACTTGGATTGAACGGTTTGAAAGGTAGTTTCTAATCCATAGAAGCAGAGATTCATCAACAACATAAGCACGCATTTTCGACCAAAGAGCTTGATGCCAAACTCTGTCAAATGCTTTAGAAATATCAAGCGCAACTATCTTGCTTTCGCCTGTAGATTGGTTCCACTTTTCGGTGAGATAAGCTATCAAATCACCGGTGGGCCTGTTGCTGCGGAAGCCGTAATGTGAATATTGACAAATTATGCTGTTGGCGTATTTATTAGAGTCTCAGTCGATACTGAGAATATGGCAAGATCACCACTCTCGACTGCTAAACACCGATGAGGATCAGAATACCGCTGCCAGACACAATGTTCCACTCAATCGGTGACAGACAAGAATTCCGTCCCCCACATCACAACCGGAATAGGGACTGGTCATTTCAAAGGTGGTGTTTGTCTGAATTTGGTAGAATTCATGCGAGATTCGCCAACGTTCCACATTAGGTCCCAGTATCTTACTTCCTGTTCAAGAGGACGCGTCTGTCAAGCTTTCACATACTCCCAAGCTCATCTCAGACTTACTCTTTGTCTACATTTGGATATTTGCGCCTCTTAACATTCAATTTGAGAAAAAATTTGTCTGAGATTCCAAAAGGTTCCACTACGAGTCCCACGCTCTTACTTCCGTTTCAAACAAAAAATCTGTCTGTGGAATGTGAGATGACTTAAGAATCTACCTTTC
Organism: Eristalis arbustorum; assembly: GCA_916610145.1. NCBI lineage: Eukaryota > Metazoa > Arthropoda > Insecta > Diptera > Syrphidae > Eristalis > Eristalis arbustorum. The sequence goes on along the minus strand of OU744318.1, from coordinate 63,180,817 downwards.
ATCTGAAAATTGACAGACTTGATTTCAATATTCTGTACGAGGACACAACGAGCTTGAGCAACAATTCATACAATATACTGCATGATTCCCATTTCCGTCCCCTTCTCTTGACGTCAATTCAAAGGGAAAACTGAAAACGTAATTTGCCAGCGGTCACGCTTCAAAATCATTGGCTTATCTCAACGCTTAGACCGCAGTCCCCAACTTCATAATTCGGTGTCGCTCCCCAAACACAGCATCCTCCGCAGACACTTCCTCTGGACGCTCATCTAAATCAATTACAAAAGATACCATCAAGCTATCCCCCCTGGGACATGTCTCGTCCACATCCACATCCACATCCACTTTCTAATGAGCCCGTGCCCAGAGGAACAAAACCCCCTTCCGTTCGCATTGAAAGGAGCACCACCAGCTTCGTTTATGTGTCACACAGTCGTCATTTCAAATTAATTGCAACTTGCCAGCACAGAGCGCACGCACAACAGTGCCCCTCATTAAACATTTCATTTGCAAACGGCAAACAGAAACACACACAGCACAGCACACCACAGACTTCCCCTCAATTCGAGTCCATTCAAGGGAAAATTTGTTTTCCATCCGCCTCTCCAGACATTCAGTGAATTCCAAAAGGAAACCAAACACTCGGCCAGCATCTCGCCTGAGAGCAAACACTGCAAAACGCTCTGTCGTCCGTCATTTCATTTTCATTTTCAATTCATTTTTATTTACCAATTCATGAAAAACTTACATACTAGACAAAAATGCTTAAAACTAGTTAAACGAACAGTGTTACTATATTAACTTACTGGCCCTAGGCGGGCACTCTAAGCTAAACTTAAACTTACACTATGTCTTTCGACTTAAACTCATATTTTATTTGATTAATAATTAATACTATCTGTACAACTAAGGATTAAGAAAAATTAGTAAAAAAAAAACTTAATTACAGAACGGCTTTTTGGTTAAAACTTACATACTAACTTACATACTACCTTAAAATAACTTAAACTACCTTAAACTAACTTACATATGTATACACATGTGTATATATCTTTATACACATGTATATACACATGCAGTGAAATGTACAATAGTATATACATCAGTACACACAAATGTACATGTGTATATACTTAATTTTTTTTTTTTTTTTTTTTTTTTTTTTTTTTTTTTTATTTGTTATTATTTACATATATACAGCTTACTGACTACCTTAAAACTACCCTACGATAAGTGAGTCGGCCATAGGTTGCGGTTTCTAGATTTGCATCTAATTCACCGCAAGACGGAGACCGACTGCGCCCCATAAGGGGGTACGCACTACCCTTTCTACCCAGGGTCTAGAGGGTTCGACGCTGGAGTTCTTTCGCTCCCCAGCCACCAGAACTTTTGGTGTTGCTTAGCAACATCCCTTATATCCCGCCTCGATACCGCTGTACTAAACCGGAGGAGACCCTCCTCAGCTCGTTGTGCGACGGAGCGGTCGTGGTTGAGTCGCCCATCCACAGTTGACCTGGCGATGTGGTAGATGAGCGGTACCGCATTTATGTCTTGTATCAGACTGCACTTGTCTAAATGGAGAAAAGCTTCTGGGGGGACGAATCCGTTATGACGTACCCTTTCGTGGTATTGTGGGTTGGGGTAGTAAGCCCCGGCGATCAGGTTATTGTCCGAGTTCATCGCTCTCGCAGTGTGACCTCGAATCAATTTCACCAGGAAATTGTCCACTCGTATCAGGTTGGCCCTGTTGTATAAGACCTCATTGGAGTAGAATTTTATGTACTGGGACTCTGGTGTTCTGTAAAGGCTAAGGCAAGCTCTAAGACAAGCCCTCTCAAACACCCGAATCTTTTCCATCAAGCTTGCACTCACGTTGAACCACACGGGACAACCATAGGTGAGCATTGGCCGTATGAGGGCCATGTAGCAGATTACCTTTACCCTTGCATCGAGTTGGCTGTTGTAAAACAGTCTCTTTGTAAGGGCGAAAGCGCCTCGGGCTCTGGCTAGAGCAGCATCTACATGTTTGTTAAAATATAGATACTGATCTAGCCAGATCCCCAGGTATCTGACTACATTCCTTTGCGCCAGTGGTTGCCCTTGCCGTCCAACAATTGAGAACTTTCGCCAATTCTTTTTCGTATCCGCCGAAGCCTTATACAACGGCGTCCTGAAAAGGATGGTTTCCGACTTCTGAAAGTTGATATTCAACTTCCAGTCATCGCAATCTCTCATGAATGAGTCGAAGTCACCTTGCGTGAGCGTAGTGATGTCCTCGATCTTTTTGCCTGATCTGTACACGATCAAGTCGTCGGCATACGCAATTGCGTGAGGAAGAGAACTTATTAGATCGCTCAAGAAAATGTTGAACAGGATCGGCGAATTAACGGCCCCCTGTTGGAGACCATTTTTAATTTCAAAAGTACCTGTAGAGGTCACGTTGCCATTCTTGACCACGAACCGCCTACCGGTAAGCATGTTATACAGTAGGTACAGTAGTGGTTTACTAATGCCTAGCCGATTGAGCTTATAGTAAAGACCTTCTAACCATACGGTGTCGAAGGCCTTCTCCAGGTCAATCAAGCAGGCGCCCGTGCATTGTTTCTTGCTCTTATTCCATTGGATATCCGACACCAGTTTCGACGCGGCATGAATAGTGTCATGCCCCGCTCTGAAACTGAATTGGTTATCCGGAATTATATTTTTGTCCTCTGTCCAGTTGATCAGAGCTCTATTTACCACCTTCTCGAATACCTTGCTGATGTTCGGAAGGAGACTAATTGACCGGAGGTTGCACGGATTCGAAGAATCTTTTCCTCGCTTGGATATGGGTTGTACAATCGCAGTTTTCCAATGCTCAGGATAATGTGCATTATTCAGAGCATTGTTAAAAAGGATTGTGTACATAGTGACCACTTCCAGAGGAAGATGTCTTAGCACAATGTTGGAGATCCCGTCGATTCCAACTGACTTTTTCTTCTTTATTGATGCGAAGACCGTTTGAAGATTTGCCTTCGAAATGAACGGGGGATGAACCCCTTCGTCGGCGATGACATTGTCTGCCATGTTTTCGTCATTGAACTGGACAAAGCCGATGTTCTCAGATCGCCATTGCTGCAGCTCTTCTCGAAGTTGAGAGTTGCTAGCTTGCACGCTGTTTTCCAGGTCGTGGTTCGGGCGAACACTCACGTTCACCTTGTACACTTCTTGGAAAACTGCGCCTAGAACTTCAACTTTTTCTTGCGGATCTTCGACCACAAAGAAGTCATCGTCGAGTACGGCGTTATTGGGATCAATACCCACTGTAGTCAGTATCTGTTCATTGTCCGTCGTCCTGGGAAGCTTAAGCCACGGAAGATCGCTATTTTTCTTTCGGAAGAATTTGTTAATTTGTGGAAACATACTCGGGTTGTTAGATCTAACAGCCCGAATCTTAGTGTTCCAGTACGTGTTTACAGAAACTCTGTAATTTTGCACAATTAACGTCTGTACATTCTTAATGAGCGATTTCAGTGTCCTAACTTCCTCGCTGCGTCTGTCAGTAAACCGCCTGTACAAGGTTTTTAATCTTGACAGGAGTCTACTTTTTTGTTGGTGTAGTGCGTCAATTGTCGCATTGCGGTACAAGCTTTCGTTGTTAGTTCGTGTATACCGTGGTATCGTACTGTCCATAGTTCGTTTTATTGTCTCGTCCAATTGAATTAGATACATGTCAATCTCTTCGTTTGACAAGTTTCTATTGGACGGAATGTGGAGCGCATTTGAAGAGAGTGCTCGAGTCATTTGTCGGGAGAAGCGTGGCCAACGCGCCCTACTGTAATTGTAGGTGTGCGTTTGGACAAACTCTCCTAATTGCGCAATGTCGTTGGGGATCTTGAATTCGGCACTGAGTCCGCAATGGTCACTGAGATACACGAAAGTGTTCAAACAGTTTACCGTTTGTGAGTTTGTGTCTGTCAGCTGCAGTCTTGCGTCAAACAGCAGGAGATCCAAGAACGACCCGCTTCTAGGGAAGGACGAGATCTCTGTTGCTTTCAGTTCGAGTCTATACTCGACACTGTGCAAGCAAAACCAGCTGTAAAGCATGTCCCCTCTGTCGTTGGAATCTGTGTTTCCCCAATATCCATGACGGGCATTTAAGTCCCCGGCCAAAATAAAATAGTTCTCTTCCGAGTCCAGACTTAGACACCGAAAGAGTGAATCGAGCTCTGATATAGTAGTTCTGGAACTGAAGGAGCCAGAGGAGTAGACCGACACCGCAAATAGCTTCCTCCCGCTACGGAGAGAAATGCAAACGATGCAGGCCTCCAACACCTGAAACCGTCGCACCTCACTACTGTATACTACTTTGTGTTTGATATTATTCTTAATGAAGATCGCAACACCGCCTCCACCATTGGAGTTAGGCCGGTCTCTTCTAATAATATTATATTTGCTGTGCTCCAAAATGCCTCTCTGGGTTAGCTTAGTTTCGCTAATCAGACATAGCTCTGGGCTTTGATCGTCCAACAATCGATATAGCTCATTTTTTCGTGGGACCCCTATCAATGAATTTGCATTCACTGCAAGGATCTTAAAAGTGCTCTCCGTCTGCGCAGCCATTAGGACTGGTGACGTGCTGGGTTCTGCAGGAGCGCCAGAATTTTAGCAACCTGCTCCTCTAACCGATCCATACGCCTTTCGATGGACGATTTCCAGTCGGGCGTAGGCTCGTGTGCTTTTGGCACTGAGGGTTGCGGTACCATAGGTACTTGCTGCTTTGCCGTCCTCCCCATGCCGGACGCCATTTGGGCGAAAGTCACATTGGGGGTGACGGGTATGGCTGCCCCGAGTGGATTTTTCACTGGGGGCTGCTTCTGCAGAACCGCTTTTGCTTTCCGCTCTTGGAACTTAGGGCAGCCCCGATAACTAGCGGTGTGCCCCGCGTTCCCGCAGAGTACGCACTTAAGCTGACTTTTGTCAGTTGAACCCTCTTTCCCCAGCGGGCAATCCTCCGATATGTGGTTTTCACTGCACTTGACGCATCGAGGCTGCATTTGGCAGTTCGACGCAGCGTGCCCGAACCTTTGGCAGCGAACACATTGAATAATGCCATCGCGCCGTCTTATGCTTTCCCAAACGCAATGCCGGTAGTCTAAGAATTCAATTTTCTTTAACTCGTCGACTTTGCTTGTGGGTGACAGCTGTACTACATACATTGGTAGTTTCCGCCCCTCTCTCCTTGCCTTAGCTGTGGTGAAGGGCTTGACCCCGACGATCTCGACACCGTCGCACTCTTGCTCTTTGAGCATTTGGAAGACCCTCTCCGCTTCAATCAGCGTGGGGATCTTTAAAAGCATTGCCTTACACTTCTCATTTTTGGGAGTGTATGAGAAAAACTCCAGTGTCGAAATCTTAAGACACCCTATAACTTTGTTGTATTGGTCCACCGTCTTGCAGTGCACCGAATATTTTTCAAAACCTTTATTTTTTTTAATGAAAAAATTGCCACTACCTATGGCCTCCTTACATACCTTGGCAGTTTGTTCTACATCTGGCTTGTACAGATTTATGGGTGGCACTCTCTCCTTTTTTTGTGGCCGCTGCTGTTGCTGATGAACTGCTGGCTGTTGTTGTTGCTGCTGCTGTTGGTCTGTTGTCCTCTGCTTCTGCTTCTGCTTTTCTCTATTTATTGGCAGTTGCTGCTGTTGCGGTGTAAGATGTTGTTGCGTTGCTGGATGCTGCTGCGTTGCTGGATGTTGCTGCGTTGCTGGATGTTGCTGCGACGCAACTTTATTATTTTTGGTTGCTGTCAGCCGCTGTTTTTGTTGTGCAGCTAGCTGATGTTCCGCTGCTGTCATCTGTTGTTGCTGATCAGCTCTCATTTTCTTCTGATGTTTTTGTTGTTGTTCCAGCGCTCGCCTGGCGAGTGTACTGGCTCTTAGCACTCTGATTTCGGCGAGTAGACGATTTTTTTTCTCCTCAATGTCTTTTACTTCGTTTTCTTTAGAGCGAAGTACTCTCTCTACTTCATCTTCCGTGTCCGAGGCTAACGATTCGAAACTGTTGCTGCTGACAGCGAACAGTCCTTCCCCTCCATCGGACACGTAGTGAACACACTCCTCTTCATCCGTCTCGGCTGTTGCAGTTACTACCGTCTTCGCGGCTTCACTCATCTCATCCTCCTGCCGCCCCTCGGCAGATGCCTTGGTGTCACGGCGTTTCGCACTTTTTGGAGAAGATTTATTTCTTCTCCTCTTCGCAGTACCCTCTTCGGGCACCGTTGGTTGGTGGCGTGATGCTTCAGCCACCGGTTGTTGGTTCCCGCAGTCCGCTTCTAGGCGAGCGGACTGCCCCTTCTCCTCCATGCTTTGCACTCCACTACTTTCCTGTGCAATATGCAGTAGATGGAAAGCGCGAACAGAGAAAAAAAAAAAAATAGTGTGTCTGGACTGAGTTTCGAACTCAGCACCAGCTGGATTGCGGGTCTATGCTCTAGGCTCCCGGCTACGCGCTTGTTGCGGATCCTCGCGTCACTTTTACACTTTCACTGTCTTAAATGATATCAGATGACTTTTTTTATGGAAACACTTCTGCACAGTTCAACGGTCCGTGAACGACTGACTGACTCTGTCGTCCGTCGTCGGTTGGCTATGGCCGGCCGTGAGGAAGGAACGAGAGTGTCCGGTGCACTTGGCCAGTGTTGCATAGCCGCCTCCAAGTGACTACCTGACACAGCAGCCCGGCCTGAATAGCCAGGGCACTCTCAATCGGTTTCTGCTGAGGAACTGACGTGAGACGCAACAAAGGAGGACAATCACAACACAACTGCCTGCCGTTGCCTCGTCTCGATGGCTCGAATTGCGCGACTGCATGTTCGAGGTGAGATATTGTTCGCCATCACGAGCAGCCCCGGCGTCCGTGGACGCCGACGAAACCCTAGGGGTAATGGATATTCAGCGAGAGAGCGAGGGACTGTAAAGATTGTCACTGCGTGGCAATAAATCAGGGTCCAGTTGCGAGGCATTATGGGCGTCTCTCGCTGGTTTCGTGTATTGTATTGGATTTCTGGAAATCTCCGCATGCGGGAGACGAACACGGCGACGGAGACTGGAGTGAGGACAATAAACCCAAATGGGTGGTTGCACGGAGTGTGTGTGAATGTTTTTAAATATTCAAAGATCAAGGATGGACGGGATGGCTGGTTACCTGTGGCTGGGTGTAGGTGATGGATCAATTTACTGCTTCGTCGTCACCGGTCAGGTGGGCAGTGAATTGTTTGACAGAGTCGTTAAGAGTTTAACTAACATCGTCGTCCAGTTCTGGGAATCGAGTCCAGCGACTACTTGGGAGATGGGTGACTTGATGAAGAGATATAACCCGGGGTTGGCCGTCTCGAAGCAGGTGCTGTGCAACTTGACATTCCTTGGACACGGGGAATGGGGATCGTGTGGTGAATGCGAATCCGTTGAAATTTTGTGGAAAGCCATCGGATGGGAATCTAAATCATGCAGGGTTCCAGTGTGGGTCCTAGACTCTTTTTAATTTTATTAAAAAATGCGATCAATTCACAGAATATCATGTTTTGTGATGGGGGTACGTAAAAACTGAGTACAAGTGAGATTTTGACGTAAAAACTGAATTCAGGGGGGATTTTGGTTGGCATGCCGCAGGGCTTCAACTATGGTCCCTTGCTTTTAAGTGACTCTGGTGTTGCTTCTGGGATGTGGAGAGAGATGTCGTGTGCTGACTGCGAATTCGTGATAAAGAATAAAAGAGGCATTAGGTGGCATGCCACAGGTTTCCAGCAGTGGTCCCAAGCTCTTATGTTCCAAAGTCATGCGTAATGGGTCGGTCGTTGCGTCTGGGACGTGGAGAGAGATGTCGTGTGCTGACTGCGAGCTTGTGATGAAGGTTAAGAGAGGTTTTAGGTGACATGCCACAGGGTTGCAGCAGTGGTCCCATGCTCTTATGTTCCAAACTCATGCGTAATGGGTAGGTCGTTGCTCCTGGGACGTGGAGAGAGATGTCATGTGCTGACTGCGAATTTGTGATGAAGGTTAAGAGAGGTTTTAGGTGACATGCCACAGGGTTGCAGCAGTGGTGCTCTTATGTTCGAGACCGCTCTATTTTACTCGTATCTGATACGTTGAGGGGTATGTCGTGTGCTAAATGCAGGGATGTGGAGAGGCAGTTAAAGAGATTTAAGCTGGGCTTCTTCATGGTTCCAACCAGGGTCCTATGCTCTTACGAGGACGACCTAATGCCACTATTCCACTGAAGCATTAGGCAATCGAATGAGCAATTCCCCTGCAAACAACATTATGTTAGAAGTCCCGCACGGCTCCATGTTGGGTCCCATCCTCTTACATTTTATTAATAAACGCTGATTTTGGACTAAATTGAGGGCAAAGTGCAGACGTTGGAAGGGAACAAAAATTTCTTGTGCCCCACACGGTTCCAACTATCGTCCCATGCTCTTAAGAATCGGCATCCACGTGGTTGGAGGGACTTTTGCAATTACGCCGACTTAGGCACATCTTTTAAACTTTCGACTTCCGAAACTCCATCAACTCCAGCAAGCCGCCTTCGTCGTCGTATCGCAAATCCCATTTAATCACTCCCACGCGATCGAAACCAATTCGAGAATTTAATGAAAAATCAAAATCATGCTCGTCGTCGTCGTCGTCTACGCACCATCTCATCACTCCAGCCACGGGTGCCCCAGAGCGAGGAGTTGCAAATCAATTCCATGAAAATCTCCCCTCGCTCGTCGTTCGCCCGATATCCTGTGGAGTGTTCATGTATCACCGATGCCTGTCATGTCGTACGAATTACCCGCCGCACCTCCTCGTGAACTGGCAGAGCTCATTGGATAATAACTTTGGTGTCACACGTTCGTTCATCGCGAGGATATGATTCCTTGTCGTACACGCATTCTGCATTCCACCACGTATGCCACATCATCTCACCATCGTACGCTCCCTGCTCCCAGCCACCAGTTCTTGTGAAATATTCTGTTTAGTGGCTGATTCGCAATCGTTTGACGGATTACACCGCACGCACACAAGCCAATGTATCCGTACGTCGGAAGTGGTCCTTCACAACTAGTTTACATGTCTGGCATTGCGATGTCCCGTGAATGCGAAATCCAAGAAACCGAACGGCAAAGACAATGGCTGCGACACAGATGGGACAGATGTGTTTTGCATGAAATGGTGGGCTCCGAGGTCGCCGAGGTCTCCGAGAGGTGCACAATGAGCGCATTCACCGAAAAGGTCACCACCCACAGCGCGGCACAGACAGGCAGGCAGAGAGCGACCGAGCAACGAGGGCAAGTGAAAGGCCCATTGTGTTGTGACAGAACAATTGGACGGGGTCGGGCCAGACGACCGAAGGACTTTCTAATGTCCTTTGAGAAATTGCTTTTCTCCTTTGAATGTGTGCCGATGTCGATGCCGTCTCCTTGGACGGTGCGCGGCGCAGCGTGCAGCAGGATATAAATGTGCAATGTTTTGACTCGGGCCTGGGTTAAGGCGATTACTGCGATTTTTCGCCTGCAATGAGCCGTGCAAATCGCTGGTCATCTCCGCTCGGGGAGCCCTCCTGAGCCTAATTGAATGTCACTGCGCAAAGTAAATTGCTAATGGGATTCGTAATTAGTTGGCATTGTTAAGTATTGTCGTGGAGTTTCTGCTGGCATTTGCCAAAAACTGTTTGTCCTCTGGTCTGGTCTGTTTGTGCAAGGTAATTGCTCTCGAATGTTTTCTTCATACAGTGGTGGTCTTAAAAAATGGGGAGACAGTCGCTTGGAAGTAATTTGCACTGTCTGTCTGGATGCAGGTTTAATCGTAATCTGGCATCAGTTGTTACGAAATTTGCTCTATGGAGTGCTCATTGAGCAAAAGGAGTGAACACGTGAGGGAGACTACGAACCAGTTGCATACCAGTTGAGACAGATTGTCCTTTCGCACTAAGGGGCAGTTTAAATGACCGTCAAGTCAGAAGTCAGACAGTCGAAGCTCTGTAACTCAGACCAATCAGAAGAAGCTTTCAGCAAGCAATGGAATCGATGCGGGGATGCGGCTTGTGGGCGAATCGTCAGTGCAACTGACTTGCGGTAAACGACGATGCGGCTTTCTTGTAAATTTTGCGAGCTTCTCACATGAATATTTCTGGTGAATCAGTCGAATAGGCTCCGAAAAAATGACAGAAGTTGTGAATATGGTCGCCGCGGTATCAAACCATATTCATCTTCCGATTCAACGTCAGCGACAATAGCTCCAGCTATTGAGCGTTTCATCGTCGACTTTGGTGGGACCGAACTACTCCAACGTGTTACACGACTGTAATAAATACCTGGGCGGCTTCGATCTGATGGAGGACTTTCGTCGATCCGCATCAAATTTGCGTTAAGGATAATCGACTTTACCACGGAGCGCAACGTGAATGTCGGAAGCACACAGATTCCAAGAAATGAACATGACAGCAAGGCACTCCAGCATCATTTTATACGTCCGGACGTCCCGAGGCGCTAACATTGATTCAGATCACTATCCGAACACACAGCACACGGCCATCACCAACTTTTGAATGTACACCGACGTTACATCGATTGGACGGTACAAACTACGAAGCCACTAAATGTATACGAATCTATGACGGAAGTGGCCACATGTCTTAAGTTATCCGTCAGATTCTTTTTTTCTGAGAAGCCGGTGCTCTTCCCTTCTTTTCTGCTCGTAGAACTCACTGGCAGCTCTCGTCCTTCGTTGCAGCGCTGTTTTGTATGCTTCCTGTTTGCTGCACGGGCTTGCTGCCATTCATCATTGAACCAGGGGTTTATTTTTGGTGGCAAGGTGGAACCTAGCACATCAGTTGCGGCTATTCTGATGTCTCCTTGGCAGTTTCGCCACTGTTGTTCAGCACTTGATATCCCCGGTATGGGAAGAGGTGAAGGATGACTCGATCGGCGAATTCTCTGGCGATCTCCTGCGATTGTAGACGTGCTACGTTAAATTTCTCGGGGTCTGGGAAATCCTCATTCCGAGTTTGGCTAGTAAACCCATTCAATGTTAGCGCCCCTGAACATCCGGGCGTCCAAAATGGTGCTAGAATGTCTTGCGTCAATCGCAATATGATCAATTTGGTTGATGGTGGATTGATCTGGAGACCGCCAGTTTCCTTTGTGGATGTTAAGGTGTGGGAACCGTGTGCTTGCTACATTCAGGTTGCGCTCCGCGGCAAAGTCGATTAGCCTAAATCCATTAACGGAGGTGGTGTCGTGTAGGCTGTGTCGTCCGAATGCGCTGCCAAAGATGTCCTTCTTGCCCATCTTTTTAAGGCACCAAGGACGATCTCGTGGTGGCCCGTGGCATTGTGGGTAAGTGCGTCGAACCCAACCTCGACGTCGTAGGTTCGATTCCTGCTCTGTGCGACAAAAATAATTTTCACGGCCCCACCTCTTTTGAGTCACTGACAATGCTCAAAGAGTATTTCCTGTCTAGAAAAAGCTTCTCAAACTTGGCCGCTCGGAGCCGGCATAAAACTGTAGGTCCCTTCCACTCGTGAGAGAACAATAGCACGTACAACACGAGTGGTTGCTGAGAAGCTAGGCCCTGGCCCTCTAGGGGCTGTAGCGCCACCCATATTATTATTATTATTAAGAGAGATCTTGACGTCAAAGCTGGGTCATTGCTCGTAAGTTTTGCAAGGAGCTCGTAGAAGCACTCTTTGGTTGAATCATCTTTCTCCTCCGTCGGGGCGTGCGCACATCTGAGGCTTATGTTGGCTAATCTAGCCTTGATTCATATCGTCACCAAGCGTACGCTAATACACCGAAAGCTTAAGACTTGTTGTCTAAGTCTGCTGCTGATGACAAACCCGCATCCAAATGTGCGCTGACCACGTTATTTACATTCTAGGCGTTCTACTAAAGTCACTGTAGTAAATATCACACGTTTTCATTCTTCTTTCGCCCGGCCCGTCCCATCGCAATTCTTTTATTGCTTTATAGCGGTCCAGGCCCTCCGCAAGTTATTCGGCTGAATGTGGTCTGTTCATGGTCCCGACATTCCACGTACAGATCCGAAGACCGTTGTCCTTATGTCGTCTGCTAGGGTTGTCAGCGGTAAGATGACCCATATCCGAGGCTTGTTGTTGCTTCGTAACTATCATTTTTTGCACGATAGGGAAGTTACACCACATATAGCCCCCGAATTTGGGAGACCAGGTCCTAGATTAAGCTCCTGAACAAGGGGCCCTGCATGCATTCGTTCACCTCCAAGCGGTTACTTCAGAGGCTATCTAGAGGAAGATAAATTAAATAAAAATGAGTTTACAAAAAAACGACAACGATCCCATTTTATGATGAAATAAAGCCTGTGCTGACTGGTTCGAACTGCATACCTTCGACGGTCTATGTTGGTACGTGATGGACATCGAAACCGCTTCTCGGATCAAGAGGCTATCATGAACAGTTCAAAAACCGACAAGCTCACTCAATGCGACTAAAAGTGGCTAGCGGTGACAGTTGAACTAACTCTAACTGATCGTGGTAATTTGAAGTATCACGAAACCAAAATGAGACTACCCAACGACTTCCTCTGTATGTAGACGTTGTGGTAAGGTGGAAGATAACCACGACAGTCCTAACTACCTGTATTAAGGCTCCAGTCCCCGCCATTTGAGACATAAAACACTGGAGGAACATTTCTTCTAAGATCAGCAGGATCGAACAAAAATCACTCACATGTCGGGTACGCGTACACTTACAATCCTAAGCTTCTCTGCAACCACCTAATGATCCTCAGCAGCAAATTCGTCGACCGTGCGATCATGCGGCGGTTCATTTAATGATCATTTTTACAAGGAATGTTAAAGGCAAATGCCAGAACGAAATGTTTTTTCGGTACTCGATCATGTCACACCGATCATAGATCGATGAGCGATCATAGAACGAAGAGAAATTTTGGTGATTTTATCATCGCAAAGTCATATCAGGAGGATCACTATCGTCTCAAGTCAAGTTTCCTGCAGTTCTGTTGCCAAAAGGATTTCCAAACGAATAACTCCTTCAAACCGATCTCGAATTCAAACAGAGTCATTTCCTCTCCCGGTAGCTGCGTTATCTTCCAAAATATGCATCCCAGCCGTTCCCCCTCGGCTGACTAAATGAACCACCATCATCACCGTGCAACCGATCCTCCAAACAACGAGGACTATTCCCGCCGTTGCGATGACACACTAATGCCGGTCGCGTCCTCCTCTAAGCCCCTGCCGGGCTACCAGAGGCATCCCATCCATCCGTTCGCTCATTTATTTATACACAATTTTGTGTTTCATTGAACAACAGCCCACAGCCGCGCGTCCGGGGAGGCGGTGGTCCCTCTTGCGGGTTATCTTTATATTCGTGTAAACTAATCCACGACACCGTGTAGCGACAGCGCGAGCATATAGTATACAATTTTAGTGTCTTCCCGAAAATCCCTCATCCTTCGTCTTAAATCCAAATGTCGACATTCAAGCCCATAACGAGGTTGGGTGCCGTGCTCGTGCAACATGTCAGTGCTGTTTCCTCCGGGGTTCCTCCTTCTTCAGAGCGTCCCGTTGCGATGGAAATTTTGTTCTTCCATCCCCTTCGCCCTCCTCTTTCATCAACGCCTCTTCACTGATTCCTCATGCGATTACCCAGCCATCAACTGAGCGTGTAGAGTTGAGGCTGAGGCAGCGGCAGCAACAGCAGCAGCAGCAGAAGAAACATTTCCAACTCAAGTACGCTGCCAAAACAAACAAAGGAACACCACAAATATCTTACAACAACAACAGCAGCAACAACGCCACCAAGAACCATCCGAAACATCAGAAACACACTGAAACACCAACACCATCGTCAGCGGCAACAGCAACAACAACAGCTGAAGCATTGTAGTACACTCAGAAAGGTAAACGTTCGCAACGAGAGCGAGAGCATCGTTAACAGGGGCGAGCGTTGAGGAGAGAAAGAGAATCCCAGAGAGAGAGACAAAAAGAGGGTGCATCGCAAAGTGGAGGAAGTCAATTTCGGAGAGAGAGCACGACAAGCCCAGCAGTGACGTTGGTTACACCTTAAACGCTGCTGGGTGCACAAGTACCGCACGGCACGGCATGGCATGGTGGTGATGTTTCAAAACCATGCTGGTCGACGTTGTTGTTGTTGCTGGTGGTCTTAATTTCTGTTTCTCTCATTCTTGGTGTTTTCTGCGTTTTTTTTTTGGCTCGTTTTCTATCCAACTCGATCGAAATACTTGCACAGCGTTGCCAGGTTCAAAGAGAAGAAATGAGGATTTTTTTTGGAAATTTTTAAGAAGACGATATTTTTAAAAAGGCTTGCTCTGCCTTGTGAATGTAAATGACACTCGTAAAAAGAGAAATAGCTGGAAAGAGAGTTTCATGCGAAATATCCATGACTCTGGCGCTAAATTTTACTGATGGCTTGGGTTGGGTCGCCTCCGAGGACTGCTGTGGTTTGAGGATTATTCGCACAGACTTTAGAAAACTCCACAAGAAAAAGTCTAATTTGATTAAATTGCACGATCAGAGGGATCAGTTCACATCAACTCCTCATGAGATGACAAATGCCCTCGAATCGTTTGTACAGAATTTTCAATGTGGCGTGAGTTGTGTGACACGTAGCGCCGTCCTGTTGATACCACATTTCGTTGGTATCCAGTTATCCAAATCAGGGCAAAAGAAACTGGTGATCATCGACCTACACTGATCAATGTTTTCATCAAGGAAATATTAATGCCCCCAGCTCCAAATCCGCGCCAAACAGAACCTTTTTTGGGGATGCATTGGATGCACTCTTGGGTCATGTTGTTTGCTATCGCCCCAAATTCAAGAACTTTATATGAACGTGTTGTTGGTGATTTGGTAAAACAGACTGAACAAAACAAAACAAAAATGAAAAAAACTGAACAAAAATTAAACAGATAGCCAGTTTGGCAGATGTACTTGTATTAATATGGCCGTTATCCACTGTCAAAGATCGGAAGTTTTTATTGGAGCCCCTTTATAAACGCTGATCGTCTCCATATCCATCGAGGAATTTAAGGGTTTTTCGTCTTCTTCACGAAATTAAAACATTCGACGATTTGTCCGTTTGGTGCTAGAAAAAGTTCATCAAATATGTTTAAGGACAACGAAATTAGAAGCCGGCCATTAGAAACGCAGGATGGGTCTCTAATTTATTTGTTTGTCCACTCAGCAGCTGAATGGATAATGAGGAAGAGGAGATCACACATAATCTCCATTGTTCGCGGATGCCGTCATCATGACTTCTTTGACGCGGCTGGCTGACATTGGTCTGTGTTAGCTTATTAGGCTAGCTGCCAGTACACTTAGACCATTGTTGGTCTATTTTGATACTCATTGCCGTTAAATTGATCCCAAGGGCAAATGGTGACTGGACTAGATTTGAAAACAAGATACAAACATATTGACTTGGGACTCGAACCTGGGACCCCTATAACCAAGGGTAGGCACACAACCCACAGCGCTATCCAGCCGACATTGGTGTAAGTCAGCTTGATCGCCTCGCATTGTAGCAAGCACGGATTAGGACTAATCCAGTCTGCTTGGTATCATAATGGGTCATTAATGATCTAACTGAGAATGCGAATGTAGGCAAGCATTCTTCACCTTACCCAGTCCAAAAGAAAGTTCCGCAACACAGGAAGTTATAGCAGAAGGCCTTGGACAAATTTCCTTGCAGAGTGGGCTTCATTGACGCCTTCTCTTCTTTCTCGTTCGTTTAAAAAGTGAATCCATGTCTTATGTCTTATTATGTCAGCATGAAGTCACAATTTGTGCGAAAATGTGACTAATGATAAACGTATGTATTCAACAAAGAGATGAAGAACTTCGTACCTTCGCATTAACATCATTTGGTATATTGTTCATGACAATATTCGACGTGTTGTCGGTTTTACAATAGCTGCGTTTAAGGTAAGTCTCTCGTCTAGTGATTAAAGAAGTCAATCAAGGCGGTCTGCGCAACTGGAGACTGATAAACCAAATATTGTTGGCTGAAGCTTAAGTTTAAAGTTCTCGCCAATTTGTCTTTATTTAGGATGCATTTTCATTTCTCATCCGGCAACGACAGCAGTGTTTCGTGAAACCAACGTACTCTTGAACGATCATCCTGATGATACTGATAAACTTAATCATTAATCAGTTAGGGATTCACAAATAATTGCATTGCTCTCACCATCCTGACTGTATAGTGGATTCTTGGTAAAAACGGTGATGTGGACTCTGAAGAGATACTGACTTACTTGCCAGGCCGGTGACCGATGAAGGGGCCGAGCCTGAGCAATTGTTGCCTTCCATCGCTGATGGTCCTCGGCCCGCTGCTTCCAGTCATGAAAACCAAGCCGTCTTACATTCGTGACGACTTCGTCTCTATACCGGAGCTTCGTTGTTTATCTCCTTCTCTAGGAGGCTCGCAGACGGGACCAAATATCCGACGTGGATTTTTATAAGGCAAAATAAGGGTCTTGTTGAATATAATTTTGGTCCTTCAAGTCATGTGTTTTCACCGAAGTCATTTCGACAGACCAAAGTAACATCGGTTGCCACGTTGAGGCGATTCAACGTCGAATCTACAATGTGATGTCGTTTGTGGAGTGACGTAAGAGATAAACTCAATTAATAGTGACTGACTTCGGTTAAACATCGGATCAATGATCGCTGAAAAGGGACATTACAGGGATTTACCCATGCTAGAGGAACTGTTTACCGGACACTTAGTCTTGACAAATATGATGACCCTGGGCAGCAACCTCTTACAGTGAACAAGAAAAATTGAACTCATAAAGCGCAAAATGAATCCAAATTGTGGGTCAGTTCATGGATCAAAGGCACTACAAACATCCCTTCGCCACTCACTGTGCAAAACGGTCGGTTCGATTTTATGGGGCTACAATCATCGTCACGTAACCGTCAAGCTTTTAAAAATTTTCAAAAACGCGATCCTAAATTGTCAATCCGTGTTTTATACACGTTTACGATGTGAATTTTCTGGCTGATCTCAACAAAATTTACTATAGGCACGTGGTTGCAGATTCAAGATGAATACATGGCATAAATGGTATGCGCAGACGTCTATACTGCAACAAAATATATAGATCTGCAGCGACGTGTCCGTTGGCCCTATTACCGCTGTTGAGCATTTTACTCTTGGAACTCACGATCGTGGATGCGTTTGAAAAAGCCTGAACGTCTGGACAGAAAAATGTTAGCACTTTGTGAATGAAATTTGTTTACACTTGTGCAAGAGGGTCGTAAAGTAACCTCAGCAAAATAGGTGACGTTCATCGCACAGCGCATTTGCTCTAGCATTTCCTTAGCTTAATCAAAAAATTCTACATTTTAGGAAGAAATCTGTGGTCTCCATCATACACTGGAATGAATTTCATGATCTTACGGAGCCCTTGCTGAGATTTTCGCCGTGTTGACTCAATCCCGGTAACGGATTGCATCAGTTTTCCATTCTCATTTTTTTCCTCTCATATTGCTTGCGCTTGTTGAGTTGAGACTTATAATTATTCTGTCATCAGCAAGCCACCTCATCTAGTCGATCATCGTCACCCAATCGCTACAGAATTTCACAGAAAACCCCCGCCGATCACCACCTGGCAATACTGTCAGACTCTCCAACGTCATAAGCAATCGCTTCGCCACCTACCCAAACTGTTTAGATAGTTAGATACAATTGTATTTCAAGTACAGTACACAACACTCTCCATTTTCTCTCTGTCTCTCCCTCTTCACAGCGTTGCTCTCCCTCTTTCTCTCATTCTCTCAATTTACCGCATTTATCTCTCGTTCTCTCTTCGAGAAGACAAAACAACAAAAAATCCCACAGCTGCGAGAGGCTCGTCTCAGCAAAACGATTGTCCGTCCGGCAAACTGCAGTTCAGCTTTAGTGATCGTGGTGTTAGGTTGTTTCACGGATCTTTCCACGGCAATGTTGTATCTCGTGCTCGTTGCGCTCGCGGTATGAAAATATAACAAACGTCGGGTTTGCATTATAGATACATTTGTATCTGTCGATCGAGTGAGTGAATTTTTAAGCGAAAAAAAAAGATACTACTGAAAACATCCAATCATTGCAAGAAAAAAAAGAGAACGAATTTTTTTGTTGAAGGAAAAAAAAATGTATCTCAAGTGAAAAAGAAGAAATGAAAGAATAAATGTATCTACAGTGGAGTTCGTGATTAATGTGCACGCATTGTGTTCGATTGGCTAATTTATTACCGCCTCCCCCCAAGGATATCGCAGAAGATCCGTGTGTTTGTGTGAAGTTCTTTAATTGTGTGGGGATAACCTTTAAGGATCCCATCCGACATCGGCTACCGCCCCCGGTTGGAGCGAGCAACACACAACGAAACTAAAACGCTGTAATATTTCATTTCACAAGGATATCATAAAGGAGGACGAAAACAATTCACCATAAGGATATAAATTTTATTATACACCCCCCGTGTCATCTGCCGCAGATATCCACAAACTGGTAAGGACACTAGATGAGGAGGCAACCGAAAAAAGGACAAATATTCATCCTTCAGCATATTTGCTGCTGCTGTTGTTGTTCTCCTTTTTTCTTGAGTGGGAAATCTAATATCGAAATGAAAACATTGAAGATTGGGGCCACCAGAGGGTGGGCGGTGGTGCTGGCAAGACAGTGACCGGCGGGTTCCGGGCATCCCCCGGTCTGGTGGAGGAAGCAATTTGCTTTCCTCCTCCTTTAAGTGCACAATTGAGAGTAATTTGTGAGCCCATCTCTAACCTGCCTCCCCCGTGTGTGTCTGTGCGTCCGTCCGTCCGTTTCCTTAACGTCAACAAAGTCAATTCACATGGCAGCACAAAGGATTTTCTTCAACTCAAATCGTTTTTTTTTCTCTTCGCTTTGGATTCTTTTCAATTTCCCTATCCAAACAGAAATTCGATATGTTCCCGGGAAATTGTATCTTGTGTTGTTTTTTTTTTCCATCATTTATTCTCCCTTCATTTTCTGGGTTCGGAAAATGAAAAACGATTCTCGGCGACCAGACGATGTCTCAGAGGCACGCACTTACGTCTGTCGAGGGTACCTGACATAAATTTCCTAGACAAAAGCCGAGCGAAGAAATCCGAATCCATACGAGCCATGGGATGAGAGACGTATCTACGATGTCAATCTAATATAGAATGTGTGTAGAATGTACGCATAGAGAGGCGCAACAACTATCAGCAGGTAGGCGGAGGTGACTGCAGTTGGTGCTGGTTATCATTTATTATTTTATATCTTTCGGATACCTGTATCGATGGCGGCGAGCAGCGATGTTTATCTATCGTTTAGTTTAGTCGATACACGATTGGAGACTGCCTCTAACGAGGGTACTCTCGGCGTGTGAGTGTTTGTGTGTGTGGTACCTGTGCACACTCGCCAGAGAATAAATTATGCGTAACGTGACACCCTTTTTCTTGTTATTCTCTTTGGTTTCCCTTGAATGGCTGTGTTTTTGGTCGTTTTCAACTTCCACTTTGTGTTGTGTGCATCTTGCTATCTACAATAACGTGCTGGTTTTGAAATAAAAGGAGAAACAAATTGTGTCGTTTTGGTCAGTGGGAGATGGCGGTGTCCGATGTTGATGAACTTTTGTCTGGAATGTGAATGCAGTCCAGTTCAGATCGAATTTCCGTATTCTAACAATGTCCCCTTTTTTTGGAATGGGCGCGATCAGTCTGAGTGGTTAATGAGACGATCTGTTGCGTTTCACAGTACAGATCTCGAGTTCGTCTGAACAATTTTGTGTACATTTGTGGTGAATCCATGATAATTCACTCAGATTGACTCAGACTCGTTCAGAGGTTAATTAATGCTTGCAACAAATTTATTTGATGATCAGCCCCTTCACCATTAAACATGATCTCATTTATTAGATCTGACCAACATTTTGGAGCTTTGGACACAATGTCATATGTATGGTCCCATGCGAGACTATACTAAGTCAACGCATCGGCTTCAACAAAAACCCTTGAATAGCTCAAGTAACCTAACTCAGAAGTCGATTTTGTAAGAAAATGTAATGCTCATAAAATGAAATTAGCATCATTTGCACTTCAAGAGCCATCGATATGGTTGTGATTCTAAAATGATGTGGAGTGGTTAAATATTCACATTTGTCAACAATCGATATTGAGTTCCTCCAATGCTCTAAACAGCAATCCGCTTTAATGCCTCAATCGTCTTTCTTCTTCTTGTTCTTTAAATTGGAGCTACAGTCCTGGGTGGACCTGGGCCTCAGCCAACATGCCTCTCCATCTAGATCGGTCTTGTGCTTGTTGCTTCCAGCCACGCACGTTCAACTTATGCAGGTCCCCTTCTAGCAGCGTGCGCCACCGTAGACGTGGTCTTCCTTTGCCGCATTGTCCCTCGGGCTTGGAGTCGAAGGCCTCAATCGTCTTTAGATTGCGAATATAGGGTCGATTTTCTATGATAAGCAGGTCTAAGTTGAGCCCAAAATTCTGATCTGCCGCGCTTTGGGCCGCCTGAGCTAAATATGCCTCTAAAACCAGATGCCTGTCACAAATTCCATAAATTTAGCTTCAAAAACGTTCCTTGTGAATGTGCTATGGTCATGCAGTGATCAGTTGCAGTAGAGCTACTGTCTGGGTCTAAATTCCAATTGCACAACGTCTCAAACGTCAGTTGAATCTTCCTCTCTTTTTGGCAGATTAAAACTAAAAATTTGGTCCACAAGTGTGCTTTTATATACTATATACCTAGAAATTATGCAATGTGCCATTAATGACCGCTTCGTTAAGTTTCGTTAAGTTTCGTTGATTTTTGCTTATTTGAAGCGAAAACATAGTAAGTCTCTGTTTAAGGGTCTATTAACATCAGTTGGTGTTGAATTTGTATTTCTTCAGTTCCCAGTGTCAGTTAACACTGAAATTTGATCAGTCTTCTGGCTATTCATCTTTCAGTTTTCACATAAGCTCAACTCTTATGCCCGATTTCCCAGTGTGAGCTTAAGTGTCGATCCGATGCTAAAGTCAGAATCAATAGAAATTTCGTTTTCACAGTGCAACTTAAGTTATGGATTCCACTTAAACAGTGGTTTAACTTTAGTCACCAGTGGCCACGTCGTGTCAATCCTGAGAGTACATAATTGCCATTAGTTAAAACTAACCCACCCAACTAATTATTTAGTCTGGCAGTGCATCTGAGAGAGCAGTGAGCACGCATATTTCAAAAATATCCTCACACACATTTGCTTGTTGTGTTAGTGTGCTCTCCCTTCCTCTCGTCAGTTGAGTGCTGCTTGTTTTCAACCAAAATTCCTATTTTGTTTTGTTTCTCTTGCTTGGTGTATTCAGTAGTTCACAATGACACTCAATCGTTGACTTACTTAAGCCACCCTTAAATATTGACTGTGAAAATGAGGTCTTTTTGAGCAAAGTTTAAATTCGATCCTACACTTAGCTAAACCAGCAGATGAGCTTGCACTGTGAAATCGGACATTAGTGACCATGTTTTGATTGAAAAAATCAGACTTTCCTGATCGATAATCTTGTAATGTGTCTGATCTAGTCTTAGATTGGTTGGTATTGACGACCACCAAGACGAGACTCCATTCGAGTCGATTTTGCTGCAACTCGCATTCGCTAGAGTCAATCCATAACTATCTGGAACACCCAGGATTAAACGCAGAAAATTTCACTTAACACATTTAAGTTGTTGCAAAGTGAGCGTTCTACAAGACGTCAGCTCCGTGTAAAATCAAAAAGGGTTTTTAAAAGAGTGATATTTGTTTATTGTGAGTGTTTGATTTTTAGTCATCAACAAATACACCAGAAAATGTTTTCAGATGAGTTGAGAGGACAATTCCATTTTGGTTAACAAATAATTTCATGTACAAGTCGACATGCATGACCATCCATGTTTACGAAGCGTCCAACATTGGGTCACTTTTTCGAGCGCATTGGTTGGATACACAGTAATGTCGGCCATGGATGGAATTGACGCTGGCTTATCGACATGGAGGTGTGATTTAAACCGTGTAATACTCGTCAATAGGGACAAATCTCACGATCGAACTGGCGCATGTACTAAGCGAGAGATCCATTGCACGTGAATTCATCTCTCAAGTGGTCCATTGAATCTCCTGATGGCTGGCATGTAGCGCCGTCTTGCAAAAAAAAGAGTTCGACAGGCTGGATTGATAGAGTACTGTAGAGGATATAGTTGTCGGCGAGCACTAGTTGTAGGCCACATTAATCCTTTTCTTCATGTAACATAAATCTCGTTGAGCCTTGAATGGCTGAGGTATGATAGAGATCACTAGAGAGGGCCGACCACTAGTGCCTTCATCCTACCATTGGCGGTAGCGTTATTCTAACGATAATCTTTAAAGAAATGTTGCACAATTTGTTTCCCCCGAAGTATAAACGCCAACGCAAGTGGGTACACGGCAGGTCTTGGTTCCTCATCACAGCAAATGCGGCAGTTTTCTTTATAAACATATCCATTCAACCTAAAATGGACTTTGCCTTTGAACACAATGCTGAACTTATTCGTGAATATTCTGAGGCCTGACCTGACACATTTGACTTTGACACAATGTTGTTGCAGTATCAATTAACTGACTGGGAATCGCCAAGAACCGCCAACTACAAGCAGATTGGCTCCTCTTGACCCACTTAGTCATTATTTAGCTGAAATCTAGAAAAGTCTGTCTTGTGCGGAAGAATATCGAGTGCACACCACAACGATACTGGCAAAACATTACTCAATAAATTTTCATTGCTGCTACAGAAGTCGGTAATCGTGAGGTCCATCCTACTGAAGTGAGACCAAAAGGCAGTGTCTTGTCGCAAACATCAGCCTCATAACTGGTGTTCAATCTCTGCAAATAAATAGATGCTTAGAGCTTTCGGGGTCCAGTCCTCAAGCCAGATCATTTATTAGGTATGAGAAGTAGTACCACACTTTCATTGCATGATATTCAGTTTCTTCGCTGTCCTACAAAGTCGTCAGGTGCGGAGGAGCATTAATATTGAAGTGATGTCAAAACCGGGGAGAACCCAAGTTTTTGGCTGTCTTCCCAGTGAAAGTATGCATTAAAACCCGAGTTGCCTGAGAAAATATTGTCGAATAATTCCTCAGGTTTATTTTCCCACATTTTTCATGCACTTCTCATACACACCTCATGAGAATAAAATGTTTTACAGTCAGAGAGTGCCATGAATAGGACACATAGGCTCGCAAGGTGTATAAACCTACTTGAAGTCAGTCCACTGTCGTCTTTAGCAAAGTTTGTCAGAAATGAGGTATCGCCGCATCTGCCAGGCACAGTTGTTTAAGTCCTGCCCTTTGTTACAGGGATCCCCGGTTCGAATCCCAGTGAAAGCAAAAGTCAATATGCTTTTATCTGGTTTTCAAATCAGGTCCAGTCACCATTTTCAGTTGGACAATGCACCAACAATGGTCTAAATGTGCTGCCAATTTCGCTGGCAGCCCAATAACCCAACCTAACCTAGGTTTTACCTAGCATTTTGGTTAGGCCGGGCAGAAACAGAGCAAGCGCCCAGAGTTTCAACCACTGCTTCTTTGCATCTGCTTGTGGGTATCGGGCCTAGCCTTTGAGCATGGTTGTCCACCGGGCAGTGCTCTGTAATGGTCCCTACTAGTAGTAGTAATACGGGTGGAGCTACAGTTCGTACAGGTCCAGGGCCTAGTTTCTCTACAAACTACTGGTGTTGTGCGTGCTATTGCTCTCTCACGAGTGGAATGAGCCTACAATATAGTGCCGACTCCGAACGGCCAAGTTTGAGAAGCTTTTTCAGACAAAAAATAATGTATATAATCTTAGCTTCATTTTGGTGGTGTTGTGTGGGAATCACTTAAGTGATGAGTGTTTGTTGTCTTCCAGGACACCGAAGGCGAAGTTTGAGGCGCTTTGTCTGGGAAAATATACTTTCTGAGTGCTGCCAGTGGAGATAGGTGGCTGATGTGAGCTGGGAAATTAGTTCGTTTCGGAAATTTGAACCCAGAGCGTGTCTCGTCAACATCTTATTGACATACAATCTTTTAAAATGCTAAATTTTGAAGCATTATTCGCTTAATCAACGACCACCAAAAAGCCTCTCTAAAAATACCACACGTCAGGAAGACAACACAGACTCCCAGCGACCACCAAGCAATGCTCTTGCATCTTGTGACACACTTCCAGTCTGGAGCTGTTTCAAAATACATCTCTCCCCCTCCCCAAAAAACCCCCATCAATCTACGGCAAGAAGATGAAATGCTTTTCCAACTCAAAACACAAGGGCACTTGAATACCTCTGATCTCCACCGGAAAACACACTCAATCTGCTCCGGCGAAGAAACACAACAAAGATCCGCTCGCCGGAGAAAAACGGAGAAAAACAAAACAAAAACACCAATCTTCATTAGGAAAGCATGAAATCCAACAAATCTAGTTCAGTGAGTGCGCACTTGTGAGTTGCTCAATAACTTTCGAAACATGTATCTCACTTCATCAAATGTCAATAGATACGTTTCGTCTTCGCCGAATCCAATTCCCGGTTGTGTTCCTTCTTTAAAATGATTTATGATCGCCCTCTCCCCACCGCCCTGCGCCGCGATCCGTGATTACATCTATCACAGCCTAATTTTACTTCACCTGATTAATTGCGTTCATAATAAACAATCATCAATCGTCAGATATCGGCATCGGGAAAAATGCGCGCACACACAAGGTAAACACACACGGGGCCCGAACACCAGCCCCAGCCCGAGCCCGAGTCGCTGTCTTCCAGCTCTGCGCTCCAGCGTCTATGAACTTCAACTCTTTCGTTCATTATCAGCAGGCAGCGCAGACGTCGTCGGCGAAGGGACGACCGCTGCCGGTGGGAGGGCACGGCCGCGGCGGAAGACACCCAGAATAATAACACAAACCATGTTGTTGGTTATTTCCCACCGAAACCAAACAACTATCGGGTTATGGATACTTTTCGTGTTTTTTTCTTGCCTTCTGTCTTCGTCGTTTTGTTTTTCTCATTTCCTCGATGTGTTCGGTGTTTTTTTTTTTTTCGATTTCTTGCCGCGTCTTCATCATTCTGCTGTCTGTTCACCATTCACGTATAAACTGATGATGATTTATGAGCGTCAGCGTTGAGCTGCATCAGCTACACAGACGCAACATCAGGCGAACAGCCATGCCCGCCGGGCACCAGAAGCAGCCGCACCACCGGTTGAGAAATGCTGCGGCCCAAGGATGGAGCAGGGGATGGGATACACAACAAAATTCCATGTCGAATATGAGTGAACTAATCGAGAGCATTTATTAGGAGATTAACGATTTCATTATCAGTTCGTCGAGTGAGATACAATATTTCAATTCAATTGATTGCGCTGCGGTTCGTGGCCGTGGGCCCGACTACATACCTCGGTGGAACTTCACTTCACTTCGGCTTGATTTGATGATGATGATAGAGACGATGACATACGCGAATGGGATTTGTGTAGATACGAATGTTTCCTTTATTTCAATTCACGCAGATGTTGCGTGTGGGTGGTGGTGGTGGCGGCGGAGGGTGAGTTGATTTGAGCGGGCGGGTGATTGAAAGATTGAATGATCGGTGATATAAATCAAATTTCGCATTATTTATAAACTCCGTGGAAATTCTGATCAGTGAATTGTAAACAAATGAAAATGTAATGATTTTGTGGCCGGATCTGCCGTGATTCGTTGGTTTTTGGGGGCAACTCGGCGCCTGTGTCTATGAGTGAAGTTGATCACACCCGGTTCGTGTCTTTGCTAAGGAAAGACCCTTTCTTTGCTATTTTCATTCAAAAAATGTTTTTTTTTTTTAAATTTCACATATTCTTCATCGTCCCCGCAGCTCCGGCAGAGATCACTGTTCATTCTTGGTTCCATTTCCGGAGCAGCGTTCCGATCGGACAGTGTCATATGATCACTTCGATCGAGTTTCTGTCCATCGCCAGAAGTCTCTTTGTTTTGCCGACATTGGCCACGTTGATCTTGTCGTTTGACAGTCGCTTAATGAAAGCCAAGACGAGTTGGCTACTTTCATTGTTGTGTCATGTATGATTCGGTATAATGCACTGATCGGTAATTGCAGTGTTGTGTCTGCCTCGCTGATGTCCATTTCAGATCCTTGCCTGGCCCATTCGTCCGCTTACATTTCTAAAAAGTTTTCTTTTAAAGTCATGTCCAAACTTGCTACTAAGTAGGAGAGTATGGGAACCGATGGCTTTTGAAGACCTACCTTGCGAGCCCAGACTGCTGTCATTGATAAAATCTTCTTCATCTTCTGACCCACATGATCCACTAAAAAGCTCGCGGGGGGTATAGCATACACTAGAGATCTGCAGGTCGCTCGATCCTCCGCCATTGTCTCCCAACTCATCAGGATCTATGCCCAGGCGCAACCGAACAAGTTTTTGGACTTGTTTTTACCAGCTCGCCCTGGGGTCGTCTTCTTAATGGAGTCGCACTAAAGACACACTTCAGAAGACCGCGTGTCCAAATACAGCCCTTTCCCGATAATATGCATCCAATCGGCGGGCAACTGAAGTGGATATTAACTTGCTGGCCATATTTCTTCTCAAGGCGAATTATGGACGGACCCCATTCATGCCTCTGTCCATGAATACACATGTCTCTCAAATGAGTTCACAAATGTTGAGCGATACTGCACGACGACTAAAAATTATCCCATTCCTCAGTCGACTCAAAGATCATCATGAGCTACCCTCTAGAGCACAGGAGAGAGTGTGCAATGATCGTGTGAATCAGAGAGAGAGGGCATAGGCATTCACCTTTGGATCTCGAAAGGGACCGGTCCTTGGTTATCTTCTAGTAGATCTTGGATCTTAATACAAACCTTGTTGTTGTAGAAGCTAAACTCATCTAAAGTTTAAGCCGTCAACCATATTGGTGAACCATTATATAGTGGACCTTACATCAGTCGAATTTCTCCCTAACTCGAATTTTTTGTACGCCATATATGGAATTCCCTTAAATTTCCCTTACAAAAAAGGAACCTCTAACTCGAACTTATGTTTACATCGCGGGAAAGTTCAACTAAGCACTACCGCATGGCACCTGCTACAGATCACCTCAAGATCAGTGCAAGATCATTTAGTATACAAATGTCCATCCATCTTGCCTCGATCGTCATCTCGAGCATTCCTTGGGTTCCTCGATTTATATACATATGCAATGAAGAAGTTACAGCTTTGTTGTGGCCTTATGATCGGCAACTAACTGATCGCTTGAATTAATTCACCTGTCGAGACATGGTTACTCGTCGAGACTCTTTCAACGCCAGCTAGTGTTTTAAATAAAACGACTCTTCCATTCAAATTAATTCGGTTTATTTTTTCTATGGGAACTACTCCACATTCCGACCGATCGACCAAGAATATCGTCGTATACCCTTCACCAGGGATAGTTTGGGAAATTCCTCCTGGCTATGCCAAACATCTGGATGTCGTCGCTTCACTCTTATCGCTTTGATACCCCGACAGAGAGACATCCTTGCATCCTTGAAGACAGATCGCTTCAGGAACATTGAAAGCAGAAAGTGCCTTCAAATGCCCTTCAATCTTTCCTTGATCGTCGTCAAGAGCTGTTCACCGATTGAAAGGAAAATTTGCCAGCCTTCAACTGCCACGATCGTCGAACATTTCACTGAAGATCAGTTCCAAATTGTGGCTATTGAGGGCCCATAAGAAGACGTGTCTACAGATGATGACGCAATATAACACGATCGTCCTACGCATCCTACGAATCCTTGATCAAGACGATAGGGGCCTCAAAAGTTAAGAAGCTGGATGACAAGAGGAGATGTCTTGTGCCTCCAAATATCTATTCCTCCTAGAGATACGAAATGCAATCGATTCTCACTTCTAGTAATGATCTAGTGATTTCAGAATTTCTTAGTCCGTGTGTTAATTAGTGACGCCGATGGCATCGATGACGTTTCTTCTATTTTGGCTGGCCCTACAGTGTGGAGATGATCTGGGTCTCAGTTATCTAGCTCGGTCTTGTGCTAGTTGCTTCCAGCCACGCACATTCAATTGATTGAGGTCCCTTTCCAGTTGCGTGCACCACCGGAGACGTGGCCCCGGGTTGTCCCTCGGGGTTGAAGGCGATGACTTTTAGCGATGGTGTCCATCGACGACGTTAACAAGACAGAAAACTTGGAAAATTCGTCAGTCTGTGAGTTCTGTCACAGTCCCATCGTCATTTACGGTCGATGGTGGAGTCCCAAAAGGTGGCACTTTCGGACCTTAACTTTGTTATTTCATTTTTCATTATTTTTTAAACGGCTAAGGTGAAGAAAGGTGGTGATGGTGGACCAAAGGATTGTCGTTTGGGACCTCCTCTTTTCCTCCAATTCTTATTCTTATTACAGACGCCTGAAGAGTAGAAGGTTGACTGAGAAAATTGCAAAAACTGGACACAGATGGAGCCATAAATCTATTCTGAAAAGATGAAAGCAATCACCTCGAATTTCGGAGTGCGCCTCGAGCTGTCTGCGCAAGAATTGAAATTTGAGCCGATGTCTGGAAGAGAGGCTGACTTGTCGAGCCACTGTTTGATCACTTTACGGCAGGAGGGTCTTTAAAGCGTGCCTCTGCTTTTTGAGCATCGAAGGAATCCAACTTAAAACTCACAAGCATTGTATGTGTCGAAGATGGCTTGCAGGCTCATTGTGAGCCTTGGTAGATAGATACTAATTTGCCAGCCCTTCTGATGCATCATTTCGCCACGTCGCATTTAATCCGACACACAACCAACCACTCCCTCGACCTCACACCATAGATGGCGCCGCGAATTAATTGAAAGAAATCCGCCTCCACATAGCTGAACCATAACTCTTTGAATAGGCAACAATTAAAAGATTAATCAATTCAAAGAGAGACTTGTGTGTTTACAAGCCCTCGCGCTCGTGACAGTGCGCGCGCTTAATTATAAGCAGTTCCCCTCCCATCCGGCGCTGCACATACCGGATATGACAGTCATTCATTAGTATTCACCGCTTTTCGGTTCATTTCCCGCATCTGTTCAGCTCGTCCACCATCACCTCGAGGGCCGACTAAACTCCTTCGGCCGCCGAACCATCAGCATTGCTAGATCGATCCACGGTGGCGGAGTCTGTCGCGGCCGAGCAAACAAGTGCTTTACCCCTAGCCACGGTGATTAATCACAGCAGCTCACCGATTCATCATTCAAATGAATCCGCCCGAATACACGACCGACTGGACGTGGGCGCGGCTGCTAACGAATTTAACAAAGTTAAGCAGATGACAATGTTTTCGCTCATAAGTCGATCGTAAAGCGCTTCGAATTCGATCTGACCGATTCGTGAGAACCCCGTCAGCCCGAGACAGGTTGTTGATGCTCTCACTGGCTGGCCTGGGGAATGGTGATCGCAAGGGGTATCCGTGTCTTTTTGGTGGTTTCTTGTTACGTTTTATGACGTCGTTTGGTGGGGCACACTGGTTCGGAATGAAAAATGATCCGTGCTCCAGCGGCGGGTGGTGGTTATGTTCAAACATCGGTTTGACGGATAATTGATCACTCCTTGTCTGTGGCGAGCCATCGTATCACGACGGGGGGTATTGACGATCGTTTAAAACCAGCCAACCAGCCACCCACACACACGAGGTGGTGTCGGTTACGTTTTAGAGTCGTCATTGCAGCACTAGATGTAGTAATTTAATAGCGCCCCCACCCCCACGAACGAGGCTGGGTACTGTACTTTCCGTGTCATTAGTGACGGCCCGTAGATGGTCGCATAAACGACGAAAAGAAACGAAACCTCACCCAACACGAGGCCCAAGCCCAGGCGGGCGACAGACATTTTCGTGGAAACGACAAGTTACACACTCCAGCCTGTCGAGAGTGGCGCGAGGGGGTCCTCCCGCGCTGTCATAGGAGATATCCTGTTTGAGTTATAGCTCCTTATACGGACAACGTCGTGCTTCTCTCTCTCTGTCTCTGTGTCTCTCTGTCTCTGTGTCTCCATGTGGCTGTGTGCGCGTTGGGTTAAGTGAAGAAAAACATTTTAATGGACTTCGGTGTGATGTTGGAATCGGGAACACCCACATCGACCGACTGCTTGAGGCTCGAAACTTGAAATTCGTTGTATTTTGCTGGTTTTTCTTCTCCCTTTGTTTTCGTTTCGAATGCGGGGAGGGAGAAATTTATTGGTAGTCAGCCAGAAAAGTTTCGGAAAAGTGACTGTTCGGGTGCGGGTGCGGGTGCGGGTGCGGGTGCGGGTGCGGGTGCGGGTGCGGGTGCGGGTGCGGGTGCTGGTGGCGGTCGTGAGCGATAGGAAAAGTATTAAATTTAAATTATTCGATGGCTTAAGTAGTTTTTAAGTACGTTCAACTGAAGATGGAGCTCTTTTGTTCGCGCTCTCTCTGGGGGGAGCTTGGGTGAAAGTTGAGCAAACTTTAGAGTTTGCCTTCGCCGTTTAGTTGGCGCGAGAGGAAAATGGAAATTTAATGCGCAAGAGTTGAGTGTTGGTGGCAGCTGCAGGAGCGCACCGGCTGGTGATGAGACGAGGCGGTGCTTCGATTTTGATTTGAGGGAGTGAAGAATGGTGTGGGAGGGAAGGGGGATAGGGAATAAGGATTTAAAGAGGTCTGTTTTTGAGTTGCGTCACATCATTAGAGACAATAGAAGGAAAACTCAGACTTGGGATCATGCTCCTTTCCAAAAGTGTCTCTCTCACAATCGCCGGGACCCTCGGACTTTCCACGACTAAGTCCAACGAACACATGGCCCTTTCCAAAAGTTGGTAAACATGTTCGCCAAGCAGTGCTTCTTGTGAAGCGAGGGCCTTGTTTGCTGCGAATCGCAGGGAACCACTGACTTCTGACGGAACGAGAACATCATCCACTCCGAATGTGGCTCAAACATTTTCCGAAACAGTGAAGCTTTCTAAGCGATGACTCTGTTGACAGAGAGATCTACGCTTCCATCATGTACTAGTTGGTTAGTCGGAAACGAGAGGGCTCTTAAACAAGTCAGAGTAGGACGTCAAGCCCCTTCTCATCCTCAAAATCGACAAAAACCAAAATTCCACCCAAGACACATCAAAGTCTCCCACCACACCATAGTCCTCCTCAACCACAGACACACCCTGGGCACAAACCATCGTCGAAACCACCCACAATTTACTATCTCCACCCACTTTGTCGGCATCTCTTGACTCAATCTTCCACGGGGGAGCTGTGTAGATGCACTTTCTCGACACCCACACAAAAAAAAATCCAACTACGCGATATGACTTCTTTAAAACCGCTGTTCAAACACAACACGTGCCGTGTGTACACGATGAAATCCATAATAAAAGGCCTGCCTATCTGCCGCCACCAGATACAGTCTTACACTTTCTCTGTGCCGCCCCGAGACTGAGCCCAAGACCACCACACTCCCAGACTATGCGAACAGAGCACAAATATTTGAACAACCCATTCGAAGGCAGAGTAGGCCCCCGGATCGTGGGGTAACCAACAAGAAAAGCACCTCGCACGTGAACGCATTCTTTCACCAAGCCGGCAATTGTCTCTGCCCAGTGTTTGTGGAACAATTAATTTTCCGAAATAAATGGGAGACAACTAAGCAAACATCTTTTTCGGCGGCTTTTTTTTGTTTTTTGTTTTACTTAATCATCTACCATTCATCGGGTCGTTTCAATGTTTGCTTTCAACGGGCTTCCAACGGAAGGTTCTCTCCACTCGCTTATCATGTTTAAACAAACATTTCGCCCCCAGAAACATACGAGAGAACCCAACAAAAAAAGGGGGTACCGACATAATGAATAAAACAAGATCCAGAGATACTTTGTATCCCTTAAATCCACAAACATTCTTCATTAACTCTCGAAGATACACGCCATTCCCGATGGAATCCTCCACGTTTATGCTTCCATGTTCTTTTTGGTTTTGCCCCCATCTCCCGTCGCGCCATAACACACACAGACACGCACACCCGATCCAGCAGCGACTCAATCTGTCCATCTTTGGGGTGCATCTGCAGGCATTAATTTTAATTAATCACCCATCGTTTCTTCGTTCATCTGTCGTTCAGGGGAACATAAAATAAAAACACACACGCACGCAGAGCACAGCAGAGCAGAGGAAGACGATACAAGCCAAGCCACACTAGTTGGAGTTGACGAAATCATTGTCTGTTGTCTGGTATCGGCGGGGGGACTACGGTCTGGGGTCTGCAGTCTGGTCTGGTTTGGTTTTTCGATTTCGATTTCGTCCTCCGTCCGTGCTTTTGGTGTGCGGTTGCACTGCGGTGGTGGATACACAGTCTTTGTCTCAGACACAGTCATTCGGTCGTTTAAATTTTATTTTGTTTCCCCCCAAAAAAATCCGGGATCGAAGCATAATTAATTTAGAATTCGTCGGACGAATGGAAATGAATCAAGTCTCCGTGGAGTGGTGGATAGTGTCTTCATTGAAAATCGCTGCAATCGTCGAGGACCATAAAATCTTGTTTCATTTCCACTTGCACGCGGATGCGTTGTTTCATTTTTTTATGGAGCCACGCCGGGCTCCACCGAAAGGTGACGCTTTTGGGTACGTTTTTCCAGGGAACCTACTCACCGTTGATGATTAATTAAAATTTCAAATGAATCGAACGAGATAAATAAAACGTTTAACAAAACAAGAATGACACAGGCAACAAAAAAGAACAGATACTCAACCGAGAACACAACACATGGGATTTGTGTATTTTTACTCGTATAAATTTATTGAGTGTATCTGCCATAATTTCTGTTGTTTGGAGATATCAAATGGCCGCCATAAAGTTTTGTTGCCAAAATAATGAGAAATGAAATGCGACTGAGCGACGATGATGACGATGTCTATGGCGATGTCGATGAGGAACCAGCTAAAAGAACTGGTTGCCGCTCGATGGAGAGTGTGTTCGTTCGTTCGTTCGTTCGTTTTTTTTTTGGATAATCGACAGGAGATGATATTTATGAGACGACTGCCGGTGGTGTGGGACTCTCGATCTTGGGGAGGCCATGTATCGCACTGGGTTTTATGAATAGTCATGATTGTTTGTGCCGTTTGGTCGTGTGGAATTTATGCCGGCTAACGATGTGTCGCCATAAAATGCTCGCTCGCACAAGATCGATGGTGATTCCGGGACGTTGATGAGATACATTTTCTCTTTATTTTTTTTTTTTGTGGTGTTGTGTGTCTTGTGGTTGTGTCTGCGTTTTGAATGGGTTTTTGGTGGATCTTGTTGTCTTTAAGACAAATCTCTTGAAAGTGCTGCTGGGATACGCAGAGCAGACGGCACTGACATCACCATCATGTGATCCAGATGAAGCGGTCGTTTTGTGAGGAATTTTGAGGCATTAATGGTCTCATTTTGACTAACAACCGAGGAGAACTGTGTGGTGGCAGCTGTCACTTGGAAGGTGGACAGAGGGAGTTCATTCATCTCTCGGATGACTGTTGAGTCATGATGGGTGAACCGTGGAGATTTTAGGTTTTAATTGCCATCACAGACGACGAATTCTGTTGGTAGAGTCATCGCAAAGGGAGTTGATAAAGGTGCGGACTCAATTTGGGAGGGTCACGAAGGGAAGAGGATGTCGTGTGCCACTGTTTGGAAGGTTGATGAATAATTGAGTAGGAAGGTTGTGAAAGACTCTGTGATGTGATGAGACATTAGAATCATTAGCATTCGACAGAATAAACGGAAATGATGTGTTCAGCTCACTTTCCCAAGTTTCGTTAAGTTTCGTTGAGTTTCGTTCAATTCTAATTTTGCATTCCTGAGTAAAAATGACATCAAGTGGTGTTGAAATTTCAACCAAGAACTCAGAAGCAATCGAATGAATACATAGATATGATCCCCTGTGCTCAATTTCACAAGTTTCGTTGCGTTTCGTTCAATTCTAATTTTGAATACCTATGGGAAAATGACATCAATTGGTGATGAAACTTTAGCCATGAATACAGAAGCAATCGACTGAATATATGGAAATGATGCGTTGGGCTCACTTTCCCAAGTTTCGTTGAGTTTCGTTCAATTCTAATTTTGCATTCCTGAGTAAAAATTGCATCAATTGGTGATGAAACTTTAGCCAAGAATACAGAAGCAATCGACTGAATATATGGAAATGATGCGTTGGACTCACTTTCCCAAGTTTCGTTATGTTTCGTTCTATTCTTTGAATGCCAAAGTAAAAATGACATCATTTCTTGTTGACATTTTACCCAAGAACACAGAAGCGATCGACTGAACAAATGGAAAATGCGTGCACGCTTTCCCACGTTTCGTTAAGTTTCGTTAAGTTTCGTTAAATTCGTTCAATTCTACTTTTGAACATTCAAGTGAAAATGGGATCAATTTGTGTTAAATTTTTTTCCAAGAACCCAGAAACAATCATGGGCACATTCGAATTTGACCATGCGTCTGGCTGCTTCGCGTTCGGTTCTGACATGACCATCAGTTGACTCAAGCGAAATCATGGCTGCTCCCTGTATCTTCCAAGTTGTTCGTCAAATTACAGGGCATCTTCGTGGCATCAAGAAAAGAACAAGGATGGTGTCGATGTCATGCTCGCCATGCAATTTCTTCCCCAAAAGTGCCCTAATCGCTTCATAAATTACTGCAAATACGTAGTTTAACCTTGGAATGAACAATCACCTGTTTTGAAGCAAAATGGGCGTGGTTGTCAACCAATAAATTCCTATCTCCCTTGCTGCCTTAAATTCCACGGCCGTCGTTCACGTTTCGAACATCGAACATAAACATTATTGCTTCTAGCCATCGATTAGATTAAACATGTTCACCGTCAGATTGTGATCTTGCCTTTGGGTAGCTTATCTTATCCTCCACCCGCAAAACCACCGTCTGATTCCAGCAATCATCTTATCCGGACGGCGGTGGCAGCAGAATCGAATTTCATCGCGCAAAACTCATCGATTTCTCATGATTAGATTGTGAATCAGCGTGGCATTTGTGTCATGGGAAACGAGCGTGTCTGAAGTATTCTTAGGTCTTGTCATAATTTTAGAACTGTTTTATTTCTATTTTTGAAAAAAAAAATGAAACCCAATCCAAATGTTTACTTAATGCTGTGTGTGCGTTGTGTTTTGTTTTTTGTCATTTCAGGTTGCCCCATTAGTGTTGAGAAGTGTCAGATACCCTTCAGTGTCATGTCATTCATGTCAAATTCGAATTAACTACAAAAGAAATGGAAAATATGGTGAGTTGTCTTGTGTTGTCTAGTACGTTTTTGTTTAGCCTATTTATAGGGAAGTGACTAATGGATTGTGATGAGTGGGAGATGTAGTAATTTTTTTGTTAATATTTGGACCCATGCAAGTGATGCTCCTAAATTGGACTTAATTGAAGAAATGACAGGGAGTCTCTGGGTTTTACAGCGGTTGCCGTGTGGCGATGCACAATTTTGATTTCTTCGTCAAAAGGAGTGAGAGATCTTTCAACTGTGAAAATAAGTGGTCTATCAATTCCCGCGTGTGTTTGTCAGGGAAGCGCATATCTAATTAGGTGGCCTAAAGCTCTTCTTGGTGCACTCGCTTCGGATTACAGGAATACCTGAATCTCGATCTGTAAGCAGCAGATCAGATCAGTCTACAGTCTTGCGGACGATTCAGCCTCTACGATCAAAAAGAAGCCATCCCGACTGCCACGTTGCAGCCAGCGCGTGCAGGATGGCCGAACGAACCGAATCAACCGGCGTCCCGAAGGACCTTGTAAGAGTCAATGATTCAGTGGACCTCCTAACATTGACAGGACGGTTGACAAGCCATAAGGCAAACCTGCATCACTTGGGCAAGTGAACGAAAATCTGTCCACTGTCACTGTGAAAACATTGAGACAGAAAACAAGGAACTCTGCAAAGTCTAATTCGAGCTGTGGCGCTATTTAATTTAAGTCTTTTATTATTGTCACGGAACGTCAAAAAATGTTTGAAGGGCCGTTCATAGAGGACGCCACGAATTGCGAACTTGAACTTGAACAAAGAAAACCTTTTAAGAAACCACTATCTACTTCCACAGTAATTGGAACAGACCTACATAGAAAAATCCTCCAAGATTTGTCCTAGTCCTCCTTGAGGTTTTAGCTTTACAGTGTTGCCACCATGTTGCAGTCCGTCCTAGTTGCTTGAGACCACTTTGAGGTCACTTGCCACCAGCTTGCGCAAGATAGTGGCCGACAAGTTGGATACTTCAATCCGAGAGGTGCCTGAGCCAAGATGGTCCCTACAGCTTAATGTCGAGTCCGAATGATGAGCTCAGATAAAGCTTACTAGACAAGTCGTATACTGTTTGAGCATTGGCTTAGCGACTGGAACGTGGTACGGTACGGTCTTGATTTGTGTGAAGGATAGCTGCATCGAAGAGCCGGTGTCCGTAAGTTCCATTTTCTGAGCAGAGTCAGTTGGTCCTTGTTTGTCACTAGAAAGTGTGATCAAGTTGCCGGGGAATCTGGCCTAGTGATTACAAAGGGCTTGGCAACAATCTTGGTTAACCTTTAAGGCTCTAAGCCTATCTTAGGTTTTAAAGACGATGCATGCTATGATGCGAATAGCGAGGACAGACACTGCTGAAATCCGGACAAAACATGGAAGCGGGCTCTCAAAACAGTAGAGACCAGTCATGCCTTGATGTGTAATGCTTAGAGCCTGGTTTAGCAGAGATTTGAGACATTTCCATCCAAGACTTCGTTCGCAGTCACCACGATTGGCAGTATTTTCACTACTGCTCTGTTCCCTTCAGCGAAAATCATTTGACAGCATTTAAGGTCCGACTTGGGAAGGAGTTTCCTTAGTCGTGAAGCTCTGGTACTATTTCGAGTCGTTCATCATCGACTTAGGTCATCGTTGGCTGAGGCATATATGTCTATGGAGCCATCAGGAGGAGAAGAGAGCCTTCCAGTTTGGTTTGAATGAAATTGTGTGTTTTGTTGGACTTCTGGCAAGTATTTCCATCCATGGCCAGTTGGGAAGATGCTTGTTCTCTCAGACTTCGCTCAAATTGGTCGAAACCAAGCTGGGCTTACAACAAGCATCTCGAGATTCCGCATAAACTCAGTCAGTCTTAGTTGGATAGCAACTGACTTTGAAGACATGATCTAAAAAGTCTGCTTTAAGGGGGATAAAGCTGGAATGGAGGCTTGTACAAGATATTTCAAGTCCTCGGAATCAAAGCTCTTCTTCATTTTCATTCATCGGTCATCAAAAGCCTAGCTTCGCTCTAAAGACGAATCCCGAAGTGGTGGATTGTCTACACGAAAATTCACTTGAATTTGGACTCATTTTGATGCCGAACGGCTAGATGGCGCAGTTGGTTGAGTGCCTGTCCTTGGTTAGTGGGGACGCCGGTGTGAATTCCAGTGGAAAAGCAAAGTTAATACGCTTTTATCTGATTTTAAAATCTGATCCAGCCACCATTTGAAGTTTCACTGAAGCTGTCGATCAGTGGGTATCACAATGGACCACGGCTGTCTAAGTGTTGTGGCAATTTCGGTGGCACCCCAATAGCCTAGCCTTGATGCCAAAAATTTTGCTGATCAAGTCCGTTTGACTATAGAAAGACTGAAACAGACGCCATTCGATCTCACAGTCACTAAGTCTAGACGAACTTCAGATTCACCGAAGGAACCCGACAGAAACATTCCCTCACAGTCGACCAATTTGCGTCGATCCCCCGAGACTGATGGCTGTGCCTGAGAAAGCCATCAAACAGACCAATAGTTGACGATAAAATTTAACGTATCCATTCCCCAATTGCCCATTAAAATGGGCGACTTCTCGCCAGCCGACGTCAACTTTGATTGCCTCTGACACTTAATGTGACATCTGTTGCACGAGACTTACGCGACCCTTCCGTGGGCATTAAAAACCAAAATGCGCAACGATTCGGTACTTAACACTTCACTCAGAGTGAATGAAAGGAATAAACTGGCATTTTACGACGCCAAATAAAGATTGTCACGCATTGTCGACAAGCGGCAATTCGGTCATGTGACTCGAGAGAGTGTCTGTGCGCGCAGTCTAAACAGTCGCGGGCGTGTATCGCGGCGTTCATCTCGGCGTAATTGAATTGTCGCCGCGTCGCCGCGTGGAGGGCTCGCATCCATCCGAAGGATCCACAAAATGCGATTAAGAGCCCATTTTTGATTGTGAATTCCCGTCGTGTGTCGTGGCGCGGCGCGGCGAACCGGTTGCCTCAAAGTGCCTGCATATCGATCATAAATTTCGCTCAACTCCGCTCGCAGGTGATGTACAAGGATGCCACGCGGGACAGGGCAGGGCGGCGAGCCACTCAGCGGTCAGTCCACATTGTAGCGGCGGGCGTCGCGGCGTGGTGCGATGAAAAATCAGAAAATTGTTATGTGCATGCTTGGGTTATTTGTTTTAGGGCATAAACACTGTTATGCTGCAGACCGCGCCTCGGGCTCGGCTTGTTAAGGGGGACCGCGCACCGGGAGGACGTGGATGAAAACAAATAATTTAATTCGCTCGACCTTCGGCGGCTCAAACGCGCAGCGCACACACAGACAGGGGTGACCAAACGACGACGACGAGTATGCAAATAAATTTCCATGCGAGACTCACGAGTATCGCAGAAGATACAAAAGAAATTCGAAGCGGAATGCATAAGAGATGCCTCCGTCGCTGGGTCGGGTTTATGGTGTGGCGAGGACTGCGCTTGTCGAGATCTTGCAAGCCGCAGAGAGTTATGTTAATTTCTTCTTTTTTGTTGGTTTCACTTGGTTTTGTATCTCTTTGGGCTTGTGGTTTGGTTTTGGCTTGTTTTTTGTGCGTCGCTTCTGTGGCAAAGGACGGCGGGATATGTAAATTCAGCAACAATCTCCGCTTTGTGTCTGCAATTGGAGCAAGTTTATTGATTAAATCACGCATCGTTTGGTGTGTGTCTCTGTGTGTGAAAGAAGAAAAAAATCGACTCAAGAGTGCGCTCCTTGTTGGCGGGATACGCCACTGTGAAGGACATCGGTGAATTTTGAATCAAAGGTGTCCCAAATTGCAGCCGATTGCTCAGGCTGAGTCGTAATTGACTGAAGGAGAGGAGCCCATTTCGTTGGGAACTATTTAGGCCTCTCATTGAATTCGAACGGAAATAAAAAGGAATGGTATCAAAAGTTGATGGTAACGAGTTTAATCGGTAACTGCCTATCGTTATTTTACACACGCGTGATACGCAGAAGGAGGAAACAGTAGTACCAAGGAGGAAAAATTCAAATCGGCTCTGACCAGAAATTAGTCCAGACTGAAAGTTGAAGTAACACACCGCCATTTTAAAGAAGTTCTAAGAGGCCCGGCGTGCAATTTGACCGAAAAACACATATCTTGGACCAAATATTCAAAACCGTCGGAGTGCCCAGAAACTTAACCGGGAAGAGCTTTACAAAACGACCTCACTTGTCCATAGCAAGTCCAAGGCGGGCTTGTGCCAAAAAGTCCATTATTTCACTTCGAAGAGGTGACCATTCACCTTCCAGATCAAAATAAGCCAGAAATACGAGAGAAATATTGTGAACATCAAATGGCCGGGGGGTTACCCAGAAAATAGGTCCGCTACAGCCCGTAGAAGGTCAGGGTCTAGCTTCTCAGGAATCACTTGTGTTGTGCGTGGTAGGAAATGGAAGGGACCTGCGGTCTTTTACTAGAATAAGTTAGCAAATTTGTTGAAAATCCTTAGAAAATACTTGTGGATTTTGTTCCCTCCAACAACGCCAATGTTGTTAGCTGAGATTGCTGCCGCAGAGCGAAAGATGGCTCATTCAAGATGATTTTTTGGCTGAAAACTGCATCAAAGACCAACATTTCTAGCCCAAATAGCGAAGACACAGCACAATCGTATACGAATACAACCTCGAATCAAACCACAAAATAAGACGGGTTGACATTGGCGATGGCTATTGCAGGTGATCTGCTACATGTCTGGGTTTTCTTCGAGATTGGGCGCAATGGCGACTATTTTTGCTTTTCATTTCGCAGTAATCTTTGTCTCGAGCCCACTCACGCTTACATTTTTCCACGGTGCAGCCGACTGCTTGCACGCTGAACTCGTGATGTCGATCAACCTCATGCCGAAATTCACATAGCATATTCTCATCAGAGACGGAAAAGGTGTCACGATGCATGATAAAATGGCAAAAATTAAATATGAATTTGTCATGGAGAACTTTCACAGCTGTTGAATTATAGCTATCATTGGCATCTGGTCACCCTTTAGTTCTTAGAGACAGGAAATGGTTTTTAATTTGTGGGGCAAGTGATGATAGACATCGACGGGACCAAGCAAGTCCTTGGCAGCAGGAACAGCTCAAAATTTTAACCAAAATCTTGACAGAACCGCATCAAGATGCTCTGCATGGTCAGAGAAAGTCTATTGCGCTTGGGCGACATTTTTGAGACCAACAAGACCGAAAGTGTCTTCTGAATTGATGAAGGAACGTGTTATCAGAAAGGGCTTCAAAATTCGAAAAAGTTACGAAGTTTCGGGACTCGCCGAAAAGTTGAGTCAATGAAAGAGAGGTTTAAGTTGTAGTGGCTGGACTGGTCCATGTTTCCAAGGTAGTGCGTTTCAATTTTGAAACTCTAATGCGACTTAGCTCGTCGATTTCTTGAAGTAGGCTTCTCCGTGATTTCATTTTCGGAAGAAATGAGTGCAGCAGTTACAAAGAGAAGGCCTAGTGTTTTTTTCCCCAACATCCTCTCTGCTACTTCTACAGATATCATGACAGGAGAAGTCCAATCCGGAGTCCTGAGTTACAATGTAACAGTGCCCGGTTATGACATCGATAGGAGTTCTGAAACTCGGCCTACTCATTCTGATCAGGTTGAGGGAGCGTTTGGGCAATGATCGAGAGTAGTCCATTATTAGTTTATAAAATCATGCTGTGTCGGTAGGAAGAGGACTACGATGAGCAAGCGTTTCAAGCTACCGTCGATGTTTACGGGTTGCGAATTGCAGTCATGACAGATCTCCATTCGGGAAGACCACACAACGCATTCCCTTTCGTGCAGTGGCCACAATTTTGATCACTTTTTGACTGCAGTTCTTTGTGGCACGAAATTCATCTTCTTCGACTGGCGCTACAATCCGGAGTGGATCTGGGCTAGCCAACACGCTGTCTCTTAAACTGGGACGATCACTGGCTAGTTGCATCGATGCTGGTCAAGATGAGTGTTTCTCCTTGAAGACAGCATAGATTCCAAATTTGCACTAATTCACGGCAAATCTTCTTTTCCCATCGAAGGTCTCGGTTCGTTACTGACTTTGATGGAGCAGCGAATAAGCCCCATCATCATCCTGCACAAGCTGACTAGTTTGACGGGGATGTTGTCAAGCCTAGGCATGGTATTGTCGAGCTCGTCTGTGCATACTGTCATAATTTGAACATTATTGATAAAAACGGGCAAGTTATTCACGTTCTTATGCGTAAAATGTATATGAACGGATTTAGCTTTCAATTCGCTGAGTGTTCGTCCATTCGTGTATCCGGCACATTGTAATTTTCTGGTTGATTCGTCGATCGTTTTGGCTGTAACTAAAATGAAAGCACGTCCTGCGGTATATCGCTGCTATACTGTAAGTAAAGGGGGGGACCAAGAACACTTCCTTGTGGTACTCCAGCTTGTGTAGGTTCCAATAGGGAGTATTCTTTCGCATATTTCACACGGAAGATTCCATCAGTTAGATGATTCGATAAAATTGTGTAAACTCTTCTCGGGAGGAACTGTCGAAGCTTTGTTTCAAACTTTCTTGCCAAACCTTGTTAAACTCGAGAAATACAGCTGAGCAGACTTGGTTTTGTTCAAACGATTTTTCTATAACACCGGTTACTCGATATACTTGGTTGATGGTTGAATGCTTCCTTTTTTTACCATTTCGCGGTCACGTGAAACCACGTACGACACCCCTTGGAGCCGCCAACGTTTCCCCTTCAAAATTAAAGACGCCAAAATCAGCTAAGCCTGGCATGCATCCAAGAAGTTGAAGAAAAAGAAACCCTACCTCTAGATTTTCACTTAAAAAAGACAAAAAGTACGCAGAAAATATGCCCACGGCCCCGGCACGGTGTGAGTGGGTAAATCCCCCTTTCATCCTTCGATCATATCCCTCATCGCTGTTTTATTCAAATCAACTGTCAATCCAGCCCACAGTTGTCACTCCGTCAAGTCAGCCACAAATTGCCATCATTCACTGATACTCTGTTTGCCGTCGGTTTTCCTCCGCAACCTTTGCCGATGATATGATGATTCTCGCTCCAAGACTTCGACGTCGACTTCGGGATCCCCCGGGGGGAATGGTTTATGTCTTTGACATCCGCAATTTTGAATTTCAAATCCGAAACAATAAAATGCACGCCCAAGTCAGTTGCGCCTCCTCCCACCACACCAACCGACCGACCGACCGACTGTACAGAGCGACACCGTTCATAGATACTTTGTGTTTTCCTTCGTTTTTATGATCCTTTTGGGGCGCAGAGCAACACTGCTGGGATGGAGGAGAAGGAAAATGCGAAGAAATCCAATTTATTTGTCACTTCTCCGTCTTTGGCCGGGGCGAGCCTGTGTCTCTGCGCGTTTATGGCCATCAAAGCAGACAGCAAACGACAACAAAAGCAGGTAAGCGACGATGGCAGACGAAAAAACAAACGCTTCTCTGCTTCTCTGAGACAGTTAATGTCGTCCTGTATTCTGTCGATACTTGAAAATGAAATTGACTCTTGATTGATGGCCGCTCGGTGTGAGATGAATTCCTGATTGTGATTAGCCCCGAAGGAACGCGGAGCTTTCTGTGTCTGTTTCTGTTTCCCCTGCACGTTGCTGCACTCGTTTGAATCGAAGTCTGGTCAGGGACACGGCCGCCCGCTCATAAATCATTAATAAATCTCCTCCAATCCGAGGCAGAAGCGCTCGCTTACATCACTTAGTCGGTGGCTTGCGTGTACTCACTCACGGCGCGACTGACGTCTTGTTCGGTCTTGAAGTGGGAAAGCTTTGCGCCGATTTAAGGGATCTTCGGCGAATGATGACAAATGAGCGGTCGTACTGGGCGAACGACGGCAACAAGTTTTATGTTAATTCCGGCGAACTTAAAAACCAGCAATGATTGAAGCAAGACTCGAGATTGACAGGGCTCCGCGGACAGACAAGGCCGGGGGAATGTTTTATTAACACATGGGTGTTATGGCCGTAATTCGTGCGGCTTTAAGGCCCATAAAATGTGACAGATAGGTTGCTGCCTTTAAATAGATTCACTTCGCCAGCAATTGAGGTGCGCTGTGCTGAGCGACAGGCACACAAGCACACCAGCACATCAGCCACTCTCCGTCCGATGGATTTATGTGAAGTCTCGTTTTTATTATCGACAGCAATTTGATTTGAGGTGCTTTTTACGAGTTGACAAACGTCACTTGATTATCAATGAAGATACTTTGTATGTACGCTGTCGTTGGTCGGCGCGGCGGCGGCGGTGGCGGTGGTGCCGTTGCTGTGGGAGAGAGAGATACGAGACCAGGGTATCTATTTCAGAAGCGCACTGATAGCAAATGAGTTGTTTTCACCAATTGCTGTCAATTGAGGTTGAATAGCACATAGAATGTGAATACGTCATGATTGGACTGGGGGGGCTGTACGCGAATGGACTTTGCCTGTAACACAAATGGAATGATCTTGGGCGTGAATGTGTGCCAGGGCGGCGGGGCTGGGGCGATAGTCTCTCTAATTTGGGATTTGTACGCTGGTCTGCACTTGTTTTCGGAGGTTTTATGGCGCAGCAATGAGTGGGAGTTTACGGCTTAAAGTGTGGGTTACCGTTGGTGTGATGGTGATTTGAACTGGATTGGGACCTATTCATCGAGGCACAGGTGTTGTTTGAAGTGGACGGTGAGAAGGTGGTGCTGGTGCACTCAATATCCCTGTCATCGTCATCATTTTGAACAGAAAGTCAAACTTGACAGTGATCCCCGTTTGCATCCTTGTCGTCGTCAACAGAAAGTCAAATTTGACTGTTGACTGCTGACTTTTCTCTTCAGAAGCTGTTTTTGACAGGGTGTCGATTTTGTTAGGCCACCATTTTGAATTTCTGTGACATCTGTCAGTTGGCGCTTGACAGTCGTAGAGAGCGTCGAATGACATTCTTTTTACGAAAAAAATAGATTTAATCAAATTTCGATGAGAGTATGAAAATTTGGTCGCCAACAAATTATAAATGGTCCCAAAGCAACGAGCATTTTTAACTATTGATGGAAGGTGTCAATTTAATTTTGAACGCCGTCAGTGACTCGAAAGAGGCGGGCCGTGAACATTTTTTTATCGTCCAGACCAGGGATCGAACCTACGACGTTGAGGTTCAAGTGAGTTGGGTTCGGTGCACATACCCACAACGCAAGGGACACCAAAAAGGACTTTATATAAAAAATATGTTCAAAAACAATGGCAACACTTCCAATAAAGTACTACATCAGTTTTGAAAGCCGAAAACCTACTCAATCCTGCATTTAAATTAAGCAAAATCGAAATGCTGACAAATAAAGTTTGAAGTTTGGCCCAAAAACTCACACTCGTGGGCAAATTTTGACACCTCTGCTCATTCATCGCTATTTAAGCGGTTTGATAGAGCATTTCTCTCGCGTTTGGGCCGGGGACATCAGTGAGCCTGCTAGAGGTAGACAAAGGCGCTGCTTAACCACTGTCGTGTCAAGGAGAGCATAGTGTTCGCACAAGAAGTTTAGCCTGTTAGCCGGCGGAATAGTAAACACCAACTGTTCACTGGCCGATCGTGTCCTCTTTTCGCTAATTCCTTGATCACTCTTGGAGAGCTGGATGCGTGATGCAGTTGATCAGT
This sequence comes from Eristalis arbustorum, assembly GCA_916610145.1. Taxonomy (NCBI): domain Eukaryota; kingdom Metazoa; phylum Arthropoda; class Insecta; order Diptera; family Syrphidae; genus Eristalis; species Eristalis arbustorum. The sequence goes on along the minus strand of OU744318.1, from coordinate 63,135,873 downwards.
GCCTTGATGCTTTGCTGAGAGGTCCTCCAGACGCTTGGACACCCACTTACCTCAGAGTATCGGAAAACAATCAAGCATGAGTGTAAAGAAAGTCTCATAGCGACCGAGAGGTAGTACAGTGGACCAGTTCTTGAGTCTGCGTGCTCCAGGGCATCCAGTGCCAACACTCAATTCCAACTGAATCCAAATCCCCCCAAACAATTCCAAAAAAAATTGACTAAATTCCAAATGATTTGTGCCACCATCAATTCGACGTAAATCACCCGCGCCAGCACTGAAACCCCAAACGCCTTGAGACCATCATATCTAGGGACACCCGTCCAATCAAAGAAGTTCATTGCCATCCATCAAATGGCACACCGTCCCACATGGCCAATTAAAACCACCAACACAGCCGCGTCACGACCAGCGACACCCAATTAGTCGCCTCATCCATCCATTCAGACATTTCGTCTCCAGACTGAGAATCAGATCACTATCAACTCATCGTTCCTAATCCTTAATGATCACGAGGGAAAATTATTCGAAATTAACCCCAGTGTTGGGGAATTGCTGAAATATTTCTCATTTCCGAGTGCACCGGGACCGGGGCGATCCTAGAAATAGACACGTCTCCGCCCCAAGACAAACATCTCACCGCCGCCGCAGTGCGTCGAGCACCGAGCCACAAACATCAGAAACATATAATTGACGCCGTAAATCTGTTAGCACAGCATATGCTGCTGCCTTCGGCGGTGGAGACCATAAAAGCTGTTAACTTGTCATCTTTGGCACCGTGATCCTCCTCGCACCTCGTCGCTGATAGTTTCACAGTCAGATGTACCTTTTCACGAGAGAAAGAGAGGAAATAATTGCACGCCACCGCTGACTGGCGGCGGCTGGCGGCTGGAGGGTGCTCCTTCGACTCGGATAATGGCTCCAAAGGGAATGTTGATGCAGATGGCTGTTACACACTAGACACGAAACAAAACAGACACACGCTCACTTCCCCGCCCGATCCAGGCCAGAGCTACGTGCAGTAGATACACGCATCCGTTCCAGCCAACCATTAGCGAGCTCCTGGAGAGTATCTCCGCCGTGGTGGTGGTACCCCTGAGATGTGCGTTGCAGATTGTTTGTTTTCCTTTCCCCATCACCCGCGCACGCTACCCACAGGGCTTTGGTTTCCATTTTTATGGGTTCCTGCACCGAAAACGTGTTGCTTCGCGTATCTGGATGCCCGCAGAGCGAGCCGAAAAAAAAGCGAAAGTGAGCCTCCACGCCGAACTAGCTGAGTGTATAAATATCTAGTCGATAGACGCGGCACGGGCCATGTGGCTCGGAATTCGAAATCATATCATGTCAACAAATGAGGTTAATTACTTTCGGAATAACGCAGTGCGTCTGCCGCGGGCAAAGGTAGCGACAGAGGCGCGCATTGCACAGCCGGCCGCTCGAGATGTGCCGTAACTCTCGGCAAAGGTCATTGTGTTCCATCCAAGCCCGCCGCACCGCCGTCAGATGGTGGTGGCTTATCTCGCGTGCCGTCCTTCTCGCCTTCCGTTCGACGAACTAGAGCGGGTGGGGCATTTAATGTCCATTCAGATGTTTCGGCGTTATCGCGGCCGATGGTGGGTGCGGGGGTGCGCTCGGATCGGTCGGTAATATCGTAAATATTCGTGGATATCACGAAGCTATCGCGAGGCATATTGAAAGCGAATAAAACTCTGGTGTCAGCGACTGTCAAGTCGAATTGGGGTGGGCTATCGTGGCGCTTCTTTGAATCGGATGACACCGACTCGGTGGGCAAGAGTGCTCTTGTCGTAAATCAGTCCGCAGGCTTTTTGGTGCGTTATCTCTGTTCGGGGAGTGTGTGTGTGGATGGGTGCGTGATGGGCCGGAGGTTGTTGACCATCGGACCGTGCGTCGTGTTCCATTAGCAGGGTCATCTTTGGCTGATTGGATCTGTCTCTAGTGAGTCATTTGTGGGGCATGCGAGGCATTATGTAGATGGTGGACGTGGAGTTTGTAGGACCTGTTGTAAATTGTAAGATCTTGGATTTCCCTGAATTCCCGCAGAGCCCCTTAAAAGTCTTTATACAATTTAAAGCAGTTCAAGCTTTAGGGCACCTTGTGGAACTTAATGTGGACCATGACTCGAAGAAAATGTACCCATATTCTGGCAAAAACGTCTCGCTGTTCACCAATCAACCTCCAGTCTTGACTCTCAAAACCATTTGGGACCTTCTCCTGCTTTAAATTCGAGTTGTGGAACGTAAGTGGATGTTTTTCTTTTCGTGTTAAAAAGTATGCTCATTCGTCTCGGAATGTCCATACTCCACTCAACACTTGATTTGGATTCAACTTTTGCTTCAAAATCCATTGTGGAACCTAATGTGGATCGTAAAAAAAATCCGCTCAATTGTCGCGGGAAAAAAATCGTAGTCTTTTCTCTTTAATCTCCGGTCCGTAGACACATTTTTGAGTGCCAGCATATTCGAAGTCACTTTATTTACTCAACCACAAGCCATCACCGCCCATCATCTGTGAACTGCCCGAGTGGCAAACAATCGTCTTCCCAATGAAACGTAATCCTTTTGTTGTCCTTTCATTTGAAAAGTTAATTAAGACCCGACAGCAACTAATTCAATATCTTAAGTGCCACCTATTTATCGACGCGGCACGCAAAGCGCAAATATTTATCTCAGTTATTTCACTGACGGAGCCACGCTTCGCACCCCGCATGCGGGCTATTGAATTACACTTCATCGCCATGTTTACCCGATTGATCATTACGAACACGTCTGGTATTAATTAAAGCGTCATCATTCTCATTCGTTCCCAGTCAAACAGAGGGTATTCCATCATCGGCGGCAGCGCAGCTGTCAAGTCCGACGAGGTATAGGAACAAGGACATGCGACACAATTTGTTACTTACCGAGAGCAGAGGACAGGACTCCCTGTTCTTGTTCTCGCGCGGATCACAGATGGCCGCATTCACGTCGGATTACAACTGGGCCTGCGGTGGAGTTTTCGGAAAAACCGATGACGAAGCAGGACTGTGTGCATCCTCAAAGCGCAATCTCATCCCTCGATGAAGGGGGAATGATGCAGCCATTCCATCCCCCGTCACGTGTGTCACTGCTTGCATCCTGCCTGTCACATGAAATCAAATGGAATTCATGGGAATAGCCAGCACTTCAGCAGGCAAAGTGCCTGCCACATGTGCCACGCAGGAGGGGGTGGTTCACTCAAGGGTAGTTTTTGCCCACAGCCACCACGAGGAGGACAGGGCCTCTGTGTAATCACATCCAGCCCCGTGAGGATGTGTGCGACTTAACGGCTGGTTTATTGCTTGCGATGGATATCCCTTGTGGTGGCTGGCATATCCTCGCTTTAATTATGTCATAAATTATAAATATTACCCCGTTTGGTTAATTTTTACAGTCGTAAAGTTATTAAGGACGTCACACGTTCCCCCATGTTTTTATGTGACAAACTACAGCCGGGTACGGAGTTTGATATACGACCTGCTCGTTTTATGGACGCACTTGATGTGCCACAGGTTGTGCGAGTGCGAATAAAGGATTTCCGTTCGTCGATTTCCAATCGAGTCCGAGACGCGCGCTCTGAGCTCTGGTTGGGTGGCTGGGCGGACAATGCCACACCTAGACGCGCAACAATTCACACATTGACTTGAGTAATGATCGCCATCACGCGCTCCATCGAGAATCAAATGACACCCGTGTACGTAGCAAACGGGCATAACGACGCCGCTGGTGAAATGCGAAACGTTCTCTCACGTACAACGAAGGTGTGTCTTAGACAGAAGCACCTTGAGCCGGCCGGCAACTCTTCTCGTGCGTTGTTTTCATTTTTTTGCGCAGACAACTGGTTGCCCATTTCAATTTGTCAATCGATTTGGCGCCTCATAAATTCATCCATCCCTGGTGAAGTGACAGCCAAGCACGTTGGTTGTGCTTTGACATTGAACAAGGCCGTGCCATCGGTAGATGGATATCGACTTGGGAGTAAGTCACGATTCTTGGTTTGAAGAACGAAAGTTGGGGGCAATCGCCCGCTAAGGTGGATGTCATTGAAAATTTAATTGGAATTCAATATGAAGGGGAGAAGATGGGGGACCAGCTAGTTAACCCTGTGGTAAGTCAGGTTGTCCCACAAATCATGGCCAGTTTGACTACCACTTTTGATCACGTTCTTCGGTCGGCGGACCCTGGGGGATCTCAGATAATTAAGAGGCAGGGACTATCAACTGAACCCTGTGGGAATTCAAGTAGTTTTTGGTCCGGTTGGGTTACGGCTGGATGCTGCAGTGGATTGAGTGTATTCTCTTGGTTAGAGGAGTCCCCGGTTCGAATTCCAGTGAAACCAAAAATTGGTTCAGACAGCATTTGCCGTGGGGATCAGTGCTAGTAGTCTGACAACATAATGGACTACCATCGGTACTGGCTATTTCGCTGGCAGCCCAATAACCAAGTCTTACCTAGTCTGGATGAAGTCTAAGAAGAGAGTGCTGGTCTCCGTTAAAAGCCTACTACATGTGGCAAGTTGCCCCCTAGGTCACCGAAAGACGTCCATTTCCTACATTTTATTCAAAAGTACCCTGCTACATGTGCCAAGCTGCTTGTTTGGCCTCCTGGGACACCCAAAAATTTCCATTTCCTACCTTTAATACCAAATTCCCTTCTTTCAGACCACTTTCCATCAAATCAACAGAGCCAATCCCATCAACTCCACCCTGAGGGACCCCAGCTGATCCCATTCCAACCCACAACCAAGTTAAATCTGCGGATTAATTACGTTTACGAGCAAACAAAATGCCACATCGTAAAACCATTGTAAAGTCCTTGTCTTCGCATTCAATCGCTCGCTCACTCCCTGTCTGTCATTTCCTCGTCGTTTCGCGAAAAGCAATCCATAAAGCATTTCGTGGATTGACTCTCCGTGACTGTTTGGGACGTCGAGTGGCTACTCATCAAGCCAGCTGTGACTACATGCGATCGTAAAGACGAGTCGTAAATGCGAACTAAACGAAATGTAAATCAGATTTGTAACGCATTAATAATTGGAAATTATATTTAGGGATTGGTAACGACTTGGGCTATGGTGAGGACTCAGAAATGGGAGAGAGTGGGACCATTTGTCGTGACACCGAGGGGTCGGCAAATATTGTACACCGTGTTAAAAATCCGCTGCTTCTAGATCACGACCAAGCGACGGTTTGAACCGCGCTTCCGAAGCGACGTCGTCTTCCTAATTTGAGGATAGAGAGCATGATCTCTCTTGCTTCCGATGGAGTTACACGAGGTGGCATATCGAGTCCCACGCTATTAATTCGAACCGGGCTTCCGAGGCGACGTCATTGGTTATTTCTAAATTGAAGAGAGCCCGATATCTCTTGCTTCCGATGGAGTACCTCGAGGTTGCGTATTGGGTCCCACGCTATTAACTAATTTTTGTCTTTTATGATTCTTCTTCTTTCCTATTTGGCTGAAAAAAGACCTAGGCCTCAGCCAACATGCCTCTCCATCTAGCCCGGTCTAGTGCTAGTTCCTTCCAGCCACGCACGTTCAACTTATTTAGGTCCCCTTCTAGCTGCGTGCGCCACCGTAGGCGTGGTCTTCATTTACCGCGTTGTCCCTCGGGGTATTGCCTGGTTCTATGATTGCCTGGCTTTGAAGACGTCCTGAGAGGAGCTTGCTAAAGTCCACTGGCGTCGTACACGATAACGCAAAAAGGCTTTAAACGGTTCATAGCAAACAGTAGCTAACACAATTATTGCTCCAATCTCATCTCCCAACCAGTTCAAGCACCTTTCTCGTGAGCTGACTATCGTGTTCGGTAACTTTCCGGTCGCACCCTAAACTCCCACTCGTCCTTTTCCTCACTCAGCGGCATCCGTTCACCTCACCGTCAGCTCTACCATCCTTCAAAGGACCTCATAATACACGTTTTGCGAACGATGGCTCTGTGCTGTATGTCAGGAGTTGTTTTCCCATGAGGGCAGGTGGCACAACGCCACAAAGAAGACGAACGCGCTTCCTTCGCCTTCATCAGCGCGGCTTTCCTTTGAATGGATGTGCACCACTCACACTTTCAATGCAATTTATTCAAATTTTGTTTCCCCCCCTTGTGCGATCATAAATTTCATTTTGACATCAAACACAAAAGGATACGCGAGTGGAACGAGAGGAGAAAAGGGACAAAAAAAGTGAAGAAATGTAAGGACTCAAAGGAATTAAGGGAAAATCCCACCTTTCGCCGGGAACATGTTCCGCCGATGGACGCACCGTGGATGGGGTGCCGGCTCCCCGGTGCACCCTCCTTTGTGGTCGCACTTTGTCGGCGCTCTCGCGATGCGGTGCGGATTTACTTCGAGCAAATAGTGTAGCATTTGCATGCAATTCGCAGCGCAGTTGATCGCTCGGCATCTTACTTTTGACAGGACGGCCCAAGCACCGGATCAAAGTGAAACGATTGCGCGAGGAGTTTTGAGCTGCTGACGGGTTACTGCCTTGGCCAAGTTCTTTGACCTTTCCTCCATCCAACACAAGTTGATCCTTCAAATGTACGCTTTAATTAAATTTGCACTTTGAACACACACCCACGAGTGAGGCGCCGGCTATGACATTTTTATAAGTAATTAGCGAAGAAGGACCCGGACCCGGACCCCGTTGTGTTCATTAAGGATTTTCCGAATCCAAACTTTGACTGAGGGGCGTCGGGCGCGCCACGAGCATCGTCCTCTCGTTCGTCATTATCATTTCGCCGCTCGCACAAGGGACACAACGAGCGACATCGGTTTTAATTAAAAGCCAAGAGTTCAGTGTTTGCCGAGGGGGCAGGGCGGTGCGGACCGTTGTTCGTGGAACACACAGTGAAACTCTGAGTCAATAGTGTTTGATGGATGGAGGATATGAAAGCTTTGATGTATTCTCTCGGTCTCTCCTTGAAACCGTTCCGATGGTGACTTTTGACTTTTTCTCCCAGTTGTCTGCTGGGTACGAAGAGTTCCTTCCTCGGTGCAATTGAATGGGATCGATATTGCATTGCAGCCACTGGAACCTCGGTCTTGTCAAAGGGTGAAAAGAAATTGTTTCAGTTCACCAAAGAGAGGGGGACAGCTTTGGATGTGTCTCATTTGGAGGTTATTCACATGACGTTTGGTCCACAATGGGGTTTGGTTTTATGTCATTCTTCGGCGAAGTTAAAAGGGTTCATTCCTCTTTTTAGCAACAGGGAGGGACTGTATACACTTTGAAAGTGTAGGACGCCTGACGTTTGCTTAATCAGAGAATGAAGGGTCCGAAGCGTCGGTTAAAGACAGCCGCAAGACATGCTTTCCACAGGGGAGCGTACTGCCGCCACCTTGCCACATTAACATAAACAAAATATGAACCTCGGAAGCCCGGTTCGAATTAATAGGTGGGACCCGATATGCCACCTCGTGGAACTCCATCAGAAGCAAGAGAGATCGGACTCTCTTCAATTTAGGAAGCGGCTGCATTTCTGAACAACCTTAGAAGATGCAGAGGTACATCGGCATAGTCTCCAGTTTCAGATTTTCGAATGAGAACATACATTTACGTCCAAAAAGCTTCTCAGTAACCACACGAGTGGAAGGGACCTACAGTTTAATGGCACTCCGAACGGCCAAGTTTGAGAAGCTTTTTCAAGACATATACTCTTTGAGCACTGTCAGTGACTCGAAAGTGGGCCCGTGAAAATTAATTCTCTCGTATAGAGCAGTTATCGTACTTACGACGTCGAGGTTGAGGTCGACGCGCATCCCCACAACGACGTGGGTCACTAATTGGTCTACAATGACCTTAATGCTACCGCCCTTTGGCTCGCAGATCGTCGAACCTAGCTTAGGACACAGGAAGCACTTTGGTGTCTCTATATATGATCTGCTCAAGTGTATCATTATTCTTACCGAAATGTTCAAAATTTGTAGCATCTCTCGTAGTTCTGACATCTATCATGATTTCTTCAACGGATCCCTTGCATTCTGTGGAATTTTTTGATCTTGCTCTTGACCACGTGTCTGATCACCATCACTACCATTTTATCGGAAACTACGACAGATCCTGGAACAGACCCAAGAAGTGCAGATCTACATCCACCAGCCATTTGGCGACTTTAAGGCCGCATGTGACAGCGTGCATAGAGACGAGCTATACAGCCCCATGTCTAGTTTTGACATTCCTGCCCAGCTCGTCAGTTTGTGCAGGATGACGATGGAGAACTCTCGCTGCTCCAACAAAGTCGGTAACGAACTCACCGAGACCTTCAAAAAGGTTTTAGGCAATGCGACGTACTGACATATTACTTTTTCAACGTCGTACTTAAGAAGTTAGTGCAAAACTCACACGCCAACACTAGAGGCACGATATTCCACGCTGACAACATTGACGTGATTGGTCGAACTCAGCGAGCAGTCAATGATGCGATTGCTAATATTACTACGGAAGCGGCTAAAATGGGTCTAGAAGCGAATGAGGGATAAACGAAGTATATGCTGTCCTCAAGAAAGGACATACAACATCGACGTCTTGGACGGAGCGTCACAATGGGCAGCTGAAAGTCAAGCACTTTATCTACCTCGGCTCCGGAGTAACCTGAAGGAATAACATCAGTACCGAGATCAAGCTCAGGATAACTCTTGTCAACCGCTGTTTCCTTGGGCTCAAGGCAGTTGAGTAATAGAGCCCTCTCTCGAAGAACCAAGTTGACTCTATATAAGACCCTGATCATCCCAGTCCTGCTATACGGCGCGGAGGCATGGACAATCTCGAAAGCGGATGAAGAAGTCGTTGGTCTTTTTGAGAGAAAAGTTCTACGTACGATCTTTGGTCCTGTTTGTGTTGACGGGTTCTGGAGGAGAAGATCCAACCATGGACCGTAGGGGCCTAACCAGGCGTCTACGGATCCTACGCCTACAGGGCGGGCCATGGGCATCTCAGCTCCGGCCCGAAGAATGTTCCAATCTGAACCTGTGCTGCAACGCAACATAGGACGCCCACGTTTAAAGTGGCGCTCCCAAGTGGAGAAGGATCTCAACCAACTTGGTGTGCGCAACTGGGAGCAGGTAGCCAGAGATCGCGCCAGTTGGAGATTCTTGTTGCTTGATTCCCAGTCCACCCCGCACTGTAGATCCATACAAGGAAGAAGAAACAAAAATCCGTGAGGAATGGGGCAACGCCATGCTTCCCTTCCGATGAACTCTCGTACAAAGCCGGGGCCTTTGGGACCGCAGCCACATCAAAAATTGTATACATCTGCATGGAGATCGTTTGAAAGCGGAAGCAACAGTTGCAGTCTGCCTCAAATATCTCCTTCCAACGGAGTCCAAGAACACTTCAGTTTTTGTCTGTTTTTTCAAGGAGTTCACGAAACACTATCCGGCGACACTCGCATGTACACAGTGAAGCACCAATTAATGCAGTCGAATGCAGCTTCCTATCAGACTGTCCCCTAACTCCAGGTGCGATGGCTGAGCAGTGTGTCAGTACACAGAGGCATTACAGGCATCACTGCAGCGGAATCTACCACCTCATCTTACTGATCAACACTCAATAGCGACGCCTGCTGTAAAAGACAGAAACGTGCCAAACCTCCAAACCAATGCTTGTCCAGTCTAGACCCCGATTGTTCCAAAGAACTCCTTCCTATAAAGTGGGCCTCGTGACAAGATCTTGTCTCTCACTAGGAGACTGGACGTCATTCACAAATGGCTTCTACATGGATGAAGATTAGATAGAAAGTGTATAGTACCTCCTGTCCAGCCCTGTTGTCTCCCACAAAATTTCTGATGAGCAACCCCTTTATTCGGAAAATGGATTTATTTTGGCTTAATGGCAGAAAATGGGTGGTAAATCAACGTCATACTGTGTGTTGTCAGAAAAATCGAAAGAACGTTAAATTCCTGAATGATTTGAGACTGCGTTGCTTTGACACTTAATTTTTGGTGACCTGTAGACTGCAAGTGGCCTGTTCACTACTGAATCGTGTAGGTCTCTTCGTTGCTAGAACAAGGCGTCGAAAGTTAGAAATAGAAATCTTTGTTGTGAGGACGAGAGATGACGACCAACCATCGACGCCTTAGCCAGAGCGTACACACGACAGGAACATCGTCTAACTCTGCTAATAACACCAGACCCCAGATCAGACTCAGAGTGGCTCTTGGTAACCGCTGATGAACCTTGGTCTTAAGGGCAATTGAAGATCAAGTTGACTTTAAGCAAAAACATTGATCGCCCAAGACGTGCTCTACTGGGAAATTATGCGGCTCTATCCCTTGTGGCATCAGGAAAAGATGATTCAACCACGACCCGCAACGTGAGCCTAGTGGACGTCTTCGGATCCACTGCCGAAGACCATGTGGAGCCCGACAACTTGGGGTACACTGGGATAATGCAGCAGACGACCCCAGCCTCTGCTGACCGATCAGCAGATACTGACCCATCGCGGCCATGTTGGGTGTGAGAGATACTTGCTGAAACATTGACCATGGTTGTCGCCGTCCACAATGCTCCACCTTCCTGTGCTAAGCTGGAGAAACCTTAGCTGAGACCCAGATCCACTATGGACTGCAGCGCGCCACACCTGCAGCCTGGCATTTAAGACAGAAAGCCTTTCACGTCAACTGCCGTCTTTCTCTTGTTCGATTCTGACAAAAAATTCTCCACCGCAACTCCGTCTTCTAGAATCCACACCCCATCTCAGGGCATTCCACACGCCTTACGGAGCCACTCAAGACGGAATTTAGTGAAAGTCACTACCTCATGAGTGTTGTCCACTCGAGGCGTGTTCCCATTCAGCGAACTCTGCACTTCACACGGCCGAGTGTCACTCGTATCTGCGCTAATGGCGGTCATAACTCACGCTTATCAGCTAACCGCACTGCTGGCCGGGCCGTGGCGGCGATGGTGGAGGCGATTCAAGACACTTGTCAAGTTTCCAATGAAATCGATACGAGCGTTCGCTTCTGATAACACACTCGTGCACACCCGTCGCCTCAGTGCAGCTAGACTCTGATTAATTCCACGGGGAAAAAAACCATCACGACCCACGCAGCAGAAGGCAAACAAACTGTGCCCCATCCCCTGGAGCACATGAATAAGTCATAAGCGACTGCGACTTCGAGAGAAAACCAACAACGGACACCAGGTAGGTGCCCGTATCTCGGTTCCTTGAGATTTCCTGTGCGCGATTGCGAAAGCCAGGGAAACAAAGCTCTGAAGTGTATTTATGCATCTCGACGGGGCAAGGAGGAGAAGTATCAGCACTTCCACGGCGCATAGATCTCGAAGTAAGTCGAGAGGGAGATTCCGAAAATGGTCGCCTCGTTCCCCCTGCCGCCGCGCGAGTGTTTGCTTTGCTCTCGACGGCGGCTGGTGGCGGTGATCTCTGACTGGTTCCGACGCCGATGAGGAGGAGATGAGAAAATTTTCCTCGAGACGAGAGTGCACCACCAAGTGGTAAGTCACGTTTCAAGCCAAGACTCCTCTCTCCGGCACTCAATAGCTTGGGTGTGCGTGTGTGTAGAAGCGCCCATTTCAGGTGCTTGAGGTGCCACAACAAAAACAGAACAGCCGCGATGAAGTGGACGTGGAGGAGGAGGAGCAGGGGTAGAAATGCTAACGAGAGAGAGACGAGCTGGAGATGATGGTCGGTTTGGTGGGCAATCCTAGGGAGACACGAGTGCGGCACAGCAAAACAGATAAACAAACAAAACGGGCCAACAAGGTGAAATCTGAAGAGCCATACGCTCCAGGTACACTATTAGGCTTGCCATGCCGTCCGGCGAACGCGAAGAGTTCACTGGAAGCCAGCCTACTGAAGTGGCAACTCGCCTGTCACAATGCCGATTGGTAACGATATTGCCACGCTACTTGGAGTTAACGTGGATGCCAGTGATGGCCGTTTGCTCGTGTTTCAGCTCTGCGCTCCTTCTGCGGATGCAGATGGCTACTTTTCGGGTGATGAAGGGTTGTGGTGACTGCTGCTGCTGGCATGGGAATGGGACTTGGAGTGGGCGCATGGACCACGGTGTTGGGCGCCGCTTATGCGGGTTACCTTAGTCAGTCGCAGATCTTGGCAAGCATCGGCTTTGTAAGATCTCAGATCAGTCAGACATTTCTTAGCCTCCACTGATCAGTTTCAAAACTTGTCCACTTTGCCAAGGAGAGAGAGTCTCAGTGGAGATCAGTTCATGCACGGTATAGATCGGCAGCTTCCTTCGTGGCATGACCGTCCTCTCGGCACAAATTTGATGATCCTCCCTCTTCAAGGTGTGCCTGATCGTGCATTATCAGTTTTCTGTACTCCCTGATGATCGTCCACCAAAAATCCAAACGCCCCCCTTCTCCACACAAGAGTTGAACGTCGGTGATCACTAGAGGATCACTGAAGGATCAACGAGGAGCAAGAGTTGATCGATGCTGATATTAGACGATCGCTTGAAGCTCACTGATAATCTGAGGATCACTAAAGGATCACTGGAGGCTCGTTCGAAGATCGCTGAGAATATGAGGATCAGTCGAAAAGCGATCGGCAGCGACGTTACGAGCATGCAGAGAGGATCACTAGAGGATCACTGGAAGCTCAACAGAGGGATTGTTAGTAGATCACTAAGAATCAACGAGGATCAGTAAAGACAAATCGAAGTGATCCTCAACGACTCTAAGAAAGACATTTAACCCACCGATCAATGAACTGATCCCTTTTCCGACGATCCTCTCTCGTATCTCTTTCCCTTTCCCAGCACTGAATTGACCGTAAACAGAACGTACGTCTACTCATGCCGATTGCAGACTGATCGCCTTGTCCATCCACTCACGTCTTCATCAGACCCCCAAGAGAATTGTAGAATTGTTGACTTCCACTCGATTTAATGCACTAAGCAAACCCGGTCTTTGCTCAGTTCCTCAATCAGTTCGGTGAACTCAATCTCTCACCCACTTGAGACACATTTCGCATGAGTTCCCAAACCGATCTGCCACTTGTCCGACGCCTTCCGAGAATCCCAAGCCAACGACATCGTTGCCACTGCACTTGAGCGATCGCCAGACCGAAGCGTATCGATGCTGTGCAAATAGTTCGAGTCAATATGGTCCACAGTCCAGTTGTGGAGTGTGTCAACATTGTTACTCCAAATAGGACTCATGCGACCATTGCCAAGCCACACTCCAAATACGGTCCAGCAGCAGGTCGCCCCTCGATCGTGATTCGTGATCGAGTGAAGAGCCATGATGATCCCCGCAGCAGAAGCACACGGCGGCGGGTCTCTGACTACCGACAAGATTTCTTCTCTTTGTTTTTCCTCTCTCTCTCGTTCTCCTCGTTGGCGATGTTTACTTAATTACGAGTAGTGCCTTGAATGGTGTCGTCGTGGAGTATCGTGAGACTCCTTAAGGTTTTCTTCAATTCATCATTGTTGTCGCGCAATACGATCGTTCTCTTTGGCCCACGATCCACCGTCTGGGTGGCTTTTGACTGAGGAGATGGATGGGTTGGGATGAACGATGCTGAAGTGGCGGGTACAATATGGTGGCAGTCTGGAGGGTTCTTCTGCCGTTCTTTACGCTGCTGGGGGTCTTGACGGGTTTCTTGTGGTGCCGCGAGATGGATGATGGCGATCACTGATCTCCGGCATCTTAATCAAACACGTTTTCCATGCAATTCGTGGCATGATCGCCGGGGAGTCAACATCAAACAATCTTGTCAGACAGCGGGATGACTAATGGCTTGTGATGCCGTGCATCTCACATCCCAGTCGACCTGCTTGGACATATAAGTACCTCATCACTCAATAGATGTCGCTATCAACTGCTGTCACATGAGCTGTCACTCGTCGACCTCAGTCCGGACATCTAACACCGAACACGTGTGCCCTCATCACTGCCAGAGCAGCCGAGAGCACCCATAAAACATAAACCAACACCTCGGCCCCGTGTCCGATCTCCTGTCAGCCCAAATCCAGATTCCCCATGCGAAACCACAGAATCGCTACTCCTTTTCGCAAAAAAACGAGAATTGCACATCATTTCGGTAGCCAACCGCCGCCAGTCTCCGGCTATTCATCATCCCGTTCGCGGTCAGACTAGAGGACACACGCGTCTCGGTTCCACAAAAAAACCCGAACCCGACCGCACACAAGACAGAAGCGAATTCCTAACCTGTCACCTGAACCGAACCACCTCCTCAGTGGTCTGTGCCTGTGCCTCCGTCGGCATCGGTCCCCTGGGTCGGCGATGAATTCAATTAGAGTCTGTCGTTGTACGGATTCCTCATCGTCTCCGTCTTCATCTCCTGCTGTCACCTGTCCCCTCCTGCTCCCCTGCCCGCGATTGATTGATTGGCTGTCTGAAGTAGAAGTGACATAAAAGAGAGAAAAAATGAATTTTTTCCCGCTGATCTCGGTTCTAACGTGTTTTTTTTCTCCTTCTTCTCATTTCAGATGTCAACGTTTCGAACGATTTGACGCGACTGGTCGCACCAGCAGACTGACTAGCAAGACAAGGAAGCACGCAAGCACAGCCCATCAAGGAGCACAACGAAGTCCTCGCAGCGGAGGCAACCTCCCACCCACAGGCTACAACACTCGAACGACGGTGCACAGAATCAGCGCGCGTCTGATTTTGGTGCAGCCCCTGACAATGATCAGTCCAACGGAAAATCTCGTTAAAATGTCCGCGAAACACGGCCGGCGAAGATCGCCGGCGCACAACAGTCTGCGGATCCTGCTGCACACGCTGGTCGTCGGCGTCCTGGTGACGCAGATCCGGGCCGACGGCATGCAACACATGACAGACAACGGCGGCGGCGGAGGCGGAGGCATCGGCGGCATGGGCGGCGGCAGCATGTCGATGGAGGTGAGTCCGGCGCCCGCCTTCGGGCTGCCCGCCATGCCCAAGGACCCGAACTCGCGATGCGAAGAGATCACCATTCCCATGTGCCGAGGCATCGGCTACAACATGACATCATTCCCGAACGAAATGAACCACGAGACGCAGGACGAGGCCGGCCTGGAGGTGCACCAGTTCTGGCCGCTGGTCGAGATCAAGTGCTCGCCGGACCTGAAGTTCTTCCTGTGCTCGATGTACACGCCCATCTGCCTGGAGGACTATCACAAGCCGCTGCCGGTGTGCCGGTCGGTCTGCGAACGCGCCCGGTCCGGGTGCGCGCCCATCATGCAGCAGTACAGCTTCGAGTGGCCCGAGCGCATGGCCTGCGAGCACCTGCCGTACCACGGCGATCCGGAGAACCTGTGCATGGAGCAGCCGACGTACACAGACAACGAGGGCACCGGCCACTCGTCGGGCGGCTCCGGCGGCTCGGGTGGCTCGTCGCGCGGCGACTCGGGCGCCGGCAGCTCAGGCGGCTCCGGCGGCAAGTCCAACCGCAAGCAGTCGCAATCGGCCAAGTGCAAAGGAAAGAATTCAAAAAACTGCCAAAATTCCCTAGGAGAAAGAACAAAGGAGTGCACATGCAGTTGCCGTCCACCACTGATACTCCTGGGGAAGGAAAACCACTGGTACAACACAACTGTCGGAAGGGTGGCCGGCGTGTTAAACTGCGGAATACCATGCAAGGGACCGTTCTTCACAAACGACGAAAAGGAGTTCGCCGGAATATGGATCGCGCTGTGGTCGGGTCTGTGCTTCATCAGCACGCTAATGACACTCACCACGTTCATCATCGACACCGAAAGGTTCAAGTACCCTGAGAGGCCGATTGTCTTCCTGTC
Organism: Eristalis arbustorum; assembly: GCA_916610145.1. Lineage (NCBI taxonomy): Eukaryota > Metazoa > Arthropoda > Insecta > Diptera > Syrphidae > Eristalis > Eristalis arbustorum. The sequence goes on along the minus strand of OU744318.1, from coordinate 63,120,119 downwards.
GGCGTGCTACTTCATGGTCGCTGTGGGCTACCTGTCGAAGACGTTCATGAACAACGATGAGATCGCCTGCGACGGCCGGATCCTGCGACAGTCGTCGACGGGGCCGCAGTCGTGCACGCTCGTCTTCCTGCTGGTCTACTTCTTCGGAATGGCCTCTTCCATCTGGTGGGTGATCCTCTCGTTCACCTGGTTCCTGGCAGCCGGCCTCAAGTGGGGCAATGAGGCGATCACCAAGCACTCGCAGTATTTCCATCTGGCCGCCTGGCTGATCCCGACCGTGCAGAGTGTCGCCGTGCTGCTGCTCTCCGCCGTGGACGGCGACCCCATTCTGGGCATCTGCTACGTGGGCAATCTCAACACCGAGCACCTGAAGACGTTCGTCCTGGCACCGCTGTTCGTGTACCTGGTCATCGGGACGACCTTCCTGATGGCCGGCTTCGTGTCCCTCTTCCGCATTCGGTCGGTGATCAAGCAGCAGGGCGGCGTCGGCGCTGGCGTCAAGGCCGACAAGCTGGAAAAGCTCATGATCCGCATTGGCATCTTCTCCGTCCTGTACACCGTCCCGGCGACCATTGTCATCGGATGCTACCTCTACGAAGCGGCCTACTTCGAGGACTGGATCAAGGCGCTCGCCTGTCCGTGCGCAAATCTCAAGGGCCCCTCCAAGAAGCCCCTCTACTCGGTCCTCATGCTGAAGTACTTCATGGCCCTGGCTGTTGGCATCACGTCGGGCGTCTGGATCTGGTCCGGTAAGACCCTCGAATCGTGGCGTCGCTTCTGGCGGCGACTGTTCGGCTCGCCCGATCATACCGGCGCCAATCAGGCCCTCATCAAGCAGCGTCCCCCAGTTCCGCATCCGTATGCGGGCTCTGGCATGGGTGTGCCCGGCTCGGCGGCCGGCTCTCTATTGGCGACTCCTTATACTCAGGCAGGTGCCAGTGTTGCATCGACCAGCCATCACCACTTGCACCACCATGTCTTGAAACAACCACCGGCCAGTCATGTATGACCTGGCGAGTCAGGAGGTGCTTCAACCGCCGGCGGTATGCCAATGGGCGGTGGAGGCGGCGGCGGTGGCGGCAGTACGATCGGCGGTAGTAGTGTTCTGGGCAGCGGTCATGGCGGTGGCATGCCAATGAGTGCTGGCATCAGCAGTAGTACGGTTGGTGGTATGGTTGGTAACGTTGGCGTTGGCGTTGGTGGTCTTGTTGGAGCACCTCCTGGCATGATGACAAGCGGCGGTGGTGGTGGTGGTGTCGGAATGGGTGGCGGTGGCGTTGGTGGTGGAACACCTGGCAATAATGGCGGTGGTGGCGGTGTTATGTTACCTGGCGGTGGTGTTGGCGGCGGCTGCTACGGCGGTCAGAGCACAGCGCCCGGTTCTGTTGTCGATTCGCGTGCCGTATCGGTTGTTGTCACATTGCCCGGCCCACAGCATGGGCAGGCGTTAAGCGATTATGGTCCTATATAGTTAATGGCACGTCCGTATACCGCCCATTGGGTATCGACCAGTAGCTTTAGTCAACTCTAAATGGCAACCGAACTGTTGCTGCTGATGCTGCTGTGTCGTCACTGTTAACACTTACCACCAAAAAAACACGAAGTAACATCACAAACAACATCCCCATTAATCTAGTCCATTGAAGAAGAAGAAATGAGAGAGAGAGAGAGAGAGCGGGGTGGTTGCCCGTTGGCCAGCCAAGCCCCCTCGGAAAGGAAACATGCACAATTTATTTTTATTTTTTACTTACGTATACATGAAACATAGCGAGCGCAATATGTTCAGTGAATCAAATCAAGAATAGAGCCCCCTCCTCTCCCTCCATCAAATGGATGAGAGACGGTGCAATACATACACACATAAAGAAAAAAAATATATAGAGTCCTTTTTTTTCCTTGAAAAAAAAGAAAACACAATGACTGAGTATAAGGAAGGACAAGCCATTTTTTTCGTTTTTTTTCCATCACCATGCAGAAAAAAAATAGACAAACACACTGCCAAACAGAAATATTTTCGAAAAAAGAGAAGAGAAAATGTCAAATCGAATACGAAACAAAAATGAATCCTGTCAACAAAAAAAAAGCAAAACAGAAAAAATGTCAAAATTGTAAATATTCGTTATATAAATTATTTTTTAAATTTAAAACAAAAACCACAACACTACAAAAAAAAAAAAAAAAACAATTAAAGTTTAAAACAAAACAAAGCCGTAGCTCCTAAGAAACATTTTTCGTTTGAAACTTTTCTGTTTGGGGCAAGCCTGTGTCTCTCCTTCAACTGTAATCTGTTTCCTTTTCTGTTTTCTGTGTAAAAAGTTAGGTTAAGTCAGAAATGGAAAAGTCAAAATACAAAAAAAAAAAAACACAAAACAACTTTCTCTAGAATTAAGTTTATACCTTTAAGAGATTTAAGAAAAAACAAACATAACCTTTCAAGCAGCAAGATTGTTGTTTGAGCGATTTTTTCCCCCTCAAAGATACAGATTTTGGAGAAAAACAAAAAATATTTGTAAATCACTATTTTTCGAGAAAAAAAAAACAACAAAACTTAGTAATGTAGACTAAATGATATTTATTTGAAGAGAAACGTAGGGATTCCGGATTCCGTTTTGCGTTTTTCAAATTGTTTAAAAAATGTCTTTGGCCATATTAATTTTTAGTTTATCTCTCGTGCATGCTTTTATTTGTTTTTTATTTTATTTTTTCGTAAAGAATTTACAAGAAAAAAAAACTCCACACACATTTACTGTTAAATATCATTTTATACGACTACGACTATATATAGTATATTTTATTTTTTTGTTTTTTTTTTTTTTTAATTTTCGCTTTAAGTTAAACTAAATTATTATTTAAATAATACAGAACACGATATATTTTTAACTTAAAAAAAGAGCAAATGAAACGAAATTTGTATTTAAACAAAAATGAATAACGGTGAAATATTGTGATTTTTAAGTTAAATAGTTAAAAACATTAATAAACCATTAAAAAAATGATTTAAAAAATACATTTAATTTTTCTTATGTTTTATTTTGTTTTTTGGTTTCTTTTGGTTGATTTTTGGTTCTTCATTTTTCAGTTTTTCCTTTTTGTTTGTGGGTTTCTTCTTGTGGAGGGCTATGTACCTTGAGTCCTTTTTTTTTCTTCTTCTTCCCCCAGAGAATGTCAGTTTCAGAGACAATTTCCAGGCAGTTCCATGGTCAAACTCTTGGCAATCTCATCTCTGTGGCCTTTGCAAGAGAAGGTTGCAACGTACCTTGAGTCCTGTTTTTGCTTACTTCCCGCAGCGAATGTCAGCTTCAGAGACAATTTCCAGGCAGTTCCATGGTCCCACTCTTGGCAATTTCAGCTCTGTGCCCTTTGCAAGAGAAGGTTGCGACGTACCTTGAGTCCTCCATGTGAACAAAATCAATAACGTCCTACTTTTGTTTACTTCCTGCAGCGAGCGTCTGCTTCAGAGACGATTTCCAGGCAGTTCCATGGTCAGACTCTTGGCAATCTCATATCTGTTCCGTATGCAAGAGATGGTTGTGACTGGACCGCTGCCAATGTGACTTTCCTAAGTATTGAACCCTTGAAGCCAACAGAAGTACAATCTGACTCCACGGCAATGGTTTTCGGCATAAAAGATCACCTACGATCGCCTGGGACATGTTCTGTAGGGGGAAGGGTTCAAAATGGTATCTGATGGACATAAGCAATCTCCTTTCATAGTCCCAGAACTAACGCCCTCCTGCAACGTCAAGTGTTCTTTACTACAGACTGGACTGTGTGTGGCTGTGCTGTAATTCATAGCGTTCTAAAACGTCACATAAACCCAACCGCTGCGTAAAATAAAAGCAATCAACGCATCATAGGTTATCGTGTTACATTCTTAAGGCATGCGCATTTTTTTGACGATTGCTGTCAATCAGAAAATCTTGTGGTCACCTGTGGCGTTGTGTGTATGTGCGTCGAACTCGACGTCTGGGTTCAATTCTCAGTCTGTACGACAGCAATTATTTTCACGGCCCCACCTCTTTCGAGTCAGGCGCAGACTTTCAAGTCAAACTTCTCAAGCTTGTCCGTTCGTGGCATAAAACTGTAGGTGCCATCCACTCGTGAGAGAACAGTAGCACGCACAACACGAGTGGTGGTTGAGAAGTTAGACATTAGTCCTCTACGGGCTGTATCGCCAACCATTACGAACTCAGCCACACTTTAAGCACTGCGATCTTTCGCAGATCTCTGACGAAAAAGACCTCCTACATGTCCAATTTTCGTTTTCTCAGATTGATCCTACACCATTTGATGATATATTTAGAGACTTATCGAGAGCAAAGCTAACTCACTTTGTTCAAGGAAGAGTCTAGATTACCGCTGATGCAAGCAAAAGGAGGCCTATGCTGCACTAGACATCTTGAACTCATTTTTCTAGGACTTTGTTTCAATAATTCACAAGCACACCTTTGACAATGAACCACATTGGGGTCAAGTCAAGTCGTTGGTAACATCAAATGGCACTTTACAGATCGGCCGTCTATCTATGCTTCTGGTAGACGTGGCCATTAGTAAGTGGCTCTGTCCTCAGACAAGGGCTTGATACATACACCAAGGCTTGCCCTTTGGTATGAATTTTCATACACTCATCACATGTATCCAGATGTGAATTGACTAAAACATGCGACGTGATTCGACACTTCGACTAAGCGAATAGTTGTTAATGCGCTGTTAACTAATTTTCAAATCTAGTCCAATCTCCATTTGCCTTTGCCATGCAATATCACTGCAGTTGTCGATCAGTGGTAGTAATTCAATTATTCACAATGATCCAACATGGTCTGAATGGCCTGGCACGGTCAGTAACAACCCAATCACCTAACATAGACTGAAGGTTCCACGACAAACTTAGTCAATTGATGAGTTGCTGCGTTGCGAGTTTTCTAACAATCACTAAGAGTGACCAATCCTAGTGATTCTTAGAAAACTCGCAACTCAGCAACTCAGCAACTCAGTTCCCTAAGAATTAGTCAACTTTGTTGAATCTACTGAAAGCAACAGTCACGCACTAGAAAGCGGAATATTAAGGGAACTTGATGTTTTCCGGCTTGTTTCAAGCTGAAGCCCAATAAATATTCGCCACTATTCACCCTATTTACGTCACTATGCCAAATGTGTATTCAAATTGCAAGCAGTGACATCCTTAAATACTCTTGGATGTCACGACTGTGGTGGACAGCGATAGACAAAGCTCTCAACCGCAGTGCATTACTCGGCCGAGTACAATGATTGACTAACATGCGGAGAAAACTGAGTAGAGACTAGGGGTACATGTGAATAGAAACTGCATTTAGCTAGGCCTCGACCTCAAATTGTCGCTTAGGACGCAGTGCTCCTTTGACTCAGCGATTCCATAAGCTAGTCGTCGTCCGTCTTTTGAGGACTAAGACCTACTGTCGTTGACCAAAGTTCAATTCAAGGTGGCGTAGTGGACATGATTCTATCACTTAAAATCCTCAGAGAACGCAAATGTCCTTAAAAACCATCTTTTAGCGTTCAGAGTGGCTTCAAATCTGAATGCACCTGGCACTTGTTAGACAACAAAAACGTTGGTATAGGAGTTTGATCCACCTCAACTTTGGATGCTTTCGCCGCCGCTATGTCCAACTGCACCGCATCAGATTCGTCCATTTCCAGTGGGCATCAGGTCACAAAGCCAATTGAATTCAAGAGGCAAAGTAGCGTCAAGTAAATTCCTCAAACACAGGTCCCTCCTTAGTTTATGTGACCTTATTGGGCTGTCATCTTGTTGGTCCCTTGTTATATGATACCCTGTGGCATTAATTTGATCACAATGGCAAATGATAACTGGACCAGATTTGAAAACCAGATAGAAGCATATTTACCCTTGTTTTCAGTGGGAATCGAACCTTTTCTTCTTTGATTGCCGATACAGTCCGGGGTGGACTTGGGCCTCAACCAACATGCCTCTAAAGACTGCACGATCTTTCGCCAGCTGCCTCCAGCTGCGCATACCAAGTTTGTTGAGGTCCGTTTCCGCTTGTGTGCGCCATCTCATGCGGGGGATGTCGTCTGTTGCGTTCTCTCAATGGCTCGGTGTCGAAGACTCTTCGGGCCGGAGCTGTGGTGTCCATTCGCTCTACATGACCAAGCCATCTAAGGCGTTGGATCCGAAGACGCTTGACCAGGCGCATACCGCTGTACAGCCCGTACAGTTCAGGGTTGAATCTTCCCCCAGACGCCATGGCAGAACTTCAGACGCTCAAAACGACCAAGATCTTCTCCATTCGCTTTCAACAGCGCCATAGAGCAGCATAGGAATGATCAGAGTGTTATATAGAGCCCGCTTGGTGTTTCGAGAGACGGCTCTGTTACTCAATTGCATCTTGAGCCCAAAAAAGCAGCGATTGGCAAGAGTAATTCTGCGCTTGATCTTGGTTCTGATGTTATTCTCCCTGTTTACTCCAGAACCGAGGTACACGAAATCCTTGATTACCTCAAAGTGCCCATTTTGAAACTCTCACCGAAATGTCGTCCTTTCGTGATGACAGCATGTGCTTCGTCTTGCCCTGGCTTACCGCTCGACCCATTTTAGCCGCTTCCACTTCAATGCCAGCAAACACCTCATTTACGGCTCGCTGTGTTCGTCCAGTCATCCCAATGTCGTCCGCGTCAGCAAGCAGTTGACCGCATTTTCGAAAGATTGTGCCTCAGGTGTTTACGTTTACGTTTGAGTTTCGCACGATCTTCTCTAGCATGATATTGAAGAAGTCACATGACAGCGTGTTGCCTAGCTGACATGGGATTCGAACCTGGGACCCATATAACCAGGGCAGGCACTTAACCAATTGCCCATCCAGCCGTCTAAGCACCCTCCTTACTTAGCACTCAAAACATGTTCAATGTCATGAGGCTGACAAGACAATAACCCTTTCTGTCTTCTATCGCCTGTCCCAACTTGAAAATGGAGTAAGTCTTCATCGCGCCATGACCCCCGCGAACATCTTGCTCAGAGCGGAGAAACGAGTGAGTCGACAAATCGAAAAACCACTTAAACCCCTCAAAAGAACCTGCTTTAAGTTTTTTTTTTCTTTTTTTCGCTTTTTCTTTCATTTTGTTAACTTTCTTAATTTTCTTTTCAAAGAATCGCCTACGTTTCCTGTATCTGCGCTTCGTAATGCAAACGATTTTCATTTGAACCCCCTTAACATATCGCGTGCTAATATTCTCTCTTAGGATATGTATGTTTTCTGTGTATATTTGAGCGAAAGTATCAAGGACAAGGGCTAAGGTATATTTTATAAACAAGACATTTACAAGAGACAACACGAGGGAACTGTGCGCTGATGCCGTGGAGGGAATTGAAGGTGTTGTCGGGATTAGTGAAGGTCTAGACAAGGTCTTGAGATCGAAGAGTGTACAGCAATGAAAGGATTTTGAGCACAAAATTAAATCGGTGACAGAATGATTAAACGCAAGGTTGAGTGTTTGGATAAAAGACTCTAGATCAGAAAGGACCGAGCTACATTTACAAATGTGTACTGAGGTTCTAAATGTATATTCAGTTGGAGAAAGTCCATGACTACTTCAATGGCTTATAATTTTGATAGACGCATCTTTTTTACGCTAACCTCTCTAGTATGAAGGACAGATTACACAGACAGATTCTAGGAACAGCCAAAAGAAGAGATTTAAGTCAATTTTGAGCAATCGAATGAATACAGAAAAACGATACGCTGTGAGTTTGTGACAAAAGACACAGTTTCGAACAATTTCGTTAGGTTTCGTTCATTTTTGCTGATCGAAGTGGGAGCGAAGTAAACCGCTTGCAACGTTAGGCACAGGGTTCTTTGAAGTAGAGCTCTTGATACACGCATACCTGGGAACCCATCCGGGCACCCGGATTCCCACGTATTACTCGGGTACCCGGAATATTTCGGATACACGGGTTTCCATACTTCTTGTATGCGCCATGACTAAACTGACAGTGAGGACATTTAATAGACTTCTTCTTCTTCTTCTTTGTGTGGCGCTACAGTCCGGGGTGGACCTGGGCCTCAACCAACAAGCCTGTCCAACTAGCGCGATCTCTGGCTAGCTGTCTCCAGTTTCGCACTCCAAGTTGGTTGAGGTCCTTCTCCACTTGGGTGCGCCACCTTAAAAGCGGGCGTCCTCTGTTGCGTTGCCCGACATGTTCGGATTCGAAGATAGACGCGTTACCAAAATTAGGTTGTAAGTTCTGACGAAAATTGTGGTGGCCCGTAGCGTTGTGGGAATGTTGGTCAACCCCAACCTCGACGTGGTAGGTTCGATCCCAGGTCTGAACGACAAAAATAATATTTACCGCCCCACCTCTTTCGAGTCACTGACAATGCTCAAAGAGTACATCTGTCTGGAAAAAAGCTTCTCAAACTTGTCCGTTCGGAGTCGGCATAGAACTGTAGGTCCCTTTCACTCGTATGGTTACTGAGAAGCTGGGTCCTGGCCCTCTACGGGCTGTAGCGCCGCTCCCATATTCATGTGCGATACTTCTATTACTTTTGGTGCGCCATTGACCTATGTTTTCATCGCTGTTTTCCTGTCCTTCGCCGTCTTATGATATTTATATTGAATTTTTTTCTTCGGGTACCCTTTACCTAATAATCACGAGCACCCGATGGCTGACTTTTTCCAAGGGACCAAGAGCACTACTATGAACATATGCTTCTTGCCATTTTCTCCGTGACCACAACAACGTCTTTAGTCATTGACGTCAATGACAGGTGGTCCTGGAATATTCCTGAAGTTCCCAGACGCAATTGTGTGGATTTCGAAATTGGAACAGGTTTGTAATCCGTAATCTACGGCTTTTAGCTAGAATGATGATGAATGGCATTTCTTTCTGACAAGCCAAATGATGACAGGTCGATTGCAAGTCGGTCCAAATTGGTGTCAAATCGACGATGACAACAATCGTCTTCCCATTCAATTTGTTCGTCTGGGGATCACGTGAACACGGTTGCGACAGAAGCTGGCCTTTGATTTTGATTTAGTTGGCGATTCAACAGACAGCTCAGTCAGAGTACCGCACACCATACACTGGTGCACCACATGCACCTTCAAATCCTGCAAAACAGCCTGACCAGATGGTGTATAGTTTGAGGAAAGCGCGATAACAGTTGACGCCATACAAACTGAGGTGCACTTGGTTGCATAAGTCATGTAAGGAGATAGATGGAGATGAACCACCAAAAAAGACTATGCTAGACTGTCACACGCCTTTAACACGGCGAGTTGGATGCATAAACAAAGATCTCACATCGCCATGGTTACGCCTTCATGCATTTTGAAAACACCACTTCAGCAACATGAAGCCCACGACAATGGCAGCAAATATCACATTGCCTCGACGTGGCGTTCCACAATAGTCAGTCCTCGGACCGCTACTGTGGATAGACAACTTTGCTGTAGTCACAGTAGGCCAGTTAGCTTAAGACTTTCGGCCTGGAATAGAATGACTAAAAGACAAAAGCTGTCCTTGTTAGCATTCGCATAAGTGCGGGGGATGCAAACTTCCAGGCTGCAAGACAGACGGGAAAATCCAAGCTAATCAGCTTGTCTAAACAACTGATTGTCCCTTATGTATATCATATGCCAGTGACAAGACGGCATGTCCGCGAACATCGGAAATCAGATCAGGATCCGCTTCCTACTCTAAAATGATATTTGTTTAGAAGACTAGCGGTAAGGATCAAAACTGATGCTGTTGTCCTTCTACGAACTATGCGTAACCAGCGGGAGTATTCAGCGTTCGTTCTTGCAGATATTTTGCCTATAGACATAGTGACAGACGAGCTGAAGAGATTTCTGTGCTGCTGGTTCTGTTTTGACTTCAAAGGGCGATGGCAAAAAATCACTGAATATACTGTATCTCATTGAAGTAAAGGGCAATGCCAATCGAATTCTGCGAATCATTTCCTGCCGAAAAATTGCAGGTTTTGGTTAACTGCTTCAATATATTGCGACCATGTGTATATGTTGCTCTGGTCGTCAGGGCAATCAACTGGCGCATAATACTGGAAATGGGTCTTATGACCATTACTGAAAGGACCAAGTTTCCACCCAGAGACAGAATATCTTTGATTTCCATTTCAGTGTCTCACTATACTTTTTCGACAAAGACAGTCGTGATTAGTCGGTTTAAATACTAAAAATCACGCAAAGGTCCTCTTCAGTTGTCAAACGTTAATCGCACACCCGTCACGGTGTGCCCAAGTGTCCATGAGTCGCTTTGTTTCCTGCCACTGATGTCATTTAGTCAACATGCGCCGTAGTTGTTTCAAGATTGGCAGTGTACGGGCGAAAGCAACGTCTGTTGATTCGGTGCTTAATGTGGCGGGAAGAATAAGACGCGTTTTGTCACCACTGGTTGGTAAAGAGGTAAACGTCGGGCCAATGGCAGGCATTTGTTGTCACCTTCCCAGCTCTTGAAAGAAAAGGAGAAGGAAAGTTAGTGTGCAAACCTGAGGACAGCTTGCCAGAGATCGCGCTAGTTTGAGAGGCTTGCTTGTTGAGGTACTCCGGTTTGCAGCGCCGTGCAAAGAAGTTCTATTTGGGTATTGTCAGTGACTCGAAAGGTTGCGAAGCTCACGTGCATGATGGGCGTCCTCCAACAAAAAATGAGCTGCGAATGCTTGCAGACAACCTGGATTGAGAAAAAAATTGGATCAAAATTTGGAACGTCTAAACTTTTTGAATTTGCTTGAAGTGGCAACTCGCCAGGATAACAAGGCTCTATGTTCTGCAACTGTAGCGTCAGTTAAGAGACAAAGGTTGGCTATAGTCTGAGGGAAAATTAGAGATAAGAGAAAGGGCCCGTAGGAACAACTCTTAGAGCTCTAGAAAGGTGCTGGTGTACAAGGTGATGGGCTCTGTCTAGAGCCTGATGTAAGGCCTTTATAGTGGCCTCTGGTCTAGTTCTCAGATCATTGGTCTATTTCTCAGCATCATTGGCTTATTTCTCAGCATCATTGGTCCGTTGAAAGACCTCTTGAACAGTCTCTTCAACAGACCAATGATGCTGAGAAATAGACCAGACTCAATTGACCACTGTTCGATTGTGATGCGCAAACTGTCACCAAAAGCGCCGTCGAATCGAAACCCGAATGAATCTCGACACTCGTGCATAATGTCACTCCTTATATGAATAAAATCTGATCAGCAGACAAGATCCCTCGTGAGTTTAAGAAATAATTAAACGCATTTGCTTCAAAGTTTAATGTTATTGCTTGTAGTGTACTATATTTAAAAAAATGGAATAGCAAGTAAAATAAATGTAAATGTAATGAAAACAGAAAGAAATGTGTAAAAACAAGTAATTTAGAAGTATATATATGTAACGGCTATTATTCTCTAGAAATTGTCTAGCCGAAGACAGACGATGTTGTGTTAAATGATAAATATTAGAAAAAACCAAAAAAAAAAGCAAAAAACAAGTATTTTTCTTCTCTCATTGCGCTTATTCTTATAGTTTAGTTTTCCTTTCTAGTGGTATTCTAATTTAATCTCTATCTAAGCATACACTTAAAAATGTAACGAATATACGTAAAAACAAGACGCTAACAAATAAAATTAAAAGCAAATGATTAAGAAATAAATGAAGGATATTTTTTAAACATTACTAGGTGATAAATTTAAATATTAAGTATTTAATCAAGACACACAAGAATAAAAATGGGCGATAGGAGAATAAACAAAAAACATCCAACAATAATTTTTTAATTTTATATATACAATATATACAAATCTTTATATATCTGTCTACAGTAACAGCAACAACGGCAAACAGAAAAAAAAATAGAAATAAATCTAGAATCAGAGAGAAGTCACAAAAATAATTTCACCAACCACACAAAGGAACGGGTACACAAAGAATTAGATTGATTGTAAAAATTGTGAGCTGAGACGATGGAAGAGGACAAGAAAGAATATAAAATATTTATTTTGGGGGGTGGACAAAAACGGAATATTATTTAAGCGAAAACCCCGACAAGAAAAAAAAAACAAAGAAACTAAAATCAAATTGAATTAAATTAAATATGAAGGATAATTTTATTTTATCTGGTTTCACAGATTTCAAATTGTATACGAATGGTAACCATAACGAGATGATTATGAGAGAGGTTAATTTTTACGTTCTCCCTTATTTTTGTCGTTGTTTTCATAGAGATTTAGGAGAACAAAAACAAAAGATGAAAATAAATTTTAAAGATTTACTTATACGGTAGGGCATTGTATGAGAGATGCAAATGCAAAAAAATGAAGAAGACGCGAGAGCGAGAACGCTGATAAGAGTAGGGAAACACAAAACAAAAAAAGAAATTCAAATTCGTTCATTCAAAGGATATACAAATGCAAGAACATAGATATTTAGTAATCTATATACATGTATGAAAATATATATTTATTTCTTAAAACAAACAAAACAACAAAGACATAAACGTAATGTAATTGTTTAAAGGTAAACGAATTTTATTACAAAGAAAATTCTATTCAATAAAAATAACCATGAAAATGTAAAAAAAAATATGATCTTGAGTGTTTATTTATTTCTGGGTGGCGCTACCTTCCAAAAAAGGGAAACCTTATGGAATGCGGAAACTGGAGAGGTATTTGCGTTCTTCCAGCAGTATCCAAAACAATAGCTCGAATAGTTCTGGAACGGATCAAAGAGCATTTAAATTCAAATCTCGATGTCGAACAGGCGGGTTCCCGTGCTGGTTCCTCCTGCATCGACCACACGGATCATTATTGAACAATGCGTTCAGTATAGGTCGCCGCTAAATCTATTGTTCATCGACTTCGAGAAGGCTTTCGATAGCTTGAATCGAGATTCCATCTGGTCGGCCTTGCGCAAGAGACGTACTCCGGAAAAACCAATAGCTATTATAAAGGCTTCATATGAAGATAAAGGGTGATTTCTTAAAAGCTATAGGAAAGTTTTTCAGAAAAAACACAAATTCAGAAAAACGCAAGAAGTCTTTCTTTGAATCGATACTACGGTCCATATAATTTAATGTTTGAAGATTATTTCATGCAAATGGTGAACTTGTCCAATTTTGGCATACTCTTTCCAACATTTCGACCGGTAATTATATAATAATATAATATGGGTGGCGCTACAGCCCGTAGGGGGCTAGGGTCTAGCTTCTCAGCAACCACTCGTGTTGTGCGTGCTATTGTTCTCACACTAGTGGAAGGGACCTTCAGTTGTATGCCGATTCCGAACGGGCAAGTTTGAGAAGCTTTTCTAGACAGGAACACTCTTTGAGCATTGCCAGTGATTTGAAAGAGGTGGGGCCGTGAAAATTGTTCTTGTCGCACTGAGCAGGAATCGAGCCTACGACGTCGAGGTTTGGCTCGACAAAAATACTCACAACGCCACGGGCCACCACTACTCGAGTGTGGTGGTGTTTTATTTCATCGAGGTGAGTTGAGGGCGATTTCTTTAACAGCTCGAGCAGATCGTGCGTTAACACCAGGGGCACCCACAAATCTTTCTAACTGCTCGCATATGCCGATGACATTGTCATCATCGGAAGAACACAGCGCGCTGTGAGTGGGGCGTTTGTGAGCATCGAGAGGGAAGCAGCCAAGTTGGGTCTTGTGGTGAATGAAGGTAAGACAAAGTACAAAGGTCCATCAACATCGACGTCTTCGACAAAGTGTCACTATAGACAGCTATAACTTTAAAGTAGTGAAAGGCTTTAGCTACTTAGGCTCCGAAGTTAATACAATGACACCACCGCTTCGATAAGCCGGAGGATCACGCTGGCCAATCTTTGTATTCTCGCACTTGGAAGGCCACTGGGGAATAAAGCCATATCTCTATGTAAGACCTTGATAGTCCTAGTCCTGCTGTATGGTGCAGAAGCATGGACACTTACTAAAGCGGACGCCGATGTTCTTGGTCACTTTGAAAGGAAAGTCCTTCGAATTATCTTCGGAGACTTTCCGATTGAAATTCCGATGTCGGATCAGATTCGATTCATACACATACGTATAGATGAAGTCGGGTGTCCAGGAGCCATTGGTAGGCATAATAAAGCCGCTGTTGAGTTTGGAAGATGGACTATAAGGACCATCAAAAAAGCATAACTAACCACTGTCAATTTTTTTCGGTGGAAATGCCAAAGTCAGCTCCAAATCCTACCAAAGTCTCAGAATCCATTAATACACAAGCAACGATTAATACAAAACAACGTCGCTTGTATTTAAGATGACACAGAATTTAATGAAGTCCTCAATCGCCATATCTACGCCATTGGAAGCAGATAGCCAGAGACTAAGCTCGCTGGAGATGCTCGCTCTCGCTTGACGCTTGTGTCCCAATTCCACGTCGTATTGCGGAGCCACACAGAGAAGAAGTTCCTGTTTCGTTAAGCAAGAGTGAATGAAACTTAACGAAGAGATACTTGTCGCTGTGTCCCATAAATTCTGAATATTCACTGGATTGCTTAAATTGACCTAACTCTCCTAAGATTTGACGCTGCAATGGCATGAAGGTGCTGTGTAGGTAGTAAATATAAGACAAACGACTGCCAAAATTAGCTGGTATCCAACAAGATGTTCATTTGGTCTTCAAAACAGCAACATTTTGCAAATAGTCAAACCCGTTTTCATGAAATATGAAAATTTGTGAAGTAAAAATGTGGAAAGTAAGTATTTGTCACTAAATCTCTGTTTTTACAGGAGATGGGAGATGAATCCAAATGCAGCAGTGATGACACTTATAGGGCCTTCGACAGTCGAGCTGCTCAGTCTCATTAGACTGTGTGTTCGTTTCGAATTGGGAGTGTTTCGTTGTGATGCACCCGCTTCAGAGATTTTTTAAGGTAACGTGTCTCAGTCCTCCTTATAGCGAGTTCGTCAATTTTCTGTCCCAACACTCACTCACTTAAGATGGATTCTAAAAGACTCCAGTCAGACCTTCAGCTGCCGGTTAAAAATGCCTCCTTAAAGAGGAGCAAGGATGTCTGCCGACTGAAGATTGCGAATGTAGAAGGGTTTGTACAAGATTCCTATAACAATTTTCTTGCAATAATGTGGAGGTACATCTGTGTTGAACGTCACTCTCGAGATCTTGTCTAGCATACTGTGTGAATGTCTATAGTTATTTTTCGCCACACTATAGCACGTACTACTGCCGCCTCCGGTGGGGTCAATTCGACTATAAGCCAAAATTGCTACAACCTCGCAAGTCCATACCAGTGTGGCTTTAGGCCAAGGAGCAACGATTTTAAGGCCGTATATGATAGCATTTATAGAGACGACCTATACAGCGCTATGTCTAGCTTTGGCAACGTTACCAGTGTTACCACTGAGACTCATTTTCTAAGCCTGATTAGGGGACTCATAATTTTTAGATTTGACTCATTCTTGCAAAAACAAAATTACCTATTATAAATTATTCCTGAACGCTTCATTTAAAATGCCTGAGCACATATTAGTACTGCATCAAGGAATGGCCCTGGCTGGACTCCGTGGAGGGCGACAACAATAGACTGTTTACCACATTAGCTAAATTATCGTCTGTTTCCCATGCGATCCTAATGGCACCAAACTATATTGTGAAGAACAGGTGGACTGGTCGACGTATTTGTGTCTGTAGTGACAGCCAGTCGGTGCCTTACTCAACCCTCTATCCACTTCCATGAGAGTTCAGAAATGCAAAGCCTCTCTGAATTTGTTTGACAGCCAGGACACCAATGAATCGCTGGAAATGGGATCGCCAATGAACCTGCTAGACAAGGATCAGAGGAAACCCTCAGGACCTGAACCTGCGCTCAGACCACCTTCGTCTGTGGTTAGAGAGCACAATCGGAGATGGCATGACTCTCTAGGATGTAGATAGAACAAGCGTTTGCTCCCAAACGTCTGTAAGAAATCCGCGGCATTCTTGTTGTTCCTTGTCTAACAAGACAGCTAACAATAGTAATCCAGTGCCGAGAACAAGCGTAGAATTACTCTTGCCAATCGCTGCTTCTTTGGGCTCAAGAGGCAATTGAGTAACAAAGCCATCTCTCGAAGCACCAAGCTGATTTTATATCACACTTAAATCATCCCTGTGCTGTTCTATGGCGATGTTGAAAGCGGATGACGAAGCTCTTGGTCGGCGGCCATCTCTCCGCGAGCATTCACCAACTGGCTGAGGGAACTAATTGACTTGTCACAATTCGAATATTATTTCGGGGGCTACATCAAATATCAGTTCCTGCTAAATACTCGACAACTTTGGACGAGTGCACTATTCGACACGTTTGCCGGGATAATGCCGCACGTACAACTGCATGAAGTCTAAAGATGTGAAATTCCGCACCTATTGCATTGAGTATGGTTTCAAAATGTACCTGCACCTTGTCTTTTGTGAAGCGCCGCTTACTTTGCCGATGACAAATATGGCGGGAAGGCATGGAAAGTAGACGAAGCTACTCTTGATTGGTCTAAGAGGAAAATTCTTCTTTTGATTTTTGGTCCCGTCTGCATAGGCGGTGAGTGGAGGCGAAGATACATATAACGACGAACTGTACGAGCTGTTCAACGCCATCGACTTAGCCAGAAGAGTGAAGATCCAAGGATTGAGATGACTAGGTCATGAAGGATGGAAACCAATGCTCCGGCCCGGAAAGTCTTCGAATCCACCCCGAGGGACGGCGCAGAAGAGGAAGACCGCGACTCAGGTGGAGCACGCAAGTGCAAAGGGACCTCAAACAGCCATCCGTGCGAATCTTGAGGCAGCTAGTTAAAGGTCGACCTGGCTGGAGGCGTTTGTTGGTTGAAGCACAGGTGCACCTCCGTCCTGCAGCGCTTCCTTAAGTAAGTCACTCATGTAAGACGAGGTGTACAATTTTTGTTCAAATAAATTGGTTTGCATTAAAAAAAAAAAAATTATCAAGTGCACAGATTCGCATAAGATCGCCATAATCGTGCGTCATGTGTACAACCTGTCAGTACATACAGAATCCATTGATACCAGGCCTACGTGAGTATTGAGCGGGCTTTAAATACAGCTCCTTTGACATCAAACAACATCTTTGACAGCAGTTTATCCCAAGCAACTGCCTCACATCCCGCCGAACCCTCACCCGAATTGAGATTGATTCAATCAGCACTCAAACGTCTAAATTCACTCAGTTCACAAAGATTACCCGATAAATGTCTCGAACAACCGTCAAATCTCATGGTCATTTACGTGTCTCCTAATGAGCAATCCGGGCTCCTCCCCCGAGATTCCTAATCAGCTATTCAACTCACACCTGAATCCGAGTACAACTGGCTTCGTTTTTGAGATACGACCAGACGAACTCACATCAACTTCGGCAAACTTTCTCGGGCACATCCCTCTCAAGTGCCGGCAACAAATGGCGCTCGTACAGAGCGCTCGGCTGAATAAATCAAATCCTCCGCCACGTCCCTGCGAACCGTAAGATGTGCATAAAAAGAGGTTAGGTTCTGTGTGTTTTTTTCTTCTCCACCCCTTCGGCAGAACAGCGGGTGTGGGATGGGCTTTCTGCTTTTTTTTTCGTCGCATTTTGACGCCAGCTTTACCCACATTTCCACATGTCCGTCTGTTCCGGTTTTTGTCTGAATGATTGATGGACTTTCAGTGGCATCCGGCAGCGGGTGATGGCTGGAAATGAATTTATTTTCCAACGACCAGCGGAAGAAAAAAGAAATCGAGTTGATCCTTCGGAAGATAAATTTATTTCATTTTCGGGACGACGAGGTGGTGGGCCAAGTGGATGGAACTAAGCTGCTGATAGCCGGGGGATATTCAGATTGAATTCACTTGTGGGAGGGGACGGGGCTGATGACTGACACTTCAGAATTCAGGGCGAGAGAATGGAAGATTAGGCTGCCAGGACAACACTGGACTGGATGAGCATTCCACTCAAGGCAAGGGACAACACTATACTAACAATTTAGTAAAATTGACTAAAAAAGGAGCACTCACCTTGTGGCTCTTGAACTACCTTGTGGCTCTGAACTTTCGGGCATCCCGCGTGGGGGCCCTTGTGCCTTGACATGACCTGGAATCACTGCAGGCCTTCCACTAAATACACAACGAATCGGAACGCGCATTCGACGAAGATACCACTTCACTGAAACTGAAGAACTGAAGGCTCACTGGAAGACACTCGGGGATCACCCGCGAGGGACATTCGACCCGAAACCGATCACATGGGATCACATGAGGAGGGAAGGGAATTGATTTGAAGCTAGATGCAAAATAGCAGACGTATCGGAGACAGATTGGGGCGCGAAAGGGACGCGCTGGGGCGCATGGCACAACACAATTCGATCAGCAGAAGAGGGAGCACTATGGATGGGAAACATTGAATTAAGTTTGAATTGGAAACGCGGACACTTGTGAGACGTACTTTTCACTGAGAAGAACACCGGCAGATTTAAGGGGCATTATTTTTCCACTCACCGGGAGGACACGGCCATACTGAAGCACTAAAGCACATTAAACCGCACAATTTCACTTGGAACACATTGACTGCTGCACCAGCACATCACACTGGGAAAAGAGAGCCGAGGATATCGCCAAAACGAAAGCAGACCACTGAATTTCCTCAGCCCGGCACTACACGAGAGATCACATTCCACGCGACCCGAACACTGGACAGACGAACAATGGCAAGAGCCAGGAAAATATGGATTCGGACACCAATTGATGGGGCAAGACGAATAAGACCTGACGCACGTACCACCGAAAGACACGCAGTCGAGACTTATGGTCTCCAACGAACACCTTTTCCGTCGTGTAACACTGCCAATCAAGAAAGAACAGCGACCATTCCTTCCGACGTTTGATTCACTTTCGCGCTTCATCAATATGCCACTCGACGGAATCTAAAATACATCCGTGGTTTAATTAAAGTTGGAATCTGATTAAATCCACGCACGGAATGACACACGGACTATGCACATCCTTCGGCTCGTCGAAACTCGTCTCAAGAAGCGCGTCGCGTAAGTTGCTCAAGATTCAATTCGAATCAATTCCCGACAGAGTTTCAGACCTCATCTCAAACGGATTCAATTTCGCTCTCGTCCATCAAATGGCCAACAAACATTTCCGCCCGAAATCCCGGTCGGTCGCGCTCCACCGGATTTCTACCAGAACCACTGTAAGCAGGCCATTTCGCAACAAATCAACGACCCACCACCGACCCGATGAGAAAAAATATCAAAAACGGCCGACCGCTGCACATTTTGTTTTCCCACTCGGCGCACGCAGCTCTTCGCGAAATCCCATCCATCACCGTCGCTCGATGACCGACTTGACTCCGGCGAAGCAACCTCTTCAACGTTCTGCGAGAAAATTTCCGCCGGAAACCGATGAACTTCCCCCGAAAGCAGCGAGTTTCATCTGGAATCCAGAGCCACTGCACCGACCAGGTGGCCACCGTAGAACTCAAATCGCGGATTCCGGGCTGCGTCCGTTGCACGCGAGTGGAATTTCAACGGACAAACGTGCGACACACCTTGGGAAACATTTAAAAAGTATCTTTTCGGTGGACTACTCACTATTTTCCGAGATATTTGATTTTGTGCCGGGAGATGACTTCCAGATGAAATTTGCTGCTGGCGTCGGGTTGCGAAAGACAGTTTGAACGCGGTAAGTAACGGTGCTTGGTAGAGGAGTGCGAATGCAGCGAATTCTGACGCAATGCTGCCAATTGTGCATCAGTCTGTCGGCCTGCGTGTCTGAGAGGAGCTGTAGATGGGTGGCGGAACGGGGTGTGTGTTCTGGAGAAGCGGTTTCGATGGGCGATTTTTTGTATCGACTGTGGGTTCTGGTTTGAGTCACGTCGACTTGTGATGGGAGGTCGATGGAATGTGCTCGATGGTGGTTGTTAGTGCTAGTTGTTCGAATCTAAAGCTGGCCTCAAACAGAGAAGCAACCACAGATTGGGCTGTTTGTAAAAGCCCGAGCTGCTTTCTTTCATAGTCACTGTCAAAGCTCAGACAGGAGTACATCAACGCCCAGAAATTGTGCCGAAAAATTGAAGGGCGCGAATTAGACGACAGCAACCGAAGAACTCGTTCTACTGCTTGCCGAGTTGTAACGACTGCAGAAGGTTGCAAAGGTTGGCGAGCCACTAAGGCCACATATGCTATAACTTCCCGGCGGTGGTCAACGATGCAGACATCCACGACAGGCTGCGGGTGCGAAGGCGATGACCCAGCTACCATGCGGAAGGATCTATATTCGTGATGATAGCGTTTCGGAGACATCAGAGCATCCTGGTAAAGTATATGAAGCCTTCAGGAGGCTAAGGCCAACGACAGCACACGACGTTCTCGGCAGGGTTCACTGGATAACGTGGCATCAGGCGTGGAGACATTAGGCCTCTGCATAGGGAGACAGAACAGTCGGAAGGTGAATGAGGAGCCGGTGGAGGGTCCACAGGAAGCGGAGTAGAATGCTTTGGAGGCCATCGAATCGGGAATTACAAAAGAGACTGTCAGCAGCGATCGGTGGGCGAACCAGAGGAGGGACCAGACCGAAGGAGCCCACTCAGTTACCAGTGAGGGAGTGCAGGTCCGAACAGGACGCAGTAGTTAATTGAGTTCAGCGACTTGAGTTAGTGAACTGGTACTACCAGGTCAAAGCGCTTATTGACCTAGGAAGGCATTGTGTTACTTTGCGTTGCTCGATTGCAGAGGAGGACGGTATCCAGTGCAAGGACGACCAAAGGCGACAGAGTGAATTCGGAGGAGTGAATTGCCAGACCGGGGAAAGAGTGCTCGCCAAGGATACGGTCGACCAACTCAAGTCATTGTGCGAAATTCTCAAAGTGCCAGACGGAAACCTAAGCAAGGACACCTGCATCTGATTCAACAGACGAGTGCAGCGAAGAAGAAGCAAGTGACCATGGGGAACCCCAAGTATCAAAACTAGGACATCTTCTATTCATTATGGCAATTAATGATTTGCTCAAAGTCTTCCAGCACGACACATGAACTAAGCCCAGTAGCAGCAAGGTTTCATGATCATGGATTGATTATACAAGTAATGTTGTGCACCACACAAAACATAGAGTACAATTAAAAATACACGATTACCGACGTATTCGCACAACAGGCTCCTTGCTCCTTGGTATGCGACAAATCAAAAGCCACGTAGACACTTAATGTTTAGCGAACGTCTCAGTCATGGGCTAATGGTAGCAAGCCTGGAGACTGAACGGAAATGGAGTTGCTGAGTTCAACTGCCCAACTATTAATGGAGTCATACTCAAACGCTTAAGGCCAGCACTATTCCAAACTCATGTGGATGGTTCAGGTTCGGCGGGCCGGATAAAGAAGGCCCAATACCCTTCTATACATGCAAACGGACAAACCAGCTGTTTCAATTCTCAAACTAGTAGTGATATACTGGCTATATGCCAAGGTTGTACGACTTATCCTTACACCAGACTTCCTGATCTGATGGCAAGCGCTAGGACGGAGATGTCGCACAAATTAGTACAAAGATTGGACTAAATAACAGCTTGTCACCAACGGCAGCACTCGAAGCCAACCTATTCCTTCATTCCCTCGACCTATTCTGCCTCATCGGCTCTGATGCTCAGAAAGGCTGGTCTTTGGAGAGACAGACAACATGGTCACCCTTCCTTACTCAAGTTGGACAGCAGCGCGGAACACTAATCAAGCGGACTAACTGCCTCCAAGACTAGCTTCAGAAAAGACCTTTCAACTTCGTTTCCCGGATCAGAAACAATGGGAAGAGCAGCAGATGGGGCACTCCACCTGTATAGCGACGCCTAGGAAACGAGGCAAAGGGGCCTTCTGTGATCAATTCGACAAAATCCCCGACACTAAGAGACGACTGCAGCGTTTTCCAAGCTGAAGGGGCTACCGCTACGAGAATCCGGATATAACCAACAAAACGATCTGCATCTTCTCCTATAGCCAAGCGGCAATAAAGGTCATAGCATTGGAAATCTTCACTAGGAAGCTTTTCAGACTCTGCAGACAAAGCGTCAGTGAGATGTCCTTGACCAACATGGCTGACACCCTGTACCTTACTGGCATTCAAGGCAACGGAAAAGCGGGATCCAGACTTGGAGTATCCACGACAATCCCTTACGCTCTCACACCGCTTAGCTTTGACAAAACTGGAAGACGAAGGCCTACTACACTGCTCCTACGAAGACCTGGAGCAACAACAAGAGTCCTGCAGTCGACGCTGAATAAAAATAGATCAATATCATTAATGGGTTTGAGTCGTAATGCGGTGCGAAAACTTATTTCGGTCCCCACTGGATACTCTGCCATAGTGCCTGCTTTATGACGGAACTTGATATGCAAAATGTGACGCGTTGTGTTCGGAGTGTGTAAAAGCAATACGAACATGCTCGCCTCTTGAAAGAACGACCTCACATACCTGCACTTTTGCAGAAGCTGCAGAGATGAGGAAGACATACAATCTATCGGACATCTGCTCTTGGAATGCCCAGTCCTAGCAAGGAGAAGGAAGCACTTCGTTGCGGAGCTAGTTGACTTGTGCGTTGTAGAGCTGATAAGCCTCCCAAAAGTTTCAAATGTAATAGAATAGTTCCAGTTCCAGGCCAAAAGTCTCATGGTCACAATGGACCCAACTTGTTGGTCTAAGTGAGCCGCGACAGCAAGGTCGCAAGTGAACCTACCAATACGTCCCCCGTTTTTCTTCAAAATTTCTTCACACCGTTCCAAGTGCACAAAAAAGCCATTGGAAGCAAATGGGGCTTTCAACCACGCATGGTTCACTGGATTTCACCTCGATTGTCAGACCGACACATCTGTATGGAGTGTCAGTTTGGTGAAAAGCACTAAACAAGGCTATCAACTGCAAGGCACTCAATCGAGTACAAAGACTGGCCTGATTGTGCATCTGCCGGGCACTGAGAAGTACTCCGTCAGAGGCACTGAATATTCTCCTCCAACTTCTACCACTGGCACTATTCGGAAAACAAATAGCAGCCAGCAGATCCTTGAGACTCAAAACATTCTGACTGCTGTCCGAACTCAACATCGGCCACTCAAAAATTGTCAAGGAATTCAACATCCTTCCTAGCGACACTGACCGCCTAATATCGATCAGCATTCCCTCCAGATCGGACTGGATGTCTCATAGCAAACGTTGGATGATCCGTTGCGTATTTTCACAAGATGGATCGAAGACTAACGAAGAGGTGGGTGCGGGTGTCTATTCCCATGATCTCAACATTGCTATCTCTTTGAAGCTCCTTGATCGCTGTAGCGTTTTTCAGGCAGAAACCATAGGGATTAAAGAGGCGTTGTCATGGCTCAAGAAGGGATATCACCATCTGTTCGGACAGTCAGGCCCCTGCACAATATCATATTCTACTCAAAACACCCTTTAATTGTTGGCTGTCTCTAAACGAGATGGCTGAGGATTTTAACATTCAGCACATGTGGGTGCCGGGACACTGTGACATACGAGGAAACTGCAAGGCCGACGAACTCGAAAGGTGTGGTACGACCTCATGCCTACCGATAGCAGGCGTACCACCTTCCATGCCGATCGCTACAGGCTACCATCTTTAAAGGATTCGCACAATAAAAACTACGAATGACAAATGGTCTAGCCATGGCACCACCTGCCTTAAAACAAAAGACATCTGGGGATCACTTACCTCAGTCTACTTAGACTCAGCAAGCACTCATTAAGGACTCTCATAGGAGTCATAACCGGGCACTGTGCAATTGACACTCATGCTCGCAGGATGTGCCCCATATAATGATTTCTGCAGGAGCTGCATGGATGAAGAGGAGGAAGAGAACACTCATCACCTTCTCTGCTCCTGCAGTGCTCTTGCCAGTCGTAGGTTCCTATACCTGGGGCCTACTACTTCAGCAGCCGTAATGAGCTAAAAAATGCCAGCATTGGCCACTAAATCGGTTCATCAGCAGCACCAACTGGTTCCAGCGTTAGGAGAAGTTAATCCGCGTGGTATCACAATGGGCCAACTCTGGCCTAAGTGTGACTGCTCTGCAGCAGTCAGCCCCTACAACCTAACTTAACCTACTCTTCTCTTGCAGCGCTCTGGCTAGTCGTAGGTTCCTACACCTGGGGGCCTACTATTTCAAAACCGAGCTAAACAGCACCAGCATAGGCCAGCTAAATCGCTCACTACAAGCACCAACTGGTTCCGATATTTGGAGAAGTCAATCCGCGTGGTATCACAATGGGCCTTCCCTGGTCCAAGTTTGACTGCCTTTAGCGGTCAGCCTCTACAACCTAACCTAACCTAAGTGCAAAACATCAACAAACCGCTAGTAAGACTTTAAGCACACAGAAATGTTCACAATGCATTGACATTCCGTGCGCTATTTTCGAGTGATTTACTTTATTTGGAAACTTTGCCTGAAATTGAACAAAACCGAATGACAATTCAAGTTAAGGCAGGTGAAATCTAATGTCGATGTCTATGCCTCCTTCTGACACATTTAAATGTCCGCTCAAAACCTTTAAAGGGTTGAAAAAGCGAGGTGTTCCCACTAGGCCTTCATTAGCTGGTATTTCCTCTTCAATATTTGGCTGCAAGAGGCAAGGGGTCGTATGTATCTGCCAAAAAGTCGGCATCGGCTCAGACTTACCGGCTCGTAGTTCGGCCCATCCTGCTGATCCTCGGGAATAATGAAGCCCAAGGCGATGGCAAGGATAGCAAAGAACAAGATGACAACTTTAATTCCCATTTCTGACGATTCGATGTGCGGTGCGGTTTCTCCTGAGACTGATGGCTCCAGTCGGTCTCTTCGTTGTCTTTTATATCAATCCGATTAATCCGGGGAAGTACACTCTCCATGGCTGATAAGGGGACACCTCACGATTGCGTGACAAAAATGTTGAACAAGACTAATTTCCGAAAGTTATTGGTTCTTAATCTGCGGACGGTGTTTTTTCACGGAGGAAGCCATTGTTCCTGATGAAGTTTAGCAGTAATCTCCGATTAAAGATGGCAGTCTTAAACAGTGACTTATCAATGAATGTTGCTCTAATGACAACTTGGCTAGTTATCCTAATTGACAGCTTATCGGCGTTATTCCCGTGCAACGCTATTGGACTACAGGAACTGTCATCGATTCACAAAGACAAGGTGCACGTACATTTTGAAACCACACTCACTCCAATAGGTGTGGTTAGGTTATGTGAGTGGGTACACGAGGATTAACCGCGTCTCACTTAGGTCCTATTGGACCCATTGTGTTGATTTCTAAAAGGCTTCATTTATTAGGCAATTGCAATATCGTGGTCCAACCGTGGCATGAGTATAGAGTGTCCCATCCATGAAGACCATCAAGTGGTACATCTTCATCAAGATACTGCTCACCGAAGTGACTCATCCTAAAATCCTTCAAAATTGGGCAGATTGCGATGAAATGCTTGATGTTTTCACGTTCATTCAGATTGCATAGCGGACGGACTAAAGTTGGAGCTGTGCGATGCCGTATTCAAAATTCAGGAACAGCAATTCGTCACGTGTCTTGAAAATAATATTTATTTTGTTCAACTGATTCAAATTGAGGACATGCGTTTTATCACCAAGATCGAAATTCAAAAGACTGTAATAACACCTTTAATATGACGAACGTGCTTCGGATGTGTTCATAGAGGACATTTTCAAGTGCTTCTAGGAGCGTGTTAAATTTTCCCTTCAGCACAGAAGGTTGTTCGTTTTGTGTTACATTTAGATCCAAACTACAAATGCCAACAATATTTCTCCACTCATTTGCTGTATCACCCGAGGATTGTACTACCGTTTTCAGAATAATTTTTGGCAATCTTTCATCTTTCATTTCGAAGATCTAAACGATGTAATTGAAATGCATATTTAGCGTTTCTATGATCAATGGTGGGAGGTCTGTTTCAAGGTACAGCGTATAATCCGAGGACAAAAGATTCTTTTAATAAAGTATGACATTTTTCCACTGGTTCCAAAGAATTGTATCCCCAAACTGTCCGTCGTACAGAAGGATAGACGATGCTGTAGATGGGAAAAGTTTATGCTTGGCGCTATGCTCAATGTATTTATTTTTGAAGCAGCAAAATTGCTGTCATAGCTTCCTTCAATCTTGCCTCAAGATGTTTTTTCGTATTTATACGCTCGAACTTCTTCAACTGCCTGTCTGTTGAAGGTCCACTTTTCGTTGCTCGCTGTCTTCCATCACCGCCTTTGAATATCATAACTTCCGATTTTATTAAATTGACTTCTAAGTTCCGTCGCTGACAATAATCCCACGGCCTGCTCATTATAAGCTGCATACCGTCTACCGTTTCCGAGAAGAAAACTATGTCGTCTGCATACATAAGGGCTGGTATTTTAGCTCCTCCGAACGTGATACCACCTCCCACGGACTCTGTTATGTCATTTATGAATAAGACAAACAGCAGAGTGCTCAGGATAGTCGGAAATAGGCTCTTATGATATTTATCACTTTGCTGACGGAGAGTTTTACGCGCAATAGAATCGAAAGCCGCGTGGAAGTCAACAAAGAACGCGTATAGTTTTTTTTTTCTTCTGTATATAGTGATCTGCTATGTTGTATAGTGAGAATATATGATCTATTATGTCTCCTGAAGCCAGCTTGAAACTCTGACAGAGTGCTTTTTCTACGAACCCACCCAGACAACCCGTTTTCGATAACTCCTGCGGAAATGTTTGCATTAGTATTAAGGGAGGAGATACCCCTATAATTTGAGGCTTCTTCAGGGTTTGCTTTTTTAAAAAGTGGGGAAATTATTGATTTTTGAAAACATTCCGGAATAGCTGAGTTTTGAAAAATTCGATTTAATTCGTATACTCGCTGATAGTCGTGGGAGCTTCGAATTGTAGATGTTGTTCTGTTCCCTCCAGCCATCCGGTGGTCTTGACAAACCTGCGGGATAAGTGGGATATGTCTTGGAGGTCCTGGAAGAGGAATTCTCCCAGTGTTCTCTTTCACAGTATACAGAGAGGTAGTGACAAACGTAGTGGGATGTCTCCTCAATTCCTTTTTCGTTCCCACTGCCTCTGCATTTTTTGTTCATTGTATCTCAGAGGATTATGCTCAGTTAGCGCCCCGACTACCATCCACAGCAGACTTTTGCTGCATTGAAGAAGTATGTCGGTTTTGGCACTACATAGTGTCCGAGTGGTCTCGCATGTGGGAAGACAGTTCTGTTTTGTCCACTTTGCTCTTGACATCGGCAAGGGGTGGATGAAAGCATGGGAAAACTTGGGATGGGTTGGATTCGACCCCCTTTCCTAGCAAGTTCACCTGAACCAGTAGAGAGTGATCTGCTGCTACGAGCCAAGAACCTTGAGCTCTCAGTGGCAGCTTGCGACTAGCTGGGAATTGAAGGGCGGCTTGACTGTCAATTAGAATTTTTTGCACCATACCTCTGCATATACAGGTCAAGAGGAAGAAAACCCAGGAAGATCTCTAGGTCCGCTGCAGGAATGGAAGTGTTGTTAGGGTCACACCTAGGCATGCTAGTCTTTGAATTCTTGTCAGCGGCCTTAGAATGGAGACTTTAAGGCAAGCTTGTCACCAGATCACGGTGCCTAGTGTCAGAAAAGGTCTTACAATAATCGTTCGCTTGGATCAGAAGGGGAGATCCTTCTCCAGGTGAGAAGATGTGGTGTCCATCGACTCTACATGACCTAACCTTCTTAAGCGTTGGATCGGAACAGGAATCTCTTCTGTATAAAAATAACCTTCTGTAGAAAGTCTGTTAGGCTGAGAGAGCCGAAGGAGCCAGACTTGAGGCGCTTACATTGTATCCGGCACAGTAACCGATCTTCCTTACATGTGGATGCGCGAAAGATGGAAATCGAGAGTGATTTATTGTCCCGCATTCATTCCAAGCATACAATGTCTCATTGTACCTACCAATTTTACCATTTTTATGAAGTCCCAAGCATGCTTCTACCATATTTTTATGTAAAAAACTGCCCCTACGTCCACTTACTGGAATCCGTGCGTTCTACATGATGTTAGATGTCTTTTGTTAATAATTATAAAATATGGTCCAAACTCATGTTTCGAGATTTTGTGACGAACAGCCTTCTTGCACTAACTTCACAAAAGCGACTAGAGTCGTCTCTGCCCACACTTCAGTATCATAGCACTAGTTAGGTTTCCATTCTGCAATTTCTCTGCTTCCGTTCCATTCCGAAAAAAAAAAACATGTGACATTTTCTTCGTAGAAACACTGCACCACCGAACTGTCAAATTGATGCAGGTTTTGTACACAGCTGCTATGCTTTGCATCGTTGACAGCGGCCCTTAGCTTGACATGTCTAGGCAGTCTTCTTAATTTCAATATAAAAAAAACCATCCAATTCGACTTAGGGAGAATCCACTGCAAGTCGATCTCCAGCTCCATGAAACTCCATCCGATCCACCCCTTCAACTACTTCTTCAATCATCAATTCAACCCAAATCCAGCACATTCCATCGACCACCCATCACAAGTCGACGTCACTCAAACCAGAACCCACAGTCGATACAAAAAATGGCCCATCGAAACCGTTTCTCCAGAACACACACCCCGTTCCGCCACCCATCTACAGCTCCTCTCAGACACGCAGCCCGGCAGACTGATGCATAATTGGCAGCATTGCGTCAGAATTCGCTGCATTTGCACTCCTCTACCAAGCACCGTTACTTACCGCGTTCAAACTGTCTTTCGCGACCCGACGCCGGCAGCAAATTTCATCTGGAAGTCATCTCCCCGCACAAAATCGAATATCTCGGAAAATAGTGAGTAGTCCATCGAAAAGATACTTTTTAAATGTTTCCCAAGGTGTGTCGCACGTTTGTCCGCTGAAATTCCAATCGCGTGCAACGGACGAAGCCCGGAATTCGCGATTTGAGTTCAACGGTGGCCACCTGGTCGGTGCAGTGGCTCTGGATTCCCGATGAAAATCACTGCTTTCGGGGGAAGTTCATCGGTTTCCGGCGGAAATTTTCTCGCAGAACGTTGAACAGGTGGTGTCGCCGGAGTCTGCCATCGCGCGACGGTGATGGATGGGATTTCGCGAAGAAAAAAATTCTGGTGAGCTGCGTGCGTCGAGTGGGAAAACGAAATGTGCAGCGGTCGGCCGTTTTTGATATTTTTTCTCATCAGGTCGGTGGTGGGTCGTTGGTTTGTTGCGGAAAGATCTGCTTGCGGTAGTTCTGGTAGAAGTATGGTGGATCGCGACCGAGACTTCGTGCGGAAATGTTTGTTGGCCATTCGTGGGTCGAGAGCGAAATTGAATCCGTTTGAGATGAGGTGAGAAACTCAGTCGGGAATTGGTTCGAATTGAATATTGAGCAACTTACGCGATGCGCTTCTTGAGCCGAGTTCAGACGTGCCGACGAATGGAGTCCGTGTAGCATTCCGTGCGTGGATAGAATGAGATTCCAAATTTCCTTGAACCAAGGATTTATTTTAGATTCCGTCAAGTGGCATCAAAATGAAGCGCGAAATCGAATCAAACGCCGGAAGGAACAGATTGGTCGCTGTTCCTCCTTGATTGGCAGTGTTACACGACGGAAAAGGTGTTCGTTGGAGACCATAAGTCTCGAGTGTGTGGTACGTGCGTCAGGTCTTATTTGTCTTGCCCCATGAATTGGCGTCCGAATCCATATTGTCCTGGCTCTTGCCATTGTTCGTCTGTGCAGTGTACGCGTCGCGTAGAATGTGATCTCTCGTGTAGTGCCGGGCTGAGGAAATTTAGTGGTTTGCTTCCGTTTTGGCGATACCCTCGGTTCTCTGTTCCCAGTGTGAAGTGCTGGTGTAGCAGCCAATGTGTTTCAAGTGAAATTGTGCGTGGCCCTCTTCCATCCCAAGTTGCCGTGTTTCCTCGTTAAGTAAAGCAATAATGCCCCCCCTCCCCCAGTGAAAAGTGCGTCTCACAAGTATCCGCGTTCCCAATTCAAGCGAAATTCAGTGTTTCCCATCACATAGTGCTCCCTCTTCTGCTAATAGAATTGTGTTGTGCCGTGCGCCTTAGCGAGTCCCTTTAGCGCCCCAACCTGTCTCCGATATATCTGCTATTTTGCATCTAGCTTCAAATCAATTCCCTTCCCTCCTCTTTCTGTGATCGATTTCGGGTCGAATGTCCCTCGCGGGTGACGCGCCTTCAGCGCTTCAGTTTCAGTGAATTGGTCTCTGTCGAATGCGTGCTCCGATTCGTTGTGTGTTGAGTGGAAGGCCTGCAGTGATTCCAGGCCATGTCGAGGCACAAGAGCCTCCACGCGGGATGCAAGAAAATTGAATCAAGAGCTACAAGGTGAGTGTCATTTTAAGTAGCTTTTACTACACTTGTTACCGCCGCCCTTTCTTCTCGGGGACCAACTGTGAAGAAGATGGTGGCTCTTTTTTTTAGTATCCTGTCAATATGGCGCTAACATTCCTCCGATCTATTCTTCTGGTTTTGTTCTTAATTCTAACTTAAATCTGAGCAATATTTATCTTTTTCTTAACATACGAGAAACCAAATGTAAAGAAATGTATCAAGGCACCGGGATAAAATGTTGCGCTCTTAACGACGAACGTGGGTATTTCGTGAAGATCACGCAATTTGGTTGATGTCAGTTCCCATGGCTTCTCAATCACGTGTATTGTACGTTAGATCTTTTGTTCACACGATCAATAGAAAATCTCGACTTTATAAGCCAAAATAAGCTTGACCCCGGCCACTCCATAATGTTAACCCACCCGTCCTTAGAAGTTAGGCTCCATTCTGGGCCGCTTACGAAAGATCACCGCTACCGAGGTGACTTCAATGCCCTGTGCTTGTACAAAACAATTATCTTCGCTTTATTTATTTATTTGGTCCGCCCTAAGCGACACACGCCTTCTCTAACCTGGTATGACCTGAAGTTCTTGGCTGTCGTCCGTTTGTTTGGTCCTCTTTCCGGAGCGCGCTGTTGGGAGCTCGTGTTGAGTCGGTCATGCCAGAGGACAAAGGAAGCTTGTCCAATACAGATTGAACTAAACTTGCGGCAAACACACAATAGAGATCGCAATTAATTGCTCTTTGGTTTCTTCAAATTCGTCGGAGTCATTGACTCCATGACCATGCTACTAACCTTCTCACTTGTGCACGGTTCAGTTTCTTAGGCACTGGAACTTCTGTATATATTTGGTCGGTTTAGTTATCGCAGAGACCCGTGTCTCCACATCGCTGATGAGTTCGGGTGAATTAACTACAGGCCGTTCCCTTGACAGTGTGTGGTGAAGGTTTCAGCTTTTTCCTCATCTGTGGTTGGGCTTCTGTCATCCTGTGCCTCTGTCATTCTATCTGGTCCTGGTTTGACGTCCTCTAGTCGACGGTCACCGTCTAGGAAGTCCTTAGTTGAGAGCTGGAACACGACATTGGTACATGTGAGCTGCGAATGCATGGCCCTGTACTCCTCCTTCTAGGTATTGCATGTCCGATGGAGTATCCCTTGGAGACACTTGCGAAGCTGGATGTATTTCGGGAGCTGAGGAACGGGGCTGTAGCGTCACCCATATTATTGTATTACTCCATGAGGTGTCCTTGCTGGTCCGTGGTGTCTTTTTTTTCGCCATGTTTTTGTTCGCAGCTGGTCTTCATTCCTGTCCAGTTCATCCGTCTCATTCTGGTTTCTTCTTCTGGTGTTTCTCTGGTATTTGCGCTCTTGAAAAATGTGTCAACTCTGAACAATATGCGTCCCCGTGTCAAGCTTGAAAAATTGAGCCCCTTTTGGGTCTACGGTGTCCCTGTGGTAACGATGGTAGCCAGGGAGTGTGTTGCTAAGCTTCGTTGATGAAGTTTCCCTTGCTTCTTTCATTGCACTGAACTAACTTTTGATAGGGAGTAGTGTCATGCTCTGCAAGTGCGCATCGGTTGCTAGCTTGGATGTCTTGACTTGAACGCATTCTTCACCAACCACCCGACCCGACCATCCCTTCGAATCCGTATTGCCGTTCAGTGGCATTCCCCGAGAGAGAAACCCCCTCCCCGACATATAGCTGTCACTCATAGGAGCATCGTCGCCCCTTCTGCTTCCGATAACCTTTCCAGCCATGCACACCATCCCCGCCCTTTGGACACACTGTGAAAACTTTATTAACACACCCTCGTCAAGCTACACCACCACTCTCGGCACACGATGTCCCATACGCCCGGCTTTCATATGCAAATGAGCACCCGAACTGGTACATCGTCCAATATCCCGGCAGCCACTCTCGATTCGGAAACCTCACCAAATGTTGCATGACAACGAACTTCTATTCGAAATTAAAACCAAAAGCAAACCTCCGACCGCCCAGGTGTGGGCGGATGTTGCCGCCGCTGCTGCTTGCCACAGATGCGCCCATATGCATGAGATATCCCTGGAACTCATTAAAATTCCCAGCGAACAAAAGCATCAGCAAAAAAAACAGAGAACGGAATTCAGCAGAAAAATTCACCCCAGAAGCAGCAGCCGGAGCAGCCTCCTGGCGAAGCCTGCTGATGCCACAAATCGATTAGAGCGTGTAACGTGGTCTCCGTTGGCAGCGTGCCTCCGCACCCACAAAACCAGAAACTAATTCCCGTGGTTAGCTCCGAGCCAAGAGTTTTACTCCAAATAGATAAAGGGAACGCTGTCGCGCCGCCACTTCGCGGAACAGGCCGCAACGATACACGGTGCGGTGCTATCGGGCCGAATCATCTCAAGCTTCCGAGCACCACTTCGGGCATCGGTTTGCATACGCCTTCGGCGTGTGACGTAAATCAATTAAATCAACTCGTGGTGGAGCTGGTGGAGGGCAACCATCACGACGGCTGGCATGACGGACCGAGAGATGGCAGTTGCAACTGTTAGATAACTGACACGAAACGAGTGCTGTTCTATTCGCTGCGAGGTGGTGGTGTCTACAGGCGGGTAGACGGAGTTTAACACGAGTGTCCGAACGTGGGGAAGAAAGGGTATGCGCCCCCTTTTCCCCTCACATGCAGTTCTTTTCAGATTTGTATTGGGCGTCGTGGGTGCCTCTGGTGGAAGAGGTTTATTCCTTTCCTTTGGGAATCTGAGAATGAGATATGGTTTTAGTGACTTCAATTCCGTCTCTGAAATCCGGTCCTTGCCCAGATATCAGCCAGCCTTTCGTGGGCTAAGGCTTCACAAAATCCCCGTGCATGTTCTGGATTTCCATAATATTCCCCCACAGAATCTGCAAAGACTTCTTCTGCTATATTTAGCCTTAGATGCTCCCTCAGTCTGTAGTGACGTCTTAGGATACGGAGCCTATTCTTGCTCATTTTGATCAACACCTCCAACCTTTTTTCGTATTGGCCCAAGAGAGTCCTTTTCCTAGTTCTTGACATAACTCTTGTTCCAATTTCGCTGCGGTTCTATCTCACCAGTTCCCTGAATTCTTCTCGAGGAGTACATGATCTGCTATAGCGCAGTTTAGTTCCTGTGAAGAGGCTCCCTCCTTGGCGAGGGAGTCTCTCATTTCATTGCCTCCTATCCTCATGTGACCAATTAGCCAGCAGAATTGCATTTAATGTATCCTACTCAGTTCTCTGAGCGCTTGAGTTCGATAATGCAGAAGTCTAGTATTGTAGAAGAATAAATATTATGCGGTATCTCACTAGAAACAGGCACAAGCAAATTCACAATGTACCTTACTTACTTACTTGGCCCACGACCCATAAAGGATCAGAGCCTGAGCAATTGCTGTCTTCTATCGGCGACGTTCCTGGACGCGCTGCTTCCAGTCATCAAGGCCAAGCTATCTTACATCCGCGATGACTTGGTCTTTGTACCAGAGGTTCGATCTTCCTCTCCTACTCGAAGCAGGAGGCTCGAATTCGAAGACCCTCTTTGCTGGAGCGTTGTTCTCCATTCGCTCGATGTGGCCGAGCCAGTGTAGTCGACGGATTTTTGCCTTCCGGACTACATCCACATCCTCGTACAGCTCGTAGAGTTAGCGGTTGTGTCTTATCCTCCATTCGCCTTCCTCGCAGACGGGACCATATATCCGACGTAGAATTTTTCTTTGAAAGGCACCAAGAATCAGCTCTGCAGCCTTACTTAACGTCCAGCTTTCGGCTCCATAAGGTGGGACTGGCAGGATAAGGGTTTTGTAGAGCATGACTTTGGTCCTTCGAGTCAGGAGTTTCGAGCCCAGTTGTTTTGACAGACCGAAGTAGCATCCGTTGCCAAGGGCGATTCTACGTCGGATCTCCTCTACGATGTCATTCGTGGAGTTTACTTTTGCCCCGAGGTAGACAAACTCCTTTACGTTTTGGCCTAGGCGGTGTGCGACGGATCGTTTTTTGCTCGGCAGAATATATTTTGTCTTGTCCTCGTTGACCTTTAGACCAGCTCGTTTTGCCTGTTCCTCAATTGCCGTGAAAGCTTCCACTGCGGCACGTTGACAACGCGCGGCGATATTGATGTCATCTGCGTATTCCAACAATTGGACTTGTAGAAGATGCTGTCTTCCGTGTGCCCACATTTGCCCACCACACTTTCTTCTCCAGTACCACATTGAAGAAATCGTACGACCACCTTACACTTCCGGTGCAGGTTTCAAACGGCTTAGAGGTCCTCGAACTGCACGGTGCATCGCGTATATGCACAACCTGATCAATTTTCCCGGAATCCCGAATTTGACCAACGCTACGAATAACTCCTTGCGATGAATGCTGTCTTATGCGGCTTTAAAATCGATAAAAAGGTGGTGGGCATCGATTTGATTCTCGCTGGTCTTCTCAAGGATCTGCCTTAGTGTGAAGATTTGGTCTATGGCCGATTTGCCGGGCCGGCAGCTGCTCTGGTACGTGCCGATAAGTGCGGTGCAAAACGATCTTAGACGTTCACACAGTACGGTGGACAGGATCTTGTTGGCGACCTTTAGCAGGGATAGACCTCTGTAGTTGTTGCAAGAGGTAGGATCGCCTATTTTGTGCATGGGGCATATGGATCTGATATTCTAGTCGTCGGGCATGCTTTCGTCTTAACAAACTCGGCAGATGATGTGGTGTACGCTCCCTTCCAGTGCACTGTCCCCAGCTTTGAAAAATTCCGATGGTAAGCTATCTGAGCCTGGTGGCCCGTGGCGTTGTGGGTATGTGCGTCGACCCCAACCTCGACGTCGTATGTTCGATTCCACCTCTGAGCGACGAAAACAATTTTGACGGCCCCACCTCTTTCGAGTTACTGACAATGCTCAAAGAGTATTTCCTGTGCTTCTCAAACTTGGCCGTTCGGAGTCGGCATTAAGCTGTAGGTCCCTTCCACTCGTGCGAGAATAATAGCACGCACAACTCGAGTGGTTGCTGAGAAGCTAGGCCCTGGCCCTCTACGCGCTGTAGCGCCACCCATATTATTTTTTTATAAGCTATCTGAGCCAGCGGCTTTGTTGTTCTTCATCCATTTAATGGCTGTACCGACTTCTTCAAAGCTAGCTGGTAGGACTACTTCGTCGACTGGGATTGGGATTCCTATAACTCTTTCCTCGTCAGGCCCGCTAAGCAGCTGTTGGAAGTGCTCCTTAAATACATCCACTCTTCCCTGTGGGTCCGTAACTAGATTACCCTCGCAATTTCGAAGAGCCTTTCCTAAAGCCCGTGGCCAGGCTTTGGCTTTTTTGTAGAAGGCCCGTATTTTCTGTTTGTCTCTGGACGCTTCGATATCCTTGAGCTGGGAGGTTGCGAGAGAGCTTTTTCTTCTCCCGTCTTCTAACCCGATACACCTCTTGCGCTGCTCTTGTTTGCCGTCGCAGTGCTTTTTGGTATGCCTCGTCGGTTGCACGTTTTTTCTGCTCACACTCGACGTTGGTAGGTAGCCTAAGGTAGTTTTCGTTGCCTCTTTGACGGCCGAGAGGCATTTGTGATTGACGTTGGCGCACTGGAGAATCTTTCGCTTAATTGCTCTTCGTCGGCTCTGGCTATCTCCGGTGTGCTTAGACGTTCAATGTCAAAAGTTGGCTTTGTCGGCTGGTGCAGCTTTCTGACATTGGACAGTCGAGCTCTGAATCTTTCTGCCAAGAGAAAATGGTCAGAGTCGTCGTTTGCCTTCCTGAATGTTCGCACACCTAAGACATTTGACGCGTGTCTTCCGTCTATGAGCACATGGTCGATTTCCGATTTCCGGTCCGGGGATCGCCAGGTTGCTATAACGTCAGTGAGTCGGAAGCCGATGTCGGTAATCGTGTCGTGGAGGCTGTGCTTTCCGATCACTCCGCCAAAGATGTTGTCCGTACCGATATTGGCATTGAAGACTCCGAGCACGGAGCGTACTCCGGACAGGCTCCGTAGGCACCGTCTTCAGGCGCGTCGGTAGAGGCGTGTGCACATATCAGGCTGATGAAGAATCTGCCTTGGATACGGATCACAGCCAGGCGATCACTTATCGGTTTAAAGTCGATGACTTTCAACCTTATCCGTTTTCCCACGATGAATCCACATGCAAATATGTGCAACCTTTGGTGACAGCTGTAATATATGTCGCACTCATTCATGTCATTGTCATTATTCTTTGTCATATCCAGCGTATTTCCTGGAGCGTATTAGTATCCGCCATGTACTGCGTGAGGATTTTCTTCTAGCTAAACAGCGGCTCCTAGAGAGTAGAGTGTTCTTACATTCCAGGAGCACACTAGCAAATCGTTGTCCTTTTTCACGCCGTGTCGTCGTTGTAGGTCCGTCCGTCTCTCCGAGGCAACTTGCTCTCTCTCGTAACATTATATTTTTTCCGTGGCCCTACGCACAACCACAAGGGAAACGCTGCATGCATTGGTTCACCTCACAATGGTTGTTGTCACAGCCATCCAGGGGGCGCCGCTTGGAGGTTGCACGTCAACTTGGTCAATGCATCGACAAGGATCGTTGTTGGCATCCCTCCAGGTGGAGATGAACAACAGCTTTGCCCCGTGATCAGACATTATTGGTTTTTCTTACAAGACTACAGTGGTGTTCCAAAATTTGAGTTATCTTCTGATCCAGCGTTCATTTTTTTGTCGTTTGGGCGCAACACCAATTACATTTGCAAGTCGTCGAAGCCTAAGGGGAAGTGGCCAAACACGTCTGGAGGTCGTGTACCATTCTCCAGCTTACTTATCGGGGTTTTAAATATTTATAGCCGACTAGCCGTTGGGGGGCATGGGCTTATGTACACAGGGCAAAGTTGCTGACTGCACCCAACCTGGTAGGATGCCAGCGCGATCCCTGCTTGTCCATAAGTCAAGTTGACATACAGCCTCCTAGTGGCGCCCCTGGATAACCATCACAACAACCGTTGTGTGGTGAACCAATGTATGCAGCGATCCCCCTCTGCCCGAGGGTCAAATAATGGGCCTGGCCTACCAGTTGTAGGTTGTGCGTGAGGTTAACTCCCTCACCACACAAAAAAACCAATGGTTACGAACCGACAACAAGCCTCGGATATGGACGGATTCAAAGTTGACGACCCCAGCAAACGATCAAAGGACAATGATTTTCGGTTCTGCACGTGGAATGTGAGGTCCCTGAACAGACCACGTGCAGCCGACGAACTCGCGGAGGCCCTGGACTGCTACAAAGCAGACGTCACCGCCATCCAGGAGATGCGATGGGATGGGCCGGGCAAAAGGAAGATGAGAAACTGCGACTTTTACTACGGTGATTGCTACAAAGAGGGAAGGCAGCGCTTATTTGGATGCGGATTCGTTGTTCGAGGCAGACTTAGGCAAAAAGTCTTAAGCTTTGATTATATCAGCGAGCGCCTCATAACAATCCGCATCAAGGCTAAATTCGGGAACATCAGCCTGATCTGCGCACACGCCCCGACGGAGGAGAAGGATGACGATATCAAGGATGACTTCTATGATCTCCTAGAAAGAACATACGATCGATGCCCCAGCTATGACACCAAGATCGTTCTAGGAGATTTCAACGCACAGCTGGGCAAGGAAGAAATCTTTGCTAGAGTCATCGGAAAACACAGCCTGCACGACAACACATCCGGAAACGGACTCAGGCTGGTAGATTTCGCCTCGGGGCGTAACCTCTCTGTGATGAGCACGCGGTTCCCACACCTCAACATCCATAAGGGGACCTGGCGGTCTCCTGATCAATCAACCGTCAACCAGATTGATCACGTTGCGATCGACGTCAGACACTCCTCCAATATTCTCGATGTCCGAACGTTCCGAGGAGCCAACATCGACTCGGACCATTTCCTTGTTGTAGCCAAGGTAAGGATGAGGATATCGAGAGAAGTACGGAGTCGAGAAAGAACACTACGGTTTGACGTCAGAAAGCTACAATCGCAATCGACCGCTAGGAACTTTGCCGACCGAGTCTCCCTGAAACTCTCTGAAAGTTCGACGCTGCCTGCACTTTCAATAGAAGAAGAATGGAAACGTTGTCAAAAAGCCATCAAAGAAGCTGCCACTGATGTGCTGGGTTTCACGACACCACCCAGAAGGAACCCATGGTTTGACGACGAGTGCAGGCAGGTACATGCAGCCAAGCAGGAGGCCTACAAGGCAACGCTGCATCGAACAACGAGAGCTGTTCGTGAGCTCTACGAACAGAAGAGAAGGGAAGAGCACCGGCTTCTCAGAAGAAAAAAGAAAGAGCATGAGAAGCGCGCGGTCGTGGAGATGGAGAGGTGTTACGACAGGAAGGAGGTCCGAAAGTTTTACCAAAAGGTAAAACAAGTATCAGGAAGATATAGACCTCGGACCGAAGCCTGCAGGGACGAAAATGGACAACTAGTAGTAGAATCGCAGTCGATGCTGAGAATTTGGAAAAATCATTTCTGTAGACTGTTAAACGGCGATGACGACACAAATTCCGCTGTCAGGCAGAATGTTTCACTCAATTTGGACGATGATGAACACGAATTCCGTCCCCCCGACTTAGACGAAGTCAAGAAAGCGATTTCTAGACTGAAGTCGAACAAAGCTGCTGGAGCGGACGGATTGTCCGCGGAACTGTTTAAGGCAGCTGGAGATGACCTGGTTGGGCGCATGCACCAGCTCATCTGTAAGATATGGTCGGAGGAAAGCATGCCCGATGAGTGGAATCTCAGCGTCGTTTGTCCGGTCCACAAGAAAGGAGATCCCTTTGACTGCGCCAACTATCGAGGGATCAGCCTCCTAAACATCGCTTATAAGATACTCTCTGCCGTTCTGTGTGAACGCCTGAAACCCTTTGTCAACAACCTGATAGGTCCTTATCAGTGCGGTTTCAGGCCAGGAAAGTCCACTATCGATCAAATTTTCACATTACGGCAGATCCTGGAAAAGACTCAAGAGATGCAGATCGACACCCACCACCTATTTGTCGATTTCAAGGCCGCATATGACAGCGTGCATAGAGACGAGCTATACAGCGCCATGTCTAGTTTTGACATTCCTGCCAAACTCGTCAGGTTGTGCAGGATGACGATGGAGAACTCTCGCTGCTCCATCAAGGTCGGTAACGAACTCACCGAAACCTTCAATGTCAAAAAAGGTTTTAGGCAAGGCGACACGCTGTCATGTGACTTCTTTAACATCATACTTGAGAAGATCGTGCGAAACTCAAACGTAAACACCCGAGGCACGATCTTCCAAAAGTCCGTTCAACTGCTTGCTTACGCGGACGACATTGACGTGATTGGACGAACACAGCGAGCCGTCAATGAGGCGTTTGCTAGTATTGAAGCGGAAGCGGCTAAAATGGGTCTAGCGGTAAACCAGGGCAAAACAAAGTACATGCTGTCATCACGGAAGGACGCACAACATCGACGTCTCGGACAGAGCGTCATATTGGGCAGCAGAATCTTTGAGGTAGTCAAGGACTTCGTCTACCTAGGCTCCGGAGTAAATAGGGACAACAACACCAGTACCGAGATCAAGCGCAGAATTACTCTTGCCAATCGCTGTTTCTTTGGGCTCAAGAGGCAATTGAGTAAGAGAGCCATCTCTCGAAACACCAAATTGAGCTTGTATAAAACCCTGATCATCCCAGTCCTGCTCTATGGCGCAGAGACATGGACGCTATTGAAAGCGGATGAAGAAGCTCTTGGTTGTCTTGAGAGAAAAGTTCTGCGTACGATCTTTGGTCCTGTTTGCGTTGATGGCGTTTGGAGGAGAAGGTTCAACCACGAACTATACGGGCTGTACAGCGGCATGCACCTAGTTAAGCGTCTTCGGATCCAACGCTTAAGATGGCTAGGTCATGTAGAGCGGATGGACACCACAGCTCCGGCCCGAAGAGTCTTCGACACCGAGCCATTGGGACAGCGCAACAGAGGACGTCCTCGCACTAGATGGCGCACGCAAGTTGAAAAGGACCTCAACCAACTTGGTGTGCGCAGCTGGAGGCAGCTGGCAAAAGATCGTGCTGGCTGGAGAGGCATGTTAGTTGAGGCCCAGGTCCACCCCGGACTGTAGCGCCAATCAAGAAGAAGAAGACTAGCCGTTGATTCCTGAAAGGCATCAGTTGAATGCGCTCTTAGTGCCTCCCGGCATCATACCGGCACTTGACCGGAAGTGCTATATCTCGAGCTCTATATCAGCGTCACGAGGTAACTCGCTATCCGGCCAATTCAGCGTACTGGTGCTTTTAAAAACATTCTGTCGACTTGAGCCTTTCAATGAGTTGAAAGTGTGACGAAGTCATCGTAGCATGTTTGAACGTGGAGTCCGATGTAGTCCTCACCTCATCTGGATCGATCGACACAATCTTAGTGGCCAGGTCTATGCACGTCTTCTGGGTTGCAGAGAGCTTTGTCAATGAAATGAAAGTGAAAAGGACACATTTCTTTTAGCTTGACTCGGGGACTCATCATTTTTTGATTTGTCACATTTTTTTAAGAAAAAAATTACTTAACATTTAGTTAACACTCAATGCTTTAATTTTCCTGAACGCTTCAAAGTGCCTGAGCACATACTACTACTGCATCTACGAATGGCTCTGGCCAGACTTCGAGACTTGAAACAATTGTAGTCGTATCTCCATAGATGGCTCCAAAACCTATGAAGGGTCCGACAACATAAGACTGTACACCTCATTAAGTTAGTTTTCTAAGCGGAAACCTATGTACAATAAACTATATTTAAGAAACAGGACGAAGGGTGATGGTTGGATCTCTCGACAATTCCGCGGCTTTCTTGTTGTCCCTTGACAAAAAAAACTGCAGACGACTTAGCGGCGTAATAACGGGCCATTACACCTTTGTTAAGCGCCGGGTTTAAGCGAAGATACTCTCTGCGATGCCTGTGGAGAGCACGGTTACATGGCAGAG
Organism: Eristalis arbustorum; assembly: GCA_916610145.1. NCBI lineage: Eukaryota > Metazoa > Arthropoda > Insecta > Diptera > Syrphidae > Eristalis > Eristalis arbustorum. Next base: position 63,078,848 of record OU744318.1, on the reverse strand, counting down.
CACTTTCTCTGTCACTGTCCCGTCATTGTTTAGATCCGGTGGCAGCTGCTAATGTGATCAGAGCTGATTTAGTAGGCCCTTCACCACGGAAGCGCCTGCTGATCTTCTTCATGGTGTGGACCAGGTCTTTAGTCCAAATACTTCAGTGTAGTACCAAAACATCAAAATCGTCATACTAATTTCCTTTGTGTTTTTTTACTTCTCACATAAGGAGGCCTTGTTATCAAAAACCGTTGTTGGGACTAATTTATTTTTAAAATTACTCGTTTTTTAATATTCTTGGACTTATAAATAATTTAAGCCTTGGTAACACTGCTGCTGAGTACACTCCGGCAAAGTCAAGCGCCCAGTCGCTTCCAGTCTGCGAGTTACACTGCCCGACTCAAATTGCCGGCGCACCGTTCTCACCCAACGGAGAATGAAAATGAGAGCGAGGCCCCAGCGCAAGCGTCTCGCATTCCGCCGTCCCAACTGACGTCATGACACTGACCCACATACGAACCAACTGGAGTCACTCGCCGCCCGACAGAACCGGCAAGCGTGCCATGCGCCATTCCCTAGCCGCTACTTGCTGCTGACATCGGTTTCATTTCCTCCATCGCCCTTTATGCTGACCCAAGCGCGATTTCTTGACTTGAACACCTGTCCCGCCGGTTGGCGCTGTGCGCTCTGCTATAAATGTCTCGTCACCTTCTCACAGCCGACACACAGTTCGTATTCACAAATCAACGATGAAGTACACTCTAGCGCTGCTGCTCATCCCCTTGTTGGCGGGTAACTTGACGCAATCCGCTTTTTCCGTTCAAATTCACCTCACGCTCTTCAACCGTCCGCAGGCTTTCAGCTGACCGCAGCCACACCACACGGTGACCGGCCGGACTTCTTTGCGAACGTCGACTACAACCAGGTGGTGGGCCACACGAAGGAGCTGCTGATGTACCTGCCCGTCCTGATGACCACCATCAAGGAGACGATGACTGGCTTCCCCAAGATTACCGAGGGTCTGAACGCCATCCATACGAGGAGGTCGTTGCTCCGCTCTGGCCGCGATGGCATATGCCGGTGCAAGCAGGGCGCAGGCGACAGCGAGGAAAGTGAATATCGCTGAGGAGGCAGACGAGTCCAGCAACCGAGCAGCACATCACAGGCACGCCTAGGAAACCCCCCGTTTTTGGGGACGATTCGATTGGGAGAATAAACGTACAGACTTAGTAGAGAGTGTGTTTTTTTTCAACGACCTGAAGCGGATATAGCAAGTTGATCAATGATTGAACTGACACCGGACGATGCTGCGCCTCTGGAGAGCCAATGACTTGTCTAGGGGTGGAGACGACTAGCCTTCGTCTTTTGAAGCTCCTCCATCTCTGAGACCTGGTTTTGCTTCTCTTCAAGCAGTGGCTCACTACTTGGCCGGTCACGGCGCGACTGTAACGTCTTCGGGTTCTCGGGCGTGACTTGAAGTCAATCCAAGAGATCTCAAAAAGGGTGTCATTAGGTGGGTATATCGAGCAATTAGAAAGAGTCATGCGTTGCGTTCCAACCAGACACTCGCCTTACTCTCTTGAATGAGTCATAGCCGCTCAGGAGGAACCAGAATCCGTCCAATCCCAAACGAGTCTCACACCCTTTCGCAGCCACAGCCCCCTTCCATGGAACGGATTAAGTTAATTTCTGTTTGGTTTACGCCACCACTAAACCCCTTTAAGTTGAAAATTGATTAGCTACCCATAGCCAGGCACGTCAGCCATCACCACCGCTGCCGCCGCTCGATGTCACTTTAATATTTAAGCGGGCGCTGGTGGCAATGATTGATTGTGAATTCCTTCATCCATTACGGCGCGGCGATGGGAATCCGGGAAAGTCACCAGGCACACAACTAGCATCATCAGCGCTCGTGGAATTCAATCAGGGAATGGACGGCGCAGGGACGTAGGCTGCTGCTCGCAGACGGAGCTCGTCGTTGAGGCCTCGTGAGTAATTGCCAACAAGTGATGATTTATTTGGAGACGCGCGTTAAATAAGAAAATTGACTTACTCCATCAAGTGATGGGTGCTGCGGGTGCTGGTGGACCTGTAGGCTGCGTCGCTTCCGTTCGATTCAGGAAGTGACTAGTACTCGACCGCTTGGCTGGAGTTTGCTCCGGTTATTGCTGACCAATTCATCAAAATGAAACAACGTAGAATGAGAGTTTGGCGAGGTGTCGATGGACCAGTGGACTTAACGTCTGTGTCGATAGGATGCTTACCTGGTTCCAAATTTTATTTTTTACGTCATTTATACATCATTGAGTAGTAGAGCCCTCTCTCGAAAGGCAAAGCTCACGTTATATAAGACCTTGATCATCCCTGTCCTGCTGTATGGCGCGGAAGCTTGGACCATCTCAAGAGCGGATGAAGACGCACTTGGTCTCTTCGAGAGAAAAGTTCTGCGTTCAATCTTTGGTCCCGTTTTGGTTGAAGGTTTCTGGAGAAGAAGATTCAACCCCGAACTGTACGGGCTGTACAGCGACATGAGGCGTCTACGGATTCAACGCCTAAGATGGCTAGGCCATGTTGAGCGCATGGACAACACTGCTCCAGCCCGAAGAGTCTTCGACTCCGAACCAGTGGGACAACGCAATAGAGGACGACCACGAACCCGATGGCGCACTCAAGTGAAGAAGGACCTCAACCAACTCGGAGTGCGAAATTGGAGGCAGCTGGCTAAGGATCGTACCAGCTGGAGAGGATTGTTTACCGAGGCCCAGGTTCACCCCGGACTGTAGCGCCACACGAAGAAGAATTTATACATCGATAACTTTCGTTTGCAAGATTACCTGCGAGGCCTTTTAGCTTCTCTGCAGAGGATTGCTTACAAAGAGGCGTCTCATTTAGACCATCAAGTTGGGCCCATCTCTTTTTGCTTATCGTCAGCCACAGGAGGTTTGCTACTGCTCCAATTTCCAGGCTGTCGAGACAGCCTTCAGTTTGTCTTCTTATAGAGTTACGTGCCTTGAGCTCGGCAGGAATTGATAGGGAATGTCCAAGCTCGGATCCATTCTTCGCGAGACTGTCCGCTTCTTTGTGGCCTTGGATGCCAGTAGACTAGTTTCGATGTCCGATACTATGGCTTTTATTGCCGCTTGGCTATCGGAGAAGATGCAGGTCGTTTTGTTGGTTATATCGGGTTCTCGTAGCTGTAGCCACTCGTGATTGATTGGTGATATAAACCGGTTGTCGTCGTAATACTCGAGGATCAGAGTCATCTTGAAGATATCTTCAACTTGGAGTACATTCAGCCTTTCTTCTTCAGGAACATTGCGACGACGGGCTGCACATATTTGCTTCAACGCTGTATTTTGGATTTTCTGAAGTTTTTGTAAATGTGTCTTCGATGCGTTGCCCCATGCCAATATACCGTATCTTAACTTCGACTCAAACAGGGCGAAGTACACTTGTTTAAGAACTGACGTTTGTGCTGACGTTTAAGGCTCATGCGCTACTGGTTAATATGTTTGTCCCATAAAAGATTACTGTCGATGATGACTCCAAGATACTTGTAGCTGCAGTCCAAGATACTTGTAGCTACTATGTTGATTACGCAACTGGTTGAACTACTGCAGCTATCATTCCTATACCAAATATTTTGTTGGGTAGCTTTAAACTGAGGACTTCTGATGTGCATCATCTTTGTCTTGGATGACACCACCTCACTGCTAAATCGAATTCTCCATGCATAATTTCCATAGCTGTCTGTGAGGATCTGTAACGCACTGTAATCGCTGTATCATCGGCATAAGCAAATGGAATGCTCAATTTGAAAATTCTTAGAAGCTCGTTTGTATACAGAATAAAGAGGAGTGGGCCCAATTTGGATCCTTGAGGGACTCCATATTGAGCGGGTTCATTTGGACTATACGTCTCGTTAATTTTAACGCGAAAACATCGGTTGCTCAGATAATCTCTTAGGCAGTTTGCCATTAGTCCTCGCATACCTATGCGTTCAAGTGCTTGAATTAGCGTTGTATGGTTTAGCGTGTCGAAGGCTTTGCTAAAATTCATGAACAAGACTAGTACATGGTAACTTGTATTTAAGCTTTCGTTGATGGTATTGGCAAATTCTCCTAGAAGTTTTGGAAGCCGTACTGACTCTTGTGAATTAGTGAATGTTGTCCGATGAAAGATATAAGATCTTCTCTGCCGTTTTGTGTACCCGCCTGAAGCCGTTCATTAATAATCGAATAGGTCCATATCAGTGTGGCTTCAGGCCAGGAAAGTCCACAACAGACCAAATCTTCACACTACGGCAGATCCTGGAGACCCAAGAAATGCAAATCGACACTCACCATCTGTTCGTCGATTTCAAGGCCGCATATGACAGCGTGCATAGAGACGAGCTATACAACGCCATGTCCAGTTTTGACATTCCTGCCAAACTCGTCAGATTGTGCAGGATGACGATGGAGAAATCTCGCTACTCCATCAAGGTCGGTAACGAACTCACCGAGACCTTCAATGTCAAAAAAGGTTTTAGACAAGGCGACGCGCTGTCATGTGATTTCTTTAACATCGTCCTGGAGAAGATCGTGCGAAACTCACACGCCAACACTAGAGGAACGATCTTCCAGAAGTCCGTGCAATTGTTAGCATACGCCGATGACATTGACGTGATTGGCAGAACTCAGCGAGCCGTCAGTGAGGCTTTTGCTAACATTGAGACGGAAGCGGCTAAAATGGGTCTGGCGGTGAATGAGGCAAAACGAAGTATATGCTGTCCTCAAAAAAGGACATACAACATCGACGTCTTGGACAGAGCGTCACAATGGGCAGCTATAACTTCGACGTAGTCAAGGACTTCGTCAACCTAGGCTCCGGAGTGAATTGTACAAATAACATCAGTACCGAGAATGCGTAGGATAACTCTTGCCAACCGCTGTTTCTTCGGGCTCAAGAGGCGATTGAGTAATAGAGCCCTCTCTCGAAGAACCAAGTTGACTCTATACAAGACCCTGATCATCCCAGTCCTGCTATACGGTGCGGAGGCATGGACAATCTCGAAAGCGGATGAAGTCCCTGGTCTCTTTGAGAGAAAAGTTCTACGCACGATCTTTGGTCCTGTTTGTGTTGACGGGTTTTGGAGGAGAAGATTCAACCACCAACTGTACGGGCTGTACAGCGACATGAGCCTAGTTAGGCGTCTACGGATCCAACGCCTACGGTGGCTAGGTCATGTAGAGCGGATGGACACCACAGCTCCGGCCCGAAGAATCTTCGAATCCGAACCTGTCGGGCAACGCAACAGAGGACGCCCGCGTTTAAGGTGGCACACCCAAGTGGAGAAGGACCTCAACCAACTTGGTGTGCGAAACTGGAGACAGCTAGCCAGGGATCGCGCTACTTGGAGAGGCATGTTGGTTGAGGCCCAGGTTCACCCCGGACTGTAGCGTCACACAAAGAAGAAGAAAAAGAAGTCCGATGAAATTCTGTAACCTGTTAACAATTACTTCTTCGTGGCACTTTGCTACGACAGGTAGTATCGAAATCGGTCCGTAATTGTTAAGAAGATTTTTGGCACCACCCTTGTATATCGGCCTTAAAACAGCTGTTTTTAAAATTTCTTATATGTTAGCTTGTACCAGACTCAAATTTACAAATTTGCACAGAATTGGGGAAAAGATATCCGCATGTTTCTTGATGTCGATCGCACGTATTCTATCGATTCCTGGCGACTTATTTTCACTAAGTGAATGATGTTTAACATTTCTGAGGTATTTGTTTCCTGTACATAAATTGAGTTGTCTAAGTCAGTGGTGATGTGCATCGATGTTTTCAAATCACGATGGTGTATTATAATTAAGACCGGCGTATTGAAGAGTTTGGCGCATTCACTAGTTAAACTGGTGAGTCCTGTTGTATTGGGAAAGTTTTTCGTGATAAATTCGTCGTCTCCGAGTTTCTTTCTTCCCATTATTTCGTTTGTCAAGCTCCACGTTTTACGAGAGTCTGATCTTATTTGTCCGAACTTAGTTTTGTTAAAGAGCCATTTGTGCGTAGATATTCCTTTGTTGAGTTTATTTAGGTAGTCCTCTTCTATTCGACTTCATAGGATCGGCTTAATCTATTGCCTTTCCGTTTCCGTTTATTTTTTTTGTCTCTCTTTCTGCATTTATCAATCAAGTTGGGAGACAGGGAACCGGGTGTCAGAATAAGTCGTACAACCATGGCATATAGCCAGTATATCACAAGTAGTCTGAGAATTGAGACAACAGGTTGCACGTATAAAACGCCAAATACGCCTTCTTTATCCGGGCCGCCTAACCTGAACCTTCCACATAAGTTTGGTATCGTTCTGTCGTTAAGCGTTTGAGTATGACTCCATTAATATTTGGGCAGTTGACTTTTTGTTGGTAAAGAACAGCAACTCCATTTCCGTTCAGTCTCCAGGCTTGCTAGCAATATCCCATGACTGAGACGTTAGCTAAGCGTTAAGTGGCTTTTGATTCGTCGCATACCAAGGAGCAGATGATCGCCTGTTGTGTGATTACGTCGGTAATCGTGTATTTTTAATTCTACTTTATGTGGTGGTGCACAACATTACTTGTATAATCAATCCATGATCATGACAACATGCTGCTACTGGGCTTAGTTCATGCTGCATTATTTTTTCAAGTGCTTTTACCCACTTTGTGACTACCATTGCCCAGTCATCTGCGTATCCGTAGGCTGTGTCATGCTGGAAGACTTTGAGCAAATCATATATTGCGATAATGAGTAGTAGATGTCCTAGTCTTGATCCTTGGAGTACCCCATGGTGACTTGCTTATTCTTCGCTGCACTCGTCATGGAAGTCAAGTCACAAGTTGTCGGGTATGCCTGACTTCCGTCTGGCACTATGAGAATTTTGGACCAAGGTCCACCATTCGCTTGGCGAGCACTCTTTCCACTGTTTGGCAACTCACTCCCCCGAATTCGCTCTGTCACCTTTGGTCGTCCTTGATCCCGTCCTCCTCTGCAATTGAGCGGCGCAAAGTAACATAATGGCTTCCTAGGTCAATAAACGCTGAGACCAAGTCTGAGTCTGAGTCAAGTCGCTGAACGCTGTGATCTGGTGTCAATTCACTTCTGCGTCCTGTTCGTCTGTTCCTCTGCAGGCAGTCTCTTTTGTAATTCCCGTTTACCCCGCTTCCCGTGGATCCACCATCGACGCCTCATTCACCTTCTTGTTGCTCCGTCTCGCTTCCTCTCGTATGCACAACTCGAGCCAGTTGATCACGATGTTTCTGGTTCCGGTTCCGGCAGTCCGATGCCCTAATGAACCTGTTAAGAGATGCTTGTTTTATGTCTTTCAGATCAGGAATGTTCATTACGCAATCGGCAGAGCCTTATGGACAGAGATAGTGAGGAGTATCCTATCTTTCTTCAACGTCTCCATAGGCATTGCAGATGTAGTCATCATAAGACCCATTTTCATGCTACTTCAGATAGTTATATCCCGTAAGTGCACCGACTACAATTCGGAGCTGCTTTTTATTGCATTACAGCAGAGTTCGCTGTATTTGGGCCATAGCATCCGAGTAGTCTCACATATATAATAATATAATATGGGTGGTGCTACAGCCCATAGAGGGCCAGGGCTTAGCTTCTCAGCAACCACTCGTTTTGTGCGTACTAATGTTCTCTCACGAGTGGAAGGGACCTACAGTTTTATGCCGACTCCAAACGGCCAAGTTTGAGAAGCTTTTTCTAGACAGGAAATACTCTTTGAGCATTGTCAGTAACTCGAAAGAGGTGGGGTCGTGAAAATTGTTTTCGTCGCACAGAGCAGGAATCGAACCTATGACGTCGATGTTGGGGTCGACGCACATACCCACAACGCCACAGGCCACCACGTAGTCTCACATGCTGTTCCTTTTATCCTATCTCGCAGTTTCTTAATGACATGTGAGAAAATGGAGGGTGAGTGTTTAGGATTGCCTGGGATGGCTCCTTTCCGCTCAAGCTCATCTGCTGCTACATTGCTGGCTATGTCCCTATCACCTTAGACACAGCATAGAGTAATCGTGTGCTGCGTACTAATAACCTTAAATTGTTCACTGCAGCCTGCGACCAGCTTTGACTTGATTTCCATAGCAGGGATTTCTTTAATGGCCGCTTGACTTACATTAAGAATGATAATAACAGCAGGTGGTATTGCCAATATTGATATCATTTTGACTGCCAGGACCTCCTACTACACGCACCTGTTCATGGTTGCTTCTTCGAACCATCTGTAGTTCGAATATTGATGGGTTCACTCGCTGTCCACTCTTCCCTTGACGGAATGTAAGTCAAGACATGGGATGTAAGTCAAGACATGGGAGTGTGCAGTCACTTTCGAAATTTTCAATTTGTAGTCTATGCAGTATACTAGCAGGTCCAGTGGGATTGGATTGTGCCTCCAGCACTTGGCTTGAATACTTCTAATGGCACTCTCTACAGCGGTAGTTTGTAATTCATGGTTTCAAGTTCCAACAATATTCTCAATGAAACCAACCTCAAAACCTCTTTCAATTACACCTTGTAGGGTTCCTTCAGTAATATTTTCCAGACTATTTGAATTTGTTTCTTTGATTTATAACTATTTGTAATCTATAACCATTTTGGACCAATGTTACCTATGGGCAATATTGTGTTTGAAAAAATACTGACCACTTTTTGGGCCTATTTCCCTTTGCGTAGCTATTGTGTATACCTTGTAATATTTTTTTAAATCACGAGACGCAGAAGCTCCAACATATGTACATGCAATGAAAACGTTCCACTTTTTAGAAAAATGTTAAACCAGTTCAAGACGTAGTCTCCCACTTAAACCCCCTCCGTTTGCCTCAGAACTACTGTGGTTCAGAGTATCAGATGCTTGTGCGCTCTAGAGTTGGGTCGTTTCGATATACCTAAATTCCTCCGTATACCTTGATTAAACATGTTCATTTCATCGAAATAGTTTCAGGTTCGCGAGATGTATATGAGTGAAAAGGAACGTGGAACGTATTTACGGATTTAAATGTTAAGGCCCATTTATATGGACAGCGAATTGTGAAGGCGAACTTTCAGAAACAACCCTTTGCCAGCAAATATGAACGAAAATGTATACTTCTTGGTAATCAAAAAGATTGGAACTGAATTATCGAGTTTTTTTTGCAGACAAAAATCTCAACAAAAGTAAGTTTAATGGTTTAAGGGTTTTTCTCCGCGAATCAATCGTGGTCGTAATACACAAATATTCAAACGTAATCCAAAACCTCCACGACCAAAACATTCGCAGTGAAGTGATAGTTTGTGCCCGTAGTTCTCTGCGAATGAGAATACTACAAATGAATGAATTGTCAGAGTTTGCCAAGTTCGCAATTCGTGGCGACCTCATATGAACGGGCTTGATTGAAAATAAAATCCGATAATGTTCGAGCATGGATCTTGATAAAGAAATACTTCAGAAGGATCGAAAGTGGAACTTTAACTAACATTTCAATTAGAATTGGTGGGGACTTATCGATTTGCATATCGTGTGGCGGTATGATTGAATATGAATGTCACCGGCACCGAGGAACTAATTCCGATCGAAAAAGGAACCGTTCCATGTTCGTTGCACCTTTGGAACTATTCAGTACAACTCTAGTGAGCACTATGATGGGTAGACAAAGTGGCAGTTTTTAAAGCATCTTTTCAGCCCTGGAAAAACCAAACTCTTTAGTCTGGCTATAGAAATATGCGGGGGGCATGGGCTTATGTACACAGGGCAAAGTTGCTGACTGCACCCCCTGCTTGTCCATAAGTCAAGTTGACATACAGCCTCCTAGTGGCGCCCCCGGATAGCCATCACAACAACCGTTGTGTAGTGAACTATGTATGCAGCGATTCCCCTCTGCCCGAGGGTCAAATAATGGGCCTGGCCTACCAGTTGTAGGTTGTGCGTGAGGTTAACTCCCTCACCACACAAAAAAACCAATGGTTACGAACCGACAACAGGCCTCGGATATGGACGGATTCAAAGTTGACGACCCCAGCAAACGATCAAAGGACAATCCGCTCTCAGGTCCACCCCGGACTGTAGCGCCAATCAAAGAAGAAGAAGATAGAAATATGCGATTAGAGATGCCCAACAGCTGATCGTGCTAATAAATTAACACATCAGTCTAGTGAAGTCCGGACCTTCAGTCACAGTCCACATTGTTGCCGACAACGCCAAGGCAAAACTTCTGATTTGACGGCCAGTGAAGGTAGACCATATGGAAACCTGCAAGGCACTTACAACGACAGCTACCTCTTCTTCTTCTTCGTTGAGTGCTACAGTCCGAGCAGGACCTGGGCCTTTTCCAACATGCCTCTTCAGCTGGCACGATCCTTAGCCAGCTGCCTCCAATTCAGTTGGTTGAGGACCTTCTTCACTTGTGTGCGCTATCTAGTTCGAGGACGTCCTCTATTGTGTTGTGATCATGGTTCATAATCGAAGGCTATTCGTGTCGGAGCTTTGAGGTCCATCCCCACTACATGACCTAGCCATCTTAAGTTAAGCGATCCAAAGACGTTTAACTAGGTGCATACCGCTGTACAGCCCGTACAGTTCGAGGTTGAATCTTTTCTTTCAGACGCCATCAACGCGAACAGGACCGAAGATCGCACGAACAACTTCTCTCTCAAAACGACCAAGAGCTACTTCATCCGCTTTCAACAGCGCCATAGAGCAGCATAGGGATGATCAAAGTGTTATATAAACCCAGCTTGGTGTTTCGAGAGATGGCTCTGATACTGAAGTGCTTCTTGAGTCCAAAGAAGCAGCAAACAAGCAATTCTGAGCTTGATCTCGGGAATGGTGTTATTGTTCCTGTTTACTGCAGAGGCGAGGTAGACGAAGTTCCTGACTACCTCAAAGTTTCTGCTGCTTATTATGACGCTCTGTCCGAGGCGTCGATGTTGTGCGTCCTTCCATGATGACAGAATGTATGTGCGTTGTTTTTTCTCTGGTCCACCGCTAGACCCATTTCAGCCGCTTCTACTCCAATGCCTGTAAATGCCCCATTGGCGGCTCGCTGTGTGCGTCCAATCACGTCAATGTCGTCCGCGTAAGCAAACAGTTGAACGGACTTTTGGAAGATCGTGCCTCTGGTCGATCTTCGGATCTACTCCTGAAGAAAAAAACAATATCGACACTGACGTTCAACACACATGTTCATGGGAACGGGGCTGGCCGCTGAATGCTTACATTTCTTGTTTGGTGATCGAAGGAGGGTATGTCTAAAGGTGGAGTGTGAGTGTCGTTTTGCAGAATCACAAGGAAGAAGAGTGCGCAAATACTAAGGAACTCGTCCCCTTAACATCGCATCTGTCTCCCATCGTCTGGCCACCTTTTGTATGTGCTCGCCGCTCAGTGTAGCAGATCTGCGCACACCGACAGGTCCTGGAAAATAATTGATCCACAGGCTAACACACACAGCTCCGTAGAATCGTTAGCGTGCGGGAAGCGCCTGCAGGGCAAGGTCACTGACTGACAACTATGTAAATTTCCCTCCAATTCTGTACTAGTATCAACTTCGTATCGCTTTCCAAATGCGACAGCAGATCTCTGGCAAAAGGTAGGTGACTCAGATGGAGGAGCTCACAATCACGAAATGAATCCTCTGAGAAGAAGAACTGCTCTAACACTGAACCTGACGTTCAGTCTCGGCGTCTTGCTAGTCCCTCCCACAGTCAATGAATGAAACTCGTCATTGCAACCCTCCCCCTCGGCAGCATCAAGTGATTAGAGCCCCTTTTTGCAACAATGAGTCCAGCGATTAATGTCACCCTTGCCACAGATGAATCCCTTCGATGCTCGTCTCATCACGGGTCAATGGAAAATCCAAATCAATTCCTCACCCCCTCAGCGGTCGGTAGCAACATCACAGCTCCCACTCCGCAGCCGCACAAAGCTGAGTTATAATGAAAACGGAAAACATACATCTAATCTGGAAAATTGAATATTTTTTCCAACCCAACGTCCATTGATTGAATGTCCTTCGTCACCGCCACCGCCACTGCCACTGCTACCACTCGGTGTGTCCTTAAAGGGGATCTAGCCATCTTACCTATGCCCAGCAGCGCACTGAAACTGAATCAAAATTCAATTCAAACCACACACACACACGCCCACGGACACGGCCCACCATCCTCTGGAGCCTTATAAAGCGAAATCAATCCTTGTCATTATTTGATTAAGAAACGTCGACATGCTTCCTTCGAATGACACAGGATTTCGTGCACGCTCGTGGGTGTGCGTGCGCTTGTGCGTAAGCGTGTGTTGTGTGGTATTGTGTCTGTGAAGGACTTGGTTTGACAGCATTATGTGTTCAGTTAGAGGACGAGAATTGAGAAAAGGATTCTGCCAGGCACACTGAGTGATTGAGCGCGGGACGGGGGGATTATAATTAGATTTCTATATCTGGTCCCGGGTCCCGGTATCCTTGGTAACATCGGCTGGCAATCAGTCATTGGAAGTTTTATTTTGTCGGGATTACAAGGTTAGTAGCATGGAGGGATCGTCCTCGTCGTCGTCGTGCCATCAATCATGGTGTGAGTGGATCCATTGTGGCACAGATGGTAACGTGGTTCACGTGGGACCAGCTAACGATACGACTTGATAAGCATTCGCACTGTAAGGTTTAAGGGGTGTCATTGAGCTAAAAACAGAACTGGACGGCGCTCATCTTTGAATTGATGGTCTCTTCTCGGACCAGACTGTCTGCTTAAACTTTCTCTGCTCTGATTGCGCATTAAGAGGACTTTCAAGCATGTTTCCTGCAATCTTTGCTAGTCGCCAAAAGTTCGACCGCTTGCTGATGTCCTTCTCTCAATTGCATACCCTTTCTTTGACGCACTCGCCTCTAGAGCCTCTAGAGAGATTTGAAGAAGATAGGTTCAAAGTGTCGTCAAAGGTTACCTCAAGTAGTTAATTTCGAACAATCGGCTACTCCATGAAAATGTATCGTTTGTGTCGTTAGGTGCGCTATGTTGCCATGTTTGCGAAGACGTTTATTTTCAATTCACAATTGTGACGCCACCTTGTGAAGGAAGTCATCAGAAATTAGAGTAAAAAGTTGGGAGAAAGTGGCCTAAAATAGTTTACAAAATCGGCCATATCTCGAAAACCAAGCGTTTTTCCACGACTTACCTGCTACATTAAAGTTTCCTATCAGCAACACCCAGAATGGAAAGATGCGTCTTTAGAACCCTCAGCCATGTACAGCGCCGTATGGGACGCCCCACATGCTCACCGCCATTCCGCAGTCTCGCCCATTTCCAAATGTCAATACTCGCATTGGGACTGAAATACGAGTACTTCAGCTAGACAGCGAACACGTAGCATATCGCACTTGCTGCCGTTGTTCGCCGGTGCCACTGCGAGTGTTTGTCTCGCACAAATATTGACTCGGCGTTGTATTTGCGGACGCACTCCGGAACATGGATAACCGCACAGTTGACAGCAGGGATGCATAGATCCCCGTGATGCGACCGGCCCAGGGGTTCGTGATGTCGTGTGTTACTGCATGTGGCACCCTGCGGTCTGGGGGCATTATTATGTTAGAATCGCGACCATATTTCGGGCAAATGCCCATCGACGACCGGCCCCACCCGCACGCACTTTGGCATCGCCGACAAGTGAAGCTAATGAGTGGTGGTGGCACCGGCTGGCTGCCGGGCCGGTAAATCAAATTTAAAGGTTTTGATTAAGACCTTGACTGCGGTGGATTGCCGAATTTATGACTGTCCTTGGACTGGAGCGAGGAGGACTCTGGCCGGATGATAAAGTGCACAGCATTGGGCCTGCTGCCTTTCCTTTGCCCGTGATGGACACAGTCTCCTTGGAAGCGGTCGTTTCTTTTTTCCTCGTCGTCGTGAGAGCCGCTCTGATTTATGGCCGCAGGCAAGTTCGAATGAGATCCCGTGTGCGTCGTGGGGACAATCGTTCCGAGAAAAGTGGCGCAATGGGAGAGATGGAATATAAATCATGCCTGTGTGGGTGGTGAGGGACTAAAATCTTGGGTGAAAGTTATGACACTGGTAAGCCAGTGGTTCTTTATGGCACTTGTTATCCGAGGAGGTTCCTCGGGAGGCACACCAGATAGGATGTGTTCGGGAACGGGACATGGGGGCGTGTTAAGTGGAACCGGCTATGGGGCGGCCTTGGGCATGAATTATGCTTGAATCGCGGTGTGGCGCGTATTGGGAAAAGTTGTGATGTCTGAATGGTGATTGCTGCGGAAATTTGTTCGACTTTACTCCCCCGTCACATAGGAAAATACCTGCAGTCTCTGTCAGGAGCGTGCATGTTTTCCTGGGCAACGCGATGAACAAACAAGATGCGGTTCATTTCTCCGTGATCCAGGTGTTCAAAGCAAAACGATGCGTTGCAACTTTAAGATGCTCACTGAAAGACAAATGATGAACCTCGAAATGAAACTCAGGCGGTTAAGTTTAGTGACCTTTCTTTATTACTGCTTTGACCGCGCGGGTGACGACCGTAAGATTGTCCCCCAGGCCGCCTGTGACTCGGGCTTTTATAGCCGCGCGAACTTTACAACTCGGCCATCCTACTATTGATCTCGCGCTCGAGTTCGGAACGCTCTCCCTCGCTGTTGTCTTTGTCTAGCCCTTAGTCCGAGAGCTTGTCCCAGTCCAATGCCATGATGATGTCCGTGTATCACCGGTGGCAGCTGACTCGTTTTGATTAGCACTAGGTTCGCTTGCTCATACGACTCTGGGCGTCGAATCTTACCTGAGAGCTTTTGGTGTTGCTTACGGCCATGCCTCGTCGGCTTTCCACCTCACCGAGATCGACTTCCCTCAGTGATGGTCGCCTTTCCGTGCTGACGCTTTTCCCAACTCTCGTTTCACAGCGTCCTCGGCGCCTCACAGTATTGATGGCAGGCCAAGTGGTCCCCTTTTTAGTTCTTCTTCTGGCACAACTTGTAATATAGGTGTTTCCGCCCAAATTTGTGCGTCTTCACCTTCTTCACGTGTGGTTGGTCCAGCAACTTTCGACCAACTAGCACCGCATATGGCAGACTTTCATCCGGCACGATGAGAAGCTCGCAGCTAGACCTAAGTTGATGCTCAACTATCTCAGCATTCACTGTCCCCACTGTGTGGCAGGTCAATCCTCCGAATCTGCTCAGTCGCCTTTGGTCGTCCTCGTACCTGATTCCGCCTTCCTCTGCAATCGAGTGGCGCAAAGTTACACAATCACTCCCCAGGACAATAAACGCTGTGTCCTTTTACCCGTTCAAAGTGGCGTTCTTGGCGTATTCGCACCTGCTCAGGTCGCTGAATGCTTTAATCTAGTGCCGATCCATTGCGGCGCTCTGTTCGGGCCTGCTCTCCCTCACCAGTATCTCCGAGTTCCTTTCTGGTTGTTTCCCTACTCCACTTTGTCCGCCAACCTTCTGTGGCAGCCCCGTTGGCACCCGAAGCATTCCACCCTGCTATCTGTGAACTCCCCACCTGATGTCGGTTCAGATTTCCACTGCTCCGCCTATTGTCCTGACGTGTGTTGCCCCTTAGTCCCATAACCCAGCGAAGCCTTTCCAAGCCATCGTCGCTCCTGCTCGGGAAGCCTCTTGACAATAAGCATAGGTGATTCTCTGTACGATATATTTGACCACTGTTCTCCTGCGGGATGCTATCATCTTCATTTCAAAGATGTATTCTTCCGTGTCCTCTCCAGCGCGTTGCTTACGTTCCCGCAGCCGGTCATGACGGTCATGGATGTCTGCATCGTTGTCCACTGCCAGGAAGCTGTAGTGCAGCCCCGAGAAGAACGGGCTTCAACTGTTACACCACGGCTCCACAACTTCGCTGCTCCCACTAATCTGGTAGCCTCTGCGTGTCAATGAGCTTCCGCTTCCATTCTTCGGAGGACAGCCCATCGTAAGCACGCAGTGGTATCATTTCCGGCACGTTCCGATCAGAGTAAGCCTTACGGATGCAGCACTTTCCCTTCTGTTATCATTGGGTTAACATGGGTTCCTCTCGCACTCTCTGAGAACTCAGTCCGACTCTGTTATCAAGCCACTTCTGAGCATACGAACTTCTGATCAAAACGAACGTTTTGTTCTCCAAAATATTTGTTCTTACTCAATTCAGTTTCCAGTAAATTAGCCATGCTTTCTGCTGTTCATAAAGTACTGATGAACATTCTGCATGAACCCTTAGCGGAACTCGGAAAGAAACAATCTTCATTCGGTAATTCAGTGATTTGGGTGTGAACAAGACTCATTCACTGCCAATGTTTGCAATCTGAATTTATTCGATGAAAGACACTCAAGGCAAAATACAGTGGGCTCTCATTAAGTCGAACTCCACATTTTTTTTTGCATTTTCCTCAATTTTCTCTAAGGGCCGTTCGATGATACTCCACTTAAATCTACATCATAGCCAAGTAGGTCAAGCTGGATCAATAGTTTAACAGCTTGGCGGTCTGTATACAGAAAGGCCGAGCTTGGTGTCAAAACTAAGTAAACGGCTTTCAACTCAGTATTTATTCCAGCTCCCACCTGTAATCATGAATTTTGGGTAATAACCAATAGAATAAGATCGGTAATACAACCTGCCGAGATGAGATTTCTTCGTGCTGTTGTGGAAGTAAATCGGAGGGTGAGACACACGGCACTACGCACGAAAATCAATGTCGACGAGCTACTTTCGTGAACCGAAAGAGCTATGATTCGATGGTTTGGACAAGTGGCACGAATATCTCCATCATTACGTCTTCCGAGGCGTGCCTTAAATGCGCTCCATGAGGAAGACGTACGCGCACCTAAAACGGGGTGGTTGGACCAAGTCCAAAAACTCGCTTGGTTGCGTCTAGGCATAAATCCTGCGGAATTAGAGTGGACGACGGAGTGCGTGTCTTACCTCCGCGACCCCTTAAGTGGATCATGCGGGTCAGAAATTGATGACTTCTGAACGGATTTTAACAATTTGTTGGAACCTTTTTCACGGTACCACAAAAATTCGCGCGAGTTCACTTGTGTGGAATACATTTGGGGTGTTGTTATCTTCGCTCGAAGTATACCAGTTATGAGGGAAAAATTGAGTTTGGAAAAAATATGACATACTTCTAGGAGCAAATGTAGAATGCAAGTGAAAAAGTTATAAAGAAGTAAAACAGCATTGTTTCGTTATTTATTTAAATTTCCTGAATATAACCTTAGCCTCATATGAATAAGATAATATCAGATTCGTAATAATAAAAGCACAAGGTTCCCTCGCAAAAAAATCCACACAGCAACCTGGCGATCCCCGGATGGTCGAACCGCCAACCAAATCGATCATGTGCTTATTGACGGAAGACACGCGTCAAATATCTTAGGTGTGCGAACATTCAGGGGGACAAACGTCGACTCTGACCACTTTCATGTTGCAGCAAGATTCAGAGCTCGACTTTCCAATGTCAGAAAGCTGCAACAGCCGACAAAGAGAACTTTCGACATTGGACGCCTAAGCACACCGGAGATTGCCCGAGCCTACGAAGAGCAATTAAGTGAGAGACTCTCCGGTATGCCTACGTCAAGTGCCAACGAGATGTGAAGAGGTAGCGGAAACTACCTTAGGCTACCTTCCACCCTCGACAAGAAACCCGTGGTATGAAGGCGAGAGTGAGCAGAAAAAACGTGCAACCGACGAGGCATACCAAAAAGCGCTGCAACGGAAAACAAGAGCAGCGCAAGAGGAGTACCGGGCTAGAAGACGGGAGGAGAAAAAGCTTCTACGCCTGGAGACAAGGTCTCTCGCAACCTCCCAGCTCAAAGATATCGAGTCTAGAAACAAACAAAAAATACGACCCTTTTGCAAAAAAGCCAACAGCCTGGCCACAGGCTTCAGGAAAGGAACCCAGGCTCTTCGAAATTGCGAGGGTAACCTAGTTACGGACCCACAGGGAACAGTGGATGTGATCTACTAACCAGAAGAGAGTGATAGGTAACCAGGAAATCCCAACTCCAGTCGACGAAGAAGTCCTCCCACCAACCTTTGAAGAAGTCGGTACAGCCATTAAAAGGCTGAAGAACAACAAAGTCGCAGGCTCAGATGGCTTACCATCGGAGCTTTTGAAAGCTAGGGGCAATGTAATGGTAGGGAGCATGCACCAGATCATTTGCCGAATTTGGGAAGATGAAAGCATGCCCGACGACTGGAATATCAGCTCCATATGCCCCATCCACAAAAAATGCGATCCTACCTCCCGCAAGAACTACAGAGGTATATCCCTGCTCAATGTCGCCTACAAGATCCTACCCAGCGTACTGTGTACTATAGACCAAATCTTCACACTAAGGCAGATCCTGGAGAAGACCAGCGAGTTTCAAATCGATCCCACCATCTGTTCATTGATTTTAAAGCTGCATACGACAGCATTCATCGCAAGGAGCTATTCGAAGCGATGGCCGATTTCAGGATCCCGGGAAAACTGATCCGCTTGTGTCGCACCACACTAACACATACACGATGCACCGTGCAGTGCGGTTCAAAAACCTCTGAACCGTTCGCCCCCTGCACCGGATTTCTGCAAGGAGATGCTCTGTCGTGTGATTTCTTCAATTTGGTACTGAAAGACCACTTCCGTGTGGAAGGCACTATCTTCTACAAGTCAGTCCAGCTGTTGGGATACGCTGATAACATCGACATTATCGCGCGGTCCCAACGTGCCATAGTGGAAGCTTTCACGGCAATTGAGGAACAGGCGAAACGAGCTGGTCTTAAGGTCAACGAGGCCAAGACAAAATATATGCTTTCGAGCCAAAAGCGATCCGCCTCACACCGCCTAGGCCAAAACGTCACAATCGATAGCTACAATTTCGAGGTAGTAAAGGAGTTTGTCTACCTCGGGGCAAATGTAAACTCGTAGTGGAGATCCGACGTAGAATCGCCCTTGGCAACCGATGCTACTTCGATCTGTCAAAACAACTGGGCTCGAAACTCCTGACTCGAAGGACCAAAGCCATGCTCTACAAAACCTTTATCCTGCCAGTCCTATTTTATGGAGCCGAAAGCTGGACATTAAGTAAGGCTGCAGAGCTGATTCTTCGTGCCTTCGAAAGAAAAATTCTTAGTCGGATATATGGTCCCGTCTGCGAGGAAGGCGAATGGAGGAGAAGACACAACCGCGAACTCTACGAGCTGTACAGGGATGTGGATGTAGTCCGGAAAGCAAAAATCCGTCGACTACACTGGCTCGGCCACATCGAGCGAATGGAGAACAACGCTCCAGCAAAGAGGGTCTTCGTATCCGAGCCTCCTGGTTCGAGAAGGAGAGGAAGACCGAACCTCCGGTACAAAGACCAAGTTATCGCGGATGTAAGGCAGCTTGGCCTTGATGACTGGAAGCAGCGTACCCAGGACCGTCACCGATGGAAGGCAGCAACTGCTCAGGCTCAGACCCTTCATGGTTCGTCTGCCTGACAAGAAGAAGAAGAAGAATGTCAGATTCAGCTATAAGCCCAGAAATACGAATACACCTAATTCTGTTTTTACTCGGTCTTTTCTTACAAAATGTTGATGTACCACGGTTTGAAAATAAAATATTTTAAATTTTTTTTCACGATTTTATTCCATTTAGCACGATTTAAAATGATGTGTGCTTAAATTTTGTTTGTCAAATCGAATTTTTGCGAAGTATGTTCATATCACAAATTTAAGGGAATTTCGTCAAATTTACTGGTCAAAGCTTTGTAATCAATGGTCAGTCCTAGATACTTAAAAGCATAAACTTCCTCAATTTCAAAACATTTATTACAACAATCAGTGAATCTACAGAACGTATACACGGGATAGCAAAAAGAACAAAATGAATTCAACAAATTGAATCTAAGACATTCTGGTGCATGGTAAACTAAGTTAGCATCACAGCGTTTTTGTGAAGAAAGATTAAAAAACATAGTCTTAGTTTTAAAACTTATTACCAAACCATGTTCAGAAAACCATTCCCGGAACAGATTGTAATCAAAATTTATACCACAGATTAGGTTTAACATACTGCTTGAAGCATAGGAGCAACCGACGTCGTCTGCAAAAGCAGTAAGAGATCCTTCCAAATTGAAATTGAAAATAGTTTGTCCAAATGTGGACTCAACTATTTATTCCCATGAACAACGCAGAGTGAAGCACCTCGACGACGTTATCATTGAGACAGGTGGCTGCAAAGATTCCAGTGCAGATTTAGCAGTGAGGCTATACTTTTTCTTCAGCTACAGTCCGGGATGGAACTGGGCCTCAGCCAACATGCTTCTCCATCCAGTCCGGTCTTGTGCTAGTTGCTTCCAACCACGCTCGTTCAACTTATGCAGGTCCTCTTCTAGCTGCGTGCCGCGTTGTCCCTCGGGGTTGAAGGTGAAGACTTTTCGAGCCGGAGCATTGGGGTTCATTCGCTCGACGTGACCTAGCCATTTGAGACGAGAGATTCGAACTCGTGTGACGAGGTCGATGTCGCTGTACAGCTCGTCATTCAGTCTCCTCCTCCAAACACCATCCGTACATACGGGACCGAAGTTAATTCGGAGGACTTTTCTCTCGAAGCGACCAAGAATATCTTCGTCCGCTTTAGTTAGTGTTCATGCTTCTGCGTTGGGACTTTCAAGGTCTTATATAGAGATATTATGGTTCTTCGAGAGATGACTTTATTCCTCAGTGGCCTTCCGATTGCGAAAATGCAGCGGTTGGCCAACGTGATCCTCCGTTTTAACTCAGCGGTAGTGTCGTTGTTTGTATTCACTTCGGAGCCTAGGTAGACAAAGTCTTTCACTACCTCGAAGTTATAGCTGTCTTTAGTGACGTTTTGGCCAAGACGTCGAAGTTGGTGGACTGGACACGATATACTTCGTCTTACCCTCATTAACCGCAAGCCCCATCTTGGCTGTTTTCTTCTCCATGCTCACAAACGCCCCACTGTCAGCCCGTGGTGTTCTTGCGAGATGATGTCAATGTCATCGGCAGCAGTTGCAAAGATTTGTGGAAGATCGTGCCTCTGGTGTTGCCATTTGAGTTCCGCATGATCTTCTCGAGAATGATATTAAAAAAATCGCATGGCAGTACGTCGCCCTGTCTAAATCCTTTTCTGACATCGAAGGTCTCTGTAAAATCTTTACCGACCTTGGCGGAGCAGCGGGCTTTCTCCATCGTCATCATGCAAAGACGAGCGAGTTTTGCAGGGGTGCCAAAACTAGACTAGGCGCTGTATTACTCGTCTCTATAAATACTGTCATACGCGGCCTTAAAGTCGATGAATAGGTAGGTGGTGGGTATCAACTTGAAACTCCTGGGTCTTTTCCCAAGATATGCCGTAGAGTGAATATTTGGTAAATAGTGGATTTCGCTGGCCTGAACCCGTACTGATATTGACTAATCAGGCTGTTAACGTAGGGTTTCAGGCGTTTACACCGAACAGCAGTAAAGATCTTATAGGACGGGGAGACCTATCCTCCTATAACTAGCACTGTTTAGGGGGTCTCCTTTCTTCATGACTATACAACGCCGGCTTAAGGGTATGGATTTATATGAAATGGCCAGCCATATCATGTCCGGGAAAGGATTTGAAGTATACAATCCTTAACAAGAAACTGATCATAGCCATTGGCAAGGATTTTTCTTGTTTAGACGCTTCCCCGATAAGTGCACTTTTTAAATTGAACAGTAAAGTGTACGCTACTGTTGAGGGTTGTACCCAGTGCATAGAAAGGAGTGTCTTCCAATGGGATGAAATTGTGTGTTGTAATCACATCTCTTTCCATAAGCGTGCACGCAGCGGACCAATATTTTATTTATTTTCCATCAATATCTATCAATAGAGAGAAATAGTAATATCTGAAGACAGTAGGGCTTGAAATTTATGATAAGGCTTATTATATGCACTTACAGCAGTTGTTTCTAATTATGTGGCCACCACTGTAGGGTATGTTACAATTTTAAACTTATAAAAGGATATCAACGTTCAGCAGGAGACTCCGATTCGAATAACCTCTCATCTAGGTCATTGACTTCCTTCGAACCTTGAAGTGAACTCTCCGCGTTGACTGCATCCGCACTACACCGTCAAGTCATCCGAATTTAAAACTTAAGGAAATATCATTCAGTTCCCGACTGACCGCATCAAAATTGTGCGCTAAAAATCGGCGCCTGGCAACCATGTAACTCTTCAACTATTCGAGTACACCAACCATGGTGTGGTTTCACCGGATGTGCGCAGATCTGCGCGAGAAATTCGGGCATACGTGATTTAGTCTGACTGATGACTGCTCTTGAACAACAACACCCGCTGCGCGTCTAAGCATCAAGCTAATTTTGTGTGAGTTTTTCTTCTTGTGATACTGTTGCGAAGTGGACAAATAGCGATAGAAATTCTCTGTTGTTTCAGCTGGAAAATGGATAAATCAAAAAGTGACGTCGACATGCACAAAACAGAAACATTATGGAGCAACGAAGACTTCATAGAGCATAATGAGAAACTTCTTGTGCTCTTCGACGATCAACAATTCTGCGATATCACGCTCATATCAGGCGATGACGAATACAAGATTATGGCGCACAAACATGTACTCGCGTCTGGTAGTAAATACTTTCTTCAAATCTTTGACGGTCAATCGGAGCGGGACGAGCTGAAAATGGATCAAATTGACGGCCGTTCACTGAAATTGATCCTGAACTTCATCTACAAGGGGGTAATTGAGCTAACCATTGGCACTGCTGTCTCTGTCCTTGTGGGATCCCACGTCCTGGAGGTCAGTGCGCTGGAGAGGCTGTGCTGTGCGTACATCAAGAGGAACATGGATGTATCCAATTGCCTGGGAATTGCAGAGCTTGCTAAGCGCCACAACTACGACGATCTGTACGATGCTGCCCGGTCGTGTGCGTGCGAGCACTTCGTTGCGCTCAGGGACGAGACCGAGTTCTACTCCCGGAATATCGAACAACTGTGCGCGTTAATCGCCAGTGACGATCTCCGTGTGTCATCCGAAGGCGATGTATTCCATAGCATAACGGCATGGATTGACCATGCAAAGGGCGAACGTGAGCAGTACTTGGTGGAGTTACTCGGCCACGTTCGTTTCCCCCTGTTGTCGGTGGGTTTTATTGGGGGAATCATTGACATAGTTGGCGAATCGACTGAGCTGTTACGCATGGTGTGCAATGCGTTCACATGGCACGCCGTTCCGGAGAGGCGCACAACCATCTATCCCCCTGAGCGGAGCAGAATAAGGAATTTCAAAGACGTCATCGTCGCGATCAGCGGCTGCGAGAATTCCTCCACGGAGCTGAGTGTGGGCCTGTGGTATTCCGGCCTGAAAGAATGGGTGTACACGAAGTGGCCAGCCATACCGTATCCCAGGAAGAACCTGAAATTCACAATCCTGGGCAAGAAACTGCTGATAGCCGGTGGCAAGGAAGGGGAGAACTTTTCAAATCGTGTCGATTGCTTGAACTTGGACACCCTCGAATGGTGCGAGTTCCCTCAGCTGAGTACATCGCCGACAAATGCGTTGGCCACCTTAAGCGGCCGGGTGTACGCCTTAGGCGATAGCTTTTGCAACAAGTTGTCGGACTCCTTCGAGAAGTGGACACCATTTCAGATTGCCGACGCATCGTCTTTGGAAGACATCGGCGTATATGCCACATACAAGGATTCGATTTATTTCCCCCAAAACGGATACTATTGCACGTACAGCCTGGTCGAGGACAAATTCGACATGCAGCACATACGTCGGGCGTCCAATTCCTCTGTCATCGGTGTGCACATTATCCGGCATTTGGGCTCGGAGTATTTGGTGGAAATCACGCCAAACTCGGCGTATGTCTACGACTTGAGTACGGCTCTGTGCGTTATCAAGAATACGGTTTCCTTCGATTGGGAGTACAAGCGATCCGCCTTGCATGGCAAGAGTATCATCATTTATGGACGAAATCAGTTTTACGAGTACAATGTTTTCACCAATCAGATGAGCGCTCTGCCGTATCTAGTCAACGATAAGAAACGAGTTGACATATTGCTCACCAATAACAACAATGGAGTCTGAATATCGGATCGGAACGATTATTCATTTATAATTTTAGACTATTTTGGGAGTGTTCTTTTCATCACTTTGTATAATTGCTGAGATTACGCTTTCAATAAAAGCCAACAAATGAAGGACGTCTTTTTTGTTTCTGCCCTACATGGATTGTAGAAGATCTGTGAGTATAGCTGCTTGGTGACTACCAGAAATAAATGAGTAACTATACATTACTCATTTATTTCTGGTGCGAACCAGTGCACTTGTTTGTTATGTATACATTTTCCAGAGTTAATTCTTCTTCTTCTTGTGGCACTACAGTCCGGGGTGAACCTGGGCCTCGCTCAACAATCCTCTCCAGCTGGCACGATCTTTAGCCAGCTGCCTCCAATTTCGCTGGTTGAGGTCCTCCACTTGAGTGCGCCATCGGGTTCGTGGTCGTCCTCTATTGCGTTGTCCCACTGGTTCGGAGTCGAAGACTCTTCGGGCTGGAGCAGTGTTGTCCATGCGCCCTACATGGCCTAGCCATCTTAGGCGTTGAATCCGTAGACGCCTGACTAGACTCATGTCGCTGTACAGCCCGTACAGTTCGTGGTTGAATCTCCTTCTCCAAGAACCTTCAACGCAAACAGGACCAAAGATTGAACGCAGAACTTTTCTCTCGAAGAGACCAAGTGCGTCTTCATCCGCTCTTGAGATAGTCCAAGCTTCCGCGCCATACAGCAGGACAGGGATGATCAAGGTCTTATATAACGTGAGCTTGGTCTTTCGAGAGAGGGCTCTACTACTCAATTGCCTCTTGAGCCCAAAGAAACAGCGGTTGGCAAGAGTTATTCTGCGTTTAATCTCGGTACTGATGTTGTTCGCACTATTTACTAGACGAAGTCCTTGACTACCTCGAAGTTGTAGCTGCCTATGGTGACGTTCTGACCGAGTCGTCGATGTTGTGTGTCCTTTCTTGATGACAGCATATACTTTGTTTTGCCCTCATTCACCGCTAAACCCATTTTTGACGCCTCCGTCTCAATACAAGCAAACGCTTCATTGACGGCTCGCTGAGTTCGGCCAATCACGTCATTATCGTCGGCGTATGCTAGCAGTTGAACGGACTTCTGGAAGATCGTGCCTCTAGTGTTGGCGTGTGAGTTTCGCACGATCTTCTCCAGGACGATGTTGAAGAAATCACATGACAGCGCGTCGCCTTGTCTAAAACCTTTTTTGACATTGAAGGTCTAGGTGACCTAGTCTAGTTACCGACCTTGATGGAGCAGCGAGATTTCCCCATCGTCATCCTGCACAATCTGACGAGTTTGGCAGGAATGTCAAAACTAGCTCGTCTCTATGCACGCTCGTCTCTATGCACGCTCGTCTCTATGCACGCTGTCATATGCGGCCTTAAAGTCGACAAATAGGTGGTGGGTGTCGATCTGCATCTCTTGGGTTTTTTCAAGGATTTGCCGTAATGTGAAAATTTGATCGATAGTGGACTTCCCAGGCCTGAGACCGCACTGATAGGGACCTATCAGGTTGTTGACGAATGGTTTCAGCCGCTCACACAGAACGGCAGAGAAGATTTTGTAGGCAATGTTAAGGAGACTTATCCCCCGATAGTTGGCGCAGTCAA
This sequence comes from Eristalis arbustorum, assembly GCA_916610145.1. Taxonomy (NCBI): domain Eukaryota; kingdom Metazoa; phylum Arthropoda; class Insecta; order Diptera; family Syrphidae; genus Eristalis; species Eristalis arbustorum. The sequence goes on along the minus strand of OU744318.1, from coordinate 63,053,198 downwards.
AGGGGTCTCCTTTCTTGTGGACCGGACAAACGACACTAAGATTCCACTCGTTGGGCATGCTTTCCTTCGACCATATCCTACAGATGAGCTGGACAATCCGTCCGCTCCAGCAGCTTTGTTCGACTTTAGTCTCGATATCGCTACCCTGACTTCGTCTAGATCGGGGGGACGGAATTATCTTCTATCGTCGTCCATTGCGTGGAGTGGCACATTTTGCCTGACAGCGGTATTGGTGTCCTCTTCGCCGTTTAACAGTCTGTAGAAGTGATCCTTCCAAGTTCAAGTTTAAGTTCAATTTATTTATAGTTTGATTTGTACAGTTTAAAATATATCTAACATGTATTATTTTATAGATACAGAACAAAAGTTCTTTACAACTAAGTTAGTTCACAGTATATATAACAAGAAAATTTGAATACATTAATAGGAAACGTTAAGGGAAAAACACTACAATCAAAACCCCTATTATGATTCCTACAACTAATGACTCTTATAGCTAAATTGCACCTAGGCCCAACTATGCAACATGCAAGAACGATATAACTATGTATAATATCATAGCTTTAAAATATGATTGATTTTTCCTTAATTTAAGATGTTACGAATAAGCTCGCTATCAGAATGAGAGCATTTGCTTACAAAATGTTGGTGTAATTTATCAATGATATGTGATATGGTATTTACATTTGCTTTTTCATGAAGCCTTATAGTAGAGAAATGCTAGGGCAGATTTAACATTAACTTTAGCACCTTGTTTTGACATATTTGTAGTGTCTTAATGTGAGATTTGGCACAGTCGGCCCACACAGGTGCACCGCACGTTAAGACTGGTTGAAAAATCGTTTTGAAAATTAGTAATTTGCTATCAATAGAAAGTTTTGATTTACGATTGATAAAGTGATAAAAGATTTTAATGATTAGGTTTGCTTTCTGAACCGTACTCGATATATGTTTTTCAAATGTGAGTTTTTTATCGAAAGTGACTCCTAAGTACTTGCAGCTTTCAGACCAATCTATGCTGGTCGAGTTCAATTGTAGGTTTGTTTGAGGTAGGAATTGCTGTTTTCTGCCTCGAGTAAACCACATAGCCTGAGATTTATCTGCATTCGGTTTGATTTTCCATCTGAAGCAGAATAATTGAAACGGATCAAGTGCATTTTGAAGAGAATTTAGCGTGTCTTGTGCTAATATATTGGATGAAAACAGGGCTGTGTCATCAGCGAACGAAGCTAGGAAAGTGTTACCATTAGGTACTGGTATGTCGGACATGAAAATATTAAATAAAATGGGGGCCAATATATGATGATATATGATGAAGTGATCCTTCCAGCTTCTCAGTATCCCTCTTCGTTCCGACAGGCTTCTGTCCGATGTTTGTACCCTTTGGATAGTTGTTTCACCCGCTGGTAAAACTTTCGGACATTATTTCTGCCGTACCACCTCTCCATTTCCTCGATCGCGCGCTTCTCATGCTCCTTCTTTTTCTTCTGAGAAGCCGGTGTTCTTCCCTTCTTTTAAGTTCGTAGAGCTCACGAACCGCTCTCGTCCTTCTATCCAGCGTAGCTCCTTATATGCTGCTAGCTTCGCTGAATGCGCCTGCCGACACTCGTTGTGGCATTTTCTAGGTGGCATTTTAAAACCCAACACATCAGAGGCAGCTTCTCTAATGGCGTTTTGACAACGGTTCCACTGTTCGACGATTGTTTAGCCTGGCAGGGTTGGACTCTCTGAGAGCTTCAGGGAGACTCGGTCGGAGAAGTTCCCAGCGGTCGATTGCGATTGTAGCTTTCCAATGTCAAACTTTTTTGGTCTTGCTCTACTCCGTTGTACAATCGATATCCGAGTTCTGACCTTGACTACAACAAGGTAATGATCCGAGTCGATGTTGGCACCTCGGAACGTTCGGACTTCGAGGACACTGGAGGAGTGTCTGACGTCGATCGCAATGTGATCAATTTGGTTGACGGTTGATTGATCAGGGGACCGCCGGGTCCCTTTGTGAATGTTGAGGTGAGGGAACCGCGTGCTGGCTACAGTGAGGTTTCGCCCTGTCACGAAGTCCAACAGCCTGAGTCCATTGTCGGACGTGTTGTCGTGTAGGCTGTGTTTTCCGACGACTCTAGCAAAGATTTCTTCCTTGCCCAGCTTTGCATTAAAAACTCCTAGAACGATCTTGGTGTCGTAGCTGGGGCATTGATCGTATGTTCTTTCTAGGAGATCATAGGAGTCATCCTTGCTATCATCGTCTCTGTCCTCCGTTGGGGCGTGGGCGCAAATTAGGCTGATGTTGCCGAATGTTGCCTTGATGCGGATTGTTGTGAGGCGTTCGCTTATGTATCTAAAGCTTAAGACTTCTTGCCTAAGTCTGCCTCGAACAACAAAACCGCATCCAAACAAGCGCTGCCTTCGCTCTTTGTAGCAATCGCCGTAGTATATATCGCAGTTTTTCATCCTCTTTTTGCCCGGCCCATCCCATCGCACCTCCTGGATGGCGGTGATGTCAGCCTTATAGGCTTCTAGGGCCTCCGCAAGTTCATCGGCTGCACGTGGTCTGTTCAGGGACCTCACATTCCACGTGCAGAACCGAAAATCGTTGTCCATGGTCGTCAGCAGTAGGGTCATCCGTATCCGAGGCTTGTTGCCGTCTCTGAACTATTGCGAGTTTTACACGGTGGGAAGTTAACCCCACGCGAAGCCCCCGAACCTGGAGGACCGGGTCCTGGTTTAAGCCCCCGGACAGGGGTTTGCTGCATACATTGGTTCACCTCTAAGCGGCTGCAGTAGAGGTTATCCAGAGGGCGCCGCGAGGAGGCTGTATGTCAACTTGACCTGTGCATTTACAGAGATCGTTGCTGGCATCTCGCCAAGTTGAGAGCAATCAACAACTTTGCCCTGGATGCATAGGCCTATGCCCTCTTCCAGAGTTAATACCTACTGCTTATAGAGGAACTCCTAGTGGAAACGTCTTAGGAATACTAAAAATGGGTATTCCTAAGTCCTTTCCAGCCATATTCCCTGGTAATACCTAGAGCCTGAATTGCTTTGTCTTTTCCAGGCAATTTTCCTGATAATAGCTAGTGCCTATAGATGAACTTCAATAGAGGAATTCCTAGTGGAAATAATCCTAGATGAAATTCATCACAAATGTCTTACCAACTCGTTATGGGTCAACTCGAGTTGAACACCGAGTCAACCCGAGTTAAATATATGTCAAATTGAGTTGCTGAAACTAAAATGAAACAAATGATGAAATGAATATAAAACCCGTGAACTATTTGACGCGGTGCGAAACACACACTGGGTGAAACCGAGTTGATCAACAACAACAGTAGAGCTTTGAGTTGCAACTCGGTTCGTTTCAATTCGAACCCATGTTAGCTCGGTCTATATCTCGGTTCTCTATTATGAATTGCTGAAGAGAAATATGCCCACACTCGGATTCGACCCATCTCTGGTGTATGTATAATATTCCACGTAAGCCAAGTTAAACCGAGTTGTGCTTGAAGTTTCAAGGTTACAAATTCTACACATTTTGTATTGGCTTTCTTTTGTTAAGGCGTTTGCAATGTATGAATCCGAATATGTGAATATTTAGTACTTGAGTGTTAACTGCACGATTCTAGATCTATAAGCCCAAAATATTATGCGATGAGTTACCTCGCTGTTTTGCGAAATCTTGAAAAATTAGAATGATGATGACTGAGACAAGACATAACACACGAAGTGAACAAGGAGATAGAAATTCCCGATCCTGTAGAGTAGGTCAACAAGGATATCTATATTAAATTCAACTGATTTCTTAGAGGATTACGCTTGCAACATGCTACACGTCTGATGCATGACTCCAAATAATTTTGGAATTTCAAAAAGCTAATATTGCATAATATTCGATAAGTCCCACAATCCTAGAAAATCCATATTCGCGCGTTGATAACCGTCATAAAAGTCAAACATATTTGACGACATTAATATTGTCATTAGTAGTGGCAGAAGAGAGAGAAAGGATTCATTGTGCACGGGCCATAAATCCACCCCATAATAGTGGTAATCAGATGACGCTGTTTAATTGCATGCAGAACGCAATATCTGACAGAAACGTTGGCAGGCAGTTCTTGGAATGGTCACCTGAGCAGGTAGTTCGATTTTAAAAAATAGTGCAGAAGCAAAGAATTGCGCGATCATGACGATGATCATGGAGATCGCAAGCAACAAAAAATGCCAACAAGAATATACTTTTATCAAGTTGAAGTCCATCTAAACAAGCAAATTTGCACATGCTCATAAGCGCCTATGTGCTTCCATTTAAGAGGATCCTTTAGATGTTTATACATCTCATGACGATCCTCACAAATGGTCAGTCCAAAGAAAGAGACGGCGCTATGTTGACTTCTTCGAGGGATCGTGCTTCCAGCACGAAGTCATTTCACACAGGCCCAGAGCGTAACCATCATTTATACCTCCATTCAACGTCCGAAACACCGCCTACAGCAAGGGTTAGCTTCGTACAGGGTCCTAACAGGTAGCTGATACGATAATGCGATGAGATCGTTCATCTAGTTATAAAATAAAGGATTTCTGCAAGAACATCATCTTTACCAGACAAGCTGCCAAGTGAGTGAGACCCGCGCTCCTTAGCGAAATAAATTAAAATCCCCAGTCCTAAGTTTGAAAAAAAAAACTAATCGCGATGAATTCAAACGGTTGGCAGATGGAGTACATTGTCTCCACGGTAAGTACACGCAGTCTTTCTAAATATGTTTGTATTCAATAGACTAATTTAAGTTTTTTCTTGTCCTTTTAGCAACAGACTCAGGAAGAAGCAGTAAGAAACCAACCAGTGCCACCAAGCGAAACACCCACCAGAACTCACCAGCCATCGAACATCGCCCGGCGCAACCGCACCGCCTTCACTCCTTTCCAGGAGGCTGAGTTAAAGGCTGAGTTTGCCAAGTGCAGCTCCCTTTACAGCTGCCGACGGAAGGAGATCGCCGAAAAGCTCGGGTTGTGCGAGCGGGTCATTAAGGTCTGGTTCCAAAACCAGCGGCAGAAGCTGAAGAGAGAACGTCAACAGCGATCGAAAGCGGTGGTGTCCATCCCAAATGTGGTCCCTGCGACAAGTGTGCCCGCTACCACCAGTTCGGGTGCAGCTACCTTGTTCACTGGAATCCGTCCCGTCGCTGAGGTAAAGGAAATCCCAGTCATTGAGCTGAAGACGGCGGAAAGAGTTGCCGGGGTCATGCCAATAATCCGGGACCCTACTAAAGGATTCAGTCCACAAGTAATTGTGCGACTCCCTGGGATCCTACCAACAACCAGCACGGAAAGGACACCAACGCCCGTTCACCAGCAGAAAAGGCCTGATCTGTCAACGCTGAAGGATGAAATCAGCGAGTTTTTGGTGGTTCGCCAAACTCCCCAACAACCAGAAGACCAGCCAGTGCATCTACTGCAGCCGACAGTGCCCCTCACCCAGCCAACGGAAACGACACAGGAAGAAGAAGTCTGCCATCAGGAGAAACAAGAAATCTGTCCATTCATCGCACTGCAACACGAATTGGAGGCATACACCGACCAACTCCTGCTCGAGCAGCAGTGCCAACTCGAAATGACAGCACCGCCAACCGCCACGACATCCCAGGGGAGCATTCATGAGCTGCCATCTGACCTGCCAGATACCCTACAGACGAGCCAACCTCAGCTGGACACTTCGCTTAGCCTGGACCTGGAGCTGGCGATCGAACAGTTCCTGTCTAATCCTGCAGTGGATGAGGGAATGGTCGACATCAGCGACTTCCTGGAATACGTCGACATGGCACCCGAGCTGGGACCCGATGCACCAGATCAAGGGGAGAAACACCTGGAAGATCTGCTACAGTATCCAACATTCGATTTCAATTCACATTTCGATTTTTGATTTGTATTTGAAATAATAAAATGAAATATAAATTAAAAATTAACAAAATAAAATTCAGTTGTTTGTGTTTTACTCTTTTGTGTGATCTTGGGCGACGCTGGATGGGAAGGAATTTCGCTTTGTTTGTTTTCTACTCTTCTTATGCTAGAACTAGTTCCACTGGTAGGGCTAACACTTTGGTAAAATCTCGATTAATTGAAGAAAGATCCAAGGAAGCTCTTTTGCTGATGGTCAGTGTAAAATTGAGTACTTTTTAGGATAAAAGCATGCGCCAGCAGCTAAAGAATACAAATTCAAATGTGTACCCGGTTTACTATTTGGTAAAGAGGCCCATGAAGACTGTTACCCAGAAGAAGGGGCGTTTCATGTGACTGATGTGCGAATTTACAAGCTACAAGCTCTTAAAGCGAAACGTTAAAGTACAAGCCGATGTAGGGGAGTACTTGAAGTCTTTAGGGACGAATGCTTATCCCTGCCTTGTGGGTACCAATGGGAATGTTAGTAGTGGTAGCTCGGCACGGCATAAACAGACTGATGCTGAACTTTAAGTTTGTTGATGACATTCTTCCCTTCTGTGAGCTGAGATGGGCCGACGGCTTCCTCTGATGCGATGTCCGACGATAATTTTTTCCCCAGGTGTCCTCGAGACAAACAAGATAAAAGCTCACACGAGTCACATGTTGGTAACTCTACTAATCGCCCAACAACAATGCATCCATGCACTTGTTTCGATTGTCTTACGTGATATGATCTTGTGAATAATTTGAGATATGTTTATAACTTTGAGGTAGTAGAGGAGTTTGTTTACTTCGGGACAAACGTTAACTCCACAAATGACACCACAGTGGCGATCTGACGTAGAACCACCCTTGGTAACCGATGTTACCTCGGTCTGTGTGGTCAAAAATCCAGACTTGAAGGACTGAAATCATGCTCTGCGAGGCACTTCTTGTACCATTTTTCTTTATGGAGCTAAAAGCTGGACGATTAGCAAAACTGCAGAGCTGATTCTTAGTGCCTTTGAATGAAAAATTCTCCATAGGATATGTGGTCTCGTATGAGAGGAAGGTGAATGGAGGCGAAGACACAACCGCGAACTCTACGAGCGCGAGGACGTGGATGTAGTCCGGAAGGCAAAAATCCCTCGACTACACTGGCCAACCCTCCAGCTAAGAGGGTCTTCGAATCCGAGCCTCCTGGTTCGAGAAGGAGAGGGAGACCGATGGCTTGGTCTTGATGACTGGAAGCAGCGTGCCCAGGACCGTAAGCGATGGAACTCAGCAATTGCTCAGACTCGATCCTTTCATGGGTCGCTGGCCTGACAAGAAAGTAAATAAGTTTTTAAGTGACTTTAGACTAAACAAGTTGTTGGTAAGCAGTAACTCAAATTCTTTATCAGACTTCCAGATTAAAGCTAGCAATGGTCACTGAGATGCACAAAAGTGTTCAAACAGTTTAGTTTGTGTCAGTCAGCTGCAGTCTTCCATCAAACAGCAGGAGATCCAAGAGATTTATGTTGCTTTCAAATCGAGTCTATACTCGACAATGTGCAAGCAGAACCAGCTGTAAAGCAGGTCCCTCTGTGATTAGAAACTGTGTTTCCTCAATATCCACGACGGGCATTGAAGTCCCCGGCCAAAAGACAATGTCATCGCCGACGAAGGGGTTCATCCCCCGTTCATTTCGAAGGCAGATCTTCAAGCGGTCTTCGCATCAATAAAGAAAAAAAAGTCAGTTGGAATCGACGGGATCTCGAACATTGTGTTAAGACATCTTCCTCTGGAAGTGGTCACTATGTACACAATCCTTTTTAACAATGCTCTGAATAATGCACATTATCCGGAGCATTGGAAAACTGCGATTGTACAACCCATATCCAAGCGAGGGAAAGATTCCTCGAATCCGTGCAACCTCCGGTCAATTAGTCTCCTTCCGAACATCAGCAAGGTATTCGAGAAGGTGGTAAATAGAGCTCTAATCAACTGGACAGAGGACAGACATATAATTCCGGATAACCAATTCGGTTTCAGAGCGGGGCATGACACTATCCATGCCGCGTCGAAACTGATGTCGGATATCCAATGGAACAAGAGCAAGAAACAATGCACGGGCGCCTGCTTGATTGACCTGGAGAAGGCCTTCGACACCGTTTGGTTAGAAGGACTTTACTATAAGCTCAATCGGCTAGGCATTAGTAAGCCACTGCTGTACCTACTGTATAACATGCTTACCGGTAGACGGTTCGTAGTCAAGAATGGCAACGTGACCTCTACAGGTATTTTTGAAATTAAAAATGGTCTCCAACAGGGTGCCGTTAATTCGCCGATCCTGTTCAACATTTTCTTGAGCGATCTGATAAGTTCTCTTCCGCACGCAATTGCGTATGCCGACGACTTGATCGTGTACAGATCAGGCAAAAAGATCGAGGGCATCACCAGTCTCACGCAGGGTGACTTCGACTCATTCATGAGAGATTGCGATGACTGGAAGTTGAATATCAACTTTCAGAAGTCGGAAACCAAACTGTTCAGAACGCCGTTGTATAAAGCTTCCGCGGATACGAAAAAGAATTGGCGAAAGTTCTCAATTGTTGGACGGCACGGGCAACCACTGACACAATGGATTGTAGTCAGATACCTGGGGATCTGGCTAGATCAGTATCTATATTTTAACAAACATATCTATATCATAACAAACAACAAACTCTAGCCAGGGCCCGAGGCGCTTTCGCCCTTACAAAGAGACTGTTTTACAACAGCCAACTCGATGCGAGGGTAAAGGTAATCTGCTACATGGCTCTCATACGGCCAATGCTCACATATGGTTGTCCCGTGTGTTTCAACGTGAGTGCAAGCTTGATGGAAAAGATTCGGGTGTTTGAGAGGGCTTGTCTTAGGGCTTGCCTTCGCCTTTACAGAACACCAGAGTCCCAGTACAGAAAATTCTACTCCAATGAGGTCTTATACAACAGGGCCAACCTGATACGAGTGGACAATTTCCTGGTGAAGTTGATTCGAGGTCACACTGCGAGAGCGATGAACTCGGTTAATAACTTGATCTTCGGGGCTTACTACCCCAACCCATTGTACCACGAAAAGGTACGTCACAGTGGCTTCGTCCCTCCGGAAGCATTTCTCTACTTTGACAAACACGGCTTGATACAAGACAAGAATGCGGTACCGCTCCTGTTTCACATAGCCAGGTCAACTGTGGATGGGCGACTCAACCACGACCGTTCCGTTGCACAACGAGCTGAGGAGGGCCTCCTCCGGTTCAGTACAGCGGTGTCGAGTCGGGATGTGCGAGATGTTGCATTGCAACATCGTAAGTTCTGGTGGCTGGGGAGCGAAGGAACTCCAGCGTCGAACCCTTTAGACCCGGGGTAAAACGGGTAGTGCGTACCCCCTTATGGGGCGCAGTCGGTCTCTGTTTTGCGGTGGATCAGATTGAATTCTAGATACCGCAACCTATGGCCGGCTTCCATATCGTAGGGTAGTTTTAAGGTAGTTTATAAGCTATATATTTATAAAAAAAAAAAAATAAAAAAAAAAAAAAAACAAAAAAAAAAAAAAACCAAAAAAAAAAAAATAGGTATACTCATTGGTACACTGAGTGTACTTATGGGTATACCATTGTATATAGAGTAAGTACATACATAAATATATCCAAGTATCTTCTATACATGCATGTATATATGTGTGTATGTTTAGTTAAGTTAGTTTTAAGTTATTTGAAGGTAGTATGTAAGTTAGAATATAAGTTTTAAACAAAATCGTTACGTTTTTAAGTTTTTTATAAAACATTTTCTTAATATTAACTTGTACTTTAGAATTGATAGTTCAAAACATACTTAGCATTACGTCGAAAGGCATATAGAATAAGATTAAGTTTAGCTTAGAGTGCCCGCCAAGGGCCAGTAAGTTAGAAGTAGAATTGTACGTCCAACTAGTTTTAAGCATTTTTGTCTAGTATTTAAGCTCATTATGAATAATAAAAAAAAAAAAAAAAAAAAAAAAAAAAAAAAAGTCCCCAGCCAAAATGAAATAGTTATCCTCCGAGTCCAGACTTAGACATAGAAAGAGTAAATTGAGCCCTGAAATAGTTGTACTGGAACTAAGAGGCCAAAGGAGTGCACCGACACCGCTTCCTGCCACTACGAAGAGAAATGGAAACGATGAAGGCCTCCAACTCCTGAAACCGTTGTACTTCACTACTATGAACTACTTTGTGCTTAATGTTATTTTGGATGCAGCTCCGAACGCCGCCTCCAGCATTGGAGTTGGGCTGGTCTCTTCTCATAACATTTTAATTGCTGTGCTCCAATATGCCTCTCCGGGTTAGCTCAGTTTCGCTAATCAGACATAGCTCTGACCTTTGATCGTCCAACAGTCTTTAGAGCTCTTTTTTTTTCGATGGATCCCTATCAATGAATTTGCATTCACAGCAAGGATCTTGAAAGTACTCATCGTCTGTGCAGCCATCAGGACTGGCGACGTGCTGGGTTCTGCAGGAGTGCCAGAATTTTGGCAAACTGCTGCTCTAACGATTCGATACGCCTTCCAATGGAAGATTTCCAGTCGGGCGTTTGATCGTGTGCTCTTGGCACTGAAGTTCGTTGCGTTACCTTGGGTAGTTGCTGTTTCTCCGTGTTGCCCATGACAGACGGGCGTGACGGTTACGGCTGTCCCGAGCGAACAGCTTTCCGCTCCTGGAACTTAGGGCAACCACGATAGTTAGCGCTGTGCCCCGCGTTCCCGAGCACGCATTTTTCTCATATCTTCGTATTTGCTTGGATTGAAGCGAGCTATTCGCTGCAGTTTCTTCTCACTTCTGAGTCGGGGGGCAAAGAGTCATAGCCGTCCGCTCCGTTTGACACGTCGTGTCCTCACCTTTTTCACCTAGCGCGGCTGCTGAAGTGCTCGCGTATTCGTTCTGCTTGTCCTTGTGCACATCTCTACGCGAGAGGAATTGCTGTTGCGGCGTTTTGTATTGTTTTGAGAATTTTTCTTTCTCCTCCTTTTGCTGCCCCTTCTAAGGACCTGATTGAGCCACCGGTTGTTGCTGATCATTCTGGCCCGCTTCTTAGAGCGCTGACCGATCGGTGTCGCCCATTTTTTTGCTCGACGTGGGAACACCATTCGTGGGGACTGAGAGCCCCTAGAGTCAGGAGCAGCGACTCTACCTACTCGGCTGACTGCTGTTGTTGGGAACCTGGCGGTACTTTCACTGTGATGCGTGATCTTAAATTAGCTTAAGCCGAATCACTCGAGAACTAACACCGCACTGTTCAATCTGGTCTGTGAACGATTGAAGGGTCAGGCCCGCTAAGCACCCACTATTCCTTGCGAGTCAGTAACGTTTTCCAATAACTTCTTCTGCTTTGATTGCCGCTACAGTCCGGGGTGGACCTGTGCCTCCAGCAGCCAGCACGATCTTTCGCCAGTTGAATCCAGCTGCGCACACCAAGTTGGTTGAGGTCATTCTCCACTTGTGTGCACCATCTCGCAATCTGTTGCGTTGTCCCAATAGCTCGGTATCGAAGACTCTTCCGAGCCAGAGCTTTGGTTTCCATCCGCTCTACATGATCTAGCCATCTCAAGCGTTGGATCCGAAGACGCTTAACTAGGTGCATGTCACTATACAGACTAGTGATGGGCACAATCGAATGATTTTAAGAATCGAGACTTTAGTAATCGAGATATTTTAATAATCGAATGATCAATCGAATGACTACTAATCACTCGAGTCACTCACTAATTACAGACTACTAACACAAGTTAACTCGATAAATGTCTTGATGCACTTCTTCAGGTCTATCGCTAGATTTTGCTAGTAGCACAGGATGGACTCGCTAAAGATGGCACTTCAAATTCATAGTATCACCAACAAATTTCAGTGTTCTTTTGCAGATCTTGCAATGCACAGATTTTGCATCTGTGTTCTTCTGGAAAAAATTCCATACTATGTTGCGCCCTGTTTTCATTTTGAAATTCCCAGAAATGAACCTATCATACTTATGAAGTTGATGTAGTAAAAATGCAATGTTCGATGTAAATGTAGTATTCCATGCCATTCGAGAGATTAGTAGTCACTCGAGTGATTGATTGAGAACCGATATGTTCTCGAGATGTTGTAATAATCGATTATCACTCGAGATATCATTCCAATGCGCACATCACTAGTACAGACCGTACAGTTCGTGGTTGAACCTCCAGACGCAATCATCGCAAACAGGACCAAAGATCGCACGAAGACCGATTTCAGTAGCATCAAAGTCTCTGCGCCATAGAGCAGGACAGGGATGATCAGAGTGATATAAAGTCAGCTTGGCGATTTGCTTCTCAATTGCCTCTTGAGCCCAAAAAAGCAGTGATTGGCAAGAGTTTTTCTGCGCTTGATCTCGGTACTGGTGTTATTGTCCCTGTTTACTGCATGCCCATTATGACGCTCTGCCCTTGACGTCGATGCTGTGCGTCCTTTTGTGATGACTTTGTTTTGCCCTGGTTTACTGCTAGACCCTGGCTTACTGCACGCTTCCGCTTCAATGCCAGCAAACGCCCTGTTGACGGCTCGCTGTGGTCGTCCAATCAGGTCAATGTCGTTAGCGAAGGCAAGCATTTGCACGAGCTGTCTGAAAAAAAAAACAACTACAGATGATTAGCTAACTTAGTGTCATGTACGTAGAATGAAAGTAAAGCGGATTAGAGTACAGAACAGCCCACATCCGTCAGTTAAAGAAATAACCTCGCGTCGGTTTGAAAGCCTTTCTTGAATTGCAATCAATAAAATAAATAAAGATCGTCCATCATCATGCAAGGGTATGCTTTATTTCCCTTGTTTCCTGCCACAAAGCAGATGGACTCAACATTCGTCCCATAACCACAATAAAAGGATTAGCCTTTCCAAAATCTGCCGCCGGAGTCTGCGTAATGACTTGCACGCTAAAAATGCAAAAAAGCAATGAATGGTCAACAAACTTCCTCGAAGAGTAATAAAAATCCAGAACCATAAAAAAGCGGCAGGCCAGGTCATTGGCTTAACCAAAGGCAAACCATAAAAACTATACTGCCCTCGAAGGGACCGCACTTCTTTTGCTAAGGCAGACGCTTGCAATGTATGAATCCGAATATGTGAATCTTAGGTACTTGAACGCCAACTGCACGATTATAGATCTATAAGCCCAAAATATGATGCCATGAGTTAGCTCGCTGTTTTGCGAAATCTTGAAAAATTAGAATGATGATGACTGAGACAACACATAGCGGACGAAGTGAACAAGGGGATAGAAATGCCCGATCCTGTAGATTAGGTCATGTTTGGCAACAAGGATATCCATGTTAAATTCAACTGATTGATTACACTTGCACCGTGCTACATGTCTGATGCCTGACTTCAAATAATTTCAAAAAACCAATATTGAATAATATGCGATAAGTCCCACAATCGTAGAAAATCCATATTCGCGCGTTGCTATCCGTCATAAATCCAGAAAATATTTTATGACATTAACGTTGTTCTTTGTAGTGACAGAAAACGAAGAAGGGATTCGTTGCGCACGGTCATAAACGTGGGTCATAAAAGTGTTCTCGGAATGGGCAGCTTAGTAAATAGACCGCTTTTAAAAAAGAGTGAACAAGCGAAAGAATACGCGATCATCACGCGATGCAACTCGTGTCGCCGAGTTGTTTTTTCGAACGCATTATCTGGATCCATTAATTTACAAATCATTTAGTAAGTCATTTTCAATCGTTTCTCATTAAGCTTTCGCGTTATGACCATGAGCCATTGATTTTGCATTGAGATCGAAGCCAGAACGAAATGGCAATATTGGAACGCCGAGGTATATTTACCAAGTACACCGGTATGAAGTGAGCGTCAAGATACAAAAGTCTCGATAGGGAACATTTCTTGTGAACGAGCCCTTATTTTTTTGTTTGTTTGTTATGACATCTGTGAAAAAATATTTAGTATACATCAAGTCATTGAACAGACAAAATCATATTTTTACAATGGCGGGCTGGAAATCGGACGCGAACTGATTGGACTTCTAAAGGACAAGAGCTGTTGCAGAAGCTAAAGCGAAAAAGGTATCAACGTTTTCTACATAAAGCATCAAGGAGCGAAGATAGAGTCTATAGCCAACTTGATTATTCGAAAGGTCAAACATACTTCATTGATAACCAGAGTCAGACCAAAATATCATGGATTATCAAGGCACGCTGTGATCTGATCTGGCTCAATGGGAGCAGATTTAGCACTCGTGATTGTAACCTATGCTCACTATGTAATATGAGGGAGGCAGAAACAATAAAACATTTCATTGGTACTTGTCCGATTTTGAGCGAATTTCACTGACGAAGAAGTCATTACTGTCTTAAATGGAGTAAATGATGAGTCTTGGAACAAGCTCAGCAAATTCGTTATCGGTGCTCTTAAATATAGAAATGAATTAATTAATTATTTCAACTATTAAAACCAGAATTTGGAAATAATAATAATACATTGCAGTAGATATTTAATACAAATATAAAATAAATAAGTTAAATTATAAAATAATTAAAAGTCAAACCGCCGATAAACGACAAACATGTCATAGTCGTACATACTTTGTTTCTACAAAATGTCAAATTTTGTACCAGAAAGTAATGATTTGCGGAAAGCATTAGTTTTTTGTTTTCATTTGAAGAAAAGTGCTGCAGAGTCGCATCGAATGCTTGTCGAGGCTTGTCGATATGGTGATCATGCAAAAGATGGTTTCAACGGTTCAGAAATAATGATTTTGATGTGAGAAATGAAGAACGTGGAAGACCGCCGAAAAAGTTTGAAGACGCCGAATTGCAAACGATATTGAATGGAGATGACACTTTGAGTCAAAAGCAAATGGCAGCAATGTTACCATAAATGTTGCACAACAAACAGTTTCTGATCGCTTAAAAGCTATGGGAAAAATCCAAAAGTGTGGAAAATGGCTGCCACATGAATTGAATGAAAGACAGATGGAAAACCGAAAAAAAAACTTGTGAAATGTTGCTTCAAAGACACGTAAGAAAATCGGTTTTGCATCGGGTTGTTACTGGCGATGAAAAATGGATTTATTTTAAGAATCCTAAACGGAAAAAATCATGGGTTAATCCGGAACAGCCATCAACATCGACTGCAAAACCAGATCGATTCGGCAAGAAGGCAATGCTGTGTGTTTGGTGGGACCAGAAAGGTGTGGTGTATCACGAGCTCCTAAAACCTGGTGAAACCGTTAATACTGATCGCTACCGACAACAAATGATCAATTTGAACCATGCATTGATCGAGAAACGACCAGAATTGGCCAGAATGACACAATGACACGACAATGGACCTGCACACAAAGCAAAACCGGTTCAGGATACAATCAGAACACTTGGCTGGGAGCAGCTACCCCTCCCGTCGTATTCACCAGACTTGGCTCCTTCCAACTACCATTTGCTTTCATCGATGGAACACGCATTGGCTGAGCAGCACTTCGATTCCTTCGAAGAAGTCGAAGATTGGGTGTCTGATTGGTTTGCTTTAAAAGACGAACAACTTTATTGGCGTGGTATTCACAAATTGCCAGAAAGGTGGTCAAAATGTGTAAAAAACAATGGCCAATCCTTTGAATAAAATGTTTTTACTTTCCCATTAATAATTAGTGTTTTATTTTCAAAAAAACTCATTTCATACCGGAAAACCTGGTATTTTCGTTCGAAAAAATGCCTCGTATTCTCGGACCAATACCATCGCATCGGCAAGATGCCGAATGGGGTGACATAAGTACACAATCCAGTGTGGACAGAGTCCGAAAGAATTCATCGATCACATACGAATCAACGATAAGGGAGAGTGAACCCGATTGGCTGCACTTTGCCCTCCAGATGATGGAAGGTACAGTTCAGCTTCTAGAAAGAGAAAAATAAGCGCATCATGTAGTTCGAATGGTGACATAGACTTACACACTAATTGCGTGAAACAACGTAAATCAAAGAGCTCGTACTCATAAATAAGTAGGCCCGACTTAAAGCGAATTCAAATCCGCACATGCACATCAGAGACCATGCGCTTCCATTTAAGGAGGATCCTTTATGGAAATCATTCTTGACTGACCGCTTGCCACTAAAAGAAAGAGACGGAGCTATGTTGGCTTCTTCAAGTGATCCTGCCTCACGCACATTGTCCCTTCACACAGTCGATCATTTATAGCTCCTTTGGTAGGGAAATGAATGACACACATGAACATGCGTAACACCGCCTACAACAAGGGTTAGCTTCGTACGGGGTCCTAACAGGTAGCTGATACGATAATGCGATGAGATCGTTCATCTAGTTATAAAATAAAGGATTTCTGCAAGAACATCATCTTTACCAGACAAGCTGCCAAGTGAGTCAGACCCGCGCTCCTTAGCGAAATAAATTAAAATCTCCAGTCTTGAGTAAAAAAAACTAATCGCGATGAATTCAAACGGTTGGCAGATGGAATACATTGTTTCCACGGTAAGTACACGCAGTCTTTCTAAATATGTTTGTATTCAATAGACTAATTTAAGTTTTTTCTTGTCCTTTTAGCAACAGACTCAGGAAGAAGCAGTAAGAAACCAACCAGTGGCACCAAGCGAAACACCCACCAGAACTCACCAGCCATCGAACATCGCCCGGCGCAACCGAACCGCCTTCACTCCTTTCCAGGAGGCTGAGTTAAAGGCTGAGTTTGCCAAGTGCAGCTCCCTTTACAGCTGCCGACGGAAGGAGATCGCCGAAAAGCTCGGGTTGTGCGAGCGGGTCATTAAGGTCTGGTTCCAAAACCAGCGACAGAAGCTGAAGAGGGAACGTCAACAGCGATCGAAGGCGGTGGTGTCCGTCCCAAATGTGGTCCCAGCGACAAGTGTGCCCGCTACCACCAGTTCGGGTGCAGCTGCCAACTGTTCGGGTGCAGCTACCTTGTTCCCTGCAATCCGTCCCGTCGCTGAGGTAAAGGAAATCCCAGTCATTGAGCTGAAGACGGCGGAAAGAGTTGCCGGTGCAATGCCCATAAACCGGGACCCTACTAAAGGATTCAGTCCACAAGTAATTGTGCGACTCCCTGGGATCCTACCAACAACCAGCACGGAGAGGACACCAACGCCCGTTCACCAGCAGAAAAAGCCTGATCTGTCAACGCTGAAGGATGAAATCAGCGAGTTTTTGGTGGTTCGCCAAACTCCCCAACAACCAGAAGACCAGCCAGTGCATCTACTGCAGCCGACAGTGCCCCTCACCCAGCCAATGGAAACGACACAGGAAGAAGAAGTCTGCCAGCAGGAGAAACAAGAAATCTGTCCATTCATCGCACTGCAACACGAATTGGAGGCATACACCGACCAACTCATGCTCGAGCAACAGTGCCAACTCGAAATGACAGCACCGCCAACCGCCACGACATCCCAGGGGAGCATTCATGAGCTGCCATCTGACCTGCCAGATACCCTACAAACGAGCCAACCTCAGCTGGACACTTCGCTTAGCCTGGACCTTGAGCTGGCGATCGAACAGTTCCTGTCTAATCCTGCAGTGGATGAGGGAATGGTCGACATCAGCGACTTCCTGAAATACGTCGACATGGCACCGGAGCTGGGACTCGATGCACCAGATCAAGGGGAGAAACACCTGGAGGACCTGTTACAGCCACCAGCATTCGATTTCATTTCACATTTCGATTTTTGATTTGTTGTATTTATAGATATATTGTATAAAGATTTATTTAACTTTTTCTTCATTAAAAATTAAAAAAAAAAATTCAGTTGTTTGTGTTTTACTCTTTGGTGTGATCTTGGGCGTCGCTAGATGGGAAGAATTTCGCTTTTTTTTGAAAAAAATTGGATTGTTTTGAGCGTGGTTCGAATTGGCACTCTTTTGTTTGAAGAAAAAAAGAAACGTGTCGTGTGTCTTTGATCTTGTTGAATCGCACAGATCTTCATGCAATTATGAACTACAGCAAATGCGAGTCAATTGGGCTATGTGTACTCACTGAGCATAATGTTCGCATATCGACTAGAGATGGGTCAACTTGATTTATTGAGGTATCGACTCAGGTTGGCCATAGACGAAGCACTGTTTGATGCTGCAGGTTGACAGACTCCTGCTCTTCTCTCGTTGCTTTGCACCTAAATGTATGACTTGTATTGACTGAGTAGTATGATACAGGAAATACTTGTATGCACATTCTGCTAAGGGAGATGTCATAGTGTGTATGTTATACCAAGCTAACCCGAGTTTGACTGTTGCAAAAAGGTATATATTTTGAATTGGGTGAAACCGAGTTAGTCAAAAACAACAGCAGAGCTTCGAGCCGAACACGGTTCGCTTCAACTCCAACTCGAGTTAACTCGAGTTAACAAAGTTTCTGGTTGGCACATCTCTATTACTAACCACTGAATTTAAAAAGAGGCAGAATGCTGTTGGCTAGCTCACTTGAGCACCGTTTGTTAAAAGAGGACACAGCACGTCGATGTTCGAGAGAGTGCCTCCAATAAGTTGTATCATTCGATTTTAGATTCTATCTAGTAGGCGCAGGGAGGTCTCAGACCAGATATGACTGTTGTACACAAGCTTAGGGCGAATATACGCCTATTTCTTGCATCGATTAAGGAAACCTAAACATTTCGCAGCATTTTTGGCGACCTCGAATATGTGATCGTTCCAACTAAGTGTTCTGTTGATGCACTTAACAAGGATGGAAAGTTTGCCATGTTCATCGATACAAGCGCCATTCATGGAAACTGGCTGGTTGTCAGGGGTTCGCTTTAGAGACAGCAGACAGCATTGAGTTTTGGAAGTTTTGAATTCCACTCTGTTGTTTTTACCCCAGTCAATTATCCTGTCAAGATCGGAATTCAATGTGAAAAAACATACGCAGCCGGCAGGGCAGGGTCATAAGCCTTGAAACGAATATGAAAACCTGAGGATGATGTCATTAGCGAAGGAGTGGATTGGATTAGAAGTAGCAGACAGGAGATCATTGATAAAAATGAGAAAGAGTGTCGGAGACTGAACAGAGCCTTGGGGAACACCATAGAAGAAACATTCATCTACACCATAAGCACGCATTTTTGACAAAAGACCTTGGTGCTAAACTCTGTCAAATGCCTTGGAAATATCAAGCCCAACTAGCTTGTTTTCGCCTGTATAGTGCAAAGATGGGGTCCACTTTTCCGTGAAATAAGCTATCAAATCAACAGTGCACCGGTTACATAAGCTGACGATTTATCAGCGTTTCCAATGAAGAAGTTCTTTGTGTGGCGCTACAGTCCGGGGTGGTCGTGGGCCTCAACCAACATGCCTCTCCAACTAGCGCGATCTCTAGCTAGCTGTTTCCAGTTTCGCACACCAAGTTGGTTGAGGTCCTTCTCCACTTGGGTGCGCCACCTTAAACGCGGGCGTACTCTGTTGCGTTGCCCGACAGGTTCGGATTCGAAGATTCTTCGGGCCGGAGCTGTGGTGTCCATACGCTCTACATGACCTAGCCACCGTAGGCGTTGGATCCGAAGACGCTTAACCAGGTGCATGCCGCTGCACAGCCCGTACAGTTCGTGGTTGAACCCTCTCCTCCAAACGCCATCAACGCAAACAGGACCAAAGATCGTACGCAGAACTTTTCTCTCAAAACAACCAAGAGGTTCTTCATCCGCTTTCAATAGCGTCCATGTCTCTGCGCCATAGAGCAGGACTGGGATGCTCAGGGTTTTATACAAAGTCAATTTGGTGTTTCGAGAGATGGCTCTGTTAATCTTGAGCCCAAAGAAACAGCGATTGGCAAGATTAATTCCGCGCTTGATCTCGGTACTGGTGTTGTTGTCCCTATTTACTCCAGAGCCTAGGTAGACGAAGTCCTTGACTACCTCAAAGTTTCTGCTGCCAAATATGACGCTCTGTCCGAGACGTCGATGTTGTGCGTCCTTCCGTGATGACAGCATGTACTTTGTTTTGCCCTGGTTTATCGCTAGACCCATTTTAGCCGCTTTCGCTTCAATGCCAGCAAACGCCTCAATGACGGCTCGCTGTGTTCGTCCAATCGCGTCAATGTCGTCCGCGTAAGCAAGCAGTTGAACGGACTTTTGGAAGATCGTGCCTCGGGTGTTGATCTTCTCAGGTATGATGTTAAAGAAGTCACATGACAGCGTGTCGCCTTGGCTAAAACCTTTTTTGACATTAAAGGTCTTGGTGAGTTCGTTACCGACCTTGATGAAACAGCGAGATTCCTCCATCGTCATCCTGCACAATCTGACGAGTTTGGCAGGAATGTCAAAACTAGACATGGCGTTGTATAGCTCGTCTCTATGCACGCTGTCATATGCGGCCTTAAAGTCGACAAATAGGTGGTGGGTGTCGATCTGCATCTCTTGGGTTTTTTCAAGGATTTGCCGCAATGTGAAAATTTGATCGATAGTGGACTTCCCAGGCCTGAAACCGCTCTGATATTGACCTATCAGGTTGTTGACGAATGGTTTCAGCCGTTCACACAGAACGGCAGAGAATATTTTGCAGGCGATGTTAAGGAGGCTGATCCCTCGATAGTTGGCGCAGTCAAAGGGGTCTCCTTTCTTGTGGATCGGGCAAACGATACTAAGATTCCACTCGCCGGGCATGCTTTCCTCCGACTATATCCTACAGATGAGCTGGTGCATGCGCCCAACCAGATCATCTGCAGCTGCTTTAAACAGTTCCGCCGACAATCCATCCGCTCCAGCAGCTTTGTTCGACTTAAGTCTAGATATCGCTATCTTGACTTCGTCTAAGTCGGGGGGACGGAATTAACTTATACTGTCGAACAATAAACAATCCGCCGCTTCGATTGTACAGTACAAACTACGAAGCCAATAAAATTGTACCAATTTATCATAGAAGTGGCCATTTGTCTTACAAAATCCGGTTGAACGATTGTCTCATGGTCCATCGAATTTGGAATCGCAAAATGTTGCTCCTTGCCACCGAAGGATGACGCCATTCGCCGGAGCACGCTACAACTCGACATAGACACTTGCAGTGTTGTTCTCTTCAATGTTCTCATCTGCGTGTCGCGCTGAGTTTAAAGAACCCTTGTTGAAGTTAAGGTTTTTTTTTCGTTTTTTGTAAGGTCTGCAATTACCATGAGACAGAACTGAAATGATTGTCAAGTGCACTTAGTTCTAGAGGCTCTTCAATGTTTTTTTTAAAGATTTCTGGCTTGGAAATCACCCATGACGATGAAGTCAATATTGACGCAACGCACTTGGATCTACGTGTATAGCTTCGATCACTGGTATGACAAAATACTCCTTCGAGTCACTAACAATGCTCAAAAAATATTCCGGTCTGGAAGAATCTTCTCAAACTGGGCCGTTCGGAGTCCGTAAAACTGTGGTTCCCTTCCACTCATGAGAGAAGGTGACTGAAAAGCTAGGCCCTGGCTCTATACACCTGTGAAAAAGTCCCAAACGCTAAAACACCTGACAAGCTTAGACCGATAAACTTACTCCCAACCATTGAAAAAGTTTTCGAAAAAGTGGTAGCTGATCAATTTATAAAATATTTAGAGCAAAATAATATTATATGTGAACAGTAATCTGGTTTTAGGTCTGGAAGATCGTGTGAAACTGCGCTCATGTGGATGGTGCACGAGTGGAAAAACATTATAGACAAAAAAGACAAAATTTGTGCATTGTTTCTTGATTTTCAGAGAGCATTTGAAACAGTTGACCATAACATCCTTCTAGACAATTTAAAAAGTTATGGGGTTAAAAACAATGAACTAAGATGGTTCAGATCTTATCTCAAAAATAGGCTCCAAGTAACAAAAATCGTTAATGAAATCTCCAAACCGAACGGGATTGAATTAGGTGTCCCACAGGGATCAATTCTTGGTGTTGTCTTGTTCCTGTTATACGTAAATGACATGGCAAGCGTGCTGAAATATTGTAAGGTAATGTTGTTTGTAAGTGGTAATAATTTGAATGAACTAAAAGAAAAAATTGAAGAAGACCTTAGTAATTTAAACAATTGGTTAAATAGCAAGAAATTGAAATTAAATGTATCTAAATCTAAATGTATGATTATTAACAGTGACAACGATATTGAAATCAAAATTAACAATGAGAAAATTGAAAATGTAAAGCAAATAAAGGATCTTGGTGCAATAATAGATGATAAGTTAGACTTTAAGTGCCATGCAGATTATATTTGCTCAAAAATTAGTAAAAAAATCAGTTTCATGTGTAGAATAAGAAAACAACTAAATAAAGATTGTGCAATTACAATATACAATACAACCATTTTACCACACTTTGACTATTGTGCATCTATTCTTTTATGCTTAGCGAAACAGATAAAAATAGATTACAAAAATTACAAAATCGTGCAATGAGAGCGATCCTGCAAGTTGATATGTATATACCAATAAACTCTATGCTGAGATTACTAAATTTCTTAAGTGTAAGACAAAGGGTAGCATTAAGAAATCTTATATTAATATAATAATATGGGTGGCGCTACAGCCCATTGAGGGCCAGGGCCTAGCTTCTCAGCAACCACTCGTGTTGTGCGTCCTATTGTCCTCACACGAGTGGAAGGGACCTACAGTTTTATGCCGACTCCGAACGGCCAAGTTTGAGAAGCTTTTCCTAGACATTAAATACTCTTTGAGCATTGTCAGTGACTCGAAAGAGGTGGGGCCGTGAAAATACAAAAAAAAAAAAAAAACGCTACGAGCCACCACAAAAATCTTATATTAATACATAAAATTAAGCACAATATATTGCCGGAGTACCTCAGCAGAAGCTTATCATATGTATCGGACAGGCATAACTATACATTGCGAAACAGACGAACCGAGACCGACATACCGAGAGTTAGTCTTTCAAAATCAGAATATCAACTCTTTATTAAAGGACTGCAAATATATAACGCACTACCAACTAATTTAAAGACGCAAACAAATATAAATATTTTTAAAAAAACTTATCTTTGTATGTTAAACAATGTTCTTAAGAAAATAACCAGTATCAATGCAAATTGTTTATCATTTTATATTTATGTGATGTTATAAAGTTTTTTTATAAACTAATAAACTAAACTAAACTATATTAATATTATGTAGAGACTACAAGAGAATGCAACAAATATTTAATTTTTGTTGGTCCTGGTCAAACAGTAATTCTGTTGATGGAATCACAATTTAGTGTATAGCCTCTGAAAGGGATCGTCTGCAACCGCATCAACAGGCTGACAGGCGTTTATATCAACAACCCCATCCACAGCTGTGAACAAACTCCTCAATCTTCCACCAATAGACTGCATCGGTAGACAGCGACAGTGCGGTGATTATATTGAAATTGCTGCATATGTTTAAAAAACTCCTCCTCCTCCATTTGCAGATAAGAAGACATCGACATCATGACACAAAGGCTCTTCTTTAAGAAGCACTTCTCTTCCAGCATACCCCAAGATCACACGAATCTGAACACCAGCTGAATGATCGTCTAGCGCTTCTGGCTCTAGTGAATCCGAAAAAGAAAAGCCAGCGTATAGGCAAAGTGAAGCGTGTCTTTGGTGACTAATGCGTCTGTAGGGGTAATGATGGGAATCTGGTAGTGCAACTAGAGTCGCTGCTGGGAATATAGAAAGGTCAGTTCTGCACTATTCTAGAATATCATCCACCAAACATACACGATGACGCCCTCCTGACATCAGTGAAATCTTAGCAACCTGAATGTCCAAAAAAGTTGCTGATGCAACACCATGGCCAACCCTGTGGACAACTACTGCACTGAGCTCAATAGACAAAAGGTTTCTTTTAGTCGAAGTATACCTTCAAATCACAGGCCAAGCAGGAGGCCTACAAGGCAACGCTGCATCGAACAACGAGGGCTGTTCGTGAGCTCTACGAACAGAAGAGAAGGGAAGAGAACCGGCTTCTCAGAAGAAGAAAAAAGAAAGAGCATGAAAAGCGCGCGGTCGAGGAGATGGAGAGGTGTTATGGCAGGAATGACGTCCGCACGTTTTATCAAAGGGTAAAACAATTATCCAATGGATATAAAACTCGGACAGAAGCCTGACGGGATGAAAATGGACAACTGGTAGTAGAGTCGCAGTCGATACTGAGAATCTGGAAAGATCATTTCTGCAGACTGTTAAACGGCGATGAGGACCAAAATACCGCTGTCAGGCAGAATGTTCCACTCAATCTGGACGATGACAAACGCGAATTCCATCCCCCAGACTTAGACGAAGCTGCTGGAGCGGACGGTTTGCCCGCTGAAATATTTAAGGCAGCTGGAGATGATCTGGTAGGGCGCATGCACCAGCTCATTTGCAAAATATGGTCTGAGGAAAGCATGCCCGACGAGTGGAATCCCAGCCCGATCCACAAGAAAGGAGACCCCTTCAACTGCGCCAACTATCGAGGGATCAGTCTTCTTAACATCGCGTATAAGATCTTCTCTGCCGTTTTGTGTACCCGCCTGAAGCCGTTCATTAATATAATCTGATAGGTCCATATCAGTGTGGCTTCAGGCCAGGAAAGTCCACAATAGACCAAATCTTCACACTACGGCAGATTCTGGAAAAGACCCAAGAAATGCAAATCGACACTCACCATCTGTTCGTCGATTTCAAGGCCGCATATGACAGCGTGCATAAAGACGAGCTATACAACGCCATGTCTAGTTTTCACACTCCTGCCAAACTCGTCAGGCTGTGCAGGATGACGATGGAGAACTCTCGCTGCTCCATTAAGTTCGGTAACGAACCCAGCGAGACCTTCAATGTCAAAAAAGGTTTTAGACAAGGCGACGCGCGACACTAGAGGCACGATCTTCCAGAAATCCGTGCAATTGTTAGCATACGCCGATGACATGGCGTGATTAGCAGATGCTGTCCTCAAAAAAGGACATACAATATCGACGTCTTGGACAGAGCGTCACAATGGGCAGCTATAACTTCGACGTAGTCAAGGACTTCACTTACCTCGGCTCCGGAGTAAACTGTACTAATAACATATCAGTGCCGAGATCAAGCGTAGGATAACTCTTGCCAACCGCTGTTTCTTCGGGCTCAAGAGGCAATTGAGTAATAGAGCCCTCTCTCGAAGAACCAAGTTGACTCTATATAAGACCCTGATCATCCCAGTCCTGCTATACGGCGCGGAGGCATGGACAATCTCGAAAGCGGATGAGGAAGTCCTTGGTCTCTTTGAGAGAAAAGTTCTACGCACGATCTTTGGTCCTATTTGTGTTGACGGGTTCTGGAGGAGAAGATTCAACCACGGGCTGTACAGCGACATGAGCCTAGTCAGGCGTCTACGGATCCAACGCCTACAATGGCTAGGTCATGTAGAGCGAATAGACATCACAGCGCCGGCCTGAAGAATCTTCGAATACGAACCTGTCGGGCAACGAAACAGAGAAGGCCTGCGTTTAAGGCGGCGCACCCAAGTGGAGAAGGACCTCAACCAACTTGGTGTGCGAAACTGGAAACAGCTAGCCAGAGATCGCGCTAGTTGGAGAGGCATGTTGGTTGAGGCCCACGACCACCCCGGACTGTAGCGCCGCACAAAGAAGAAGAAGATACCTTCAAATCTACCAAAACGTTGAATTTGAAAAAGGAACAGCTAAACAAAAACGCACAAAAGCAAATTTATTACAGAATTCTTAACAAAGGATATTATAAGATAATTTAATAATTCTTGTTGTTGGTAATCAGTATATTCACCTCGTTTGTTTTAAATTTCGGTAAAGGACGGAGCTTATTCAAAAACACGTCATACTCATAAAAATCATGTTTTCCATATATGATAATTTTGTTATTATGCATTGCAGTTTTATCACAATTCCCAATTGAAAGCCGGTTACATGCTACCACTCTACCTTTATATAAATTGTACACAATTGCTTCATCAGACGTAATTTCTACTAAATAGTTACAATTATTTTGTTCAACGATATGGATACCCAGAGTTCTGGGATATTGATAACCGTGCAGAGCTTTTATAATATTTAAATTTAAAGTCTTGTCATACATATTGAAGCTACTAAAGTAGTTACCAGAATAAAAAAACAAAAAAAAATCGTCCACTGTGTACATGTGTTTGTTAAACATGTCATTCCAACCATCAATGTCTTCCCATTGCCAGAAACTATCCATGCATTGGGTACAATCCGCACCAATAGCGTACACTTTATTCCTATATGTAAAAAGTTTATGTATCGGGGAAGCGTTTAAAGAAGGAATATCCTCCCATTGAAGAGTTTCCAAATTAAAGCAATCAACACGGTTTGTAAAATCGCTCCACTTATTCTGTCCAATTGCTATGATCAGTTTCTTGTCAATGATTGTATATTTCGAATCCCCTACTGGACATGGCATGGCTGGCCATTTCGTGTAAATCCATTCCGTTAAGCCGGAGTAGTATAGTCCCACCGTTAAATCTGCACCGGAATCTTCGCATCCGCCAACCGCAATGATAACGTCGTCGAGGTGCCTCACTCTGCGCTGTTCATGGGAGTAAATAGTTGAGTCCACATTTGGACAAACATGCCATACAAGAGCTTTGCATAAAATATGCGACACCTCAGGTGAATCGCCGAGCTTTTCAAATATTTCTTTGATGAATTTCTGTGATAACAATGGAAAACGAAGCTTTGAAAGAAGTCTTGGCAACTGTGCCTCACGATCGTCCTTTGCATAATTTATCCATGTCATTATGCTATGAAATACCTCGGCTTCAGATGACACACGCAAATCGTCTTTCGAAATCAGCTCACACAACTGGTCGCAACTCTGGGCATAAAATTCATCCATATCCCTTAATGCAACAAAATGGTTGAGCGCAAACGACAGAGCTTTTCTATGGAGTGTATCGTAATTGTGCAGTTTAGCAAGCTCCGCAATTCCTAGACAATTTGATACATTTAGATTGTTAGTCATATATCTGCAGCATTCTGCCTCCAATACGCTTAGTTCTAGAATATGTGCTCCCACAAAGACGCGTCCGACTGTGTCAATTGTTAGCTCAATGGTTCCTTTATATATGAAAACGAGAATCAATTTCAATGAGGCCCCATCAATCTGGCTTAGTTTTACTTCCTTTGCGGACGATTCACAAAGGGATCCATTAAACATTGCTCGAAAATATTTGCTGACTGTGGTTAATACTTTTTTGTGTGCCATAACCTTGCTTTCGTCCGCTGATATGAGTGTAATATCGCATAATTCTTGTTTGTCAAAGAGCACCTCATATCGTAGATTATCTTCCGTTATATGTTCATCATTGTAAAATGATTCCGGTTTTAGTATGTCCATCGCAACTTTTGCTTTATCCGCTGATTAACTGAAACAACAAGCAACAAGTAAATTAAGTTTCAAAATCACTTCTATTTTGCAAATGGAGAACTGATGACCGTATTTCCAGAACGTTGTTGAGGGCCAAAAATCATAAATCAACTAATGAAGATATTTAAATTTCTGTGCCAAAACGACTTTGATCATAAAATCATGATTTTCCTCAAAGCACGCATACTGCTTTATTTGGAGGCAATATTTCACGCATACTTTCACATTTGGGGTAGTTAGATCAGCTGTTTACCACTCCAAAACAATTTTTGCCCCTGATAGAGTCAAATACAATGTCAAAAATGATTGACTTGCCCACAAACTGGAAACATTCGATGAGTAGGTTGGTCAAGTCTAGAACAGTCAATGGTATTGCGACATGAGTAAATGAAGTTTATTTTAGTAATTTGGATTTTTAAATTAAAACAAAGATGTGCAAACTGCGAATAATGACAATGAGGGAAACATTAAATTTGCTTGTGCACAATATATGTACGTGATATAAGTCAAGAACTAAAATGCTTCAACTAATAACTTCTTTTGAGACGCATTAATTTTTTGAGTTGAAAATTGAGTAGAAAAGTTAGAAGTGTTCGAGTAATCGATAAAAATGTGTGTAATGTTAAGATGGCAATACGATATAATTCAAGTAAAATTTGTTATTTTCTATTAAGGTGTACACTTCATAAGTCCAAAGGAAAGACATACATAAAGGGTGATTTTTTTAAAGCTATAGGAACGTTTTTCAAAAAAAAAAAACACATAAAATTCAGAAAAATGCATGAAATCTTTTTTTGAATCGATAGTACGGTCCATATAATTTTAATGCTTGAAGATTATTTCATGCAAATGTTGACCTTGACTGCGCCTCAAATGGTACATCCGCTTAGTCCAATTTTGGCATACTCTTTCCAACATTTCGGCCGGTATCTCACGAGTAAATGCTTCGATGTAGCGATGGGCAATTGCGAATAAAAACAATCGAATAATTCGATTGTTCTAGCAATCGCGATTATTCGAATTCGAATTGAGCGGAGTCGATTGTTGAATTTCGATTCTTGTAGGTCCGATTCCAATCGCCAACGAATGTGTGTATTCGCCGATTCTTCAAGTCAGAGAGAGATTGCTAAATTGTGTGTATTCGCCGATTCTTCAATTCTGAGGGAGATTGTTAGATTGTGTGTATTCGTCGATTTTCGCAATTGCCCATCTCTTTTTCATTTCGTTTCACTACTAAAATTTAAACTGTACATTTATGAGAGTGAGAGTACAATCCTCTCACTAATGGGGTGAGAGGGGTGAAGAATACAGTCAAACCTCCAAAATTCAAATAGCCACGGGAACCAATATTTTTCAGAGATTTGGTTTGAATTATAGAAAATTCGAATTAAGGATGTTCCAATTACAGAGGTTTGGCTGTATTTCCTTTCCCAATGTTTCTATTTTGGTAGGTATTGTTTCTTATTGGAGACACAGCCTTACGCTGATTTTTTACACTGACACCAACATATGAATAAATCGAGGAATTAGTACCCGGCATTCTGTTGGTTGTAGTAGGTACTGAGAATAATCGATTGGATTCGATTATTATTCGATTGTTTTCTGATGAGACCGAATAAATCGACAATCGAATTCAAATTTTAACAATTGCCAATTTATTCGATTGTGAATTTCATTCGCAATCGCCCATCGCTACTTCAATGTTGTCTTCCAATGCGTCAATTGAAGCGGGCTTGTCTGTATAGACATGAGCACAACAAATAGTCAAAAGGCGTTAAATCGCACGATCTAGGCGGCCAATTGACCGGTCCCGAATGTGAAATAAAATGTTCACCGAACTCGCCTCTCAATAAGTCCATTGTTGCGCGTGCTGTATGGCATGTAGCGCCGTCTTGTTGAAACCACATGTCATGCAAGTCGAGCTCTTGCATTTTGGGCAAAAAAAAGTTGGATATCATCTCACGGTAGCGCTCACCATTCACAGTTACGTTACGATTCGCATCATCTTTGAAGAAGTATGGTCCAATGATGCCACCGGCCCATAAACCGCACCAAACTGTGATTTTGTCTGGACACATTGGTAGCATTTTGGACAATTCTGCTTATTTACGTACCCATTGAGCCAAAAATGAGCTTCGTCGATGAAGAAGAATGAACGTTACCTCGTGAACGAATGAATGAAGCGCGATGAACTTTCTGAACAAAGCACGCATTTTGATAATAAAATTCAATAATTTGCAAGCGTTGTTCGTTTGCAAGACGATTCATGGTTAAATTATAGACCAAACTGAAGATGTTTGACAGTGAAACAAAACACGATACGTGAGTCAGCTGTTTAAACCAGGGTTGCCAAAAAGATAATAGCTAAAAAATCACCCTTTATGCCTGAAACACAATAGTGCGGCAGTGCGTTCGACTTCAGTGTTACGGAGGGGTGCGATGACTGCGTTAATCAGCTGTTCCCTGTGAATTGTCAATTCAAAAAAAATGTCTGCTCAAACAATTGTACTTTGAGGACTTTAATGATGGAAAATGAATGCTAATAAAGCTAAAAAATTAAGAAATAGCTTTTTGTTGCTAATTTTGCGTACTCATGCTACCAAGCATTTGAAATGTTGCAACAAATTAAGTATCAATCAGAAAGAAGGTAGTGGGTTTGTGAGCTAAAGCTTTGCAGACATACACATGGATTCTACTCTAAAAAAATTTTTATTTGTTCTTTCGAAACTTCCCCCTTAGTCCGAATTCAAATTGATTTTGTCGTTAAAACATAGTCAGCTGTTCATCAACGCACCAATCTGTCGAACAATTTTCAAAATGTTCAATAATCACTTGCGATGGTCTTACGTGTTACGTTGCTCTCACCGCTCTCATTTTGTACTTACGTACGTCACCGCAGTATTCTGTGCATGGCCATTGAATTATGTGCGTTGAAAGCCAATTGTGTTTCAGGCATTATGCATGTGTGAATATTCAGTATTTATATTTCATTGTCTTGACATTGGTATGAACTGTCAATAATTATTTACAAACTGAATTTAAAGACCAAATCATATTACACGCATTTTGTTTCAGCCATTATCGAATATTTCGACAGCAAAATATTTGAATTTAAATGTAACGTGTCAATTATCAATGCATTCCAATATGCCTCCAGTGGTGTGAACATACCTTCTGAACACAATCATTCAGTTAAGCTCCTCCTCCTTTTGGTGGTGGTTTGAAATAACGCCCGAATAAAAACGGTTATTTTTTCAAATAATTGCTCTCTTTCACCTCATTATTTTGGAGGGGAAGCCTTTCACTTGTCCGAAACGGCTTTCATGTATTCACAGACGCTACAAAAACAACAAGCTGTTCAAAAGGGGTTCGAGGCAAGAGACAAAGGATTTGGATATCTCTATTAGTTCACGTATGGTACTGGGGTGGATTGAAGGTCTTATTTGAAAATTCGCTCGTTACTCGGCATTTTTCAAATTTCTGTGTTAAATATTCAACACACCCAAACGAACAAAGCGTAACTCCGTTGGACTGAGTCAGTTGGTTTTTGTAGCTGCTCTGAGCGAGAATTTGTATGTACAGTCGAACCCGCTTAAATGAAACGACAAGAAACAGAATGTTAATTTCAATTAACCGGGTTTTGCATTTAAGCGGACCTCGCGTAATTGAAAAAAAGATTTCATTTAGACGAATTGTTTAGTGGATCCAAAAATTTGATGAATGAAATCTCTTTGTATCCATATCCTTGCTTGCGTTGGCGCGCTTGAAGTAAACTGCGTATAAATGGTTTTCCGCGTCTCACCATCATCAAGATATTTATTTTATAATTTTAAGATTGTATTTTATAGACAAACTTGTTTGGTTCTTAGATGCATGGCCGCTGTAATTTGTCACTTTAAGAGGTGAACTTTAACGCAGAACTTCAGAAAAATTACAAGTTCAATAGATGCATTGAAAGCCTGTGCATCTGATTTTTCTTGCGAAACATTTTCATTTAAGCGGTGTCTTTTCTGTGAAAAATAATATATTTTACAGATTTTCTTTTTCAAATATCCGAGTTTTTCACTTAGGCGGGTTTCAATAAAACGAACCTGTTTCTATGAAATCTGTGAAAATGTTCACGGGGATAGAATAAGTTGTTCATATAGGCGGGTTTTTCAATTAAACAAGTTTCAACTAAGCGGGTTCGACTGTATTCAGCTCTGAGAGAGAATTTTGTGAATGCATACACACTTTGCCAAAATATTTGCATGACAGATTGTCGATTCAAATGAACGATTATTTTACTGGTATGATGGAACAAGTTTTTAGGTTTGTGATATTTATACACCGAGAACTAGGCCACATGGGGAAACCTCAAAAAAAAAAAGTGCTATCCAGCTCACTGTGTGAACGTCTAAAGTAGCGATGGGCGATTGCGAATGAAATTCACAATCGAATAAATTGGCAATTGTTAAAATTTGAATTCGACTGTCGATTTATTCGGTCTCATCAGAAAACAATCGAATAATAATCGAATCCAATCGATTATTCTCAGTACCTACTACAACCAACAGAAAAAATTCCTCGATTTATTCATATGTTGGTGTCAGTGTAAAAAATCAGCGTAAGGCTGTGTCTCCAATAAGAAACAATACCTACCAAAATAGAAACATTGGGAATGGAAATACAGCCAAACCTCTGTAATTGGAACATCCTTAATTCGAATTTTCTATAATTCAAACCAAATATCTGAAAAATATTTGTTCCCGTGGCTATTTGAATTTTGGGGGTTCGACTGTATTCTTCGTCCTTCTCACCCAATGAGTGAGAGTTTTGTATTCTCATTCTCATAAATGCACAGTTTAAATTTAAGTAGTGAAACGAAATGAAAAAGAAATGGTCAATTGCGAGAATCGGCGGATGCACACAATTTAGTGATATCTCTCCGACTTGAAGAATCGACGAATGCACACAATCTATCAATCTCCCTCAGAATTGAAGAATCGACGAATACTCACATTCGTTGGCGATTGGAATCGGACCTACAAGAATCGAAATTCAACAATCGACTCCGCTCAATTCGAATTCGAATATTTGCGATTGCTAGAACAATCGAATTCTCCGATTGTTTTTATTCGCAATTGCCCATCGCTAGCCTAAAGCCGTTTTGCACCGGACTCATCGGCACGAACCAGTGCGGTTGCCGGCCTGGCAAATCGACTATAGACCAAAGTCCTGGAGAAGACCAGCGAGTTTCAAATCGAGACTCACCATCTGTTCATCCATTTTAAGGCCACCTACTACAGCATTCATCGGAAGGACTTTTTCAAAGCGTTGGCCGAATTAGGGATCCCGGGGAAAAAATTCATCCGGTTGTGCACATACGCGATGCACCGTGCAGTTCGACCCGAGAACCTTGAGACTGAACCTAAACCCTGAAACCTGCATCGGATTTCGGCAAGATGCGGCGGATGTGGTTTCGTGTGATTTCTTCAATTCGGTTCTGGAAAAGAGAGTGCGGCGGGCAAATGTAAACACGGAAGGCACTATCTTCTACAACTCAGTCGAACTATTCGTGTATTCAACGTGCCGTAGTGACAGTATTTACGGCAATTGAAGAAGAGGTGAAGCGAGTTAGTCTTAATGTCAGGACCGTCATAGGTTAGGTTTGGTTGTAGTGGCTGACTGCTGCAGAGCAGTCACACTTAGGCCAGAGTAGGCCCATTGTGGTACCACGCGGATTGACTTCTCCTAACGCTGGAACCAGTTGGTGCTGCTGATGAACCGATTTAGTTGGTCAATGCTGGAACTTTTTAGCTCGTTACGGCTGCTGAAGTAGTAGGCTCCTAGGTGCAGGAACCTACGACCGGCAAGAGCACTGCAGGAGCAGAGAAGGTGATAAGTATTTTCTTCTTCCTCTTCATCCATGCAGCTTCTGCAAAAATCATTGTATGGGGCACCAATCCTGCGAGCTGAGTGCCAATTGCACAGTGCCCGGTTATGGCTCCTAGGAGAGTCCTTAATGAGTGCTTGCTGAGTCCAAGTGGACTGAGTGACCGTTTTAGGTTAAGTGATGGCCAGATTTCTTTTGTTTTAAGGCAGATGGTGCCTTCTAGCCATTTGTCATTGGTGGTTTTAATTGTATGAATCTTTAAAAGATGATAGGCTGTAGCGATCTGCATGGAAGGTGGTACCCCTGCTATCGATAGGGATGAGATTGTACCGGACCTAGCGAGTTCGTCGGCTTTGCAGTTTCCTGGTATGTCACAGTGTTCCGGCACCCACATGAGGTGAATGTTAAAATGCTCGGCCATCTCGTTAAGGGACAGGACCGTCATAACAAAACAAAATATATGTTATCGACAAAGAAACGTTTCGTCAAACACCACCTAAAAAAAAAAATATCTCAATCGACAGCAAAAATGTCGAGGTAGTTAAAGAGTGTGTCTACCTCCCGGCAAACGATCTCCCGTAGTGGAGATCCGACGTAGAATCGCCCTTGGCAACCGATGCTACTTCGGTCTGTCAAAACAACTGGGCTCGAAACTCCTGACTCGAAGGACCAAAGTCATGCTCTACAAAACTCTTATCTTGCCAGTCCTGCTGTATGTAGCCGAAAACTAGACACCAAGGAAAACTACAGAGCTGATTCTTGGTGCCTTGGAAAGAAAAATTTCGAATGAAAACGGAATGGGGGAGAAAACAAACCGCGAACTCTACGAGCTGCACAAAACTCTGGATGTTGTCCGGAACGCAAAAATCCGTCGCCTGCACGCAAGCACACGAGCAAAGAAGGTCTTCGAATCCGATCCTACTGGTTTGAGAAGAAGAGAAACACTCGAACCTCCGGAGGACACAGTTTGACCTTGATAACTGAAACCGGCGCGAACCGGGACCGTCGCCGATGGGGAGCAGCGATTGCTCAGACTCGCACCCTTCATAGGTCACCGGTTTGATAAGTAACTATTCTGAGTTTATCCTCCAATAGACTATTGCCTTTCCAGTGGGACAACGCAATAGACGACGACCACGAACCCGATGGCGCACTCAAGTGGAGAAGGACATCAGCCAACTTGGAGTGCGAAATTGGAGGCTGCTGGCTAAAGATCGTGCCAGCTGGAGAGGATTGTTGACCGTGGCCCAGGTTCACCCCGGACTGTAGCGCCACAAGAAGAAAAGAAGAAGACTATTGCCTTTCCAACTTCTGCGATGTGTCACTTAAACTGTCTAAATGCACATGATGGTGTCATAGAAGTCGCTGAGAATCTTTGCATCTTATTAATTACCACTCATTATAAATCGCTTATGCCGGGTCATTCATCAACTTCAAACACTAGTCAAACACCACTCAAACAAGGGCTCTCAAGTAAAATCCACAATCGCGTAATTCCACGTGCAACTGCACGAGACATTGCCTCTCAAGCGGTATAAAAAGCTCAGTCTTCTCCTCACTGAGATGTCAGTTGCGAATTGAGAATCATCATCAAAATGACAACGGTTAAGCTCATCGTTCTCTTCGGGCTTTTTGCCATCGCATCGGGATTCGCATTGCCAGAAAGAAGTGCGGAAAAATCGTTCGCGGCTCAAGTAAGATTTCGCATCCACTGATCGTTGTAACTGCACCTTTCAATTGTAGGTACTTCAAAGGGACACCTGGATGCGAGATGATGCACTTCGGGTAAGAAACATCCGTTCGCCACAAAAACTAAAAGCCAATGTTGAGCATAGCGATCGACATGGCAGCAGTGCAACTCTTCAGTACACTCACCCGCTGGGGAGCAATTGGGAAGCATATGCACAGGCCAGTCGAAATTTCAGGCACAACGACAACAGTGGACACGTTGGTCTAACATATTCCTTCTAACTATGTACACTGAAGTCTTGAATCAGAATAAAGCGGTTTTTTTCTTGGACAAACACGTCCATTCTTCTGGCTTATCGAAATCAGAAGATTGTAAATATTTGAACGATAAACAGGATCTAATCCAAAATGAACCAACGACTTGTTAAGCTCCCGAACACTGAACCACTTTGCGGCATTCATTTTAGTGTCTCCTGAACATCGGCATCTCAGTGAACTTCATTGGGATCAATGAGATCAAGAGAAAAGTGTACAGTTGCGACACAGCGGCCACACCAAAAGACAAAAGTTCAGTGACACGACATCTAGCACGATTTCCAAGGCGGTGTCTCTTTGAATTCGCCGCTGTAGCTCAGAACAGCTTCCGAGGAAGGCGAATGTCAAACAAAACTTCTTATCTTCGTGAATACACAACAGCATGGCGGTATCTAGGTTAATTCTTGTGGTCTTCTTACAAAAGGAAAGCCGTTCTTATTCTCGGTTTTATGACCTTCCTTCTCGCTTATCTAAACCACACAAACCAGAGGGAATGTCTGTCATCCTATCTGAGGGTAACTATTCCGTGGAATTAGCGCCGATAACAAAGTCAAGAACAACTATGTTTATTCTTAACCCGATGACGATAAGCAAACTGTGATAAAGACGACAGACTCTTCTCTTGATGCCTGCTCACGGAGTAAACATGTACCGCTTAGCTGCCGAAAAGGAGGAACATTCACAATTAGACGCCCATTTTTTTTTTCAAAATATTTCTATTATTTACAATCTACAGAGTTTAAAAAACAAACAACGTGTAACCATCTGAGGGCTTAGCGGGAGTGAATTTGTTAACCTAAGGGGGGGCTTCATGCTCTAGCTGGCATGCGGTTTAGCGTACGTGGGCATGTTGAGTTTCAGGCCAGGCTTTGCCTCGAAAAATGTGTACGACAGCGTTATTGTGTCGATGTTTTCCATCTTTGGATCACTGACAAATTCCGGATCGATATAGAAGAACACTGGCATGTCCACCTGAAATGGGGCACAGATTTCATTTTGACCTCAAGGATGGATTATATGCATGTGTACGTACCTCTTCGTGTGGATTCAGTTGTTGCTCCTCAAAGCAGAAACATTGAATTTTGTTGAAGTACGCTCCTGCCTCGAAGGGGATCACATTGTATGTACTGATTCCAATCACTGGCAAATCGGTTGGATTTTTTGCGGTATAAAATGCTAGTGCTGTTTCGCCGGGTGCCACTTTGATCTCGTACTGTTGGGGTTTGAAGTTCCATCGCATCGATGCGGCAATGTCCGCATTGAAACGAATTTTCAGCACACGATTGGGAATTTTTTCCATTTTCTCAACTTTTTCCGCATCATGACCATCGGCTGTTGTACCACCGTATGCATACGCCTGCAAAAGGGGGAAAGAAGAAAAGTCTTTAGGTTAGGTACAGTGGGCGAGTGGGAGTGCTGGGTAATATTGTTGTTTGAGCCGAACAAGTTTTCACCAGTTTGACGAGGTCATCGGCGCCATTTTTCAGACGTCTAGAGGAATTTGTCCTAAAGGAAGAATGCTCCGGCAATGGAATCAAATATTAAGCGATCACAGCCGGAGCTGCGACCACGAGGAAGAAACTGAGACGATCCAACATCTGATTGGCCACTGCTCAGCTCTACAGATTCGGCGCCTGACTGCGCTGGCCCATAGACAGATATATTGGATCTTTTAAAATTCATAAAGAGCACGTGGTTGTGGTTTCAAAAATAGAAAAGGTATAAAAAAGGCAGTGCCGGTGACAGGGATTCGAACAAGCGACCACACTAATGAAGGGCAGGTACTCAACCAGCTTGCAGTTGTTGCCGAAACGCTAAAGCTAAGCAAAATCGCAAATTAGCTTTCTACTATCAAGCTGCACGACGGAGTATGAAGGCATATCCAACTAGCGCCACGAAAGAAATTTGAGTGAGAGCAGAGCTACAAAAATTAGAGGAACGATTTCTAGCTCAAGCTCGTATTCTTCTTCTTCTAATGGCGCTACAGTCGGGAGCAGTGTTACCGCAGGGACTCTATAGAGTCAAAAGGACTCATTTTTTTAAGCCTGACTCGGGGATTCATAATTTTCAGATTTGACTCATTTTTGCCAGCAATTTTCCAAACACCTAATGTAATTTTGGATAGGATCCTGGATCTTATATTTGTTTTTAGAGGTCTCAATTATACAGTCTCTGAGTCAGACTTTCCATTGGTACAAAATCAAATTCATCATAAAGCTGTTGATGTAGTATTTAAATTTTATGAATTTCAAACTGTTAGTTCAGATAACTCTTATTCCTTTAACTTTAAGAAGGCTGACTTCATGTCTTTAAATAATTATTTTAACAGTATAAATTGGGATTATGCACTTTTAGATAAATCTTTGGATCAAATGTACACCAATTTCAAAACAATTTTATATAATGGAGTTAAACAATTCGTTCCAGTAGCACGAAAGAGAACATTCTATAAATTTCCTTGGTATAATAAGAGGCTTAAGAATTTGAAAAATGTGAAAAACAAAGCTTTAAAGAATAAAAAACACGCGGTATGCTTCTTGTACAACACACTGTGGATCTGATACACTTGCAGTACAGTCCGTTAGCTATTGTTTTGTTTTAGAAAGAGCCAACCAGCTGATCAGGTGAATGACCCGAAGTCTCCACATAACAAAAGCATTAATACACTAATCGTGGTATTGAGTGTACGCAGTATACGGGACGTCAATAAACTAAATTGTTCTTTGCATACAGCTGTTCTTTTCCTTTGCCGATTATTTTCCTCCTACACCGCTTTATTCAATTACGCAAAGAATTTGATTTTTTAAGCAGATTTCTTTACTCACAATATATAAATACGGTTGAAAGGAATATTAAACACAATTCTAGATCATTTTGGGTTTTCGTAAGCTTAAAACGTAATTGCTCGGTTTTTCCAAATTCTATGGAGCTCGACGGTGAAAGTGCTTGCGATACCGAATCTACATGCAACCATTTTGCAAAGTTCTTTCAGTCAAACTATAATGCTGATATTAAGCCAGAGGTTGATTCGATATCACCTCTTTTATTATCAAAATGCGCTGATTCGCTTTCTAAAGCATTAACAATAACTTTCAATGAATCACTTCTTAGTGGCGTCTTTCTTGAGGAGTGGAAAATATCATCCATTACTTCTTCTTCTTCTTGATTGGCGCTACAGTCCGGTGTGGACCTGGGCCTCAACCAACAAGCCTCTCCAGCCAGCACGATCTTTCGCCAGCTGCCTCCAGTTGCGCACACCAAGTTGGTTGAGGTCCTTTTCAACTTGTGTGCGCCATCTAGAGCGAGGACGTCCTCTGTTGCGCTGTCCCAATGGCTCGGTGTCGAAGACTCTTCGGGCCGGAGCTGTGGTGTCCATCCGCTCTACATGACCTAGCCATCTTAAGCGTTGGCTCCGAAGACGCTTAACTAGGTGCATGCCGCTGTACAGCCCGTATAGTTCGTGGTTGAACCTTCTCCTCCAAACGCCATCAACGCAAACAGGACCAAAGATCGTACGCAGAACTTTTCTCTCAAAACAACCAAGAGCTTCTTCATCCGCTTTCAATAGCGTCCATGTCTCTGCGCCATAGAGCAGGACTGGGATGATCAGGGTTTTATACAAGCTCAATTTGGTGTTTCGAGAGATGGCTCTGTTACTCAATTGCCTCTTGAGCCCAAAGAAACAGCGATTGGCAAGAGTAATTCTGCGTTTGATCTCGGTACTGGTGTTGTTGTCCCTATTTACTCCGGAGCCTAGGTAGACGAAGTCCTTGACTACGTCAAAGTTTCTGCTGCCCAATATGACGCTCTTTCCGAGACGTCGATGTTGTGCGTCCTTCCGTGATGACAGCATGTACTTTGTTTTGCCCTGGTTTACCGCTAGACCCATTTTAGCCGCTTCCGCTTCAATGCCAGCAAACGCCTCATTGACGGCTCGCTGTGTTCGTCCAATCACGTCAATGTCGTCCGCGTAAGCAAGCAGTTGAACGGACTTTTGGAAGATCGTGCCGCGGGTGTTTACGTTTGAGTTTCGCACGATCTTCTCAAGTATGATGTTAAAGAAGTCACATGACAGCGTGTCGCCTTGCCTAAAACCTTTTTTGACATTGAAGGTCTCGGTGAGTTCGTTACCGACCTTGATGGAGCAGCGAGAGTTCTCCATCGTCATTCTGCACAACCTGACGAGTTTGGCAGGAATGTCAAAACTAGACATGGCGCTGTATAGCTCGTCTCTATGCACGCTGTCATATGCGGCCTTGAAATCGACAAATAGGTGGTGGGTGTCGATCTGCATCTCTTGAGTCTTTTCCAGGATCTGCCGTAATGTGAAATTTTGATCAATAGTGGACTTGCCTGGCCTGAAACCGCACTGATAAGGACCTATCAGGTTGTTGACAAAGGGTTTCAGGCGTTCACACAGAACGGGAGAGAGTATTTTAAAGGCGAGGAGGCTGATCCCTCTATAGTTGGCGCAGTCAAAGGGGTCTCCTTTCTTGTGGACCGGACAAACGACGCTGAGATTCCACTCATCGGGCATGCTTTCCTCCGACCTTATCTTACAGATGAGCTGGTGCATGCGCCCAACCAGGTCATCTCCAGCTGCCTTAAACAGTTCCGCGGACAATCCGTCCGCTCCAGCAGCTTTGTTCGACTTCAGTCTAGAAATCGCTTTCTTGACTTCGTCTAAGTCGGGGGGACGGAATTCGTGTTCATCATCGTCCAAATTGAGTGAAACATTCTGTCTGACAGCGGAATTTGTGTCGTCATCGCCGTTTAACAGTCTACAGAAATGATCTTTCCAAATTCTCAGCATCGACTGCGATTCTACTACTAGTTGTCCATTTTCGTCCCTGCAGGCTTCGGTCCGAGGTCTATATCTTCCTGATACTTGTTTTACCTTTTGGTAAAACTTTCGGACCTCCTTCCTGTCGTAACACCTCTCCATCTCCACGACCGCGCGCTTCTCATGCTCTTTCTTTTTCTTTCTGAGAAGCCGGTGCTCTTCCCTTCTCTTCTGTTCGTAGAGTTCACGAACAGCGCTCGTTGTTCGATGCAGCGTTGCCTTGTAGGCCTCCTGCTTGGCTGCATGTACCTGCCATTACTCCAATCTATAAAAGTGGTCTCAAGCATTTAATTAAAAATTATAGGCCTGTCTCTAAACTTTCAGCAATTCCTAAGCTATTTGAAAAGTTAGTTTTTTATAGACTCAATTTTGCGACGAAAGAAATTTTAACTTCCTGACAGCATGGATTTATTAATGGTCGCTCCACTGCAACGAATTTATGTCTTTTCACTAATTTTTGTATTTCTACTTTAGAAAATAGAATGCAGGTTGATGTTCTGTGTACAGATTTCGTTAAAGCTTTCGATAGAGTTCACCATAGACTTTTAGTTGAAAAGCTGAGAAAAATGGGGTTTAAAATAAAATGTCTTGAATCTATCTATTTTCTAATCGTCATCAGATTGTCAAATTTGGAGGCGCACAATCCTCCTTTATAGAAGTTCTGTCGGGTCTACCTCAAGGTAGTCATTTGGGGCCACTGCTTTTCAATCCTTTTGTCAATGACATACCGTACTTCTTGCAGTTTTCTAATTGTCGAATGTTCGCAGATGATATGAAAATATTTTCACAAATTTCTACAATTACTGATTGCTTAAATTTTCAAAAAGACATAAAATCACTTTTTGAATGGTGCATGTACCCCAACCTCGACGTCGTAGGTTCGATTCCAGCTCTGAGCGACAGAAATGATGTTCACGGCCCCACCTCTTTCGAGGCACTGACAATGCTCAAAGAGAATTTCCTGTCTAGAAAAAGCTTCTCAAACTTGGCCGTTCGGAGTCGGCGTAAAACTGTAGGTCCCTTCCACTCGTGAGAGAACAATAGCACCCACAACACGAGTGGTTGCTGAGAAGCTAGGCCCTGGCCCCCTACGGGCTGTAGCGCCACCCAAATAAAAAATAAAATGTACAATCATCGGGAGTTAAATATTTCCAAGTGTAAGATTTTTAGTGCCTTCCGCTCATTATCTAGAATTTCGTTTGATTATTGTCTTGGT
The DNA here is from genome assembly GCA_916610145.1 of Eristalis arbustorum. Taxonomy (NCBI): domain Eukaryota; kingdom Metazoa; phylum Arthropoda; class Insecta; order Diptera; family Syrphidae; genus Eristalis; species Eristalis arbustorum. The sequence goes on along the minus strand of OU744318.1, from coordinate 63,011,995 downwards.
AACGAGAGACTTTTATTAGTAAGTGAAATTAAAGATCTTGGTGTTATTTTTGATTCAAAGCTGTCTTTCTCAGCACATTTGGATTATATAATATCTAAATCAAATTCCTTGCTAGGCTTTTTCAAAAGGAATACGGTAGCATTTAATGATGTTTATACTCTAAAAACCCTTTATTTTTCATTAGTAATCCCCAAACTGGAATACTGCAACGTTATTTGGTTTCCCTTGTCGCCCGTGGCGTTGTGGGTACGTGCGTCGGCCCCAACCTCAACGTCGTAGACTCGATTCCAGCTCTAAGCGACAACAATTATTTTCATGACCCCACCTCTTTCGAGGCACTGACAATGCTCAAAGAGTATTTCCTGTCTAGAAAAAGCTTCTCAAACTTGGCCGTTCGGAGTCGGCGTAGAACTGTATGTCCCTTCCACTCGTGAGAGAACAATAGCACGCACAACACGAGTGGTTGCTGAGAAGCTTGGCCCTGGCCCCCTACGGGCTGTAGCGCCACCCATATTATTATATATTATTATATTATATTTAGTTTCCCTATTATCCTAATTCTTCCAACAGGATTGAAAACATTCAAAAAAGATTCACGCGGTTTGCATTAAGGAAACTGAGATGGTGCGAAGATTTACCTGACTATAGGTCTAGATGTGCGTTAATTGATCTAAAAACTCTAGAAAGTCGAAGACAAACTCATGGCGATCTTTTCATAAAGAACATACTCAATGGTAGGATTAAGTCCCCGGATTTAGTAGCTCTCATGCCTCTTTATGTCCCAGAGATGCCTAAGAAATAAGAATGTTCTCTTATGTTTTCCATATCATAGAACGAATTATGGTTTAAACGAACCCATAACCCGTTGTTCATTATTATTCAACTTAATTCATCATGAAGTCGATCTTCAAATGAATAGAAATATGTTTAAGGAAATTGTATTGAATATTTTTAGCAAAATGAATAATAATTAAATGCAGTCAGAAGGTTATGTATCCATTGATGAAATGAATAAATAAATAAATAATTCCATTTCACATTTCCATCACATAACTACGCAAGGTGTGAACTAGCTTTCATTTAAAATGCCAGAGCACATACTGAGCCCAGTATTGAACACAGAAATAGCTAGCTCTGGCTAGAGTTCGAGCCAGGAAAGGAATGTAGTCGTACCTTCATGGATGACTCGAAAACCAATGATGGGTCCTGCACTGGTGTTTTCATGGCGGGTGACAAGATTAGACTGTACACCTCATTAGGTAAATTTGGGTCCGTTTTCCTTGCGGAAACCTATGTAATCCTAATGGCAACAAACTGAACGACGAATCTGCGTCTGTAGTGACGGCCAGGCTATGCCTTAGACCTTTCTCAACCCTTTATCGTCTTCCAATATAGTTCAGGAATGCACATCATCTGAATTTGAGCGGCAGTCAAAATTCACTGGAACTTATCTGGGTCCCAGGACACCATGGAGTCGCTGGAAATGAGATCGCCGATGAACTTGCTAGACAAGGATTAGAGGAAACTTTCTCAGAACCTGAACCTGCGCTTGGACTACCCACGTCTGTGGTTAGGACTTTCATTAATCGTTGGACCACCAGCATGTAGATAAACCAAGCGTCTGCTCTTAAACGTCTGTAAGAATTCCGCGGTATTCTTGTTGTCCCTTGACAGAAAAGATTGCAGACGACTTACCGGCGTAACAACAGGTCATTGGCTTGATTTAAGAAACCACCCTCTGCGACGAATGTGGACAGGACAACGACACGGCAGAGCACTTCCTGTCACTGTCTCGCCATTGCTTGGATCAGGTGGCAGATCTTCAGCGATGATGTGGTGAGATCTGCTTCTGTAGGCTTTTCATCACAGAAGCGCCTGCTGGTCTTACTAAGGAATTGTAGGTTGATGGCTGGTAGTACAATGAATCAGTCTGAGTCGGAGTGCTCTTGTTTTGTTTTATCAAAAAACCTTTGTTGGGACTCATTTATTTTCAAAATGACTCGTTTTTTAATCTTCTGGGACTCATAAATAATTTAACTCGTGGTAACACGGGTCGGGAGTGAACCTTCGCTCGCTGGTAGAGGTCCTTCTCCACTTGTGTGCGCCGTCGGTTTCGTGGGCGTCATCTATTGCGTATACGCTTTACATGGCCCTGCGAAATTGGAGGCAGCTACCCAAGGATCGTGCCGGGTAAGTGGCATGTTGCTCGAGGCCCAGGTTCACCCCGGACTGTAGGGCAACCCCTTGAAATAATTGTGTACTCCGCATATGCATGGATTCACAATGGGCCCTTTTGTTTCTGAGTGGAAGTGATGGCCAGCCCGTCATGTTCTGCTTCTTTTAACCTTACCTACCAATAACTTCCAGATGGCATGGGAATGATTTCACTAGTCCCTCACTGATTAATAATGGGAATCGTCAGAAGACAATTAACTAGCCTTGAATTAATTGGCGCTGGTTGATATATTGCAGAGTTGCTTCTCCTTCTTTGGCTGGTGCTACAGTCCGACCTAGACCTGAGACTCAGTGAACATGCCCCTAGCACGGTCTTGGGCTAGGCGCCTTCAGTTTTGTTGACCCAGTTGATTAAGGTCTCTTTCCAGATTGTTACGCCATCGTAGACGAGGTCTTCTTCCACTGCGCTGTTCCTCAGGGGTTGGCCTTTAAGACTCTCTGAAGCAAAGCGGGAGGGGCAATCTTAGTCGCAACATTCAAATTCTTTTTTTTTTTCATGCAATTCTGTGGGTATTTTTAAACAGCGGAATGGGGAACGTCCCGCCTGCGAGGAAGGCGAATGGAGGAGAAGACACAACCGCGAACTCTACGAGCTGTACAAGGATGTGGATGTAGTCCGAAAAGCAAAAATCCGTTGACTACCCTGGTCCAGCCACATCGAGCGAATGAACAACAACGCTCCAGCAAAGAGGGTCTTCGAATCCGAGCCTCCTGGTTCGAGAAGGAGAGGAAGACGGAACCTCCGGTACAAAGACCAATTCGTTGCGGATGTAAAATAGCTTGGCCTTGATGACTGGAAGCAGCGTGTCCAGAACCGTCACCGATGGAAGGCAGCAATTGCTCAGGCTCAGACCCTTCGTGGTTCGTCTGCCTGATAAGTAAGTTAGTAATGGGGAACGAAAAATACGTGCTTATTGGCGTTAGTTAAATTACGAGAAATAAATTACAAATCACAATTTGGTAGCATAACGTGTGGCAGAAGCCGTGCATCTACACGCTCCGCGACACTTCCTTAGATTTCATGGGACACGGAGACTAGAAACGTAATGCTCCCCTTCAACTGATGTTGTTTAAACGTCCACGCCCTCTTAAAAGAAACAGTGACATAATTATCGCGAATGTTCAACGATCCCGATGGGAAGTCTGGCGAATGAAAAGTCAGTGACTTCGAAAGTAGAAATTGCCACTTTCTTTTGATGTCGATGTCAATGACCACGACCAGTCCATTTCAGATGAGTCAATGTTTTATTTATGTGCGTTCTTTGCCCCCTTTCCTGCTCAACACGCGTAACCCGCTGTCGTCTGTTTGTTTCACAGTGGAAAAATTCTCTCGCCATCAAATCGCGCAACGATAACTATCGGGTTATCTAATCTTTAACCCCCCCCAAAAAAGAAACACTCTATTTTGTGAGACAAACAAGAAACTTAACCCCTTCATTAGATCAATCAGTAATAGATGGCATTCCTGATGAAATTCATCTTCTCCTCTAGAATTCTGCTCTTCGGTCATACCTGACAAAACATTCGATACAATGGCACCGCGGCATAGCTTAATCCCACAACAAGCACTCCACCGGCTGTGATATAATACAGTGTGGACTTTATATTTGTTTTCTGTCCCGATGCACCGCCACTGCCGTTCGTTGACGATGATTTCCATCGAACAGCCAGCTGGTTATCCCTCCAGACTGGTGAATGTCTCACAGATTCGCAGATTTTCTCTCGCATTCGAATGGCACATCTTAACATATTTTCCACTTTACGCTTTTCAATTTAAATCTAATCACTTGTCAAGCAACGAAAACCGGATAAATTTTCTACAATCAATTGCAAAAACAACAAAAAGAATCTAACCTCTTTTCACCGATTTTGGTTGACACAAAACAGCTGGTTGGAATTTGACAGCTGTCTCCATTTGGGAGTGGTGTCCGTGTGTGTGAATGGGCAGCGTTCAGTGGCGTTGCCGTGGAAACGGCACAACGAAATTCAGTATTCCAGTGCTTTTACGATATACTGGCGTTGCCACTCGCCAATGAAATTGGCAGCCTAGCAACCATTGTTGGTAAACAAAACGAGGAGCTTTTCATTTTGTAATTGCTTGATGTGCTGAGTGGTGATTAATTTGTGGAAATGAATTTCAATTTGGACGACCCACTGGGGGATCTCTTGAGTGACAACAGCAACGACAACGACAGTTTTTTCGAGAGCCAATCGGTGCGGAAGAACATTGGCAGCAAGTCTCCGGTGAGGAAAACCGCTGCAGGCAAGGGCAAGCTGGAAGATTTGTTTGGCATCAAGGAGGAATCGCAGCCACAGTTCAAAGTTCCACTGATTCGAACATCCGCGGCGACTGGAAAAAAGTCAGAGAGCGTGCAGCCACTAGCGATGAGCACTCCCAAGGCCAAAGTTAAGACTGACGACAACGATGACTTCCTCTCTGACCTCGGCTTCGATCCGAAAAAGCCAAAGTCTGCCACGACTACGAAAGCGAATCTCTTCGATGACCTCCTGGGAGCCATGGAGACAAAGAAGCCAAGCACAGCTCCGTCGTCCAGAATGGATGAGCTGAGCGTGCGGAGGGATGACGCGCCATCCACTAGGGGCACAATATCTCGCCAGTCGACGGACACCACCGAGAACTCCGGCGTCTTTGGTCAGCCGAGGCCACGGACCTCCACCGGGAGGAGGTCGTCGAATACTCCGCCAGCAAAAGACAATCCTCTCGATCTCTTCTCAGCCCCAAGGGAGAAAGACACTCTGCGACCTCCAACAACTCCGAAGACCAGAAAAGGTGGGACGGCCGATTGGCTAGGGCTCGGAGGAGATTCAGAACCCGAAGAGACACCGAAGCCGGAGGCAAGCAAAACTAAGGACACGCCATCAGCTCCAGCGGTTAAACCGACTCAAGTCGCACCAGAGCCGACCGATGCATTTGCCCTTCCTACATCCACTCCCGCGGTCGTCGCACCAACAGCAATGACGCCCATCAGCTCGATTCCCTTCCTGATGACATCCACCAACATTGGCGAGGAGAACGCCGTTAAGATAATCCAGCAGCAGGAGTCCCAACTGGCCCTTGCTACCCAGCTGCGGAACCAAGAGATGGCACTGCTGGAGATGCAGAAGCGACAGCACGACCTTCTCTCCCATCAGGAGGTCAAGTTCAATGAGCTGCTTCAGAAGCAGATCCAACGACAGAATCAACTGGAGCAGAGCATCAAGGCACAGCAGGAGCGCATCAATGCCCACATACAGCTTCTGATGACGCAAACCGCTCCGTATCCATCATCAGACAAGAGAGATAGCCAGCAGGATGAAAGACCACAGAGCACTCACGGCACGTCCAACGAGCAAATCGAGCTGGAAGCCGACGTGAAACGCCTGGAACTGGAAAAGCTGCGCCTCGAGGACCTCCTGTCCAACATCAGCGCAAACTATGACAAGGAAATCGGCATGATGGACAAGTCATTCAGGTAATCACACTCATTTTCCTTGCCGCACTTACTTTGACCACAGGAAACAATTTCAGGAAACAAATCGAGGTTCTGGAAGAGCACCTGGCGTCGGTGGAGCGTCGGCTGCAAAAGGAAATCGAAGACCTGCACAAGTTTTACACTGCCAAGCTCAGCGCAGCCGACGAGCAAAAACAAGAGATCAAAACTCGCCTCGAGGCTGACCTGGTCTCCGCGAAGTCCGCACACGACGAAGAGATCCGAAGACTGAAGAAGTGCCAAGAGGAAGACCTCGAGAATCTACGCGAGGATCACCAGAGAATGCTGCAAACAATAAGGCAGTCGAAGCTCCTCGAGTTCGCGGTCGTCCAGGAGAACGGCTCATATTTAGAAACGCTCCGCATGGCGTCGAGCAACCTCGAGTCGGTTTCGGGAGACCTGCAGTCCATTCGCACTGAAATCGAACGAAAGCTGGACGCCCTTCATATCGACCGGGAACAAAAGCTTGACGCCCGCGAGAAGAAAATCGAAGACTCGGAGAGACGTCTCAAGATGGTTGAGGAATCCGCTGAGGGCGAGAGACTTCGTCTCATGGACCTGGTGGCGTCTTTGGAAAATCAGCTGACGAAGCTCTCCAAGGATTCCTCAGAGGAGAACTGGATGCTTCGTCAAAGGATGGCGTCCCTCGAAGCGGAAAAGATGTCCTTCGAGAAGGAGAAATCACTGGCTCGCGAGCAGATGTCCAGAGACGAGAAGCGCATTGAGGAGCTCAAGGAACAGCAGTTAACCGAAATGCAGCGGCAATTGGCACAAATCCAGGACGAGCGTGCGCAGCTGAATCGAGAAAAGGCCAAACTGGACACAGCTAGGAAGCTTGAATCAACCAGTGACGTCGATAAGTCTCGCATGGAGGTAGAAGCTGCTCTGCAAGTGACCCACGAGGCCACCAGGCGGGCAGAACACGAAAGAGAGCGCTTCTTCAAGCTGCAACGCCAACTGGAGTCCCAGAAACGCGAACTCCTCGACAAAGAGAACACGCTTCGATGCAGGCAGGAGGAGCTGGAGCAAGACGTGTCCCTTGCGCGGGCCAATGAACGCAAAGCCCACGAAGCCACACAGCGAGCACGCCAAGCCGAACAGAGCTTCAACGAGAAACTCGCGTTCCTCCAGCAGAAGATGCGTGACCTCAGCGAAAAGGAATCCCGCCTGTCACGGGAACGGCTGAGTTTATCCCAAGAGCGCATTGAACTGCAAAATCTCCGGACAAAGCTGGAGCAGAACCGGTGTAGTCTGTGTCGCATCGGAGAGCGTAATGTCGAATTGTCGAGTGTACTCCGAGCAAACGATGTGACCAATTGCGTCCCCGTCATTGATGACCAATACTTGATGAATCCCGTGGACCGTTTGCTGGACGAAACCATTGCCGAGTCGTTGGAGCGAATGAAGGACACCACCGCCGGCAGACATTGGAACGACCTCGAGATGACACCGACTGAGACCAGGCTCACCGAAGGTGGTAACCCGTCGGAATTCGGAAAGTACGATCCCACGGGGGAGTTCTTGTGAAATTTTTAATTGTAAACGAAGTGTTTATTAAAACGAACATTTGTATATTTTCATACTGAGTTTCATTCAAATCCCAACTGTCAGCAGGCGAATATCGTAAACATTCACCCCTCACGCACAGTTTGAGGGCGAATGGTACTCTTCCATTCCAGCAGGAACTGGTAACAAATGTCCATGATGTACAATTCATATCTGCCATCTCTGTTCCGCTTTGTTTATGATAAGAAACGTCACCACCGAATTGGAAAAAAAAAACAAGATCTGCTTCTCCCCCCCACTAGTCACGCAGGAATCATCTTCTATTAATCGGCTTTCGCAGTCCAAGCCAAATTCGAATCGCAGTCAGTGACCGAAAGATTGTAACACAATGCAAAGAACAAACGTTTTCCTTCTGGCAATAGTGCTTAGTTTTGCGGTTATTTCAAACGTTCAAAGTGCAGTGCGACAAGAGACTGATGAAAAATTACCAACAGTTCTAATTGCGACATTAATTCGCAACAAAGAGCACACGCTTCCCTATTTCCTGACCTACTTGGAGCGTCTTAACTATCCAAAAGACCGGATAGCGATATGGTAAGCGTGTCACACAACTGGCAAGCCGCATAAATTGCGTGACAATATACGTGACCCGATAAGGTTCATAATGTTTTCGAATTGATTAGGTTTCGTTCGGATCACAATGAGGACCGCAGCATCGATGTTCTACAGGCGTGGCGAAAGAAGTTTCAAGAACAATACCATGACGTAGATTTTGTGTTTTCAAAATCACCAATTCAGCATCAGAATGAGAGTTCACCGACCGATTGGCCTCTTTCGAGATTTAATCATTTGATTGCACTCAAGGAACAGGCGCTCCAGCGGGCAAAGAATATGTGGGCGAATTATATTTTCGTAAGTGTGTTAGTTTTAGTCTGTCGTGATTGAAAGCTCACGTCATTTCGAAACAGTTGCTGGATGCAGATGTTCTGCTCACCCATCCGGACACTCTGCTCCATCTGGTGTCGCTGCGGCTGCCGATAGTGGCGCCGATGCTGAGCTCCGATGGCCTTTACTCGAATTTCTGGTGCGGCATGACCAGTGACTACTACTATCAGCGTACGGACGAGTACAAGGAGATCTACAACAGCCAGAAAGTGGGCAACTTCCGAGTGCCCATGGTGCACAGCGCGGTTCTGGTTAATCTGAACTATCCGCAAAGTGATCTGTTGACGTTTGACCGAACCAACTTGATACTCAAGCAGCAGCAGGAGGTCCTAGATCCGACATGCCGACTGTATAATGGACCACTGGACGATATCATCATATTCGCAGTTGCAGCTAACTGCTCGGGAATGGAGATGTTCATCAGCAATGAGAAGATGTACGGGTATGTTCTCGAGCCATTGGACAGCAATGAGTCTCTGGAGCGAGATCTGATGCAAATGATAGGCACCAAGACCACGATAATTGTGGATCACCCAAGTGGTGATGTGCAGGTGGACGATGCCTTCAAACAGTTCGTCAAGTATCCCGAGGAGTGAGTCGTTTTTCTGTGTGCTTCTTATATTTCTTGATGTAATCGGTGTGTTTGCAGCCACAAGTTGACACTGGATCACATTTACATGATCAATCTGGAACGGAGACCGGAGCGTAGGTACCGAATGCAGAATTGTTTCCGTGAACTCGGAATGGACGTGGAGTATTTCCCAGCTGTGGACGGCAAGTAAGTTGGCCGAGTCTGACTGGTCTGAGAGTTGCCTAAATCCGCGCGTGCGCTACTTTCAGAGAATTGAACCTTGACATCATCAAGAATATGGGAATCCAGTTCCTCGAATCATACGAGGACCCCTATCACCACCGTAAGATGACTATGGGAGAGATCGGATGTTTCCTCAGCCACTATCGCATTTGGGAGCAGATGGTTGAAAAGAACCAGAAGGAAGTACTGATCATTGAGGACGACATTCGCTTCGAAACCTATTTCCGTGGTCGGGCAGAATCGATCTTGGAACAGGCCCGAAGCATTGGCAACTATGATCTAATGTATGTATAGAGGAGTTTGTGCAAAAATCCGCTCATCGGTTCATCGTATTATTTTCAGCTACTTTGGCCGCAAGCGACTCAAGGATGAAGTTGAACCGCGCGTGGATAGAACCGACAACCTTGTTCACGTTGGCTACTCCTATTGGACGCTCGGTTATGTGATCACACTTGAAGGTGCAAAGAAACTGATAGCCAGTCAGCCGCTTAAAAAGCTCATTCCCGTCGACGAGTTCCTTCCCATCATGTTCAATCGTCATCCCAACGAGACCTGGGCATCGGCGTTTTCCCCCCGCAATCTCATAGCCTACAGTGCCGCACCGCTGATCATGTATCCCACTCACTACACCGGCGATTCGGGATACATTTCCGACACGGAAGACTCAGAGATCACCACGCAGAAACTCCTAGGCGGCGGCGGTAAAGACGCTCAATACAAGAGCGACCGTGAGGCGAATTTCGTAGACGACACCAAGGCCATCCTGGAAGCGGAACTAAAGAAACAACTGACCAGCAATATGGCGAACACAATGTCTAAGCATGATCCTGCTGAATTGTAATAACAATTCACTCTCTCTCTCCCTCTCACTGACGGTTGTTCGAAGGAACGCACAATACTCTCTCTCTCTCTCTCTCTCTATAGATTTAAGTTTTGAAATGTAAACTATGCCATGACCAATGTGCCTTACAGAGCGACAGAGCTCGATTTATTTTTATGAACAAATTTTTCCTTAGTCTTACCGAATCTAAGGCAATCTCAACTCGATCGACAAACGCGATCGGGTTCAAATTGCCAGACAAATGCCATACTAGCTAGAATATGCAGTGCATCTAACCAAATACATTCACTTAGTGATTTAAATTCATCCCTCGATTGTGTGTGTGTGTTTTTTTTATCAGTGAATGTTTGTGAGCTCAGTTTTGGCTGTTCAGGCCGCGGACGATAAATTTGTCACGATAACCTTGGGTTCAGTGCTGGATGTGGCAGATGAGATAATGGAGGCGAAAGTAAACATGTTGAGGGAATAGTTTGCGTTCCAATCAATGACTATTGTCAACCAGACCCACGGACTCACAGAGCAGATGTTGAATAGATTGCGTTCCATCTTCATCTCCTCAACTGCCACAACAGTGGTGGCAAGGCACAGATGTCACAGTGACGGGTAAGAAAAGACACACCAGTACGGACCACTCTCTGCGCTGCCTCCAACCGATAGACCAAGTCGGTAGACAGCAAGCAGCTTATATAGGGATTAGGTTGACATCAGAAGGACCTAATTCTACCGGAACTCCTCTTCGAGAAGAATTTCTCAATCAGCACTCGCATTTTTTTGCTCGTGGTTGTGGCGTGCGTTTGCCTCTTTGTGTATTGCGAACTCAGCTAATTTCCAGAGAATTGCCAAGTGGACAAACTCGCTAGAAAGGGTACAAATTCTGTACTCCTTCCGGATCAGCACGCCTATCGCACTGTAAAGCATCTACTCAAGCTGGATACATTTACAATCAAGGATGGGTGCCTCATAACTAAACAACTTTGTTCTATGCTAGATCCCCAACGATCACTTAACCTGATTAATATGAGCAGGCTTGACCTTAGAACATTCGTTGGCTTTGGTACTCTAGCCTCAAGATAGGCGCTCTCTTACAATGACTTCTGCATGAGCTGTGGAGACGGGGATGAGGAAGACACACTTGTTTTCCCGTAGCCTGGGAGTCATTACATCTTCTCCGCTTCTTCAAAAGCACGCAATTGTTTACGGAATATTAGTTGATCCGCGTGGTAGCCTACATGGGCATACACTGGGCTCTTTGTTGGCTGATGCGGCGTTCAGAAATTGGACAGTCGAGCTATGAATCTTGCTGCTGCGAGGAAATATTCACAGTCGACGATTGCCTTCCTATATGTTCTCACATGCAGGATATTTGAAGCATGCCTGGACTTATTGATTTGGTTGGTGGTTCGACGGTCCGAAGATCGGCAGGTTGCTGTGTGGATTTTTTTGCGACGGAATCGCTTGTTACTTATGTGCTGTCGTGGAGGCTGTGCTTTCCAGGCTTCATAGGCACCGTCAAAGGGTTCGTAGTAATCCGTTTGGACAGAGTCTTAAGCTTCGTCGGTGCCGCTGATGTTTTAGAATCTATCCCTTTTCGCACTGTGTTATCGTTGTAGGTCCGTTCCAGGCTGCTTACTCATGGCTACCGCTAGAAGGTTGCATGTGGACAAGGTTCCGGTATCCCGCCAAGTTGGGTGCGATGAACAACTTTACCCTGTGAGCATAGACTCTACCTATCCCTTTCCCGTCTAGGATTACTCCAAGATATTTCGCACTCTCCTTTAAGCTAAGGTGTGAGGTGAAGAATGGAAGGTTACATTTTTTGGTGAATACGACCAATTCTGTTTTCTTTGGGTTAATCTCTACACTGCAAGATTATACTTGATTGAGGAGCGATTGTAAAGCGTTTTCAATGAGCTCGCTGAAAGTCAGGAAGTATTTGTCGTTTCCTGGGGATACACTTAATCGACCACTAATCAAAACAATTCTGCTACCAGATACCATTCTTGCATAAAATCTATACCGCATGGATGGGCGATAAACACTAAACTCAAAAAGTAACAATTTGACTAAACAGTCGAATCAGTAGTCGGTGTGAATACATGTTTACTTACCGGCCACTGTGACTTTCGTAAATTGTGTTTCGTTGTGTCACGTCAGTGCACCTGATTGGACTTACGCATCTGTTTGCGAAGTACCCTCTTGTAGAAGCTGCAAAAATAGATGATGATCCACTACCTCGGCACCTGCCCACCATTCGCATTTCCTACTTGCACAATAGTTTGTGTAGGAGTGACGCTAAAGTCTGGGGTGGACCTGGGCCTCAATCAAAATTCCTCTTCGGTCGACACAATCCTTTGCCAGCTGCCTCAAATTTCGCACAACCAGTTGGTTGAGGTTCTTCTCCACTTGGATGCGTCACCGGTTTCCTCCTCAATGACACAGATTCGAAGGTTTTTTTTGGCCGGAGCTGTGATGTCCAAACGCTAGCCATCTTAAGCTCTGTATCCGTAGACACTTGACCAGTACAGCCTATGAAGTTCTTCGTTAAATCGTCTCCTCCAGACGACATTAACGCAAGCAGGACTAAAAATCTCAAGAAGAACTTTTCCCCCGAAAAGACTAAGAATTTCCTCATCCACGTCCATTCGTCTGCTCCGTATAGCCGGACTGAGATGATCGAGGTGTTATACAAAGCCAGCTTGGACCTGCTATAGAGAGCTTATCATTCAATCGCTTCTTGAGTCCAAAGAAACAGCGATTGACAAGTGATTCTGCGTTTGATCTCGAACGAAGAGCGTCCGACATACGTTCACCCTATCCTCGACGTCGTAGGTTCGATCCCTTGTCTCTACGACAAAAATATTTTTTCGAGTCACTGACAATGCTCAAAGAGTATTTTCTGTCTAGAAAAAGCTTCTCAAACTTGGTCGTTCAGAGTCGGCATAGGTCCCTTACACTCGTGAGAGAACAATAGCACGCATTACACGAGTGCGTTCTGAGGAGCTAGGTCCTGACCCTCTAAGGGTTATCCCTGCAGGCTTCCGATGCGAACTTAACATGTTCTTTTTGCCTGTTGATAGAGTTGCCGTATATCGTTTCTGCAGTAACATCCTTCAATCTCCTCGATCGCGCGCTTCTAATGCTCCTTGTTGTTCTTTCCCTTCTTCTTCTTTGCAGCGCCACTTTGTATGCTTCCTGTTTGTCTGCAATGTCAGCGAGCACATTCATCATACAACCAGGGGTTTCTTTTTGTTAGCAAAGTGAAACCAAGCGCATCTTCCTCATCTTTGATTGGCACTACGGTTCGGCGTGGACCTGGGCCTCGACCAACAAGCCTCTTCATCCCGAACGATCTTTCGCCAGCTGCCTCCAGCTGCGCACACCAAGTTGGTTGAGTGCGAGGACGTCCTATGTTGCGTTGTTCCAATGGATCGGTATCGAAGACTCTTCGGGCTGCAGTGTTCATCGGCTTTACATGACGTAGCATGAACCTAGTACATCAATTGCGGCTTTTCTGATGGCTTCTTGACAGCATTGTCCACTGGTCTTTAGCACTTCATGTCGGCATCTGCTCCGTAGAACACGTATGAGATGATCGAAGTGTGATACAAAGACAGCTTGGTGCTACGAGGGAGGGCTTCATTACTCAATTGCTTCTTGAGCCTAAAGAAATAGCGATTGGCAAGAGTAATTCTGCGTTTGTCCTCGGTACTGATGTTGTCCCTATTCACTGTGGAGTTGGCTCTGGTAGACAAAGTCCTTGACTACCTCGAAGAATTTGCTGCCCATTTTGAGGCTTTGTCCGAGACGTCGATGTTGTGCGGCTTTCTCGATAACAGCATGCACTTAGTTTTCCTGCAGTCCTACCCTCATTTACCGGCAGATCCATCTATCTAGCCGGCATTGACGGCTCGTTGTGTTCGTAAAATCTTGTCAATGCCATCCGCGTAAGTATAGTGACGTATAGTCCACCAAAAGTGTGTTTCATATTCATTCGTATGCGACCTTCAGATCAATAATAGACTAGAATTGCCGGCAAATGGGGTGCTAATCAATTTCAATTCGTTTGCTATAGCGAATCTTCGTTTTGTTTTTCCAACCAGTCTCTTCGAACAGATCAAAGTCTCCAAATAAAACAATAATTATGGTCTGTTTTTTTTTCAAAGAATCGTTTATTAACTTCTGCAACGTCCCCGTTATTGTCTTAACGAATCCCCATTCGTTGCGACAGGCAATCACTTAATCAAATCATTCATATCCAAGAAATTAAATCTACGTCACTGTTTCTTGTTTGTGTGTATACATATAAAAAAATATCTGTGTGTGTTTTTTTCATGAAAATAACCAATAAATCTCTAGGTAAAAAATAAAAAATAAAATAAAATAATATGCACTTAATAGAACTACAATAACAGCTCACACCCGTTGTGAGATTTTGGAGGATGATATATTCTTCAGGAGGAAAAGCAAACAAAAAAATTGCAGTTAAACAAAATAGATTTCTAAATAAAGTCAACAACATATAATTTATGGAAATAGGACGAAACGAAACCTACTGCTTAGCTGGCGATGAGAATCTCTTAAAAAACAAATGCAAACACACTGTCCTACCGCTATTGAACTATTGAACTATGATCGAAGGAGTCCCACGCGTGGGGCTCCCACTCCTCCTACAGACCCAGGTGGCTCAGAATCGAGAACCGTCGACCCCTGGCGGGGCGACCGCCAGCGCTAGCACCGCCGCTGAGTCTTCTGCGTTTAAACCAATTTATAAATAATATAAAAACTAAAAATGTTAAAATAACTAAGCCTATCAATGAGTAACTGAGTGTCTCCTCGTCGGAGGCTGAATTTTTACTGTTGATAATGCCTACGCCGGCGTTGTTGGCGCTGCCACCGGCTGCGCCGAGACCGGCAACGCCGCCGCCTTGACGTAAATGCATCATGTGTGGATCGTTGTAATTGTTGTTTGCATCGTCTACGTACATCGCATTTTCGGTTTTCTTATTTCCTCGCCAGCCAGGCCCGGCTCCGCCCGGTCCTAGGTCCAAGTCCTCGGGCGTTAGGATGGCTGTGAGAGGAGAAAAAGAAAACGTACACAAAATCAATATTTGAACCGAGCTCAAGTGCATGCGATTTTAGTAGTGGTGAAGCAGAAGATGGTTAGACACAAATTAAACTGAAAATGAATGCGTCGAAAGAAAAAAACGTGAAGGAACGCAAAAACCCTCAACCACTACGTACCTCACCTTTTTGGCTTTCGAGCTTGCGCAAGAGGTTCGCGCTAATCTCACCATCTTCCTGATGATTCGCGCTGGCCCCTATTATCAGCTCGTTCTGCTGTTTTAAGTCGTGCTGCGCGGTTAGATTGAGAAATATGGGCTGTTCCCAATCCATACGCACACAGCCGATGATCTCTCGTTTCTTGAGAGGATTGTTCGGGTCCAAAACTTTGGAATACTGATGAAGATTACTGCCAGGCAGCCGGGACGGCAGTGCCTTGCCAGTATCTGGGATGGGAATTTGATTGATTCGGTTTAAATCACGGAGTAAATTCGATATGTGTGAATTCATTGTAAACTCTAACAACGCGTCGAGCAACCAATAGCAGGGCTTCTCCAAGTGCGTTGAGTCGAGGCAGTTTGAATCGCCAAAAATGGCGATTCTTCCTTCGGCGCGTTTGATTTTCGGCTCGATATGGCGATTGTGTGATGCCTTCACTTCGGCTGCATCGTCTCGGGGTAGCATTTGATGGTCGTTCTCATTACTTTCGTCCTCAGCCAGGCCTGTGTCTAGATTGTGAACGTTGTCCAGGTCGTTGGTAAGGTCGTCGAACTTTTCCAGTTTCTTGATGATCTCATTGTTGTCGAACTTGAGCATACGCTGCTCATTGGTCTTGTTTTCTTTGTTGCTATCGGTGTCCTCCAGGAGTATTCGCTTGTTCAGTATTGGATTTTTGTCCATTTGCTGCTCGTCAAACTCCAATTCGGGCTGGTCAATGGCGTTCTCCTCGTAGTTGGTATGCAGGAAGTCATCGTTTGGCGAGTAGAGCTTGTGCAGGTCATGATTGAGTTGAAGCAGGCCAAGGATTGGTACTGATTTGCGGATTTTTAAATTGGGATCTTGAGTTTTAAGAATCTGAAAATAGAAGGTAAAAATTGATGAGCTTTGGTTGAGACTGTAGCTTTTGGCTTCTGAGGGAGTTTGTCAATGCTTTCGGATGATTGTTTATTCAGTTCTGTGACGTGCGTTCTGTGAAGACCTTCTTCTTTAACAAATTTTTGATATTAAATGCTAAACTTGAATTAACTACTCGCCTCAAAACGAAGCAATCCAAATGCGAATACTGTGGGCAATTAAAAAAGTGCAGGCAAACCCCATGGCACCATTATTTTCCTGGAACCAATGGTTTTTTTTGTTTCATTTAATATTTTTTTGTACCCCTTTACACAAAACTACTGGTCTCAGTGGTAACTCAAAGCTAAGTCTCCCACCCTTGTTACCAGACTTTCGACTGATAAACATAAGTTCCTCCATCATTGTGTTAAGGTGGATTTCAACCACGAGCAAACCAACGACAGTGTCCTTCCCCGATCCAAACAGGAGTGCCGTGACGTATCCTCTCTGATTCATCCCATCGTTGACCACTATCTCTTTTGTTTAAGAATTTCTGTTGCTTGATTGAGGAAAGGCATACTACTCGTGAAATATGGCTCAGAAGCCATTTCTTACACGGCATTCACTAAGAGTATTGGCCTCACAGACGTTTGGAATATTCTTGTATCCTTTTTATGATATCAACGAATCAACGACTGGACTGTATGGGCATTACCCAGTGCCAATCAGAACAGAACTGAGCGCCTTGTGCATGTCCTAAGTATAGCGTTCCATTCTTCAGCATTGTCAGTTCAAGTAAGGTGTCTTGTTGGGTTTTTTTTTTATTTTATATCGAGTGGAACTCGACTTACATCCAAAACGAGTTGAACCGAGTAAAATGTATGTCAAACCGAGTTAGTTTATTTATCCGGTTTATATATCCGGAAAACTTTCCACCCTTGTTATGTGCATCAACACAACACTTAGTTGAAACGATCACATATTCGAGGTCGCCAAAAATTCTGCGAAATATTTAGGTTTCCTTAATCGATGAAAGAAATATTTCAAACCCTCTGATTGGGATTTAATCTATTTAATCGTATATTCGCCCTAAGCTTGAGTACAACGATCATATCTGGTTTGGTGCCCCTAAGTCCTCCCTGCACCTACTAGATAGAATCCAGAAGCGTGCGGTTACACTTATAGGAGACAACAAAATCGCCGGTTCATTAGACTCGCTCGAACATCGACGTACCGTGTCTTTTTTTTTGTGTCCGTGTTCGATACTGCATTCCTACTCTCTATGAACTCACCCGCTATACACGTCTAGGCAGGAATGTACATCAGTTTACCCTCAGTTTTTACCATCAGTTTTTCAGCCGCACTACGCGAAATATGGAATGCTCTTCCCAGCCCAATATTTCCCATATACCACAATGAGCAGGTATTTAAGACCAATGTGCACTGGTACCTCCTCTCCCTTTTCGGCCCGTGCTATGTTTTGATCCCGGACAATTAAGGGTACTAAGAACCCCTTGAACTCACGCAAATCATAAAAACAAAGATCATCAAATTTGAGAACCGTTTAACTCCTTGTAACCAGAACACACTTTACCATTTGGTTGATTAATACACAGAGATCGAGTTGTTCTACCTCATTCAATACCTAGTTGGTGTTCAGTATTGGTTGTGTTTCCTATGAAATACATGCGGACGAGGCCAGGCCAAGAAGGCGCTTCTTTCTTTCTTACTTTATGAAAGTACATATTTGTGAATGATGGGTGTTTGTTTTGTTTAAGCGTTGATGGTATCTCAAAACAATTGAATTAAGTGTATAGCATGACACAGAGAATATATGAACATTCTGTTAAAGTGAATGTATTGTGCTGATAGTGTGCCAAGCTAAACCGAGTGTGGTTTCTGTTACAAAAATAAATATCCAAAACACCAAGCTGACTCAATATAACACTCTGGTCATCCTTGTTCTGCTCTATGGCGCAGAGATATGGACGCTGTTGTAATCGGATGAAAAAGCTCTTGGTCGTTTTGGGAGAAAAGTTCTGCGTGCTTCTCTGTTTGCGTTGATGGCGTCTGAAGGAGAAGATTCAACCACGAACTCCAAAGGCTGTATAGCGGCATTCACCTAGTTAAGCGTCTCCGAATCCAACGCTTAAGGTGTCTAGGTGATATAGAGCGGTTGGACACCACAGCTCCGGCCCGGAGAGTCTTCAATACCGAGTCATTCGGACAACGCAACAACGCTCGCAGCGATCCCACCATACGGAGAGAGAAAAATACGTCTAGGAGCTTACTTCTTCCATAGTCTGAACGACCTGAGCCATCAACCCCATTTCGCTTGTTGTTTTATTTATTCGACTCGTGTCATTTTGGGAGTCATGTCATTTTACTGTAGGATGACCAGAGTAACTGACGTGAAACAGCTCAACTTTGAGTACATTAGGTTCTGGAATACATTCTACATATCTACAATGTCTAAGAGCAAATGGTCTCTGCTGGCTCATACTTGTATCTTAAATGGACTGACTGGCTAGTACACACTCATATGTACAATCATCCAACCAACCGGACAACTGCCTTAAGGACACCGTAATGGAAATGTTGAAAAGGTTTCTACACTGCTTGGGTGCCAGGTTGGTCGATTCGTTAACCTTCCAGTCAAGCCCTTGCCTTAGTTTTGTACGCCCCTCATCACCACCAAATGACTGTTTGTTCTAGATCCAGATATGACCACACCTTGCAGGTATGCATTTTATATACCTAGATGTTTTGATCGTGACTAAATATGCTGAGTACTTTGCACCAATCTGGGAGAGCAGCAGATATACATATTTTTAAAACACACACAAACTTTGTATGCAGTGCAAACATATAAGAATAGCTAGGCGCAATAATAATCACCAAAACCAGTGTCTCAATGTCACATAACTTAAAATCGACGCTTCTCAACTCCGCTGAGGGCATTACATCACCATTCCAGATCTAAATATCGGGGATCAATTCGTGGCATGCAAAGTGACACAAAACGTGATATCAGCCATTGAATTTCCAAATTGCACGAAGCTATCAGCAGTCGAGGCACCCCAACGACATGATTCTGTCTGAAGTCTAGTTGAGATAAGTTTACTTGCAACATCGCCCCCCACACGAACTGTGTAATCCGTCACGTCAGCATGCGCTGACTTGATGTCTTAATCCACAAGTGGTCACGTATGTATTTTGACTTAAATTTAGAGGGACACACTAACACTCAAAGTATGATAGTGAAACATATAAAAAGGCTTGATGTACATTTCCGTCAGAGATTGTCTTCTAAAAGCGGCACGATGTGATAAACAAATGTCACGATAACGAGTATTAAGTGCATGACTCTCCGAATGAACACACACGACTCTCCGAACGTTTCCGTCATTGTCGATAAAAAAAACTAAACAACACACTTTACCATTCTGGAGATATTGATAACGTTGAAGAGCTAGTTTCCCCGCTATTTTGCAGATGACCAACATAACATGTGCGTATTGTTTCCACAGTGACGTGACAACATGTGATTAGGAAAATAAGGTCTTGCTGATGATGATTGTTTCTTTTTCACGCGACGGTTTCTCTTGACACAGTTAGATAACGATTTGCCTTTAGGAACGTTCACATTATACTATCGGGTAGTACGGTATGTTGAAAGACAAGACACAATGCCTTGCGTTCACATTGTTCCAAGCGGTTGACGGACTTCAGACATGAGAGTAGTTTCGTGGCATCAACATCGGAGCGCATGTTCTTCTTTAAATGATGGTGATGTCCTAAATAAACGAACGAACCAAAACAATACTGAGACCATATCATTTGCACTCATCCGCTGATGCTCACTTGTTGAAATCTAAAACGTGAATGAAAATGTGTACTGCGGTCGTGCCACAAGTATTCACATTGTTCTAGCTGCTGTACGACCGATGGAAAAGGTTAAAATTCCATAAGACCGTCGTACGGAGCGTTCACATTTGTATGACCTAGTACAAATTGGTCTAATGGCTGGGTGCTGTGGGATTGGGTAGGCACTGACT
The DNA here is from genome assembly GCA_916610145.1 of Eristalis arbustorum. NCBI lineage: Eukaryota > Metazoa > Arthropoda > Insecta > Diptera > Syrphidae > Eristalis > Eristalis arbustorum. Next base: position 62,991,991 of record OU744318.1, on the reverse strand, counting down.
GGTGTCAACCTGGAGATGCCCAGTGTTGCAACTTTTCCTACACACCAATTGCGCTTATTTTACCTCCAATTGGTAGCCATCGGGTACTGGTTGTAGTTCACCCGAGCTCAACCTGCCAAACTTATAAGTGCGACCTCTTGTCCTAGGGGCTAAAAAAAGGAACTGGCCCTCCAGGTTGGGGGTTGTGCCGTCGGGGTAACTGCCGGGCCACACAAAAAACTATAGTTACGAAGCAACAACAAGCCTCGGAAACGGATGATTTTACTGATGATGAACCCTGTAAACGATATACGGACAACGACCTTCGGATCTGTACATGGAATGTAAGGTCCCTTTATAGGCCACGTGCAGCCGAACAATTAGCGGAAGCCCCAGACTGCTGCAAATCAGATTTAGCCGCCATTCAAGAAGTGCGATGGGATGGACTGGGCAAAAAAAGGATGAAAAACTGTGATATATATTACGGTGATTGCTACAAACAACAAAAACAGCGCCTGGATGTGGATTTGTCGTTAGAGGCAGACTTAGGCAAGAAGTCTTATCGTTCAGGTCCGTGAACGAGCGCCTCACGACAATTCGCATCCAGACTAAATTTGCCAACATAAGCCATATATGCGCACATGCCCCCACAGAGGAGAAAGATGACGGCACCAAAGACAGGTTCTATGAGCTCCTGGACAAAACGTATGAGCAATGCCCTAGCTACGATATTTAAATTGTTCTTGGCGATTTTAACGCAAAGCTAGGAAGAGAGAACATCTTTGGTAGTACGATCGGGAAGCATAGCCTACACGACACCACATCCGATAACGGATTTAGGCTGATCGACTTTGCTGTGCGTAGGTAGGTTGTTGAGGCCCAGGTCCACCCCGGACTGTAGCGCCACCTTAAGTAAGTAAGTACAAATTGGCCTGGATAGCTATCACAACAAAGGTTGTGTGGTGAATTAATGTATGCAGCGATCCCCCTCTGCCCAAGGGGCAAATAATGGGGCCTACCAGTTGTAGGTTGTGCCTGTTAACCTCACGTTAACTCCCTCACCACGTAAAAAAATCGTTGGTTAAGAACCGAACACATGCCTCGGATTGGACAGCTACACAGTTGGGTCAGCAAACGATTAAAGGACAATGATTTTCGGTTCTGCCCGTAGAATGTGAGATCTCTGAACAGACCACGCAGCCGACGAACTTGCGGAGGAGTGATACAAAGCAGACATTACCGCCATCTAGGAAATGCGATGGGATGGGCAATGCTAAAGAAAGATGAGACACATCTACTATAATGTAATGTGGTATGCAGTTAAAGCATCCTAAGATGGATGTATATATAATTGTCTTTTGTCAGACCAACCAATACATTAGCATGGTCCAAAAATACCAACTCGATCAGTGCAAGAGAGACACTCAACAAAGTTTAAATGTTGGCATGTCTTTGTACTGCAGGTGCCATTAGAACTTTCCCAACTGCCTAGTTGACTGCCTATCAGTAGGCTTGAAATAGCTAATCGAAGATGGGCCAGTCTAGCATAAAGAAAAACATGGCCTGAGTACAACCATTCCAAAACAACTAATCGCTTTAAGCTAATTCGACATGACATCACTAGATTAGTGGGGGTCTGTACGGACCAATTGGAGAACATGCCAACAAGCAGGACAATCTTAAAGAAGGAACAGGAAGCCACGTGCTCTCCATTATATTAAGGCAATTTTTTTTTACACTAGTTCGCCATTCCAAAGGATGAAGTGATTAGGATGAAGTGATTAGGAAATTTGCAAGACAAGTTTGCAATTTAGCTCAGCACCAAAACAAAGATCGGAGCATTAAATCCATAAGCCACAGACTGAGCGGTGACGGATTAAGAACTGATGAAGGAACAGAAGCCATAGACCGATGCGTTGTCAAATCAATCTTGACAGGTAGTATACCAACTGCGACATAGCAATAAGGTTTGATAGTCGTTCCGCATTCCTGACACTAGACACACCTGTACATCATCAAATCTAAGCTTGTTTGGGAATGCCTACAGAATTTCAAGTTTGAGAGCTGAGTAGGAGTAACAGAACAAACCTCTGCTTGATACCTGACCATAGAGGGACATAAGTCTATGAAATGGCCAACTCCCGAAGGGACCGCACATAAAACTGGAACAATGCTCATGGCATGAAGCAACATAACTGAAAAAGGTTTGAGGAATGTATAGAGATGAGCGAGAATAATCTCCGCATCTCAACAGGCTACCTAAGAAGTCACTGCAGACTCTGGAGGTACCTAAGGACAGTAGGTGTATGCGAAGAAGGCCTCTGTAGATTATGTGCGGAACTCAATGAAATGCATGAGGATTGTGAGGCACTAGCCCACAAAAGGCAACAGTGGCGTGGCATCTATATAACACGATTCCTACCGGGTTACCTTTTCAAATTGTACTTTTCAACTATGTATCAATATAACAATATATAAATTCGTGTGTGTCCTACACCTGCACACACAAGCGACAATTTCTGCGAGAACACAAGAACTTGTCAGTCGTCAATCGTCAACCGCTCACATACCGTTCTACTGCTCCATGTAAAGGCATACACTACACAGATCATGTTGCATGTATCTTCTGCAGAATAATCCATGAGACTTCGTTGTCTGACTTCGTCCAGAACAGAATGATCTCGACTTCTTTTAGTTTCGGATGGTCATTCAGTGAAGTTCTTTTGAAGGTTTCTTTCGAAGCTACTTTTATTACACTTTAAGGTCTGCACATTTTCCCTTTAAAGACTTGAAGTATAAAAATTGGCTTGAACTGCTTTTTTATTACTTGTGATTGTCAATACACAATATCATTTGAGAAATCGGTTTCAGGCTGATGTTTTTTCCAAGCTGCCTTTTACAATTTTCCAGTCCACGCCTCTGATGGGTAAGCACCGGATTTCAGAGGAAGAATTGAAATCTCTCAAAATCCAACAAATTCCTCTCTCATCCTCAGATTCCTTAAGAAAGCCGGCTTAGAGGGAATTCTTTAGAATAAATCTCTCCCATCTAGTTTCAACAAGAGTCCACAAGTCCCACTCAATACGACTCTGATAAGAATGAGGGGATGTGAGGGGAACTCTAGGAGAGCAACGTATGAAAAGGGGACGCAATAGATCTAACGGTTAGGGTGCAGCATGCCCTTAAAAAGAATGATAATAATGTGTTGCTGTGAATCAATGCAAAATCGTAGGACCTCAACTGTTTGCACACATACATCTCTAGTCTTAAACGTAACAATCATTTCAAAACAACGCTCCTAAAAATAACCTTCAAATTTCTACCACTCACATTTCTGTTCAACAACAGGTCCTCGTACTCTGGACAATCAACCAGAACAACCTTAAACTTCCATCAAAATCCACCCAACTCACCTCCAATCCCTGATCATGAAGATCCGCCTCAATCAGTATGCTCCCATTGGTTCTGGGAAACCGAACAATTGTCGAACCACTCGCATAGTACATGCTGTGATCACCGATCGTGTAGTATCCCTCAGCCACAAAGTCGCCCAGGGCAATGCCGAATTCCCTCAACAGTTCATTCAATGCGGGCACATTCGCTCCGCCCGTATCGGGAATCCACCACTGACGGGTATTCTCGTCAAAGAACTTGATTTTCTTCATCACCGTTGTGTTGTACCAGTCCGCGAACACAATCACACTCAACTCATGCGTGTAGATGTCATTCTTCAGCTTGGCGATCTCCTCATCGAAGAACTCCTCTTCCGGATCGACAATCAACAGAGTACCATAGTCGGAGGCATTGAAGCATGTGTAGGGTGCTCCCAGTACCTCGATGTAGTAGCCCGCATTGCGGAGATGAGTGTACATGTCTTTGAAGTTCGTGTGAATGTGATCCGCCCGCCAGTCGAGCGGGTCGGATTTAATCTTGAGGTTATCCCGCGGCAGGTAGCCTGGGGGATAGCGCAGGCTGTGGTATTGGTCCCACAAGATGCGCTTGTGCCGCGGTGGTTTTGGAATGATTTTCACGCGAATCGGAAAGCTGACGGTGCTGTTGCGCGCTTCCGACTCCTCCGGGCCGGCTAGACTTTGTACTGTCAGTGTAATGTGCCCCTGGGCGAGGCCTTCGAATGCAGAACCCTGCTCATTAACCACTGGAATGATGACAAAAATCAGTATTTAATTTCCTCACAAGGACTGGGGGGAGGGAAGGACTCACCGATATGCACAGCCATCCAGCCGGACCACGGCCACAGTACCTCGGACACCGAAATGGATACGTTGAGAAGATTCCCGTTCTGCTTGGTGTAGGGATGCCATGTTGGCCGGTTGATCACTCTCCCAGTCACGCCCATCCCGTTGAGGATCGTCACGTTTGCGATCACCGGTGAGCTTGTGTAGAACAGCGATTGTGTGCTGTACGGCCACATGTAGTCCTCAGTGAAGTCCAGGTACGGGGGGCTGAGTGTCACCTTCGGCGTGTACATGGACAGGATTTTCATGCTCTTCAGGATGTTCAGCTTGCCGTGGCCTTGCTCGAACATGTTATTGTCCGTGAGCCGGGTGGCGCCTTCAAGCAGCGCCTGCTTCATGGATGACGGGTTGATGACGTCCATTTTGTGAAGAACTCCGCTGGCAATCAGGGTCACAGCTCCTGCCACAACTGGTGACGCAACAGATGTCCCCGAGAGCGACCGACAACCGCCGCGGACGTTGCTTCCCTTCACCTGGCTGCCGTATGTGACGATGTCTGGCTTGAGTCGTCCGTATCCATGCGGCAGTTCCCAAGTGGTCATACCGCGCGAGCTGAATTTCGCGATGTTCTCCTCGAAGTTCATGCCGCCGACGCCTATCACATCGCTCTGGTCGCCTGGGTTGTTGAGCGTTCCGTAGAGCGGCCCATCGTTGCCGATGGCTGAAATCATGATCACCTTGTTCGCGGTCAGCTCCAGGACCTTATCGACGAACGGATGGTCCAGAAAGTCCGGTCCCCCGATGCTCAGGTTGAGGACGTTGATTTTCTTCAAAATGGCATAGTTAAACGCGTCCAAGAACCACGACGTGTAGGATACCTGCAAGGAATCACAGAGAATCAGTGAATGTTCGCCCTAAAGAAGGAAGTGGTTTGCCTAACTCACCTGGTTGTTAGTGAACACCCGGTAAATGTGCAACTCAGCGTCGGGGGCAAAGCCTAGGCATTCCTTCGCCGAGGCAATCACCCCCGCAACGAACGTTCCGTGACTAACGCCATCGTCCAGCGATTTCTCATTCGTCCAGTTGGTGCGTTCCTTGATTCGCTTGAAGTGCGGATGATTCTTCGATAGGCCCGTATCGAAGACAGCCACTTTCACGCCCTTCCCAGTGATACCCATACCCCAGAGGATGTCTGCCCGCAGCATCGATGTGATTTGTCGAGGTATCGCTCGCAGCAAGCGCCGGTTGGCGTGCCGCTGCTGATTGATTGCATCTTTGGTTTGATTTAGCGTTTGATTTTGCTGAGCCACAGTCTCCGCTGGAATGTCTACGACTTGCTGCAGCCGGCGCTTAATGTCTCCCGCTGGGAGACTCTCAATTAGCTCCTCCAACAGACTGAGATCCTCATCGTCGTCCGTGTCCGAGTTGAACGTTTTGTCGGCCTTCTCGCTTTCAGCTTGACTTTCGGTCTCCGATATTTTTGTGTACTTGAGGGTTCGATGTACCATTCGTTGTGGGGTGACACTCTTGACAGCGGGGTGCGCCTTCAGTGCCTCCAGTCCGGACAGACTGGAGTCCTCCTCCAGCAGGATCACATCGAAATCACTGGGATAGTCGCTGGCCGGATTGAGGCGGGGGATTATTTTCCAATTGTAGAGCTACAAGAAAAGAGAACACATTTCGGTTACTGCGTCGACATGGAATGGGAGAGATTGATATCTTGTCGATTCGGCAACTTAACAACTCAATTAAGGTGCTATCAAGATTTTTCTTCCAATCAGCCCTGGGCGCAGATGCGGAACGTAACTTCTAATCGAAAGCACTTATCGCCTTCTACCTGCTGTACATTGTTCTTTGAGCGTCCACGGGGTGGAGGAACAGAAGAACCAATTTGTGTGTTCAGTCGGTGGGAGAGAGGATTCTGCCGAAGCAGTTGATACAATATTTACTTTTTCTTGTTGCTAACAAGTTTGTTCAACTGACACCCACGGGGCTCACCTTTATTTGGCTATATTCTTGCGAGTGCCATTTGTGTTGCGCAGACTTAGAATTATGTCGCGTTCGAAACTTGAGACAATTGCTTCTGTGAAAATGGAAATAGCAACGTCTTTGTTTATTGGAACGCGAGATGGTTGAAGCATGAGTTGAATGTGGCGTGTTCATACGTCTTTAGCAAAGGGGGAATCAACATCCGTAGGTATTTACATACATTCAGTCGCTAAATATGTCGCCTTCGGAATTTAGTTCATCAACATTTGCTTAAGATCTGGTGGCAGTACAAGGTGACATGGGCTGTCGACACCTTGGAAACATTCAAAACCCTAATCTAATATTAGGTCAGTGTGATATTAGATTACTGAAGCCGTTCATTGACAATCAGATAGGTCCGTCTCAGTGCGGCTTCAGGCCGGGAAAGTCCGCAATAGACGAGATCTTAACACAACGGCCGATCCTGGAAAATACCCAAGGATTGTAAATCGACACCCACCATCTGTTCGTCGATTTCAAGGCCACAGATGACAACGTGCATAGAGACAAGCCATACAGCGCCATGTCTAGTTTTGAGATTCCTGTCAAACTCATCAGTTTGTGCAGGATGACGATGGAGAACTCTCGCTATTCCTTCAAACTCGGTAACGAACTCACCGAGACCTTCAATGTCAAAAAAGGTTTTAGACAGGGCGATGCGTTGTCATGTGAATTCTTTTTTCAACAGCGTCCTGGAAAAGATCGTGTAAAAATTCACACACCAACATTAGAGGCACGATCTTCCAGGAGTCCGTGCAATTGTTAGCATACACCGATGACATTGAGGTACATTGCAGAACTCAGCGAGCCGTCAAAGAAGCGTTTGCTAACATTGAGACGGAATCGGCCAAAATGGGTCTGGCGGTGAATGAGAGTAAAACGAAGTTCTCAAAAAAGGACATACAACATACATTGAAGTCTTGGACAGGGCGTCACAATGGGCAGTTATAACTACGAGGTAGTCAAGGACTTCGCCTACCTCGGCTCCGAAGTAAATTGTACAAATAACATCAATGCCGAGATGAAGCGTAGGATTACCCTTGCCAACCGCTGTTTCTTTGGGCAATTGTTGTTGTTGACGTTGACGCTATATAAGACACTGATCATCTCAGTCCTGCTATCCCTCACGGAAGCATGGACAATCTCAAAAGCGGATGAAGAAGTCCTTGGCCTCTTTGAGAGAAAAGCTCTGCGTCCGATCTTTGGTTCTGTTTGGGTTGACGGGTTCTGGAGGAGAAGATTCAACCACGAACTGTACGGGCTGTACGGCGACATGAGCCTAGCCAGGCGTCTACTAATCCATCGCCTACGGGGGCTGGGCCATGTAGATCGTATGGACACGGCAGCTCCGGCCCAAAGAATCTTCGAATCCAAACCTGTGGGGCAACGCAACAGAGGACGCACCCAAGTGGGGAATGACCTCAACCAAATTGGTGAGCGAAACTGAAAAGAGCTAGCCAGAGATCGCGCTAGTGGGAGAGGCTTGTTGGTTGAGGCCCAGCTCCACCCCGGACTGTATCACCATACAAAGAAGAAGAACTCTTATTCCGTACACAATTTGTATGTACACCAAAAAGCAGACGCAATATTTTACTCCTCTGCTTCGCATATCACCACGTTGCAACGTGTTGTGTGTAAATTGTTGTTGTCACTCCTGACCAATCGAACATGAAATGTCTTCTTTTTAATTCTACTTCAAATGTATTTACACAGTCCACGAATTGTGTATTGAGAAAGAATGTAAATGAGAGACATTTTGAAAAACTATATTTTAAACACATTGCACGTATCGCTGGAAGAAACAGAGCCCGGCAAAGTCGGGAACTCAAAATTGTCATCCGGTGGAGTCGTCCACAATGGAGTACCTCAAGCTTCTATTCTAGGTCCGTTATTATTCTCAATATTTATTAATGATCTTCTTAGTGTTTTCTTATTGCAATTTTCACAAATGTATGTATGGGTTGATGATGTACATATATTTTTTATAATTTGCGAGTGCTCAAGGCGTTATTAATACCCTCAATCCTCCGGGATCAAGAGGGAGACATCTTCTTACATCGATAAAGGAAACCTAAAAATGTTTGGTGGTGGCCCGCGGCGTTGTGGGTATGTGCGTCGACCCCAACCTCAACGTCGTAGGTTCGATTCCTGCTCTGTGCAATTTTCACTACCCCACCTCTTTCGAGTCACTGACAATCCTTAAAGAGTATTTCCTCTCTAGAGAAAGCTTCTCAAACAAAGCCGTTCGGATTCGGCATAAAAAACTGTGAAAAAACTTCCACTCGTGAGAGAACAATAGCGCGCACAACACGACATAGCGCCACCCATGCACACAAAAATTTCGCAGCATTTTTGGAGACCTCGAATATGTGATCGTTCCAACTAAGTGTTGTGTTGATGCACATACCAAGGAAGGACAATTTTCCGGGTTCGTCGATACAAGGGCCATTCGTTTCCAAGAGAGACTGACTGATTATCAGGGGTTCGCTTTAGAGACAGAAGACAGCACTGAGTTTTGGAAGCATTCAATTATCCTGTCACGATCGGAGTTTAATTTGCTTGACATACGCTGCCGTTCCAGTACTACGTCCGAAGGAAAGGGTCGTGAATTTTGGAACGAATATGAAAAGATGAGGGTGCTGTCATTAGCGAAGGAGTGGATTGCATTAGAAATTGCAGTCAGGAGATCATTTATAAAAATGAGAAAGCGTGTCGGAGAAAGAACAGAGCCTTGGGGGACACCAGAATTTATTTTGTGAATATCAGACTTGAACCCATCCAAATTAACTTGGATTGAACGGTTCGAGAGGTACATAGAAGCAGACACTCATCAACACCATAGGCATGCATTTTCGACAAAAGAGCTTGATGCCAAACTCTGTCAAATGTTTAAGAAATATCAAGCGCAACTACCTTGCTTTCGCCTGTAGATTGGTTCCACTTTTCGGTGAGATAAGCTATCAAATCACCAGTGACCTGTTGCTGCGGAACCCATACCGTCGGTCATATTTCATGATATTTCATGAGCTGAGCGTTCATGAGCTAGCGTTTCCATCACCTTAGAATGAAGGGACGTAAGTGCTATGGGTCGGTACGAGGTGGGTGACGAAGATTCGCCCTTTTTAGGGACGGGTTGGACAAATGTCGTTTTCCATCTACTCGGGAAGAGACCTGAAGTGTGGGATAGATGAAAAAGCTTACGCAGTGGTTTTGCAGCCAAGAACGCCTCTTCTGAAGTAATGTTCAAATCTAATTAAGTTCTCCTCTTGGTATGGTTGCTAAATTAACTGATATTTTTTTTTTATATAATTTGCGCGTGCTCAAGGGGTTACCCTTAATTGTCCGGGGTCAAGTCACAGCACGGGCCGAAGGCATAGAGGGAGAGACAGAAGAGGTACCTGTGCACATTGGTCTTAAACATCTGCGGATTGTATGATATGATGTTTTTCACGAAGAAGAGCTTCGGTGTTGCTTGGTACGGATATGAAGCTACTTCAGAAAGAAATTCTTTCCACATATAAAGTGTTTTCAATCGAATCGCTGACAAGACAACAACACAATATCGAACCAAGTACCATTTAACTCAGATTATCTGATAGAACCTTACATGCGACCACAATCTACCTTTAAGACAGTGCCGAGACACAATTGACGTTGTCGTCCATTTATTTGTCGTGTGACCCGGAACAATTACCCCGAGACTTTGGAACACTGTGGAACAACAACCATAGCGTCACACACTGAAGCGCTCACACTATTGACCTTCATCCAATCGTTCGATTTGAACTTTCCAAGTGTTCCCGCGATTTATTCAGTCATGCAGTCAATCAGCAACAAACCAAGTTCCCCTCGCTATCTCGGCTACAAGCGGCTCCTATTCACCTTAACCTTACACTCATGGTTATAGCTTTTTGTCGGCAATTCCTCAAAACACAAGCAAAATGCATTAAGTACAGTCCTCAGCCGACAGTAAATACAACAAAAACAAAAATCGTGGAAACAAACACTTCAGCCAAACAAATAACGGAATTCCTGAAAATGCAATAACATTTCTGAAGAACCACCGATAACTCTTGCACATGGTCGGCTCCGATGGCTGCACACGTATGTATGCATGCACATACTGCCATCATTTCAGCTATCACATGATACCACTTGGAAGCGGCAGCAAAATTCGAGCTCAAACGACACGCTGACGACTGTTTGATTGACTGACTGTCTTTTGAAATTCAACACACAGAAGGAAACAACTGCGATCAGGCCAATGCACCAAGGTAGGCAATTACCTCTTTACAGGTGCAGCAGTAATTAAATACAGGAATAATTGCTCGTCACACACTTTACCATGTCTGGGGAGTGTATTTGCTTGTCGCCAAACGCAGTAAAACTGTTGCAATTAGCCGGGAGTGAGGTTATGCAATGTGGTTAGTTGGGTGTTCTTTGTCAATTCAGTGTATTGGCAAATCGCTTAGTCTTAGGTTGCGATGGGAATTGCTTACGGCATGTGGGTGTGGTCTTGTGGGAAATGGGATCATCGTTGACTTTATACGAGAGCCGGCCTAAAGAGCAATCACCCCTTAAATGTCCACAGGCCCACTGGTGGATATTCCAAGCTGCGTGGGAATAGTGATAAGCAGTATGCACCCGTTGCCACTTGAATTCGACTACATTCGAAAGCTTGACATGCATGCACGATGTGCCTTTTCTTGTAAATTTGAGGGCTTGCCATCAGAGCTCTTCGAGTCGGGAGACAATGTTCTGGTGGGATGCATGCGCCAGATCATTGCCGAATTTAAGAAGAATAAAATATGAATGCACTGCCTTCTACAAGTCAGTCCAACTGTTTGGATACGCTGATGAGCCGTAGTGGAAGCTTTCACAGTGATTGAAGAACATGCGAAACTAGGTGGTTTTGGTCAATGAGGATTACATGCTGTCGAGCAAGAAACGATCCACCTTACACCACCTGGGCAAAAAATCACAATCAACCGCTACAGTCTTGAAGTAGTGTCTGCCTCGGATTTAAGGCCCAAACCCATGGAATCCGGTGCGTGCGTTGCGTCTTGTCAAAAAATTGACAACTCATAAGATCTAATAAGAGGGAGCGAGACAACGAGTGAGGGCTGTATGTGGAATGCATCGGAATGGATGAAGTTGGCGAACTTTTAACTTTTGTTCCGTATGACAGTTCATTCTTCCATGTGTGTCTCATTTACGTATGGATGTGTATCATTATACTATCATGTGTCGTGTGGGATTGTGTGTATGGATAAATATTTCGGACGCAAAGTACGTATTTCATTGGGCACCTCTTTGCAATCCGGAAATAAGTTTTTTGTGGATTTCGACTGCAACGCTTTCTTTGTGGAAATCTGACGTAGAATCGCCTTTGCCAACCGATGTCTGTCAAAACAACTGTCAACTTCCTGGTTCGAGAAGGAGAACAAGACCGAATATCCGGTGTAGACAGACTTACATAGCAGACGTAAGACAGCTTGGTCTTGATGACTGGAAGCAGCGTGACCAGGACCATCGGAAGGAAGCGCTATCTCAAGCCCGAACCCTCTATGGGTTGTCTTGTAAGTAATGAATGATCGAATTGACGGACACACACGCTACTTGTTTGATTCCGCCAGCCATTGAAAAAGTGGGTCGTCCTGCGGCATAGATGTTTGCACCACAATGGCTGAAAATAGCCCATATTTTGAACGAATTTATCATGGAAGTGGTAATTTGTCTTACAAAATCCGGTATACTGTTCGAAAATGTGGCGGCCCATCGACTTTGGAATCGAAAAATGTTGCTCCTTTGCCACCGAAGGATGTACGGCTAGACACTGTACGCCAGTCACCGGAGCACGACATAACTCGACATCGATGCAAAAAGCTGGTTGGGACTCAAGATGAATGAGAATGCAGAAACCAAAAAGTGAAATTGCCCAAAAAAAGAAGCAGATTCACAAAAAGTGAAGCAGATATAAGACTATTTAAAATCGTCTGGTTTAGTAACTTAGGTGTTTTTATTCAGGGCATAGGCGGACGGTCTGATACATAAAGGTGTATGGCGCCTTGGCTATAGAGGAGATGGTACAGAATGTGGCAGATTCTTACGAGGATAGGTTAGGTTTCAGTGGCTGACAGTCGCACTTAGGCCAGGTTAAGCCCATTGTGCTACCACGTGCATCAATGCCTATTCCCCAAACCATTTTGTGCTTTCGATTAAGTGGAGAAGATGACCGACTTTTATGTTGCATAGTTCGGCCAGGTTATTGAAGCAAAAGCCGATAGGCTTGCATAAGAAGTGTATAATGGTTTCCTCCTCATCCAAGATAGAGCGTCCTTGATCGTTATGGTTCCGGCTTGAAAGACGAAACAATGGTTAGGTAATCGGATAGACTTCTGGATATTCAGAAACTTGGAATAGACGCAACTACCAACGCATGCGTCCAACTTCGATCCATCTGTGAAAATTCACAGTGGACCATCTATAGCCTGATGTTCAGCTTCAGATTCCCAGTGAGACCTCTTCTCGAAGAGAGGTTCATTTATCTTGAGGTCAGTGTCTATCGGTAGAGTTATACCTACTGAAGATAGTAGAGTGTTCCGATAGATATTCTTTTGAAAGGCGCCGCGATCTCAACCTGATCGCCGTATTTCTGCTTGCTGTTCACGCACTAGGGCTATCGGTGGAAGGTTGAGAAGTATGTTCGAAGTCTGGTTCGCAGTGCCCCACTCCTGTACACTCTTTCGAGCGGTTTGAGAGTGATGTTTTTAATGTATATAATGCACATTTAATAGAATTAAGTTAAACTTCTTCTTCTTCTTGTGGCGCTACAGTCCGGGGTGAACCTGGGCCTCGGTCAACAATCCTCTCCAGCTGGCACGATCTTTAGCCAACTGCCTCCAATTTCGCACTCCAAGTTGGTTGAATTAAACTAATAGCAGTAGAATAAAGATGCTACGTAGCAAATGCGTGAAAAGTCAATAATGGAGTAGATCTACTACATATGAAGTAAATTCTCATCTCTGCTCACAAGTGAAAAGAACTGGAATTTCACACAACCTGAGATGCCCCGCCGCTGAGTTTATGATCAAAATTTCAATTTTAAAATCATTTTTCGATAAACAAAATGGCTGCAGTACAAACACATCTTTTGAATTTTTTCGGCGGTAAGACTTGCGTCCACCGCTTGTGCACGCACTAGCTGAAGTTATATGAAGAGGCACTGAACTTCACTTAGACTTCAAAACCCACAACCTTGCAAGCACCCAGGCATTTCCCTTAAGATTTCCAACCTCCCAGGGTTCTTGAGTTCTCGATTCTTTGCGTCATCACCATGAGCCACACAATTCGTACAGACGTTGAACTCAATCCCATGGCAGTGCAGAGTCAATGATAGTCTCCCCACGTCTCAGCTTTATCGAACTACACTTTCTCCTTCGGTTCTTAGTGGCCATAGACACTTGGCGTGTTGTTCTCTTCAATGTTTCTCTGTCTCTAGGCGAAATGAGGACGTCTTCATCTGCGTGTCGCGCTGAGTTTGAAGAACACTTGTTGAAGTTAAGGTTTTTTTTTTCGTTTTTTGTAAGGTCTGCAATTACCATGTGACAGAACTGAAATGATTGTCAAGTGCACTTAGTTCTAGAGGCTCTTCAGAATATTTGGAAGACTTCTGGCTTAGAAATTGAAATGTCGCCCATTATACCACACCATTATAGACGTCGATATTGACAACCATCACTGAGAAGTAGATTCTAGTAGAACGTAATGATCTGCGACCGCGTGGATGGTTAAAAGCAGAAGTAAAAGTTAATTATTCACATTTCAGTGTACACGCAACCCAGTGAACATGGTTTGGCCCGTGGCCAGTGGCGTTGTGATTATGTGGGCCGACCGCAACGCACTTCGATCTATGTGATCTACGGTTCGATCCCTGGTACGACAAAATACAATGCTCAAAGAATTTTCCTGTCTGCAAAAACCTTCTTAAACTGGGCCGTAAAACTGTGGGTCCTTTCCAATCGTGAGAGAACAATAGCACGCACAACACGAGTGGTGACTAAAAAGCTGGGGCCTGGCCTTGTGTAGCGCTACCCATATATTGTATATATCAGCTGGCCCGCATCGAAGTGCTGGTGGATGACAATATGAAACCGAAAACCACCATTTGTAGCCGTTGCAATAGCAATCACTTACCAGGTCAACCAAAGTGATTCTTATAGAGACAGTGACATAAAGTCAGCTTTTATTGAGATGGCACTTTTCATTTGAAATTTGACAAGAACTTGCTCAGTATATTCAAAATTGAGTTCTACGCATTCCTAAAACATGCTTTGCAAGTCCAAGTTCTTTCAGTTGAAATACATCACGGCGTTAAGCTTTAATGTTTGAAGCTCATTTCGTTGTCCGAAAATGGAAGCAGGTCGTCTTCACCAGCCAGTAATAAATAGTGTTTAATCCCGGCTGGATCAACTACAAAGGGGACCTCTTTGACTGTGCCAACTATCGAGGGATCAGTCTCCTTAACATCGCGTATAAGATCTTTTCTGCCGTTGTGTGTACTCGCCTGAAGCCGTTCTGATAGGTCCGTGCGTGGCTTCAGGCCGGGAAAGTCCACAATAGACCAGATTTTCACACTTTGGCAGATCCTGGATAAGAGAGAGAGAGAGAGAGAGAGAGACAGACGGAGAGAGAGAGAGAGAGAGAGAGAGAGAGAGAGAGAGAGAGAGAGACAGAGAGAGAGAGAGAGAGAGACAGACAGAGAGAGAGAGAGAGACAGACAGAGAGAGAGAGAGAGACAGACAGAGAGAGAGAGAGAGACAGACAGAGAGAGAGAGAGAGACAGACAGAGAGAGAGAGAGAGACAGACAGAGAGAGAGACATACAGAGAGAGAGACAGACAGAGAGAGAGAGAGAGAGAGACAGACAGAGAGAGAGACAGACAGAGAGAATAGCTCTCCGTGCGGTCTTTGGTGCTGTTTGTGTTAACGGGTTCTGTAGGAGAAGATTAAACCACGAACTGTCCGGGCTGTACAGCGACATGCGTTTAGCCATCTACTGATCCAAGGGCTACGGTGGCTGGGCCATGTAGAGCGTATGGGTAACTCAGTTCCGACCCGAAGAATCTTCGAATCTGAACCTGTGGGGCAGCGCAACAGAGGACGCACGCGTTTAAGGTGGCGCACCAAGTGGGGAAGGACCTCAAATAAGTGCGAAATTGGAGGCAGCTGGCCAGAGACTTGCTGGTTGAGGCCCAGCTCCATCCCGGACTGTAGGGCCATACAAAGAAGAACAATCACGGCTGAATGGCGCAAGTTGGTTTGGGGGGCCCCGGTTCGAATTCCAATAAAAGCAACGTTAAAATGCTTTTATTTTGTTTTAAAACCTGGACCAACCACCATTTGCCGTTGGGATCAAATTAACGGCACTGAGTATCGCAATGGACCAACAATGATCTAAGTGTGCTTTCAATTACGCTGGCAGTCCAATTACCTAACCTAACACAAGAGATCTTTGAAGACTGAATGATTTTAGCACATTGTCTAGCTTTGGATTCGAGAAGCGACTACTGGAATATTTCAGACCATTAATGGATTTATTTAAACGACAAACAATTAGAAGTAGGTTGGTAATAAATGGCGGGGTTCACACAGTCCAAAGAAAACCCGTTGTACTGTCGCTTGGGTTAACACAATCAGGTTGCGGTGCGGCGCAGCTACTATGACAGCTAGGCAGATTTGTCAGTGAAGTTCAGTATTGATTGAACTTGCCGCTATGGCAACAATCGTCTCTTGGTCAAATGGATGAACCAAATGGATACCAGTTTTATAGAAAGTGTTTTGAATCCGGTCTAAAAATGTGTTGTCTTTGATTTATAGAAGATACTGCCGCCCATCGCACTAACTTCTCCAGTGCCAGATTCGAGAATTCACACGACAACTTATTTCACATCCTTGGCAAAATCCGCGACGTGTTTTAAAGGAATCATGGGTCCTTGAGTCAAGGATCTTGACGGTTCAACTGCATCGGGTACTTTGTAGCATCGTGCGACACAAACACCCGACCTTGGGAGTTGCCTGACCCTTAATAAAATGGCGAATGATTAAATTCCAGTCGCTTCTATCGATCACACGTAATTTCCCACCTATTCTCTTTCATCTGAAGTCATTCTTTTTAACTAAGGAACTCCCACTAAACCTCGCTTATAATCGCGCAATTCTTACCTCAATTCCCCCACCCACGCGTCCTTGTGCAAGCCGTTGTCTTTGCCTTAGTTCACAAGAGAAATTGCCTGAAAGTGGAAACAGTTTGATGGCCAAGGTCTTCGGCTGTTACTCAACTGCACCGTCAACAGCACCAGTCTTAGAGACTTCATTGATATGCGCGTGGAAACTCCACGAAACGATGGACGAAGCACTTCGAACTTGTTAGCAGATGATTACGAGCATCTAAACCAGTTTGATTGCCGTCTGTCTGGTTATGCAATCAGCGATGCAACGACAGCCAAGAATAGGAAAATACACAGAAAAAGACATTATCTGTTCAAAATTTGAAAACCGTCAAGTCGGAGTTTCTTGACTGTGGTCTGCTGTCTTACACTGACGGACGCCCCCTCAATCACCATCGGTGGCCTTGTATCGATTCGACGATGCGTTCGTTCTTTGTTGTCGCCGAATGGCCTAGTAGACCGACCATTGAATCCGGAACTTATCTCACGTTCAACTGCTTAGATCTGGTGTCTGGGGGAACGCAACGCATTCGCGGCATACGTCGGAAATGAAATTTCTCACGTCTTCAGCTGTCTTATTGTTTTGATGGGAATTCAAGACTGGAGGACAATGAATGGTGAATGGTTTTCTGAAGATTTATTCGTGCTTTCATTAACGTCTGGTATTGCCGAATGAATACGTAATTCGTCTCAGCTTTTTCTATGGAAACATCGGGGTTTCATTCAAACCTCCGTGTAGACTGAAGTGAAGCTGGTTCTGAAACACCTGAGACATGAGAATGGCGCGGTTGTTCATTGAGGCTTGCATCCACGTGGGATTTTATACGTAACTGGGACGAATCCAAGCCCGGGACGGATGATGATTTTCTTCCACATGACGTTACACTCATTTTGAAGCGATGTCATTCACTTAACCTCGTGACATCCTGATCTCCGCGACTGTTTGTGTGAGCCCAGTGTGTCCAACTCTCGTGGTCGCTTTTTGACACACTTTAGTGATGATTCTCGTCGCCGTGGGTTAGTGGGAGTCCCAAAGTTCCCAGTTGTTGTTTGTACAGTCACAGTATTTACTTGTCGGTCTAGACTGGCGCTAGTTTCCAATACTCATCATTTTGGCAAGCATTTTCGAGGGAGGTTCTGGCCAACTCAACTGTCATTATTCAAGGCTAAACATACCCAAGCCGTTAACAATGTATAGAAAGAGATATCAAACTTCGCTCTAGGCTCTAGGCTGTAGGTAGGTACGTTTAAGTGGACCCGATTCAGGTTGAGTAAGTTCTCTCACGAGTGGAAAGGGCCTACAGTTTAATGCCGAATCCGAACGGCTTTGTTTGAGACAGGAAAGAGCATTGAGCATTGTCAGTGACTCGAAAGAGGTTGGGTCGTGAAAATTGTTTTCGACGCTCAGAGCTGGAATCGAACTTACGACGTCGAGGTTGGGGTCGACGCACATACCCACAACGCCACGAGCCACCACGTCCGTAAAAAATTACTTATTTAATAATCAGCCGCCAACCCATGGTTACCATCCGCTTTCCAGGTCATCAAGACTAAGCTGTCTTACATCCACCAGGGCTTTTGTCTCCATGGCGGAGGTTAGGTCTTACTTTCCTTCAGGAAACATCCCGAAAGTGATTGTGAAGGAAGTTTCGATTTGGTGACTCATTCAACCTTCGGCGGGTGTTCATCAATTGGCCGCCGCAATAGGCAACTTGACTGTTGACACCACTCGATTCGTTTCTTTGGGTCTACGTCATGTCATTAGTGAACTGAGGCCGGCATTTCAGATACCATTAGAATAACGCCGCATATACTGGACGTCATTAAAAATTGGACAGACCACTTGAAGCGAAGTAGAGACGGCCGTTCGAATGAGAGCGAGAATCAATCTTACAATCTAATCAGGATTGACCTTGTTTAACTGCTCCACTTCACCGAGAAGTGTCCGCCTAAAGACTGCTTTCTCCTCCTCGCTTCCGCTGGACACTCGCAGAGTAGATGACGAGAAGGTTCTATCTCTGCCTCGTCTCTCGCTCTACGAGCTGCAATGGTTTTTGTCTTGTTATTTCTTCTTTTTAATGAGTTTGTCTCTCTGTCTGAAGGTCATTCGAGCGGGCAGATCAATCGACGCGACGATCACGCCACGCTTCTTAATTTTCGTTTTCAATCGCGCCGCTCGATCTAGATCACAAAACGAACGAAGCCGCATTTGATTAGATCAACATTTTCAAGTGGCATTCGCCAATTCAAGAGAAGATCCATCAAAGAATGTTTGTCTCAACGATGACGCAACCTTCCAGCGAGCGACGTGGTACTGCCACTCCATCCACCACTTGGCAAATATCGTTTCCTATCTCAAAAACTCCCCGAGGTACATCGTAAACACGCTCAATTATGTAGTTTGCTTTCTGATAGCTTTGATGTCCCTAGGCGCAATGTGATTAGATTTAAGTCAGCACTCTGCCTCGGAGCTCCAATTCACGCTCAAGTGCCGCGCAGCTTGTTGAGTTGATTGCGTCACCTCTTGCTAGCTTGCTCGAGCGATGCGTTCTTGGCTGCCTTGGCTTTCAATGGCACAAATCTCACACATTCCTGTCATTACCACGCCTCTCTCTCGAGAGAGTCGGCTTTGAGTTGAGATTTTTCTGTTAATTACAGCACGTTTCTAGCGACTAAGTGCTTTTTAATTGACATTAAATGCGCATACCGCCGGCGGAAGCTACGCGGAACTAACCTCTAAACGCTGCCATTCTGCTGCACCCTACATCGTCCGTCCAGTGCCGCAGAGGAGATTCGTGAGAAAATGTTCGCCAGTAGCACCAGCGGCTGGCTGTGGAGATTATAATTCCGAATCGCCAAAAGTAGCAACTATGATAGAGCAGAGAGATAGCCAAGCAGCTTGACCCGAACTCACGTCACCCCGAGATAGGCGACGGTCGCTGCTGGTGCTGGTGGCTGCCCACAGCACGAGTCTCAGTTCAAGTCGCACTTCTGCTTGTGAGACAAAGGAACCGAGGAGATCAACGTACGTTTCTGTTATGGCTGAGGCTTCCGCAAATTAGACACTTAAGAGTGATAAATTGGGCCTCTAAGGCGATTAGAGTGTTCATCGATCTTCACTTCAGTTAACAGCATCGCGACTCGCGAGCAGGGGAAACGAAGAATTTTCGGCATACTGCTCTTGCGGTTCTGAATATAATCTTTGATTCAAGCGAAATTCCTTCGACTGTTGGGCGATCTGGTTCGGCGGAGATTACCAATTATGGATCGCGTGGCTGTGGGCTTTAACTGCAGAAGAGGCCGATGATCGAGACATAGACCCTTGCTAGTGTGTGGTGAAGAGTCGACCGTTTGACCTGGAGTGCTGGAGTGTATTCGGCGGTAGCCAAGTGGAAGCATCGGTTTGGCAAACCTGTTCCTGGAATGGTTATTTCAGTGGAAGTTGTCCTCCTTAAGTATGCTTGAACTGATGAGTCAACTGTGAGTTTCATTAATGATAAGGTTGAAACATGTCTGGAATGACATTAGGAGAAGAAGAGCGGAATTCTTGCGGAGACTCACTCTTTGTTTCCTTAAGAACAAAGACAGTCTTTGGAACACCTCCAAAACACGATAAAACCCAAGCATTTCAGACGCTAGATTTCATACAACAGAAGACGCTTGTTCTACAAAGGAGCACTTTGGACAGCAGCACAACACTACAGGAGGGGACCATCTACCACTAACCCCAGCCCCAGAAAAGACGTTCGATCTACGGAATCTGGACTGTGAACAATCGCGCAGGAGTTGTAATTACCACTCGAAAGAGACACCACACTATGATCCGACGGCTGCAAAACGAGTACTGGTACAGAAGCAGGCAGGGAACAAGCAGCTCTTGTGCTGAATGACAATATAATGGGGGTGGCACTGCAGCCCGTAGAGGGCCAGGACCTACCTTCTCAGCAACCACTCGTATTGTGCGTGCTATTGTAAAGGAAATACTCCTTGAGCATTGTCGTCGACTCGAAAGGGCCGTGAACATTATTTTTCTCTTTTAGACCAGGGATCGACTCTATGACGTCGAGGTTCAAGTGCCTTGGGATCGACGCACATACCCTACCACGAATGACCATAATAGGACCGACAAATTGGACAAATTGGTCATCCCTGTAGCCAAGAACCGATCCAGAATCGGAAATTCTGCCATCAACTTTGCTCGGTATATGTAAGCAAACGCTTTGTGAGTTATATTTGGTGAACACAGTGTCACACTTTCACACACGTCACACACGCAAATGGCATCACCGCGGCCATAAGACGGAGGATAACCCTTAACAATAGCTGAGTGATTCGGCCTAGGCGGCAATTGTAAAATAAAGCCCTATCACGGAGAACCAAGCTCAGTACCAGTCCGCCTGCATGGCGCAGAAGAGTGGACAATGTCAAGAAATTCTTAGCCGTTTCGAGAGGATTATATTTGGTCTCGTTTGCGAAGAAGAAGTTTGGAGGAGATTGCCTCCGCTCAGTAGGTCATGTAGAGAGAAGTCTGGAACACAAAAGGCCCTCTCATACGAGGTCGCAGCGAACTGCGAACTTCGCAAACTCTGACAACATATTCATATGGAGTTTTCTAATTCGCAGAGAACTACGAGTGCAAACTGACACTTCATTGCGAATTTTTGGGCCGTGGAGGTTGTGGATTACGTTTGCTTGTTTGTGTATTGCGAACACAGCTTGACAGTTCGCAAAGTGAACGATTGATTCGCAGAGAAAAGCCTTTAAATAATTTATTAGGATACTTGAGCTAATTTTTATTGAGAATTTTTTCGTTGAAAAAACTCGATTATTCAGTTCCAATATTTTTGCTTTTTGGTTACATTTGCTAGAAAACGTGTGTTTCCGAAAGTTCGTGTTCGCAGTTCGCCGCTCATATGAACGGGTCTCTAGAGGCCGACCCTGAGGGAAAACGCGGTAGAGGAAGACCTCGCCTCCGATGGCGTAACCCCCTGGAAGAGAAACCTTAATCAGCAGGGTGTACGAAACTGAAGCAAGACCGTGCTAGTTGGGGAGGCACTGACTGAGGCCCAGGACTATAGCGTCAGCGAAAGAAGAAGAAGAACACGGCATCCAAAGAAACGAAAAAGTGTACCGTCTTTCGAGAAAAGATATCCTAGACCTGGAGGAAAGATCTATAGCAATTCCTTATGCAGACACGTGGCTAAGTTCCATGAGTGAAGTGCTAAAAGAAGATATATTAAGCCAAACATCGAATGGGTGTTTTGCGAGAATACGGAAACTGAAGGAAGATTCGATTTTAAGAGGATAAGATAAGGTTTTTTATTTCGAATTCTGTGCAACTCTTTCAAACTTCCGATGGCACACTTGAGATCTCTAGGTCACTCGATCCTCCGCCATCCACTTTAATTCATCAGCTCCACTTAACTGCAGAGTGTATTGAACAGGCGTTCTGAACATTTTCGTAAGTTCTGATTGTCCTAGCATCAGTTGTGATGCTTGAAGCAGCCAGTGAAGTCCCCCACCGACCAGATCGCCAAACAATAGCAGATACTGGCAGAGACTCAAGAAGTGCAAATCCACATTCACCACCAATTCGTCGACTTCAAGGAACTGAATCGATAGAACACATAATATAATCGCGCCATGTGTAGTTTTGCCATTTATATATAACGCTGAAAGAATAACTCTTGCATATCACTAAGAGCTAGGAAAGCAATTGGTAAACAAAGCCCTCTCTCGAACAACCAAGGTAACGCTTTACAAGACCTTAATCGTCCCAGTCCTGCTATATGGCGCGGGGGCATAGACTTTGTTAAAAGCGGATGAAGCAGCTCTTGGTTGCTCGGGTGATTTTCTGTCCCGTCTATAGATGGTGAGTGGAGGAGGAGATATAATGACGAACTATACAGCCTGTTCAGCGACATCGAAGCCAGAAGAGTGAAGATCCAACGATTGAGGGGTCATGTAGGGCAGATGGAACCAATGCTCCGGCCCGAAAAGTCTTCGAATCCACCCCCGAGGGACGGCGCAGTAAGACTGCGACTCAGGTGGCGCACGCAAGTGGAAATGGATCTCAACCAACTATCCGTTCGAAACTGGAGACAGCTAGCTATAGATCGAGCCTGCTGGAGACGCTTGTTGGTTGAGGCCCAGGTCCACCACGGACTGCAGCGCTACCTTAAGAAGATATAACTTAGGTCAGCATTTCTGCAGCTCCTGAGGAAAACATTCTATGGGGCACCAATCCTGCGGGCATGAATGTCAGTTTCTCAGTGTCCGGTTGTGACACCTATGAGGGTCCTACTGGAAGGCTGCTGAGTCTAAGGAGACGGAGTGACCGTTTTTAGGTTATAGAGAATGTTGTGTCACACCCAGTCTTGTCATTGAGAAACAGGGGCTGTCCGAATAAATGGTGCCATCCCTCTAGGATATTACATATTACATAGTTCTTGAGCCAGGACATCGTCTCTTTTATCGCAATGGTTTCTGCGATCTGTTTACCAAATATATCTAGATGTGTGACGTGCATGAGTATATTTTGTGTGAGTTAATCCAGTCAACGATGCGAAGTTGCAGTCTCCATGTGCATGCAATGGTTCGTTTTTGTACAGCCAAAGAGGACACAAAGGATTTCGAATCGTTGACAAGCGTCTCATGAAGGGACAGGCGTCTGCACGTACCCTCTGTCAATGAACAGCTACTCTCTCATCCACTTGGTGAAATCAGGCAGTCGAGCACCTTCGACGAGAGGACAAAGGAAGTCTTCCCGACACGATCCTGGATGTTGGGGAAAATTAGCTTTTTCGTTTAGTTTCAAAGTGGTGCCACACAGTGTTCGGAAGGTTAAAGTGGAAAACTTTACAGCTTCTAGTAAAGAGCACAAGCTCAGTACTCAGTTCTTTGTTCACAATTTTGTTTTAACTAATTTATTAGAATGAAGAGTTGCTATACAAAACAGCGAGCATCGCAAACCTGCCGTGCGAAGCAGAGGCATGAGCAGTCTCAAAAGCAGATGAAGATGTCGTTTGTCTGTTCGTGAGAAAGATTCTGCGTGCTGTCTTTGGTTTTGTTTGTGCTGCCAGCACTTGGAGAGGAAAATTAAACTGCTAACTGTACGGAATCGTCCTCGGATCCAACGTCTAAGGTGGTCGTGCTATGTAGGAACTTCGAACCATAGGATAACTAAAGAGAGGATGGTCGTGTTTTAAGTGGAGCACCGAAGTATAAAATGACTTCAGAGATTGCCTTAACTGGAAAGGCTTGTTGGTTGAGGTCCAGGTCTAGACCGGACTGTAGTCACACAAATGAGAAGCAAAACATAACTTGTGATAAAACTTTCCACAGGTAATCAATATTCTTGGAAAGCTAACAACAGATTAATCATCAACAGTTGAAGTGTAAGCCCCCAAGGGAAGTTAAACGTAAGACTACTATCGTTTACAAATCGATCGTCTTCCAACTCTCCTCCCATCCCCCATCTCGTTCCTTTATAAATATACAAACAACTTTTCAATGGAAACTCGGGAGTTTACAATTTTCACTTCAAACAACTAAAAATAGATGAAACGTATACACAACGCGATCTTTCGTGTGGCCATTTCAAAGTCAAAAAAAGCATCAGATGACCCAGTTGCTTCAGTTTAAGAGGCGAGGCACTCGTCACCCTCTTCCAATCGCCAGCTGTCTATTGCATTCCGCACGGCCTACAAGTTCCATGGAAGTGCATTTTAATTGAAATATATTCTCCGCTTACATTGCGACCTCGACATTTAACTTGCGCAATTTATACGCCCCAGTGAGTGGTCGTTCTCGACAGATTTCTCATTCGCCGCAGATTCTAGCGAATATTCCGCCCGACAAACATGTGCACACCGATCAGTCGGCTGTGAAGTTATTCATTAACCACCGGCCAATCCCCCGCAGCCAGTCGAGGCTGTTAAGCTAATCAAATCGAGGCATTTTATCTTTATCTTATCGAAAGATTCAAATCTCTCGGTTCTGCAAGCAAATCACTTTGTTGTAAGAACAAACGACAAGAGGTAATATCAAACAAACAAAGAACTTTCAAAAAGCCAATCTGCAGGTACTTTGTATTCCGTGCGATTCGGCTGCACAAGCGGACACACATCGTGTACGCGAACGAGCCCGCCCGTCATCATCGAATACGCGGGAGGAAGAGGCCGTTTGGATAACAAAAAATGACTCATCAACGCGCGGCAGCCACAGGCGCGCACACACTCATTATGGTTCGTTGCACTATGCGAAGAGTTCCCACTACTCCTTCTGTTTGTGCTTCGTTTTCATGGCCAGGTATGGAGTATGGAGAGCACAACGGAAAGGTTTTGCTCCATTACACGCGATATAAAATGTTTAATATTCCTAAAAGCGTCTGAGTTGTTGTTTCAATTTGCCCCGGTCGGTGGGAGAGAGACGCACTTTCTGCGACCATGTCACAAAGGCTTTCATAGAAAATAGAAAAAATTCACCCTCCTGTCAGACGGTGGACGGCGGGGAAGGAGAGTGCATATCATTTATGGATCTGTGACCGACCAGTCGACCAGTCGCATGAGTGCGACACTTCCCCGATTGTCGATTGAGTCACAACTAGCAAGCCTTTGTTCGGGCGGGCACAGAGATGCGCCGCCGCTCAAGTGACAGGCACACGCAGCAGTGCCTCCGACCGACGTGGAAAATGAATCAAAAGTAGTTGTTTCTGGTTCGAGATAAGTTGTCAATCGATCGGGGTAAACTACAGTCCTAGCAATTGATTAAAACGAATCACTATCTCGTTCCAGTGAATCAATTGAACAGAGGAACGTATGTATGTATGGAATTCACAAATGGAAGCTCGTTCAAGATAGCATGGAACTTACGTAAACACACGCCAATTGAATGTGGCTGCTTTTGAGAAATGACGCTCACTTTCCCCCCGTGATGCACCCGGCGCGCAGCGGAAAACATGTTTTTCAAGTATTTTTGGGTATTCACTCGAATTCAGACCGATCCCGGGTGTGTTCAATATTGATGTGAAATCCGCGCATTTGTAACGAAACATGTGCGCAAAAGACACACACACGCGCCGATGGGCGTGGAATGGACATAAAAGCGCTCCCAATTGACTTCGGAATAGAGACGCGGTAGATTCGCTTAACCTATGCATGCGCGAGCGAGCGCCTCCTGAAGTCAATTTGAGATCATTTACATACAGCAGTCAGCAGCTGCTGAATGAATAAACAAATGACGTGACAAAGTGCTGCCCTAGAATCGGAATTGGAGAACTGCTTGTTGTTCCTTTCGGTCGGTGTGCGTGTTGGAAGGGAACGCGTCTAATTAAGTTCAATGATTGCACACGCAACGGAACTAACTGTGTGACACTTGTGCTATCATTCCCGCATTCAGCACTGCTGTAAGCCAGGTATACAGTTTCGTTTCGTTGCTGCTCAACTGTGTGTACAGCCGACCACACGGATTGCGTTCAGTTTTCAGTTAATCAAGAAGCTCTTGAAACCTGTTTAAGGAACTAACAAAGCAGAGCGAATAAGAATAAGAATAAAATTACAAAAAAGCCGAAAAAAAAAACCGCAGACCAACGTGTGCTTCCATGTGACCTAAATGTGTTACGAGGTACTTTCGAATGTTCTTTTCGGGAACAAACAAGACGAAATTAATTGCGCCTGAGTGCTATTAAGGCTTCTTTTGGGGGGGGGTTTCGTTTTACGAGCCCTTGGCTCGCTCATTTATAATTGGCTTGGGATCTCTGCGACTATGGGTCATTAGAAAGGATTGTTGTTTCATGGTTTGTCATCCCTATCCGGTCGTAAACCGGCACTCTCACGAATGTTGGGCAACTTTCATCACAACTGTGACTGACGTAAGTGCTTGCGAGTCTGCGCAGTGCCCTGGCCGAGTTGATTAGCCCTAATCTTTAAATGATTTGTGACTTCATTTTTCTTTAGCATTATGTTCATAATTAGCATATGAAACGCTGGCGAACTTTCTTCTCCGTCGTGTGTCACAACCGGCCGGCTTGGGCTGTGTTTCCGAGCCGCTGTCTTTGGCAACGCGGACGGAGGAGACAGTGATTGGACGACGTCTCGACGCTGATTTATGGGAAAGTATTGAATTTCTAATAGGCAAAGAGCAGCTTTTATTTGCCTTGCCTCTGCGAGCGTAGAGGCGACGAATTGAAAGGGAACGTGTATTGGATCGCGTTTGGGAATATGAAACAGTGTCTAACCGCGAAATCGGTTTGCATGGGTTCGCCTCAGTGCGAGGGGAGGGACTTGTGAGTGGAAACCTTGAAAGGTTTCACTGAGCTGACGAAGCAGAGTTTAGCCTTGTCAGTGATTTTTAAAAAAGTTTTATTGAGGTGTTGATGGCATCCGTCACCTATGGCATTTTGGTTAGATTCTTAGGTGGTCGGGAAATTTTGTTGATTCTGAGCTAATTCCAGCTCTGTCGAATTGATGAACTTCATGGGGACTGGGTACAAAGCTGGAACCGGCATTTAGTAAACATAACATTTTCGTCATGGTAAAGTTCACGAACAAAGAACGTCGGTGACGGCGACTTTAAGAGCGTCTTTTGAACAAAATCATGTCACGTTTTTGGCAAGATGGCTGCTTCAAGAAACACCGCTTCCTCCACAAAAATGAGTGCTTGGTGTGACTTTTATGCTGGGGTTATCATTGATAAACATCATTATTGCGTTGGAGGCTATAGAGATTGCATGTGCAAAGTCGTTCCTTTGGTCAGTTGCATGAACTGGACGAGATGTGTGGTTTTCAGAAGGCCGCGCTACAAGTCACACAGAGAGTGTAACAATTGACTTATTGATGAACGTGTTTGGGACTCTCGAGGGTAAAGAACAGGAACCTTCTGACCCTGACCAAGTAGTCGCCTAACCTATGGAATACCATTTCAGGGTAACCATCGCGGCATAGCCCTTGCCCTGGAATAGCGAAGAAAGAGGAAATCGATTGATCGTGTGATTTAACACTTGTAGAATTATTTTTTTCTTTTTCTTCTTTTTTATTCTATTTTTCTACGATAAAGTGTTAGAGGCGCGCCCTAGACCCGTGGTCGCGTCCATAGGGGATGAACAGTGCGGCATTCGTTCCAGCAGAAGCACGACTGATCAGCTTTTTAGTCTGGTAGGAGTACTTAAGAAGGAGTATGTCAAACCAATCTACAGCTGCTTTGTAGAGTTGGATAAGGCATACGACCGAGTGCTTCGAGGTGAACTCTGAAGTGGTCTGCAGGAGTATGGCATTGTTGAACCGCTTTTAAGGATCATTAAGTCGCTATACACAAACTGCAGCTTATGTGTCCGGGTTTTCGAAACCGTGGTCGTTGGACTTCGCCAAGTGTGCGTCTTGTTGCCTCTACCTTTCATTATAAAGGCTTTTCCAATAACCACTTGACTACATTTTTAGGGTCAAATTGTTGAGAACGCAGTGGAATTGACTGTTTTTGACGATGAACGGAGGCGATATTTTGACACTTCGTCAAGCCGTTGTCTCACTGACACACATCATAGAATCAATATCTGATGAGTTTTCTGAATACATTGACGGTGACAGTTTGATGATGAGTGAAGGAGTGCGTGATGCGTGATGCGAGACGCCGAATTGCAAACGATATTGGATGGAGATGACACTTTGAGTCAAAAGCAATGTTAAATGTTGCACAACAAACAATTTCTCACCGTTAAAAAAGCTATGGGAAAGTTCAAAAAGTGTGGAAAATGGGTGCCACATGAATTGAATGAAAGACAGATGGGAAACCGAAAAAAGACTTGTGAAATTTTGCATCAAAGACACGTAAGAAAATCGGTTTTGCATCGGATTTGGATTTATTTTAAGAGTCCTAAATGGACAAAATCATGGGTTAATCCGGGACAACCATCAACATCGACTGCAAAACCAGATCGATTCGGCAAGAAGGCAATGCTGTGTGTTTGGTGGGATCAGAAAGGTGTGGTGTACCACGAGCTCCTAAAACCTGGTGAAACCGTTAATACTGATCGCTACCGACAACAAATGATCAATTTGAACCATGCATTGATCGAGAAAGACGAACAACTTTATTGGCGTGGTATTCACAAAAGCCAGAAAGGTGGTCAAAATGTGTAGAAAACAATGGCCAAACATTGAATAAAATGTTTTTACTTTGGAGGTTATCGTCATTTCCAGAACGCCTGTTCAATGCGCTCTACATCACAGTAGAGACCCATGGAAGCAGGTGGTATACAAGCTGCCGAGAAGCGCGATTTCTGTGTGCTGTTGTGGGAGTTACTCGTCCGGATAGGTTGAGAAACACGGCTGTAGGTGGGAACACAATGTCCAGCACTTTGTCGAACGGAAAGATGATTCGTGCCACCAACATCCCCATCATCACGGCTTCCGAGGCTGCCTTAAAGGCGACTCCATCAGTAAGGCGACTCTTTTGCGAACCCAAGACGAGGTCTCGCTTGCTTGCGCCTATATGCGGCATGAATGTTGAAGAGTTAGAGTCGATGGCCGAGGAATGATCTGGATAGATAGACCTGGTTAGTGGACCATGGGGGTCAGAAGATGATGGTGATGATGATGACTAAAATACTGGGGCTATGATGTCGATAATTTCTAGGAACATTAGACAAGACAAGACAAGAGGTCTAGGAATTTCACAGGAGTTCAAAACAGACAATTACTCAAGCAGAGTGGCGCGCCACTACCATCGTCAAGCAAAGGACAATTGGACACCAAAAATGAATCGTCTGTTTTTTATGTCCAATGTCATTGTCAATCCAATTTAGAGGAACATGACAAACTACGTATGATATGATTTCATATACCGAGCCAAGCTAAAATCGATGTGAGCCCCTACACTAAGTGTCTGCAAAGACAGAATCGGTGACTATTTCCCTTCTGTCAATCTTATTTGAAATTGATAACCATCGATAGAGCGTATCATCACGCAGCAGCAAAAGTTATAAATAACGTCGGCGCCGAGTGTCTCCCCTAATCTGCCTTAAGGCACAAGAGAGAGTCGCTGTAACGCCTTGTCTATAAACCTCCCATTGTTTTACCCTCGGGTGTATGACGGCCGAGAATATTCACACAACACTTCTTCTGGTCGGTCCATTGAACCTCTAAATTTATGGATCTTTGATGACCTGGAGCACAAAAAAAACGAAAGCGGAGAATTTGGGACTTGAAAAACTAGAATCAGGAGTGGAGGGGATTTTGCTTCTTTCCAACAAAACATGCGTGGCTTTGTCTGGGGATGGAGGTCATGCGCGCGCATTTTCGTGCGTGACTATGTCAAAATGTGGGTACTTTAGCGCAGGAGATCACACCACGTTATCTTCATGGGAGCGTTGTCCGCTGAAGTATATATTTGGTATGCGAAGCGGGACGATGTAGTGACTGTTCGTTAACATTCACATGGAAGTCATGCGCTTAATGCAGTTTATTCCACGGAGAGAGAAGGAATCTGATGGACACACAAGAGACACACCTTGAACATCGGGTAATTTACTTGCAGACAGCATTAAAGGCAACAAGGCAATAAATGTGTAAATTCTTCAACTTCAGAAGAATTGCAGCAATTCAGTGGTCGTATGCATCTTTTTGGACACATATTCATCAAAATGGTGATAAATACGACTATCAAGCGCTGATCCACTTTCTGGAACGACTAGCGGGCATAGACACTGAGCATGGCACAAAACTATGTAGTGTCCACCGTTGAGAACTCCCTGACTCAGAACTCTGAGCATGAGCGCGTCTCTCGATGTTAATAGGAAATGTTAATTGCAATGCAAGCCTCCATAAAGCAGGTCAATTTGGCACTCTGCGAGTGTATCGGGCTGAGGCTGCAATTGAGACTGTAAGGTGAACAGAGGGACTCCCCAAAGAGGAGCATCCTTACCTCTCCTATGGATCCTAGTGGTTGACGAAATCATGAAGATGTTGTAAAGCGAAGGATTTACAGTAGCTGCACACTAAGACAAGGTGATCATTCTGGTATCAGCCTTTTAGTTGTTTAAATCCCTGGTATTTTGCAGTCAAACTCAAACGCTCAAAAAAGCGAAATGGGTGTCATTGTCTGATGAGGAAAATTAACACAGATGACCGTATAAATAAGACGTATATGGTGTTCCACACGTGCAACGTGCCGTTGGGTAACTTGGTCTTAAACCACAACTGTTATACTGACTGTATACAAGGTTTGTAAGACTTGTGAGACCTATCCTGGCCTAGGGTTCTCTGATATGGTGGAAAGCGCTGGAGAAAAAAATCTCCTCAGGCAGATCACAAAAATACAAAGATCGGACTGGCTAGGAATAACTGGTATGTCGCAGAACAACACTAACGGCAGCTCTGGAAGCCATCTTTTTCCTTCAGCCCCTCGACCTATTCTGCAGCCTCATCAGCTCTGAAGCGTAGAGAGGCGGGTTTCTGGACGGATAAACCATATGATCATGTTTTCATACTCAAATGTTAGACAGCAGCACAAGACCCTAATCAATCGGATTATCTGCCTCCAGCACTAACTCCGGAAAAGACCTTCCACCTTCGTTTTCCGGATCGGAAACAATTGGAAGAGCAAATGGTAGCAGCAGATAGGCAACTCTCCGTATATACTGACAGCTCAAAAACGAACGCAGGTGAAGGAGCACTGGCCTTCTGTGACCATTTCAAAAAATCACTGGAATTAAGACTACAGCATCTTACAGCACACGCGCTACGAGAACATTATTCTTTTTGGCACTATTCTCCCACAGCCAAGCGGCAATAAAAGCCTAGCAACGCACAAGTTGAGTTCCAAACATATCAGGTTATGGGTTATGCAAAGTGCCAGTGGGAAATCCTTGGCGAACACGCTACCCCTTACCGACATGCAAAGTAACGGAAATGCGGCCAGTCGCGTGAAGAAGAGATCCGAGCTTGAAGAATCCCTACCAATACATCACGCGATCACCCCCCATAGCTATATTTGAAGAAAACTGGAAGACGGAGCCCTAGATTGAATCGAGGGCTCAATAAGGAAATTGAAGTAATAGCAAGAGCCCTGTGGCCAACGCTGAATAAAAAAGATCATAATCACAACCAGTTGAAGAGCGAACACTTATTGGGGTCCTCACCGTTTCTCACCGCGCATAGGCACGCATGCACTACTGACTGAACATACCACACAACGACTTGGCGGTGAAGAGATGAGAAAGAAAAATAATCAGTCCAAGAATCTGCTCTGCGAATGTCCAGCCCTTTGAAAGAAAATTAAGCAGAATTTGATTGAACACTATTCTGCAGAGCTAAATGACTTGTACGGTGTGGAGCTAAAAGAAGGATGGCTCCAGTGGAACGAAAGGTCTCTTGGTAGTTGCACGGACACAATGGGCTCAACTTGTTGGTCTAACTGAGCCACTTTTCCGTATCCTTCCAATTTTAGTATATGTTCTGCCGAAGCAAGAACTATCACCTTCTCTGCTCCTGCAGTGCTCTTGCCAGTCGTAGGTTCCTGCACCTAGGAGCCTACTACTTCAGCGGCCGTAACGAGCTAAAAAGTGCCAGCATTGGCCAACTAAATCGTTTCATTAGCAGCATCAACTGGTTCCAGTGTTAGGAGAAGTCAATCCGCGTGATATCACAATGAGCCTACTGTGGCCTAAGTGTGACTGTTCTTTAGCAGTCAGCCACTACAACCTAACAGAACCTAACTGAGCCACGGCCGCAAGGTCGCAAGGTCGCAAGGGTACCCAAATACTTACCTACCGACCATGACACAAAGCCTATGTACTGCACATAACTAACATAACTAAAATCACAACAATTTACTACAAGTGCCCAATAACTGGGCATTCGGTCATCAGCGTGAAGCATGGTACCAATAAATCCCAACCAGGAGCCAAGTTTTGTAAGTCCTTCCGTCAATAATGCATAGGTGACTGTTGTCCCTCGACTCATTCGAGAAGACCGGCAATCTTTACACACTCCGTGCACATCGCCCCCATTCGTCCAAGCATAGCAACAAGCCAAAAATCAGAATCATTCGAAAAACCCCACGACAATGATTCATTGGTTAGAAATCCAACAAACAGACCTGACCAACACAACGGTTACCATTGCATACGAGGGCTCAACAGTTTTATTAGATTTCGATCGCATGCATATTCATTAGGAAAGCGAACGCCACTTTTTTTTACTACCAGAAAGAGGCCTGCTCTTGTTTCCATTCATGATCTCCGTTGCCAACACCCATAGGCGATGTGATTTTTTTTATTTTCTCTCTGTCTCTCTCGCTGTTAGCTTTCTAAACCACTTTAGGTACACGAACAGCCTTTGCCGGCCCAGTGGAAAGTGCCACTCAGCAGCACAGATCGGTTGGCTTCTGCTTGCGAAAACTGCTGTGTTGCGCTTGTTCTTGGGGACAAAAGTCTGCGATCAAGTGACTTTCACGTAAAACTTCACACAACACATTGTCTAATCCGGACGAAAAAAAAAACAATCAATTCGCGTCTGACCATGAACCTGATCTCATCCATCCGCTCACCCTCGCTCACCAGAGATCGTAGCTTTTTGTCCGCCCCAGGCGAGGCGAGGCGGCATATTGTTGGCGAAGCAAATACAAAACGAACAAACGAAAATAAATTCACAATATGCTCTTCTCCTCCTCGAGCACACTCAGAGCGGTACACGCTCCTGAAAATATCAACATTCGAGCAACAAAAACCGAGAAAATCACTTACGTTTGAATAATTTAGTGCCGCCTTTAGGTAATTCTCTCGAGCGGTTGATTTATAGTAGTTATTGAACGCCACAATGTATTCATTTTGTACGACTTTGGTGCTGAATTTCACTTCGAAACGATGGCCTGGCTTGCTGTTCGCTGTTGTGTCGTTGCAGCAATTTGGTGCTCCTGCAGCTGGCGGAGATGATGATGCTGCCGCCGGAGTGACAGCAGCAGATCCAACGCCAACACCAACGCCAGCAGCAGCAGCTTCAGCTCCAGGCGACTGGTGTTGTTTCCCACTCAACTCGTTCGCATTGTTGTGATGCAACTGACTCGGATGCTTGTTCTGATTCTGTTGTTGCGGCCTTTGATTGGAAGCTGCCGCTACATGTAGATAGTTCTCACTGGACGTACTAACAACCGCCGATGCGATTAGCAAAACAAACAATGCCGTTAATGAATGGCTCTGATGGTGGTAGTGCCTGTTGTTGAGACGACGATAATGCTGCTGCTCCGGCCTGCTGCTACTGCTGTTGTTGTGCTGGTGCTGGTGCTGGCGTTGATGCTGGTAGTGATGGTGGCATTTGAAAAAAACCGAGACCATAGTCGAAATGTGCTTTACAAAGCAGGGATGGGAGTAGATAACCTCCTCCTCCTCCTCCTCCTTCTATACTCCTCTTTCAACTATGTATACTTGTCGTCGTTGTCTTATCGGAGAAACTGTTTGCCAATGCTTGTGAGAATTTCCGCAGTAGATTGCTGTTTTTCCCGAAATTTATTCATGTCGTTATAACAATTAGAACATAATTCTTGATATTGCACAGTCACAGTGTTCTATCTACACTTGATCACGATAAGATTTTTTTTTTTTATATATTTCCTTGCTAAGGCTGATGACTTTTTCGAAACAATTTCACGCACTAATCATCGACCGAGATGATTTTGGATTCACTTTGATTGGATGGTTATATTTTGAGTTTATTATTTCATTCGTTTTATTTTCATTTTCACTTTGTTTATCAGTTTATTTGTGTTTTTTTTTTCTTGTTGAGGCTAAATATAGAGCAATCTTGGCACTCACTGTCAGTGCCGAGAGTAGTGACAATTGCAGTTGAATGACGGCGAACGACTCAATTGGCCCACAACTAAAAAGAGACAACTAGGTGAATGTGCCCCACTGAAGCTTGCACCAGCTGACAGCTGTGCGGTTTGGTCGAATATATGGAGTACAGTTTGAACGGAAACCTTGTGGGAAGAAATTTTAAAGACGTTTTATAGTTGGGTAGGTTTCTAAAAATGGAAGAAGAGTCGAAATAAAGATGGGATTGAGTGTGGCAAACGACAATGCAATTTACATAAAAGCTCAGCGATGAGAATTCGCCAAATATCGGGTTTCGAAGAGTCAGATATAAATAAGATACCTGCTGTAGAGTCTTAAAATCTGCCTATGAAAGAACAGAAGAAACAAAAAAAAGTGTTCGGAGTAAAAACAGAAAAACTCATGAAAGAACATTTAATCGTCGATCTCATTCAAAAATGTTGGAAAATATTAATCAATTCCAAAAGAGAAATCCTTTCATCCCACCCTGTGAAAAAATTCAACAAATATCAAACAAAATTGAAAACAAATTTTTGACACTCCTTGACATTCGAATGTAAACAAAGACGTTTTGCGGGCGGCCGCGGCATCAAACAAATCAAGAGTCATTCAATTAATCCCCAAAATCAACACAATCTCTTGAAAATGTCGACTAATTAATTAACTCCTCGAAGAACCAATCCCTCACAACAACAAAAATATAGACGAACAAAATTCGAAAACTTTTCCAAAAAAAAACAAGAGAACATCATGAGTGACCAAGATGAAAATGCTCCACACCCACCAATTACACCGCGAAGTTCGTTGGGTTCGGGGGCACTGTCCTATAGTAGCGGTTCTTCGATATCGCCATCGACTAGTTCCAGTAGTGCATCGAGCTCAGCGAAAACTGCCGTTAGTGAGTGTCTGGGAGCTTGGCTAAACTACTTGCAGGTATCAACAGTTATACTCTCGTCGAAATTTCTTAATTCTTCTTGTGCGTGTACCACTTCTTGACTAGGTGCTGAACAATTTGTGCGCATCTGGCTATCGTTTGGCGCAAACTCTATCGACCCTCGAACAGTGGGGACACCAGAATATTGAATCGCTGCCGCAAGCAAGTGGACCGGGAGCTAATCCAACAGCCGGTGGTGGTGCTCCGAATCATTTTACAAGCGCTTGGGACGATTTAGCAAGAGCTACTGCAGTTGCAACGTCAACTGTGAAATCGCACATTGTTTCGGTGTTGCAGGACTTCATTACATCACCCATGGGACCAGGTGGTGGTGCGGTAAGTAATGTTGGTGAGCCCTCAACGTCGGGACTGCAGACATCGACGATGCCGCAATTGTTGCAGCAGGAGACACACGATCAGCAGCGGACACGTGACCACAATCAGCAAATCATCATGGAAAACGCACAGACAATGATAAACATTCAGCATCAGTTTTGCGCAGCAAGCTACGATGCGTTCTCTTCGCTGATGTGCTGCTTTGTGTGTCAGGCACCAGTTGGGTTCTCCCACGACCAGGACTGCGCGATGATTCAACAGAAGCCAATGTGAGTAGGAGCAGTTCATCTCTGTGAATCCGATTTGTAAAGTTGTGTGTGTGTGTGTGTGTGTGTGTTTTGTTTTACGCGAGTAGCCCCCCTGCGGACCCCAGGTCACAGACGCCCTCTCCCCATTTCGGAAGCATAAACCCGCCAAAGCCAGAAATGTTCCGTGGACCGACCAACGCTGATATCAGAGGCACCATGTTCGGTTCAGGATCAACGCACGCGTCATCAGAGCACGTTTATGGTAAAATCGTCTGAGTTTCCAGCGCACAAGGTTGACTTAAGTGAATCTCATTTACAGTTGGAATGGATCAAACCAGAGGGCCGTCACCACATCAGGAAATCCGGGGTCCTAGCCCAATTCAGGGTTTTCTCGACAACGTTCGTGGACCTCTGCCGAATCCCGGGCATCTCCTCGGAATGAAAATGCCGTTCTATCGAGGCTCGAAATCGCCTCTTAACTTCCCCCTCTTCCCACTTAGCGGACAACGCCGCTGGTCTGAAGCGGCTGCCGGTGAAGTACGAGGCGGTGAGTCTAACGTTGACGTCGAAAGTCAAATGCGTCGTTGGTCGATGCCATGGGAGGCCACAAAGACTGATAAAAACACCGTCACCTGGCATCAGACGCGCATCATGCCGATTTCAAAGCTGGCTGTACCGCCGTCAAAGGCCAATTCCGAACGAAGTCCCAGCACTACTCCAGGTTGGTCTGAGAATACGTGAAAACATGTACCCGCTGCTAGACGTTCATTGTTGGTGGTTTTTGTTTTTCAGATTCCGTGTGGCAATCGTCAGTAACTAGTCAAGATGGTTTAGCCGAAGCCATTCAGTTATTATCGTGTCGACCAACACGCGGGTACACTCTGCAGCAACAGCAGTCGTTGCCCACCCAGCAACTACCCCCGATGGGGCCACCTTTCATTGAGGAGCCGGTAAGTATGCGTTTGTGATTCACATTCACACAAGTCACTTCAATACGTTGTCTCCCTTTTGCATGCACCGTACACAGGCTCCTTATGAAATGTGGCCAACCGAAGGCAACGAGGATCGGTTGCCTAGTATTAAGTTTCCGTCGCGGGACAAGGAGCGCGATGATCCTAATTTATAAGAAATATGTATTAGCGACGACTTCTAGTGTGTATTTATTATCAACTCTGACAGGTTGCGTCTTGTTTCGACGCAACATCTATGTTTTGTGTTACTTTTAAGATAGAGCCCAGTCTATGCAGCGTCTCTTATACAAATCTTTCGACGACGAATGATGCTAGTATATTTCACAATCCCGTCTGTGTACTTGAACTAAATTTATTTTATTTTGTGCTTAGTTCTGCTTTGTTTTTGGCGTTCAACTCATGTGGTTGAATGCGTGAGAAATAGATTCAATTGGTAGCTAAAATGTTATAATTTTAAGTGTTATCTCCCACTCTGTCTCTCTTGTTGTTTGGGAGCTTAAAGACAATCATTTTCAGAAATACACACGATTTTTTTTATCTGTTTACACATGCACATGCTTAGTTTATACTTGTATTAGGTTTGTGTATGTTGCTAGCCGTGGGCAGGTTTTCTTTTATTTGTTTCATTTTTTCATCGCTGTTGTGGAAATGATTGAGGTTGGCATTATTATGCAGGGCGTGGTCACTATGGTGCGTGCGCGGAAAGTGTTCCCAAACCGTCGATCCCAGACCGAAGCATGGCCCAACTTCTCGCTCTAAGAGTGCAACTGTCTGTAAATAGCTTTTTTAAACGATGTTTGAAGTTGAGAGTAGTAGGGCTGTAGAGCTAGACAATGGGCCTTGAGCAATGCAACTATTAGTTCGATTTGAACTTATGTCGCTTGAATTTGAAAATCTTACTGCAGAATACTCCTTGATTTTGAATAGACTCCATTTGATAGATAGTTAAGTAGTGTGTCATCTACAAGAGTAACTTGTATTTGGGTCACATTGGAAGGAGGACAGTCAAAGAACGACCATAGTTGACTATAGTCTGACGCTTGTCTATTTATCATTTATCTGAATGTGGCCTTGGATCGCTTCTGACTCACGTCGTCAAAGATCTGAAAGCAAAAAGCCACAATTATAATTCACTGCTTAGGTTAGATTAGGTTGACTGTCAAATGTGTAACTGCAATTCAACGACCTGCAAAAATTCCATTCGCAGCACTTTTCCTTTTTTTTTTCTCACTCTTGGGAGCATAGGGCCTTCCCTTGACAGCTCCATCACACTCGGTTTGTTGCAAGTGTCTTCAGCCTCCTAGTTCCAGAAGTACCGATCGTCGGCAGGTGTTCTTGGGCAGCCTCTGGATGTTTTATCTTGAGGATTCCATTCTAACGCCAATCTGCTTGAAATCTGGCAACTGCTCCATATAGGTCGTAATTGTCCTATTGCTGTTGCTTTTCGAAGTCTCTTTATTCACCCCTAGTACAAGTGACCTCACATTTTTTGGCAACATCACATCAAAATGTGTATTCTTGAATGCAAGTGAGGTGACATAAGTCCATACTAATTCTCAACCCGGGAATATTCTATCACAAGGCAATACTTGGTGTATTTACCTAGCATTCGCAGGGTATTTTCCAATTCCAGTATTTGTAGTGCAGACCTTGGATATTGGATCGCGTCTTGGATGTACATAATTCGTTTTCTAAAGAGAACACTCTAGTTTTTGTTGGATATTTTGAGGATTCGGTAGCACAACTCCAATACGACGATCATCTATCCATTTTACCAACTATAGACTAAGCTTCTTATTCTTCTTTGTGTGGTGCTACAGTCCGGTGTCGACCTGGGCCTCAGTCAGCATTCCTCTCCAACTGGCGTGATCTTGGGCTAGGCACATCTAGTTTCGTACATCCAGCTAATTAAGATCCCTTTCCAGCTGGTTACGCCACCGGAGGCGAGGTCTTCCTCTACCGCGTTGTTCCTCAGGGTTTGCCTCGAGGAGTTTCCGAGCCGGAGCGTTAATGTCCATTCTCTCTACTATTGACTTAGCAGCGCGTCTAATTATCCCCTATTAAAGAGACCAGGAACCCAAATTGTTGTCACCACGTAATTTTACACCTCGCCGTAAACATATTAATCAACATTTATTTCGAATGGAAAACGCAAGATCGTCGGGTGAGTGAGAAACGTCACAAATTTGTCACAGTGACATGCACATATTTTTGGGTGACACGACTAAAAAAATAGGGGTGATTATCAACACTTGCTTTTGCGTCGCACCTATTTCGATGATGATACGTCCTCTGCTGCAAATGTTGACTCTCATGGCCTTAATCTTCTGGATATATATCTCCAAACCGGCGTGTGGTGCTTGTCTGCCGCACGCAGACTTCTCTCATAATTTCAACCAGAACAAATGGATCAGTGAGAGTGGCCGTCCTTACTTTACTTTTGTAGTGAACGAGTCACTGATGCGAGAACCGCATCTTCATACATTGATCTAATGATGTTTGACATTGCAACTCTTTTGAAGACGCCAACGGCGTTCTGGAAGTCGATGAACAGATGGTATACAGATGTACGCCACTCTGAGATTCAGAGATAATTTTCGCATAAAACTAAAAGTAAAACAAAAGCTTTACAGACGAATCCCTTCCCTCTTAGGCATGGTTGGTTATTTCCTCTTGGAACTCTTGGAAACGTTAACTTGTAAAATAATACAAGAGAACATGTATCATCTAGGCTCGCAGTCTTAGGAGAGGTTGGGTTCTAGTGAGTGTCAAGTTAGGGAACACGGCCCATTTAGCCTTTAGCCTGGGAACGTTGTGCTGTCGTTTTCCACTTTTTTTATAATCGTAAACTTGATATGTCGACCAGTATTTCACAGTGCAAGACAGTTGCAGAGAAGTTGCTGAATGTTTCCTCCTCATCCTTGTCTAGGTAGCTTCTACAGCTTACAAACGTTCGTAACACAACACGCCCAGTTTCGCCTACTTAGTGCGCAGACAGTGCCCACATAAGATAATCTTCCACACGGTCAATCTTTAATTTGCTGCATTAAGCGTCAGCACAATCTTCACGACCTCACCGCACCTCGTTCCTTCTTATTTTTCAGCTTAATCTTAATCAAGAATAAATTCCAAATATCATCACGTGTATTTAATAACAGTAAAATCTGAAAAAAAAAGGTTATCTGTATATTCTGAGGGTAGGTTTCAAGTTTAATACCGATATTTAAAAAGTAATTAAATAAGTATACAAAACAAAGCTAGTTAATATTCAAAAAAATTAAAAATTTATAAATAAGTCAAATCAACTGTTTGCTGAATTAGGGGTTTTCCACCAGTTGGACAGAGGAGACCCCTCGAAATTGTACTTGTGGACTGAGTATTCGTTCAAATATTTCTTATGTACTCGCTTTAAGTGGAATTAAGAACTAAATTAAATAAATGTCTACAAATTCAGTTGCTGCTGAGAGTCGATGTGCAATTCCTGTTTTTATATTCAAATAAAGAAAACAAACAAATAAATCGAAGGTTTTGTACGATGTCTGTATTTTGTAATGCATTAAATAAAATCATACTACTAAACTAAGGTCTGTGTTGTGTGGTTTGTTTCATCTTCGCGAGACTCTTAAGAGAATTAAATGCTTGCACCTTTCGTATTTGAAGTATTGCGGGAAATCAGTTGGAATGTACTCAACTCGCCACGGCTTGGG
Organism: Eristalis arbustorum; assembly: GCA_916610145.1. NCBI lineage: Eukaryota > Metazoa > Arthropoda > Insecta > Diptera > Syrphidae > Eristalis > Eristalis arbustorum. The sequence continues at coordinate 62,951,543 of OU744318.1, read as the reverse complement.
GTCGATCATTTTGAGGAAATGCTCGAAGCACGGTGCCACCGTTTCGAGGTCATCCAATGTGAAGACGTAACGTTTCTCCAGGGCGATGTAAATGGTTTTCGTCTTCTTCGCGTCGGCAGCAAGGATTCGATCAATCACACGAATGAAACATTCTGTCAAGTCGTCATCGTATATCACTGCAAATTAAAATTCGTCAAAAAGTGTCTGGGAAAAAAGGCGGGATCGTCTTTGCTACGAACCATCGGCCGCTATGATGAGGTCGCTCTTGTCAATGGCACTGGTTAGCTGAGGTGAGTATTCAATTGCTTTGAAGTCAAACTCCATTACTTCCACGGTGTTCTGAAGGAGTTCGCGATTTCGATTGACATTTGCCCGAATCACGTCCAAGATTCCGCCAATATCTACATCGGTGCAGATGACATTTCCGCAATAGATTCCTGCTGCGATGCTCGTCAGACCGACTCCAGCTCCGAGTTCGAGAACTGTTTTGCCTGCAAACGCATGTCGGTTGTGGAAGAAAAAGTCAGCAAGAAGCAGGGCGCCACGCCACACTTGCAGCCCAACCAACTGTAGGACTGTCGAACCGGAGTGTTCTGCAAGGAAATCAATTCAAACGAAGGTAATTAGGAAATTAAAAGTTAAACAATTATTTGCAAGCTATTCTCATTCTTCTTCGAAATGTACACAGATTGTGCTGTTTAAATAAATTCACTGGGGAGCTGCTAGGTGAACCGATGATGAAGACAAGCACTAATTTTAAGCCAAACTGTACATTTACATTGAAAGAAACTAGTTAAAAGTGTACCGCAGAGGTCGGAATTAGTTATTTCAAATTGGGTTGCAATGAGTTTTGCATGAGAGGTTCTTTAGTGGTGGCTCGTGGCGTTGTGGGTATGTGCGTCGACCCCAACTTCGACGTCGTCGGTTCGATTCCATCACTGTGCGATGAAAATAATTTTCAAGGACCCCCTCTTTCGAGTTACTGACAATGCTCAAAGAGTATTACCTGTCCAGAGAAAGATTCTCAAACAAAGCCGTTCTGATTCGGCAAAAATTCGAAGGTTCCTTCCACTAGTGAGAGAACAATAGCACGCACAACGCGAGTGGTTCCTGAGAAGCTAGGCCCTGGCCCCCTACGGGCTGTAGCGCCAGCCATATTATATATATTACATTCCCTCTTTGTCTTCCTTCAGACGCTCAAGTCCACAGAGGTGTTGCTTCTTACTTCCACTGCAACCACTTGAGTTGTTCTACTTCCTCTAAGAAAGTGCTATGAACTATGAATGCAAAGAATCTAACACCGGTGAAGGTTTAGACTTCGGCAAGACGGAAATATGCTTCACAGACTACAGATGCAGTAGTCATCACTATTTTTAAATAACAAAACGAATTTCGACAGCAGCCGAATCATCGTTGCTAAAACTGCCGCGGTGTCTATAAACACCACATTCAATCGTATATGCATACATCCAATGCTTACCAATCTCAATCAATCCAGCTTGCTTTCTTGTTACTTCCAAATCTCCATCTTTATCCACTACCGCGTCCCCCTCTTCGGATGGATAGACAAACTGAAATTTGGAAATGACTCCTATTCAATGCAAGGAGCAAATTCAACAAATTATATAACACACAGCAATCAGTAATCCTTGATAACACTCACGTCCATTTTCGCATTTTGTTGGTTGAAAGTCTGTTTCACTGTAGATCTCTGATGATACCTCGTACATGGTTGTTGATGGTCACTTGCTTCGCTCTCGAAACAAGACTATTGAATACCTCGGACGGAATTTTATCCTCAACCAGGCCACACCTCTGAGGAAAATCCGAAGCGAATGTTGAATGCTATTTTGTGCTGCTACATGATTTTCATCATCACGGCTAATGAATTTGGTAAGACGCCAGAAAATATTTGCTTTTGAGAAGATACAAATATTACTCGGTCACTCTGTGTGTTTTTTTGTTGTTTTTCTTTTTTTATTTTTCGTACATGTGTTGGCGTCTAGTTTTTATGGTCACTCTCTTATTTATAGGTCGGATGAAGATGCAAGCATCCGCTGCCGGTCGCGGCTGTCACAACAATCGAGGTACGTCAGCTGATGAATGTAAACACTAAACAGTTCTGTTGAAGTGAGCATGAGTGTGGTGAGTTTATTGTTAATGGTAGCTTTAACAGGTTGTTGTGGCGAGCTTAAGGCAGAACATACACTAATTGGTTTGTATTGTTGGATCTTGCTACGATTCAGAAACTGTGTTACGGATGTCACAAAATCGAAATATTCGTTGAAAAAACTGACAGTGGTTGAGTAAGGAATTTTGGTAGATTTTCTTGTTCATCCCCCAACTGCCACAGCGGCCCCATTAAGCCTACCAATGACTCGCGCACACCTGTTTCCGTGTTTTATCACGTGTATTAATCGATCCTGATGCAATGGAAAGCATTTGGCGACATCAGAAATTTCAATCAACTTCACGACCCGGGGTCGTCAAATTTTATTAGTTTTCGAGTTAATCTTTCAACTGCCACAGTGGCCCAATATAGATATTGTTCCGGCCAAAGCTAAAAAGGCCTTTGCTGTGGCAAGGGATTGTTTTACAGCAGCCAATTTGATCCCAGGGTGAAGGTAATCTGCTTCATGGCCTTCATCCGGCTAATTATGGCGTACGGTTGTCCACTGTGGTTCAACGTGAGTCCTTCCCAGATGGAAGAGATGAGGTTGTTCGAGAAACAATGTCTTCGGACTTGTCTCCGTTTGTATCGTACTCCCGAGTCTGAGTACAGGAAGTACTATCCCAATGAGGTCCTGTACAACGAGGCAAACCTCAACAGAATAGATAATTTTATTATCAAGCCGACCAGAAGGCATATTGCACGAGCTATGACTTCGTCCAACAGTCTGATCTTTGGGGCTTACTACTCCAACGTTATGTACCATGAGAGAGTGCGCTATACCGACTTTATACCTCCCGAGGCGTTCCTCCATCTCGCCGCAATTGGCCTACTACAGGATCCACACGGATGTTCTGTAATCTTCCACGTCGTACGCCGAACAGTGGACAGGCGACATTCAATATGAACGGGACGTCGCTCGCAGTCACGAGGATCTCCTCCGGTTCAGTAGAGCGATCTCTGCTCGAGAGAGGAGAGAGTCTGCTAAAGAACGGCAATTTTATTGGTGGTTACACCGAAACCAGTTGCCGCCACCGCTAGCTTCTTAACATAACGAGATACAGATAGTTGACCATAGTAGCCAACTTACATAGGTTTTAAGTTAGTTCCTAAGAAAAAAAAAAAACAATAACAAAACAAAATTCCAAAACTAAAAAACGCACCATTTATTTTTATACGCACCACGGCGTATAAATTATATATGTTAGGCATATGCATAGCATATACGCCGTGGTGCACGTGTCCGTACTGTTACGGAAATAGTTAAGATAGTCTTAAGTTTCAATGTTAGGTTGAGTTACTTTAAGATAGACAAAGAAAGCCAAGTTTTTTATTTTTGAAGTTTTCTTGGCCAAACAAACAAACAAAAGCAGATTGTCCATAGACAGAATAAAAAGAAAAAAACATTGCATAAGCCGAAAAGCACAATTAACGTAAGATCTTATTAGCTTAGAGTACTCTAGTTTTCGAGTTAGTCTTTCAACTGCGAAAGCGGCCCTATTAGGCCTACCAACGAAGTGTGCACTCCGTTTTGACCGTTCTGGTGTGTGTATTAATCGATCCTGAGAGTTTGGAGTGCATCCGGCAACATTGAGATTTATCAGCGGTTATTAAGGTTAGTAAGGCTTTTCTGATGGATTTCAGAACTTATCTTCTAACTGTCACAACGACACTGGAGCCTGCTTTACTGTGCATGCAGGCACATATGCACAACGGAAAGGTAAACTGTTCATCAAAAGAAACACGAAACAAATTTAACATTAAGAATTCATTTTTTCCGATTTTTCTTTATTTTTACCGCCAAAAACATTGAAATTACAATAGTTATTTTGTTTAGAAAATTGGATCTGTTCTCTGCTTAAGACTTCCTCTCTATCAATTTCACATATTTGACTTCTTTGTGTTCTCTTTACCAAATTCAAGAAAAGGAAAATTATTAACCAAATTGTAAATTAAAAAAAAAACAATCAAAATATTGATGTACATACTCAATATAACTGTCTAACAGGCATATTTTTTCAAGGAACGTGTGTTTAGATTTCAACTATCAAAATTCGACTTTAACGACACCAGAACAAAATCAAAAAAAAAAAGAGAAGTAAAAAGAAAAAGATTCAAAATAAAAATAATCTCATCCAACTTGTTGCAATGGATTCTGTTTGGAATATACTTAAGCTTTTACACTAAGTGGAACTGGTGGTGGTGGTGGTGGTGTTGGCTGCTGGTGTATTGATGATGGTGAAGCGTGGTTGATTAGATTAAATTGTTGTTTTTTTGTTTTGTTGATGGATCGCGCATCATGAGCTGCTGAGCAACCAATGATGGGGAACAACTAGAGAATTACAATTACAATTAGCGATACAATTTCAATAGTGTCTGCACTTGATTCGATTAGATTGATTATTCGGCTCTCTTGCTAAATCATATATGTACTTCATACTCCTCCTTCCGGCGAATTGTTGTTTTACAGTTTACAGTTCACACTTTTTAAATACTATATCTTGTTTTATTTTCATTTGTTTATTTGTTTAAATACAAACGCGCTCGCGCCTCTGTGTGTTTGTGTCTGGGTACTACAAAAACGAAACGAACGCAATCATCTATCTACCTAAATAGCCATCTCAAAGGCAGAGCAGCGTTTCTTCATTGTTTTACAATTGAATCGTTCTGATCTTTTGTATCTTTGCGATAGGAAAGAACCATACATGTGTATATATATATTTATATATTTATATTTAAAACAATAATTAAAATAATGAATTTAATTTAGTTAAAGTATTTCCTTCAAGTTTTGAGAAATGAAAATTAAAAAAGAAAAATAATATGACGAAATGCACGCCTATTCAACGTCCATCGTTGAGTCCTCTGGAATATTACTGTTTGTTTTAGCGTCCTCCTTTTTGTTGTCCTGGTTAGCCTCGCCGTTTTGCTGTTGTGGCTGTTCGGTCGTCTTAGCTGTTGGAGTTGGTGGTTTTGGTTTTGGGCGGTTCACAATCGAATTCACGCATGTGCTTAACGTTTGCGATTCGTGGCGGATTTCGCTAACTTTCACGGGACTATCAGAAGTGCGTGGTGTTTGAGTGAATTTCGATAAAGCATTTTGCAGCCATTTTTCCGCCTTATCAGCTGACTCTGAGATGTTAATAAATTCCGTCTCTGTAAGATGACTGAATTTATCGGCGCCCGATCGAAATTCATTTACTGCTGAGCGAGCATAATCGATGGTTTTCCTGAGTTCATCAAATGCCAATGGAGCGTTCTCGAAGTTCTGACTGCGCTCCTTAATTGGATCGGTCTGACCGTGCAGACCGTTCAGTTTGGCGACATATGTATCGCGATCGCAATTCTCACCGTCTTCGTATAGCCAATTTTCAAGATCGTTCAATTGGCGGCAAATCGCTTCACGGTCATTTTCACCAATGTAACGTTCCAGTGGTCCTCCCTATAAATAAACGTATTTTAAAGACATCGTCTACCATGCACGGGATGTTCGGGTATCTTACCTGCAATTTGTTCCTCATGTCGTACACGAACTCCTCAAGAGCATTGCGTGCATCAACACGTTCAGTTTCCTGTGCATCGTTGGCAATCATTCTATTCTCTTGTTGAATATAATTGGTCAAATCTGCTGCTGAATAACCATGGGTCTTTACGTCCATCGAAAGTTCAATTAACTTGCTGGATTTCTTTTTCTTATCAGCACCCTAAAAAATCGTGAATATCGTTATGTATTATAAGATTTTAAATCTATCAAAGAGTTCAGAGAGTATCTGTTAAAAGTATTCAGCTAATTAATGAAGATGAATATCATATGGCACAGATATGAATTAATGAAACTAGGCAAGGTGGAGGGTGTTAATAATGACGCGAACATCTGTGCTGTTTCTTTGATTAATAGTTTACATTGGCTGAGGATTGTTTGCTGAATTGTTGCCTGAACAAGCCTCACTTGGTAGTCTGATAATTGTGTCGCATCGTATTAGAACCTAACATGAATGTTAAAAATATGCATAAGCCTAAAATGACAATGTACATCATCATGTCGACTAGTTATTTTGAGGACAAGTCACAGCCAAACTAGAGGCAACATAGACTTGCAAAATAGTCTGGGAATGGACTCATAGTTGAGTGCAAGCAACCAAAAGCATTAGGAGGAGGTATGCTCGACTTGCCATTGTTTCATGCCTAAGAAGAATTTTAACTTCATATTAGACAGACATCTGTCGTAAACCTGCTTTTGAATAGGCTGAACTCAGAAACGTCAAATATCTGCGTATCACCCTTGCGGCCTGACTGAGATTTGCAATAATAATGCGATGTATAGTAGATGCTGATTGAACTGTTCACTGGCGTTTTGGATTGGATTATTTATGTTAAGTATTTTCAATATAGAAGTTCTCTAGTAAAATTAATAATACATAAAATTATACCTTTTCTTAATCAAATATGAAACAAGGAGAAAGCGTTTAAGGCGTTTGCGCAGAGTCATAATGAAAATGAGAATATGCATGTCTTCCAAAATGAAATTATAGTGTTCCTTGATCACTTTCTACAAAATTGATGCTTAAATTAACATGTCACATGCAGTGACGCCCTATTTTGCATTTATGAACGTTTATAACTTCAAGGTGATGCAGCATCGTGTTTCTGAATTCAGGCATATATATATATATATATATATATATGGGTGGCGCTACAGCCCGTAGGGGGCCAGGGCCTAGCTTCTCAGCAACCACTCGAGTTGTGCGTGCTATTGTTCTCTCTCGAGTGGAAGGGACCTACAGTTTAATGCCGAATCCGAACGGCTGTTTGAGAAGCTTTTTCAAGACAGGAAATACTCTTTGAGCATTGTCAGTAACTCGAAAGAGGTGGGGCCGTGAAAATTATTTTCGTCGCTCAGAGCTGGATTCGAACCTACGACATCGAGGTTGGGGTCGACGCACATACCCACAAAGCCACGGGCCACCACTGAATTCAGGCATAGATGTGCTTTAAAATGAGCCAAGAAGTGCACTCCATGGACGATCAAAGAAAAGACAAAAATTAATAAAGCCGTATTAGAAATGTACAGTAATTATAAGCGAAAAGCCAGCAGATTGTAAGAGAAGAAGGGGCTTTATGGACGTATTTTATGTACTCTGACCATAATTAATCCCTTCCTCAAGTTTATGATTGCATTCCTTCCAGATCGGACTGGATGACTGACAGGCAAACGCTGAAAGATCGTCTGCGCATTCTCACATATGGATCAAAGACAAAAGATGCGGGTATCTATTCACAAGACCTCAACATTGCTGTCTCCGTGAAGCTCCCTGATCACTGTAGCATTTTTCAGGCAGAAACCATAGCGATTAAAGAGGCGCTGTCGTGGCTTAAAAACAATGTGATATCAAAAAGGGTATCACCATCTGTTCAGAGAGTCAGGCCGCCATAAAATCCCTGGACAATGTCATGTTCTACTCTAAAACATTCCTTGATTGCAGGCTGTCTCTTAACGAGATGGCCGAGCATTTTAACATTCACCTCATGTGGGTGCCGGGACACTGTGACATAGCAGGAAACTGCAAAGCCGACGAACTCGCTAGGTGTGGTACAACCTCATCCCTATCGATAGCAGGGGTACCACCAATTAAAACCACCAATGACAAATGGCTAGAAGGCACCATCTGCCTTAAAACAAAAGAAATCTGGGCATCACTTAACCTAAAACGGTCACGCAGTGTACTTGGAATCAGCAAGCCCTCATTAAGGACCCTCATTGGAGTCATAACCGGGCACTGTGTAATTGGCACTCATTCTCGCAGAATGGGTACTCCATATAATGTTTTTTGCAGAAGCTGCATGGATGAAGAGGAGGAAGAAAACACTCATCACCTTCTCTGCTCCTGCAGTGCTCTTGCCGGTCGTAGGTTCCTGCATCAAAAAGCCTACTACTTCAGCCGTAACGAGCTAAAAAGTGCCAGCATTGGCCAACTAAATCGGTTCATCAGCAGCACCCACTGGTTCCAGCGTTAGGAGAAGTCAATCCGCGTGGTATCACAATGGGCCTACTCTGGCCTAAGTGTGACTGCTCTGCAGCAGTCAGCCACTACTACCTAACCTAAGTGTAGGATCTCTTCGCCCTCTATGAGTTTGAAGATAATGATGAAACATATTTTGTATCCGTATTTGGTCTCATAAAGCTGGGAGAAATGTTTTTTTTTTCACATTCATCAGCTTCTTTAAATGACGAAATAAAGGTTGCATCGCCGCTTTTCACTACAAAGTGCAGCCATATGTCTCATTCTATGTGACTAGACGTGTGTTACCATCGTGCTCGCCACAAAATCGTATTCTACATCTCAAAATCTAATTCATGCGATCCCTAAGTAGATCTCTGTCACCCTCGAACTAATCTTCACATCTCGCGTCCACTTAGTGGCAGCTCACTGTAGCGATGGGCAATTGCGAATAAAATCAATCGAATAATTCGATTGTTCCAGCAATCGCAATTATTCGAATTCGAATTGAGCGGAGTCGATAGTTGAATTTCGATTCTTGTAGGTCCGATTCCAATCGCCAACGATTGTGTGTATTCGTCGATTCTCGCAATTGCCCATCTCTTTTTCATTTCGTTTCACTACTAAAATTTAAACTGTACATTTATGAGAGTGAGAGTACAATCCTCTCACTCATTGGGTGAGAAGTACGAAGAATAAAGTCGAACCTCCAAAATTCAAATAGCCACGGGAACTGGTGGGAACGGGAAATTTGGTTTGAATTATAGAAAATTCGATTTAAGGATGTTCCAATTACAGAGGTTTGGCTGTATTTCCATCCAAATGTTCCTATGTTGGTAGGTATAATTTCTTATTGGAGACACAGCCTTACGCTGATTTTATACACTGACACCAACATATGAATAAATCGAGGAATTAGTACCCGGCATTCTGTTCGTTGTAGTAGGTACTGAGAATAATCGACTCGCTTCGATTATTATTCGATTGTTTTCTGATGAGACCGAATAAATCGACAATCGAAATCAAATTTTAACAATTGCCAATTTATTCGATTGTGAATTTCATTCGCAATCGCCCATCGCTAGTTCACTGTGCACACTGTGCAGTAATCTCAAGACCAGAGTGTTGCTCTCTAGTGATTCGCACTCACCTATTACTACTTCACATTAATGCTTAAAAAACTCGGTTCTTTCTACATGCTAAAAAGACATACCTAAAATATAAACAATTTATCAAAGAAACAGCACAGCGTATAGTTTTTCTTTTCCTCATATTTTTTTGTTCATTTTTTTGCATAAAGAATCCAGCTCCGACATACCCACCCAATGGATCCACACTTCATTTTAACAGAAAAAAAAGAGTTTAAACACACTTCTTTGCCTAAACAGTTATATTACATTTATTCAAAATGCCAATCAGCCTTCACCAAATCTGTTACGTATTCCACTAGACATAGCACTCTATAGGTAAATAACAAGTTAACACTGAACAAATAAAAGCTGATGCGACGACAGTAATTAGTTTTATCTTAACTTTCACTGCATCTTCACACGTTTATTTTTTCTTTTTTTTTTCTTGTAACATCAAAAACTTAACGCCAACAATTTAACGAAGACAACATAAATGGAAAAAAACACAATAACACAAAACAGAGTCTTCGTGAAACAATGTAACGAGTACGAGAGTTTACAAAAGTAGCAAGAGTGAGAAATATTTGGCATTTGTAATGTAAGCAAAGTATTTTTTGATCGATCTGAGAATTATTGTATTTTCTTTTTGTGGAGCACAGAGGGTAGGCACATGAGCGGTCTTTCTTCTTTTCTCTGTTTTCTAAGTTTAGTTATCACTTTAAAAATTCATAGGGCAATTCAAATTCGATTTTCTTTAAAAATTTCAGACAAAACAAAAACAATTTTGAGGGGATTAGGTAAGAATGAGAAACAGGTCGAAAGGCGGCGGCGGATGTTCATGAGGATTCCGAAGAAGGCGATCTTAAAAAGTGCATTCAAGTGAAGTTTTTAAAAAGCATGAATTGCATATGACGGTGTGACTTATTCGAAAGTATATGTTTGCAAACAAACAAAAAAAATAAGCGCATGGTTTGAATAGGCTTTTCTGAGATGCCAAGTACGTCATGATAAAAACCGGGAAATGCAGGGGGAATCACGTGATCATAGAAATCAGGTTTTGCTATTAGACACGTCAAAGCACACATGCACGAGGCACTTAACTACGAGCAACTAGCATAAAGTCGGATGCGCATTCAATAAGTACTCCCACCTGTAGGAGCGCACAGATTTTGTCCTAAGTTCTGGACAACCGAATGATTCTTTAGACGCACAAGAAATCGTCACACTGCATTTCAACAACATGCGCGGTGATAGAAACTGAAAATACAATGTATGACGTTTGGCATTCGAAATATAACGACCCCCATAATAAACATGTTTAGGTACGTGCAGCAAATTAGAATGCAGATAATCAGCAGGCTATAGTCGCGTTCACATTGTACTACATGTGGTTCACCGGGTCGAACCACTTGCACTATGTCGGTGAAGTGTGAACAATCCACGGTGGTATGGAAGTTAAACTCGTACCACATGTAGTTTAATGTGAACACTAGTGGTACGACCGTCGGGCAAATGTTCATTCACGTTTTTGATTTGAACGGGTAAGCATAAACGGGAATGAATGAATACGATATGTTTTCTTGATAGACTGACTTTAATGACTTCTCTTTAAGACATCACCATTAGCGAAAGATCCTTCGATGTAGATGCCACGAATCTATCCACATAAACAAAGTCTGTCGACCGTGTAGTATAATGTGATAGCGAGCCTTTTTATTGGTCAGTAGCCCGGGTTGAATTACAAGCAGTGAAAAGTGACGCTTTTGGCATTTTGGAAAGCTTTTCAGCAAACTACACTATTCGGGGTTATCATGAATCGATGGACGTAAATGATAATACCCACCATCGAGTGGTTGTTGAAGAAATTGATAATTAACCCTTTCGAGTCCAAGCTGCTCGAACTCAAAATCCTCATTCTATACTGGGCCCCAGGTCACAGGGACATAGCCGACTATGAGGCAGCAAATGAACTTGCCAGGAAAGGAGGCAAAATCGACCCATCCCAGGCAAACGAATGGTTGCGCTACCACCTCTGGCAAAAGTCAAAAAGAAGGTGGATGATACAATTCACTCCATAACCAACTGTAAGACAACCAAGGCCCAATATTAATAGAATTAAATTTGACTAACTGCTTCAAAGTAACAGAAAGCTAAGGATGACACTCGGAGCTCCACACGGGACATAATCATGTGTAGTAGGTTAGGTTTATACGAATGGCTGACTAAAGTCGATGATATTCACACTTAGGCCAGCTTAAGCCTGTTGTGTTACAGCAAGGATCGAGTAGATCCTACTCTGCATACCAGTTGGAGCTTTTAATAATTCGATGTATGTGACTGATGCTGTCATTCTTCATCTACGTCGAGTTGTTGAAGTACAGAGCGTTTAAGTGGATTAATCTGCAATAAGAGAGGACATTGCAGTTACAGAGAAGGTGTTCAATGGTCTCCTGCTCCTTTTCATCTCTGCAGAAGTCAATGGGGGGAATATCTTATTTGGTGACGTGTATACCTATGACGCACTGTGCAGTTGACACGCCGCTAAGGGTTCTGAGATTCGCCTACTCATACTTATCAAGTCGCCTGATTTTTTTGTAATGAGTCACCCAGTGCCATCTACATTTGGTTTCGTAAAGCGTTTCGAGCTTGAGTTGGTGTTTAGCTGTAGCGATAGGCATGGCCTGCAGGTACGTAAAGAGCGTTGAAGTGGTGCTCTTTCTACCGAGTCTGCTTTACAATTCTCTGGAGTGTCACTGTGTCCCAGAAAAACAAAAATGAGTATATCCCAAGACTTCATATGCAGAGGCTGTGACGACGTAGAAGAAAGGGAAGATACCCCCCAGTATCTCTGGCCCTTCAAGAACTAAATGGTATCCACTTGAATCACTCTTTCAGGTTCGTCAGGATGATGGACTGACAGGGTGAAGAAAAGATGTTCACCAATGACGCTGAGCACGACAAGGGCGTAAGGTGGGACCTCAGTTTCTAAGCGAACCCTTTCGAATATCGATCCAATTGCTCGAAAGAAAGTTTCGCAAATAGTTCGTATGGTTGACACTTGTCCATTATTTGGATCAGAAAAAGCTGTCCCTATATCACTTTGCCTATTCTTAACTAGTGATTCAGCCTTCACAATGGCCACTATTCGTATTCCACATTGCACGTTAATAACGAATCCTATACTAAAGGAAGGCCTCCGGCAGAAGTCACATACATAGCGTCTGACATCTTCAACAACTGGGCTAAAGGAAGCAGCATTAGCGCCAGCCATCTGCTTTATCAAATACACTAACTGGTTTACGGAATAAGATTAACTAAACAGACCTACACTTGTCTGCCCCTCTAACCAAAGAGGCCTTGAAGATAATAGAGGTTCTATCCAGGACCTAGTTTCTACAACAACCACTCGTGCTGTGCGTGACATTGCTCTATCCCGGATGGAGAGAACCTAGTTCCATGCCGACTCCGAGCGACCACGTTGGCGAACCTTTTTCCTGACAGGAATACTCTTTGAGCATTCTCAGTGACGTCGTGAAAAATATTTTGGATCGCCTCCTAGAACACATAGATTCAAAGTCCGTACGAGTCGACGCTCATACCTCCACAACTCCACCGGTCACCACTTGCAATCTGCTAGCTCAGTTAAAACCACTTCAATTTACAAAAACCCTCATGAACTTCCAGTCGATTCTCAGCAAGGGGGGACACAAATTAGATGGGGAGGTAAAAATCGATTTTGTTTGCTCTGATTTACTTTACATCGATTCATCATTCGTCCGAATCGAGTTATGATTTTTTCTCTCAAAAAACAGAAAAAACAAATTCAAAAAAGAACATTTCACACGGGAGTTACTACTACTCATAAGATGGCAAAAAAAAATTGTTAATTTTCATTCACTTGCTTTTTTCTTGAGAATTTTTTTATTTTTTGTTTTGTTTATCTAAACACACGTACCGAAGTAAACCATCCCTTGACCCGCTGGGCCCACCCTTGTCCTCCTGGTGATGAGGCTGTTGGCGAATCTCTACTACCATCATCATTATCATTACATTCCTACACATCAATGACAATAATACACAATAGTATACATAATTTGTTGGACTTAATATTTTGTTGCCTAACTTAGCAAAAGTCAGAGCTCTAGAAGCTCTGTCGTTTGTTATAGTTTTTGTTTTGAAAATTATTTGAAATAAGCAAAACAAAAAAAATAATAAAATATTTGAGTGAAGAAGTAGTAAACGGAAGCACTTACCTCTTGGGACACTTCCATTGGCTCACCAGTACCGGCCATTGGCGCTTGAACTTGATCGCCGGACGGTGCTTGCTCGTCAGCGTTGCTCTGGCCCTCTTCGACTTCTTTCTTTTCAACAAGCGATGCACTTGAGATCAAAACAATGCCATGGTGGTTAATGCGTACTTTGACTTTCACTTCTTGCAAATCTCCCTTCTCGTTCGGCTTAACGTCCTTTATCAGCCACTTGCCAATGACAGTGTCTGGATATGGAATTGGTTGGACATACTGGACTGTCATGTTGAATGGTTCCTTTCGGTTCAGGGTCAACATTCGGCTGAATGGTGCCGAATGGAAGGCTGGGAATACTTCGATTTCTCCGCCAGTTAGTGCTCCCTCTGGTTCCCAGATAACTTTGACGGGGTAGTTTTGGATATCGGTCACGCCAAACTCGCGGACACGCACGGCCGGCGACATGATGGCGCACTGTAAAGCGGCGCCACGGGAAACTGATTCATCTTGATTGAGGGTTGTGCTTGCTGGCTTACCGAAGGTCTGAGAAATAGAAACAAAATTAGTTGGCGATATGGCACGACTTGTGGGTGCGTTGAGAGCGGTCCGGTCGGAGGCAGCATCAGAGGCAAATCAAAAATAGGAACAACTGCAAAGAAGTCCACACACTGGGGGCTTTCCATACGCATTCAGCAGTAACAGCCGCAACATCTGACTTTTCGCGCGAGTCGAAATGAGAATTTATGTCTGCATGTCACCTCCTCCTCTATAAATAACCACTCTCTCGCACATACTCTTGCCTATGTATCAGATTAAGCACACTCATCACTTGGCACGCAGCCACATCCGTTGATGGTGAACTACATGGGAAACTACGTGCTTCTCTACACTAATTCTTACCTGCTCGATCAATGCCTTTATGGATGGAATCCGTGAGCTTCCGCCAACAATTTCCACCGAGTGTATCTCATCGAGGGATAGCTTCGACTCTTGCAAGCACTTCCTCAGTGTCACATCGACCCTCTCAAACAAATGAGCACACAACTCCTCCATTGTGGTCCGTTGCATACTAGAATGCACGTCGACATCGTTCATGAAGCATTCAATGTTCAATGGCAGTTTTGTACTGTTTGCGGACATTTGTTTCTTAATCTTTTCGATTTCAGTTACCAGTCGCAAGTATGCTCTGGCATTTGTTCTTGCGTTCAGCTTGTATTTCTCGATGAACTCCTCAATGAAGTATTCGGCTAGGACGTAGTCGAAATCACGACCTCCGATTTGATCCCACGTGCTGGCGAGCATCTTTAATTTTCCCTTTGTAAATGCACACACACTGACCTGCAGTGCAGAATGGCCGCAATCAACGAACACAACATTGCGGGGCTTGTCTTCGGGGAGATCTTGCTTATAGAATCCATACGATAGGGCGGTTGCAGTTGGTTCATTCATTAGGCGCAACACATTGAGCCCAGCAATGCTGGCTGCGTCCAGCAGGGCCTTCCGTTCGGCGTTTGTGTAATAAATTGGGCATGATATAACACAATCGTTTACCTGCAAATATGAATAAACCATGAGATAAGGGCAAATGTGTGTCAGTCTCTCTGGTGATACTTACTTGCGCTTGCAAGGCGGTAACAGACGTTTCCTTCAATTTTGTGAATAACATTGCAGTTATTTGTTCTGGCGAGAATAGCTGATCCTGATCCAAGTAATTGACTCTAATGCCAATTCCGCCATCTGGACGCTGTTCAACTTTGAAAGGAATGCTAGCAATTTCGCGTTGTACATGCGGATCATTGAATTTACGGCCCAAGAGGCGCTTGAATCCGCTAACTGTATTTTTCATATTGGTGACCTGTTGGTTTTTGGCTGCGACGCCGATAACCCTCTTCTTGCCATCGAATGCAACGCATGATCTAAAAGGGGAGCATTAAATCAGTTGGATTCAAGTACAGACTACCAAAAATGATAAACAAACACAAAAAGGAAGATAGAAAAGAAAAATATGCAAGTCACTCTCGATTGTAAGCTCTCTCCCTCCCCTCTCTACCACTGCGCCATATGGTTTGGTTCTAATTAACGCTAACGCCTCTTTTCATGACCAAAGATAGACACATTGACTGGCGCTGTGATGTGTTTCATATGTTCATTCAACTTACAGGTGGTGGTGTGTGATGGCGTCATAAGTTCGAGTCAGAAAAGTGAATACACGCCGAAAATGTAAAAAAGACCGACATGCAACATCGATTAATGTCGACCAGGCAGCTAAATACAACCGCACAAAGTTGAAATTGGAAATGAAGTAATCAGCGAGTGAAAAAGAGGTATACACACAAGCATTTTTATTCGAGCATTTCTTCGCAACTAAAGTGTACCTGCATTCCCTCGCAGGCATGGCAACATTTTTGTGGTCTCTTCAAGATTTGACAACGATAATGCCCTGCTGAATGTTATGACTATTTTGATTCATTGTTATGCAAACTGTGTTGCACCATGGAAACAAATTCTGTTTTGCTTTGCTTTGTTTTCTTGTGTGAAGTCTAAATCACTACTGATAGCAATTGGTTAAAGGGGGAGAGAGTTTGTTTTTCGTTTTGTGAAAAACTTCATCGCTATAGTTTCGTTTCTGAGCCTTTCGGAAATGTTTGAAGTTCGTGATGTTCACTTGAAAGCTGAGTACACCGCTCTAGTCTTTATCCGCTAACCAAACGTCTAGTAGGAGGAGGAATGACTTCTATTCTGAGTCATGTCACATCAGCTTCAAAAGTGTGCACAACCTAATCCAGTGCAAGGCAATCATTGTAAACATCTTTTACAAACAGCTGACCGAAAGAGCTGAAGGACGTTCAACTTGAGATAATAAACGCTTACGTCATTTTTGAGCATGTAGAACGCACAAATACTGATAACACGATAGTACTACGCAAGTCAACATTTGAGTCAGGTCTGTTAATGATGGATTCAAAGATTTGTATTTTATCAATGTATGGCAAGTCTAAGATCGTGTTCAGAGCGAGACACAACAACGAACGCATTGGAAATCGGGCATAAGTAACAAAAACTCACTTTCATTATTGCATAAAACAACTTGCTAACGTAAGGCATTGGATATCACAAAGGAACGTAACTGAATTTGAACTTGATTTGTCTTTTTGTGCTGGAGCGGAAGTGACATTTTGCAGTTGTCTCGTAGCAAGGATATGCTTGTGTAGGAGTTCAGGTTGTGTTAGGTAAAGTCATGAGCGATGGGATTCACTTAGCCCCAAGGGTCTATTTTGTTGCTCCTGAGCCGGTTACCGTCCCCTACCCCTGGAACCTTTTGTCAGTTCATTCGTTCAAGTAGTATTCTGCTAAGGTTTTGTTTCTTAGCGGAGACCAATGCAGGATGGGTTGCAGAGTAGGTGTGAAGGATTTTCCTCTGCTTCATTATCCATACGTCGTTTTATATCTTGTTAGGACTCCTACTAGGCTTCTGTGAGTTTTGACTCTACGTCCAAAATCGATTCACAGCAAAAACAGTAGAATGCGCACCACGAGTGAGTGCATTCTACTTTGGGCAGTTACGAAGCTTCCAATATAGCAAATTAGTTTGGGACATTTTGAAAGCAAACATGGTCTAAATGAAGGTGGGCTCTGCTCAAGGTGTGATTTCATATGCCAACGATCATGCAGGCGATCTCTTCTTACCATCTCAAATTGTGCCTAAAATATGCCTGGCAAGAAGCAGAAAGTACTATATTGTGAAGCAACTTGAGACAAGCTAGGTCTATGACTTCAAGGAGGTCTCAAAACTCCAACGAATCCTTGAACACAAGTTAAAGAGTTGAGAGTGATGAAATTCGTGGAAAGAAAGAATTTAAAGCATAAGCATAGATCGATAACATTACAATGTATGTCTAACAAAGATTTAAAAAATGCCAAGGCTAACTTGCTTCATATCGATCTACGAAACGGGTTTAAAGTAAAGCAAATGAGTTACTTTTCTTAAGGCAAAATACACATTTTTTCCTTTTTCGTTTAAAATGTTTGAAAACATCAATAATGTCGTAATACGAAACTATCAATGCACGACACACTCTAGTATAGATGAGAACAGTTTGGAGGCTTGTCATGAAGTGCTTGCTAGCCATCTCCTGTTGCATAATTAGTGTTTGCTTCTCTCGCCCAGTTGCTTTAAATGTCCTAGTTACCATCACAAGTCAATTTTGTGGATAGTTCCAGTGTCTCATAAGTCTTAAGAAAGTATCATCAGAATTTGTTTTGTGAGCGCCAGAACTAAGCTTCGGACATCAAACGAATTCACGAACCTCGATTTTCCTAAGACTGAGTTCATAAACATCAAACTGCGCCAGCCGTGCAAGATTTGCGTTCATAAATGTTAATGAAGTGCATTGACTGTGCATGACAGCAGTCCGCGTTCATAAATACAAACTGCGATCAAGTTGGCAGAGATTCTTGTTTTGTTGCAAGATTATATGGATTAGAGGTGTGTCAACCCGAAACTCTCATAACTCTAGTTGATTGGAGTTGGAATTGAAGCGAAGTGAGTGGCAGGTCAATTCCCCCAAAATAGGCGTATTCGTTTTTGTAACAAACTGATCCAGACCAAACACTGGTTAGCTTGGAATACTGTCAGCATCGGTCTGTGAAGTTGACCGGGATAAAAACCTTATTTCTTCAAACAGGTGACTGTTACAAATGTCATCTGTGCTACCAAGTTTACTGATGAATATTGAAATGCCACTAATCGTTTGTTTGTGCACTTATAATTTTGACCTATATAGGAGTTGCAAACAACACAAACAAAATATATATGCAACAAGACAAAATATATTCTGTCGAGCAAAAAGCGATCCGCCGCACACCACCTAGGCCAAAACGTCACAATCGACAGCTACAATTTCGAGGTAGTAAAGGAGTTTGGAGGGCATGGGCCTGTGCATCCAGGGCAAAGTTGTTGATTGCTCTCAACTTGGCGAGATGCCAGCAACGATCCCTGTAAATGCACAGGTCAAGTTGACATACAGCCTCCCCGCGGCGCCCTCTGGATAACCTCTACTGCAGCCGCTTAGAGGTGAACCAATGTATGCAGCGACCCCTTGTCCGGGGGTTTAAACCAGGATCCGGTCCTCCAGGTTCGGGGGTTTCGCGTGGGGTTAACTTCCCCACCGTGTAAAACTCGCAATAGTTCAGAGACGGCAACAAGCCTCGGATACGGATGACCCTACTGCTGACGACCATGGACAACGAAATAAGGACAACGATTTTCGGTTCTGCACGTGGAATGTGAGGTCACTGAACAGACCACGTGCAGCCGATGAACTTGCGGAGGCCCTAGAAGCCTATAAGGCTGACATCACCGCCATCCAAGAGGTACGATGGGATGGGCCGGGCAAAAAGAGGATGAAAAACTGCGACATATATTACGGCGATTGCTACAAAGAGCGAAGGCAGCGCTTGTTTGGATGCGGTTTTGTTGTTCGAGGCAGACTTAGGCAAGAAGTCTTAAGCTTTAGATACATAAGCGAACGCCTCACAACAATCCGCATCAAGGCAACATTCGGCAACATCAGCCTAATTTGCGCCCACGCCCCAACGGAGGACAAAGACGATGATAGCAAGGATGACTTCTATGATCTCCTAGAAAGAACATACGATCAATGCCCCAGCTACGACACCAAGATCGTTCTAGGAGATTTTAATGCAAAGCTGGGCAAGGAAGAAATCTTTGCTAGAGTCGTCGGTAAACACAGCCTACACGACAACACGTCCGACAATGGACTCAGGCTGATGGACTTCGTGACGGGGCGAAACCTCACTGTAGCCAGCACGCGCTTCCCTCACCTCAACATTCACAAAGGGACCTGGCGGTCCCCTGATCAATCAACCGTCAACCAGATTGATCACATTGCGATCGACGTCAGACACTCCTCCTGTGTCCTCGATGTCCGAACGTTCCGAGGTGCCAACATCGACTCGGATCATTACCTTGTTGTAGCCAAGGTCAGAACTCGGATATCGATTGTACAACGGAGTAGAGCAAGACCAAAACAGTTTGACGTTGGAAAGCTACAATCGCAATCGACCGCTGGGAACTTCTCCGATCGAGTCTCCCTGAAGCTCTCAGAGAGTCCAACCCTGCCAGGCGAAACAATCGACGAACAGTGGAACCGTTGTCAAAACGCCATCAGAGAAGCTGCCTCTGATGTGCTGGGTTTTAAAATGCCACCTAGAAAAAACCCATGGTTTGACAACGAGTGTCGGCAGGCGCATTCAGCGAAGCTAGCAGCATATAAGGCGACGCTGGATAGAAGGACAAGAGCGGTTCGTGAGCTCTACGAACTTAAAAGAAGGGAAGAGCACCGGCTTCTCAAAAAGAAAAAGAAGGAGCATGAGAAGCGCGCGATCGAGGAAATGGAGAGGTGGTACGGCAGAAATAATGTCCGAAAGTTTTACCAGCGGGTGAAACAACTATCCAAAGGGTACAAACATCGGACAGAAGCCTGTCGGAACGAAGAGGGACAACTCGTAGTAGAGTCGCAGTCGATACTGAGCATATGAAAGGATCACTTCTGCAGACTGTTTAACGGCGAAGAGGACACCAATACCGCTATCAGGCAGAATGTTCCACTCCACGCAATGGACGACGACAGAAGAGAATTCCGTCCCCCCGATCTAGACGAAGTCAAGATAGCGATATCGAGACTGAAGTCGAACAAAGCTGCTGGAGCGGATGGATTGTCCGCGGAACTGTTTAAGGCAGCGGGAGATGATCTGGTTGGGCGCATGCACCAGCTCGTCTGTAGGATATGGTCGGAGGAAAGCATGCCCGACGAGTGGAATCTTAGTATCGTTTGCCCGATCCACAAGAAAGGAGACCCCTTTGACTGCGCCAACTATCGGGGGATAAGTCTCCTTAACATCGCATACAAAATCTTCTCTGCCGTTCTGTGTGAGCGCCTGAAACCATTCGTCAACAACCTGATAGGTCCTTATCAGTGCGGTTTCAGGCCGGGAAAGTCGACAACAGACGAGATCTTCACTCAACGGCCGATCCTCGAAAAAACCCAAGAGATGCAGATCGACACCCACCACCTATTTGTCGACTTTAAGGCCGCATATGACAGTGTGCATAGAGACGAGCTATACAACGCCATGTCTAGTTTTGACATCCCTGCCAAACTCGTCAGATTGTGCAGGATGACGATGGAGAACTCTCGCTGCTCCATCAAGGTCGGTAACGAACTCACCGAGACCTTCAATGTCAAAAAAGGTTTTAGACAAGGCGACGCGCTGTCATGTGACTTCTTCAACATCGTGTTGGAGAAGATCGTGCGAAACTCACACGCCAACACTAGAGGCACGATCTTCCAGAAGTCCGTTCAACTGCTAGCATACGCGGATGATATTGACGTGATTGGCCGAACTCAGCGAGCCGTCAATGAAGCGTTTGCTTGTATTGAGACGGAGGCGGCAAAAATGGGTTTAGCGGTGAATGAGGGCAAAACAAAGTATATGCTGTCATCAAGAAAGGACACACAACATCGACGACTCGGTCAGAACGTCACCATAGGCAGCTACAACTTCGAGGTAGTGAAGGACTTCGTCTACCTCGGCTCCCAAGTAAATAGTGCGAACAAAATCAGTACTGAGATTAAACGCAGAATAACTCTTGCCAACCGCTGTTTCTTTGGGCTCAAGAGGCAATTGAGTAGTCGAGCCCTCTCTCGAAAGACCAAGCTCACCTTATATAAGACCTTGATCATCCCTGTCCTGCTGTATGGCGCGGAAGCTTGGACTATCTCAAGAGCGGATGAAGACGCACTTGGTCTCGAGAGAAAAGTTCTGCGTTCAATCTTCGGTCCTGTTTGCGTTGAAGGTTCTTGGAGAAGGAGATTCAACCACGAACTGTACGGGCTGTACAGCGACATGAGTCTAGTCAGGCGTCTACGGATTCAACGCCTAAGATGGCTAGGCCATGTAGAGCGCATGGACAACACTGCTCCAGCCCGAAGAGTCTTCGACTCCGAGCCAGTGGGACAACGCAATAGAGGACGACCACGAACCCGATGGCGCACTCAAGTGGAAAAAGACCTCAACCAACTTGGAGTGCGAAATTGGAGGCAGCTGGCTAAAGAACGTGCCAGCTGGAGAGGATTGTTGACCGAGGCCCAGGTTCACCACGGACTGTAGCGCCACAAGAAGAAGAAGAAGAAAGGAGTTTGTCTACCTCGGGGCAAATGTAAACTCCACGAATGACATCGTAGTGGAGATCCGACGTAGAATCGCCCTTGGCAACCGATGGTACTTCGGTCTGTCAAAACAACTGGGCTCAAAACTCCTGACTCGAAGGACCAAAGTCATGCTCCACCAAACCCTTATCCTGCCAGTCCTACTTTATGGAGACGAAAGCTGGACATTAAGTAAGGCTGCAGAGCTGACTCTTGGTGCCTTCGAAAGAAAAATTCTACGTCGGATATATGGTCCCGTCTGCGAGGAAGGCGAATGGAGCAGAAGACACAACCGCGAACTCTACGAGCTGTACAAGGATGTGAATGTAGTCCGGAAGGCAAAAATCCGTCGACTGCACTGGCTCGGCCACATCGAGCGAATGGACAACAACGCTCCAGCAAAGAGGGTCTTCGAATCCGTGCCTCCTAGTTCGAGAAGAGGAAGACCGAACCTCCAGTACAAAGACCAAGTCATCGCGGATGTAAGACAGCTTGGCCTTGATGACTGGAAGCAGCGTGCCCAGGACCATCACCGATGGAAGCCAGCAGTTGCTCAGGCTCAGACCCTTCATGGTTCGTCTGCCTGATAAGTAAGTATAGGAGTTGCAAACAACACCCCTATGAGTTCAAATATTGTAGCAAAAACAACCCTTGAACAAAACATACACAGGCGTTTAAGAAGAACAGGTAGACAATGTGCGACATGGTCCTATGCATTCACTTCTTATAGGAAACATAACCGATACTGAAGTCCAACCAGGTATTGAATGTGAAGTACAACTCGGTATATTTGTCTTAACCGACCAAGGCGTATTGTGTGTTCACATCACACCGAGTTAAAAGCTTAGCATTTATGATGTTGCCAACCAAGCTGTGTGTTCACACTGTGTGTCAAATGGTTCGTATATTTAATGTCCATTTATTCATTTCGTTTCAGTTTCTGCAACTCGGCTCGACTCGGTTTGGACATAACTCGGGTTGACTCTGTCATCAACCTGAGTTGACCCATCTCTAGCAACATAGTGAGGGTTGACTTTGGTTCCTAAAAACGTCATGTTGGCTTTGACAATTCCTTTTACTTAAAAGCATCATTTTGTCTCGGCTACTTATGTTGCGATTATGAAGGCTTTATTAAAATGTTCTGCCTTGCTATAGGCTGTGGCAGTATTTGTGTTCATAAATTGTATGCAGTGCAGGGGAAACAATATTGCATTTAAGCGACATATCAGATATTTGCGAGAGATGTCAACAATTACTTTAGCACACCAGCATCGAAAATGACTGCACATCCCTTTAACTGAAAGGTCACCGAGAGGAACAAGCAACACGTCTCATTGTCGTGGAACATAATTCTCCCCCTCAGAACAGTTGTCTCCCCTCCGATGACATCAAATAAAACATTAATAAGTCTATTAAAATAAATTTCATACACAAATACAATTTTCTCAAAATTTTATTAAATCCCATGGAAAACATCAACAGAAATATATTTTTAGACACGTGCATGCGGTAGCTTTCAAACAATTTTCATGTGTAACCCACGCCAGCACAGTGTAGCTGAGAACTCACTCTCAGGAAAATGACGACAACATGTGATTTTAAATATATTCATGCCTTGTACTTTTCGATACTTGAAAGTATTCACAGCTCTTTAATCTGATGAGTCATTGCGGAGGCAAAGACATCAGATATTGCTTTTTTTGCTGGAATATAGTTTACCTGGCGATCTACATGTGTATGCACGGTTCTCTAGTGTTTCATTATTGAGAGGAAACAGACCGACCATATAAGACCAGACGACGTTTTAAGTAAGGCTGGTTCCGCTTTCTTTGCGAGACAATCTTTTGAAGGTTAACCCCTGAATCATAATCGAAATTGATTTATTGTGGGATGGTGTGGGTATTTTTCCTCTCTAATCAGTTTCTCTCTCACTGCAAGCATGTAAGCTTGGGTTGACGCAGGGAAACTATTTATTTGTCTTAACTCAACTTTTGAATGTGCATACATTTGGTGGTCCCGTCCGCATGGACAAGAGCCGCATAGCTCAGCATGACAACAGTTGAGAGTGACATGTATAGGTAGATACATATGAGACATTTTATTGTGATTCTGCGGCGTAAGTTGTTGACGATTTGAATGACACATCTTGGTTGTCAAACTCACACTCGATGCCGGTAGAGAAACTGTGAAGTCTTCCCCCAAACCATTGCCCTAGTTGGAGTTTAAAAGAGTATGACATAATGATGTCTAGCTTTGGTTGGTTAAAAAATACCGAAAGGAACAACTCATTTCTCTATCCAAAAAAGGTGTGCCAACGGAACAAGGCAATCATTAGTTCGAGAAAACAATAAATCCGACCTAGTTGCGGCGATAATGCAGAAATATACATATCTACATACAGTTGCTGTATGCGGCAGCAATTGCACACACTACATCAAATCATTCAACGCTCGACAGGCATCTTCCATTCGGTTGATTGAAAAGCACCAACCTGGTGGTTCATATGCACATCTCTACAATCTTCATTACAAATGTACGCATAGACATCTGCAGATTACCTCGATATTTTCACGCATGTCTTACAGTGTACACACATACAGATTATATGTAGTAATTGTCGGCATTGTAGAACAACAAAAATCGATAGCTAATAAGAATGTCCAATTGGAGCGACTTGCATGGTGCACCGACACAAGCTTGTTGCCCAAATTGACAAACATATCAGGCATACATACATATGTTCTATACCCTTCCATGAGCATGACTTTCTGTGGTAAGCCATGAAGTACGAACTTTCTGGAAATGTCCAGTAGGGTCGCTACGCTTCTGAAGAACCTCAAACGGAATATGTAACTATGCATACAAAAAAGCCGGCAAATATAACTCAACGCCAAGAGTTTTTTTTTTTTTTGCAGCTCCCCCCTTACCCACACCAACAACAGTAACTTTATGAAAGACCAACAACAACGTGGGAAAAACAGCAGTAGAGAGAAAAAAATGAAAATGAATCAAAAAATATCCAGCGAAACAAACATGACAACTACGAAATCGAAGCATCTAGAAAAGTGCCTCTCTTCCGCCCGCCGA
Source organism: Eristalis arbustorum (assembly GCA_916610145.1). NCBI lineage: Eukaryota > Metazoa > Arthropoda > Insecta > Diptera > Syrphidae > Eristalis > Eristalis arbustorum. The sequence goes on along the minus strand of OU744318.1, from coordinate 62,926,682 downwards.
AACTCACTCAGGAGTGAAAGAGAGAAAGATATTTTCGCTGAACATATGTTTGCTGCGATGAAAAGAGCAGAACAGAAAATCAATAAGCACCTGCCCAGCAATTGAAAATCATTAAAATCTGCCATTAATCGCCTAAAAGAATGGTTTATCTTGGCACAAGTAGAAGATGCCATCCATGTGAACACTCTCCAATTGATCAAGGAAAAATCCATCAGAGTACAGTGCATGAATGACTGACGTTTATCGTTTTTCTAGGTTATACACACCACTGGCGGGTACGCGGTACTATATCAAATTGTGTAAATTCATGCAGACAAAACGAGAGGTATTCCCATGTGGGGATTATGAAACCGTGATAAGCACAAGTAGAAACAGTACAAAGAGCTCTAGACACAGTCCCCTCCCCTCCCCCTTTTAAAATTTCTGAATACAACACGAGGTTACAATTCTAACCACTGACGTGTGTCCGAGAAGGGAAAAAAATCATGTATATCAAATTAAGTGAAGAAAAGCTTAATTAGAAGCTAGTTAAATGTTTGAAAGAATAAATACTTACGGAGTGCCTCTTAAACTGTAATCGTTGGCCAACGTTTCAATACCGCCAGCTTTGGCTGCAGCAACATAGCACGATTCATTACCGAAATCAATCCCGATCACAGACATTGTTTGATGAATCTATTTTACACCTTCCTTAACGACAAATCCAATTTTTCGACTTTTATAGTTTAGAAAAACTTTTTTTCCTACTCCGTTTCTTGTTATCCACGGAATGCCTTTTATCTGCTCTTTCCTAAAGTTTTCTTTACAAAAAAAAATAGGGGGAAAAGCAAAAAAAGCAAGGTTTTGTTCTAGAATATTGCACTTTTCACACTTCGAGCAAATGAAATCAAAACTGAAAAAATCGTTCAACATATATTTTCGTATTCCCTTCTATTCGATTAATTATTCACCGCAAAGGTAGATGGAAAATTTTGTGTTTTCATCATCGCGACTAACATTAAAACTTTTCTATTTTTTTTATTGGAAGTCGGACGGAAAGATATTGAAATATTGGAATGAAAAAATATATGAGGAAGATTCTTTGCTCGTTTCGTTTCAGTTGTAAGTTGGAAATTATTTGTTTTTTCTTTATTTTTGCTGACCTGCTTTTGTTGGTTAATTTATATCAATTCGATGGTTTATGATTAATATTTTATGAGTGTAAAAAAAAAATGAGTTTATTGCAAATCGGCTTCGACGTTCTTGATGTGAAAATTATCTTCTCTTGAGCGCGTTTCAATTTCAACTGAGGCGAACTGAACGAAGGAGTTGACAAGATTTTCATGTTCGCAAAAGTGCTTTGTTGATTGGTGTGAGAGGAGGACGGCAGCACATGCATACATTTTCTAGAACAATAGATGGCAGTGGTGTTGTTTAAAAGAAATGTGTGAGTTCGATTTGAGTGTGAGCCTCAGTTGCTTTTCAAAATGTTGAAAGAACAGGAAATAGCACAAGCTAGCCGCCGATAAATGTTTGCTTCTTCTGTTTGCCAGTCTGCAGATCACATGCAAATTTCAAGTGAAATTACAAATTAAATTCTTTTCCGATATTAAGAAAAAATACCAACAATTTAATACCAAATCCAATTAGATTCTTTTTCTCGAAACGACATTGGCATTTCCTTCAAGTTAACGAGCAATTTCGCCAGATTTTTGCTCTGTACCTGAACTGCAGATCTGTGAAATGTCACACGCGATACACATCTGCTGTCACATCTGCAAGGGTGTGCTTTCGTGAATAACAGCTGACACATATTCATTATTGTTTATCTAGTTTTTTTTAAGATCCTGAATCCTAGCAAATTTTTTCACAATGCCATCTTCACCCGTGTCCGCGGCTCAATTAGCACCCTTGACGTATAAAGTAATCGCGAAATGTTCAACGACAAAGGCACGAGTGGGTATAATGTCCCTGCGGCATAGTGATGTGAGTACGCCAGTCTTTATGCCAGTAGGCACGCAGGGAACTCTCAAGGGAATACATCCGAATCAATTGATTGCATTAGATTGCCAAATTCTCTTGGCAAACACGTATCATCTGGGAAATCGACCGGGCATCGAAACTCTGAAGAAAGCCGGTGGTTTGCACAAATACATGGGCTGGCCACGTGCGATTTTGACAGATTCCGGCGGCTTTCAAATGGTGTCATTGTTGCAGCTGGCTGAAATTGATGAGACCGGTGTAAATTTTCAGTCACCTTATGATGGATCAAAGTGTATGCTAACTCCAGAGCATTCGATAACGATTCAAAATGCCATTGGCGCCGATATCATGATGCAGCTGGACGATGTTGTGAAGACAACTACCACCGGTCCACGCGTGGAGGAGGCAATGCATAGGACGATTCGTTGGGTGGATAGATGCATTACAGCTCATGAGCGCGACGACGATCAGAGCTTGTTTCCCATCGTTCAAGGAGGACTTGACCAGCAGCTGCGAAAGGAGTGTGTTGAAAAGCTAACAGACCGACCGGTGCGAGGTTTTGCAATAGGCGGCCTAAGTGGTGGCGAGAGTAAACATGAATTTTGGCGGACGGTGCACACCTGCACAGATCTTTTACCGGACGATAAGCCACGATACTTGATGGGAGTTGGATTTGCTGCCGATTTAGTTGTTTGTGTTGCCCTCGGAGTGGATATGTTCGATTGTGTTTTTCCAACCAGAACTGCACGATTTGGCTGTGCATTGGTCAACACTGGACAGTTGAACTTGAAGCAACAGAAGTACGCCCTCGATATGCGGCCAATCGATGAGAATTGCGAGTGCAGCACATGCAAGATATATACTCGGTCGTATCTGCATCACATTGCCACTGTAGAACCGGTAGCGTGTAGCTTGTTAAGTATTCACAACGTGGCCTATCAGCTGAGGCTTATGAGAAACATGAGGAAGGCCATTGAAGAAAATACGTTCCCCGTGTTTGTTAAGGACTTCATGAGGAATCATTATGGCGATGAGCCCATTCCCGAGTGGATATGCGACGCACTGAAAGCAGTCAAAATCGACGTTAAAAGTGAGGAGAGCTGAACACTAGTGGACTTTATATTTATTATTTTGTAGCCTTTTTTATGTGTTCAAAAAAAAAGTTAATTTACAAATAGATTGTATTTAAAATATTAAATGATGGACTGTTTGTAATTGATATGAGAGGCTTGAGGTCATGTTTTGCATTTTCAGGTAATGCGCTAAGGATGGAAACAGGGATATTCGCACACGCTATACACGAGATAGAAACATTTTAAAGTTGGCTAGAATAAGAGGAACACAAAGCTTAATATCGCACCACCCGCAGAGTTGATGCCGTGTTGGTAGTGGCTCCACTAAAAATACGCATCGCCAATCAAAGTTAACCGCCCTCGCTAAATGCGGTACTCTACTATCTTCGCGAATATTATTCGAACTGCGTAAATAAGTATAATCTGATGCACCCTAATATACCTACTTACTTGTTTACAACTCAACCCAAAGCACTGAGGCAAGCAAATACCCCCGCTCACCTCTATTGGCAGAGGAACGCCATATATTATCAGTTGATAACTTGTTACTTGATAAAGATCTGCGATTTGAAAAAAATAATAATCTCAAGAAGAGAAGACGTTGCATTCCATAATCTTCATTTTTATTCACAATTTTCCAAATTTTTCAATTGTTTTGCCAGTTGACTTGCAAATGATTGAACATAGCTCGGACTGATAGTATTCAGCAATGCGTAGGGAGTTTCAAAAACGTCAGCATCTTCTTCTTCAGCGGATAATCTTGATTCGTCGATCGTATCGAATTCCTCACTGACTACATAAAATCCACTTCCTGATGCCCGTATGCAGAAATCATTGCCTTCCAGAGTCTTTAAATTTAGAAATATTTCATACGATGTATTCTTGAGTTTCTTCGAGACACCAATGTATGTGACGTGACTGGAAATATCGCGTATAATTGCATCTGCTTCGGCTTCCCAGTTGAGAGTATCTTCGCTTAACATTTTGTTCGTGTACACTCTGCTATTCAACTTAATTTTCTTTTATTATTGTTTTAACAATTTGTAGTACGAAAATGAAAACAAAACAAATGCTACTATGCTGACAATTTGCAATGCAAAGCTTGAGACGTCAGTTGCAAATCAGGAGTGACAGGTTGCATCAAAGATAGAGTTGCCAAGTCTAGATTATACTAGTACTTAAAGTACGTGGTGGCCCGTCGCGTTGTGGGTAGCGTCGACCTCAACGTCGACGTCGTAGGTTTCAATGCCAGCTCTGTGCGACAAAAATAATGTTCACAGCCCCAACTCTTTCGAGTCACTGGCAATGCTCAAAGAGTATTTACTGTCTAGAAAAAGTTTCTCATACTTGGCCGTTCGGATTTGGCATAAAACTGTAGGTCCCTTCCACATGGAGAGAACAATACCACGCACAACACGAGGTTGCTGAGAAGCTAGATCCTGGCCCTCTATGGGCTGTAGCCCCATCCATATTATATATTATTATTTAAAGTACAATCTTGTCTGTAAGATTAAGTCCTTTATCTCTTTACGAAGAACGGATCAGATCTCATTGCAGTAGAAGTAGCTGTTTGCAAAAACCGAACGGAAGCCTGCAGGGATAAGGATGGGAACCTAGTAGTGGAAATACAGACAGGTGTTGGGAAACGGCGATGACTACGAAAATACCGCTGTCAGTCAGAAAAATCCATCCAATATAGGCGATGATGGACAAGAAATTCGCCCTCCCGACATCAGAGAAATCACGCCCACAAATTGATGGTCCGAACTCACACACAACATCGTCCAGTCAACCATTCTCGAGGAATTCAACTTCCAGCCACAATGACCGCCTAATACCCCAGTCTATCTTCGAGAAGAAATTCTCGATCAGTATTCCCTCCAGATCGGACTGGTTGTCTGATAGGCAGACGTTGGATGAGCCTCTGCGTATTTTCTCATACGGATCGAAGACTAACGAAGGCGTGGATACGGGTGTCTATTCCCAAGATCTCAACATTGCTATCTCTTTGAAGCCCCCTGACCACTGTAGCGTTTACAGGCAGAAACCATAGCGACTAAGGAGGCGTTCTCTTGGCTCGAAAACAACGTGATATCAAGAGGTCCAGCAAGGCAACTGGTGCCGGTAAGGTGCATACACAATAGCATCTGTAAGATATGGTCTGAGAAAAGTCTGCCATATGAGTGGAATCTCCCATCGTTTGCCGAATCCTGAAGAAAAAAGAGGAATATGTCTTCTAAATACACCGCCATTCTGTGTAAACGGCTGAAACCCTACGTCAACTCTCTGATTGGTCAATATCAGTGCGGGTTCAGGCCAGCAAAAACCACTATCGACCAAATATTCTTATTATTGCAGAAGAGACCCAGGAGTTTCAAGTTGATACCCGTCACTTATTTATCGACTATAAGGCCGCTTATGACAATATGTAGAGACGAGCTACACAGTGCATTGTCTAGTTTTGGTATCCCTGCTAAACTCATCCGGCGTATATAGGACAACAATGAAGACTGGCCGTCTTGATTTGATCGATCAAAGTGAGTAAGTATCTTACCGAAACTTTTGATGCTAATTAGGGCTTTAGGTGACTCGCTGTCATGCAAGCCTTTCCTTTTATGCCGATGACATCGACATCTTCTGAAGCTGATGAGGAAATAAGAGAAGATAATTTGGAAAAGTTTTGTGGCTTTTCTCACGATCACAAATCAGAAAGCAAAGTACATAAGAGACGCTTCACAGTACAGGTGTGTCAATCGTTCAAATCTAACGAACAAATCATTCAAGTATTGGTTCCAAAAAACATTAATTCATTTCAATCAATCGTAAATTTCAATCATCGTTCATTTAAAGATAGGGTTACAACAGATAGGGGGCTCATTGTATTTCATTGGATTGGTACACGAGCAGGACACATCGGTCACACATAATGTTCACTATGGAAATAAGAAGTAGTATACATAGGAGAGTATGCATGTGTATGTGGGTTCGAACAGTATGTTTTAATGTATACAAATTATGTTTCTGCGCGTTGCCACAAAAAAACGACAATTATTTAATTTTGAATAGGCCGACCAGGTCCATTTTATTGTGCGAAATATATAGATAGGCAACTTCAACGGCAACGTCATGTGACGTTGGTAACGAAAAGCTGGCTCAGCATTACTGCGGATGTTATGTTTAAGTGGACGCTGCTGTTTATTTCTGTAGTACGCTCCTAGGTGGTTAGTCGTGGTGATCGCTTTGTTAATGTTCCCCAACTGTTGATCGGACGCTTTTGTTTGGGTATTGGATTTAGCTTGAGATTGCAACATTTGTGCTGTTAACTTACACAATCCATCGAACCAATGAAGATATGGCGAGACAGAATCGTCTCGATAATTTTACTCAGCTCTACCATACAGACAGTTCACATCACGGATAGGGATGAGAATGTAGAGCCCAGAAGGTGGAACAAAGTGTCCGAAAAAGCGAAGAACCATTTACAAAAAAAGGGGCAGATATTAGTAACTGTTAATTTTCATCAGCATTCAATGCGCAAAATGCAATGCGGACGATGCGAGAGAAAACGGAGAATCAACGCATTTCTTACGTTTCACCTCTCTCGGCAAGAATGGAAGAGGTTGCTGTCGAAATTAGCGCGTGTAAAAGCATCCAAATAAACTCTCACTTGGGCGGCTTTTACACGAACTAAATTCGTCACTAACGGGACTCTTCTTGTAGGCAAGGGAAGTGAAACGTAAGGGGGGTTGACCGAATTGCATGTACACGAAAAATCTTGGGATTCGGCCTATTCTCTTTTGTCACCCTTCGCTTATTTTTCGGTTGCTTCATTCTTGTTCTCGAAGCGATGGGTACTGCATGGATGCTATGCATATGTGAGAAAGAGAAGGGGCGTATGTGTGAAAGGGTGAAAAGATGATCGAGGATCGAGATTCATTCTTCGTGTTTTCCTTTATCTTTCTTCGATTTATCCTTTAGTATCGTGTGCGGCCTTGTGTGGCTGGTACACGGACGCATTATCACATGTGTACCACAGATGTTTTATGAGGCCGGGGATTGTTGGAATGAAAATGCATTTTATTAGGGGCTTTATTGCAGGAAGACCTTGTTGATGATGTTATGCTCTTATCTACTGTTTATTTAATTTGGGATGTATTTTCAGGATTTAAATATGGACGCATATGAAATTTATTGTCATGAACCCTTTTAAGTACGCATGTAATTGCGCAAAACACTGCAACTTTTTTTAAAAACAATTATCAAGAGGCATCGATAATTGTTTTTATTGGGTACATTATACATAATTGTCAGCAATTTGATTCGCAATGTCTATTCTATTTTCTGTAAATGTACATAAATGTATCACAGTATGCATTTCAACATCAAAAGCGTCACTTTGAATTTCTCCTTATCAGAAAAAATTTCTCCGCGCAGAACCACCCCGGTTCGCGACGAAATAAAAATGACGAAAAATCCCAATCGTTGGGATCGTTGGGATTTTGTGTGTAAAAGTGGCTTGGGATCACAAAAGGGAATACGATAGAAATTGCTGCTCGATTTAACGCAATGTAAAAGCTGCCTTGGGAAACAATAAAAACAAACACCTCAACAAACGTCGTTTTAATAGTAATAATATGGGTACAGCCCGTAGGGGGCCAGACCTAGCTTCTCAGCAACCACTCGTGTTGTGCGTGCCATTGTTTTCTCACGAGTGGAAGCGATCTACAGTTTTATGCCGAATCCGAACGGTCAAGTTTGAAAAGCTTTCTCTAGACAGTAAAGACTCTTTGGGCATTGTCAGTAACTCGAAAGAGATGGGATCGTGAAAATAGTTTTCGTCGCACAGAGCAGGAATCGAACCTACGAAGTCGAGTTAGGGGTCGACGCACATACCCACAACGCCACGGGCTAACACGTGGCTTACTGTGGACAAAAAAGTTAAAGAACAAGAATAAAAATGCGAAGGATTTTATTCAAACAAAGTACAGTTACAGAAAGTTAAAATAAATTACATTCCGTGGCTGTTATTGGTGAGCATTATCTCAACACTCTCGTGATTATTGCACATGGGTGGTAGCTCCACTGATGTACCGTCAAACGGATCATATTCAAAAAATGTATTTCCTTTATTTATAATTATCTTCTTACCATGTAATGCAGTTTTCGCAGACTGACCTAAAGGTGACGAAAGCGTATTTTGAATTACGCACGCAGAAGTTTCTAAATCGAAAACGTACACAGTGCTTGATGTTACTTCTACTAAAAATTCAGTCAAAAGGTGTCTTATAATGTGCAGTCCCACAGAAGTGGCGGAAGTTAGTCTTGGTATTGTTTTCGAATTGGTAGTGCCTTCGGCAATATTGTAAATGCAATAGCAATTGTTACATAGATAATAAACTCGATCTTCGAACACATCAAAAATGCCCATGCTGCCCACAGGACATGATGCAATTGGAAATGTTGTCCAATTTTCGGAGGATTGTTGTAATTTGTCGCAACTGGTGCTGCTGAGGGCGAAAATTGTTCCTTTCGATGCTGCCACGACCTTTGGACGGGCAACATTTAACCGAGGATAAACCTCCCATTTAAGAGTATCCAAGTTCAAAGTATCCACACGGTTAGAAAAACTATTTGGTTCCTCGGCGCCAACCAGTATTAGTGTCTTGCCTACGACAGTCCATTTCAAATTGGATCTCCGATGTGGTATAGCTGGCCATCTTGTGTAGAGCCATTCTTTTAATCCGGAATAATATATTCCCACACTTAAGTCTGCACTGGAATTGCAACCATTAATAGTGATAATAACGTCTTTGAAGTTTCTTATCTTGCTTTGTTCGTCTGTGAACAGCTTTGTACGCATATCTGGAACGGCATGCCATACCAATGCTTTACATATGATACGTGTCATCTCAGTAGATTCAGATTCTTCTTTTGCAAATATGCCGCCGATATAGCCGGGCGTTAACAATGGAAAACGAACATGCGAGAGTAATTTTTCAAGGTGTTGTGTCCGATCATCTTTTTTATAGTTTATCCATACCATTACACTTTGAAATACATCGGCCTCTGACTGCATGCGTAAATTGTCATTGGAAATCAACTCGCACAATAGTTCGACATCCTGTGTACAAAATTGATCCTCATCTTTTAAAGTAACAAAATGCTCGCATGCATATAATAATGCAAAAGCTTGAAGTTCGGCGAAATTATGACGCTTTGCCCAGCACGATATTTCTAGGCAATTCGATACATCTATATTTTCCATCATATAGCTACAGCATACTTTTTCCAATGAACTGATTTCCAAAAAATTTGATGCAACAAGTACTGGCTCTACAGTTTCAATAGATAGTTCTATTCTGCCTTTGTAAATGAAATTAAGAATCAACTTCAGTGTACATCCATCGATTTGTCCCAATGTAACTTTGTCCGCTTCCGACTCACATAGGGATCCACCAAACATTGCAAGAAAATATTTGCTGACTGAGGCAAGAACATTTTTGTGTGCCATGATTTTGTATTTCTTATCTGATGATATGAGTGTAATGTCACAGAACTGTTGACTGTCGAACATCCTGTGAAGATTTTCGTGAAGTTTTGCAAAATGCTCATTAGTCCAGAATGTTTTTGGTTTTAGGCAATCCACTTCGCTCTTCACTATATCCATTGTTGGACTGCAAGAAAAAAAAAGAGCTGTCATTTTTTCTTTGCAAAAACAATCGAAATGGAAATATTACGGGTTAATTGTTTACTTCAATTTTACATCAATTATTACATCAAATTAAGAGAAATTGATGTTAATTTATAACCACGAGAGGTGGCTTATGCGAATCGTCTTACGCCTGACATTGCACAAAATATGTGATGATTTCATTTATCCTATATGTGACACCCAATGTCCAGGGTTGCCGCTGTACAGTGTACTTTGGTGGCGATATGAATTTTTGACATTTTTATGCCGGTGTCCTGTGTTATGGGGCTGTACAAGTTTTTTATGGATTCCGGGTTTTGAAAACGCACTTTTATAGAACTCGACGAAATAAGCTTAAAATATAAAGTACCAAAATGCACGCTTTAGCCTACTTAACACTACTAAACATGTATCGTAGTAACATGTGCGTAGTCGTTTGAAGTCCGCATGAAACCTTTGCGTCCCATCCACTCGTGAGAGAACAATTTTCTCTCCATATTTCAGGAGAGAACAATACACGGGTGGTTGCCGTGGAAGCTTGTTTACCTCGGACTGGGGAGATCCGTATAACTACCTTTAGAACAGAGATAAGGTATTGTAGAGATATCCGACCTTGCCCTTTGATTTTATTTAACAGCGCTTTTATAACATTCAACAGCTGCTTCACATATAGACTCGGTGAATGCTGTGTAGGATTTCTTATTTCTGCTTCAGAATAAAAAGATACGCAATTGCACTTATAAAATATGTTTATTGCCAGAACATTTCCAAAAAGACATGACCGCTGCAATTTTCCCTTTCTCCCTTTAATATTTATACATACACATATCTATAAATGATGTATGCCTCATCACACTATGACGATGATAGTCCTCCATCGAGTACCAAATGATGACCATTCACGAAGCTTGACTGATCGCTTAGCAAATAGATTATGCTTGATATAACATCGTTCACTTCTCCAAAACGCAACAGAGGTATACGATTAAGCAACGGTCCCGCTTTCCTGGGATCCGACCAATTCTCTATACCCATCGCTGTCATAATCACCGTAGGATTGATTGTATTGAATCGAATCTTCCTGTGGCCAAATTCCAGTGCCAGCGTTTTGGTCAATGAATCAACGCCCGCCTTTGTTGCACTGTACACCGAATGACCTAGAAATGATCTGGACGATGCTAGTGACGAAATATTTACAACACTCGCCATCATTTCTAGCTTATCGCTCAGCGCTTGTGTTACGCAAAACACACCCTTCAAGTTCACATTGATTGTTCTGAAGAAAAAAAAAAACAAATGCGAAACTAATGAAAGCTCAGCATGATTTTACAGTCACTCACTTATCAATGTCTTCTTCGGTAAGTTCGGTAAATGGTTTTATTACAGCGATCCCTGCATTATTTACCAATCCATGCAAACGAGGAACATCGGTTAATGCGGCCTTGGTGCCGCTCCAATCTTCCAGATCGGCTTGAATAATCTGAATCTCTGGACTCTCGGTCTTCAATTCATTCAATCTTTCCGGATTGCGGGACACTGCTATTACATTTACTCCCAATGAAGCTAGATGTATGCATAGTGCTCTTCCGATGCCTTAAGAAATGTTCAATGATAACAAAGACGAATATGGGATATTCTCTGCGCATACATACCTTGTCCAGCTCCGGTAACCAAAATGTTCTTGCCCTTAAGATCAGCCATTTAGTCGTGCTGTTTCCTCAAAACTGACGAATGATTAGCCGATTATCAGTTAAATGCAGTTGCTTGTGCCTTGAATGCCTTTTAAAAACAAATGCGGCTAATACGTCACTATCATTGTATCATCCACGATCTCTTCTCTGTCAGGTGAATAGTATTGGATTAGTGTTCCCATTTTATGTTTTTGTGTGTTTATAATAAATCAGTTGTGTTGTCGCTGAAAGTGATTCATTTATTGGATGATGGTCCTCAGTTTGGTAATAAAAAGCTATATTATACCTTTCCAGCAAAAGATTGTCTGTGAGTACTCATTGTACTTACTTATGTACATATACAACCGGCGACCCATGAAGTGGCTAAGCCTGAGCAATATACTGTACTCAGTTTACATCCTTTCAAAAGCTACGCATGAAAATAGCTTCTAGCTGGTGTGATCTCTAACTAGTTGCTTCCAGTTCTGCCCACCAAGTTACTAGAAGTCCTACACCTCGTTGGCACGATGCCCGGCTTGACTCATCGGGACGACACTTTAGGCGTTGGATCCGTCGACTGTTTGTAGTCATGTGGCTGTACTGCCCCAAGAGCACGACAGGGTTTCGAAATAGGATTCTATTATTCTACTGCATTTAAAGGCCGCAAAGAGACAGCAAGAGTTGCTCTGCGTTTGATCTTGGCACTGATTGGCACTTGGCACATTTGTCTATACTAATTACCGAGCAGCCGAGTCCCCGAATGCATCGAACTTATAGCTGTCATCTGTTCAAGACGTCGACTGAGACAGCATAAATATGTTTACGCCATTCACCGTCAAACCTATTTCAGCTGCTTCCGTCTAAATGCAAACAAATGGTTCTGACAATGAGGTCAATGTCAGCCGCGTAACGTACGCAAGGCAGTGAATGCTTGGCTCGTCCTTATGCGGCCTTGCAAGAGACGAATAGGCGGCAAGTCACGTTTCCAAGACTGCCTTAGTGTGTAGATCCACCCTAAATTGGCCGACGTCACACAAGATGTAGATCATTCAGTTGATATACTGAAACACAAAAGAAACACGCCAAAGGACGAACAAATGGGTTTCTTTCCAAAGTTTCTGTTTTTTTGTTTTATTAAAAAGAAGCAAATATTTGTTCACCTGTCTCCTCCGCAAGCAGACAATAAATCCCATGACACATTACAAAACTAAACACAAACAAACCCAAATCTGTTAGAATATTCAGAGCTAAGCAAACAAGTTTTATAATTCCTCCAGCCATAGGAAAGTTCAATCCACTTAACAGAAGAACGATTTTCACAATTGGATTAAGCGGCTTCACTGGATGGAATCTCATTAATTCCAGGCATTCTACCAGCAAAAACAACCCAAAGAGACTGATTGAAAGAAATGTGGTCACTCCCAGTGCTAGTAGAGTATAAGTTATTGTACTAGCTCCAACTATATGCAATCGGGAGTTTAATAATTTGTCAAATATTGTTGGTGGCTCCACGTTGGGCACATCAGGTGGCGGCGTTGAAAACCAAGTTGATTGCGTGCCCTCGTACTGGGTGGTATATTGGGGGACATAGTTTGTGTTCATAAATTCGGGATGATCGATTTCTGGATTTGAATATATCTCTGTATGATTGTGTGCACTTTCTGAAATTAGAGGTTCTAAGGAAATTATTCACCAACTCGTATTCCATGGGCTACATACTGTTTGTAGATGTTCGGTCTGTCCCACTTAATTTGTCCAGACGGCTTTTTGCATTTTCCAAAATTCTCCTTCGGCGAGCCTCACGACGTGCGAGTATATCATTTTGTTTCTTCTCTTCTTCGGTTTTTTCAATTTCTCGCTGAGCCTCGTCCACCAATTCAGACATTTTTTCAATTATCATTAAATTTTTTTAATGTTTGTACATATCACAGCTGTCAACCTGGAATGAAGTTGCCATACCACCACAATGTGAATGTCAATGAAAACAGTGATGTCATTCTTCTGTTTCTCCACAATACGATTCAAATTAAATTCAAACCCTCCATCAGGGGAACATGCGCAGAGCAGATCTTGGTCTAGGTTTGCCTTAGTTTTTGAATGGTCGAAGTCGGTTTTATTTATTTGTTAGAATCTGCATAAATGTAGCCCAACTCACAACTAAACATAGGCTATATTTGTGTCTCTATTCGAGAGTTTTTACAAAGCTCCTGGGTATATTCCCCAAGACAAAATCCTCCCTTAAATTATAATCTACGGAGCACCAAAACATCAGTGACTAAAACAAATGGATTATTCACTTAGTTTAAGCCATACCAGGTTTTAAATAATCATTTTCGTAGTTAGCAACTCCGTTTTTCACAAGTGCATCAGTTCCACATATCCTACTAAAAATATCCGACGACGTTGACTACTGAACACAACCCCTCAGCCTGACAAGTGACAACTCACCCAGCAGCTGACTTCTTTTGATTAGTTGGATCAAAATTATAAAATTTTCACTTTAATTCAATCGTAAAATTGAGTTGTGTATTTTGTAAAAAATCATGTGGTCAGATACGCTTCTGATTGTGTTCATTTCAATATGCACTGCATTTTTGGGCGAAGGTTAGTACGCATAGGTTTTCATTCAAGAACTTCTCAAATGTTTACTTCCACGTATAGGTCTCACATGGGTTCTAGTTTACCGCACTGAAAAGTACATCAAGCTGAAGGGTGAAGTTGAGAAGCAGAGCAGAAAATGTAGGCATTTCTACTTCAAAATCATATTCGACCTTTTTAATGAAAATATTTGCAGTGGAAAAACGTAAGGAAAACCTTGGTGATTCTCTGGATAAATCTCACAAAAAGAAAATCGAACGCGATGAGGAAAAATTGAAGAACAACAATCGTGACCTGTCGCTGGTCAAGATGAAGTCAATGGTTGCAACTGGTTTTGCATTTACTGCATTGCTCAGCATGTTTAACAGCATGTAAGGATGTTTTTTTTAATGCTCGACTGATTTATTTATTGTGATGTGTTTTGGATTTTTTTTTATTTAGATTCGATGGACGAGTTGTGGCTCGACTACCTTTTATTCCGATTTCATGGATACAAGGATTGAGCCATCGAAATCTACCGGGAGATGACTTCACAGAGTGCTCGTTTATATTTCTGTATATCTTGTGCACAATGTCAATTCGACAGAATATACAAAAGCTGCTGGGCTTCGCACCATCGAGAGCCGCAAGTAAACAAGGTGGAAGCCTATTCGGACCGACACCCGGACAATTTAAATAAGATTTACATGCCAAATTAGATTCGTTTTTCAATGAAAACATACGAAATACAAATAAACAACAAACACATTTTAGTGTCTCAATCGAAGTGATTGTTTTCTTAGTAGCAGCTGTATTGTTGGGCAGTCCGATGGTTCGGGAGGTAATTTGCAGCTTCTAGAGAATGAATGTGATGAGAAGAGTGCTTAAGTTTTCGAGTCACGTAATTTTGTCTCGACTACACTTTTGTGCTTGAACTACTCGTCATAGGTAGTTAGAGAAAAATGCGAGAGTACTATATGCTATGAATGTACCAGAGCTAAGGAGAACGCTAAAAGCAAATGAATAGTAAACACATACTTGTAAATTTATTAATGGTGTTTGCTAGCATACTCAGCGGAGCGGGGTGGATTTGCGGTTGCGGTAAACGATGACAAGACAAAACATGCGTTGGCGAACCTCGTCAGTGGCTACAACAATCGATAGCTATAACTTTGAGGTCTCGTAAGGTTTTCCCATGCACAGCATAACTCGGAAAAAAATCCCAAGACCACAGACCATAGAGCCTTGTTATATCTATGAAGCCCAATTCTGGACGATGAGCAAGATGCCATTTGTGGAGTATAAAATTCTCCTAACCAGTCATATCGCGTGGTGATTGAAACCATCCGCAATCTGCATACGCTACGAGCGCAGTCTACGTGAAGAATCCATCGCCCAGCGAAGGTAGGCACCGATTCTGGAGAGCTGGGTAATTGTAAAGCAAACGGTTTCATACTCGTCGGCGCGGCTCCTGCTGAGATCACTGGGTTTCTGGTACTATTTCCGAAGGATTGTTCCAACCGGACAGTGTCCTGTGATCACTTCAACGAGCATACGGATCGAGTTCCAGTCCAGAACCAGAAGGTTCTTCTTTTCTTTCTTTGTCGTTATTAGGTCAGGCTGAGGCTGATCTTGTCGTCTCACAGTAAGTTCTTGCAAGCCAAGACGAGTTGGCTCCTTTTACAACCGCACGAGTTCTCATAATTTATATTAAAAGTAGAAAACCTTTATCTAGATATGTATCCCCGACCCCAGCAGGTAAAAATAAATGAAAACAACAAATTGATTCTCAAGAAGACACTTGTATGTTTCAAATAAAACATTTTTATGTTAAATACATTTCATAGCTTAAAATGAATTATTAATCGTTAAAGAGCAAACAAACAGATAAACTAAAACGAATTAGTTCATACGTAGTCGAAAAAAAAACTATAATTGCCGTTAAATACTGGTAATACATATAATTGAAATAGAAGTAAATTGTATCATATATCGCTTTTGTCTGTGTGGTTTGTAGGTTACTCTCTACTCAAAATGGTTGAATATTGCAGCGCGTACACCTATTTTTCTTTTAGTTTTACTTCTTCTTACTTTTGCCCAATGTCAGTGTATGAGAGGCAACCATTTGCGCCTTACGTCTATTGAATTCGACAAACTCTTCTTCGAGTTTTTTCCTAGAATCTTCAAGCTTACGCTTCTCATCGGCATGGTCTTTCTTCAATTTATCAAATTTCGCATGAAGCTGAAAGTTGAGGGGAGGGAGTGATAAATCATCAGTGTTGTGTGGATAATTTAAGTTCGTACCTCTTTTTCGCTTTCCTTGAGCTCAGCCTCCTTCTCTTTGACACGCTGCACAAACATTTGTCTGACTTCCTCTTCTTTTGCTTGCAACTCAGCTAAGTGTTGAGAGCGTTTGGTCTCGAATGTCTGCTGGAATGATACCTGCAAAAGAAATTAACAATTGCTGGTCAATCTTGAATGAACAACTGGCAACGTGAACGGGATTGTGTAGATTTTTCCAGAACTCTCCGTTTGGCTCCTGCTACCTGGTCTAGAAGTAACCAGATGCTTTCAATATTCCGCTAACTCACCGGTTTATTATCACTGTCCACATCGGTGAAACCCATCTGCTCGAGACGTTTCTGTCGGTACAATTCGTAGTGACGCGTATGCGTCTTCTCGCGCATATCCTCCATGTTTGTCCTGATCAACATTTCGCGCAACTTAACAAAGTCACAATGACTCTCATTCTCAACCTGCACAGTACCCCAGGGGTATTGTCGAGCACGTATCATCTTGTTGGCCACCCTTACGAATTCGGTACTGCCGACAACAGCGAATGGCACGTGTGCATTCATAGCAGTGTTTGTCTCCGACACGGTCTCGTCGTCAGTTGGAAATTGATAGATTTGCACACCATTATTGTTAAGCTCCTGAATGATCTTCGCTTTGAATCGTTGCAGCTCGGCCTTCGAAATTGTATCCGCTTTAGCGATGATCGGAATAATGTTCACTTTTGTATCGAGTTTCTTCATACAGACCAAATCGAGGGATTTCAGTCCATGTCCAGTGGGGCAAATGAAATACAAGCAAACGTGAATGCGACTATCATGACACGACGACAGTGAGCGTTTTATTTTGAGCTCCTCCTGAAGGTAGGCCTCGAATTGAGCATCGATATAGTCGACGACTGCTTTGAATGAATCGTCCTTGTTGATTTGATCGCCATAGCCGACTGTATCGCATATGGTCAACTTCAAGCGGACATTGCTCTCTTGCAGCTCATAGGTGTGTGCCTTTAGTTTCACATTCGGCAATGTATGTGGGCTGGGTGTCGATTCAAAACTGGTGTTGAATAAGGTATCCATGAGGGTGGACTTTCCCAGGCCAGTTTCACCTGTCAACAATAGTAAAGGTTAGTCGGGGATATGTGTTGTCACGCGGGAAGGGATCTTACCAATGCACATGATATTGAAGACGAATCCATTTTGAACGCTCTTGTTGACCAGCTGATCGGGAAGGCTATCAAATCCAACATGTCCAGATTGCTTCAGGTTTCGGAGGTGTTGTTCGTACTGCAAGTGACAAAAAAGGAAATTTTAGAAGAATCAAAAACTAATAGATTTGGTGTTTTCTTATGTACAAGATAATAGACCCTTCTCGCCATATAACCGACCAACTGCTTCGCCGAGCTATTCGAGACTAAATCAATTTCCAGGCACGAGAGACATTGCAACCATTCAAGAAAGCAAAACGCTGTGGGATGTGCTTTGATTTCCACCCGAAAACTGCTTAACCTACTTTAATTTCTGCAGCACTTTACACACTGAGGGTAAGTGTTTTTTTTTTAACGTAACTGACGAAATCGAAGGCGAAAGCAAAAAGTAACCAATCGTCGTTCGGGTCCTTTGATGGCATTGAATTGTGCATGAACAATAATCGATACCTATTTAATTGACACGCAACTCCCGGTATATCATTACTCTCTGTCTCTCGATGTGCGGCAACACTGTCCGCCGGGGAATATATTCAATTGAAACAATGAAACGCAATTACATAATTGGCAGTAGGCTTACTGAAGGACAAGCACAGAAGTATGAGTACGGCATCCTGTGGGAGCTACTTTATTGTCTACCGCGACAGGTTCTTCAATTGTGTACTGTTTGTCTAAGACTAATCGTCCACTTTAGTCGTCTAGATTTCTGTTTCCTCATTATTGCACTAATTGCTTGCAACTCATTATGTACAGCAATAGATGTACAAATTGATCGCATTGCAGCAGGCTGTGAATTGGAAAAAGCAGGAAATGATGTTCGCTTGGACATTATAGCGTATGCAAATTAAGTGTGCAGCTTTGACAAAAATGGTTCGTACTCAAGATCTTTCAACTTGGTTCCTGCATCAGGACAAGACAAGTGCATTATGAACTTCATAATTGATGGAACAGGGTATTTGAATTGAAATTACTTTAGGACGAGATAAACTACGAATTGACTGAACTTCGAGGGGACAGAATTAAAACTCATGAGTTTCAAAAATTAGGAAGAAACACAGACGAGGAGCTGATCTGCTACTGGCACTTGAATGTTGGCTTCGAAGAATCAAAGTTTGACGCAGCAGTTTGTATCACTACCTGCTCACCACAGAGTATGACCAGATCCGTTTTCTGATCAAAATCGTTCGCATATATCCACAAAGTGACTGTTATGAACGATCATCTAAGGTGTCACATAGATGTTGATAAACTGACCTAGTCAATGCACTAGAAGTGCTACCAGCAAGGTCAGGCACGGACGGTCGAATATTCTATAAGAACAGCCGTAGATTTAGAATGATAAAACTTGAGAGTCCTTTCCACCCAACAAATTCTTTCTCATTGTCCTTCAAGTTCCGTTTTTGATGACTCAAATATTAAATCAACCGAGACCGAGATGTGTCATCCACCAGTTAAAATAATCTATTCCCCATCGAATGTATGCAAACACAAGCTATCGCAATCAGTCCAATTGATGCTTCACATAACCGCTTACAAAATACACACACATATTCACTGAACAGACATTACTCATACCATATGCGAAACAGCTTCCTCCACCGCATACCAACTGATACCGAACAGAAATTAATGAGGGAAGACACAATTGAACTCCCCAACCAGAGCACAGCACACTTGTCCATTACAAGCAATGTAAAGCAAAGCAGTTGTTGTCAATCACAAAATGGTGTACTGTATTTCGAAAGCTAAGCGCCCTCGTTAACGTAGAGAACCCAAAAAGACAAGTAAAGAGGAAGACACAACGGGGTATATTTATTCTGAGCGCACTTGCACTAAATACATACTTAATGAGCAAACTACTATTCTTTTTTTCTGTTCTCAAATGAATCAAGACGTTTCATTTCGCAATTCCATGAGCAACAGATCCTGTGAAGCAAGAACTTGATGAGACATTACAATTAGTCACCGATATGTATCATAAGGATGCAACGCCCTTTTTGTGAAAATAAACAAAAAAAATCGAAGAAAGAAATCGAAATGTTTTCACCCGTAATTCGATTGTGCTTTGTGTGGGTTTGAATTTTTTATGTACCTTCGAGAGTTCTACTTCTACAGCTGCCATTTCGAATCGGTTTTTCGTTTGAAATTAATTTTTAAGCAATTAAAATGGTTTTTCTTTCACTCTATGCGCGGAATTGTAAAGAAATGCACATCCACTTGCAGCACAATCAACGATATTTGTCAGATAGCATACGTTTTGTGATGGAGTCGGTTCACTTTCTGAATAAGTTCCACATGTCACCGACCGTGTGGGGGCCATGCGGAAGCGTTCAGAAAGCAGACAGTACTGTGTTCATGTAGTTGTTCTTTTCACACACAGATGTGAATATATAGTGTTGGGATATGTTGATCCTTGTCTGGATCGGAATTCTGTTCGATATGTCGTCACTTTGTTTTTGCAGTGTGGATTGTGTTTTTTTCTTGATTTCTGAATGGAATTCTTGAACATTTCTACTGAATATAGAATTTAATACATTGTTTTTGGGGATTCTACTGCTTCCTGAAACTGGAACGCAAAGGTCTAAAATCGCAATTTTGTACATCTCGTCGAAATAAGCACAATATATACAGGAACTAAATGCTTGTTTTTGGCTAGTTTAGGATATATCTATGAAAATACCAATGGTCAACCTACTACTCGTTTAAATATGTAGATTAACTATTTTGGGAATTGAACTCATTCGATTTATTTGTAAAATTATATGCTAAATGTAAGCCTACCATAACAAGGTAGAACATCAAATTGACGTCTGTGTCAGTCAAATTTGACAGTTCTCGATTTCTGTGAAAAATAAAAGCGTCTACCAAGTGCCTTCTGTTTTTATTATCAAAGAAGTAAATATTATAAAATTAAAGAAAAATCGTAAATCCCACGAACACAATTCACCATGGATGACGATTTTCCAACGACAGACTTTCATAAGAAACTACAAAGATCTTCCAGTGAAGAGTTCGTCGATTTGAATTTCTTCGGAACCGACAACGATAACATGAACGATATGTATTCATTGAAACGTTCAACCTCAATCAGTGCCGATACTGACCGTACAAGCGATGATCAGAAAAAGAATGCGAAGACAAAAAAGGAACTGGAAGAAGAGGAACGAGAGAAAATGCAAGTTCTAGTGTCAAACTTTACAGAAGATCAATTGGACAGATATGAAATGTATCGAAGATCTGCGTTTCCTAAGGCTGCCGTAAAGAGACTGATGCAAACTATTACGGGATGTTCAGTCTCGCAGAATGTTGTGATAGCTATGGCGGGTATAGCAAAGGTTTTCGTTGGAGAAATCGTTGAAGAAGCCTTGGATGTGATGGAAAGTGCTGGTGATTCTGGAGCATTACAACCGAAATATTTGCGTGAAGCCGTTCGACGATTACGTGCCAAGGGTAGAATGCCAGTTGGAAAGACATCTAAGCAATTTTTTAGACTGAATTGATAGTGTTTTGATTAAAATTATTCTTTTTTTAAATTAGGTAATGATTGTGTTTCATTTGGGCTTATTGGGACATTTTATTTGTCATTCAATGACTGTAACACATCTCCTTCTGTACAAAAAGGTCACTTTGTGCATATGTAGGGGTCAGGGCAATCTAATTCCACTGCTGATTTTGAATAATGAATCCACACGTTTCCCATGTATGTACTTCAAGGTTTTTACACAATTCTGAGATCAATGCAAGTCTTATTGACCAACTCTGTGAATTTGACCTACAGTGACTGCAATTGCTCACTTCTTCACCATTAGGAAAGTGGCACCTCCTTGGCGATTTTGTTCTCAGAGGGATTTTATTCCAAGTTCCCTTTCTGGCATGTCAGCGACAAAACTTTCGTTTTGTTTCTCTTGTTCTCTAAACAAAGAACTATTGTACAATGATTGTTTCAATCGCTTGTGCACTAGACCGCCATCCACATTTAGCATGCTGTCATTTCAACGCTAGTCCTGAACAGAGCGGTTTTGTTTCGTATATGAAAACCAGCCGTTCACGTCTGAATAAAAATAACATAATATGCATACAACTTTTGTTTTTAGAATTTTTATTACGTGAATTTTAAAACAAATACAATAACACACCGAATTTTCTCACAACTACCATTCATTTGCTTATATTTGATATTAAGAACTTAAATCCACCGGTCAGTGGTAATGTGAGAACTTCCTGCTATGCGGAGCCAACCTTATCCAGCAAAAACGGAGCTAAGATATGTATTTAAATCAAGAAATCAATTTCACACTTAGATCACTTCAGAATACTAACCTAGTCGAATTGCTGCGCATAGGACACCGAAAATAATGAAATTCGATCGAACATTGTCACGTACACGCTTTTGTTCCTCTGCTGGATCAACTTGTGGGGGCATGCGAAACATATTTATTAATGTTTTTTTTTTCAGGGATCTAGTATCAAATATAATTGATAAAATTAATTCCAGCTATGGGTATCAACCGAATGTTATAAAATGAAGTCTCGTGTTGAAATTTGCTGTCATTGTCAGTCTGACATTTGTTATCAAGCGAGCTTTGATAGAGTTTGGCAGCATTTATTCGAGATTGGTTTTTTGATGAGAGGCTTTAAGGTTTAAACTTTAAAATGACTAGCCTGGAAGGCAGATCTTCTAAATGATTTGGGGTCGTTCCTCTTAAAGCTTTTAGTATGTAGTTTTGAGAAGCAATGGTAAAATAATGACGGTATTTGTTTAGTTTCAGGGCTATCGTCCAGATTTTTTACCACGTTGGATCATTCCAAATTTAAGCCTCCGTTATACCCAGCAAAATGTTTTCTGCACGTAGATAACCGTCCCAATGAATTTGTAGCGTGTGCAATTCATATTCATAAAAAATCGAGCTACCTCTAAGCTACTACTCAACAACCTCTACCTACACCAAAAAAATCAATGTCAGAAGATTTGCAGGCACCACTCTTTCTTTCACTTCTGGCCCCATGTTGATTCAAAAAGATAAAATAGCCTGATCTCCCTAAAGAGAACTAAAATTTGTAATGCAGAGGGATTAATTACTAATTAGGCCTTCGTGCAATAAGGCTGTCTCTAACGACTTCTGCAGAAGCTGCATAGGAGGAAAACATCGAGCACATTACCTATAACTGTCCCGCACTAGCCTAAACTAGTTAAGGCATCAGTAAGCGCACTAATAAAATTTGTTCGAAACTGGCTGTGTCAAAATTGAAAACTGATTTGATACGCCCACGTGGCAGTACAATAGGCCTACGCTTTGGCGTAACCGGCAAAGTGAAACGCCCGTAAAACGAGATTAAAGTTCTTAAAGAGCTATTCTTGGAGGCTTCGAAAGAAAAATTCTACGTCCGATATAAGGCTCTCTGCGAGGAAGCTGAATGGAAGAGTTGACACAATCGTGTACTCTACGAGCTGTACCAGGATGTCGTTTACTCTGACTCGGCCACTCCAACGCTCCAGCTAAGAGGGTTTTCGTATACCCGCATCCAGTTTCGTGAAGGAGAGGAAGACCGTATTTGCGG
This sequence comes from Eristalis arbustorum, assembly GCA_916610145.1. Lineage (NCBI taxonomy): Eukaryota > Metazoa > Arthropoda > Insecta > Diptera > Syrphidae > Eristalis > Eristalis arbustorum. Next base: position 62,903,654 of record OU744318.1, on the reverse strand, counting down.
CAGAAAGACCAAGTCATCGCGGACGGAAACCAGCTTGGACTGTAGGCTACGTGCACTGTTCCCTCAACAAGCAATATCTCGGGGCCGGACTCTCTATGGATTGCCGGCCTGATAAACAAAACATAACAAAGTGAGCTCGAAGTCTGAGTCATTGCGCTCGAACTCAAAATTGAGTACGTTTAAATTTGTGGATGATGACTTCGTCTTCCTCAAAAAATTTACTAATTTACTAGCTACTGTGCTTATTTGATAGCGGTAGATACCTCCCGACTATCAGTGAACTAATAGAAAATTCAAGATCTTGCGGTCCAGGGATTAACCAACAAAAAACAGAATTGGTTCTTTTCACTAAAAAAGAGAAAGAGACCAACATTTAAACACCTGACTATTGAAGGTATTACCCCCAGTCTAAAAAGGAGAGTGCAAAATATCTGGTTCTTATCCTAGACAGGAATCTGAAATGGAAATTTAATATACAAGAAAGAGTCAAGAAAGAGCCTGTGTCCTATTTCTGAGCAACAGAATTTTTGACAAACCTGAAAACTAGCCTAGGGATTTACGGAGCGATAGACAGGCCAATCTTGATACATGGCTGTGTAGTTTGATGGAAGGCCTCTCTAAGGACAGTCAACTTTAAACTACAAGTCCTGTTTAGGAGTCACAGGAGCGATATGCACCACTCCAAAGGCAGGTTCAGTGGTTCTGTGGAACCTCCTACCACGAGACCACACCCTACAAATCTAAATTCTGGCTCTTAAACCAGATTGAACATGCAAGTAGTCTAGATGCATCATGAATTGCACATACGCTAAGCGGGCTCGGGCCTTATATGCACTGAGTAAAGTTGCGGATTGCACACAACCTAGTAGAAAGCCAGCGCGATCTCTGCTTGTGCATAAGTCAAGTTGACATACAGCCTCATCGTGGCACCCCTGGATAGCCATCACGATAACTGTTGTGTGGTGAACTAATGTATGCAAACAACCCTCTGTCCGAGGGTATAAATAATGTCCCTTACAGACCATGTACAGCCAATCAACTGGCCCTAGACTGCTACAAAGCAGATATTACCTCTATCCAGGAAATGGGATGGGCCGGGGAAATGGAGGATGAGAAACTGCAACATCTACTACGGCGATTGCTACAGAGAAGGAGGGCAGCTCTTATTTGGATTTGGATTTGGTGTTCGAGGCAGACTTTGGCAAAAAGTCTTAAGCTTACAGTATATAAGCGAGCGCCTCATGACAATCTGTATGAAGACTGAACTCGGGAACATCAGCCTGATTTGCGCCCACGTCCCGACAGAGGAGAAGGATGACGGTAGCAAGGATGACTTCTATGATCTCCTAGAAAGAACATAGACCTGACCTGGCGGTCAGCTGATTAATCAACCATCAACCAGATTAATCACATTGCGATCGACGTCAGACACTCCTCCAATATTCTCGATGTCCGAACGTCCCGAGGAGTCAACATGGACTCGCACCATTTCCTTGTTTTAGCTAAGGTAGGGATGAGGATGTCGAGAGATGCACGATATCAAGGAAATACCGAAGAGCTCAAGGTTCAGGTTCTCAACACACAGCACTCGATTAATCTTCGCTGGATCCCGACTGACCTTGACAAAACCGGCGGCAACAAAGCAGCAGATGAACTTGCTAGAAAGGGGGCCAGAATCGACCCATCTTAAGCAATCCTAAATATTCATCCCCCTCTGGCAGATTTCAAGAGGAAAGTGAATGACAAGATAAAAGAAAAGGCTAATGAACGGTAAAAAAATCGAACCACCTGTATGATGTTATGGCCCAAGTACAACAGTGCCACAGTCAATTGTGATAAAAAGCTACTCAAGAGCGCTAACTGCCCATAACCATCTGAAGAACCACGAAAACAAAAACGGTCTTACCCATGACTACATTTTCAGGGGCTGTAGAGACGAGGAGGAAAGAGAGGACACTCCTCACTACCTCTGTCAGTGTCCAAGCCTTTGCAGACTGATAGCAAGAATGCTGGGAGATAAGTTCTTCCATGACCTTAATGAACTAGCAGAGGTGCCATTAATTTCTCTTTAAAGATTGATAGAGCCATCTGGCTGATTGAAGAAGGACAACACTGGAAGTATGACATGAAGGGCTGGGCACGAGAAAGGCGAAGAGCCCCCTATGGGTATCACAATGGGTGTACAATGACCTAAAATTGACAAGCCTCCGGCCCACTAACCTAATCTGTCCGCCGATTAATTCATGATGCATTCTAAATATCTTATCATGAAGAACAACAATTGTTTCAGTTAAGTGTGCAATCTCTTGCTTAACTCGTTCAACTACTTTCCGTGTGGTTACAGTCGGTTTCCTGTTCGCCAGTTTTTCCGAGTTGGCGCCGAATTTTCATTATTTTCAATCAGAAATAAACTGGCATTCTTCTTCATTTCTGTTTTCAATTTAGCTTTCTTCGAAGAAACAATAATGAACCTGAACTCGTTTACTTTCTCCCGAGAGCGTCGTCAATTCGGACGGCAATGCACGTTTTCCGATCGCAACGAGCTGCTCTTCAGTATCCCACAGCGAGCCGACTTGAGGGCTTCCTACATCCGTCGGAATCCCGTCAATTGTGGAACTCAGTTAGGTCCACAAAGGGCATTAACTACGGCCCTGACCGAAAATGTAACTCTCGGTCCGCATGGTTTTGTCCACCTGGAAGGTGGCTGGCCTAAGGATGTGAACATTCTGGACGAGGAGCAGACGTTACGTCACAGGAAGAAAGTCGAGAGGGAAGACTCGTGGGGCATTGAAGTTGTAGATCTCAGTAAGGTACGAGATGATTTATGTGTGATGGATGATTAATGTGAAATGTTTCCGCAGAGTATAACCGAGTGTGTTCTTCAAAATAGTGCCATCAACATTTACGAGGATTACTTCAGTGACATGGAACCTGCGGACATCCGATCGACCTTCACGTCGAGGCCTGTGAATGTCTTCCATGATGTACGATATCCGTCGCGGCCGATTGTGCAGATTGACTGGAATCCGGGCAACCAAAGACACCTTCTTTCGGTGCATTCTAATCTGGAATACTATCCGTCGGTTGCAGATCCCAATGAATTCTTTTTGTGGGACATCGAGAATCCGCTTAAGGCAGCACTGACGTTTCGAGGACCGACTTGGACGAGAAAGGCATGCTTCTGTCCACGGGACGAGACGCTGATAGCCGGGGGTTTCACCAATGGGAAGGTGTGCATTTGGGATGCCAGAGTTGGAGGCGGCCCGGTTGAAATGTGTCCACTCGAAGCCGCTCACCGGGAGGCAGTGACCGCCCTGTGCTGGGTGCACTCCAAGTCGAACACGGAGTTCTACAGTGGATCAGCCGACGGGTCGATACTCTACTGGGATGGAAGGAACCTCAAGAAGTGGTACATGGAGTTTCTCTTGGATCCGGAAAAGACAGACAAGCAGTTGCGCAGTCGGGCAAGTGGCTGCACTGTTCTGGACTTTGAGTACACCATTCCGATTCGGTATGTTGTTGGCGACGACAGGGGAAATGTGTTCTTGGGCAACCGAAAAGGCATGACACCCACCGAGGCATTGATATTGAATTACAACCTGTTCTCTGGCCCGATTCGGACAATCGAGCGGAATCCATTTTTCGTGAAGAACTTCCTCATTGTCGGTGATTGGTGCGCCAAAGTGTGGTCGGAGGAGTGCAAGGACTTCCCGACCACACTGGTGGTGAGAAAGAACGTCCAGTTCATGTGCGGATCTTGGAGCACTTCCCGATGTTCGGTATTCGTGACTGGTGACATGAATGGCGCTGTTGACTTTTGGGATCTGTTGCTCAATCAAACGACTCCAGTGTTCACCTTGAATCTGGGACACACCATAACTGCTATCAAATTCCGCAAGGACGGAGAATTGGTGGCGGTCTCTTTGATCAACGGCGATATTCGTTTGCTGGAGTTGGATGAAGCGTTACGGACCAGCGGGGCAAAGGAGAAATCACTTCTCGCTGCGGTAAGGCAGTGATCGAAAATTCTGACACACATAAAACGTCTTCTCCTAGCTCTTCGAACGGGAGACGTATCGCAGCAAGCTCCTGCAAGATCGAGTGGAGGAGATAAAACTACGTGAGACTATAGCCGCAGCGGCAGAACAAAAGCAGGCAGACGATACGGTCGAGTTTGGGACATTCGATAAGCCTGAGGGCGAAGAGGCAACTGCAACTAGAGGGGAGCCGGAAGAAATAGAAGAAGAAGAGGAAGAAATTGACCCGGATCCGGAGTTCACACAGGTTAGGGAGAACTTCCTGAAAATCATCAACGAAGTACGCGAAAAATGGAAGGAGAGGGAGTTCATTACCGAACACAGCCCGTTCGAAGGAGACTATTATGAGGTTAGGTCAACCGACACCGTTATCGATGAACACGAGGGCAATGAACTGGAATGATTCATGTGTGTGTATTTTATTTCATTTTAACTCAATAAACGACTATCTTGTCCGAGAATTCCTTTAAATCAACTCTCCGCATGGCTACCACTCGTACGATCAACGAGGGAAAGATCGGCGTTGGCTTCTTCACGTAGACCTTCACCTCGTGGCGCTCCAACAAGGTTTGCCACTTCAGTGTTTCCTTTTGCTTGTCACTGCTTCGAATGAACTCCTCGACCGTCAGCTTGAGGATCTGCTCAGCAGTGGGGCCACTGAGGCGGCCTTCAATGAGCGTGCCGGTGTGGTCGCTGAGGTGTACATTGATGTCGACGAACTGCTCAAATTTGTCGCCACTGAAGTTGAACGAGAAGCTCATCTGGCACTGTCCGTTGTCGCACAACTCTTGGTTGCGATTTATTCGATGGCCGCAGGATTTGCTGCAACAGAGAGCTTGCGAAAGAGCGTTGCCAAGGTAAGAGTGACTTCTTACCATTTGCGCGAAATAATGTTGGTCGGTCCATCGAGTTCAAATTTGGTCACAATCACCAGGAGAACAGCTGTGAACTCGTCCGCTTCCTCTTTCACCGTTCCATTGGCTCGATCGTAAACTTGCTTAACTGTCATCAGAGTGGTGATGGACTTTGCTGGGAAATGAAAAGACAAAAAACAAAAACTAATGTACTGTTTTATCTTGGTGTGTAAGAGTGTCCCTTACGGTCCGGAAGAAAATCGCGAATGGTTTTCGAAAAGAAATCCGTATCGATGGATGAGCCATTTGCTGCAAACTCTGCAAGGTTCTCCACCTGCACCCCAATGGGGTTCTCAAAAAGTAAGCTCCGTGAGCTCAAGCCCAGCGTAGTGGTCTTGTAGAATTCTGAATATCCAACTCTTGCGTCAATTAGATGCAAGACGGTTTTCAATGGTTTCCAGTGTTGATGGGACCTCTCGATCCAACCGGTGTTCCAAATGGTCAGCATCATTCCACTGGGAAGACTCTTATCAATTACCACCAGTTCTAAGCATTTTAACGGGAAACCCGACTTCGCCTTGACGTCTTTAACCGGTTTGAGTAGAGCCACAACCACCAACAGGTCAACATAGTGCCCACGAAAGTTAGCGTTGGTTGAGTTGATGTCGGCCAGGTTGAGGACGCTGCTAAGAGGTCTTGTGGATGACTTGCAAAGCAAGGCGAAATCTTTAATGTGCCCTACATGCTTCTCAATGAAGCCAGATCCTTCGTTGATTACCAATTGAAATGGCAATGTAACTATTGGTTGAAACTGCTGCTCCTGCTGCGTATCTCGGATGGGGATAACTCGGGGACAGACAATATCGATGGTGTCGTATATGTTGAATTTTCGATGATAGCTCTCGATTTTCTCCTTTGAGCCCCAACACTTGCAATTGGTGATGTAACGTTTGCTATCACGAATGGTGAAGAGAATTACGCTGCGGTATTCCGGAGAGTCTTTTGCTTGAAACACATTTGGATCGGTTCTTGATAGAATCACGGCTGTTGTCACAAAATCGGTTGATTCCAAGGAGAGTTCGCTGAGACTTTTTGGAGTAACACTGGCCATTCTGCAGAAATATGCGCCTGGCTGCAATGCTGCAAGAAAGCTAAACGCCGGATATTCTAATGATGAAACGGATATGATCTTGGTGATCATGGCAAATTTTGCAAAGTGAAGTGTGGTCTGAGTGGCTTATCTTCGGTTACAATTAACTGCTAGAAAAAAAAATGAAATTAATATGGTCTCTGTCTTGTTGACATGCAAATTGTAATTAATGTAGTTTTTCCAACCGAAGAACAGTTTTGGTTTCTTGTACAATACATTCCAAAACTCTTTATATTCGACTTTAATCTTAACCACTGCAGTAAATTTAACAATAATTTCATCTCAACGCAGATTTGGCATCACTTTTCTAAAATAACAAATCATTTGACATTTCGCATTTATATATCACCGGTGAAAATTTGTGGCCGTGAAGAAAATTGTGCAGATTTTAATAACAAAAGGCATATAAATAAAAACCTTTGGATAAATTCTAATCTTTGTGATTCAGTAGATCCTATTGACTTGGATTGACCATTGTCGCTTGTTCACGAAAATGCCGTTGATGCTATTTCCACCAACGATGCAGGTATGGAAACAAAGAAGTTAAATAAAAAAAATGTCATCAAAAATTAATTTTCTTTAACACTTTTAAGAATGCAATTGAACCGATGCAAGTGGATGCACAGCCAGAAGACAATGAGAATAATGAAGAGAACAATTTAATTGTGGAAAACCCAACACTGGATCTTGAGGTATACGCAAACTCTTACACAGGTCTGGCCAAGCTGTCACGATTGATCTTCGTCGCCAACGTGTGTCCATCAATGCGCCTTGACGCTCTGAAAATGGCTATCAACTATGTCTCAACCACATACAATGTACCCCTGTATCAGGTTCTACACAAAAAGTTGGCCGACATGAATGTTGGTGCAATGCTGCCCGATGTGGCTGCACAGTCGACCCCTCAGGATGTGCCAACCTTTGATCCAGTCTGGGTTGAGACCAAGAACAAGAAGGCAGCACTTAAATTGGAGAAACTTGACAGTGATTTAAAGAATTACAAGTCGAATTCGATCAAGGAGAGCATTCGTCGTGGTCACGATGATCTCGGCGATCATTACCTTAATTGCGGTGACCTCTCGAATGCCCTGAAGTGTTACTCCAGAGCTCGCGACTATTGCACCAGCGGCAAGCATGTTGTGAACATGTGTTTGAATGTAATTAAAGTGTCGCTGTATCTGCAGAATTGGTCGCACGTCCTCAGCTATGTCTCGAAAGCAGAGAGCACTCCGGACTTTGCCGAGGGAAACAAAGAGGCAAACCAAACAGTCCTGACTCGTCTCAAATGCGCGGCAGGCTTGGCAGAACTCCAGACAAAGAAGTATAAATCTGCAGCGAAACATTTCCTTTTGGCCAACTTTGATCACTGCGATTTCCCCGAGATGATTTCGCCCAACAATGTTGCAATGTACGGTGGTCTGTGCGCCCTGGCCACTTTCGATCGGCAGGAATTACAGAAGAACGTAATCTCGAGCAGCTCCTTCAAGTTGTTCCTCGAACTGGAGCCCCAGCTGAGAGACATCATATTCAAATTCTATGAATCGAAGTATGCCTCCTGCCTGAAGCTGCTCGATGAAATTCGTGATAATCTACTGCTGGACATGTACATCGCACCCCATGTCAACGCTCTGTACACGAAGATTCGCAACAGAGCCCTCATTCAGTACTTCAGTCCGTATTTGTCGGCGGACATGCGCAAGATGGCCACCGCCTTCAACCGGAGTGTAGGCGCTCTGGAGAACGAAGTCATGCAGTTGATCCTCGACGGGCAGATACAAGCCCGCATCGATTCGCACAACAAGATTCTGTACGCCAAGGATGCCGACCAACGCAGTAGTACCTTTGAGCGTGCCATAAACATCGGCAAGGAGTATCAGCGACGAACGAGAATGCTTATTCTGCGCGCCGCCATGCTGAAATCGCATATTCACATCAAGGTTTGATATTTGTTTTTTTATTCATCGAAGAGAACTGACTCAATTGTTTGCTTTTCAGAACGTTCCCCGTGATGGCGGAAGCCATGGAAATGACTTGTGCGTAGCAGCTGGGTCTAGCACAACAGCAGGACTGAGGAATTGAGCAAGAGCCAGCTGGACCTCGCAACTTGTCCCTCTAAGTGTTTCTGATCTAACATTACTCTTGAGCATACATATGATTACTTTGTTGTAAGATGCTGCGACGATATAACCTAATAAATATTTAGTTTTTCCTGAATTCTTCTTGTAAACGAAACTCATTGATATATTGGTGAAAACACAGAAAAAAGTTAAGTCAAATATTTTTTATTTATTTTAAAAACGGCCCTCGTCACCTTCTATTGCGACTTCTTTCGACAGACCGATGCCTAGCGTTCCCATTTCGTTCGCGGGATACAGATTTTCTGCCTCTTGACCGAGAGCGATCTTCACGCGAGCGAATGCGTTCCTTTTTACCATTGCGCTTGCTCTCCGTTTTTCTGTCCCTCCGTTCTTCCTCATCCGACGAAGACGACGAGCTGCTGCTGTCCGAGCTTGAACTTTCCGAATCGGACTTCTTGCTTGACTTATGCTTAGATTTCTTGACCAACTTGGATTTCTTCTTCTTTTTTTTGTGACTGACCTCGTCATCCGATGATGCGGACGAGTTTGTTCGCTTGCTCTTCTTTTTTTTGCGCTTTATTTTCTCGATCTTTTCCAGCTTCTTGAGAAGCTTTTTCTTTTGTTCTTTGCTCAGCGACTTGAGGAATGTCATTTCGGGATTTTTCAAATCATTCTCATCGTCACTCGGAATCAGTCGGTGCCTGAAGTCGGTGGGTATGTTTTGAAGTTCCATGGCACTCTTCTTCATCGCCAGACCGTCTTCTTTCATTTGCTCTTCGAGCACGTTTTTGGACATTAACTCATTGGCTTCCGCTTCCGAGTGGATTTTGCGAGCTTCACTCATCGAAATACTGTACATTGTGCACTCCTTATCGGTGTTTATATGGCCCCACTTGTGACATTTGATGCAGCGAACGTTTCGGACTTGTATGCCAAACGGTTGATCTCGAATTTCGGTGTCGCCCTTGCAGTAGCTTTCACGGGGTGCATTGTACTTACGTTGCCATTCGAATTTGTATTCTGGTTCATTGTCGTCCTTTTCACGTTCCTTCCGTACACCTGGCGGTGGTTCGTACATGAAATTCACACTCAACTTGTCCTTGCTCTCCTTGCTGAGCATGGCTTTGTTTTCGTGCAGATTTTGCTCTTTTTCATATTGCGTTCGTAGCTCTTCCTGTTTTTTCTTGTATGCATCAGCTTGCTGTTCGGCCATCCATACCTGGAAATAAGAAATAAAAATAGATTTTGGAGTTATTGCGTGTTTTCAGTTTTTGTTGGTGAGGACATACCCTCTTCAAGTTGTCTCTTGATGCGGGATGAAAGAACTTTTTGCACATGTAATTATTGAAGCCTTTCCCCATGGTTTCTTAATTTTCACTATTATTTTTCCTAGTCTTTCGAAATAGCTTCTTTTATATTATTTTTGTGTGAAATCGTTTCCAAGAAATTGTACTCTCACGGATTTGTTTTGACACTTTGTCAAACGTTCATCACACGGAAGTGTTCAGCAATGTACAACTGATTTGTGTATGCGTTTACACTTGAGTTGAGGATGGCATTCTAAGGGTGCGTGAGTCGTAATAAAACACTTTGTTTTAAAATAAAAATATAAATGACTGATTTGTTATACGTAATTACTAATATTCTTACTTAAAAGATGTTGGACAAGAGACTGACTAAGAATGCATCATATGATTAAAACCAAAGCTGAATTCAATGACATAAGTCAACCCAAGTACACAACAGCTACAAATCTAAATGTGTTCTAAAGTCGGAGAAGTCAGATTTTCAGAGAAGTCAGAAGAGGGCCTCAACGTTATTAGTTTTTACTATGAAGCTTCTAAGCAAACCCATTCGGTTCCAAAACCAAAAATTACGGATTAGTAAGTGTTACTTAAAAAGTGCACTGAGACCTATTTTTGTGCATTAATTAACCACCCTATGGAAGCGATTTATTGATGTAATTTTTCCACAGGTATGTTATTAAGGTCAGAACCATTAAAAAAGTGGGGTCCAAGTTCTCCGTACCTAAAAGCCGGCTTGCTCTTTTCCAGAGTCTACAGAATCCATCTATTAAAACTCCTAACCTACTGGCAGTAGACAATGCCCAGTAATAACATCTACCATGATGCTTCTGAGCCCTGGTAATTGGTTCCCCTTACCTGGGTTACTGCCTGTCGCAGTAGGAGCTTACAGGTTGTTAGAGGTCTCATATTGGCTCTTCCATTGTTGAATGTGTCAAAGTGGTTGCGCACAGTTTCCTGACATGTCCCTATAACACGGTTTCTATTGGCCATCTCGTTAAGACCAATAATCAGCTTAGTGCTTAAGTAATTACAGCGAGATGGCCACTTAGAGTAGAGACCGGATCGTACTCCCACTTTTGTCTTCAAGCCGTTGCGTCTGTAAGGAAGTGTTGGCCTCCCTGAAGGAAGTGCGATTTTTATCCCTAAAGCTGAGGAACCCGGGTTCATATCGGACTGTAGCTCCAAGCACGGAAGAAAACCAGCCCAACACACATTAAAACGGGGCCAAACTGTGGTGAGAAAATTTAGTGTGTCGACTATGGTTCGACCTTGGAGTTCATTACTTCCATGAATTGTAGAGGTGCCAATAAACTCTCTTGGCACATTCATCAAGGCATCCGGCTAGCTGAGCAAGGAACAGACAGAAAGTGTGACATGACGGACTGGGAATGAGGAAGGGGAAAGAGGAATTCACCATCGGTATCACAAGGGGTCTATAAGAACCAAATGTGACAGTCCTCCTACTCGTCACATACCTAACCTTACCTACCTATGGTTGGACCCCTATGGAGAACCCAACATGTGCAACAGCAGCCCTAAAAATTGTGTAATGTCTGAGAAACTCCAGGGCTTTCATCAGACGATCGTCGTTCAAACGATTGTATAAAACGACGTTGTCAAAAGTTTTCATCGTGTTCTGCAATCGAATTGTCGTATCGTTTCGTCCATCGTTCATATAGTAGACAGTTTGTGAACTATTAAACAGTCAAAGCCAAAATTGTAACGACTTTCAAAGAACCTAAGAATTCGATAGTTATAACCGATTTTGTGGCCCGTGGTGTTGTGGGTATGTGCGTCGACGTCACACGTTCAGTCCCTGGTCTGTGCGACAAAAATCATTTTCACGGCCCCACCTCATTCGGGTCACTCATAATGCTAAAAGAGTATAGAAAAAGTACTGTCTAGAAAAAGCTTCTCAAACTTGGTTGTTCGGATTCGGCATTTATTTGATTTATTATTTAACACACTACATGACCACCGCAAATGTATTTCACATTTCTGATAGACCCACAACAAATTGTAAAACCGCATACTTTTGTTGTTGTTGAATTCACTGTGGCGTTCCTATTGTTCGTCTTTGGTGGCCCATTCCTTACTCTTTTTGCCGAGCAGTCCATTTGTCCCATGGTGGGCAAGACATCAGAGGTTGGTGTTTGCCTTCGTGGATCTGGCTTAGGTATCGGTGTAGCCGGAGGAAGTCCTCAGGAAGTTCTCAAGCTATGGCTGAACAGGAGTGAGCTTAGGTCTCTGTTCTCTATTTATTCACTATTCGTTGGGCCTTTGGTTCCCACAGCGTGAGTGGAGAAAGGGAATGAGAGATAAACCCATTCAAGGATGGCGTACTGAAGGCACGGGTCTGGTCTTCGGGCTGATCTTCGGAACATGTAGTATGACACCCTGATTACACTTATGATTTTTTAGACCATCACTAAGACCAATGAGGTCAGGAAGCCTATTACAGGGACCTTCCCCGTCTTAGTTGCCTCGATCTTATTCAGGCCTCTGAACGTGGCTCAAACAAAAGAAAAACACAAATAAAATCAAGGCAACCAATTTAGTTTATATGTACGTTACACAAATGTCTACCATCCAAACCGCAGTATTGGAACCAGTTACATGGAATAGGCTCTCTTGGTGTTCTCCATTTCGTCGGTATCAAGAATTCTGGGATTTGGATATACATACTTGTGCACATACTGAGGCCAAATGCGTTCGTTAATTTCGCTATCAACGACCGTGGGATGGATGCCGGTGCGGCGCTTGAACATCGGCAATTCCGCGGGTGGAAGCATCCTCTCCCGGCACTGCTGACAGAACATAAATTTGGAGTGTCCCGGTACGTCGTCGTTGAGTATTTGTGGCCACTTCTGAAACTCGACTAGCTGCTGGGATAACTTTCGCATTTCCATTCGCAGCTCAGCGGTCATGGCGTTGATGCGCTTGTCGATGATCCGTTCGTTCGACCATTCCGGCAGCAAACCTCTTGTCATTTCCCAGACCTTTTGCACAGCCGTCAATTTGGAAAGATTATACAGACACAGGGCAATGAGTAAAAGTGCGAAGCCATTCTTAATGGTTGCAATGCTCATGTAAGCCAAACCCATCCATGACCAGGACTGTGTATCTACGGACAGGGATTTAAATGGTGAGAACACTTGCATAAGTGGGGGATTGTTACTTACCCTGGGGGCAGCTCATCGTGTCTGGCGTTTCAACATTCAACATTCGACGCAATGTTTAGGAGCAGAGGACTTAGAAGCATTCAATCGCTTGCTTAATGTTGGTTTTGAAATGTACGAACGATTCACAGCGATTGCAAATGGAAGTCACTCGAAAACGTGGTTTATATTTCCTTTTTGATAATTGCTCGTTTTCAACTTTACGTAGTTGACATTTGACTGGGAGCACACTTAGTTTTTGTGCCTATACACAAACTACGGCTAATGTAAAGATGTTCAGACTAAGGCTGTGCCGGCCAAAGCATCGGTCCGAAGCGTGATATAAACTGGTCACAGACCTCATTTCTCAATTAATCCAGCGATTTGGGCGCTGCTATAGCTGAAATCACATTTTGACCAGTTTGTGCATTTTGGTCAGGAAAAAGTTTTAACTGTTTGAAAGACAAGAACCGCCGTTGAGTCTAACCACAGCCATTGATTCCTCATCGAGCTTGCGAAAGCAATGTATTTGAAGCTCTTTCAATGCCTTCCATTGTTCATCGGATCAAATCCGACAATCAACCAGAAATTAACTTTCTCGTTGCACACATAAAAAACGGACCTCCTCCATCTCCAGGATATCTCCCCGAAAATTAGACGACGTGTCAGATTGTTCGCTTAAGATGGCTAGGTCATGTAGAGCGGATGGACACCACAGCTCCGGCTCGAAGAGTCTTCGATTGCGAGCCATTTGTGTAGAAGAACCCCAACCAACTTTGTGGGCGCAGCTGGCAAAAGATCGTGCTGGCTGCAGAGACTTATTGGTTGAGGCCTAGGTCCACCCAGGACTGTAGCGCCAAACAAAGAAGAAGAAGAAAATGTTAGGTCGTGCGGAATCGAGTTTTACAATTGTCGGTTACGGCTTCCTCTTCGGGTAGAGTCTGTAGTCATGAAACTACTATGTGCTACGACCCAAATAGTACCATCGGTTTGAGATGGCGGAAAAAGGCTTATTTCCAAACTTGATACTTGCGATTCCTACTGAAGGCGCAGGGTCAAGCGTCGAAAAATGGCCCAATGGATGAGTAAGAGAAAGAAATTCGACACTGCAAACAGAGATTTTGACGGCATTCGTGATGACGAACGTTACAAATGCGCGGAAAGATGAATCTCTGTTTGTCTGTGTTTTATTTCGAATTCATTCGACTGTTAGGTTAGCTTGCAATCAGCCACTGCTGGTTGGCATGTCAGAGTAGGCCACTTGTGTTACCACGCGGATTTGATCATTCATATTCCAAACGGAGTTGACTGATACTAACTTAGTTTCAAATGTTGAAATACTTAACGCCTAAGTGACGTTTTCTACGGGAGAAGGGAGTGCTGCCATCACATAGAAAGTGTGGAATAGTTTCTTCTTACTCATTATCTCCAGTATCGGTAGATCAACAACGACTTGTGTACGTAGTTTTTCAAGCTTCAGTAGGTGTTTTGCAGTAGCTATTAGCATTGGTAGGTCGTCTCGTCAAGTACCCCTCATAGTGAGTTCGTCCGCTTCACAATTCTCTGGGATTTCGCAGTCTGGCTGTCAGAACAGATAGCGATTTCGGTTCTTTCCTTGATCTCAACCAAGGTGCCTCTCCGGCAAGCACGATCTTTCACCAGTTGTCTCCAGTTACGCAAAAGTTGGTTGAGGTTCTTCTCCACTTGTGTGCGCCATCTCGTTCGGGGACGTCCTCTGTGGTGTACCAATGGCCCGGAATCGAAGACTCTTCGGACCGGAGCTGTGGTGTCCATCCGCTCTACATGACCTAGCCATCGTAAGCGTTGAATTCAAAGACGCTTAACTAGGTGCAGGCCACTGTACAGCGACGAAACGAGACGCCATCGACGCCAAAAGGACCCATGACCGTACGTTACAAATTTTGCTCTCAAAAAGACCAAGAGCTCCTTCTTCTAAGTCAGACTCCCTACATTTGCCTCTTGAACCAAAAGAAACAGTCTCTCTCTGTATAACGAATGCTGTTAAATTTCAAGGAAAAGCAGTATTGATGGCTGATGTTGATTAAGAGGAAAATGAAGACACGTCTGCGTCTGAAGACACCTCCGATGCGATGATTCAAATGACCAAACAATAAGACTCCAACGGTTGCTCTAAAACATGTATCAAATGGGTGAAGGAACATCAATAAGATCGAATTGTTCGATATAACTTATTGGCTGAACATTATATCTTTCGTTCTATTGGACGATTAGTTTAGAAGCAGACGACCATCTGGCGCCTGGTGTTCGGTTTCGTATGATCTTAGGGTATGCTTGTTGAGAGGTGCTTCTTAAAAAGGAGCTAATGCATGATTTCGATGTCTTCTTACCCGCCAAGAAATGTTACTGCATCAGGAAGGAGTTATTTAAACATATGCAGCAATTTCGATATAATTGCAGCGCTGTCGATGTCTACGTATTAAGTCTATTGGGGAAAGATTGAGTAGAGCGTTGTCCTTAACGATTCGCTGATATAAGAATGGAAACCTCGTGATGAGGGAGCAGATGATCCCTTTCAGGGGGTTTCCATTAAATTGTGATTCCATCTGCATTATGTCTATAGCCAGTGGATCAAAATAAGGCAGTAAGAAGATATCCAGCTTCGACCAGAATTACCATTTGTTCACAACTACTAAAAATTAGATTCTGGCATTTCCTTGTATTCTTTACATAGTAATAATATAATAACATGGGTGGCGCTACAGCCCGTAGAGGGCCAGGGTCTAGCCTCTCAGCAACCACTAGTGTTGTGCGTGCTATTATCCTCTCCCAAGTGGAAGGGACACACCGATCCACAAGAAAGGAGACCCCTTCAACTGCGCCAACTATCGAGGGATCAGTCTTCTTAAATCGCGTATAAGATCTTCTCTGCCGTTTTGTGTACCCGCCTGAAGCCATTCATTAATAATCTGATAGGTCCATATCAGTGTGGCTTCAGGCCAGGAAAGTCCACAACAGACCAAATCTTCACACTACGGCAGATCCTGGAAAAGACCCAAGAAATGCAAATCGACACTCACCATCTGTTCGTCGATTTAAGGGCCGCATATGACAGCGTGCATAGAGACGAGCTATACAACTCCATGTCTAGTTTTGACATTCCTGCCAAACTCGTCAGGCTGTGCAGGATGACGATGGAGAACTCTCGCTGCTCCATCAAGGTCGGTAACGAACTCACCGAGACCTTCAATGTCAAAAAAGGTTTTAGACAAGGCGACTGTCATGTGATTTCTTTAACATCGTCCTGGAGAAGATCGTGCGAAACTCACACGCCAACACTAGAGGCACGAAGAAGTCCGTACAATTGTTAGCATACGCCGATGACATTGACGTGATTGGCAGAACTCAGCGAGCCGTCAGTGAGGCTTTTGCTAACATTGAGACGGAAGCGGCTAAAATGGGTCTGGCGGTGAATGAGGGCAAAACGAAGTATATGCTGTCCTCAAAAAAGGACATACAACATCGACGTCTTGGACAGAGCGTCACAATGGGCAGCTATAACTTCGAGGTAGTCAAGGACTTCACTTACCTCGGCTCCGGAGTAAACTGTACTAATAACATCAGTACCGAGATCAAGCGTAGGATAACTCTTGCCAACCGCTGTTTCTTCGGGCTCAAGATGCAATTGAGTAATAGAGACCTCTCTCGAAGAACCAAGTTGACTCTATATAAGACTCTGATCATCCCAGTCCTGCTATACGGCGCGGAGGCATGGACAATCTCGAAAGCGGATGAAGAAGTCCTTGGTCTCTTTGAGAGAAAAGTTCTACGCACGATCTTTGGTCCTGTTTGTGTTGACGGGTTCTGGAGGAGAAGATTCAATCACGAACTGTACGGGCTGTACAGCGACATGAGCCTAGTTAGGCGTCTACGGATCCAACGCCTACGGTGGCTAGGTCATGTAGAGCGTATGGACACCACAGCTCCGGCCCGAAGAATCTTCGAATCCGAACCTGTCGGGCAACGCAACAGAGGACGCCCGCGTTTAAGGTGGCGCACCCAAGTGGAGAAGGACCTCAACCAACTTGGTGTGCGAAACTGGAGACAGCTAGCCAGGGATCGCGCTAGTTGGAGAGGCATGTTGGTTGAGGCCCAGGTCCACCCCGGACTGTAGCGCCACACAAAGAAGAAGAAGTGGAAGGGACATACAGTTTTATACCGAATCCGAACGGCCAAGTTTGAGAAGCTTTCTCTAGGCATACTCTTTGAGCATTGTCAGTGACTTGAAAGAGATGGGGCCGTGAAAATAAAAATTGTTTGTTCCTCAGACTCAGTTATCGAACCTATGAAGTCGAGGTTTAAGTGCGTTGGGTTCGACGTTCATTTACAAAATCCATCGATCTATCTATTAATGTTTATTGTGAAGAGAACTAGCTCTGTTTTCTGCCCATTTTTTAGTTTGAAGAGGCCCTAATATCTCTAATATCCCTGGGCGCTTCGAGGTGGAAAAATCATTCCAAACGAAGACTTTATATCCCAATCCGGAAACACTTTAGGCCCGTAACGAGCTAAGAGGTCACTGCCGGGCTGGGCGATCGGGACAAACAGACACTCCCATACTGCATCCATTCCGGCTGCAAGAGGGGCCTTGGCATTCTAGGTGGTAAGCGGTAGCCGAGGTTAATCTTTTTGAGGAGGTGGCTTAAAATATTTTATTTTAAAAAACTCGCTCATATCCATAAACCATTCCATTCTTAAGCCTTCCCAGCTAGGAAGCCTTTCACCCACCACTTATCCTATTTGTTTGTTGCCGAAATTCTCCGTCAGCGAATTCATGAAAAAGTACATACACCTCATGACGTCCTATCGTGGTTTGCGCCACTATCAACCAAAGAAACAAAATCGTTCACTCTCTTAAAACACGTATTTATTTTTATTTTCTAACATCCAAAATCCGCACATTCAGTCCCCGGTCGCTCAGTCAGTCTTAAAATCTACAAGCGGCACTTGTTGCCCAAGATGCACGTTGCGTAGGAGACCTCCAGGAAGCCTAAGCGAATAAGGGAGAGATTAGAAAAAATAAACGAATTCCATGAGCAAGCACTTACGGTCGCCATTGTCGCAGTTCCTCTTCTGCAGATCGCAGCGGCTGCTGAACCAAGTGTAGCACTGCTGGTTGTACGCACAGATGAGACTGCTGCCCTCGTTGCATGGCTTACCGCAGTAGTCGTAACCCCCAATGGCGGCCATGGTGCCGGAGAAGCTGAGAATAGCTGCGCAAACGGGTGGGATTAGCGTCGGCACGGGTGATATGCACTTTGGCCCAACTCACCTGCGAATGTGATGGCGATTAAAAGATGGCTCTTCATTTTGTGGTGTCGTCTCTGGTGCTGCAGTCGTAACTGATTCGGAATCCACTATCATTGGCGCTTTTATACACACACAGTGGCTCTCACGAAAGGTATCACAAAGTGAAACACGATAAAAGACAATCCACACGGGGATTCACGCGAAGATCAAGAGCACAGCGGTGCGTCCCGCCTTGTCGTGGATGCAGGGGGAAATGCAGATAAAACTGCGAAACGCCGCGTCGTGTAGCTGACTAATTGATTCGTGGTGATATCGAGGGGCTTTACATGTCTTTTTGGAGCAACGACCATGTTATGTTCTTTTTCGCGGGGGATTTTTAACTGCTTACAACTTCGTGGAAGTGGGTTTTATGCCAGTGCCGTCAGATGTCAACAAATGCGCAGTTTGGGGGCAAAGACATGTCTGACAGAGTGGACGGCTGAGAATGTTGACTTAGGGCCACCATCGCCGACCGGTTGGTGACGTTCTGCATGCGAAATGTGCGTGCTTGGGACGTGGACATCGTGCTGCGATTCATTTGATTACATGCGATTGCCGCGTCTCCCCGATGAGCACGTTCTTGTTGCTTACTGACGTTTGCCGGACGATTGAGTTGTGATGTATGGATAATAGGCAAAGAGTTTGATGGGCACCCGTTCAGAAGTGGAGGTTTTGCTTTGCGATTCCGGGAAGGCGTGTCTGCTAGTGGATTTAGTCGGTTGTTCTATTCTCGCGCAAGTCTTGGCGTTTCTATTACTTTTCTGGTATGCTTAGAAAACGTTCAGTACACCTCACGTCTTCGGCAGGGCTCAATGAAGTGGATGCTCACTAGCGCGAACGTGGATGACATCCTCTTGATATTGGTGTAAAGCAGATCTTTTCAAAGTTGGTGACAATGTTCTGGTAGAGAGCAGGCACCAGATCTTTTGCCGAATTTGGGAAGCATGCTCGACGACTGGAATATCAGTTCCATATGCCCAATCCCATCCATCTCCAAAGGCGATCAGCAGCAGCTACAGAGATATATCCCTGCCTATCCCCTAGGACAATAAATCTCAATCGACAGTTAAAATTTTAAGGTAGTGAAGAAGTTTGCCTACATCGGTGCTCGTCGTCGAACCGTGTCTTCTTTGTCCGTGTTTTATCGTTACTTTAACAAACGATGCTCAAGTGAGCTAGCCAACTGCATTCCTCCTCTCCTTGAATTCACCCGCAATACACGTCTCGCCATGAATGCACATCAGTTTACCCTGAAGCCTGCTTTCGGACGCACAGTGAAATTTAGAGACTCGTTTTTTAGCCGCACCACACGAATATGGAATGCTCTTCCCAGCTCAATATTCCCCATAGATTACAATCCGCAGTTGTTTAAGATCAATGTGCACAGGTACCTCCTCTCTCTCTCTCCCTCTATACCTTCGGCCCGTGCTGTGTCTTGACCCCGGACAATTAAGGGTGTTAATAACCCCTTCAGCATACGCAAATTGTAAAAAAAAATCGGGGCAGACGTTAGTTCCACAAATGACACAGTGGAGAGTCGTCGTTGTCTCACACAGTCAGAAATGATGGCACTCTAGTCTGGAGCAAAGTTCTTTACACGCTCCACATAGTTTATGTCTTTTAGGAGTTGATGCCATAGATGCCCGCTTAGACACATGTTATTGTAAAGTCGTAACGTTCCCTCATGTCAAGTTCATGTCTTTTCACCTCCAGAAAGAGGACTAAGGATCGCACAAGGAAGAGACTAAGGATTTCCTTACCCGCTCGTCAGATTATCCATGTCTCGGATCATGAGAGAGTGTCTCGTAAGCACAAAAAACTGCCTGTTTGTTTGTTTACTATGGACGCAAAGACCCAAAGTGTCATGAATTCATAGCAGCTCAGCACGCCCTCGACCCCGTCATTCACAGAAGATGACTCGCAAAAACCAAAAACGCGAAACAGACGCCTTGAGAAACGAAAATATTTACACACCGTAGCGTTATATTTGATTTAAAGAACAATCCAGATCAGCAATCCAGGGCTGAGTGGCATCTACACCAACAAAATGATATTAACTGATTTGATGTATTCCAGGGAACCCCCAAGAAGTGTCAACATTCACACAGCTGACTTGCTGAATTGGAAAACAAACACAGAGAGTGGATGACGCAACCCTCATTTGCCTTAATGTAAAAAGAACGAAAATATTGATCCACACGTGCCACAGGTAGCTGTATTCTTGAATTTCAGAAATTGGCTTGAACAATAATCTATTCCCTGGAAGTGGGTAAATTAATTTCTGATTTTGGGAAAGTTCCCCACTTTCACTCATTCGAGTGACCGTGAGCAAATATACGCAATCGATCGATACGTTTAAACAGTAAATTTGGTTAAGCAAGAGCTAGACATGCAGAGCAGCGCGCAGATGAAAAAAAATATGGGGGAAGCATTGGAAATAGATTGCTTGGTGCTTTTGAAGATAAATTCAGATAGATGTTCATCATCTATCATGAAATCCACAGGGAGCAGTGGATGTATGCATTTTAGCAGCTCTTCCGACAGCAGCGTTCTGTGTGAACGCCTAGAGACGCTTTGAACCGCATTTATCGAAATAACCGCCAGACAAATCAACTATATACCAAATCTTAACACAAAGGTAAATCCTGGAAAAGACCAAGGAGTTTAAAATCGATACTCACGATTGAAAAGTCGCATACGATAACATTCATCGCAAGTAACTATTCGTAGCGATCGCGAATTCGGGATCCCTGGAAAACTGACACGCTTATGTCGTACCATGGCTAACACCATAAATGAACTAATAGAGATATCCATCTCTCTCGTCACTTGCCTCGATAAGCTTGTTGTTTTTGTAGCCTCTGTGAATATATGAAAGTCGTTTCGAACAGCTTCGAACAGGTGAAAGAGAGTATTTATTTGAAAAGAAACGCCTTTATTTGAGCGTTATTTCAAACTATTAGCATCCACCACCAAAAGGAGGAGGAGCTTAAATGACCGATTTTGTTCAGTTAGTTCATTTAACAAACACACTATGCGCCTGCAGTTTGGCTCACGGTATTTCGAGCTTTGAAAACTGCACCGAATTTTGGGCAAGGAAGATGCGCAGTCGTGTGATTTCTGAAATCTGAGATAATGTGGCGGGCAGTTGAAAGCACAGAAGGCACTATCTTCTGCAAGTCAGTCCAAGTTTTAGCTTACGCATATGACAAGCGAACATGGCCTTGCGGTCAACGAAGATAAATCTAAATATATGCTGTACCACAAGAATTGTTCCGTCTTCCTCCTGAAAAAACATCGCAATTGACATCTTCAATTTGGAGGTTGTAAATTAGTTTGTGTTGGGCCGTGACATTGTGTGTATGTGTCAACACACTTCGATCTACGTGTCTATGTTCGAGTCTTGGTACGACCTAAATTATTTGTAACTTTTCACCCCTCTTTCCAGTCGCTGGCAATGCTCAAAGAGTACTTCTGTATGTATCCTTTCCACTTGCCCTCTACGACTTGCAACATTATAGACTCTTCATGAGTCACCCTTAAGCCGTCAGAAATATAGTGAGTAAGCATCTTTGTACCGACTCATTCAACAAGACGTTTTATTTTAAAAATAAATGATTTTCATTAAAATTGCTGATATAGATTCAATCTAAAGGAATAAGCTCTGATGTCAGAGATTTCAGATGTTCTGAAATGTACAAGATTAATTAGCTCTGGCCAAGAGATACCAATCTCTTCCCATTAAGATTTCTTATCTCTCTTATCACATAGTGCCACTTATTTGCATGTCAAATGCCAAGCTTATGCATGTGCTCATTTTGTAGAGAGTCTGTTGTTTCGTAAAGCCGATAACTGAGCACAGCACCTTCATCCATATCTTTTAAGACAAAGGTGATTTATCGATGGAACACAGCTATAATTCAGGCTCGAAGCCTCCATGGCTCTCCTCGGTTTATTGCGGAAATAACGCCTCTAATGTAGGCGCCGAGCTAATCCAAAGTGGTTGGTTTGTTAGGGTAGTTTAACGACCTGACCTATCCCCAGAGAAAGCTACGCGCAGATAGGAACGGCAGCGCTTCACAAAATCGAGGGTCGTGCCGCTTGTATGACATGTAAGACCATCTTATAGAAGTCACAGCTCGGGTATAGATATGGATCTTGTTGAACTCTGGTCACAGAAGTCGGTAAGAGAACATTGGTGAGAACGATATCTCCTTCCCCATTTTAAAAGAGATTATTTCCGCAGTTGCTGCCATGTCATAAACCGCGCCAAAAAGTTGATATTTGTGGATGCATTCGTACTTGGTCGAACTATTGTAGAGTTTTCAACTTAGCTCGAGTAGACAATACGCCTCGTCCAAGAGAATGATCTCCTCGGCGTCCTCTTCAATTCTTGCCTCAGCACAAGCTTATACAAAAGTGCGCACAATATTCATTAAGGTTTGCCATTTCATCGGGCATCATTTCCCTTGCCGAACATTCGAAAACCGGCTCGTGTGGAACATTTCAACTGATCGGCGTTAAGTTCACATTTGTGTCTCATTCAATTTTGGCCTATGCCGCGACTAGTTTGTGATTCGTTGGTGGTTTAAGCGCCAAAAGAGTTCATTGAAGCTCAAATTTGTCCACAGTGTTGAGGCAATGAACAGCCCTAGGTCTTCTGCGTTCAATCTTTGCTCCTGTTTGCGTTTATGGTTTCTGGAGAAGATTCAACCACGAACTGTACGGGCTGTACAGCGACATGAGTCAGGCCAGGCGTCTAACGGATTCGACGCCTAATATGGCTGGGCCATCTAGAATGCATGGACAGCACTGCTCTAGCCCGAAGAGTCTTCGACTCCGAACCAGTGGGACAACGCAATGGAGGACGACCAGCAACCCGATGGGGCACACAAGTGGAGAAGTATTTCAACCAACTTGCTGTGCGAAATTTGAGGCAGCTGGCTAAGGATCAACAGGATTGTTGGCTGAGGGGCAGGCTTACCCCGGACTGTAGCTCCATAAGAGGAAGCAGGCAATGAAGCCACGATGACAACCGAAACGCTGAGTCGCCTTGATGTCATTGTTAACTTATATGGCGCTCCCTATGATGAAGCAGAAAGCTTGCAAACTTCTATGACTCACATTGGTTTCTTCTTGAAAATGTTTTCAAAGCGAATATTTTATCTAAGCTTACCAGGTCTTTGACTTTCACAAGCAAGTTCTTTATCGAATATCTTAATGACCCAACTTGAGAACGTTGCTGCGCAAGAGATCCCTGTTTAATGTTTACAGGGTAATTAAATCAGATTTTATGCCCCGCTACACTTAGTTGTTGCGGCGACTCAGCTGCACTCAAAACAAAGACCAAACGATTGGTTTTCAAATATTTTTTTTTTTTTGATTTTAAATATATTTTCTTTTATTACATAGTAAAAGGCATTTGTGGTTAGTTATTTTGTTTTTTTTTTCAATTGATCTTTTCTATATATATATAAACAGAAACTAATAAAATATAAAACAAAAATAAAAATAATAATAAATGAAAAAAAATAAACTAATAAAATTAAATTAACTTCATTTAATATATTACATATTTACTCGCGAATTACTGTATTCGATATTTATACACAACTGTTATTCCTTCATATTCAATGCATTCCTTTGTGTCCCTTATCATTTAATCTTCACCACATAATAAAATAAAATAAAAATAAAAATATTACATATTCACTACTCATCATCTGAACTGATCTCGACTCGATTGTTATCGTCGTCGTCGTCGTCGTTGTGCCGTTGTGGTTCATCGTCGTCTTAGCGCTCCTTCAACAAACTCGCTCTCATTAAAAAAATGTACTATTAAATCTCTGTATCACAATTATATTGTTTAAAATAATTATAAAAAATATACATACATGCATACATGTATATGCATACGAAATATTTATAATAATTGACTAAATACATATGTATCCATACATACATATATTTATTTAAAAAAGAATAATAATAAGAAAAATAAACAAAACAAAACCGATCATATTCCTCTATCAGCAACTTTGACTCAAAATAAAACGACACGAACGGAAGGTGGTAAACAAGAAGAAGAAGGATCAAAAAACACTTGAAAATTGAAACAGAAGGAAACAACTTGAAGGATGATGGCGAGGGAGGATGCATCAACAGATCAAACTCTGATTGAATTATTTTTATTTCGTTTTCCTTACTATTCTCTTTTGATTTCACGTTTTGTTATCATTTTTATATATATATCCGTTTTAAATTAAAAATAAATACAATTAATTTGTATTTTAAACATGTTTTTTTTGTTATTTTTTTTCTCTTCATTTATTTACTAATTAAACAACAACAAATAAGATACCTATTTACTTCATCATTCATTTATAACCTAATATAGCGAACAATATATTTATAAATAATTTGCTGCGCTTAATTTCAGTAAACGTCTAGACTTAACGAAATTACACAAAAAGAAAAAATAAAAATAATTAAATAACATAATAATGGTGATGCGCGCAGTGACACTCTAGCAAATAGAAAATTGAAAAAAAAAAAAAAATAGAACAAAAACAATTCAAATCTTAATAAATATCTGAACAGATTTGAATTCCAATTGCATGGGTCTTCTTTCTAGTTTTTCTTCTCTTTTTATTCGTTTTTAAAATATTGGTTATGGCAAATTTTATGAGAAAGTGCTGAAACCGTTCACGTTGTACGGCTTTGCTTAGATTGAACATTAATGCAGTGTCGTACAAGTGTGGGGATGGTCGAACTGGGTCTGGCTCTGTAGGAAGTCTACAATGACCAGCAATCCCTTGCGGAAGTCTCCAAGCTGAACTCATGTCGAGAAGCCGATGGTGTTGAGCCTCAATCAGTTCACATTCCTACATTTGAACAAGAGTCGGAAGATCTGCCTTCTTTGAACACAATCAACAGGTTCTTAAACAGGCCATAAAGCTCTTAAGCTACAATCGCCAAAGAGAAGAAAAAGGAAACAAAGATCGACTGAAACAATGCAGTAGAAAATCACAACTCAGGGGCAGCGAGCGCAGACAAGTGCGAAAGCCCACTGTGGTAGAGTGATGCAGAGCCAACAATTCCGTATGGTACTTTGGTTGCCAACAGGTGGGGGCATTTCCGCAGAGATTGCTATTGTACAACGTGGAATATTAAGCAAACAGCCTCCGCGAGCTAAAAACTCAGATGTTGGCAGAGATCTACCACGCTTTTGACGTCCCAACATTGACGAGGGGTAAAAATCAGAGGATGAATATCTGTTTACTCATTTATTTCTGCTAGCAAGATAGGAAGGAATGGTAATTTAGAAAGGTAAGGACTGTTTGAGGTGGTAAGGAACAGCAGACTCTCTTAAGCACCATTAAGTCTTTTAGAAAGTACACATCTATTCTGTGACAATGAGGAACATAAAGTCGTGGCAAATTTCCTCCGATCAGTGCTCTTGAGGTTGAAATGTCCCCTGCTCTGCAGCTACTTTGTCTCCTCGAAACACAGAGGGTAAGTTAACAGGCACTCGCTCCGGTGATCTGCAGACCTTCACAATTTGTCTATAAATTTATGCTGCGTTTTATTTTTAACAATAATAAACACTCGAAAGATGAGTACCAATAAGATAAGATCAGCACTCCCAAAACCAAATATATTTCGACCAAGAAACATGCGCGAGACCTTGAGATTGTCGATCACTGGGTACTTTACCCTACTATCCACAGGTCATCGGATCCCCCACTCCATTCACTGTGCGACACTGCATTGCATTTCCTAACAATTTCCTAATGGCAACAAACACTCGTCTAAAAAAAAAAACAGAAAAATCTAAAGAATAGAATAGAAAACATTTTTTTTTCATTTCTCTTAACTAGGACCTATCATGATTTATTTATTTCTCTTTTTTGATTTAAACATTAATCGATATGATTCATGATCTTGTTTTGGTGGTGAAGTCTTATTAATTTCGATTTGATAGCTCTTTGATCACGCACGCACGTCAGGGGGCGTGCGGCGGATGCAAGAAGATTGAATTGATTTTTTTTCCTGATTTCTTTGATTCGTTGCATTTTGTTTATTTGTGTGTGTGTGTGTATGTGTGTTTCTAAGAATATACATTTAACTCATAACTCTAGTCTCTACGAAGTGTCTGACTAGATTTAAAAAAAAAAATTTGAAGAAAACCATTTTGTTAGGCACTCGCCTTCATCGAGGTTTCTTTTTCCACTCTCTCCCTCTCTCTCTCTCTCTGCTCGATGATATTTTCTCTTACTCAAATTAAAGAAATTACAAATTAAACAATACTTTCCCGGTCGGGAGGTGAAGGAATCTCGCCAAAGCCGGGTACACCTCTGACCGCTGTTTGCACTATGCCCACGCGACGCAGGGACGCGTCACTGGAACGAATCCCATTGCCTTGTAAGAAATTCATAAACCACGAGGCAATTGAGCCCCGGTTCACGGATTTCTTATTGTTTTGACTAAATGCGGCATTGCCGATGCTGCCGCTGGACTTTTCGATGGCCTCGAGGGAACGCCATCGCTTGGAACGAAGTACAATCTCATCTGGTGGGCAGGTTAGCGATGCCTGACGCTGCAGCAGGGGACAATGGGCATCGTCCACAATGCTCACAGAGCCATTGCAATTGTTGTTTAAGTGTTTATATGGCAATATTCGGGATCCATCGATGATCAGATGGCCATTGTCGGCGTCCAGCAGTTCGAGTTCGTCGTCAGCGGCGCCGCCATTTGGATTTCCACTTATCAGTGATACACCGGTGTCCAGGGAACGGGAGTTGTTCTTGGACAGCTTGCACGGGTGCATGGGATCAAGAGATCGAGACTCTCGCAACAGACTGTCGCTACTGTTGATGGGGAAGATTTCCTGAGTTGAGGCCGAAGTTTTTGTGTTGATTATGCGCTGCGGTCTAACCATGGCAAGTGGTTTGCTACTGTTGTTGCTGGTACTATCACAGATTGTTTCAATTTCGGAATGGTCCAGTGTGCTGTGCGATGCCGTGTGCTCTGCCCGGAACCTGGACAGGCTGACGATGCGATTGTCACAGTTGCCACCGCATACACCTCCAGTAACACCGCCACCACCGGCCGGCCCACTGCCGTAGCAGTTGACCGTCGAGGACCGCTCCAGCCGTCTGATCGGCAAGCACGGCGAGTCTCGCATGTGATATGTTGAACCGTGCAGGCTGTACATGCTTTCGACGTCCGCTCGTCGCACACTGGACTGCCGTCGACTGCCAGCGCCGCAGTAGTGCATGCCCAGCATGCTTGGATGCCTCGAGTCGCAGTTCAGCTTCGGGCTCTTTCTTGGACGGCAGAACAGCGGCGGTGGCAAGTCGGTCATATTGACCGGCTTCTTCTGGATGGCCTTCTCATTGGCTCCGACCAGCCAGTAAGTGATCACTTCACCCTTCCCCTTCATCGAGACAAGTCCGCGTTTCTCCGTGAGGTAACCGCCCAGTTTGTCCAGTGCCTCCTTGCATTTGGCTGATATGTGTATCTTGAGTGCCTCGCCATTGGACTCCATGCGCGAGGCCGTGTTCACCGTGTCACCGAACAGACAGTACCTGGGCATCGTGAGTCCCACCACGCCGGCCACCACTGGACCCGTGTGCATGCCTATTCGCAGCTTAAGCGTTTCATTTGGCCGATGTGCGATTCGATGCTGCTTCACTGCCTGCAGCAGCTCCAGGGACATTGACGCAATCTCGCCGACGTGACGGTCACCGTTCTTAATGGGCAGTCCGGAAACCTGATGGGATTCAGTGCAAATTACTTGGGTTCGTTTGGCGAAGAAAACGGCTGGACTACTTACCACCATGTATGCATCGCCTATCGTCTCCACTTTGTACACGTCGTATCCCTTGATAATTCGATCGAAAACTGTGTACAAGTCGTTGAGGAAGTTCACCACTTGTAGGGGAGTACTCTCGGCCGACATCGCCGTAAAGCCAACAATGTCGCTGAAGTAGATGGTGACCTGAAAGGATTGCCAGTGCGTTAAGGAGACTGAAATGTGAACGAGTGAGGAGAGTGCTTACGAAGTCATATGAGACCGGCTCAACGCCAAGACCCTTCGTCAGCTTCTCCGCCACAGACTGAGGTAACATTCGGTGTAAGAGATCTTCGGTTTTCTTCTTCTCCTCGCACAGGAGACGCGTGCGATCTGTCACGATTTCCTCCAAGTTGTTTGCATACTTCTCCATCATTTCCATCATCTGATCCATGATGTTCTTGTGCCTGCCGCCGCGCATCTTTTTCAGGCGAGTTCTGAAATAATACGATGGTGAGCGTGAATGGGAGAGGGATGACAATTGAATTGAAGGGCTTTACCTTATCGTTGGAAAATCTGGTCGAAACTCTGGATCCTCGTTCCAACAATCCTTAATACAACTCGATACATAATCCGGACATAGGTCTCTAATACATTCTAGTTCCGGACGGAATGGTTCGGTACCATCGACCGGTTTATTTTTGACTAAATCGACAATTTCCTTTGGTTCAAACGCCGTCTGTCCGAATGGGCCTTTACGACTAACAATTTCATACATAATAATTGCAAATGCATACACATCTCCCTTTGGTGTTCCGTACATATTTGGATTTCGCAGTAGCTCTGGCGCTTTCCAAAATTGATCTGAAAGCAAATGAATGCATTAAGATAAGATGGTGGGCATGCTGGGTGCATATTTTTTTCCGAAGGAACTTACTTCTGTAGTGCTGATGTTCACCAATGGATTCACTTTCGGCACAATGACGCAAGTCGTGCAAACCAAAATCGGTCACCTGGAGCATCCATCGCGATGTGACTACACAATTCGATGACTTTAGATTTCCGTGAAATCCTAGCGAGGAATTATGAATATAAATCAATCCCTGTGAAGTAGAAATGCAGATTGTTTGTGTCACATGATGTGTGCGTGAGAATACAATTGGATATGTGCAATGAGTGAGTGGTGCCTTTGATGCACTCAAACGAGATGGAAACATTGTGCAAATGAGTGCATCTTTCGGACTGAATTGGTGAAGTGGCCATTGTTTGTCTGATTCAGTGGAATTCTCTCATTGCGCTTCAAATTGAGATAATGGTGAAGTGTTGAGGAGATGAATTTCGAACTTTCTCATTGTTTATTGGGGATGTTATAATGTTCGTACTTGACAGGAAGAAGCGATGTCTGGACCGTCGAGTCGAAAGTAAAACATATCAATGGTCATGACAAGTAAACAACAAGTCTTGGCAGAAGGAAGGAGAGTCCAGGCGGAAATTCTGGTTTTCGGAATTGCTATTTATAGAAGACTTGTCACCGCATCGAGAGAGCTATCTCTTGTAAAAAAGTGAGACATTTTCAAGTTTCGTTTTCTTCTTTCAAGCATTTGACAGATTTTGACGTCAAGTTCTCATACAGACCTGCGAGCGTTCGGATCTTTTTTGCTGTGGCCTCAAATCGTTCAATTCAAGGGGTTTCTGATGGAGTTAAACCTCATACCTATCAAATAAACACGAGTGTGTCCTAGGGTTCAGTTCAAGTAGTTCTGGTGAATTTATAGGAATAATAATAATGTCGCGGATAAACATGGCTGACGCTGTTTTACGCCCAAAACTGGAAAGCTAATTATTTTATATCTTTCGTCATAGTTAAGAAGCTCTTCATATAGAGAATCCCCAATGATGATGAATATATTCTCGGTATGCGCGTTACTAACTACCTGCAGTGGGGTAGGGGCATAGGGGCTATGGGTGGCGCTACAGCCCATAGAGGGCCAGGGCGTAGCTTCTCAGCAACCACTCGTGTTGTGCGTGCTATTGTTCTCACACAAGTTGAAGGGACCTACAGTTTTATGCCGACTCCGAACGGCCAAGTTTGAGAAGCTTTTTCTACACAGGAAATACTCTTTGAGCATTGTCAGTGACTCGAAAGAGGTGGGGTCGTGAACATTATTTTTGTCGCTCAGAGCTGGAATCGAACCTACGACATCGAGGTTGGGGTCGGCGCACATACCCACAACGCCACGGGCCACCTACGTCGCTAAAAATGCAGCAAAATATGTGGGTTTCCTTCGCCGTTACTAAAAGTTTCTCTGCCCAGCGGATCTAGCCATAAGACAATCATTCGCCCAAAACTTGAATACAACTCAAATATTTGGACGGGCATCCCGCAACTCACTTGCGACTTTTGAATGCTTTCTAGAAGTGAAACAAATCCATGACTGAAACAATTCCGTCTCTTCAACACCGTCATAACGTTTCTTATCTCTCTTTATTCTACCCATACTTCCATAAGCCGGAATACCTGCATCTAAGAATGTCCATCAGTTCTCTCAATTTTGGACGAACGTTTAAATATAGAGATTCTTGCTTTAGCCGTACTACACGGATGTGGAATGCTTTATAGAACTCAATCTTTCTTTCTCATGATGTTCATATATTTAAAATCATTGTTTATCCGTATAATTCGGAAACTTAAAGGGGGATAGCCTATAGCGGACACATTTTTGTCTTCTTCCCACAAAAAGGAATACGGTTTAGCTAGACATTAAGTGCATATTGCCCTGAATAACTAAGGCCTCTCAGCACTCTGACAAACGTTAACTCTACAAATGACATCACAGAGGAGATCCGAACCATCCTTGATAACCGATGTTACTTTGGTCTGCCGAAGCAACTGGGATCAAAACTCCTGACTCGAAGGACCAAAGACATGCTGTACAAAACTCTTATTCTGTCAGTCCTGCTTTATGGAAACTGAACAGTAAGCAAAACTGCAGAGCTTGCAGCTTCTTGGTGCCTTCGAAAGAAAGGATATTTGGTCCCGTCTGCGAGGAAAGGTGATGGAAGAGAGCAATTGCTCAGGCTCGGACCCCTCATGGGCCGCCGCAGTAAGTTTCAGCACACAGCTTTCGATTACTATGGACTAGGTCCTTGGTCGTGGGGACGTAACTCGAAAGTCGCTACAACCGACCTTTCCCAAACAATCCTATTGCCCAAACCACCAATTGTGGATGTCAAGCCAAAAAGTGGATGACAAGCCGTCACATAGAGACATCAGACACCTATCAGAATACTCTCGTGAAAACCAACATCCTCCTTCAGTGTAACAAAAGGTTGTTAGGGATGGTAGTTTAGACACTGACTAGCCATCCTCATCTGAATTACCCAATAATACATATGGACCGACGTAACGACTTCATAAAAAGAGGAAAAAGAGGACATCCCATACTGAAAATTTCCTTCCAGAGCTCCAGGATAAAACTCCCACTAAGACCTCTTTCCAGATGCATAAGCAAAACAATAATACCACGAGTGGAGTAAAGGAGTGGGATGAAGGAGTCAAAAAAAAAAAAAACAGGATTTATGTGCGACGCTTGTCGTCTCCCTAATCTAATCTAGGATATGGCTTAATTTCAAACTGCCTTAGATGAAGGAAGATGTCGAGACGATCCACTATGTGCTTTGTCACAGCCCAGCACGTCAGAATTAAACCCGTTGCTTCACTGCACCAAAGATTCTTCACAGATACTGTGCACGTAGGGAACGTATTTATAACGAATCTTATAAAATTCATAAAAAGCACGGGGCGGCTTCAGCCACCACCCTTCATGGTAACCCCCTGTCAAAAATTCAAACAAGACCACAATGAATGCATTTGAAAGAAAACAACAAAAAAGTGGTCTCAAACTACAGACCACACCTCAAAAAATAAATTATTAATACGTACCTTAATTAAATCATGTATTAATGATGCAATAAATAAATCATCTAACTTAATGTCTTCGTTTTCGATTATATCATATAAACTGCCCTTGGCACAGTAATCAGTGACTAGTAAAATTCTCATTGGCTCAACACAAGCTCCAATAAAGCTATTTATATTATCATGGCGTAGTTCTCGCAGCAGACGCATCTCCTTCATGATCTCACGTGAGATGTCCTTCTTTTTTGGAAATTTTAGCTCCTTAATGCGTACGACAACACCACGAAAACGTGCCGTCGCTGTGAACAATTGATTTGAGCAACGTGATCCAAAGGATGCCGCACTCACTAAACTCAGCTGTGTGGAAGAGAGAAGGAGGAAAACTTAATTATATCGTCTCGAAAGGGGATATGTATTCAACACGACACACCTGAGTCGGGTTGTCGTGGTTCTTGAATCAATTTTTAATGCTGCTTACCTTGCTGGGCGAGGATACAATATCGTTGCCAAAGTATCCTTTTATCTCGGACGAGTCGATTTTCCACAGCAGACCTTCGATTTCCAATTCGATCTTCCACTTCCGATAGATGCTCATGGTTATGACGCCCACACAGAAGAGGACCAGCGCCAGGACGCCGGCAACCACAACCGACGTTATGTGCCGGTCGTCCTTTTCGCAGAGTTCATTTAGGAAGCCGCACATCGGCTCATCGAACGGTCGGTCGCCTCCGGTGGCCCAGTCAACACGAGCGGATCCATTGATGAGCTTGTATTCCTGCAAAATCGAAACACAGTTAAACATTCGCCTCAGTTCACCGTTCGGGGGGAGGGGAAACTGAGTCCGCTTTGAAAAGAGGAACTCAGCAAGGAAGCTAACACTCCCAGCAACAATAACAAGTAAAAATTAAATGAAACAAAAAGAAAACGAAAAAATGACGACTCACTCACTGGAAAATCTTCTCCTTGCTGAAAGTATGCAACAGGTATCATGTGATAATTACAGGTGAGATTATCGCGAAAGTTATGCTTGGATGGCTTGTAGGCGAGTACGGAGAAGTTACCCTCAGAGTCTCCATTGTGGTCGATCTTAATGGTTGCACCTGTAACACCTGTTGCAAGGGGAAAAAATCGATTAAAGTGAGCCCTTGGATAGTCCTCATTGTTCGTTAGCTTGTGTATTTCCGAAGAGAATTTATGTGCAGCACAGATTTCGAAGCGAACACCGATCCAATGAAATCTCTGTTGCCTTGAGTGGGCCGCCAGATGCTGCTTGAAAAGGCCGACAGTGGCAATAAATTTCTCCAATTTGCTGGATGCGATATTTTTGCTCATGGATTAGGGACGAATTGCTGAATCTGGTGGGGATAATTTATGGTCGTGGCTAGAATAGGAACACAAAAAATATGCGCATTGTCGGTTCCCATAAAAACTCCACCCTGGCAGGGAGGAACGAAAACGTTCACTGGTGCCGAGGACACTCGGCTTTACGACGTAATCTTTGAACGCGGATTGATAATTTAGGTGAATCAAAGACAGTTGAATCTTCCTTTATCACCGGATTTTCTCTCGCGCTTAACTGTGTTTGGATTGGAGGCTCCACTTGGCAGTTGTTACGCATTCACATCGGAGTTATTAGCTATGAAAGAACGTTTGTAGTCTGAATGTGTTGGGGCTGGGTATAACTTATACAGATACCACCACTTGCATTAAGCGTGCTATTTTTATATCACCTCAATGTGGAACAACAAAATCTATGTCCTTTGTGGTCTGAATGGATTTGCATACAAATTTGAGCCCGAAACAGAAGCACAAAATATTGTTAAGTCGTGTAAGCTAGACTTTGGTCCTTTTGAGTTGATATTTTTCAATTCAAACACAAACTGCTTAGTGTTAAGTCTAACCAGGCGTCTACGGATCCAACTAAGATAGACTCTGTGGACCGCTTGGACAACACTGCCCCAGGCACTGGAGTCTTCGACTCCGAACAAGGGAAAAAACGCAATAGACCACACCAAAGAAATCGATAGCGCACGCAGGTGGAAAAGGAGCCTAACTGGCAATAGATTGCACCAGCTGGTAGACCTGTTGGCAGAGGCCCAGGTCCACTCGGACTGTAGCAAAGAAGAAGTGAGTGAGACTTGGGTATTGTATCAAAAGTTGTTTTCAAATGATGAAATACGACGAAATCAACAGAGTTTTACGTCTTTGTCGCTCCTAGAACAAAAGGCCAAACAAGGCATGCAGTTGTCTTGCGGAAACAAACATGCTAAGGGGTTGTGCAAATTTTGAATCAAAATAAATTCAAAATGACGTAATTTCGTTGTAGCGGTCAGTAAGGTTCATCATAAGCTTTTATTTAAAAAAAAAATCACAGAATGGACTTCGTGTTGTTCTGGGGAAAATTCTGCGAGTGATAATTACACTGTATTTAGAGGAAAAGGTTCAACACGAACTGTACGAGTAGCCGTCTACGGATTTAGCGGCCAAGGAAGCTGTGCCATGTAGAGCATTTGGAGAAGTCAGCTCCGGCCTGAAGAGTCATCGACTCCGAACCTGTGAGAGGCGGAGGACCCAAATTGGGAAAGGATCTCAGACAATTTTCTTTCATTGGGGCTACAGTCCGGTATATGAATCTCTCCAGCCAGTACCATCTTTCACCATCTTCCTTCAGTTGCGCACACCAGTTTGTTTGAGGCCCTTATCCATTTAAGTGCACCATCTTGTGTGAGGACCTCCTCTAATCCAGACGTCATCAACATAAGTAGTACCAAAAATCGTACGCAGAACTTTTCTCAGAAAACAACCAAGAGCTTCATCCGCTTTCATGTCTCTGCCGGAGAGCAGGTTTCGACAGTTGGCTCTATTACTCAATTGCCGCTTAAGCCCGAAGAAGCAGCATTTGGCAGCAGTCAGCACTACTGTTGTTATTGTCCCTGTTTACTGCAGAAGCGAGGTAGATAAGGTCTTTGACTACATCAAAGTTTCTGCTGCCCATTATGAAGCTCTGTCCGACGCGTCGATGTTGTGGATCCTTTCTTAACCCAGCCAGCTAACCGCCCCATCGATGGCTCGCTGTGTTCGTCCAATAGTCAATGTCACCCGCTTAAACTAGAAGTTGAGCGAGCTTTTGGAAGATCGCGCCAGTAAGTTTCGCACGTCCTCTTTAAGAATGATGTAAAAAATCCACATGTCAGCGCCTCGCCTTGTCTACAACCTTTTTAGACATTGAAGGTCTTGTGGAGTTTGTTGTCGACCTCGATGAAGCAATGAGGATTCTCAATGTGAAAAATAGACATAGCGGTGTATAGCTGTTCTACAGGCAAACTTTCATCTGTCAAGAGGTGGTGCTGACGATGTCAGATGCAGATCTCTCTGGTCTCTGCCAAAATCTAAAGTATTGTGAAGTTCTGGTCGATTGTGGACTTTCCCGGCCTGAAACCACACTCAAGAGGACAACCTGCCAAATTTTTCCCAAACGGTTTAACGCGTTCACACTACCCGACAGAGAAGATCTTGTAAGTGATGGTTAGGAGACCTATCCTGCGAAAGTTGGCACTCTAGTCTACAGGTAAATGTCCACTGAGTAGTAAATTCCAAAAAAGTGTGTGCTTAATATAGCGGTGAATCAGCTTCTCTAAGGTTTGCTTAAGAGAACAGGGGATGTTCATAGATTTTGAAGTCTTCTGTTTAACACATGAACCCAGATTCCCTGCAACACTGTTTTAACACATGAACCCAGATACACAACTTCTGTTTAACACATGAACCCACATTCCCTGCAACACAGTAACCATCCAGGAGGTCCTCTATCGTCTGTGAAAATGATGCCAGCACTGGGCTTACAAGTAAATCTGATAAATTTCGTAAAAATTCCTTGAAAACGTGTATTCTTTTTCTCACAAGGATTTCAGAGAACTATTGTGGATCGTGCGCATTGTCAAATGTACGGTCTTGTTGATCGTAACATTTCCATCGCTGATCTCTCCTAGAAAGTTATTGGAAATGTCTCCGACCCTGTTCAAGCAACACTCAAAGGAAATACACAAGCCAAGCCCAACGAACTTCTGAAAAATGAATAAAAAAACAGAAAATGTCTAGGAATCTACTCACTTTTATAAGTACGATTTTTTATAATGGTTTCTATTATCCTAGTTCCATTACTAGCTACATCATATATCACGTCATCCGTTAAAGGTCTCTCCTCCTGACGCAGAAGCTTATCCAATGCCCAGGCGTAGAGTTTCACGGAATCATAGAGGTAGGCGGCATATATTGATACAAACTGAAACAAACAATAAGCGTATTTAATTGATACCAAAATAAACACAATCCATCGGCCATCCATCGCGACACACGAACTGCCGTCCGCTCGCCCGCCCGCAGACATTTGTGAACTGAAATTGTGAACCCTTTTTACCAGAGATGGCATGGCCATGGGCACACAATGCAGAGGGAGCCAGCTAAGGGATCGAAGGAGCAGCTCTCGACATGGCCAAGGGCTAATGCCTGAGCCTCTACCACTGCATGGTGCGGCACGAATTTGCAATAATTGTGTTTGCTTAGTTCGGTGTTTTCTTTTTTGCTTTCGTTGTTTTTTAGTCCTTTCGTCTACGTCCTTAGCGGATGAAGGAGGAATGGGCAAACAAACAAGGCCGAAGCAATAAAGGAAAAAAGGAGAAAAAAAACCGAACCCTCCGTTTGTAGTCGATCGACGATTACAGCTGTTGACTGTTTGTTTATGACGATGTGGGCGGAGGAGCGCCGGCGAAACAAACGACTCGTGGGACTCACCTTAAAGAAATTATTATTGTGGAACAGTGAGGGTAGGGAGAAGTTAAACGGTTCCTTCGTATTGTATTCACGAACTTTAGCGGTGAAGTCTTCATAGTTCTCTGTGGGTGGAGTCGAAACGACGACCAACAGGCTGCGGGCGCGCTTCATGAAGCTCTCGCTTTCATCGCATGACGTCATCTTTTCCACCAAATCCGGCTTCATGAGATACTTTTCAGCTTCCCTAAAGAGAACGGAGAACAGAGAATGAAAGGCGAACGAATTAATAAGAATCTTGTAACATCGTCAGCAGTAGCATAAGCAGACGTACTTGGGCGAATATGTCATCATGTCAACGAAGATAACCATGTACTCCCCCTTGGAGAAAAGCTGCACGGTCTCCATGGATGCCATCATGTCGACCAGAGCGTATGCCGTCCCCAGGAAAACGTAGATCCGTGTGCGATTCATTGTGTTCTGAATGACCTGTTTGGGAATGATGAATGCGAATCATGAATATGATTATGGTAGGGAGAGAGGGGGAGGGAACATACCTGATACCAGTAGCCACTACGACAACATGCTAAAATGTTCTCACAACATTTGTGGTTGTCGATAACCTTTTCATTGTGGTTGATGGTCATGTTCTTTTGCAGTGCCTGCTCCTTCAGGGAATCCGCCACGGTGGTCCAACG
The DNA here is from genome assembly GCA_916610145.1 of Eristalis arbustorum. Lineage (NCBI taxonomy): Eukaryota > Metazoa > Arthropoda > Insecta > Diptera > Syrphidae > Eristalis > Eristalis arbustorum. The sequence goes on along the minus strand of OU744318.1, from coordinate 62,866,562 downwards.
TTCGTCGTGGATTATGGAGAATTTTCTCCAGCCATAGTATCGCAACAGTGATATCACGGATTTGGTTACCTAGAATGGGAAAAAAACGAGAGTTAAAGGATGAGCAGAGCAGTGTTAGAGGCGCGCGGCGGCTGGGAGTGCAATTCAATTTTCCTCCTCCTGTGCTGAGGAGTGTTGTAATTGAATCAGATATGTGCTGGGCCATCCGGTGTCCTGTGGTGGAGTAGCGGTGACCTGAGAGAGACGACTTCAGAGGCGCCCGAGGAAGAAAATGAGCCGAACGTGTCGTGGAGCAGGATGTGGAAAGTCACAGGAGCAGGGAGAACGTTGTGAAAACTGAGATTGAAACTAGAATTTATGATTAGATGGTAGCACAGGATTTATTCCGGTTCCGTGCAAGTTGCAGCTGTTCGATAACGAAACCGAATTTGCGGTCTGATGGTCCAGAAAAGTGGAAAGCAGGGAAAGGCCATCCACTGTGTGGTTCAAGAAGTTAGTTGGGATTAAACAGATTTCAATCAGCACGTTCCTTGGATTCATGGGGAGTTTTTGCAGGACTCCAACCTCACTAGGTGAACAAGTCCTCCATAATTTAAACAATATTCGTTTTGAAATCGTCGGAGTTTATGAAATGTATGCCATGCACTTCATCTTTGTTCATGTCGATGTTCAATTGTAACCACAACTCGTCCAGGAAAATGTCCTTGTGATGAAGCCAACGAATGGGTCGCGTTATGTCTTAAAACATCTTCGATTTCGTTAACATTGGCTATGGCTATTTCACTACATTCTCTCTGTGTTAACTCTCAGTAACGCTTTAAACAGCAGATGTTTGCTGCTAAACTAAATATCATCTACCGGCTTATTATCTCACAGATTACCTTAAATCATTGTAAAATCTAATCGTGATAAGCTAAAATCAACTTCGTTGAACAGAGCATTATGCACCTTGTAGTGAGCAACCATAGACGGTTCAAGGCCTTTTATCAGAGTTTCTCACAAGAAGAGATCTTTTGGAAAGAATATATGAGAAGGGTGGGCCATCCAGTGTTTTTTTAATCATCATTTTATCTTGACATTGACAGCTGTTTCAAACTCGAAATAGTGACAGAAAATCGGTATCATACGTCCGCCGAACGAAATGAGTCGCTTTACGCTTGAAGGTAGTAGTGTGTTTTGAGTAGGTTTTGGCCGAAATGAAGCCCGACTGCTGTACCTACACAAATTAGAGCAAACTGGTATGCTAATGGGCAACACTTATGGTCCCTGCCGAAAGTCAAAGACGACAATATGTCTGCTGTGGCCGAGAATATAAGACGAACATCAACTCGCCATCGGTCTCAAAAACTCAAGATTTCATTTTTCAGCACTAGCCTGAGGGGAATTCTGCGCAAAGATTTCAGGCTACTCGCTTACAAGGTTCAACTGAGACAAAAATTAAAGGCGCGCGACCGACCGCTTTGTTACCGCCGATGCATCCACAGAGACTGACAGTTTGGTGCGGATTGTGGAGTGGTGGCATCATTGCATGGATGCTCTACTTAAGAAAGCCTCTCAAAGGACCACTCGAACTTAATCCGAGTCCTGCTGTACGGCGGAGAGCCAGAAACAATGTATATATATTAAAAGCGGGTGCAAAAGTCCATGGTCTGTTCGATACAAAAATTAAGCGTGGGATCTTTGACGGTCTTTAATAATAATAATAATAATAATAATATGGGTGGCGCTACAGCCCGTAGGGGGCCAGGGCCTAGCTTCTCAGCAACCACTCGTGTTGTGCGTGCTATTGTTCTCTCACGAGTGGAAGGGACCTACAGTTTTATGCCAAATCCGAACGGCCAAGTTTGAGAAGCTTTCTTTAGACAGGAAATACTCTTTGAGCATTGTCAGAAACTCGAAAGAGGTGGGGTCGTGAAAATTCTTTTCGTCGCACAGCGCAGGAATCGAACCTACGACGTCGAGGTTGGGGTCGACGCACATACCCACAACGCCACGGGCCACAGGCCACCACCTCTTTGGCGGAGAAAAATCAACCGAAACCAACTGTATAGTGTGAACAGCGATATGGTTAGTCGTCTACGAATTCAACACATAAGGTTGATGCGCTCAATTTAGCACCGATTCAAGGAGTATACGATTTTGAAACTGTAGACTACGCAACAGCAGATGCTCGATTTTATACCGACGCACCCAAGTGAAAAAATACCTCAAATAACTTGGCATGCGAAGCTGGCGACAGCTACCTAGAGTTCGCGCTGCAGACTCTTATTTGTTGAAGCCCAGGCCCTCCCCACAATGTAGCGCCACTCAAAGGAAAAAAATATTCAGTATTGCTGTGCGTTCTCTCATGAGTGGTAGCTCAGTTCACAGTCCACATGTCACCCGGTCAAATCACAGCGACATAGTTATAATGTCGGTTAGTCAAACTACACAAGACTCCTAAATCACATAATGCCAGGATTGTGTGGGAATTCCGAAGAAAAGTTCAAAGAATTGAAATGAATAAAGAGAGTACAATTCTACTGGAAATCCTGTCACAGGGGGACAGAAGATACTGAAATGACCGACTCCCAAGGACAGCAGCAGCGGAACACTTTACAGGCCCAGGCAAAGTCAGCACTGGACATCATTCCCTCAGGCGACTAAAAATTAAGAACCGAATAGAAACCTGAAGCCAACCATGAGCTTTGTTATGGCATGAACTAGGCCAAGAAACTCCGAAAGGGTTTTGCGACATGTATCAAATTGAGCAAATATAACCTTTGTAATCTAACAGACTTCCAAACAGGACAGAATCAGGGTGCACCTCAGGAAACTAGGTGTATCAGAAAATGATCTCTGCAAATTCTGTGGATATGATAATGAAATTCCAAGACACGTACTGGAATTTTGTGAGGCAGTTGCCCATATATTATATGAGGAAGGAATGAACTCACTAGTCCCATCTCTCAGTCTCAGATTCTAAAGGAATTTTCTGAACAATAATAAAAAAATATACTGATGCTTAATTCGGCCCGGATTATCTTTCAAGGGTGCAACTACAGAGATGATATACAAAATCCCACCCCCTTTGACCATTTTTGCGGCTTCTGCAGTTGTGCAGCAGCAGCAGGTTTAATCTTGAGGCATGTGTTCCAATGGTACAGTGCTCAATGGATACGCCGCTAACAGATTTGGCCTAGTTTTTCTGGTCAGGCTGGGTGGTAGGCTCGGATCGGGAATAGAGGCCCAGTGATTCGTATCGAGGCATCTTGTGCTAGAGGGGCTTGTATAATTTAGCATTTTGAGTTTTAGTAGAAGTAAGGCAGTAGAGATGGGCATGATATGCGTACTTAGAAGTTTTTCCAAATCGCAATTTTCTAGAATGAAACAGCGTCCTGGTTGCCACATAAGTTTGATGTTAAAATACTCAGCTATCTCGGTAAGGTATAGACTGGCATGTGATGGCATATGACTCCAACCAGAGCCAAGAGCGGTAATTACACCTCCAATTTCCTCAATTTCAAAGAAGGTTCTACCAACGACACCAGAATTTCAAATTGGAGTGACTTTTTGTAAATGCAAAGGTCTTTCGCTTGCAACGCGTAGATTAAGACGTAAAGTACACCGTCCGTCAGAGGACATCCTTGATTAAATAGGAATACAAGTTATGCGTAGAGACAGACCCACTCTGTGCGGGACACTATCAAAAGACTATATCCCGAGATAAATAGGGAAATGAGCACTAAGCAGACTTCCTTCATCCTCTGCTTATGGTGCATTACTGCACGTCGTCTCAACACTCAACTTTCCACTGGCAAGCATCGAATGCCCGCAATCTGGAAATGCACTCAATTTTCCGCATCTACAGGCTTCACATCAAACCGTATCCATCCGTAAGACACCCCACATCAACAACACCAAGTGGGGGCAACAAAGTGAACGTATCCATCCCTCCATTGAATGCTTCTGTTGACTGTAAGTGAGTGTATCCCTCCCTTGTCCTGTTCCTGACAACTCATGCGCCCCGTGGCTCCTGCCTTTCACTTACTCCTCATTATGTGAGCCGATTAATTACTCCTCCGCCACCCCAACCCAGTGTGACACATCCGGACTCCCGCTCGGTTCTCAACTCGTCGGGGTTAATTAAGCCGCCCACTCTCGGAAATCTGTTGCTTTCGCAAAGGAAGTCCGAGTACAATTTTTGCTTGAATTTATTGTAACGTCCACAATGTACGGACACTGAAAGGGAAGCTGGCTAATAGGTGTGTGGCTTACCTGTGTATCCGGTGGTTCCGTTCTGGCGAATGTCGGTATCGAGGATGCTTTGTTCTCCGAACATTTCTGAAATTAAAACGAAATTTGATAAATTAATCGAATGGCTCCTGTCTTAAAGGTAAACAATCATTCGGTCAAGGTTTCTTGATTAAATTGGTAAGGAAGTGAGAGATATTGCGGAAACGGAAACAACCCCGAAATCCAATTCCTCAGACCCAGATAACCCGGCTGCCATTCGAAGGGGCATCTATGTTTAATATTCAATATCGAAAATATCTCTCTGTGCATTTAAATTGCCGACAAGAAGTACATTCCCTTGCATTGAGTGAGTTCTGGAATATTCTCCAAGATGTCGGACAGTCGGTTGCATTCTGTGTTGATTAACATAAATTCGAAAACACTCCTTGATCTCGTACCCTTTCGCAAGGACGTAGCTCTCCATTCCTTCGTTCTAGACTTGAAAACAATTCAAAACAAGAGAATCGCATAATTTTCCAAATTCACAAGAAGGAAATCAGTTAAATGAGCATAACTTGCTGAAAAACCACGTCCGGCTGTAGACATCCGATTGAGAGAAGTTGAAAAGTTTCGGTCAACAACTCCTCACGGACGACGATGAAGACGGCGTGCTACGGTGTGTAGCCAGGGGAAAAAACAAATATTTTCACTTGTTTGCCTGCCTACCTCCCCCCATCACGGCCGATGTAGCGAAGAACCCTAATAAAACAGAACGCAAAAAGTTAAGTCATATCGTAGCTACAGCTGTTCTGGAAATGGGTGGGCACGGGGTTGGACGAGAAGTTATGATACTTGTATTGACAAGCAGATGGGGTGGGTGGGTCGACGACGTCTTGGGCTTATGAATAGCAATTCACTCGGAAGAAGAGTGGGTAGCGCGTAAGCCTGTTGAATACAATCTGCAGCCCAGGGGGAGGTATTGAAATGAAATTGGGTAAAACTTGGACGCGAGTTGAAAATCTCTTTAAATCCCCTTTGCTCAGGGTGCTAATTTAAATGCACGACCGGGGAGCAGTGTTTATGGGAGGGAAGCTTGTAAACGCTGTGCACTGAAGAGCGGGCGTTATTGTTGGCACGAGTTTGTTAAGCAAATTAATTAGGAGTGTTAGTTAAGGATCGGGGGTTTAGTTTGCGGTTTTCGCAGAGTGTATCGTTGTGACAGCAACTAGTGGGCACAAATCAGACAGTCTGTCAGGTTAGATTATGTGAGTGGCAACTGAAAACGGTCGCCGTGGGGCATTGGTGGGAAGTAAGTTCAAGCTAGTTTTAAGTATTGTTTGTGTTGAATTTTAAACAGAAAAGGAGTGTGGTACCATCTTTTAACAAAGTCAGCGGCCATGATCCCTGTTAATGAACATAAAATATCAAAATCTAGTGGAGACACAACTATCCACGTCCAAGCAAACATAATGTCAGAGAATGTCGATTTGTTGCCGATTGGTGGATGTTTAATGTTGACTCTTTGGAACATAATTTCAAATGGAACGACGCACAGTGGGCTGAGAGCGGAAAATCGTATGTAGCTTAGATAAACAGGACTTACGATTTCAAAGCATTTTGTATACTGTACACTAATTCACAACTTCTCAAAGTCAACAAATTATTTATTAAAGTTTAGAGGAGTTTTCTAAAATTTCTTCGTATTCGTATGCCATTTTATTGGTATGCCCTTCAACATTTTGAATAGGAAGCCATTACAGAATTTGCATCAAATCGGACGGAAAAAACGAAGTACAGCCTTCTATCAACTCTTTTGGAATGTGGGGTCGTTTTGAAATAGTCACAAATTCTGAAGTTATTTTGTAATGGTTCACAATGGAATTTTAAAATGTACGACGATGAAACATTAACTTTCTGATGTCTGCTCAATCGAGACTCAAGTGTGCTTACATCCGTTGGCTCCGTACTGTGAAATAAAATGCTAACAAATTGAATAGGGCCACGTTGAATATGTGTTTTCTTTTTGTTTTTTAATTTAAGAAAGCCTTTCTGAAATAAATTTATAGTGATACTATAACAATAGCACTGAACGTCTAAAATAAAAAAAAAACATCTTCAAACAAGCCTTCGATAAGTAGTTTCGAAGATATATATTGAACAGTGTTACCACAGGTTAAATCACTTATGAGTCCCAGCAGCTTAGAAGTCCCAACAAAGGTTTTTGATAACTCAACGCCTCCTTATGTCAAACAAGAAACTAGTATGGGTTTTAATACTACACAGCAGCACTCAGACTGAAGACTGGTCCATTGTACTACCACGGAGCTACCTAGAATTGCTTCTAAAGACCAGCAGGTGCCCCCGTGATGATGGGCCTACAGTATTCTGCGACATCAGCGCCGAAGACCTTCTGATGTGCAGTCGTGCCGTCGTCCTCTCCACAGGCGTCGCAGATGGTATCTTCGGCAAGCACAAACATTCCGCCATACCACTCATGGGGCAAGTTTTATATCCACCTTCGGGTAGGGGTCGTAGAATATACCCGAGGTAAGGCATGTCTGTCGTAAAAGGCGACTAAAATCCTGAGCTAAAAGCTAATGGTTTAGGAAATAACCTACTCCGTTGCTTGTCAAAATGATGGCTTTAAGCTCGCAAACAAAGGAATAAACGGTAAGTGTCTAATCTTATTGTAGATACTGCACAATAAGTCTTGGCTTTATAACAATGGCGAACAGTCCCGGTATGTTTTGGCATCCTACTGGTAGCTTGACCAGAGACTATAGTCTGGTGTCAGGGAAGATCAGCTTTCCGCCCGTGAGACCCGCATATGTCTCATCCTGATCGTTTGAGGTTGAGGCTTAAAGGCGAAAGTCGCGCATGTCTGGGAGTTAATCTTGTCTATAGAGGCTATGGACATTTGCGACTCTCCGACGTGAAGGGTATTCATCCAAGACTATGTGGAGTTGCAGAGAACAACCGGGTGCTACTACCCAAAGAGTAATAGACCTGTTAGATGCGCATCGCCACCCTACCATGGTAAAGAAATAGGTCCATAAGCGTATTTCAAAATTTGTGATATAGACCTGACGGCAGGAGATCACGCAAAAAACACTTATTACTGTTGCCAAAACGAATCAGTTTTAAAATGCTAATGACTAAGTGAGTTCCGTATCTAGACATAATAATAATAATATGGGTGGCGCTACAGCCCGTAGGGGGCCAGGGCCTAGCTTCTCAGCAACCACTCGTGGTGTGCGTGCTATTGTTCTCTCGCGAGTGGAAGGGACCTACAGTTTAATGTCGAATCCGAACGGCTTTGTTTGAGGAGATTTTTCTAGACAGGAAATACTCTTTGAGCATTGTCAGTGACTCGAAAGAGGTGGGGTCGTGAAAATTGTTTTCGTCGCTCAGAGCTGGAATCGAACCTACGACGTCGAGGTTGCGGTCGACGCACATACCCACAAAGCCACGGGCCATCACTTCTGTATCTAGACATGATCATAAAAAAGAAAAATGGCTTGTAGTTACTATTACTGGATTTATCAGTGTTGTGTAGTAAACTAAGGGCTTACGGTCATAAGGCGCAAAATCTTCGTCCAAGTTTTGGAAGGGAATACCTCAACTTAAACTGTCAGCAAATAGAGACTGTAATATTATGGGAGATAAATTGTGCTGTTACATCAGAAAGTGTTCAGTACAAAACAATAAAATTTTAAAAGAATGGAAACATTTTTTTTCTAGCCATTATTTCTTTACCAAATACGTATAACATTAATCTCAATCTGTGTCCGTTTCATAGTTAAGATTTAAAAGACTTTATTCCGCTCTCCCATACAACCCAGCCCGATGTGCCACGTGGCTTACATTGCTTATGAATGCTGTCCAGTGAAGACAATGTGTGATGCCCATTCAGTTTCTACACAAACTATAATCACACTGTTCGAGCGAAGTCAACACCTTTCACCGTGGGCGTTAAACTTCGTCATGGAAGCGCCTTGTCCTCTCCCATTTATTATGTATATGGGTGGAGAATTGCTCAAATGTTTGTGCTGATGCTGGGAAGAAGATAATGCGAAGAGTGACATTGAAGCAAGTGGAAAAGAAGGGTGCTAAATGGACACGGATTCGGCGGCACTCACTCTAAGCATGTGGGTAGGAGACTCTATGTCTATGTTGTCACTATGTTTTGAATTGCTTTCTCCATGACGACCGTAAAACAGAGATCACAGATCATAAACGAAGTAAACCACGAAGAACCACATTGTCAACCATTATGTGTGGTCGCCTTGAAGATTCAAAGAGGGAATAAATTTCTTTCGCCATAGGACTTGTACTTCTTTCGATTTTAAATCGATTTCTCAAGCAACAGTTTTAACGACTTTGACGAAGTATGCGCGGTTGTATAGGACTTAAAAGCATGCTTGCAACGCAGGTCTGGTAAGTGTGAGTAGACAGGGTGATCATTCAGGACAAGTGGTGGATTTCAGTGTCCTGTGGCGCATTTAATTTTCCGAATCTTGAATCTTAGGAGGATGATAGTCTACTACTAAGATAAGAGGTGGTGGCGCTCGTAGCGAGATCATCGCCTTTGCAATTGTCTGCTATGGCACAGTGTGCCGCTACCCACATTAGTTGTGAAATGTTCACCCAACCCCGTTAGAAATGAAGGGTAATTTATAGATATATTTTAGTGGTCAGGGCCACTCTAATGAAGGGATCTCATGGAAGGAGCTAGGGAGAGAGAGAGCAGTCCATCGTTTACAAAGATCGCCAGCGACATCAGACTGCCACATACTGATGTCCCAATCGAAGAAAAAATCGCTTCAGCACTCGCTGATGAATTTCCGGGTGAAGCGGAGATTGAGAACAACGTTTTAACAACTTGAATTTGATTGATGACGCCTCTAGAAATTATATAGTTCTTGCTTAACTGCCTCCGATCGAGCTTTTTTATACGCTAGCTCCTTCTTGAATACCACTGCCAATACTTAAAAAATATTCGGATGCAAAAAAATGTACTGATTCCAAACAAAAAAAAAAACTTAAGTTCACTCTTTCGTATACGCAACATTTTGTGTATCAAGTTCAGCGCAGTGCTTCAGCAACATTCATATCTTGTCACATTCACTCCGTCGTATACGCAACATTTTTGTTTGTCTCTTTTCTCTAGTGTTGACGCATCATGTTGTTACACTTACATAGGAAATCATTGGAATGTTTCGACTTTGCGAAACTATCGCCTCCACGTGACACGGGCCCTCTGGTCCAAAAAAAGTCGCAATACCACCGCATATCATTTCGGTTATAGCTCGTGTAGCAAGCACAGTATCGCCCCGAGTGTCATTCCAGCGCAGGGCAAGCGTTACGTTTGGCAATAGATTCTCATCGTTGTTAATCTGTGAAGAGAGAGAGAGAGAGAGATAGGTTAAATGAAAAAACAAAAAAAATGCGAATGAATGAATGAAGGTTACCTCGTCTAAAGCCATTGTTAATGCACCGGATATTGCCAAACCTTGTTTGTCTTTCAGTTCACCTGTGATTGCGGTCAAATAGCCAACATTTAGCACAGTTCGGTTACCTGGCACTGTTATGACACCCGGGACAAATGCTGTTGCCACCGAGAGCAATAGGAGCAGATTAAAGGGCCAACGCGTCATGGCCCCTTAGGCCGGGGCCGATCAGCGCGACACCTATTGGTTGGAATTTTTTCCTCTGAAAAAAGAAAAGAAATAAACATGATTAGTGATTGTCGAGTAATGCTGAGGGATGTAGTGGCGGATGATGGAGGGATGTTAGGATAGTGAACAAAAGACAACAGAACTGGTCTAAATAGGGAACGCCTGCGCGCAGGTTGTCAATCGAGTTCAGTGTAAGATGGTTATTGGCATCTATATATATATATGGGTGGCGCTACAGCCCATACAGGGCCAGGGCCTAGCTTCTCAGCAGTTATTGGCATCTGCTAGGTGTTATTTCCGTCCTAACATCAAATATGGTACGTAGGACAACTAACAAGGACACCTTTATTGCTTATGTAAAAAAGCAATGATTGGCAGATCGAGAGCAGTCGTAAGCAAGACCTTCTCTCTTGCGAAAAACGAATCTGAGGTTACAGAATCCCTGGCAATCTCGACGCTTAGCTCTTTAAGAAGAAAACGATAGATCAGTCTGCTAAATTGAAGCAGTAGCAATGAACTAATAGGGCAGATTAGGCACGCATGCATCGCGACTGAACATACCACACAACGACTTTTGCCGAAGCTACAGAGAAGTAGAATCTATCCAACATCTGCTTTGCGGATGACAGGCCGAAGTAAGGAAAGGGAAAACACTACTTTGCAGAGATTCAGGACTTGTGCGGTGTAGGGTTGACCATCATCCAAAGTTTTCAAACGTTGCAGTATGGTTTTAGTGCAATAGAAAGGCTCATTAAGAGCAAGGGGCCGAAATGTCATAAGGGCACCTATGTACCTTACTACCTAAGACGTTCTACAGCTAGCAGCGTCAGGCGAGGCCTAAGTGGTCAGGGATGGACTTAAAAAAGTAATCCCCCAAACGTAAAATGACAATGGAGGGGATTGAAGAGTATGCGGGTCGATGTGATCCAAAGGCAGAATGTAGGATATTTAAAAATCTATCTGAGCTGATTGAGTTTAGCAGCTTCGGTGGTTTGAATGCTGCCATATGTCGGCCTTTTTAGCAGAGGGCAGATATTTCCGCTCTGACCACGTCGAGGTATTGAATCCTATGGAATGAGACAACTAAAAAGCTTTTATCCAAACTGCCAACTCCGTGGCTTGGTGAAGACGTAGACGACGAAGACATTGCAGTTAAGTTGAAGTTCATGAATAAACCACTTTTCAGAAGAGAGGATAAGCTCCTCAATCCGGGACTAAAAAACCAGAAGCACACATGCAACGGTGTAGATGTATTTTATGCTAAAGGATCCTGCCAGCAACAGAGAGTAAGATTCCGCCTGAATCCGCGCTGAAGAAAATGCAAGTTCTTTTCCACCACAGCAATGCGGGCACTGCCAATATAGTATATCCCTTAACGTTCTTGTACATGGACCATTTTTAAACTAAGGTCCTGCACAATAGCTGACCGACAGGGGACATCGTAAATAAGGGGTAAGTTCAAAATAAGCATTTACACTTAGGTCAGTATAAACCCATAGTGATAACACAGGCAGTGAAGAATTTTAGATTACACATAGAACTAAAGGCTTAACCATTATGGACGATAGCATAGTTAATTCTACTCCACCAATCGACTGAATGCACCGAAATGAGACGTTACGACTACAGTCACCGCTTCGTTCAGTTTCGTTAAGTAGCTCTTAGTTTCGCCCAATTTCCACACCGTTCTTTACGTATGTTCATTAGAACACTCACAATTTGGTCAAACATATATTTCCAGGACCAATAACGGATACTATGAAATAAGACTTGTTGGATTAGGCTCTAGTCTCGGGTTGTAATTATCATAATGGATTTTATAATTATCTGCTGAATGCTTCGATAAAATCCTTCGGGTTACTGGCAATGCTCACGGAGTGATTGACTGGAAAAAGTATCTCAAGCTTGGCCATTCGATGTCGGCATAAAACTGTTGGTCCCTTGCATTTGACCATACATAGCACGAGTGGTTGCTGAGAAGTTAGGCTCAACTCGGCTACAGGCTGTACCAACACCCATAGTAAGTTATTATGCTTCGAAAACTCGTAGGCAGCCACGTATGTAGCACGTCTGACTCCCATGACTTATGCCATTCACCAGACTACCGGCCAAATCACCAACTCATTTAAATGATCGACTGAGAAAGCCCTTCCTCGGCGGATATGGTGAATGAAGGAAACAAAAAACTTCTTGTCATCAGAAAAACATCAAGATGCTGCACAATGAATGCTTGGCTACCTGCTTATTTAAACCAACCCCAAGTCACGTTTGCCTCCATTTTCTCTGTATGGTGCTTCAATTCGGATGTTCCTTAACCAAAACACCCCTCCTTCTTTAGCTTCATACAGTTCACCTCAATTGGGAGCGTGACCTGCAAGCACCCAGTCTCTGATTCTAAGCCAATTAGAAGTGATTCCTTCCTGAATTATAAACTAAGAATAAACTGAGTTAAAGCATTTCCAGCACAAAGGCAATCTGTGTTGACTTTATCGGCAAATCCTTTTTGCAAGCATTTCAAAACTTCATTGTAAAGAGTTCCTACTAATCGCCAACTGAACAGGGATCCATGCACATCGTCGATTGTTCCTCATTTCCTTTGTGCCTTTCATTCGGGCTCCCATTCGGGGAAAGCATGTCAATGTGAGCATCTAATCCCCGACAAATGAGTTACGTTGCCGTCCATCTGTGCATTTCGAAGCTAACGTGTTGGACAGCACCCGCCCGATAGCAACAGCTTTCCATAACCGATTCGACATCCTTCGTCGAATGTCAGGTGGCGGTGGAGATGGCAACAGGAGCTGAAATCATGCACTGCACCCCTTCTCATTTGTGAGGAAGCGCTTTGCAACGGGGGCTGCTTGTGATTCGTGCCAAATTCGCAGTGAACGCTGTCACACAAGCGACGTGTGTGCGCAGAGATTCGAGATTCATACAGATTTTGACGTTGGTATGTATATTTTGCATTCGGTCGGCGAAGTGTGTGTGCCCCGCTGGGCTTAGCTTGCCGAGATTAGCCTGACGGCGTTAAACGCTCTTATCACTTAGCGGAGACATTATCTTGTTTTAGTTTCTAATTAGGCGGCCTCAGCTAATTGCAGGTGCCCGTGTGCAGAGATCTCTGCTGACGTTAGACGTGTCACGCATGTCGTTCGATCTGACCTCGCCGACGGAGATACGCCACGTCGCAGTGTCTTCTGACTTTTGATTGTATTACGTAAACTCAATAGGGGAAAAAAGAGAGTCCTCTCATCGGTGGGAACACGAAACGATCAGATCACATGGGTGATTCGATAATTGGCCGGCTGTCGGTTGATCGAATCACAGTTCCTTCATTTGCGGGTCGATGGCAATCGATAATTCGATCAACCTCTGCGATCTGATGGTCGCCTGAATGGAATTGCTGTTGATTGAGTGATGGACCGTCGTGAAATATTTTTCGTTTCTTTTGGCGCGCCTTGATTTTGCCAATCAATCGCTGCTGATGGAGACGCCGGCTGTGACATGAAAGCGATTTGTTTCAATTGACAACTTGTCTGCCGTCGGAAGCGATGTTCGGTGCTTTGTTTTCGATTTTGATTAATTATGTGACTGCCGTGGCATGAGAACGTTGCGGATTTTAGGGGAAAGGGAAGCACTACTTCAGAATTGAAGAGGTACTTCCTTTCAAGGTTCGAAGGTAAACTAAAGGGACTTTGCGAACCCAACGTTGTTTGAATCTTCGCGGAAAATTCTGAAAGAATTACGGCGTAACTGAGGGTTAGACAGAGAGGCCGGTCACACTCGGTAATCCTCAGACATTAAAATTAGACACGCACTCTTTGAAAAAAAAAGTTAGTTAGACAAAGATATGCCAAATGATGTGCGAATAGTTTTAGTACGCTCTGCGATAAAGGAACAGTAAGGATTAATTGTTTAGTACATTTTTGCAAAATCCCGGGGGCATGGGCCTATGTACAGAGGGTAAAGTTGCCGACTGCACCCAACCTGGTAGGAAGTCTGCACGATTCCTGGTTGTGCATAAGGCAGGTTGACATACATAATGGGCCTGTCCGCCCAGTTGAAGATTGTTCGTGAGGTTAACTTCCTAAACACCTGCCCGAAGACACTTAACTAGATGCATGCCGCTGTACAGCCCTCACGAGACGTCGATGTTGAGCGTCCTTTCGTGATGACAGCATGTACATACTTTGTTTTTCCAGGTTTACCACTAGACCCATTTTAGCAACCTCCGCTTCAATGCCAGCAAACGCCTCATTAACGGCTCACCCAATTACGTGAATGTCCTCCGCGTAAGCAAGCAGTTGAACGGACTTTTGCCTCGGGTGTTTACGTTTGAGTCGTTTGAAGAAGCCACATGACAGCGTGTCACTTTGCCCAAAATCTTTCTTGACATTGAAGGTCTCGGTGAGTTCGTTACCGACCTTGATGAAGCAGCGAGAGTTCTCCATCATCATCCTGCACAACATGGCGAGCTTGGCAGGAATGACAAAACCAGACATAGCGTTGAATAGCTCGTCTATATGCACTCTATCAATAGGTGGTGGGTGTCAATTTGCCAGAATCCAGGATCTGCCGTAGTGTGAACATCTGTTCTGTTGTATACCTTCCTGTTCTGAAGCCATACTGATTAGGTCCTATCAGATTAACAAGTAGTTTCAGGCGTTCACACGAAACGGCCGAAATGATCATATACGCGGTGTTAAGAAGATTGATTCTTCGATAGTTGGCGCAGTCAAAAGGATCTCCTTTCTTGTCGACCGGATGAAGATTTAACGCATGCTGTTCATCTCCAACTGCTTTAAACAGTTCCGCAAACAGGCCTTCTATTTGTCTGTCAGTGCGTGCAAAAGGTGGATGAGAAACTGCGACCTCTACTACGACGATTGCTACAGCGAAGGAGGGCAGCGCTTATTTGGATGTGGATTTGTTGTTTGAGGTAGACTTAGGCAAAAAGTCTTAAGCTTTAAGTATGTAAGCGAACGCCTCATAGCAATCCGCAACAATGCTAATCTCGGTAACATCAGCCTCATTTGCGCCCATGCCCCGACAGCGGGGAAAATGACCGACTCCAACTTGAAACCTGTCATTCGGCGACGAAAGGAGCCGCGAAGAGTTGGAGCATCCTCCTAGTAGCTTCTGTTATTCTATCACTGGTGTAAGGGATGTACAGTTTTGTGACGACTACGAACGGCAGAGTTTGAGGAACTTTTTCTATACAGAAATACTCCTTGAGCATTGTCAGTAACTCGAAAGAGATCAGAAATCGAATCTAGACAAAGTAGGTTTATGTGCATGGGGCACGCACATACCCACAACGCCACGGCCCTTTTCTTATGCATTTGGAAGACTGCTCATCATCTATCTAGTCTAACGAAGGAACATTATCCATATTCAAAGGGCCAAGAGAATGAAGTTTGCGAAGCCGCTCCTTTTACTTGTTCTCATCTTTAGATGATATCACGTTACACAAAGCACGCACGAGAGGTCTTCACTCGACTCGATCCTCTGCCGGCTGTTAAATTGCTGCTCTTTTCTAAGAGGAGGAGGACTCCTGAGTCCATGTGTATAGTCTAAGGTAGGCACACGATGGCTCAAAGATGAGTGTTGGGACAAAGGAAGGGGTCTTCTGTGACCACAAAGACGATTGCTACGTTTTTGATTTACAACAGTTAACAGAGCCGTACCTCTTGGATGACAATTCATAAACGGATCTTGTGGCTGAGGCAAAGCACATCCGACCTGTTGAACGCATTCAGTGAAACTTCCAGTTAATCAATAGTGAACATCCTTGGGTGCAATTTCATAGATTCTCAACTTTATTCTACAGATTCAAGCAAGCCCATAATCATGGCAGGAATGTGCACAAACCTCCACAGTACCGACATAAGCAAATATAACCCCTTTTTGTCGGTAAAGCAGTTTTGTTTACCACAAAACTTTGCAATGATTTAAAGTCATCTCCAACAACTTCAACCTTAAAGTCATCTTCATTCTTGCTACTTCCTGTCGTTGGAGCAGGAAAAAAAACAGTGACAGTAAACTTGTCCCATGACACAACATCTGCACTTAAGTCGTACATTTCATTGCCTATCAATGCCCTCCCCCCAACCGGCAACCCGGCCCGGTTCCAAACTAACATCTTCAATTCGTTCGACCGGACATCCCTCACATCACCCCGGCACAGGGTGACAAGCAAGCAAAAGCCATTACACAGCTGCACTGGCTGACAACTGTCAATGGATGGGCTTATCTATGAAAATGTAACCATTTGTGCCGCCACCGACACGACCATCTGTATCTGGACATAAATCAGCGAATTAAATGTCGCCAGAGTTTGTATGAGATACTTGTTGCTGTTGCTGTTGCTGTTACCCACCTCCATCCCCCTCTAGCCAGTTGATAGCTAGCCAGCTGGCCCTGAACAATTTGCCAAGTTGCCTAGGATCAAAGCTACACTCTGTCATCTGTCAGTGTCATTGGCTAGAAAACAGAAGCACCAGCACCA
This sequence comes from Eristalis arbustorum, assembly GCA_916610145.1. Classification (NCBI taxonomy): domain Eukaryota; kingdom Metazoa; phylum Arthropoda; class Insecta; order Diptera; family Syrphidae; genus Eristalis; species Eristalis arbustorum. The sequence continues at coordinate 62,850,164 of OU744318.1, read as the reverse complement.
GCTGGACCAACAGCAACAGCAGCAGCTTTCTTGCGATCTTTATGTCTTAATGACACGCACACGCACACGCACACACCAGCCCCTCGGCCGCGTCATCGTCACCCAGTGTCGCCCGCCCAATGGTGCGTACCGCGGGAAACGATCCCCAATGGATTCGCACACTGAAAGTCGCCCCACAACTGGAATGTTTAAGTTTCGCTTGCCGAAAACTGGATTTCTATAAATAGACGCCGCGCCGGGAAAAAACAGCGACAGTTTGTGGCACCATCCGACGAGACTCTTGGGAGCTTCGTCGTCGAGGAGGAAAGTGTGTGCACGCTAGAGATGTGTGTGCGTGGTGGGTTGATTGCGGAGCCGGGGCTAGGCTTAGGATTTGCGTTGATCCGCATTTTTAATGATGCACCGCTCTCGCACTCTCCAATGTATGCGGCTAACTGGATTCAGACACAGACAGTCAGGCAGCAGATGATTGCAACTGACGCAGATGGTGGAGATGAGGATGTCGTTAGAGGGAACGGAGGGCGGACAGAAAGAGAGAGAGAGAGAGTTCAAGCTGAGTTCATGTTCGGGCGGTGTTGGATCGTTTGTTTTGTTTTGTTATGAAACGGGTGTCACGGGAGTGGTTGGTTAATTGAAACGAGGTGCAGAGGTGACTGGAGGCTTCCCGGCAGGCACTTGGACATCCCCGGAAAATGAAGAAGAAGCTGCTGTTGAGTCTGAGCGCAGTCATAGGGAATTGTGACTTGTCTTGAATGTACGGGGGTATTATTTTCCTTTCTAATGTTTGCTTCAAGGAAACAGGATCCATATGAAGAAGAGTGCATGCTTGGGGATGGGATGACCAACGGCAAAATCTATGAGCTGTACCAAAATGTGAATTTCCTAAAGCCGCATGAATACCCTGAAACCGAGCCTCCTGATTCAAGAAGACCAATTGGAAGCAACGTGCTAGCAGAATGTCTGGCCTGACAAACAAGGAGAACAATAAGACAACAAGAAGAATGACTTTGAAACACCCAAGTAGAGGCACTATTCCTACAAGTAACTTCAAACATGGTAAAGTAGTGCGAAAAGGTGTTCATACATTGAAACCAGCCTAATGGATTCTATGGGTATGCAGGCCTTATGGGTAATCCCAGGCACGAGGTGTCCGATCGCGATATGATCGCCCTGTGAATTGCGTCTAGCCAACAAAATATGACAAATCTTTGTCAGGCCCCACAACAATTGTCAGAGGAACCCAAACTGATTGCACATCGAAGTGAGTGCCTTGGAAGACAAGTTTATTTCTAATCTATTCGAGAAAGAACCACAAGATTCTTAATAAATTATCCGTAAAAGCATCACGCACAGTCACGCACAAAATCCTCCCCACTCCCGTCCACCCATGCTGTCTTGTTGACAACAATACCATACATTTACGCATTTCCACGCTTATGCAGATATCGCTTAAAAAAGCAAACAAACCGCAGATAAAGATAGCAAATCGCTAAAAATAGAATCTGATCTCGAACCCGTCTGGGGAATCCATCTCGCTCAGCAAAGACGCAGTTCCGCTCTCCTAACACATCTAACACCCAACACAAAAGGTTTATGCAAATTAGGGCCACCGAAACAAACACTGAGTCATGAGAGCTAAACACATCCCAGCGGTTAGACGCGCCATCATTTCGTGTGCTAATTGCACTAATCCCGCTTTGGATCTTGGTGTTGTGAAATCGGTTGAACATTTGTCCCGTCGATAGATGGACGTGGACTGGGTGGTTGAGTAATTTAGCAAATCACTTTGGTGTGGACTTTCTGACTGCGACCAGGAATGGAACTCGATGTAGTCGACTAAATGGAAGATTGAGGGTAAGTGTCTCCTTGACAGGCAAGCTAGGGGAAGCCCACATCATGTTGGAACAAAATTCGCATGAAATCGTCGCAGTTTCGTCGAATTAGATGAGTAATCGGGTCTTGCTATACTCGTCTACGTCTAGTTCGGAGACTGGCGCTTAGAGGCTCTCGCGCTTGAAGGCACTACACAAGCTGAGGAGATGATGCGTGGCACCTTGCCACTCCTTGTGCCTGCAGATTCCACATGTCTCATGTGGCTGAACCTAGCCCTTTCCTGATTTTCCAACCAAGCACTCGATTTCCAAGTCTCCCACTCACCCTGCTGTACCGTCTGCATTGCGTCGATCAAAACGAAAAATAGCCCCATATGTCACCATCTTCTCGTCAGTTTATTGTTTTCCTCCGCAAACAACTCTCTTCTCTCATTTTCCGACCGAATCTGACCCACTTCAGCATCTGCCACTCTCGGCTCTTGTTCCTTGGATCCATAAATATCCAAGTGGCTGCGTTTCGAAAATAGCTGAGACTCACACTTCTGCCGCCAACCCATCATCAGCTGTGGTCTTCTGACGGAATTTTTGGTTTCATATCATCTTAATGCCATTGTCCCACAATTTATGCTAACGAGGCCGACAGATCTTCCCTTACTCATTTATAAGTCGGAATTGGAATGCAAATTCAACGTCGGGGCGCACCGAGACGTGCCGTGTTGCCGGGGCTCTGGTCTCTTTGTATAATTTTTTAATTTTTCCCCTCAAATTCGATTCGATAAAACATTCATTTTTATCTTTTTGAGGCTTCGGGCACAGAGACACCCAGTCAACGGATGCCACGCATAAAGTATCGATGGAGATAAGATTTTTGTGTCGTTTTTAGAAATCGACAGCAAATCCATGCGCGCAAATTGGATTAAGAAAATTAATTATTAATGAAGTGAAGAGGAATTGTCCGCGACGACGACAACGACGACGACCGCGACGGGGAGCGGCACATAATGGAGAGCCGAGACTTTGTCTCAAGTCCGGGTGACGAATATTATGTGATCAAGTGTGGCTGGTTACGATGGTGGATTTTGTTGCTCCCTCCCCAACGCACGTGGTGAGTTGTGGTTGTGGTTTGGTTTCGAGGGGGTAAATTTACGAGCTGCTCGAGTCCATTTGAGGCGACGTTTATGGCGAGTAGCTGTCACAAAGGAGGAGTGTCTGTTGGCTCGAATTTATGGCAGATTAGATATGAACCAAATTGCCTTACACGTGCCTTGTCTAATCGGGTGGACAAAATTGGAATTCGGGCTTCGGAGTTCGGTTCAAGAAAAGTTATTCGCTGGAGGAGCTGAAAGCTGAGTGTTTGGGTCGCGGTGGAGAGAGCTCAGAAAGGTAGGTAGGTTGAGGCGAAAGATGCGATGCACTAAAACCTGGCTGAGCAACAGTAGTTGAGAAAGAGAGCTTCCTGTTGTTTACAATGTGGCGCGAAGCAATAACAATTTAGTTAGTACATCAACCAATTGACGACATAGATGTAATCAGAATACGGAAAACCAACCAATTTCCGATAAGAAGCGAAGCGAGTCTTTTGAGGCGCCGCGCAAGGAGGTGTACTCTATACCTATGCAGACGATATAGCCCCAGCCCTAGAAACTTCGTTAAAGCAGCAATGTGGACAGAAATAACAGTTTTGAACGTAGACTCGCCTATAATAGAACTCGTACTCTTCACAAGAAGAAACAAAGCAGCTTAAATAAGTCCATCAACACTAAAGTGTAAGAAACTAATGCTCACTTATTTACTTACTTACTTTAGGTTGCGCTACAGCCCGAAGTGGACCTTCACCTCAAACAGCAAGCGTTTCCAGTCAGTTGGATCTCTACGTAGTTGCCTCCAGTTTGACACGCTTAGAGGTCCCTTTCCGCTAGCGTATTTAGCGAATTCATACGCTCAGCAGTTTCCCAGGATGTCTCTTTGGCGTGGCACGGAGCAGTCTGCGCTGCTCGTGTATGTCGTTGAGACACGCTCGGAGATCGATTGCCATTTTTGAGTTTATCGAGAACGATGCCAATGGATTTGGTTGCTGCTTGGATACTACGTTCCACCTTAGCCAGGACAGAAAGACGAACAGGTTTGTTCAGGTTTAGACAGTCCGAGAAAGCGCCACTTCCTAGTCCGTCTTCCGACTTGGATTCATTTGTGTTGAAGTGTATGGCATTACCAATGATTAGGGGGCTGCCGCAACACAGGTCTGCCCAGGGTTGCGAATTTGCTCTCTGGGAAGTGTCGCGGTGAAGTATAGTCTGATTGGATTCAGAAAAGGCTTTATTCGTGTATGATTGTGGCACGTCGATTGGTGTAATCACTCCACCCAGGACAAGCCTTCAGAAGAACTGCGTTATAGCGGTAAGGTTCAAAACTATTTTAAGGAACTCGGTGGGAGTTGTTCAGAGGGCTCCACAAATGTAGATGCAAGTTTGTATCTGTACCTCTCTTAGTTTGTTGTGGTGCTCACGTTTAGTATGGGCCACTACTCTGACGACAACTATTAAGAGCCAGTGTGTCATCTTAGGTTGAAGACCATACTTTTGCCCGAAGGCATTCTTGTTCTTGCATAAGACCGTAAATGTCCTTACTTTGTCTTCCCCATAAATATCTCCCACCAACTGGTATACGGAATAGGAACCGCATGCGCGGAGTTGGTCGAAGTTTTATTACTTCATGTTCATCTAATCCGACTAAGACCCCACCCTTCTTCTCCTTTAATCCCTGTTATCTGCAGTAATGAACTGGTGCTTAATCAACCTACTAAAAGAAAATCACGAGACATTTGCGATACTAAATCTACTGGAAAGCTGCCACCCATGACTCTGTTCCTGATCGTTTCCTGCAACACATCAGAAGCAGCGAATGCGCTCTTCCAACTAACGACAAATGTCGATTGCCACCTCCTTCGGTGCCAAGGTTAATGCATTTTCAATTAATAATCTCCCTCGCGTAAGTGCTGCCAACCCCCTGCTAATTATGTGACGTTCGAGATTATTGATTTCTCGTCCACCCATCAAATGTCAATGTGCAGGTTTCACTGATCCACTCCTTCTCTGATTTGGTGAAAAGCTCTTCAGAAGGAATATCTTCTAAAGAAGCCTACAAGAGTTCAAAAAGATAAGTCTGTAAAACTACCTCAGAGACAGCAGTCGAAGCTATCCTATTCCTCCCACCGTTTGCTCACTTCTGTAGCACTAGTAGAGCTTTATCGGTCCTAAGGCTCAAAGAAGCATGTTTCTACAGAGGGAGACTATACCAGCCTCTCTTCTGTACTCCAAAGTTGGAAAGCTCCACAATAGAAGAAGACGTTCCACAGAAGTTTCCCTGATCGGGAACAATGGCGGGACCAACTGGTAGTGTAGTCTCGATATATACACTGACGGATCAAAAACTAGTCCGGGCACAGGCGAGAAATTCCTGGCATAAGGAGACGACTGCAGTGTCTTTCAAGCCAAAGTGGGTGCAATGGACGAAGCAGAACTCACTCTGAATGAACTCAACAGATCGATTTCAACATTCTTCGACAAGCCATAGCGTCTGACATCTTGACGTCGAAACTAGTCAGGTTATGCAGGCAGGGCATACTGGTATCCGAGGAAACGAGAAAGCGGACAGTCTGGTGAAAAATGGAACTGAACTGGGTGAATCCTAGGCAATCATAAGAAGGAAACTGGCAGATGAAGCCCTCAATATAGCCAGAGCTCGTTGCCTCAATAGAGATCGATGAATGGCAAGGAAGCGCGAATGCTTACAGAAGCAACAATCGGGCACACGCATAGCCACTGAGTATACCACGCAATGACTTCTGCAGAAGCTGCAGATATGAGAAAGAGATATAATATATCCAATATCGCAAGGACTCAACATGTTATTCTAAGTGAGCTAAGGCCGTAGGGGCATCCTCTTAACCTTTCTGTGCACCCAAAGTGGTTGAGGCGCTCTTCCACTTGCTAGCACCAGGAAAGATACCAGCATCCTCCATTGCTTTGTCCCACAGGCCACGTGCTATTCATCGCCCGGTAACCTTAGCCGTTGTCTCCGTGGACGCAAGACATCAACGCAGACAGGACCGAAACAGGACCGACAATATCGCACATGGAGCCCAAGAACATCCGCCCAGCTGCTCAGAACTTTGTTGCAATAGCGAATCACAGCCTCCCTCTCCCAGTGAAAGGTTTCCACACACACTCTCCATCATTCGATTGTCATGTTCATCCGTTCACTTCTAATCTGCTCCTAATTTGCCACCGCTCTCCAATCTCTTTTGAAAATGTCAAAAGTGGTCTCTTTCAATTACCATCTCCTGCTCATTGCAGGCATCCGATTCCCACACCACAATAGGTTGCATCTGCATTCCAGAAAAAAGACAGCACAACCAGCAGATCACAAACATCGCGCAGCAGCAGCAACCTTTTGTGACCAAGAATGCGGTTTCCTTTCACGGCGCGCGACTATGATGCGAGAGCAGTTCCACACTCTCCGCTGCTGCGGCTGCTGCTGGCTAGGAGGAACAGATCAAAGGTGTGTCAGTTGTGGGTCTTAATTAGCCGCATAACAAGAGTGGCTGAATCTCTGCTCGTTCGGTTATGCTATCGAATTACGTACAATGGACGTTTGTTGCTTTGCAAAGATCGATAACTGCCACAGTAATACGGCGTACACGCTGAGTGGTTATTGTTTGATGTGTAGTGTGTGCCGTTCTGTCCTAGCGAATGCCTCGAGTGACTGATTCTCAATCAAGCTAGACTACTTTGCTGGTCTTGCGAGCAAGTGATAAGAGTCTATTGAAAGTTGAGTGGTTTTTTTGTTCGATGTTCGATAAGAGGCTTTTGTTTGGATTTTTCCAGTGATTTCTGCTGTCAATCTAAGTGTACGAGCACAGTGACTGCGAAAATTCAACAGCCGGTAAGCAGCAAACCGTTATTTTCAATCCTTTTCTCATGCAAGGTGACAGATGTCGCTGCTTATAAACATATGATTACTTACGAACCACAGAAACATACGGATGACAGATTAATTGTGACAGTTTCTGACATTATTGTTTCCAGACCACAGCTGACTGAACTTTGTGGTGTCACATAGCGTTCTAGAGCTTGACCAAGTTTTATTCCCAAGGGATTGTTGAATGGCCATTTGTACAAATTGACATCTGTCAAATAAACGTCATTCGGAATTCATTCATTCATTCATTCGATGACTGTCATTCGGAGTAAACTTCGTATGTCAAGCGAAAATAGGAACGTGTGGACAATTTCATGCGAACAACTTTTATAAGAAGTGACAGCTGTCAAGACGTCAAACCCCATGCTGCTGTGATTACAATTTTGACATTTCAAACAGTTTCATCTTTGTGAACTATCTGAAAAGGAAGTGCTCATCTGTCTTTACAACGACTCCACTCTTATTCAGTAACTGACACACGACATCCCTCGAGATTCTCAAACACATCCTTGACGCTAATTACAAAACTCATCATAATTCCCTTTGAGAAAGAATAAGTTAACGTTCCCTAACAGCATTCCATCTCCCACTGCAAGGACGTCTGTTTTTAATTTCAGCAATTTTCCACTCCCACTCCACACATCAGCTGAACGCAGGACAACCCAAGCAGACACGGAATTAAACTTCTATCATCCGATATGAGTTTATCCATTTCTAATCCAACTTTGCACCACTCATAGTGCTCCTCAAAGGAAGCGCATCCCTCTCACTTGCGGGTAAATGCCACTTGTGCCCAGAAATCTATTGTTACACGTCCTCCGGCTTTGGAAAGCATGAAACTAGCGGATTATCCAATTGTCGTCAGCTGATGCCATGCACAAGCACACAACCACACCATCGCCGGTCGTCGAACACATTTCAAGTCAACACTCTGGAAGATTGCTCGACCGGCAAGAGTCAAGGACTTCCTCGGATCCACACACCCTCGAGGATTTTGATTGTTTTCAACGGTGGACATCATTGCAGTTTTTTATTGAAAGGACCCTTCGGAAGAATTTCGAGTTCTTCAAAAAATATTGCCAGCAATTCAGCACGCTCATGCCGGTCCCGTTGCGAATACGTGGCGAAGTTAAAGAAGGCGTATCGCTCGACCTGGCCCTGGGGCGCACATAAACAATGGACTGTGAGTGGCAACAGTTTTTATATTTTTGAAATGCCAAATGACCTTTGGCAGGCTGCGCTGGAATTGTGTTTTCTCCTTTTGTTGCCTTCTCTTGTTTTGATGCCTCCCGCCGCTGGGATTGCCGTGCCCGAAAAACAATGTTGCCACAAAACACAGAGGCATTATCCTCCGCAAAACGACGGAATGTGTATGCTGTTTCTAATGCTTTTATGGTGATTTCACGAATAATTAAAACCTCCAACGCCGCGGCGGACTGAGGCGTTTCCGAGAAACGCGAGTGAGATTCGCAACGGTAGGCGGAGGTAATTTTGTGAATTTATGCCTGCCAAGGGCCACGGAGCCTAAAATACAAAAGGGATACACTTACGCTCGCCCAGGAGAGAGTTTTTAATGACATTTGGATGATTTGCAGCTAAGTGAAGAGGCGCTGGCGGTGGTGGCAGTTGTGTAGGTAGAGGTTGGAGAAAGTGATGTTTGCGGAAAAAACCGACATGTGAGAGGGATTATTTTTCACCTAATGACTAGCTCTCGGTGGTAATGTGAAGAAAGGTCTGATGAGTCACCCAGGACGGGATGGCTAGGTCTACCTGATGGATGATCGTTGTCTGAGGACGGGCATTGGGAAGAGATTTTGACTAGAGGGTGTTTTTGACAAGAAGACAGACTTATCCGCGATGAGTCCCTAGCGGAAATTCAGAACTCGTTTTAGATATTATGATAATGATTCTCTATTCCTCTGTATAGAAAGCCACTGCATCTGTCGCAAAATAAGAACGATGTTGATTGGCAGCTTGGGGAAACCCTTCTTTTAGCTGATGCGGGCAAATGTCTTGACACATTTCATTCTTTTCTCTCGTTCCCTTGTCGTTGGCTTCCTTAGGTGCCATCCCGAGACTGTGTAGGCATTGGGGTTACCTTTCTACCGACAGGGTGGGTCAAATGAGACCAAACAATGTTAAACACGAAAAACTATTTTTGGGTCAATTTATTTGTGCAGCAGAATATTCGATACGAAATACGATACCAAAATGGGGGACCCTGCCTCATGTCTCATTTTATTCCTAGAGCAATTGTCCATAAAATGAGTTAAATGGTAATTTATATGATGTCGAATTGCGAACTTCGCAAAATCTGACAACTTATTCATATGGAGTTTTCACATTCGCAGAGAGCTACGAGTGAATTTGTGGATTACGTTTGTCTTTTGTGTATTGCGAACTCAGCTTGAAAGGTCGTAAAGAAACTGATTGTTTCGCCGCATGATCTGTTAAAGGGATCCGAAAGGATCACCACATCACCCGATCTTCTTCCATCGACTCCAACTCATCCGGATTAATGCTGAAGCGCAACGTACGTTTTTGGACTTGGTCCAACCAGCTCCTTTGATTCTCCCGTCTCGCGGTCGTCTTCATGATGATTTAAAGCAGGCATCGGAAGACGTAATGATGGGGACATTCGTGTCACGTGCCCAAACCATCGAGGCATAATCCTCTCCGTTCAGAGAAGCAACTTCTCAACATTGTGTTCCTCACGTCCTCTCACAGATCTTCGAAGTTGTTTCAATACTTATTAACCCAGCTTTGTCAATTCTGCAGGGTCAGCCTTACTGCTCCCATCAAACTTTCTGAAAGCATAACTTTTTGTTCATATTTTCTGGAAAAAGGGTTGTTTGGAAATTTTGCGTTCACAGTTCGCTGCTCATATGAGCGGCACACTTAATACATAAAAACACACAAATTAAAATGATCATTACAAGAGTAATGCATGTAGTTCTTTTTCATATAAGAAAGTTCATTTTGTTGTAGGCGATTAGGACGATTTTGCACGATTAATAACAGGCTGCCACTACTAGAGCCACGATGGGTTAGAAGTCCGTCCAGTTGTTAGTACACTCTTATTACATTGAATTCGTTTGCATAATACAGCGAGTCATCAACAAAGAGTTTGATGGCATTGAGCCGGAAGCTGCTCTAATAGGTCTGAAGGTGGATGAGGATAAAATGAAGAACATGCTGTCCTCCAGAAGGGATGTACAACATCGACGTCTTAGACTGTGAATGATGGCTGGTGGAGAAGATTTAACAATGACTTAAACGAGCTGTACAGCAACATGAATCTAGTTAGGCGTCTACGGAGCCAATGCTTAATACAACTGGGGCCATGTAGATGGCACCGAAAACTTGACTCCGGTCCGAACAGAAGGCTTCCTACTGAATGCAGCTAGAAAAAGATCGGGAAAACAGAAGAGGCTTCTTGGTTGATTCCATGGTCTACCCGAACTGTGGCACCACAGAAAGAAAATAAAGGGTGATTCTTGTGGAACTCCTTTAAGCCAAAAGATTGACTGGATATACAGAGGTTGCAGAGAGGTTCGAAAATAAAAAAAAGGACAATCTTCCTCTTCTAAAGAGGTGGGCGAATGTGCTGAAAGTGAATCATTGACCGGGTGTAGTCCGTCTTGCTCTCGTTCAAAACCAGTAGGACAACTAATTTCTTTCGAAATGTGGCACTAATCAATGTCTTCAGCAAGTAGCCTTCTGAAACAGAGTATGTTGGGCGCTAGTGGCAGACTTAGCCCAGCTTAGGTCCATTGTGACAGCAAGTGAGCGTTTTGTTCTCGTCGTCGTCTGCAGAAGTCTATCTAAACTCACACCTTTAAACAGAAACGTGCATGTTGTTCTCACAGAGCAAATTGCATATCGATGTCTTGGACAGAACGTCACAACGGACATCACATCAGTCTCGAGTTCGAACGCTGATTCTATGGGTTGCAATTGGTAATTTTCTTAACAGTCACATGAGTCCATCAGGTGTCTACGGGTCCAACGCTAAGATAAGTGGGCCATGCAGAAGAGAATTCGACTCCGAATCTGTGGGCCGATATAGGGTCAGCAGGGGAGCCTTTTTGGTTGAGGCTCTAACCTACTTCAGACTGTACCACCGCATAAAGAAGAAGGTCAACTGCGGCATATTTTGGCACCACTTAGTCCAGCTTAGGTTCATTGGGACAATTGAATGTGTATAATCTTGCGATGAAAGTAATCATACCTCCATCATTGATTGCAGAAGTCAATGTGAGGTAGACTAGTCGCTTTAAATTGCGCCGACGTTGACCTGACCTAGTTTCTAGAGCAACCACTTGTGCTGTGTGTGCTATTGCTCTATCACGAGTGGAGATCCTCTGCCGACTCTGAACATCGAAGCTTGAGAGCACTTTTCCCAGACAAGCACACTTTAGGCACAGCGATACGCTAATGAGAGTGCTAACTACTGCCTTGTCTACTCGGCAATAAGGCCCTCCATCCATCTATGCTAAGTTGAAGCAATCGCGTTAAGCTCTCCACTGGACTAACGACACGGTGCAACCACAGTGTCCCGACATGCATTGGTAATCCCATTAAGGGATTAGTTGCAATTTAATAAGTTTTAGGTCGACTGCCTCACTCGTTAGACGCGCCCCTTCAAGGCGCCACTTATGTTCATCCACTCCGAAGAGTAATAATTAATTACACACCTACCGTTAAAAGGAGATAAATCAAAAAGAAAACTATGCCATCTCGACCAGATCATTGCTCAGTCAGCCACCACATGCAACCGACCGTACAAACAAGCCCAAACAACATTCGATAATCCCCCCATGCAGTAGCGCCATGAAAATGATATAACACCTCATTAGCCGCGACATAAATGCCATTCAAATAGGAACATATTTCACGCTACAGGATTACCGGATTAACAAGTGCGCGCCCCTCCCCAATCGGGTGTTCCCAGTGGTACCACAAACCAGAAATAGCAACCGATTGTTTACCTTTAAATAAAGCGCTTCATTTGCATCATAATGACAAACGTCAAAGGTCACGCTTCAAACTGCAAAACAGAAGAAACTGTGCGTCAATAAATACAAGCAATTCAACAAATAATGCCACAACCAGAGAAAAAAATCTATTAGCCATGAAATGTGGTGTCTAATTCAAAATTACTTAATTTATGAGTTTTTTCCTCCCTTTTTCCCCTCGCACTTCCTCGGCGAACACAGCCCCACAAATCTGATGGCAGTTTTCATCCACACATAAGTTGACACTCGAAAGGTTCATTAAACTCGGGGGAAAAGAAGAAAAAAACAGAATATACTAGCCGCTCTCAGAGCAGGGAACGCGAGACAGAGGAAGCGACAACAAACTGCGTCAATATTTGAATTGAAAAAAAAAACAACAGAAAAACACAAATGAACACACCCACACACAAGCGACCGCAGTGAACGTGCGTTGTTACGCGCGGCGTAGTCCAGCAAACGCGATACCTTCAACTTTGACATTGAAATTGGTTTGTGTCAAAGAGCCAGTTGACAGTTGAGCCACTTGGGCTCCCGGTGACAGTAATGATTTGTCATCCGATAGACGCGGACACAGACGCAATTTAGAGAGGAGGCGCGTCAAGCGTCAAAATATTTGACAGAAGGGAAGACGACGCACAGCAGGGAAGTACACAAAATCGAAAAAGAAACACACACACGGTCAGGGGGACGTCAAACTGACAGAGACTGTCGGTGACAAGAGCACTCGATGGTGGCGGCAGCGGCGCTAGGTACTCCCCATAAGCGCGCGACAAAACAATAAAAACGCGATGGCAACAGCAGAGCGACATAAACGATTGGAATGCTTACCGTGCAAATGCCTGCGCCTCCCTCCGTTGCCGTCAACCGAAAACGGATTGCACCTCAGCGCCGACGCCGGTTCTGTTATTCACTACAATGAAACTGGTGACTATGTAGCTGCAGCGCCAGTGGCAGTGGCACCAACAACAGCAAACGGCAGCAACTCGTTGACAGTAGTGTTACAGTTCCGCGAATGTTCTCTGTTCGCCACTGACAACTGAGTGTCTCTGTGGCTGTCAGTGGCACAGTCGGACAGTGGTTGTGTGCGAGTTCTTAACTCGCTTCCGTTGCAAAACAAAAACGATAATCGGCTCAAAGCAGAGATATGGAATCGGCTTAAGAAAAAACAAAAGAAAAAAAAACCTAAAGAAACACTGAACAGCGAACACGTTCATTTGTCGCCGTCACCGATCAGAGATCCAGCTCGCTGCTGGCGCTGCGCTGGTGTTTGTGTCTCAAGCTTGTGTCACTCGAGAGTGTCAGTGTGTGCACGACGACGCTGGGTGACAGTGGTGACAGCGGCGCAAAGCTACGTATACATTCCCGCGCTCGATCGCACTGTTACGACGCGTCGCGCCGCACCACACCGCACCGCACCGCACCGTATTGTTGTTTGCATATGGCGCGGCGATGATCTATTTTTAGATCGAGGTATTTTTAAATGGCCTTGAAGTAATTGTGCGCCTCTGGTGGGTGATTTCAGAATATAAATTTGTAAGCTACACAGAGGAAGAAAGACCGCTATACACACATGTTGCCCGTCGAGTGTGTAGTCGTCAGTCAGTCAGCGCAGCAACTAGTTGGTCTGACTGGCAGGCTTGTGGGCCAAACGAAGTGACATTGCAGCATCTGTCTAACGAGCAGAGCGCCTGTCTTCCATACAGACACATATACAGAGACACCCATCCGTGTGTGAGAGGGCGAAATCGCGTGTACGCGAAAGATCATTGGGGCATAGCGTGGAACGGATCACGGGTTGTTGAGCTGTAGCTGGATGTGTTGTCTTCTTTGCAAAGTCTACATTGGCTTTGGCTTTGGCTGTGGCTTGGCTGCTTGACTGACGCTGAGTGTGTCTAATTATATATCAAAGTACAAGGCACGTCTTGTTTGTTTTTGTGTGCGCGTGTATTTGTGTCTGTGTGTGGAACGAGAAGCTTGTTGTTTGAGATTTGGACACGGCTGGCTATAAATAAATTCTGGCTTCTGGCTTCTGGCTGCGGTGCTTCTACTCAGGGTATCATCATCAAACCTGTAACTGATGAGTGTTAGCCGTGTTTCATGAGCTGTCCATTTGTTGTTTGAGTTTTTCGGCCATGTACGTGACTTTGAGATCAATGCCGGCTGTCGGGAGGGCGCGCTGAATGCGGGGCGGATGGCGTTTGTGCAGAAGAGACTAAACATAAGGCACGTGGAGTACTTTGCCAAGACGATTGCTGAAAGTTGACAGATCAAATTGACGTGCGATGGGGTGAGGGTGTGCGGCGGTGGTGGCTTTTGTTGACTTTTTAACAGGCAATCAGTTGGTGATTGATTAGCATTTGATAAGGCTTTTTGTTGTTGGCCTTGTCAGTGGATTGGTAGCCACGGACTAGACTTCGTTCGACTTCGATCTTGCAGAGAGTTCGGGTGAGCTAGAGTGACTGGAGAGTGGCCTGTTGATGGGAATCGATGGATCATAATTGCTTTCGGCGACTTACAGAGATGTTGTACAGGGTCATCCATTTTTTGGTCGGGTTTGATAGCCAGTCTATCTGTCATCCGAGTCTATTCACGGCATGTCATTTTGCAACAAAAATCGCTTGGAGTACTTTTACACGAGCTAAATCGGACAGCTTATCCACCATTTAGGCAATGGAGGTGAAGCTTTTCCTATGTCTCACCTCTCTTGCCACGAAAAGCTTGATGTCGAAATTAGCTCGTGCAATCGGTGAACGTGTTAACATTTTTAAAACTGACTTCAGAGACGTGATAGTGTGACAAGTATGTTTTCTGGTCACCATTTGCCAACCTGATCCAGTCACCAGTTGCCAAAGGGTCAACAATGGTCTAAGTGTGCTGACAATTTCGCTGGCAGCCTACTAACCCAACCTAACTTACAAATGTCTTAAAGCCTATCGATCATCGAAATGGACACTGCACAGAAAATATGGCCGCTGGTGAAAGTTTTGAAGGAGATCGATGTTAAGACGAGCAGATTGATGTTAGAACAAGCAGATCGGTGTAAGGATTTGGATCCGTAATACGTCGTTTGTACATGTTTGTTTGTAACAAGTGCATCAACAAAAAGGCACTGTGTGGGGTGCGCTTGATGTTGTAGAACTTCCGCCGTAATGTTTAAGCGTCAGTTCTCAAAACAAAGAGATGGCTGTGGAAAGCATGAAGATTCAACAAGGCAGTGTGCGCAATTGAATCAGTTTTTGGATTGTCGCAAGAAACATCTTCGTAGACGAAACCGATAAACAGACCACCAAGATGGTGTGATTTGTCGTCGCTGTGGACACTATGCAAAGGATCATGTGTGATGCTTCATAGGCAAATATCCGACAAGTTATGGCCCTGTTATGAGTGAAAGGTCATCAAACATAGCTCGTGAAATAAGAGTCCTTCAAGAATGCCTGGACACCCTCCAGACATCAAAACCAGCCGGAAGTTCGGTCTGCATCTTCTTCTCGAACTGAGGCCTCAGATGGGAAGAATTCTCAGCTGGAGAACTGGTGTCGATGCGCTTGATGTCACCAAGTCAGTCCAGTCGACAGATGCCTCTCGGACAATATCCACATTCCACATTTGGTACAACTTGGAGAGTTCGCGATTGTTTCGTCGCCTTCATTTGACTTTCTTGCAAACACATCCGACACTACGAAACAAATCTGGTTTTGTTTTTCCAAAATTAGGTTTTTGTGGAACGAGTTTTTGCTATTAAGGTTCAAGAGTCGTATTATTTCGACAAACTGAGGTAGCACCCACTGGTTCGGAGTCGAAGGCTCTTCGGGTTGGAGCAGTGTTGTCCATGTGCTCAGCATGGCCTAGCCATCTTAGGCGTTGAATCCGCAGACGCCTGACTAGACTCATGTCGCTGTACAGTTCGTGGTTGAATCTTCTTCTCCAGAAACCTTCAACGCTAACAGGCTCAAAGATTGAACGCAGAACTTTTCTCTCGAAGAGACCAAGTGCGTCTTCAGGACAGGCCACGAACGAACCCGATGGCGGGCTCCCTTCAAGTGGAGAAGGGCCTCAACCAACTTGGAGTGTGAAATTGGAAGCAGATGGCTGAGGATCAACAGGATTGTTGGTTGAGGTCCAGATTCACCCCGGACTGCAGCGCCACAAGAAGAAGAAGAGGTAGCACCTGATAGGACGAATGATGTCAATTTTAAAGTTCCCCTTTGCTCCGTCTTTAGGTCAATGGTCGGTCAATGTCCCAGGAGGTAGAAGACAGACCGATTTTTAAGTGACAGTATATGCAAGTACCTTCTTAATCTAAACACAGGCTCTTCTTCAATCGCCAAGCTTCCACCACGACATGATGGGAACCCGAGAGGATGTAATCTACGTAACACAACACAACAGCTGGACTGATTTGCAGAAAATCCGCGTCAACAACTTCTCACCGTCAAGGGTGGTGTTTATCGATCTAAAGTTCTGTCATTTTCTTTTGGACTTGCCCTAGCATAAATATTTGGTTTATAGTTGATTACAATGATGGCTTTAAGGCGCACTAGTAAGTAATAAGTGTTGTGAGAAATGCCATTCGACCACATTAAGCAGATTAGGGCTGTGCGCTACGTACAAAACAACTAAAAGCCACTAAAAATTGTCTGATATTAAGGACATTACCGTGATGTCCTTTTTTTGGTTGGAATCGGAGTAAAGGTTGAATACCGTCTGATTCGAATGTTCCCTATCTCTCTGATTGTCTGGTACCTTCCCCGTCTTTCTGTGAGCAGGTCATACACTGAGCATCAGTTTCATTGTCAGTTACGATAGATGACATGAATAAAGTGTCGTTTTCGACAGATTACCTGTCTTTCTTACTTCCATGCGGTTTTGGTCTTCTGCTAGAGATTTTCTCTTTCCCATATCCTCAGCTGAGTGTGTAATAAAATGTGTCGAAACTGACTATCGATGAAAACATGGTACATCTGTGTGGTTCACATCAACTGGCATGAGTAGTCACTCTCCTAGTTCAGAGCACATTTAAAGGGTAATGTCATTATCACAAATGCTGGTGCCACGATAATGTATGGCAAATAGCAAGTTAAGCCCAATCAATAAAGGCCAAATACAGATTCCGATGTCCAACAGGAGGCATGCTGCATTACCTAACCGGCTGCGCGTCGGTAACAACCTCCAACCAGAATAAGTTGATGCAACTATTGCCGCTATCAGCCCTTCGAAGCAACAGCAAATAACTAACTGAATCATTGTGTATCAGCCTCCAGTTGGACCAGTCCCACCATCATTGTCCGCGATAAGAGCACAGGCCCACAGTTCTCAGGTTCATCAGAATCACTGTTGTGGTCAAGGGCGATGTCAAGTTTATTCATAGAAACTCCTTATTACTCATGACACTCCATCGCTGTCGACAACAAAGCACAGAGTGCCTCCAATCCGCAGAGTTTATCGCTGACGAAATTCTGTTGAGCTTGACTAAAACTCGAACCAATATTCCTCTGTAGATGATAAAGGAGGTTTTTTTTTTGTTTGTTCTGCAGTGACCGCATGTAGTGCCTCCCACTTCACGTCTATTTTTGCACACTTGCAATCTAAATTAAGAAGCCTTGAGATAAATCCACAACCGCAGCTCGTGTGGGTTTTCATTCAAAACGAAACGTTTCTTGAGAAATCTGAGGAATTTAATGTTTGATTAGGATTGCTAACTGTTTCGGGGAACACACAAGTTGCCGGAAGTCATGGGAGTGGTGAACATTTCGATTATTCCAAGTGGTGTCTGTTGTTGAAGGGAAACTGATTGGAACAAAAGTCTTTAGGAAGATTGGGTGAAGGGAATGGGAATTCGATTTGAAGTTAGACAGTTTATTAGCAGCAAGAAGTGTGATATGAGGGTCTGCAGGGGGTACTCTTTCTTGCTCCTGTGGAACACGCAATGGATCCACACCTGGTTCCATATGACATTCCCTAAGCTAACGATGAAGACGAGATCTCCTACTTCAAGCCAGTTCTGACTGAGATCGTGATAAATATCAATCTCTTGTCATTTTAGAACATTCACGAAGGACGAAGGAAAAGGGACAAGTTTGTCTGCCCCAAGGAGGGACTCATTCCTCCTGTTGCTACAAGTTAAGGCGTTCATTCAATTTCAGACTTCATGAACTTTCAAAAAGAGTTCCCGTTTAAGGACTATTTAATGAGACTCAGAAAGTGACACCATCTACAGCTCATCCCCACTATAAACATAACCTCCGCTCAAAGGGAATTGCCAATGAATGCGTCCCTCAACAAGGAGTCAGCTGCAGCAAAAAAAAAAGAAATGTCGCCTTCAAGCCCTTCACACCAAATATCCTTCCAAGTCGAAATCCCATCCCGCCGACGGAACTTTGAGAAACTAAAACAGTCCTCCTTCCGCCCACTGCGGTCGCCGCTGGCTCGGCAGCCGTGACAAGGAGGAGTTAATGCTCTTCTGAGACAATGGGAACTTTACCAGAATGCCTTTTCTTCCCGAGATCCCTTAACGTCGTGTTCGCTTTTGTTTCATCGAATGAACTTGACCTCGATGGGGGATGCAGGAGCGCTGTCGATGAATGGGACTATCGATTCCCTGTGTAATAGCTTACCTTGAAAATCAGCGTGAAGAGAACTTCAATTTAGATGCAGGAACTTGAGCCAGGATGCGCTTTACATTTATCCATATCTGAAATGAAACAACAAAAAAGGAACATGAGATTTTGTAACATTTTGGTTTGCTTAAGGTTTGCTGTCGACAAGGGAGACATTCTATCGTTGACCGGGACACTTAATTGCATTCCCGGTTGTTGTCGAGAGCAGCTAGTTGAATGGAGGACGACGAGGAAATGATAAAGACCGCCACGAAGTTGAAAATTAATGAATTCTTTCTTAATTTCCCTCATGGCATAGTTGGTGGTGTCTGTCATTTAGATGAAACATTGCCGTCCCTTGTGTTGTGTCGATTGCATTTTTGTGGTCCACAGGGTTGCAGTGTTGGCAGCATTTATGAGACAATCTACGCCAGAGATACAAGATGGGTAAGCGGTAGCGCTACAACCCATAGAGGGCCAGGGCTTAGCTTCTCAGCAACCCGTTGTGTTGTACGTGATATGGTTTTGTCACGAGTGAAGGTCCCTTGCAGTTTAATACCGACTGTTGCCGCCACATAAGCCTGTAATATGCCTGCGAGGACATCTGTTGCCGGTTGGAGGCAACGAAGAACAACATCATTTGTGTCAAAGGGAAAGAGAAAGATAGAATCACCCGGGCTTAGGGCTTTTCTTCTTTTTCTTCCTCTTGGTTCTTTTTCCTTTGTCTGGGGGAGCGATTTGAATTTGGTAGCTCAACCACGTTTTTTTTTTTTTTGATTCTTTGTGAAAAAAAGAATAAAACTTAATTTTTTTAAAGTGCACATAAAGTGCGTCTATTGAAAGAAGTTTTTTTTCTTTTTTCATTCATAAATCTTTCGTTTCTGTTCCTTACGCGAACATTTCTTTAAAAAAATTAATAAAAAAAAAAATAAAGTGACAAATTGTCGAGAACGCCTTCGAACGTTTAAATGGCCACTTCTACACCGAATCACAATTGCCAGCTATGTCATGAACCCGACATTCCTGAGATGGTCCAATGCGATAAGTGTGATCTTTGGTATCACTTTGCATGTGTGGGAGTCAGTTCTACAGTGGCAGACGTGAGTTGGAAGTGTGAAGGATGTTCAGGGAATGTTCTCGGCCAGCAGCAATTGAGACCACCAGAAGCGTCAATTCTTCAAGACGATGTTCCGGATGACAGGTCCTCCATTTCAAGTCGGTCCGCAAGAAAAAAGAAGCAATTGCTTTTACAACGTTTGGAGGAGGAGAAATTGTTGCGAGAAAAAAGCAACCAACTCTACCTTCAACAGAAGTATGCAATTCTTGCCCAGAGCTCCGACGATGAAGAGGATTACGAGCCCATGGACCGTCGTGAACCGCAGCAACAACAGCATCGTAAAGCAGAACAGAAGCCGTCAAGGCCATTACCACCGCACGTAAGTGAAACGGTACAACTTTCTTCCACTCAATTAGGAAACCAAGTCCAAAGGCCAGTCCCACCGCATGTGTGTGAAACGGTTCAACATCAACTTTCTTCCACTCAATTAGCAGCGAGACATGCCATTCCGAAAGACTTACCTGTTTTCAGTGGTAACCCTGAAGAGTGGCCCGTTTTCATCAGCTGTTACGAGCAGAGTACAGAAATCGCTGGGTTTTCCAACGGCGAAAATCTAGTCCGACTTCAGAAGTGCCTTCAGGGAAGAGCAAGGGAAGCTGTTAAGCATCGACTGATGCTCCCAACCATGGTCCCAGATGTCATCAGAACACTCCGAATGCTGTTCGGACGACCGGAGCACATTCTTCACGCAATGATTACCAACGCCAAGAATGTGACACCCCCAAAGGCTGATAAATTGGAGTCAATAATTGAGTTTGCCTTAGCCATCAAAAATGTATGTGCAACGATGGAAGCCACCAGCTTAACGGCACATCTTAATAACCCAATGCTTCTGAAGGAATTCGTCGAAAAATTGCCATCACATCTTCTGCTGACTTGGGCAGTATTTTCAAAGAACTTACAACCCGCAACTCTGGTTGAATTTAGTAATTGGCTGTACGATATAGCAGAGGCCGCATGTTCAGTAACAACGCTACCTGCCACACCAGCTAATGAGAAACGTCCAACTTCTTCTACCGAGAAACGTACATCAAAATCTCGGGGTTTTCTCAATACGCATAGTGCAGCAAACAGCACCAACGACTGCATACAGCCTGCTAGAAACGACAAAGAGTGTAGTATATGCCAAGGCAATCATCTGGTGGTCACATGTGAAAAGTTTACAAAGGCAAATCTTTCGGAACGATGGGAACTGCTACGCCGATGCAACTTGTGTCGCTCATGTCTAGGTCGACATCCATATTCGCGCTGTAGAGCAGCAAAAATATGCGAGATTAGTGGATGTCAAGCTAAACACCATCGCCTTTTGCACAACTATGCAAAGTCTGCCCCCGCCACCAGCGGCGCTTTGACAAACGCAAGTGTATTAACTCATGAAGCACACACCAAGTTCACCAAAGTGCTATTCCGAATACTGCCAGTTACGCTGTACGGCAATGGGAAATCAATTGACACATTTGCCTTTCTAGACGGAGGGTCGTCCTTAACACTTGTGGATGAAGAACTAGTAACCACATTGGGTCTTACAGGAAGAGCGGAGGAGTTGTGCTTGAGGTGGACAGCTGACACCACACGCACCGAAACCAGTTCGCAAATCATTTCTCTCGGAATTTCCGGAAGGTGTGATGCCAGTTGTAAGTACCAACTTAACAATGTGCGTACTGTGCGAAGCCTGGATCTACCCACGCAAACTGTTTCTGTCGAGATGTTAGCAAAGCAATACCCGTATTTAGCTGGTCTACCTGTTCCGTCATACCAACAAGCGCAGCCTAGAATCCTGATAGGAATGGACAATTGGAAGCTGGGCGTTCCGTTAAAGGTCTATGAGGGCAACTGGTCTCAGCCCATCGTTACCAAAACCAGACTGGGATGGTCGGTTCATGGTCCAGATATATACAACAACCATCACGATGTTTCAGATTCATCTCGACTTCTTGTGTGCGCGTGCAACACTGACAGGGAACTGCACCAACTCGTGAATGGTTTCTTTTCAATAGAGAATGTTGGCATTCGCATTCCTACCCAACAAATAGTCTCTGCCGAGGAGAAACGAGCACTACAGATCTTGGAAGATACCTGCGTACGCTCGGATGGTCACTTCCAGGTAGGACTGTTATGGAAGTTCGATGATATTTCCCTGCCGAACAGTCTGCCCATGGCACGTCGCCGATTTCATCATTTGCAACAGAGGATCGGTAGAGATGAGGAGCTTCGCAGTAATTTGGACCAACAGATACAAAATTTGGTAACAAAGGGGTACGCGAGGAAGTTGACATGTGAAGAAATGAATGTCCAACATGATCGAGTCTGGTATCTGCCGATTTTTATAGTTCGAAATCCCAATAAGCCTGCAAAGGTTAGACTAGTTTGGGACGCGGCAGCGAAATGCAACGGAATTTCATTAAATGATTTTCTTTTGAAAGGCCCCGACCAGCTGATACCCTTGACAAAAATATTGTGTGGCTTTCGTTGTGGTAAGATTGGTGTTTGTGGGGATATCGCCGAAATGTTCCACCAGGTCAGAGTAAGAGAGGTAGATAGACATGTACAGCGGTTCCTATGGAGTACAGCAGATGATTTGCAGAATGTCAGCATTTTTGAGATGAATGTAATGACTTTCGGTGCGGCTTGCTCACCCTGTATAGCCCATTACGTGAAGAATCGGAATGCTATGAGTTTCGTGGGCAGCAAACCGAGGGCGGTGGAGGCTATACTTGAACACCACTATGTTGACGACTTCATAGACAGTGTAAACACTGAGGCGGAGGCAATTCAACTTGCGGAAGACGTCAAATGTATCCACCACAACGCTGGTTTTCACATTAGAAACTGGATGTCAAATTCGGCAGCTGTGCGTGCAGCACTTGAGGGAGACAGCAATGGGCCCGATAACAAGGCATTTGGTGCTGTTGAAACTGCTTTAGCAGAAAAGGTCTTGGGGCTTTATTGGTGTACATCAACGGATGCGTTCACTTTCATCCTTAAGTTTAACCGCCTCAAACGGGATGTTCTCTGTGACGGAGTAGTGCCGACTAAGCGAGAAATTCTTCAGATTCTCATGTCGGTCTTTGACCCCATGGGATTTTTGTCCCACTTCCTCATTTGCATCAAAGTGTTGCTTCAGGAAATTTGGAGAGAACCGATTGGTTGGGACGACGAGTTGCCAGCAAGCATGGTGGAAAGATGGCTTCAGTGGAGAATGATACTGCCTAAAGTGACGGAGGTAAGAGTTCCAAGGTGCTATTCCGGACGTCTAAGTCAAGCAAATGTTTGTGTACAATTGCACACTTTCGTGGATGCAAGCGAAAACGCATACGCAGCTGTATCTTACTTTCGAATCGAGTGTCAAAACAACATTGATGTCGCGTTCGTATGTGCGAAAGCAAAGGTTGCTCCTCAACGTCCAATATCAGTTCCTCGTCTTGAACTTCAAGCGGCAGTACTGGGTACACGATTAGCAACTTTCATCTGCAGTTCTCACAAGTTTGCGATACAGCAAAGGTTCTTGTGGACTGATTCCAAAACTGTACTCGCTTGGCTACGAGGAGACCCGCGTAAGTTCCAGCAATTCGTCATGTTCAGGGTCGGCGAAATCCTGGATGCATCACAGATATCTGAGTGGAGATGGGTTCCAAGCAAGCTCAACATAGCTGACAAGGCCACGAAATGGAAATCACCACCAGAATTCCATGCCACCAGTGAATGGTTCAGCGGTCCCGGCTTCCTTAGGGACTCGTGTACTGAGTGGCCTCAATCAACCACAATAGACAGCACCAATGAAGACGTACGGCCGTCCGTGCTGTATATTAACGAGACATCAAGCAGCTGCGTTATCGATGGTTCCCGCTTCAGTAAATGGTCGGGTATGTATCGTTCCTTGGCATATGCGATCTTGTTTATAGAAATCTTAAGATCTAGGGTGAAGGGAGAGCATTACGTTAGAACTGGATTGACATCGGAGTTGATCAGGCGATCACAAGCGACACTTTATCGCCAGGCCCAATTCGCAGCATACTCGGATGAGATTGCTTTATTGAGGAGAAGTCAATCGTTAGAAGAACCGGTTCGTCTATCAAAAACCAGCCCACTAGCTAAACTCTCACCGATTCTGGATGCGGATGGTGTACTTAAGATGCGTGGTCGCATCGCATTGGCACACTGTGTGCATGAAAGCTGTAAAACGCCAATCATACTACCGAAGCTGCATCGTATTACCTTTCTGATAGTCGACTCTTACCACCGCAAATACCACCACTGCAATCACGAAACCGTTCTTAACGAGATAAGACAGAAATTTTACATCGCCAACTTAAGAACTTTGCTCAAGACGGTCCGTCGAGGTTGTCAGTTGTGCAAAATTCAATCAGCTCTTCCCATCGTACCTGAAATGGCAAACTTGCCCATTGCACGGATGAGTGCTTTCAGTCGACCTTTTTCATTCGTAGGACTGGACTATTTCGGCCCAATTTTGGTTACTCTGGGAAGGCGAAATGAGAAGAGGTGGGGAGTCATATTCACGTGCCTAACGATTCGAGCGGTGCATATAGAGCTGGCACACAGTTTGACAACGGATTCCTGCATCATGTGCCTGAGGAACTTTATAGCGCGACGAGGTACGCCTCTGGAAATCTATTGCGACAATGGCACGAATTTTCGAGGCGCGGAGAGAGAACTTCAGGAAGAATTGGCAAAGATGAATTTGCATCAAGTAGCCAACGAGTTCACTACGGCTGACACAAAATGGAAATTTAACCCCCCATCCGCTCCGCACATGGGAGGCGCTTGGGAAAGGCTGGTGCGGTCAGTAAAATGCGTGTTGTACCGCATTCTTCCGAAAACCAAGGTGAGCGAGGAAACCTTGCGAAGTGCTTTGGCTGAAGTGGAGAACACTGTCAATTCGAGACCCCTTTCGTTTGTATCGCTGGATTCCACGGACGACGAGGCACTTACGCCTAACCATTTCATCCTTGGCACATCAAATGGAACCAAGCCATCGTGCGACGTATATGGAACGGACTTAAGGAGGAATTGGAAGTGTTCACAAGCGATAGCAGACGAATTCTGGAAAAAATGGATCAAGTCATATCTTCCTAACTTAAACAGACGAGCCAAATGGTTCGAAAAGGCGAAGCCGATCGAGAAGGGAGACCTAGTAATCATAGTCGACGAGAATCTTCCCAGGAACTGCTGGCCGAGGGGGGTTGTGGTCAACACCGTCTTAGCTCAGGATGGACAAGTTAGAAGAGCGACTGTGAGAACTTCAGGAGGAATTTTTGAGCGCCCTGCAGCTAAGCTCGCTGTCCTGGATGTAAAACCAAGTGGCGACTACAGGAGTAACACGAACCTGAAGGGGGCTTCAGGTCCGATTACTGGGGGGAGTGTTGCCGCCACATAAGCCTGTAATATGCCTGCGAGGACATCTGTTGCCGGTTGGAGGCAACGAAGAACAACATCATTTGTGTCAAAGGGAAAGAGAAAGATAGAATCACCCGGGCTTAGGGCTTTTCTTCTTTTTCTTCCTCTTGGTTCTTTTTCCTTTGTCTGGGGGAGCGATTTGAATTTGGTAGCTCAACCACGTTTTTTTTTTTTTTGATTCTTTGTGAAAAAAAGAATAAAACTTAATTTTTTTAAAGTGCACATAAAGTGCGTCTATTGAAAGAAGTTTTTTTTCTTTTTTCATTCATAAATCTTTCGTTTCTGTTCCTTACGCGAACACCGACCCTGAATAGCCAAGTTTGAGAAGCTTTTTATATACAGTTATACTGCTTGAGCATAATCGGCGACTCGAAAGAGGTGAGGCCGTGAACATTATTTTTGTCGTACAGACCAAGAATCGAACCTGCGACGTCGAGGTTGGGGTTGGCGCACATACCCACAATGACACGGGCCACCACGCACATTGCAATACTACTTGATGTGAAATTTTCGAAGTTGACAGACTATATCACTCACTTGGAAGACTTTAAAGTTAACTACATCATCCTAGTTGCACGCCCATTCACAGGCTCTACTGCGGAATAAGTCTAGCCAGGCGTCTACCAGTTTAACGGAAGGTCATGCAGAGCAACAATGACAGCAATGATCCAGACCGAGGAGTCATTGACTCCGAACCAGTGGGACAACGCCCACAAAACCGATGGTGCACAAGTAGAAAAGGACTCCAACTGACTCGGGGTGCAAGCTGGAGAGGCTCGTGGGCTGATACCTAGATCCACTCGGGCTGTAACGCCATTACAAGAAGAACAATATCGTAGTCCCACAAAAGAACACGTGTAGAGTGGCTACGGTTGGAAGCACGGCTGACCAGACCGTCTACACAAGCGACGCACGGTTCAAACTGACGAAGGAATAGGCATCGGAATCATAGCAATCACCTCAGCAATATCCTCGTCACTCCTCGAAACTGTCATTTCATTTAGCTCCACTATACAGCAAGTTACTGAAAAAATATCCATGTGTACATGGATAATGGTTACGGATAATGAGCATGGCGGACAACAGATTCCCGAAAGCTGTGGTCCCACAAGCAATTAATAGCAAAGATGTATGGAAGAGTGGTTGGATTTAGCATGTAGTTATGGCTTAGAACTGATGGCAGAAAATAGGACCAGGAAAAATTCCAGCACATTGAATGACAACTTGTAGCATAGTATACAGGAAGTCGCGAAAAAAAAGTTTAAACTCCGTTGAGAACTCTAAACCTTAATTTCTTTCCTTTTTTTTTAATTTTTGTTTTTTTTTTATAATTCATTTACTTACATACTAGACAAAAATTCTTAAAACTAGCTTAACTAACAAATGTTCTTACATCTAACCTACTGACCCTATACGGGTACTCTAAGCTATTCTCATAATAATGTGGTCTGTGCCTTTCGGCTTATGCTATCTGTTTTTTTTTTTGTGTTAAACGCACTGTTCCTGATTTGCTTTGGCCAAGAAAAATGGTAAAAAAAAACTTGGCTATATATGTATATATCTATTTAACCTAACTTAAATTAGCTTTAATTAGCCTACCATTAAAACTTAAAACTATCTTAACTATGTTCGTAACAGTACGAACGCGTGCACCAGGACGTATATGTTATGTATATGCCTAACATATATACTTTATACGCCCTGGTGCACCTTTTTTTTTTCATTTATTTATTTTTTTCTCTTTTTTTATTTTTTTTTTTTTCATTATTCTATATTTTACCTTACAACTACCTTAAACCTATGTAAGTTGGCCATTATGATCAACTATCGATCCATTTAGAGAAGCTAGCGACTGCGGAGACTGGTTTTGGTATAACCACCAGTAAAATTGCCGTTCTTTGGCAGACTCTCTCCTGTCTCGAGCAGAGATCGCTCTACTGAACCGGAGGAGATGCTCTTGACTGCGAGCGACATCCCGTTTACATTGAAGTCGCCTGTCCACTGTTCGGCGTACGACGTGGAAGATCACAGGACATCCGTGTGGATCCTGTATTAGGCCAATTGTGTCGAAATAGAGGAACGCCTCGGGAGGAATAAAGCCGATAAGGCGCACTCTCTCATGGTACATAACGTTGGGGTAGTAAGCCCCAAAGATCAGACTGTTAATTTCTTTCCTCATAGGGAGGATATTCCGATACGTAACTTAAATGTAAGAGAATATACCTTCCTATCTTTATCTAATCTACAAAGAAAATATTATAATAGGAAACTATTACAATTTGTATTATCAAACGGTTTTTTTTAATATACCATACATTATCGCTCATCTTAATAGGTTCAACTTTTTGTTCACTTTACTGTAAGCCTCCCTTCATATATATTACATACATGTTGTATGTGGAATGAAAGAGCATCACTGTACGCTTAGTTTGAGAAAACAAAATCGTCTTAAAGCTCACAGTGTGAAAACGCTAGCTTGAACAAATGCGTTCTTAAAAATGAGCACATGAACACGAGCACATATTAAAAGAAGTCAAATGTAGTAAGCACTTATTTACGAAAAATGGAAAAAATGTGAAAGCTGGAAGTTACAGAGCCACATCAAGAGCCGATAGACGTGCAATCACCAGAGCAGCTCCCAATTCTCATGATTGATCGTCAAAAATACGGATAAAAACAAGTGTAAAAGTTGTAGTTTGGAGACAGTTAAACGAGTTATTAAAAGTGCTAATCATTTGAAAAGAAAAAAAAAACGCTAAGAAAAAGCCACTACTCCAATTTTGAAATGAAAAAAGGTTTAATTTATTGCAACCCGACGGCCATCATTGTTATTTTCAGGATCTTCGAAAAGTAGAACATTATTTAAGCCGTCTGCACAGCTGAGAAGGCAGTGCCATGCCATCGAACTCAAATTTCTTACATCGAGAATGACCTTTAAAGTGTGCTATAAAAGCCTTTGCAAAGATTTTCACCATGTTTGGGCCAATATCGTGGATATTCCAACATGATTATGCACACAGCGAGCGCGGTAAAACAGTGCTCCATGCACCCCTGATCTAAATATCATAGAGAATGTGTTAGGACTTCTTTCACGTAACGTGTACAATTCAGGAAGACAATTCGAAGACAACATTTATTAATCGAACTAAATAAAAAAGCCTGGGGCGAAAGTTCGTTCCAATTCTTGGAGAAGTTGTATGGTTCTCGGCAGTGTATAATACCTATTATTAGTATTATAGTCAATCCGGCAGACGGCAAAGCAATGCTGTCATTGATTTGTACACTTTTTGTAAAAGAGATTCCTTAACTTGAAAGAATAAAATCATCTGTCTATCTATCTACATCCTTTCCGTTGAACAACATTGCGAACCATTGTAGCAATTGGCAAACTCCACAAGAAATTCTTTGGGAATTTCAAATTTAATGCAAATTTGAATCGTGAACACGTTTTTGTTCATCGCCCAGAAAGTCTCTCATCTCTCAAAACTGTATTTACTTTAAGTTGAACGTGAACTTAAGTGTTTCTTGGAATCAGACAGCTACAGGACTTCGAGTATGCCGGCAACAACCCGGTGTCCTTGGTGCATGCTCTGGAGCAGATTATAAAGTTGCAAGAGAAGCATTTTAAGCAGACACAAGTAGAGCAACTGACGAATATGATGAACGTCCAGAAGGGCATTACAAACAAGGTTACCAAGTTGGCGGAGAACATTCAAACGTTCACAAAAGGATGGGGGTGGAGATTAGGTCTGGATCGAACTTAAGATCCAGCTGCGAAGCACTTAGTCCGAGTGGAAAAGACGCACAAGGAACTGGCCGCCTTGAATGAGGATGAGGAGACGTTTCTCACAACGCACAAGCTTGGTGAGACTAGAGATCGACACACGACTTATGGCCGTACAGAAGGACTCTAATGATCAATACGCAGTTTGCTTGATCTTTGGCGGTGACTTTGTCCTCCGCGACTTCGCTGTAAACAGTACAAACAACACATCAGTCTCAAAATCAAGCGCAGAGATATTTTTGTCAATTGCTTTGTCCTTGAGAACGAGGGCAATTGAGTTAGCCGTCGTAGATCGTCACGATCTAGCTCTACTCCAGACAGACGTGAACACTGTTGGAACCGTGAATGAAGTCATATGAGTCAGTTTGTTAGGAACGTTCTGCCGATGGCATCTTGACCAACTGCATCAACTACGAGATGACGCGCACAAGTGCGCACAAGAACTTTCTGTTAAAGGCCACGAGTCGTTGTTGCACTTTCAAGGACACCAGTGCACCCGCAGAAACAACACTAAATGTGGTCAGGATCCAAATTATTCGCATATCTTCGTCGGAGATTCAATTTGGGTCAGTCATGAGCTAAAAATATTCCCCCAACCGACTTGTGTACATATTTTAATATTTAAACAGTTTAGATAAACCCAACGCATTATTTTGGGAATTTTCCTCAAAATTCTACGTAATTTCACTCGGTGTGGTATCTCAACTGTTAACTCAGCTGAAAATGCGAAAATTATCTGCTCGAATGTGTGTTCGGTTTTTTTTCTCTCTCTCGTGTGTTTACTCAACGGTCTTGGAATTTGCAGAGCTGTTGACAGAATTGTCTCAAATGATTCTCAGTTTCGATCGTGACGCCGCTTATCTTGACGGGAACTGGAATGAATTTTGCGAAGAGAATGCGGAGAAGTCTTCAATTGAATTCAGTCGTGTTTGCAGCAATGATAGGTTCGCTCTTTGGTTAATGGCACGTGCCCAGATAATGGGCAAGCCAGTAGATGAAGTTGATGAGGGATGCTCGCTTATACGTCCTTGGGACGGCGATCAGTAGTTGTAGCTACAAAAATTGTCAATACATAATCAGTCCTATCACAGAATCCAATCGTACAACTCGAAGTTACGATACGAACTAAAAAAAATGGTATCACAAAATCCGAACGGAATTACGAACTCCGACGTAAATAACATATCGTAGAAAAACATACAAATTTGCACTTCATTCGTATTCCGTGATAGCAACCTTCACGAAATTTGTAGCCGATTTTTCAATATGATTCTACTCCGAATAAATTCTATGTTTTTCGGAGTTCGGAGCAAATTTTCGACTACGATGGAGTTCGTGCATTGTGATTCAAGACTATACAACTATCGAAGCTCAATAATCTCACGACGAGCGTTCATCAATTTGTCGACGGTCTTAGCCGGTCGTCGATGTGTTTGCGGCTACTTTAGGTCTTTAGGTTACCAAAACAGGCCACCACTTTGAATGAGTTCTAAGCCAACATGCTAGTCATTACTAATTGGACCCACCAGTTGAAGTAGCATTCATTCGAATATGCCGATGCTTCATACACAATGGCATAAATGTGGCTTTAAAACGATACAAAAATCTATTTTATATCTCAAAGCGTTGTGGAATTATTTAAATATCTTTTGCTATAGTTCTTATCTGGTCACCTTGTAGAAATCTGCTGCCTCTGAATTCCATTAACCTCCACTTACGATTCAACACTGTAATGGCATTCAAAAGAAAATGACTTCTGACTTTTCATTGAAGGAGGGATCATTTTCATGATGAGTGGAATCTCAGCGTCGTTTGTCCGGTCCAAAGGAGATCCCCTTGACTGCGCCAACTATAAAGGCATCAGTCTTCTCAACGCGTACGCAAGACTTTCTCTGCCGTTTTGTGTGACCGCCTGAAACCATTTCTTAATGATCTCCTAGGTTATTGTCAGTGCGGTTTCAGGCCGGGAAAGTCCACCATCGACCAAATCTTCACACTACCGCAGATCCTGGAAAAGATTCAAGAGATGCCCACCACCTATTCGTTGATTTCAGGCCCGCATATGATAGCGTGCATGGAGACGAGCTAAACAGCGCGATGTCTAGTTTTGACATTCCTGCCAAACTCGTCAGATTGTGCAGGGTAACGATCGCTTCTCCTTCAAGGTCGGTAATGAAACCGGCTAAAATTGGTGTAGTGGTAAACCAGGGTAAAACAAAGTACTGTTGTCATCACGAAAGGACGTACTCCGTCGACGTCTTGCACAGATCATAACAATAGGCAGCAGAAACATTGAGTCAGTAAAGGACTTCTACTACCTCGGCTCTGAACTAAACAGGGTAATAACACCAGTACCGAAATCAAACGCAGAATAACTCTTGCCAATCGCTGCTTCTTTGGGCTCAAGAGGCAATTGAGTAACAGAACCATCCCTCGAAACACCAAGCTGACTTTATATAATGCTCTGATCATTCCAGTCCTGCTCATGAAGGCCATTGAAAGCGGATGAAGGTCATTTTGAGAGAAAAGTTCTGCGTGCGATCTTTGGTCCTGTTTGCGTTGATGGAGTCTGGAGGAGAAGATTCAACCACGAGCGGCATGCGCCTATTTAGGCGTCGAATCCAACGCTGATTAGCCAACGTTGTGGCTAGGTCATGTAGATCGGTTGGACACCACAACTCCGGCCCGAAGATTCTTCGATTCCGAGCCATTGGGACAAAGCCACAAAGGACGTCCTCGAATGAGATGGCACACACAAGTGGAGAAGTGGCTCAACCAATATGGCGTGCGCAGCTGGCGAGGCCCAAGTCCAACCAGGACTGTAGCGCCCAGCAAAAAAGAAAAACAAGGGAGGTGATTGGTTTACAGGATTCCTAGCCTCATGCATGCTCTTCGTTAAGAAATAAAGGAATTTTAAAGAGCTATTTGGGACACATCCACTTGTTGTGACTGCTGGAACTTTGCAAATAAAATGTCCCGAGTATGGAGGTAGAGAGAGTAAGAGACGAGAGCTTTACGTCAGGAATGGAACGTCTAGATGATTGAATCCAAGCCAAGCAGGCAAGTTATCAACCTTAGCTCTAGGCCAGATAATCCGATGCATTTTGCAATGGAAAAGCTAGTGATTTAGGTGACTACCATAGCGGCACCCCTTAGCTACAATCTATTTCTATGAGTTACGCAGATATTCAATTTAGGGAATAATAATGGAGCCACAAATACTTTATGTTGATGCTTTACTGAAATCTGTATAAATTGCGTCCGCGTATTTTTAGTAGAGTAGAGTAGAGTAAATTGATGGATTAATAGAATTCGAGGGATCCGGATGAAACAGTCCTGCTAACAGAGTCCAACTTCCGATCTGAACTGTTTGAGTATTGGTAAAAGTTGATTGAAGGAAGGCATCCGACGCTCCAAATCATTATGTCTTGCTGAAGAACTACTTGTGAACAATGCTTAATCTTAGAACCTCTGGTCATTAGGGGTTCCTGAAGTAAGCATCGGATGAGATTGTGCCCCCCAGTTGAGTCGTTGTAGTCGCCTTGGTTTAAAACTTAAAGTCGCCGGTGGTAGTAGTGATTTAGACAGCATGTCTTATTAAGGCGTTGATTCAATCGTTATGTAGTTTCAAACACAATCGGCAGCGATTTTCGGAGGAACACGATTTTCTTTCTGTGTGTTGGACCGTGGCGTTGTGGGTATGTGCGTCGTTTCCTGGTTATTACAAACAAAGTAAATTTCACGGACACACCTCTTTCGCGTCACTGACTGTTCAAAGAGTACAATTGTCTAGAAAATGCTTCTCAAATTTGGCCCCTTCGGAGTCGGCATAAAACTGCAGGTCCGTTCCACTAGTGAGAGAACTGTAGCATGTACAACGCAGGTGGTTGCAGAGAGGCTACGTGCTGTGGCACCATCCATATTATTATTATTGTTATATCCTGTGTGTTGATCAGCAAGTTACAGTCGGTGTCTTAGTAGTTACTCTTTTTTTGATCAACTGTGTCTAACATTGCGTTGGTCTAGTGAGCAGCCGTTCAGTTTCCTTGTTTTTTTTTAATTTACGGCAATATATCAAAAGCCTGTAATCTGCTGGTGAAAACCTGGGCAAGGGATAAGATCCGAGGTGGATCTGTCCCCAGCTTTTTTACTTGTATTGAGCGTGCTATTTTACTCTCATGCGTGGACGGAACCTTCATGCCGGCTTCGAAGGGCGAAGTTTGAAAAGATTTCTGGTGACATTTACATTTTCCGGAATGTTCGTGTCGATATCAGAGAACGGATCCCCGATGAATAAAATCCACCCCTCACACGTGTCAGGGTTAGTGTCCACCAGGGACCCATAGCTACATTAATCCGCTGTCACTTCAAATGAAGTGCTCCGTCATCCAGTTGACAGAACAAATACCTATCATCTAATTACTTGACACTCCCGACTCCCGTTTCGCACATTCGCACTCGGAATCCACTCCATTAGACAAAACATCGGGAAAGCAAAAAAATCAGATATTTATGAATTTTATCATCTCTAGCCACCGCCACCCTGCCGCGCAGCAGATAACGCACAAGAGCGTTTCGCTTCAATTGACGTCAGACACCCGTAGCACCTTGCCCGGGGGCGGGAAGAGCCGCCGCGCCGCTGTATTATCTGTTTAGTTTTTAGGCAATTTGCTCTTATCTTCTAAACTCAATCGATAACCATATGCCGAGACAAAGCGCCACAGTGCCGCACAGAGAGCGACAGCGAGAGCGTCGCGTCTTTCAGCGTGTCAGCATCAACTACTTCGCCTTCCAGCGGCTGGCGGAAGTGTCTTCTGCACGCCAACCTTGAGCCGCCTCGCCGATCTCACATCTCAACGCCGCGGCGCACGATTTGTATCTCGAATCGCAGTTTCGTTACAGAAAAACCCACCCAAAAAGAGAAACAATCTATTTTTAATCGAGAAGCAGAAACCAGCGGAAAAAAGTGGCAGAAAAATGAAGAATAAAACAACGGAAAGCGCTTATTATTTACTTAGATTGTACTGAATTGCAGCGGGCGGCTAAAAATAGACGCGCTAATCGGGCTTTTTTGCCGTAAAAGATTGCTCTTTTGTATTTGCCGAGCGATTGGCTGCTAAAGCACACAGTTTTCTGTTTTTTTTTCTGGTGTTCACTTTGCTTTCTTCGCCTCTGATAGCCGACGGAAAATAGAAATATCTACGGAAATGTGCTAGAAATAGCACGATTTGATGGTCGATTTGGTATGCTAGAGGGTTTTTGTTTTGCTTTTCGACTTAGAAGCTTCGGCTACTCGCTGAGACTGACGAGTGATTGTACAAGAGTGCATAACGCTGGCGCCACTTGACTTGATGATGTACGGGCGGCGAGTGAATGAAATTCGCAATTGAGGTGGGTGGCTGTGCGGATTGCGGATGGCGAAGACTAACCTTGAGGCGGGTGTCGAGAGGCGGACGTATCACTCTTGATTGGTGTCGAAGCGTGCTTGAGCCTCTGTGAATGAGATCATCGGCGAGGGAGTGAAGATTTATGTGTTTTTGGTCACACCTGTGATCGTTTTTTTTCAGTTGGACAATGCGGAAGAAGACGTGTTTGTTCTTTACGACTTGGAGTCTGTACGACTTGTGCCTGATTGAACGAAGTGGTTTCAAGAATGTCTGGCGGTTAGCAGAAAGAGAAAACAGTGCTGAATTGCAGTGTGTTGGGAGTTTGGGACGCAGATGTCGCTTGTTCTATCCAGAAGCGGTGGAGGACTTGCGCTAGTTGGGCCAATGGTGGGAGAAGGTAGTGACAATACGATGGTGATTTTCTTCCGAACCAGGAATTCCCCATAGCATCATCAAAATAGTTTACAGATCTCTGCAATTCAGAAGACTCTAGAAAGTCAGACATTCAACTGAGGACCTAAGACCAGATTTGCGCGAGGGGTCGAAGCTGAGACCAATGCTTTTCAAGATATTCATGGCAGATCAACCGCCTCCAACTTACACAGTGAATTGTTGTCTATTCGCAGATGCCTCGCTGACATATGCCACGTCATAGTAACCAACAATCGCCAGAGTAGCAATTCAGACAGCGACGAATCTCTCTACTAATAACACAAAATGGGGTATTTATGGTACATATATGATGAAATTTCGGTACTAATATATATATATGGGTGGCGCTACAGCCCGTAGGGGGCCAGGGCCTAGCTTCTCAGCAACCGCTCGTATTGTGCGTGCTATTGTTCTCTCACGAGTTGAAGGGACCTACAGTTTTATGCCGAATCCGAACGGCTTTTCACGGTACTAATGTGTCTAAGGAAAATATTCCGAGGTGGATACGGAGCAAATGTCGGAGCCTGAAGACACCGCTCTCAAATGGCCACTTCACGAAAAAGTTAAAGCTCAACACTCACACGAAACTTAAGAAGGCCTACCTAGGCTTTGATCGCATCCATCCTTTGATCCGTAAGCAAAACGGCATAAGTCAAAGGACAAAGCCCAATTGCCCAACAAGCAGCTGATACGGCCCATTTCAACGAACAGCTTCCCGATATGGAGCACCGTCTCTAAGACCCGCATGGAGGAGCTCGCAATTTTCGAGAAGATCACCTTCAACAAGGACCGTCGCACCACAGCAACAAGCAACTTTACGACGAAATACGCATCATGCCCTTGCGACAGTACATGGTGACACTGTTCACAAAACAGATTCCAGACATTAGCAACCATCCCAACGAGGAAATCTGGAACCTGAGAAATTCAATCCCCGGACAGTGTTTACTCAACGTGCTGAATATGCTCGATGAGCAAAACTTCCTAACGACATTTAAAACGTGCTCCATGTCTTCTACGAGAGCAGTGATAGCAGGGCCAATAATTTAATTACAGAAACACAGTTCCTCCAACTAGTTTTAAGCATTTTTGTCGAGTATATAAGTATGTCATGAAGTACAAAACAAAAATGAATTGAGAATGAAATGAAATGAGCAGTGATAGCAGTCATCATAGAGGCTAAAGTAGCTACCGCACTGCTGCCCCATCCCAAAAGGGCCAACATGAACACACGGATTTGAACAACTCGATGTACAAACTGGACATTGTAGGATGTGAAAAATAAACAATTCACTGACATACGTTACTAAATGTCAAATTAAGAAATGTACATTAGCTGGACATATATTATTCAGCCAACAGCCAAAGCTTTAGCAATGTCACAAATAATGTTTGTTCCCAATCCAATCGGTAATTACTTTCAAACCCGCCAGTGAGGACCTTGCTGGGGCCAAGCCCCGTGCACCCTCTGGTGGAGGCGAGAGGGAACTGCCGTATCTAGTGATACGGAGTGCAACTTCTTCAGAACAGCCAAGGCTGTTAAAGTCAAAATAAGGCTCCTACTCCTTATCTCCTACTTGTGCAGCAGAATGGAGGCCAACAAAAGCAGAACACAATCGAAAGGTACAGGTGCCCTCTGCTTCTCCCACCTTAACCAAGACTACAACCAAACAAATTACATACAGCAGTTCAGGTAAGGACAAACCCCGTGCTGAACCATGTGGACATGTAAAATCAAGAGGGCATCGAAAACGCTTGCACAAGCTAAAAAAGAGGGACAAAACTCAAAAGCCAAATTTTAAATTTGAACAAAACTATTCCAAACTATAGCGTCTTAAAGAGAAGAAGGATCACCAGCACTCCTTAGACGTATGACGATGCCCAAAGGAGGTACGCAGGCGGGTCGATGTCGGAATGTGGTATTGGAGTCGGAATCGTGTGGGCGAATGAAATTAAGATATGTGTAAAGTATTCAAGAGGAACGACTCTGTAACAACGCTCTCAGATAGCAAGGCAGTACTTAAAGCCATAAACAGCTTCAAATTCAACTCCACAGTTGACTGAGAATGTCACAAGACACGAGCACCATACGCTGAAGAAAAAGCAAGGACTATTAACCTCTAGAAAAAAGGACACTAAATAAGTCCCCTATTCGGGTCTGAAAACGTCTGGAGGTTTTAACACACTCTATAAAATACATGCCTATCCCAGGCTGATCTCAGGATATTATGTGACGCACGTAGTGATCACTTCTCGTGCAAATGATAACTGCCGTCAATCAAATGAAACTAGGGAACAAAGAAACCTTGTCTCGTCATATAGGGTCCAAATATGACATTAAACCGATCCCTGTCAATCGGTTCGAATAGAAGTTTCTTTTAATTGATTTTTGTATGTATTATGGTTTTATTAGTAGAACAGTTTATCGAGTCCGAACCTGTGGGGCAACGCAACAGAAGACCACCGTGTTTAAGGTGTCGCACCCAAGCGGAGGACGATCTGAACCAACTTGTACGAAACACGAAACAGCTAGCCAAAGATGGCGCTGGTTGGAGAGGCTTGTTGGTTGAAGTCCAGGTTGTAGAAGAAGTAAGAACAAACATTTCCACTAACTATGAAATGCAACGTTGTTCGAGTGGATGTCTTGGCTGGCTTCGCAGTAGTTTTTTCTGTCACCCAAATTTTTCAAGTAATCTTGACTTCGAAGCTTCTCAGGTTATGCAGACAAAGTGTCAGTGAGATATCCTTGACGAACACGGTGACCCTGTGCTGGATACCTGACCATACTGGCTTTCAAGGCAATGAAAAAGCGGACAGCCTCAGGAAGCAGGGTGCCAATCTTGGGGTATCGCTAATAATCCCTTACGCCGCTTAGCTCTATAAGAACGAAGACGAAGTCCTAGATAGTAAAAACTCGTTGGCTCAGTCTGGAAAGCAATAGCGAGGAGCCTCTGGCTAAAGCTTCATAAAAATATATCGAAATCACTGATGAGTTTGAGTCTTAAAGAGGTGCGAACACTTATTGAATCTATTCAACATCTGCTCTGCGTGGCCAGCTCTAGCAAAAAGAAGGAAGCAGTACTTAGGTAAATATTACTTTCCAGTGCTGGTGGACTTGTACGGTGTAGAGCTGAGAAACCTCTTAAAGTTTTCAAACACAGTGGCATGGTTACAGTGGTTCGAAGGTCTGATAGTAATAGTATACACAAATCACAGGCATAATGGACCCAACTAGTGCGTTGCGACTGCATGGTCGCACCTACCTCAACTCATACTTGCAGGAAAATGCCATAATAGATCGACACCAGTCGTCAATTCAAAAGAAATGTACAGACTTTTGAATCAGTTAAGATGATTCAAGTAAAAGTGACCAAAGAATACAGAGGAGAGGTTAGAGGACTACTGAATGAACTGGCGTGGATAATAGCCAGTCTTCGACTGTTAAAGCATGACCATGTCATTGTTCGTGGATATAAAGCAGTCCTTTCAATATGCAACAAGTCCCACAAGCAAATGTTTAAATCAAATATTTCGATTGGCAGCACAATAGCCCTCAACCCCTCAACCAGGTCTCCGCACTGTCTCTGTCACCGTCAATTCGATACTCTTAATGAAGACTCAATTTATTTCCCTCAATTGACGTCCTTTTACATCATTCCACTTCGTTTTTCGTATCCCCAGAATGAATAAATGAACGAGTCCACAAAATAGTCGAACAAGTATCTCCTCCTCCTGCCAGAGGAACAGTCGAATATTTTAGCAAAATTGACAAAGCCGAATACCGACACGCATTCGTGCACAAGTGAGAACAAAACAGGAGGACGGTAATGACGTGGAATGATTGTCTTGAGCGAACCGCTTCCACTTTTGTGAATTGAATTGTAGGAGCTCGTGAGTGCTCATTTCACATGGAAACGGAGACGAGGTGCTGAAAGTAGATTTTGAATCAAATGAGAGGACGACCATGAGTGCAGGAAATGGAGGAGTTAGTTAGAATGTTTAAATCCGAAACACGTTTCACAGGCGAGCACTGATGTGGTGGCATGCTCAAGTTGGGGGGGAGCTTAACCAATTAGCAGAGCAGTGATGGAAGAGGAAACTCATGTCGATGTGCGTATTCAGTATTCAAGTTGAACCTAACCTTCCCTGTCCTCGAATTCACCACGAATTAGCAGCACTGCACGAGGAGATGGTTCTACCACTAAGAAAAAGTCTGTTTCAGTGAATCCAGTGATAAAGGCACAGCCAGGGCGAATCCTTTAATAAGGATTCAGAGCTGACTGACATCACGGTGATTTATGGCCATGGTCCGATGAGCCGACACACGTATACCTATCGAGCAGTGTCAAGGACAACGAAGAGATGGTCATTTCTACCGGCAACAAGCTCTGTCCGCACTTCCAGTCGACTCTGGGCAACTCTGGCAAGGGATCACCACTAACCTGGAGTACTGGTGCATATTACAAATGGGCACTGGCAGAATTTGTCCATCGCGTCCGTCGAAGCCTCCAATTTTTGTCAAGTTCCAGTTCCTAACTTTTTACATTTATTCGCCCTTTCATCACAGGATTTCTCGAATTCCGTGAAGAGTTGTCTCATAATTTTGATTTGAGATTCTAAGGTTTGTCGGTATGTTCGTTCATCGCGCACAAACTATGCACACGGCCTTCTTGTTTTTTTACTCAAGCAAGGTCTCAATTTTATCGTCCTGCCTGGTTAATTAATTGGTTAATTAAATGTAATTGTCACATGCTAGGCAACATGTTTCTTGAAAAAAAAAACCTGTCAAACTCTAATGCGACAGTCAAGCTCAAACCAGACAACCACAAAAATCGTTCCCATCAAGAGCCCTGAATGCGTTTTCCCGTAGCTTCTAGTCATGTCGCATTTGAGCCGAAAATATCTCAAAAGTGACGGAGTACCCGGAAAGTAACTTGAAACTGCGCATCAAATTGCTGGACTCGATAGTACCTCTCACAAATATTTAAGAACGATTCAATATTTGCCTTGAATTGTTTTCAAGTACAGGTATCCGAGATAATGCACCCTCTATCACAAATGCCTCGCGGAGAAAGGTTTCCTTTAATTACCTGATTACCTCTTTGTGGGTTTAAATGCATCGAAACGTTGTTAGCGGTTATGTTGGAAGCAGTGCAGCCACTTGATAGCGAGTCCTTGTTTCCCGGAAGCGAACATCGTTTCGCACGAAACTTTTACCACCAAAGTTTGGCATCTTCTTGAGAACTATTGCAGTTGGGAAACTCTTCGCAGTGCTGAGCAATTGAGGGCGCTTTCGGGTGTGCTTGGGTTGCTACATTTTATTGAGTTGTTTGTGAGAAAAGGTTAAGCTATGAATTTGCTTGTGGGAGGGGAAAGCAGTTTCAAGGATTTATTTTCTCCCCAGCCAAAGAGGGGCTGACAGTTTGGCAATGGAATTCTTTGATTGATGTTATTAGAGGTTCGAGTTGAGGAAACAATGCAATCACTTCATAGAGCTTCATTGTCTCATGTTTGATGGACGAAATGCGAGAGACTCAAGCCACCTGCTGGATGCGTGTACGTGTGTACGGGTCCAACAACTGAGGTGGCTATCTGTCCAATTCACACGGAACATGTTTTGGTCACAATCGGCGTTAGTATCTTCCCACTTTGCTGCATAAACACCAGTTGCAGCCTGCTCATTATTTGCTCGAGACTTTCAAGTAAATGGGCTGACTGCGGTTATGTAAAAGTGGCTGAATGTAGAAGGCAGTCACACTTGGGCTAGAGTAGCACTCAGTACTTTTGTAAATGAAGACAAAAAAGGCCCAATGAATATCTTGGAGACTGTGCTGTGGCAAAGAGATATAACGAAGAATCCTAATGCCCCTTGCAAGTGGACACGCAACTCTTACGTTAGCACTAACAAGTTTTAAGCTCTTGGAGTCAGCAGGACGAAATCACCACTTCAGAGCTCCAAAGTACAGCGAAGCTTACAATGCCAAGGCTAGCGAACATTTTCAATGGCTGCACGACTCTGGAAGCTTATGTAATCAGCTCCTGGACGGGCGCGAATTCAGTATTCAATCCAAGTCAAACCGAAGGACCCCACATGATTTCTCCTGAAGACCCTGGAAAAATGTATAGAGCAATATATCAGGCAAACTATTTCAGCGTGCAAGCTCACACCTGGCCAAAATGCCTACAATAAAGTCAGTCTGTAAGGACGGCCCCCACTCCAACCATTGAAAATTCCTCAAATGTAAGGAATACACTCTTGCGGCTTTACTTGACGTAGAAAGTACATTCAGGAACGTGCAATTTCACTTGCACTTCTCAACCTCGGGGTCGGTAATTCCTTGGTTTCTTTTATCAGCTAACAGGGTAACCCGCTCATACCTGGAAGGTGCTATGGTCTATAGAAGAGCGGACATGAATCCAAATTGCGCAGTGGCCGGTCATGACAAGTCTTAGTGGGTTGAGTTATCAGTTGAGGTTGAGTGATGGTTTCTTTTAAGGGAGACGATGCCTTCTAGGCTTTTATTGCTGGAGCTTGTGACCTAATTTTCGAGTTGAACATGACATTGTACCCACCCCTTCGTACGTAGGTTGAGCAGCGAGTTGCAAAACATCCAATCCTGGTGGACTACTTTTTTTTCGAAGAAGGCTTGACGTTATATGCGGTCAGTGGCACAGAGTTATATTTGTTAAGAATGCTTGAGTGGCCGATCGTACGTTTCGGACAAAGTCGGTTGATTTGAGTTTCAAGGTCGCTGCTATTTTTTTTGCCAGTGGTGGAAGGGGTAGCATTCAGTGCGTCTGACAAGTACTTAACAGTGTTCCGCTGATGCACACACAGGCCTGTCTATCGACTAGGGTTAAGTTAGGTTAGTGGGTTGGAGAGCCGGAATACAAACTAGGTCCACTCTAGATTTGCAGCTCTGCGTCCTGAAAGCTGATGGAACACAGAACGAGATTTGCAAGAGACTTAGGGGACAAGAATACATTTTTTGTAGTTGTGGCTGACTTGTTAGGCACTGGAAATGATTACTGGCGATCCGATCGCAGTCAAAGAATCATCTTCTCGGACGAGGTCCGTTCTTAACTCAATGCCTTGGTCAACCAACCAAATCATTGAAGCGACTACAATCTGCAAGTGCTGCACAGCGACGATGCATCCACAAAGATTGACTGTTTGTCGCGGTTTATGGCATTGCGGCACCATTGGAGCTTACTACCTTCGAAATGAGGAAAGTGACACCCTTGCCGTCAATGGCCTTAAGATGTTCTGTGGCCAGAGATGAACTATATCGAAAGATCCGGAGTGTGGTTCCAAGAGGCGCTGCCACACAAGCGACGCAAATCTGGCGACTGAGCTAACTTTGAGCCAGCGTCCATAATCGTTAATAACGCGACTTAACACCACTCGACTACGTGGTCTGAGCTTGCAGCCACGTCCGCCATTTTGGACGGACTTGAGAATAATGTCGCCATCTTGGACCTCATTTTTTGAATCACTGTCTGTGTCCAGGTCCAGGTCGTTTGAAAGATTTGATATGAAATGTCATGAGTGTGGCTTTGAAACAAAGCAAGAATTAATTTTACACCTCACATCACTGCTGAGTTATGTAAATTTCTTTTCCTATCTTTCTTAATTGGTCACCTTGAACAAGGCCCCACACAAGGTTATTGTTGCAAAAATGTAAAAAAAAACGCTCGGCCTGACACCTCTGGATCCACATTCATTCAACGAGTGTACTCAATCACCTTCAGTCACCGAAAATAGACGCGTCTCATCGACGGCAAATTCCCTTAAGGCCCAGCTCTCTGATCTAATCAAGCCGATCATGTGATCGTGTTGACAAAAAAATTCACAAAAGAAATAGAAGAAAACAAACACCTACTCACACCGTCTATCCTTCGGAATTCTCCTACGAGAGCAACGTAGCTTTTTCGTTTTCGTTTAATCTCTCGAACATTGTCAACCAGTTGGCACGGATTGGCGGAGATTTTTAATTAACGCTCCGCTAAACGATCACACGGCATTCTCTCATTAGCGGGGACTGTCTAAACATCTTGAAAAAAAGTAAGCCCCTTCCTCCATCCGCCAACACACGTACATATGTAGCTGTGGGTGTATTTATTTTTTCCATGAGGGTGTCGAACAAAAGCAGAAAAAAAAAAACGAGTGAAAATAACATCTCGTGACGCGAAAATACCGCAGACAATAGGAGGTTACGAGACGGGTGCCGCTCGAAAAAAGAAAATCTTCCAAAATGATCTTCAGACGTGGAAAACTACGAAAAAGACGCGTGTTTTCTTTTACGACCCTAGCTCGTGTTGGCGCACAGGAACCTCGTTCTAATCCCCTTCGACGCCGCCACGTGCCAAGCGGAAATGGAAAAACGCGTCAAATGCACACTCGAACGCGAGTGATTGGCTGAATTGCTTTCGCGTAAGTATCGCTAAAACCGTTTTATTGACAAATGAACGATAAAAAAAGAGCAGAAAACAAAAACCGTACCCACGATGGATTACTCCTGGCGCAGTGCGATGCGACGGTGCGGTGGGGGTGGACTGGGGTTGCGCTTAATTGAGAGATATTTAAAGGATACACAATCGCTTGATCGATTGGGCGCTCGCTCGCTCGAAGATAATGAATACTAATCGATGGGCATGGGCGTGCGATAGGGCGTGCTTGGGAGCAGATGGTGGGCGGAGGGGGAGAGTGCCAGTGCTTTGTCAAAGAGTCATGTAATTCCACTTGATTCCTGGCGAGGCAATTGCTTAATTAGATTGAACCGTGCGTCATTGTGTGTGGTGTTTTGAGGTAATTTGGTGACTGATTGGTTGACAAGCCCAATTTTCAGCACCCGTTGTGTTGGTTGATTATGGCAATTAGAGTTCATTCTTCCGGGTGTTGCTTCCTCATTTCAGTTCGAGTGGGATACTGGGGGGAGAGGATGTTTTGCTCAGTAATTTAGTGGGAAGACGTGGTTCTGGTTTCGTTTAGTACGATCATCATTCGCTGGGAGGTTTGGGATGAGTGGTGAGGGAGCTGAGGGCCTGTTTGGTTGGGAAGAGATTGCGATTGGAGACGATGGAAGAGTGCTATTTGTTTGGATTCTTGTTTTCATTGTGTATGTTGTTTAATGAGTTTTCAAGGATTAAAGTAGACACTTGTTCTCGATGCAGCTCTAGAGTCTGTGTTCGATCGAGTCAACCAAACAAGTCTGAACGGCAGAGGTTAGCAATGTGACTGGTTCTGAAGTAGCAAATGTATACGGCTACGCCACGTCTCACATAGGACATCCCGGGCCCAATGCGATGCTCGATGGATGAACCATCTTCTCCATACGGTGAACATAAGTTTGAACAAGAACCATCACGTGCTTATTATGTTCATCGATTTTAGTAAGGCCTTCGACACAATATGTCACAAGAAACTCTTACAGGCCCTCAGTAGGTTAGGAGTGAGAGGAAGGACAACACAGATGAAAATCAACACAGATGAAAATATTAGCGATGAAAGGAAGAGTGTCTATTGAGTACCGCAAGGCTCAAAATTGGGACCATTGTTATTTATACTTTTCACGAATGAGCTCCTTCGCGTATTTGAACGAGCAAAATTCTTTTTTGCTTTTGCGGACGGCATAGCTATCGTCGTCAGACACAATTGCCTTGCAACTGTAACAACGATAATGCAAGAGGAGTTCGACAAACTAACGAGATGGTGTCATGACAACGGCTTGGTAATCAATGCTTCAAAATCCCAATGGGGATCACGATTGATGACCACTTCTTATGGCAGGATCATATCAACAAGCTCAGATCACAGCTAAAAAGCGCAATGTTTGCGATGGTGTATCTCAAGAGATGTACACCTACAGATGTACAAAAACAGGTGTATTATTCATTGGTGGAATCTCGTTTGAGGTACGGGGTGTTAGCATGGGGAAATGCATCAAAAACTCATTTAGATAAGCTGAAAGATCTTCAAAATAGAATACTCAAAATAATAAACACTAATAATAATAATAATAATAATAATAATAATAATAATAATAATAATAATAATAATAATAATAATAATAATAATAATAATAATAATAATAATAATAATTATAATAATAATA
Source organism: Eristalis arbustorum (assembly GCA_916610145.1). Lineage (NCBI taxonomy): Eukaryota > Metazoa > Arthropoda > Insecta > Diptera > Syrphidae > Eristalis > Eristalis arbustorum. The sequence goes on along the minus strand of OU744318.1, from coordinate 62,805,488 downwards.
ATAATAATAATAATAATAATAATAATAATAAGTATTAGATGTTAGCTGTCTATTTAGAATGGCAGTAGTTCTGGAACACTACAATGACCATCGCTTCCAGCAACCCATACGCCACAATCTAAACACACGAAGACGAGCACGCACGCTACTTGAAATTCCTGAAACCTTTAACGTTTATGGAAGACGACAACTCAGCTATGCCGTACCAACAAACTTAAATAGTTTACCAGTTAACATAAAAAACATCCTAAACTTTAAAAAACGAAAAAAGAAAATTAAACAATTTTTTCTAAGTCATAACTGTGTAATAAATTAACTTCCAACTGTACAAGTAATCTAAAGTAAAGCTAAAAATGGAATATACAAATTTAAAACAAAACATGTACTAAAACTTCTAAACAATGTACCATTAAGGGTTCAACCACCTGCAGATAAGCAGTAAGCTTCGCAGGTAGCTTCAACTTAAATTGTACATTTTTCAAATATAATAAAAAAATAATAATAATAATAATACCAAGTACTCAGATTACACATGTTCAATGTTAAGCCATCCTGATAAGTACCTTACAGACAGTTTGGTTATTTAACCGTAACCGGCCATTGTGCCATTACAATACATGCCTCCAGATTAGGTCTTCCTTACAATGACCTCTAAAGAAGGTGCGGAGAAGAGAAAGAGGAAGACACTATTACACAACGTCTATGCAACTGTAGTTCTCTCTCCTTCGGTAGGAAGACACCTACTAACTAACACCAACCATCTTCACCGTGGATCAATCATATCAGCATGCTAGCACAATGAGCTTCCTCTGGCCTTATGCACCACCTCTGACTGCACCAGCTAGCAGTCAGCCATCATCACCAACATACGGGATAAGCCACTTACGTTTCCCCGAACTGGGAACAATGAGAGGGACAAACGGCACTAGCAGAAGGAGAGTTCGCATGCAGTGATGGCTCAAAACCTGCGCGGGCAGAAGCACTTGAGTCTGCTGTGACCACTACCTGTCGCTAAGAAACGGATCGAGCATTTTTACATCCGAAGGTGCTGCGATACACGAGACAGTAATCGCTTGAGACACAAGATAAGCGACAATTTGACTTTTTTTTTGTCAATCGACTCATTGAGATATTCTAGGCCAACACGATGCCCTATGCTGGGTACTGGGTAAGTACACAGGCAGTCAACGAAAAGAAAAACAGTCGAACAGTCTTGCTAAAAATTAATCTGAGGTGATATAACCTTGGGCAGTCCCTAATGCATTCACGAAGCGAATCCCTGGATATATCCAGTACTCGCTTCGACGCAGAGCAAAAAAAAAAAAAATGATCGGCTTTAGTCGCGCATGTTAATAGGAGTGTTGCGACAGAATATACCGCACAACGTCACAAGGCAGAATTGGAATATAACCAACATCTGCTATACCAATGCCCAGGCTTAGAAAAGAGAAAAAGACAGTTTCTACTTCTTCATAGAGCTGTAGGACATAAGCGATGCTGAATTGAAAATTGGGATTAAAAGGTCTCACGGTAGAATAATATCACCTAGTAAGCATGCAACATGTTGGTCTACAAGCTGCAAGACTTGTAGAGCACACGGGGCAGAGGCAAAGGTAGTAAGGAGTATCCTGTTTTTCTTCCTCTCCAACGAAGGCAATGCCCATAATGCCGTTAGATAGTCCTATTTTCATTTCGTGTTACTTCAGATAATTATGTCCACTTAGGGCTTCAACTACCATCGAAAGCGGATTGTTGTTCCACGTTGTCAGTTTGTACATTGCTTAAGGTGGGTCAGGCGCAAACAAGGTGAGAAGGACCCCAACCAACTTGGTGTGCCCTATGAATGAGTCGTCCACCTAATACTTCACAAATCGTGGCCTTTTTTGGCAAGTTCATCCATTGTTTCAATGCCCATTACCTCCCTATGGTCCGAGAGTTATTGAGTGTTACGTGCTGAGAACCCTATGCTCTTCGCGCGAGTATGAGACCAGCTTCAAATTCATCTTATCGTCAACTTCTCAACCGCATGATCGCATACAGGCCACTTGCCCAGGCGCAACAAAGTGAGTTTGTCAACTTGATCCAATGACCTGCCAACCGGATGACTACTTGTTGGAATCAAGACACACCTCGAAATCATGGTGATACAGGCATTTGTGTCACGTGCCCAAACAATCGAAGCATAACCTTTTGCGCTCGGAGGGGCAGCTGCTGCTCACTCAACATTAAGTTCCTAGCGTCTGCCATATTTTTCATCGTATCCCGGCGATTAATACCCAAAATATCGCGAAGCAATGGCATCCACCATCTCGTGGCGACGTCATTTTTTGCGGTCACTGAAATATTATGACTCCAAGCGCGAACTGGAATAAATACTGAGTTCAACAATTTGGCTTCGACACCAAGCTTGGAGTTTCTTATTACCAAGGTGTGTCAATCCTACAGATCAGTAGTTTAATCACTCGCGAAAAAGACTCCGAGATACTTGAACTTCTCCGCCTGTTTCAATGGGACTCCATTTGAATGTAGAGTGCATTGAACAGGCGTTCTGGAAAGTGCCCTATGGTATTCGTCCATATTAACCTTCGTCTGGGTGGATAATTAAGGCACAAAAATGACTATTAAAAAGTATTCCTCGTCTCGACTGCACTGCAACATCCAATATATATGTATACGTAGATTTCATAAAAAGGAGATGAACGTGTGATTTTTGGATTTTAGTGTAGTTAAACTGAACACAGCTGCAACCGTCCCTAAACCCCACAACTGAGAGCCTTCAGTTCCATACTCTCGGTCTCAGGAACTCCGCCGCATGCCTTCCGCAAATTTACAAGGCCGCTATCAAGGCTTCCCTAGTACGACTCTTTGAGTGAAAAGTTGGTCGGTTGTGCTTACGTAAGGACGACAGGCGCTCTATTCATTCGTATTCCCCAAACTGTACTCGATCATTGTTCTAGAGCGCGTCTTCAACACCTTAGTGAAGACTTGATTTATAACAAACATTGCCCGGTGATCGAACAATGCCTGAACTCGAATCTTTAACCGACCTGTTAACTGTCCGCCTGGGCTCCAAGTGCATATCAACTCAAGCAACACGGAACTGTTGCTCTCCGAGCCACAGCTGGAAGAAACTTTCGTTCTTCTTGTGGGTCTTGTCCATAGCCTTGGGATTCGAAAATGGTGCTCGTGCATGTTATTTAAGTCATCACATTAACGAAGTCAAGGGTTTGCTGTTAATAATGACTTCCATTTCGTTCAAATGGCCGCATCCGCATCTCCAGTGGCCAGATGGCGCTACAACCGTAGAGGGCCAGAGCCTAACTTCCCAGCAACCACTCGTGTTGTGCGTGCTATTGTTTTCTCACGAGTGGACGAGGGACCTACAGTTTTATGCCGAATCCGAACGGCCAAATTGGTTAAGCTTTTTATAGACAGGACCAGTGAGCAGTGTCAGCGCCTTGAAAGAGGTCGGGAAAAATTTGTTTTGTAGCTCAGGCTTGGGATCCAACCTGTGTGTCGAGGTTCAAGTGCGTTGGGGTTGTTGCACATACCCAAAACGTCACGTGCCACCACGGGAGGACAGTTCACTTTAAAAATCTTTAAGACCTTTTCACTCATGTCTGACAGTTTCAAAATTAAATTACCTTCCAGACACCATTAACGTACATCCCCCATCGCACTCTATTTCAAGGACAAGGACCGACTTTGCTGACTAACCCCAATCACCTTTACCTCAATGAGCATTGTTTGACATATTGAAACGAGCATTGAGACGACAAAACAACGAACGACAGTTGAATACAAAGCACTGAGGGAGATTGACTTGGAATCGAACAAAAGACGACCGATTCTTGGATCTTCTGCCCATCTTCGGAGAGCCATCCATTCTCGATAACTGACAACATCTTGAGACTCACTCACTCATTCCTCTGATAGCCTGGAGTGGGGTTGTGCTTTGTTCCATTTTTCAATTCATTAATCACTTAAGGTCGACAATAAGCCTTTTAAGGCACTTGAAAGACACCCAGATCCCGTAAGACCCATGCAGAGTGGTTTTCGAATCACCCAGTCCTCCAATCGAAGACAGTAGCAATCCCCGATAAGCCCCGACAATTGCCCCAAGCACGGTGTGATAAGCAGCTCGCCCACCAGCCGATTAAGCACTCAGTCATGTCGTTATCGACGACGACAGCGAGACGTCGGGGAGCAGCGATACAAGCGATACAGGTGACGTCTTGTCAATGATAGCCAGTAGGTATCGGGAACGAGACTGATTGACGGACAAGTGTTTGTGGCACCTCTTCTTGTCGGTACTCGCCGCAGTTCGTGGTTAAATAGAAACCGAATTCGGTGGTGTTTGCGCGGTGGCAGTAAATTCTGGATGTATGCACACAACGGCGACGACCAAGCCCATCTTTAACAATCGATTAGGGTCAAATGAACTGTTTGCATTCGACTTGGCAAACAACAACAAAGCTCGGGCTTTCAATAAAACGCTTCTCCCGCCCGCCTGGGACATCCGCCACGGTGACAGGGTTAGGATTGCACAGCGGCGGGCTCTGGGGCATCATATTTGTGGGCACATTCATGTGTTCCACACTGGATGCCACAGGATATCGCTTTGAGGATACTTCGGATTTGTGTGTGTTTTCCGTTTCCGGGGGAGGATGATCTGAGTCAGTTGATTTCTAAGGAAATCGAATGGGAGCAGGAAACGTGTGGACTGTTGTCGGGTTAACGGGGGAAGGGAACTCGGTCCCATGAGAGAGGCAACAGATGTGTGGTGACAGTGGAGCCGTGGAGTGTGAATCAGGGTCCAATTGAGGGATGGACACATGGAATGTGATGTCCATCAAGTGATGACATCTGGGAGGGTGACAGCTGAGAGCGACTATGGAGCTAACATATGGACGTCAAATTGAAGGAAACACGCTGGGAGGTTAGGGAAATTCTCTCAGTTGTAGTTACTGTTTCACAAAGCAAGAGCTGTCATGTCAAAAATCCCGCTATTCACAGTTAAATTGTCAAGATTCCACCGCCATTGTTTTGAATTTGAAAAAGTGGAAGCGTCGGGCAACGTGGGGAAGTAGTCTTAATTCACCCCAAGCACGGTGAAAATAGCTTGTAAACATTTCGTAAACGTTGAACCCAACAACCTTTGATTTCTTGTTTAGCTAAAGGCGAGTGCTTGAATTTACGCGATAGCTTGTGTAAGAGCTGACACCAGGAGAGTCATACAGCCGTCCGATCAAGACATGTTAACCAACGTATTGAATTTTGCCACAGATGCCTATTGAGTTCGTGCCTTGTTGTCTCTAAATGAACCACAATGCATAAGTTGAATAGACCTTGCTCGTTGGAAAGACAGAGTTCGACGAGGTTTTTTTCTACACCAGCGGCTGACGCTCGTTTAATTGGACAGATTCACCGAAGTGAACCTCTTGGACGGTTCGGTGACTTCAAGACTGTAGTACGCACTTGTGACATTGTTGTTTTTGTATGGGCCTCCTTCGCAAACCATAACTGGGTGTGAAAATACTGTCAACCCCTTGCACACAAATCTTGGCCAGATGCAAATAAAGTCAGTGCACGCCTTAAATTTGTATGCTAAATTATTCTCGCTGATAAAGTTTCCGATCTCCGATGACATTTACATCATGAGTAGAACACAACGGACGGTCATTGGGGCGTTTGTGAGCATTGAGAAGGAAGCGGCCAAGATAGGGGTTGCGGTTAATGAGGGTAAGACAAAGGATATGCTGTCCACCAACAACGACGTCTTGGACAAAACGTCACTATAGACTGCTATAGTTTCTGAAAGGCTTTGTCTTCCTATGCTCCCAAAATAATACAAGCAATGACACCATCGCGGAGATAAAACGAATTATCAGGCTATTTTGGGACTTGAAAGGCCACTTATTACTCAGTGACCTCTCTCGAAAAACCAAGATATCCGTGTATAAGGCCTTTATAGTCCCAGTTCTGTTGCTTGGCGCAGAAGGATGGATACTAACTACAGAGGACGAGGATATTCTTGGTCGCTTCGAGAGGAAAGTCCTTCGAATTATCTTCTGTCCCGTTGGTACTGATACTGTTTGGAGGAACTGTACAGACTGTACAGCGAGATCAATCTAATCAAACGAGGGCGTAGAGCGAATGACACCAATGCTCCGGCCCGGAAAGTCTTCGACTTCAATTCCGAGGGAAATCGCTGTAAACTAAGACCACACCTCCGGTGGCGCACGCAGCTAGAAGTGGACTTGGCAATTCACACAAGTGGAAGCAATATCCTGTATGTGGCACCGCACACAGCCCCAAGGACCATTCCCAACGATGCAAATACAAACGAAAGTGACGACCAAAAATCACATCAGAAATAACAGCGTCTCGTCCAGGTGTGCTGGTCAAGATGTACAACGTTCAGTATTTTTGAGAATGTGCCCCAGTCCGCGAAGAGACCTTGCAACACTGAAATTCAGACAGAACAAAAGTGGAAGGATGACCTAAAGACTAAATAATCGCAAGGAAGGAGGCAGGCCACAATGCTCATGAAAAAATGTGACTTTCTAGCGGGGGAGATGTGCTAAACTACTTTTCGAAATGCAGTAGACTCTCCCTCGTTGTAGAGGAAGATCCACAATTTGTTCGCTTTCATTCTAACAAATTTTGTTGTGTCGTGAAAATTGGATTAACGGTGAGTCCACTGCATAGACTTCGTGAATCAACAACTTATGGGTGCTTTCTTTGTGGCTATGGGATGGTTTCACGCGCGATTCATGAACCTAGATAGAAATGGAGGCATTTACACTTCTGGGTAACAATGCTCTGAATAACGTACATTATCCGGTGCGTTGGTCCCTAGTCTGAGCGACACAAGAAAACAATTAATTTTCACGGTCTCAAAGAGCTTCTCAAACTTGGCCGTTCGGAATTGGCATAAAACTGTAGGCGCGTTCCTCTCCTGAGAGAACAATGCAGATGTCACACGACTGAAATTACACCCGGAGGCGCCCCATTTAACTTCAAAAATGCACATCGCCTTCGCAAGCAACACTCTCTACCAGACTTTGGCGTCCAAAGAGTGGATTCTCTCCCAATGGCCATGACGCTGCCATTGCCATTTAGTCCCTGCAGCCAGACATCAACAGCTCATGTCTTTTCGAAAAAAAAAACAAAACCCTTCATCCCCACAGCACATAGTAAGTAAGAAACAAAGCCATTAAGTAACAACCGACTACACCCCCGTCTGGTTGTCAAGCCGATTGACTGACATCTCGCTCAGTTCAAATGTTCTCCTCCATCGTCTGCAGTGACAGTCTCAGTCAGTCATTAACTTGAAGTTTTGTGCCAAAGCACTCCCCCAACAAACTTTAACACTTAATTTCCCTTTTGAAGGACACTGTGATTCCTGTGACTGTGTGTGTGTGTGTGTGTCTCCCAGGGCAACCGAGATCCTTCGATGTGAACTCCTGTCACTTCGCGTCTCCCTCTGGGCGCAGTTCAGTAACATGATTTACGAGTTCGGTGAAATGCTGAATTTCTTCTGCCTAACGGTAATGAGATTTATTCTTCAATTATTTCGCCTCCTTTATCCTTGGCGTGTCCTTGAGAGTGGTAGGTATATCAGGATTTGATGAACATCCCCCAGACCCATCCATCCACAAGTGGATGCCCAAATTACGCTCACTTTGATGCAATCTCGTGGGGAGACGAGCAGTCTAAGTAATTCCATTTTACGACACTTGTTGCATTTGCGAGGGGCACTCTTAAACTTTCCACGTGTCTCACTTCGGCGCCGTGTATCCCTCCCCCCTTCAGCTGAATTCGTTTACCCAGTCCTTCTGCCGCCGCGCCGCAAGCAAATAGATTGAATGCTCTTGATAAGGCATTATCCCGACCCCCTTGTTGAGTGTTTAAAAATAGAACAGACCGCGAGGAGGAGTACCCGCGAGATGGCGGCAGATTCCTGAAGGGAAGACATCGATTGCACTCCTCCAGCGTGGTCTCAGCGCGTGAGAGAGAGTGTGTGTGTTGTTTTCAGTGTGATGCCATCAGCGAGTTGTATTTCAGTCAATTCACAACTCACCGATGCATAAACTCAAGGATGCATGTGCGCACAAATGAAATCTTTTACCTCAACTAATGGCACATGTGTTCGCGATTGAGGAGGACGCCCTTTGAGGCCACTTGCGCTCAACAAGTGTGCGCGGGAGTTGGGCCGGGCATCCCTTTGAGCAGTTCGATTCGAGTTAAACTGGTGATTTCCCGCTGGAGTTTACTACGCGACGGCTCGACGAGGAGCGGGATGCCCGTGGAGACGGTGTCCTGGTGTGATCAATTTATAGTGATGCCCGCTTATCGGGGAAGCGATTACAATTCCCTTTCAGACTGACTGCATAAAATTCACGAATTCACGACGACACTCTGCTCAATCACAGGACGAATTTATGTCGATTGATCGGGCACTTGCTCCAGACAGGCTGGGAGGATGGCACTACAATCTTGCGCTCTAATCATCAGCATCTAATTTCAGACCGGTCTCATCGAGATATGTTATGAAAAGTGGTCTGCTTCGTGACACCGTGGGACATTTTTCGTGGAGTCCTTTTGCCGGAAACTGAGGGAAGGCGTCACAAGACAGTGATTTTTATGTTACAGGCCGATTTTGTTTTGGCGCCATTTCGGTTTGACAGTGGGACACCGTCAATTTTCTTAGCAAATGTTGCAGCAAAGCTGCTCAACCTTTTAACAATTTGCAGTATGGTTCATGATTGCAAGTCTTCGCTGAATTTGATCGCCATTCGCTGTTACGGTTCCAGGCCACCATGGGATTGAGTAGTTTTGGAGTACAAGTGCAGTGCAGTTCACACATGAAATGTGGCGAATCTTTTATCAAGTTCTCTCATGGGATCTTAACCATACTAGAAGTGGAATCAGAGCTGTGCTTCAAACAATAATGCCGATTAGGTTTTTCGTGTTAATATTTCATTGATTTTAGGGGTGGCCCGTGGCGTTGTGGGTATGTGTGTCAACCCCAACCTCGACGTCGTAGGTTCGATTCCAGCTCTGAGCGACAAAAATAATTTTCACGGCCCCACCCTTTCGAGTCACTCACAATGCTCAAAGAGTAGTTCCTGTCTAGAAAAAGATTCTCAAATTTGGCCGTTCGGAGTCAGCATAAAACTGTAGGTCCCTTCCACTCGTGTGAGAACAATAGCACGTACAACACGAGTGGTTGCTGAGAAGCTAGCCCCTACGGGCTGTAGCGCCATCCATATTATTATTATATATATCACTGATTTATATTCAATGCGGTTCTAAAGAGTATTAAAACTTCATAATATTTTCGTTTTGAAAAGTCCAAAGAAAAGCATGGTGCCTTTAATTGAATTTCGCTGTGTGCATTGCAGCAGAAAAACGATGGCATGCCCGACAACAGAGATATCAGCTTCATATGACTCATTCACAAGACAGACATAGATTTTACCTCTTGCAAGGACTGCATATTCCTGGCGCATAAGATCTTGTCCACTAAACCAAATCCGGAGAAGACTAGAGAGTCATGTTCGAGTCTATTGTGTCTTCCAACAGTACACACTGAATGATTTGACGTTTCCCTTCCACACTTGTCTGTCGCCGAAATTGGTCTCTGATTCGATTCAAATCTTTTGATCCTTCAAAAAGAAACTCCATATCTATCCATATCTGCCGCCATTCTTGTTACAGGAGGAGGTGTATGACTTCAGTCGTTTCTTCAAAAACTCCCCACCAGCCTACAATGACCCGAAACGCGAAACTCGTTAATGCATGATCCCGCTCTAATCATTTTGATGAGGTTTCATGAAAATTCACACAGTGCTCGGTATCTCTCCATTCCGGCCGCTAATTGGTCACTGATACAGTTTCACAAACGACGTTTGTTCACCGGGCTTCCAATTAGTTTAACTCCTGTCGCGCAGTTTTAATATACCCCGCGTTAGAATCACTGCGCGCAATTGATGCATCTCGTGTGACAGCACCCACCGCAAAATGTGAATCCACCCGAACAGGTAACAACGGCAATTTTGGTTAGCCATCAAAGGTTTCCCATGAACGGATGGCAGACTTCAAAGAATTCTGTGCAAAATGTTCAAATATTGGAAATGTGCTTCGGTGACGAACTTGAAGAGTGAAGTTTAGAAAATCGAAGTTGTTTCACAGAAAAATCAGTGCTCGGTCTGGTCCAAACACAAGTGTCTTGTGTATTGGTTGCTTCACATACTCGTCGTAACTCTTCGACTTCCCACAAGCCACCTCCACTTTGCAGATGATGAAATTCGGTAATTTCATGGAACATGTTTCAAAGCAATTGGAGGGCTTGCACCGACATCATGCATAAATGAGCAGAGATCAGAGATTTATTTTCCTAAGGACACGTTTGCTGATTGCTGTCCAGAGTCGATAAATTTAAGTCATAAGGTATTTTCTATAGAACGATCCGACACTATTGAGGTAACGCATCGGTTGAAGCACGAAGAAAAGCGCTTCACTTCAACCTGAGGATATTTCAAAGGAATTGCGACACTCTCACTCCACATTCTAGTGAATTTGAAATGTACACATGCATAGAAGCCGCTTTAACAGCATACATATGTGATGAATCTTAGCAGGGACATTTCATCTCTCGTGGAATGGGTTTCATGCCTTTCCGGAGCGACCGATACAACGGGTGAACTACCACGCTCGTCGATGAGAAGCGATGGGATTTCGGGCGGATATATGCCATGAGAAAGTCTCCACAGTCAGCCTGCCCCGTCTGCAGTGTGGCTGATGTTGACTGTCACCGGAGGCAATAAACCAAACTTCACCCGTCACACACACTGTCGAACAGAAGTATTTAAAAGTCCACTACAGGGCAAGTTGTCATAATTTTTTAACGTAAACTGTCCTAAGGCTCCAGTAGGAAATGCACATCTCGACACTGATTCTTGGTGCCTTCGAAAGAGAAATTCTACGTCGTCCGGAAGGCCTATGAGGAAGAAAAATAAGACAAAGCCTCCATGTAGAGCTCACTAGGATGTGGATGTAGTTAGGAAGGCACAAATCCATCAACAACCACATCGAGCACATGGACATCAACGCTCTAGCAAAGAGGGACTTCCATTCCAAGCCTCTTACTACGAGAAGGAGACTAAGACCGAACTTTCGGTATAGAGACAAAGTTATAGCGGATGTATTGAGGATTTGGAGCTGCCAGCACACTCAAACCACTACCCAGCGTCGGTAATTTGATCCCAACAGCAAATGTTGACTAGAAAAGATTTGAAAAACATTTAAAAGCGTATTAACTTTTGCTTTCACTGGGATTCGAACCGCAGACCAATCTAAACAAGGTCAGGCAATCGAAAACTGCGCCACCCAGCAGTCATCGCGGATGTTAGACAGCTTGATGACCCAGGACCGTCACCGATTGAAGGCAGCAATTATTCAGGTCAAAGGCCTGAGAAGCAAGTGAGTAATGTCGTAATCTCCAATTCAACCATTAAGGTCGTTGCATCAAGAGGAACCCCCCGAAGAGGTATTTTTTCATCTCGTGGGTTCTAGTGACTAATGCAATTTTAGACAAACTCAGATTTTCGTTTTTCAAATACCTCCCGACTTTTAGTGAGCTAATAGAAAACGCAACAAGATCCATCCTTAGACGGGCAAGATCTTGCGGTCTAGAGATTAACCGACAAAAAAACAGAATTGTTTATTTTCACCACTAAGAGAATGATACCCACATTTAAACTCCCGACTGAAGGTACTACGACTGCCCTACAGGAGATTTCGAAATATCTGGGGGTTAGACAGGACTGTGTCGTATATCTGAGCAACAGAATATTTGGCAAAAAATGAGGCCCCGACCCCAAAAACTATTCTGTGGATGTACACAGCGATAGGTGGGTAAATCTTGTCTGGCTTGGTAGTTTGGTGGAAGGGCTATCTGGGACCATCAACTTCAAAATACTAGGATGAATTCAGACACTTGCATGTCTAGGATTCACAGGAACGATATCCACCATTCCAACGGTAGGCTTAGAGGCCTTGATGAACCTCTAACCACCAGACGACTTTCAGACCTACAGCTGCAATGAGCGCCACCAGGGCCAGTCAATCCAAATGCGACTGGCTGGACATGCAATTATATTATCACTTACCTCGATTTCGATAGACACTTCCGATTTCTCAACAAGGGAGGAGTGGAATACCAATGAACTCATCAAGAATTCAGCCATCCAAGTGTGTACAGATAGTTCAACGATGAGTATAGGAAGGGCAGGCAGTCGCGGGTACTTACTCCGAACAGTAAGTTTCGATCAAAGAATTGGCCGGAATGATATCAATGTTGGAAATACCACCATTCTTGTTGACAGTCAAGTGGACATGAAAGCAATTTTTGCTACGGAGATCAAGGTCAAGCTGGTCGCATGCTGTCGGGAAGAGCTTAAGGTTCTCACGATTAATCTTTGCTGGGTCCCGGGACACCGAGACACACCGTCAACGGAGCAGCAGACGAACTTTCCAGGAAGGTGATCGAAATCGACTTAACATAGGCAATCCTAAATATTCATCCCCCTCTGGCAGATGTCAAGGGAAAAGCGAATGATAGGATAATAGAAAAAACCAAATGAACTGTAGGAAAACCTGACCACTTCTTTGACACCGCCGATGTCGATAGCCCAAGTACAGTGCAAAAACCGACAAACTCTTGAAAGGTCATAAAAACCTACTTAAGAGCACTTACTGGCCATAACCATCTGAGGTACCACGAAAACAAAATAAGTCCTAGCCATGAATACATCTGACGGGGCTGTGGAGACGAAATGGAGGGAGAAGTAAAGAGCGGACACTCCTCACTACCTCTGTCACTGTTCAAGCCTCTGCAGACTGAGAAAAAGAACGCTGGGAGATCATTTCTTCTTTGACCTTAATGAACTAGCAGAGGGGGCACTCATTTAATTTCTCTTTGCAGATTTTTAAAGACATCCGGCTTGTTGGAGGAGGACAATACTGGAAGTACGACATAAGGACTGGGCACTAGAAAGGGAAAAAAGAGAAACATAGCCCCTTATGGGTATCACAATGGGTCTACAATGACCTAGTAAGTGTGCCGGGACTTCCGCTCGTCATTCCACTAAAATAACCTAACCTAAACAACAGCAATGCACTGTTGTTATCAAACAACGTCCCACCTCTTTCGAGTCACTGACAATGCTAAAAGAGTATCTCCTGTCTACAGAAAACTTCTCAAACTTGGCCTCTCGGAGTCGGCATAGAACTGTAGGTCGCATCCACTCTTGAGAGAACAACACCACGCACAACGCAAGTGGTTGCTGAGATGCTAAGCCCTGGCTCTCTACGGGCTGTAGCGCCACATATACAAGAAGTATTATAGACGTAAAAAACGATTGCCAGTATTCCAATAAAATATAGTAAAATTTAACGAAACGAGAGGGAGTTGAATTGCTCAACTAACTCACTTCCCAAGTGGTTAATCGACTCGTGTGGCATGAAGCACCGTCTTTCTGGAACCACATGTCGACCAGGTTAAGCACGTTCATTAAGACCAACATACGTATATACAATATTTGAACCAATTGCTGCTAACGGAGAAGAATGGACAAAGCTGACAAGCGTCAGGCTAGCCTATGAGCGTCTAAAGTGGCTAGGGTATATGGGTACCGACGCGGAATCTCCGATTCAGATCCATCAGAATGTACCCTCGTTGTGGTGTTCCATCGTCACAAGTCAAGAGTGGATTTAACAATGGGTTAGTATATGAATAACTTGAGACGGCGCTGCCCGGAAAGGATTCTTGACTAAGTTCCAGGTGCACACAGGGAAGAGAAAGAAGTAATAACCTGCTGCGTCCTAATCTCTTTTAGCAGCCCAGTCTTGAGACACCTTCACTCTACCAACAGTTGTGATAAACTGACAAATGAGGCATGATACCCGCAACAGAAAAACTACGTCTCTACGCATGGAACACATAAACTCAGCGAGCACCTAAAAACGACAAGAAATCACTATCTAGCTTCTACCCCTAGGTTCATCAATATTTCCGCTCGCTTCTCCTGCTTACCCACCACACCGTCCACTCGTCGTCAAAGTAGCCGCGAGTATCTGCAACAAAGTGTTATTCGCCGATGCAATATCCCCACCCTGCTGTACATCTGCATAACCTCGGCCGATGACTAGCTGTCACGACAGAGAGGACGACAACTTCATTTCAATACCCCTAGTTAGATAACACGAAAAAAAAAAGAAACAAGTAAACTAAAATCCATATTCGAAGCCATTGTTGTACCCGCTGTTGACTTGTGACGATGGAACCTTCATTTAATTAGAACTCATCTGCTAAATGAAAGCACTCATGGGGCGGCGGGGTCGGTTTTGTGGCGTTGCCTTGCAATTCAGCGAATGGAAAATTCCCATCTTACAGCGCGTCGAGATGGAATTGAGTAACTAATAGCGAAACTCACGATAATTTGTTATTTTGTTATTTATCTCCCCAAAAAAACAGCCAACACACACACATTCTTTTGGATCTCTGGCTTTGTGTGTTGCGATAAAAATAGATTCGGCGAGTTGTTCTATGTGCGAAATGTAAACGATGGTTAACGACAAGTGACAATTGTCAATTGTTTTTTTGGGCAAATAAGCGATGACGTCCACACGCACAGGAAGTGCTTGTGGCAAGGATGAATTTTAGGAGGACATTGCATTTGTCGCAGCAGAGTGGGTGGGATGCAGGACTTTTCATAGTGCACTGCGTGATGGATGACGGGGACCCAAAACCAATGCAGGAATTACCATAGCCGTCGATGAGAGGCTGTGCAATGTTAGGTGCACGTGAGGCGCATATTTGGCATAATTTAGCTCGACACCAACATTCTTATACATTTGGAGAGGCTTTAAAAATTCCAGCAAACTTGTTGAAATTGTGCGGCGGGACTCTCATACTGGGGAAGGTTACCAAATATAATCTGTATCAAAATTCACTCGGCTCTAGGACTTGAAACGAACTGATGAATACGAAAAAGAGCCTAGTGTGGGATTCAGAAGGAAGTAGGAAAGATAACCACAAGGGAAGGTACTGGTATGTAGGTGTGACCGCTAGTTCCATCGCAGATTTTTCAATGTTTTGGGCAAAGGAGCTGAGACCAAAGTTATCAAAAAATTGGTGACGAGGGTGATTTAACGCGTACAAAAGTGTTTACTTTGAAATTTCTGTTTCAATCAAAAGTGGGCTTAAAACAGGCCCAAACTTATTCGCGTTATTAATGTAGAGCGCACGGACCCGAAGAGTCTTCGACTCTGAACTATTGGGACAACGCAATAGAGGACGACTACGAAGCCGAGGGGGCACTCTAGTACAGAAGGACCTCAACCAAGTTGGCGTTCGAAATTGGAGGCAGCCAGCTGGCAGGAGGGGCTTGTTGGCTGTGGCCCAGGTTCACCCCGGACTGTAGCGCCATAAGAAGAAGAATTAACGATCTCATTGAGTTTGTACGTAGTGGAATTGAGTTGTCCGGACTATCTGCAAAAGATGAGCGCTTTGTTGGTCACTTTGTTGAAAAATAGTGCAAATTGTGAAGTTTAGGAATAAATTTGGAAGGGTGATGATATTTCGAAAAGATTCCGGGCGAAATGCGACAGATGAAAAATGGCATCTTAGTGGTGAAGACATCGAAGAAGTCAAATCCTACAAGTATCTGGGAGTGATTATCACGAGTTCTCTAAGCATGGAAACCCATCTAAGGGATAGAATTATGAAGGCTAAAGTTGCAATGAATGCAACATGGAGCAATTTTCCAACAAAATTATAAATCATAGCGTTAAGTACAAGGTTTTTGTCTCAGTCGCCGAATCCGTAGTGTTGTATGCAGCTATAGCTTGTGGTTTAAATAAACACGAAGCAGTGGACAAAATTTCAGAGGTTTTTTTTTTATTAAAAAGCCTTTCCGTCTTACCGAAAATAACCTCCAACTATAAGATTCCAATTAAGACAGGTATCCCTTTCCCCTTTTTAAGAAACACTAAGATTACATGCGAAGAATATAGGTCCTAAATATGGAAGGCGAGAGGCTTCCGAAAATAGTTGCACCGCAAACGATCCATAAACGAAAACTTTTGGTACAAAAAGTTGGATGATCTCGCAAACAGCTGCCAAATAACTTTCAGATGAACTTACAAAAAAACTGTCGTAGAGAAACTTTCATAAAAATATGTAAAAACTACCTGTACGATGTCCAAAGAGCAGACTTCATAGAAAAAAGCCTGAACGACCAAGTTCTAATCCGTTTATCTTTGACACTTCAGCTCCAAAGACGTTGTCTTTGTCTCTAGGTGTTAGTGGCATTCCTGCACCTGTAACCTATTGGAAACATCAGTGTCTAGGGCAAATTCCCCCTAGGTTCCAATGCGACTGGCTGCAGCCAGAAAGGCAGTCTGTCCCTCTCTTGCTTTGTGGTACTACTCCTTGTGAACGCATTTGTCATCAATCCAAAACCTCTGGCTTCTGAGCCACGAGTCCGATAATGTGCTGCCAATCCACTTTGGGATCTTCGAGAAAAGTCACTGGTGTGATCTGAACGTCAAAATGGTTCTTAGCGCTTTTGCGTGAGTAGTTTAAGATCCCACATTTTGAGGAAAAGACCTCACTACGTCTTTTTGAAGTGATCCTTTACCTTTTCGTTCCGTCTAAGCCTGGAATCAACTGTGACACCCAAATACCAGAGTGGGTTCAACTTCGTTTACATTTAGACGCAGAACTCTGTACTGCTATGTTCCCTGGTAAAAAGGTGCAATTCACAGTTTCTTGATTTTGACGTTCAGTCCTTGAGTTTGGATCTAGTTACCGACTGGCAATAATCCGTTACTGAGCTGCTTGATTAGCGGCTACCAAGAGTGCATTCTCCAGAGAACCCTACGCCGCCTAGGGATGATATGATCAAGCGCGACTGTTGCATGAGTCTAATCTACTCGCAGAGAGCTGTATCGACCCGTGCTGTGTTCATGCTTATCTTTACTGGCTTTCTTCTATATCAAGGAACTCACTTGAGGTTTACAAGGCACAAGGTAAGTTCTCTCCGCTTACTGTCAGAACTTGAAACGCACTTTCGAAGAGAAACAGATGCGTCTGATCGCATCCAAATATCTATGGACTTTAGAGAAGCTAACATTTCCTCACTTTTATCAGCCAAGGCTCCAATCAGTGACACACTACAACCTCCATGCGACCAAGCACTTGCTACGCATTTGTTAAGAGAACTCCTCACAAGCGCCAGTTCTGGTCTTTCCGGATTCAAAGCATCCACCCGGCCACCCGGGCATTTCGACTGCTGCCCCCTCGACCGAACGAACAGAGACCTCGCAACCACACGTCTATATGTACATACGTGCATAAATTGCCACCACCTGTGCGAACTGTGCTTATCTACCGCTAATCGGTTGCCAGCCATTCCACCTAAATCGGCGCTCCAACCAGCCATCGTGCGCCCCACTTCGCCTCTCGCGCTTATCGCCACCATTCAGTCATCGATCAAGCCGTGTCCGCAAAACTTTTCACGTATCAGGCCTACACCATGGAACGCATGTACATCTGGTCCACAAGTGACAACGTACGTGCCCTTGTTATCGTATACGCACGCTGCATACGCGCCATCGTCAACGCAGAAGAGGAAAAATTACAGAAATCCAAGAAAAAATGCGAAAAAAAACCGCCACGCATCAATATGCGATGATGCGAACGTTTTGTACCAGATCACTTGCGAAACATCGACCGATCTAGTCCAATAGCCCGTGTCCACCAGCGGCGGCGGCAGCGGCAGCTGACCGCTAACCGATCGCAGAGTGTACTAAACCGCGTTGCCAATGATAACATTTGTCGATTATTTCACGATTTTTATTGGGAAAACACAGGGCTGCGTTGGCGGCAGCAACATCGTCCGGCTATTAGGCACACAACTCGAAACGTTTTATGTTCCTGTTATTGCTGGCAGTTTGGTGGGGTGGGGGGAAATTACGTGGAAAATTAGCACTGCCGTGCGCTGAACACGAAAATGTGCCTCGGCCGGTGTTTAGTTGGCACCCGAAAAATAACAACACCGAGAGGAAAATCGTCTCGGTGTCTATTTTTAGAACTGTTTACGTGTTCGGAATCTGGTTTGCTGTGCTTAGCCTTTAATTTGGCAGCAAATAACAAGAAAATTTTTAATTTCATTGTCAATGAGATGTAGTACAGTGCTTGGCGTGTGGGCGTGTTTGCTGGCGGGTGAGGATCGAGCGAATGATGATGAACAGAGAGTGGTTATGAGTTTGTTTACAAAATGCGCGATGGAGTGACATGTCATAATTTGCTCGATAAATCGAACTATAATTGGCGTACGGCGACGTGACAAACGTCTGAAGGCAAGTGATAATAAATTTGTGTTTAATACCAGTGCATGGACATCGTTGTGGGGAATTGATTTGACAGCTGTCATAATTGGTGACAGATGTCGAATGTCTTTAGCAAGAATGATCAACGATGACAGGAGCTATTCATTTTCTTAACCTAGATAATGAACTTTGATGTGATTTAGATGTGACAAGTGGGGTCTTGACAACAGCTGTCTGATGTTGAATATGCGATGAATTTGAAAGGTCGATGATTCTTAGAGCAGTTGGTGCGAGCTGTTCGGTATATACAGACAAGATATGGCATTTGGAGCCGAAAACGGACTTTGCAACACATTTTGACAGCTGTCAACGATTTGAGATGTCATAAATGTACTAAAATGAGAGGTATTGGAAATAGATTTGTCGCCTATAGCGACCCACAGGAGTAGACTTCCATCAATGCATTGTGAAAGGACTATGAAACTCGAAATGAGACGCTGTCTTCAAAGGGATACAGCTCTTTAGAGTAAAGGCCCCTTTAGTAATCTAGCGAACACATAGAAAACCCCTTCCCTTAGTTTCGTTGAGTTTCGTTCAATTTGTTAATTAGTCGCTTTAAGTTTTATCAAGTATTCCACAGTACCCGCATCAATTAAGGCACCATGCTCCAGATCTATGAACAGCATTTTCAGCAACAACACACTATATACCATCCCCCCTTCATCTAGATCACCTCAATCTTTACGCAACGCAAAACGAAGAAAAATGAGCGAACCAAAAAGCACTTCAACAACTGATTAGATTCGCTGAGAACTTTCTGCCGCTCGTCCGTGATCGGGCCACAAACTCAAAAACAAAAACCGCAAAACTTTTTACCTTATATGTAGATAAAAACCTAAGAAGAATTTTATTTGATCAAAGACACGTTCAGTTTTATGCCGTTTGACTCATCCATCGCCTGCCTACGGATACCCGCACATTGGCAGCAATCATTAATCAAATTGCAAAGTTGATTCTAGAACCGGTTCATCGTTGATATCTTCTTCGCCGTTCTTCGTCGTTTTTGGTGAAACTGGCATGAATTCACACCTTCAAATCGAATCTCAATCTGCTGGCGTAGCATCTGTTATTGCGAGACTATCGCATCCCTACTGGCGACCCCGGACGACGGCTCAAATCTGGAGGCACACAGATGAGTGCCTAAGGACAAGCGGCGTAATCCTGCTCCCCGACCACGTTCACAATCCAATGGGGGACGCGTGTATAATTCTGCGATGGGGAGAAAATTCGATTCTGGACTGGAGTTCGTTTTTGTTTTTTTTTCGGGGGCGGGGAAGCGGTAGATTGGTTTGGATTGTGTGTATCGTTCTCGATACTTGTGTAAACACTGCGCTGGCCTGTGGAACGGAACACACCTTTCTTGTGTGTCGCCACAGCCGGAGCGGCGGGTGGATGGCAACAATCAGCACTCTTTGGAGCTTCTTTACTTTTCTCTCGGTTTTTTTTTCGGGAGTTAAACTCTCGTACGAAGACCGTGCAAAAGGGATCGGGAAATAATTGGTTATACAAAGCTTGTCTATTTGAGTTCTTATTAGGGCTAATAACTGCAATCACATGACTGACATTAAAGACACGAAGGAATAACAAATTTTGTCTTATTTATTTTTCTTCTCTTTTTTTGAGAAGATACGTATTTTTCTTTTCGGAGGAATTGGATTGAGGTGTGCGTGGCTGAAGGTTACCTTGTCCCTGGGGCGACACTTCTGACAATTGGCAATGTTGGTCGACGGGGAGGGAGACATTCGCCGGTGGTTGGGTCGTCTCTGGGGCTCAGTCAAAGTTCACATGACGACGCCGGCAACGTTTTATTTTGGAGATTTGAGTGAAAATGTGTGTTTTGTGTTTGTGCCCGAACGATTGTGTTTATGGCCGTCGACGGCGAAGGCATTGTCTAACGTCCCACAGCTGGGGCGTCTCAGAGTTTGAGGTCTCTCTGTTGAATCATGCTTCAACAGTCATCCGGCAGAATTATTCGACTTTCAACAGGTTTCAAGGACTTCCCTGGGAGGAGTGTGAGCAAGCGGCAGTCACACTTAGACCAGTGTGGGCCCGTTGTGTTATATCTCAGGGGAAGATCAGCATTTTGTGGTTTGAGTGCGATTGTCTTCTCATTGTGAAAACCACACGTCAACTGGTGCTCATTTAAGGACATAAGCAAATTTAGTTGGTTCACAAGAATCGGGTCAAAAAGTGGGACATTGTCAAACGTTTAGATGAAGCTATTGAAATTCGGCTCGTAAGAGGAATTGCAGCGTTAGTTGTGGAGACGAAGGAATGCGCATCATTTCAATGAGGAAATTGTCTCTTGGGCCCACAAACTGCTGTTGCGCTTAGACTTGGAAGACCTCACGCCAAGATGCACCTTTAAAGGCTGCCCATTAATTCGTCAGTAGGTACACGATGATGTCTCTAAGTCTATTATGTCTCCTTCTAGTCAAAGGAGCTTATTTATCACGCAACGAGCAAGTCAACGATTGCACCCAAAGACGAATTCCCATGGCATGTCGTTCACTCTGATTCACCCGATCGTTAGTTATTATCTTTTTTGCTGCAGAATGTAGTTATTAACTCAAGAGTTTCAGATCGACACCCACCACCTATTCGTCGATTTCAAGGCCGCATATGATAGCGTGCATAGAGACGAGCTATACAACGGCATGTCTAGTTTTGACATTCCTGCCAAACTCGTCAGGCTGTGCAGAATGGCGATGGATAACGCTCGCTGATCCATTAAGTCAACAAAGGTTTTAGGCAAGACGACACTCTGCCATGTGATTTCTTCAATTTAATACTTGAGAAGATCGTGCGAAAATCAAACACCAGAGACACGATCTTCCGAAAGTCCATCCAACTGCTTGCTTACGCGGACGACATTGACGTAATACAGAGAGCCGTCAATGAGGTGTTTGCATTGAAGTGGAAGCGGCTAAATTGAGACTAGCGGAAAACCATGGCAAAACAAAGTACAAGCTGCCATCACGACGCACAATCGACGTCTCGGACATAGCGTCATAAGAAGCAGCAGATGTCACCAGTACCGATATCAAGCGCAGAATTACTTTGCCAATCTTTGCTTCTTTTGGTTTAGGAGTGTGACTTTGATGGCTTTAAAGAACACTCTGATCATTCCTCACACCGTCCTACTCAATGGCGCAGAGACACCGGCGCTATTGAAAGCGGATGAAGAAGCTCTTGGTTGCTTAGAGAGAAAAGTTCTGCGTGCGATCTTTGGCCCTATTTGCGTTGATGGTGTTTGTATAAGGACAGGCATGAGTCAAGCTGTGTGTACAGATCCAGGACGCAAGAACAACAATTTTCCAGCCCAAATAGTCTTCAACTATGCACTAATGAAATGCACCAGTGGGACAATGCAATAGATGATGCCCAATCAACCGATTGGGCACGCGACTGGAGTAGGACCTAAACTTAGCGTCCGAAATCGAAGGCAGCTGGCTAAAGACCGTACCAGCTGGAGAGGCTTGTTGGCTGAGGCCCAGTTTCACTCCGGACTGAAGCGTGACTAGATTAAGGTGAAGATCATTCAGCAATATGCACACTAAACACGACGAGATGTGCACCGGAAACATTAGGATCCACAACCAAGCCAACAGATCCTCTAGTCAAGCACCCTCCAGCGTCACTTCTGACCAGTGCTCCAGTTCAAACACGGGAGTCATTGTACCGGCTCAAATGACTGTGTAGAATCTTGGGACGGACAAGTTGCCCATGCTTTCTTTATGTGAAGGCGTTGGATCCAACTACATCGTGGGCTTACCAACTACATCGAGCTTACTCCCCCGAAGCAGTTTCCACTCACGGCAACTGTAGCCCCTACTTCTGGAGCCCCTAGAAGTTTGGGTACACCTCTAGTTTTATACATCATTCAAGCCATCTCTGATTAATTGAAATCAGACCGCTACCATTGGGGAAATGTGTCCCAAAGTTTGATGTCAGTTCTAGATCGACGGACGTCATCCATTGTCCGACGACCCAGGGAATGGGAGTATCTGGTTGTAATCTTCCGCAGATAGCCGTTAAGTCAATGGAAGTTCTGTCCAAACGCAGATCCTTAATACCTGACTGCTACCAAATCGGTTAAACAAGACAAAATTGTGTCCGAATAGAGACGAAAATAAAGTTTTCGATCATTTTTTGGCACTCCAACCGTTTATTCGTTTCATAATAATGCACAATTTATCAGATCTCCAAAAAATTCCCAATGAGTCGACAAAAGTGATCCCCCATTTGTCACCGAAAACCAAAGCGTCTTCCAGCAGTTTTGTTCCAAAAAAGCACCACATTGTCTCCAACCACAATGGTCGGATCGGACCACCAACTGTCATCGGCCAAGCCCCGCGGCTTGAAAATCAATCACTCCTCACTCACGTGCTATTTATAGCCCATAGTCAGTCCATTATAAATTTCCGATAACCATCTTCCAAATGTCACGTAAGCCCATGTGCGTCCAAGTCCAAGGTGTGGCCCGAGAGCTGCTTCTCTGACAAAAGAACACTCACATCGGATCTATCGCAACGGCCTTTGACTATCGAGCGGGGATATCAAACGCCCGCGAGTGGCGTCCGCGGCGAAAAACCGCGAATAGTCCACGCGAAACCGCTGAAAAATTAAAACCCCATAAAATAATGTCCAACACGAAAGTGTTAAGTCAAAGTGTGAATAAATCTTTTTCGCGAAATTTGCATTCGACGTTTTGTCAAGTAAATTCGTTTAAAAATAGCCACGCGACACGGGCGGTGCGACGATGCGGCTCTGCGATTCTTGGAAGCGATGCCACGTCTGAAGGTGGACGGTGGTGGAACGTGTTGTCTTTCATCTCGCAGATACAAAGTATCTCTTGTCTATTAATTCGCGCAGATATGGTTTTGTGGTCTCTTTTCGCGCAGGCATCGGGTCATAATTCACGGAGGGTGCGACAGATGTTTGACAGTTTTTCGCTGTTTGATGGTCCGTTGACCCTGGAGCGGCATGAATTGTTGATCGCGGCTCCTAGCGTAGGTTGAATGCTAATTAAAGACTGGCAATTCAAAGAGAATTCTGACTCACTGAGCGGGAGGATCAGCAGAAAGAGTTGACACGCAGAGATGACTGACCGGTGGTCACACGTTTGACAGCCGGGGAGATGCTCTTCTATTTTTGTGAAGTGATCCCAGAGTGATCTTTAAAATGATTCATGAGGGCGGTCAGAATTGAGGTCAGCTTGGCTGGTGGCAAGGTTAAATTTAAGAAGATTGACGTTGCGCTTGGGTGGAGTGACATTGACCTTGCCATGATCTTCAAACTGGTGATCGATCGTGCATAAATGAGAGATGGGAGATTTTGAAAGCGGAGCTGTTTAGGCACAAATTGTAAGGACTAGCTGTCTGTCCACGAGCCACTAGTGTATTTAGCTTCTTTTCAGGGGAAATATTGTCACTGGAGGAAAATAGTGGCTAGGGAGGGAAATATTGTGGAAGCGTGCTTTTGACTTCGGTTAAAACTCTAACAACTTAGTCAAAAGCCGTTTGCCAACTTCGTCCTTAGGCTCTTCCTCTGCGTGCGAAGCCAAAACTGAATTATCTCCGGCTAATATGTGGCTTGACTCTAAGATTGTCAACGTGACAGAGTGTAAAGTACAAAGAGGACCTAGCGTGAGCTTCACAGGGGACCTGCATGCATTCTTTAGCCACTTCGCACTTCCGCAGTAAGAACACCTCGAACCGCGACAAAATACAGACTCAACGCAGCCTTCTCTTGATCCTAATGCTCAATGACCACGGGCTAATAGAAACTTTACTCAAAAACAAGCTTTTTCTATGAGAACTTTAAAAACAAGGCCATTTCTGATCAGACGATAGCGTAGGCAGGTTAGATCGGTTGATGGGCTGTACTCAGACTTGGCTGAATCGTTTTTAATGGATGACAGTCTGTACGTTGGAGATCTGAAATGTGGGCTGCCTCCTGAGCACAGAATTTGAAAATTTTGATTTGCAGCGAATGGGGATTGATGAAAGGGCAACGAATTTTCTGAACTGCCAACGATCGCATGTTTTCCTGCATTCTTGCACACAAAGGTGAACAGACGTGTCTACCACCTCTTTCGGAGATTGGTTGACAGGTGGGGCGGGGAACAGGGTTGGGGTGTACGAACTTATCTTCATACGGCCCAAACCTGGCTAAGAAAGGGCAACCCCCGCATGTCAAGGAAAAGAGAACAAGCAAACGTCTGGTAGTCGACCTGTCAAGCTCGACAGCCTGTCGGGCGTAACCCGAAGAATGTTCGAGGCATTACGGGGGTGTGGGGACGGGTGTCCTTCACAAACCAGTGCATACAGAGTCTAACAGGCAACAGACATAGGCACATGGGACGTCTCATCGCTTAGAAAAGGATTTCGAGCTAGTGGAATAGGCGGACAAGCATCGTTTAGATATTTTGAGCGTCTCTTCAACGAAGCTAAGAACATTTAGAGCTGTGGATCTTTCGGATGCGTACTGGAAACAATATCCTACCGGGAGTTGTACCTGAAATGTCTGCACAGGCGGGAGTGGGGCAACTCACAGACCATCAGGCAGGGTATTGGAGTGGAAACCGTTTGGGGAGAGAGTCGAGATCTTTAGACTGAAGCTTGAAACAACTTTGATTTTAGTCCAGGCTTTTAGTTCAGTCCGGTAAAGTCAACGCTAAGCTGAGCGCCGACCAGAATCCACAGAGATTCTTAAGAAAAATATTTCCATGATGTGTGAGAGGGAATTTACAGTGATTTCTCATTTGAGGAAGCTTCCTTTTCCGTTCTCGAGTGTGGGGCTTTTATAGTCAACTATGTCGCGCTCTAGAACTGTCGAATGTAAATGGCTTGAGCACAGGCCACGAATTTCCATCATCCGTGCCTTAGACGCGACTCCATCGGGAAAACGTCTCCTTGGCAGACCCAGGATGAGGTGGTTGGATCAAGTCCTTAAACTCGCTTGGTTTCGCCTTGGCATAAGTGCTGATGAATTAGAGTCGATGACGGAGGAACGAGTGGCCTGAATACCGGTAGTGAGTGCTTTACCTTCGCGACCCCTTTAGAGGATCATGTAGGTCAAAAAATGATGATGTTGAGAATGCACAGAAATGATGGATTGTGCTTTTATAACCCCTTTGATCAGTTTCGTTAACTTTTGCTTAATTGAATGGAAAGTCAATCGTACTCTACGTTCGTAAGTGAGGACTATTCTGGCAAAAATGTCCGATGTTTCTGAGTACTTTTTACCCGATGGAATACCCTATGGAAGCTCTCAACTTTATTTCAGTCAATTGTGGTCAGGCCCTTCGGTAACGTGAACAAATAATGTCTATAGAAACAAGACTAATAAAAATATATGTCAATTTGCATGCATGGAGAGAAAATAAAATTTGCAGAGACCTCAATATTAAGGACCCCAATTGTTAGATGTCGGAAAAGGCAATATTAAAAATTAATAAATTTGTACTTACATTTGCGCAAAAAATAGCCAACGATCACAATTCAGGAACAGAACGTTTGATGTCTTCGCAGCGCGCTTGTGATCTGATTTGTATCCAAATCAAAAATGAATATTTATATCGTATCTTAATTCAAATAATTTTTAATTTATTTTTTCTTTCTTGCACTGCCCCTTGTTGTGTCAGGATTAATACCTCTCAGATACGAATATATTGAAATACTCGCCCTCTTGTTATTGTATTCATTTATCAGCACACAAAACGCACAGAACTACTCATCAGATTCCACGAGAAGACGACGAAAGAAACAAACAAAAATATGCAACAGTGACAGGCGGCGAAGCAACACAACACAACCGAATCGTTGCTGTGTGACTGTGGCTCTTTATCAATAATCACTCACTACTAAAGAGGAGAATTTTCTTTAAAATAAACACGCGACAATAACACTTTTTTTCTCTCTCTCAATTTTTTAGTGGTAAATTTTTCTGTATTTAATTTGATTTAAGAAAAATTATATATTTTGTCGGGCTTAGCTCCAGGATTGGAGATTTGTGAGATTTTCCTATTTACACTGCACAGCACTCGGAGGACCGTAAACTAAAATTGAAACAAAAGAAGAATATTTAGTGATTTGTTTTTTTTTTTTTTTGGAATGGAAGTTATTAAAAAAATTATTAAATTCGTTCGCTAATGTGTACGTGATCGTGTTAGTCTCGCTCATTTGGCATCCGCATTTGATAACTAAACATCTCGATGAGTGAGGAAAAACAGAATCAATAAAGTATCTGATGGGCTTTAGAACAGAAACGCACGTACTTAGCTATACAAAAGAAAAACATCACACAAAAATTACACACCGTCACAGAAAAAAACACAAAAGACACCACGAAGAAGGTAAAAATGAAGAAGAAAAAACACTGAAAACAAAAATCATCAAGGAAGGGTAGCCGTAGTAGACACAGAAATAGAAGAAATGCAAAAAGAAAAAAAAATTACAAAAATACACTAAAATTCGAGATCAGCACTAGTTTAGTGCGATCCAAGAGTACCGTGTGTTCGTACACAAAGATAATGAATTGAATCGGATCGTCGCCATGCCATACCATGCGATCACTCGGTCGCAGAGAGAAATCGCGCGCGCTGGACGAAAGAGAGGATTCCAATCAAGTTATTTATAAAACAAATAAAGTCGAGCAATACATGTGCATGATAACACAGAGATTTACTTCTGATTCGCACGCACACACCAACGCGATGAGTTTTATTGGCGGGGGAGGCGGGGACATTATCACACACTGTCACAGCGGGGAAGTGCTGCCAAATCGAGGTTATGTGTGACTGTTAAAAGTAATTTGTTCGCACCCATCCACCCAAGACTCAGTGAACTTTAATAAAACGGAGCCCAATAACACTTGAAGGTGTCCCCCCACATCTTGATGAAAAAAATATCCTTCGACCGGCAGTCAAAGGACGCCACGTAGCCGTGTGACAAATGAGCACACTTGTCGACGGAATTCGTGCTCTGACACTAGACGTTTTGCCACTTAGTCATCCTGTGGACTGGTGACCTTTCGTCGGAACGTTCACATTCCGTATCTGCGTACGCTGCAAATCAAATCTTCCGGCGATTGTTATCAAACAAGAGTTCAAATTCAAAGGGAAATCACCAGGAAGGTTAGTCATTGTCGAGAAAACAAATTCTAGGAACGATTATGTGCTCCGAACGGAATCCACGACGATTCTTAAGAAAAATATTTCCATGATGTGTAGGAGGGAATTTATACTTTCTTTTCCGTTCTGTAATGCGGGGCTTTTACTGGGACACGAATGTTGCTAGTATTCGCAGTCCTCTGACATTTGAGTATTTAGTATAGTATTCCCTCGTTGGGTTACTTCTTTTCTTATAAATCTCACACTGAGAGTTAAAATTGGAAAAGCATCTCTGGGGTTCCGAAGGGAAGTCATTTAGGCCCTTTACATTTTATAACTTTCATTAATGACATTACTTGCTCAATAAAGTACAGCAATTGATTACTGTGAACAGAACCTTGATAAGAGCATTAAAGATATTATTGAATGTATCTCTTTAATTGAGACCACCTGCAAATGGTGTAATAACAACAGTCTAACTCTCAATTTTCATATATTTCAATCAATTGCATTCACTAAATCAGCCTTTCCATTGGTTCGGGTGTACTCTAATCTTTCCAAAGCGAATTGTGTCAAAGACTTAGGAGTAATGTTGAACTCATCATTTTCATCACAGTCACATATAAATTATGCATATTTTCTAAAGCCGACTCGGCAATCGGTAACAGCATCAAGCGTTATACCAAAGGATTCACTGATCCATTCGACCTGTTAACCCTGTATGCATCCATGGTTAGGCCCTGAATCCTAATTTGGTCAAACGCATTCTGAACGCATTGAAAAAGTTTAAAAAAAGATTCACCGAATTTAATTAAAACTGTATTGCAAGGTGTCAATTGCTTGGTATGGAATCTTTAAAAACTACACGCACGGTCTGCGAATTAATGTTCGTTAAGCAGCCCATACACGATTCAACTCAGTCGGTTTTTCCGCAAATCAACTCGTGTGTGGCCTTGTCATTTGATCGATTTGACGGTTGACGGTTTGGTTGATGAAAAATCAAAAGATTTTGATATTGTGAAGTTGACTAGCAAGTCTTTCAACTTGATTGAATCGTGTGATAAGCTGTCAAATTTAAGAATTTGTGAAATCGTTTAAAATTGCACACCGTATCGCACCACCGTTGATGCAGTGTGTGGCCAAGTATCAATTCAGTTGACAACTCAGTTTACAATCGAATTGAATCGTATATGGGCTGCTTTTGGAATATTTTTACAAATCATATTAAATGTCCACATCTTTTGGCAGATTAATTAAATATTACTTGCCCACTAGGCCACTCCGGCCTCTTCAATTACTATTTGAAAGTTTTCATAACACTGAGTAAGGAAGGAATCAATCTCTTACAAGGTGGCGAAACAAACGTTTAAGAAATGTCCTCAGATTTCTTTAGCCGAACCGTATCTGCAACGAGCAGTTTTACATGGGAGCGGGCCATGCGACTATAGGATTCCGCACATCCCTTGGCGTGAATACAACTCTCAATTCCGAGAAACTGGATTGGAATCGCCCTGGATTGGAATCTGCTTTCCCAGGCAGGCAGAACAGTAGGACGAGTAAGACAATTGTGAAGCAAAGCAGTCGAGGAGGAATTGATTTCTTTAGACATGAGAGCTCTGAACTACGAGCCACCCGGAGGTATTGAAGGACTTGTAGAAAAAAGTAACACTAGTCAACCCTATATCGAGGGAAATTCTACAAGCCAGGAAAAGACATTTGAATGCTTCCCATGTGGTTGATCGGCTAGTTCACCCCCAAGTGTCAGGAGAGATCACAGCCAAAGAATAAATCTTAATAAACAATCCGAAGAGATTGACATACTTCGACGATGTTGTTGCTTAAAAGTCTATCAAACCTTTGAGACTTTCATTTTTTCACCACGTTTTGTGGAACAACAGCATTTTTCACACGGTTTTCGCAAGAAAATCTAGCCCACGGTCACCAAAACGCCCCGTTTACGATTGTCAAGAAAGGTAAACGAAGGATTGAGCTTGAATACTCCCTTTTCCCTTCGGTGCTGTTGGAGACGCTCAATTCAATCATTATCCCCATTGGAAGAAAGGATGCAACTGAGAAGTAAGTCGCTGCGAGTACTGGTCTCTTGCATATGATCATCCACATTTGATGGTCTCACGGCATCAAATATATATGAGGATCATCGTCGCTTTCAACAATTCTGTTTACAGTCATGTAAGAGTTTGCGTACTTTGCTGTTATATTGCTCAGACTTTGTTACAAATAATCAGATGAAAACGGAAACGCCTGTGGAGACTGTGGATCAACTCAACAGCAGACACTCGCGTCTTATGTGTGCACTTAGGTGGAGAAAAATTTCGGTGAACTCGGTGTGCATTATCAGAAGCAAAGACCACTCAGCTCATACTTAGACATTATTTGTTAGCATCGAGGTGTTAGTCTGTGGCGTTCTGGATATGTGCTTCGACCCCAACGCACTTGGACCTACGTGAATAGGTTCGATTATTGGAACATTGACAGTGCTCAAAAAATATTCCGGTCTAAAAGAAGATTCAAAAGAAAGATTGAATTCACTTTGGTATTCCTATTTTATTTGGAGGCCCATCCCTTACTCTTCTTGCTAAGCAGTCCATTTGTCCCTTTGGGGGCAAGACATCAGACGCCAGCATAAGGTTGGTGTTCACCTTCCTGGATCTGGCTTAGGTATTGTAGTTGCCGGAGAAAGTTAACAGGAAGTTCTCAAGCTATATCTGGTCAGGGATGATCTTAGGTCTCTATTCTCTATTTATTTCCTTGTTGTTGTTTTATATTTGTTGGGCATTTGGTTTCCATAGTGGAAGCAGAGAAAGAAATTGAGAGATAACCCCATTTAAGGCTGGTGTACTGAAAGCACGGGTTTCTTCTGCCGGTCCGAACATGTAGTATGACACCCCAATGCACTTTCAGACCATCACTGTGACAAATGAAGTCAGCATGCCTATTACAGGGATCTTCCCCGTCTTAGCTGCCTCGTCTTACGCAAGCCACTGAACCTCATAAGTTTCATGCAAAAGAAAAACACAAACTAAAAGAGTATTTCCTGTCTAAAAAAATCTTCTCAAACTTGGCCGTTCGGAGTCGGCATAAAAGTGTAGGTCCCTTCCACTCGTGAGAGGACGATAGCACGCACAACACGAGTGATTGCTGAGAAGCTAGCCCCTGGTCCTCTACGGGCTGTAGCACCACTTATACTATATACATAGTCAACTTGGTCCTTCGGGAGAGGGCTCTAGTACTCAACTGCCTCTTGAGTCCAAAGGAACAGGGGGTGGCAAGAGTTATTCTGCGGTACTGATGTTATTTCTACAATTTACGCCGTAGCCAAGGTAGATGAAGTCCTTGACTACCTCGAAGTTATAGCTGTAAGACTCTGTCCAATACGTCGATGTTGTATGTCCTTTCTGGAGGACAGCATAACTTCGTTTTGTACCCATTCACAGCCAGACCCAGTTTAGCTGGGTCGCCTAGCTGCCAATTGCATCAGTGTCATCTCTGTCAGTTGTACGGCCTTCTGATGGACATTGAAGGTCTCGGTGAGTTCGTTACCGACCTTGATGGACCAGCGATTGTTCTTCATCGTCATCCTACACAACCAGACGATTTTGGCACGAGTGTCAAAACTAGACATGGGGCTGTATAGCTCGTCTCTATGAAATCGACGAATAGATGGTTGATGTCAACTTGCACTTCTTGGGTCTTTTCCAGTATCTGCCGTAGTGTGAAGATCTGGTCTATAGTGGACTTTGCTGGGCTGAAACCACACACACACCACTTCAGGCGGGTACATAAAACGGCCGAGAAGATCTTATACACGATGTTAAGGAGACTCTCGATTGTTGGCGCAGTTGAAAGGGTCTACTTTCTTGTGGCTCTAGTGCAGGAGATCTGATAAATCGCCACATTCGTGTGAAGACAATTGAATAAGAAGGATTGCTTTGTTTCTGTCAAAAAATGTCTTCAAATTTTCTGTTGCTGGCAGAAAAATAAAGTATCACCCTCAGTTTAACGGCTCTATTCAAGTCCATACTTCAGCTCCCATTTCCTTCAGACCACCATTACAGACAGATCTGTCAAGTGCAATATTCTCAAGTTTAGTAAGTCACACCCTTTTTGGTAACTTGTTGGACTTGTTGTTCCAGAAGTTGCGATCGAATTAAGCTCTCATCTTTGGAATAATTGTCTAAAATTGTTTCTTCTGTTATAATTAACAAGATAAAGTTGTCTTCTTCTTCGACATGTCCTCACGTGTTCATCGAATACTCGCATCCATCCGACAGAACCTTTTGCACCCCAAACCCCCTCTCAATGCCAGCCATTCCATAGAATACTCTTAAT
This sequence comes from Eristalis arbustorum, assembly GCA_916610145.1. Classification (NCBI taxonomy): domain Eukaryota; kingdom Metazoa; phylum Arthropoda; class Insecta; order Diptera; family Syrphidae; genus Eristalis; species Eristalis arbustorum. The sequence continues at coordinate 62,773,558 of OU744318.1, read as the reverse complement.
TTCACCAGCTGAAGTTACATAACCTAATTAAGGAAAACTTGTCATTCCCAGTCACACACGTGGCCGTCTCAAATTCCCGAGCACATTTCAGTCTCCCCAGCTCTAGCTATCCACCGCCCCCTTGTTTGACAGCCTGTCAGTGGGCAGGAGAAAAAAAAAACAAAACAATTTCATGCTCATTACCAACTCGAATTGTCAAACTGACCACGACATGCCTCATTAGCCTGGCATCACTGGTCAAGCAGCCAGTGTAGTCCGTCATGTGTGTTTTGGTTTTATCACTTCTGTGTGTGCACTCTTCTCTTCTGCCCGGCCGACGAGAGTGAGTGCACTGAGTTGCGTGTGTGTGTGGGTTTGTATGAGAGAAGAAGGAGAAAACTCAGTATGGTGAGACAAAGAAGAAGAAACGACTCCAAAGAACACAAGATGCATGCATACACACATTTGACCAAAATAACTGATAACAATATTATAGCGAAACGGACTAAGAAATCAAAACAACTTCACACTCGGCGCAGGGGCGGTGCGGCTCGGCACAGCACGGCACTACGGGACGTGACATGGAACCGCAGAGAGACCGGGAAATTAACAACTTCACCTCACAGAATTGCCGACTGACTTCTGTTGAAGAGGAATTGTATCTGTGCGCCTAAAGTGCGATAACCTTAGGAGAAGAAGAAGAGAAGATTCGCGCGTATAGTCGAACACAACAACGGGCCCCATGACGGAGCCCTGTGGCGGAGGGCGGAGAAATCAAGTGAGAAAGACAGAATGGCCAAGAGGGAGAGAACAAAACACGATAAGTGATCGGTTGATTCGTTCCATTGACATTATAATCCAAAAAGTCTCGGGAAAAAACAACAACTCACAAAATCACAGAAAATCACCGAGAAAGAGACGACTACAGAGTGCCAGAGAAAGAGAGAGAGCGAGACAGATGGACAACCCAGAGCCCAGAAGGGAACTTGAGTTGAGTTCTGACACAATTGCATAAATTGCTTGAGCTCCTCCATGCGGCACATGTAGTTATCTAATTGCATTCGGAATTCACTTTTCAGTTGTTCCCAACCTGAATGTAGCGGTCTGTCCGGACCGGCAACTGCCGACTGATTGATGACTGCCGAGGGAGATCGATGTAATTGATGAAGACTGTATGTGCGGTGGTTTGCGCGCTGGATGCGGGGGGAGGAGGAGGAGGCGGGAAACAATGCATTAATTATCGCGTGCGCATGTATACGTGTCAATTACTTAACCGATTGACATGCAATTTGTTTAAACGGCAGATCGTGGTGACTTAAAGAATTGAACCTCGGGCAAGAAAAGCAACAAAATAAAAGAAAAATGGGGAGGAAGTCTTGACTGGTTGTCTGCTTGTGAGTTATTGTGATTACACAGGTGAGCTGGGGATACTCTGTCATGTGATGGTGACTTGGGAAGAAGCGCGCTTCCGCGGAATTTCAGATACTCCCACTCTCAAGTGCGAATCATCACGATCGTTTGGAAAAAAAAATTGGCGGCATTTGAGACGGAAGTTCATGAAGATGTAAAGAGCTTTGTGAAGGTAGTCATGACTTAGGTATGAACCTTAGGTAGGTAGGTACTGGCATTAGGCACTTATGCCAGAAACTAAGGCCCATTGCACCGCCACATGGAAACCTAAAGGGGCTGTCCAACTCTAGTTGTGGCGAGAGCTGGACAGCAACAGTCGCTGAGGAGGTGTTGGAAACCTCCTCATCCTCGCCTAGGCAGCTTCTACGTCATTAGAGAGTAGGCATAGTATTTTTACGTGGACGCCTAATATGCAGTCTCCGATAATTATACCCACTGCAAGACTAATTTTTCATCGCTTTAGAGATCGCGGTCTGATCTTTATTGTTAAACGGAGTTTCTACTTAAAAATGATCGTGGATATTTGCACGATTAGCGGAAAGATAGTGAGAAGAGAGAAAACCGTCTCTGTGCAGTATCCTTTCCTGCTTGAGTAAATAAAAGATTCAAGGGTAGCTCGGTGCTGTGGTCGATTGTCGTTTGAGGGCGTTCTCTATCGAACTATTTACGAGGACTGTTATAGCACCAAGTTATTCCAAGTTTATTATTTTGTATATTTGGCTCAAGAAGAAGCCAGATTTGTTTTGATAATCGAATGATATCGAAATCAAATGCTTGTCAATCAGCTAGCATTTATTTTTTCACAATAGAGTCTATTGAGCTGTAACTTAAGGCCAGTTGTAAAGGTACCTATGTCATGAGGGATTCCATCAAATGGCAGTAGGGTCATCGGCTTTGCAGCTCACAGGAATGTCTATGGCCTGGCACTCTACGGGCGAATGTGAAACGTCTCGGAGATCTAGTTCAGATACGTTCGGTTGTTATTTCTGAGTTTATTGAAGATTTGGGTGAAAATGGAGAGTTGTACAGTTCCTAAAGCAGGATCTCCTGAAGTACACTCAAACATTCACCATTATCGTGGAAATGGCCGGGAGAAACGTTTCACTAAAATTCACAACTTTGGATCATTGAATATGTTCGAAGTGAATTGTTCACTTGACGGCAAGGTGAATGCGTTTTGAGGCCATCGTGAAAAACGATCGAGTTTAAACACCAAACGAAAACTTTGACATTTCTCAAACGCAGCTAATTCATTGCGTATCTGGGTGTTTGTTGTGAAGAAGAGAGTGAAAATGACTTCAAGCTCGGTTCAATATTCGTTTTGAAGATATCCAAACCATATACAATTTTTGGCGTAAGTTTTAACAAATTCAAAAAAACTAATTGACACTTAACAGAAGAATAAAATTTTTAGTTTTAAAAAACCACCAACGAATCTTGTAGAGGACTTCGTCCTCGTTATCAAGTCCATTCAAGTATAAGCCTATACTCTCTCATTTTTCTTATTTCACTCATGTTTTTGGGTTGCTTAATTTAAATTAGAGATTTTTCCCAGCATTAATTGCTGTCACTTATCACAATACATCTGTTTTGCGAGTTCGGAATAGTCATCGGTAAGCTAGTCTGTCCGACGTTTTCCACGATCCATATGGGAAGTGAACGTGAAGGGAGTGAGTGAAGTGAATCTCAGTTTCGCCGTATTCCACGATAGGGATGATTGCCCTTTTCGAAAACTTGAAGGACTTGGGTTTGGTTTACCGCAAATAAATGCCACAATTGACGTTCAACATTATTTCATATCGCATTCTCTCGTTAAGCCTGGTAAAAATGTCCAAAGGAATCTGGAAATTCCTCCGTTTACAGTTCACAAAACGCCACCTTTTCGAAAAGCGACTGCAGGGACAATTTTAGAAGGAGAGCAAAAGCTGGAAGAATCATGCACAGTTCGACAGGTTTAAAGCGCTCCAACGCTTCCTAACATTTGAGCAACAATTACGAACACTTTCCAAGTAGACCCCAGCTAAGTTCTGAAAGCAATCCAGGTCCAGGAGGGAAAATATTTGCAGAATACGACACTCAAACATCGACAAGATGCATCTCAAATTTAGTTCAAGTCTTCTGTCATACAAGTTTTGAATTCAGTGGCACTTAAAGTCAAAGTCACGAAGAAGATGCTGGTAAGATATGAGTCCATTATTTCTACATCTTCTCCAAATCTACTTTGTACTCTCACCCCATTTAAACTTAGATCACATCTAGTTTTCGACACAATCCAAAGAAAACGAGGGCAGGATGTTATACCCAAATTAGGCTCAAAAATCTTCTGACGGAGCCCCATGTCGGGTCTTTTTTACAAGTGACAGGAGGCGCAATGCTCACCCTTCCTCAAGGATTGGCATAGTTTGGTCTGTAGATCTGTAATCAGAAAGGAACTGTTGGTCAAAGCCAAGATAGTGACGTGGGTCCGATAACCTTAGGCACTGGTGCCTTGATACTGATCTCTGAGAGGTTTTTACCTCCACTCCTAAAAAATAATTTGGTGCAGAAAGTACTGGAGCAGACTAATGTAGAGTATAGTGTCTCGATGATGTGTTGACGTGGCAGGAATATCTTAATCAGGACGACTTTAATGCGACGAAATCAGGCAGGTGACCGATTAGCAGGTCTATAACGAGATGCTTTAACCAAGCCCAACATCTCGCCAAGCTGCGCTGGGGCATACCATAATGAGTTAAAGTCGACTGGCCTGGAGAACTCCCGTGTGCATACTCGATCCCTTTAACGAATTATGCCGCTCTTTGAAGATGAGATGAGTCATGAGAAGAATCATCAGACACAGCAGCACATAACGCAAAATAAAGTGTGTAATCTCCTCCGATTTGAGTCTTATGCTGCCTCTTTCAACTGAAACTTAACACAAGCTGACAGTCGACAGATTATGGCTAGCATTTACAGAAGGATCCTAAATTCGAATCAAGGGATGGGATGTACTAATATCTGAGCCTCCCGGCATAGGTTCAGGTTTTTTCTCTCGAAGGACCAAGTTGGGCCTATATAAGACACTGATCATCTCAGTCCTGATATACGGCGCAGAGGCATGGACGATCTCAAAAGCGGATGAAGAAGTTCTTGGTCTTTTCGAGAAAAAAGTTCTGCGATCTTTGGTCCTGTTTGAGTTGACGGGTTCTGGAGGAGAAGATTCAACCACGAACAGTACGGTCTGTACAGCGACATGTGCCTAGCCAGGCATCTACGGATCCAACGCCTACGGTGGCTGGGCCATGTACAGCGTATAGACAACTCAGCACAGACCCGAAGAATCTTTGAATGCGAACACGTGGGGCAAAGCAACAGAGGGCGCCCGCGTTTAAGGTAGCGCACCCAAATGGAAAAGGACCTCAAGCTACTTGTTGAGCGAAACAGAAAACAGTTAGCCAAAGAATGCGCCAGTTGTTGATTGAGGCGCAGGTTCACCCCGGACTGTAGCACCATACAAAGAAGAAGGTTAAAGTGTGGCTCATATGAAGTATCACAAATTTGTCTACTGACTGTGCAATATGTATTCAAAACCGATATAGAATCATTCGCTTCATCAAATTAACTGCAATTCGAATATTACAAGAAAATGTGGGTCCATGCTCAAAGTTGGGTCCATTTATGACAATCTCCCAAGCATTTACACACTGTGGTGGTATGATGAATCAAGCCAACTACTTCCAATTTCGCAAGCCAAGTTGGTTGATCTCATGGGAGTCCTCTATTGCGTTGTGCCACTAATTCGGAGTCGAAACCTCTTCGGGTTGGAGGAGTGTTGAATTCGTAGACGCCTAGCTAGAATCATGTGGCACCACAGACCGTTCAGTTCGTGGTTGAATCTTCTTTCTCTACAGTCGGATGTTTCAACAATAGTGTTTCGATTTGGCATCCAAATTCGAACCCAATCGAACAGTACCACAATAGCAACCACTATTATTTACTAGGGACCAGGACTCACCGCCAACCAACCCAGAGAATAACAAAACAAGTTCCCACCATATATCGCTGATTCCCGATCAAAAACAAACAACGCGCTCTTCTGCTCACCCACCATCCCTCCAGATGTCAGCGGAGGATGATCAATGTCTTGGCACCACCCAGATGCCAGGCGCTTCTCGGAATCCCCAATGACACGGCTCGGTGTCAGTCTTCGGAGATTAACTGCTTCTAAAACATTTCAATTGTCTAATGACAGCCGCATGCGTCTAATTACACCACAGACCGCCTTGAGCCGCCCGCCCAGTGGTGTTGAATGGATGGGGATGGGGTGAGGATATAAATACTGCTCCGCACAAACAAAAACAAACCCGATCGATGTTTCCAGTACAATGCAGAATCGAAAGCAAAACCAAAGTTCCACTTAGAAATCTCTTTTTGTTGCTTCTCTCCAAACCCCCTCCCCCAACGCCCCCCATTGTCCTCATACCGAACCACTCTCACAGTCTTGGAGCGCTGATCTTCTCTCGCTCGCTCCCGCGCGCTCAGTCTATTTCTTCGTAGTCCAGATAAACGACTTTCTTCGGCGCGGGAGGCCCAGCAGCAGCAGTTTAGCAGTCGTTCGCCGCTGCTGCTGCTGCTCCCCTCAACGCCACCCCACCCAAGCACACACACAGCCACACACAAGCACGCACACATACCCTCTCTCGCCACAGATCTTCATCACACAAGCCCAACACACGGGCGATCGCGCACTCCCTCACTCGCGCTTCCATTCATCAACAGCGGCACACAGTGACACGTGCGCTCGTGTGTATTCCCTCAGACGACTTGTTGATTCTCTTTCTTCCTCACCAACACTAGCGCGCTGTTTATCAGCGCCGAGGCATGATCGGGCAAAATATTCCTTCCTACACGATCGGACGCACGCACACCCTATCTCTCTCGGTGGTCACACACACAAGCACTGCTCAACAACACCTCACGCACACTCAGCCAACACAGCACACACTCATACACAGGCACGAGGGCATGCAGATAAAAATCGTCGAACTTTTTCGGATGAAAATTCAAAAGAAAACTCACAAAACGAGACCGCTGTCCAGGAGCACAAAGGAAGGACGTGCGGGGATCGATCGCCTCCCCAGCACAACAACTCCGGCCGGAGGATCCGCTGGCAGCCCTTGCAGAGAGATACGCCGAGCAATCCGGGGACAAAAAGTACGGCAATCTCAGATCGCTTGCATCACGATCACGTCCAAGGAACAATGAGCTATGAGCTGCTTCCACCGCGGAGAGTGTAAATCAGCGCGACTGCACCGCGGAGTGCGATTTGCGATTGATTCACGACTCACAACTCACAAGTAACTTTCACACACGCCGAGCGTAGCCGAGCACAACACACAGAGGACTACGCGGGCCACTTCGCGACAATTTCCTGGACGGTTTTTCTGTTCCGGATTGAGACCAGCTCGCTGCGGCTGAGCCTGACTGATGTCGAGAACGGCAACCAGATGGGAAACGCTAAGCGCACTCGCTGAGTGTGCTATCGAAAGTGGCGAGGAAAATTCAACTTAAATCAGAAATCGCACGGATGCGTCGAATCGAACTAGCGCGAACGAGACACAAAATACAACTGAAGACGACAACGGAAAGTGTTTCGTGTAGACTGTGTGTACGATGTACGATGTACGGTGTACGGTGTACTGTGTAGACTGTGGACTGGTAGAGCGCGCCGTCCCGTGGAGCTACTCAATACTCATCGTTCAATCGCCGATGCTGGTCGTTGCCGTGGTAAAAGCGACGGCGATGGTGGTTGTGCTGCTGCCTGGTGGTGGTGTCCTCTTTGTGTGGATTGAGACAAGTGCTTGCGGGGGAATCGAACATGTTGTGTGGTTCTCTTTGGAAAGAGAGAAATGCAGAGTGCCAGAAGGAGGAAGTAATGGGTGAGTACTCTCTTCTGTCGCGGGCACACAGTGGTGCAGCGAAGAAAGGTGCCGCCTGGGTTTATGACGTGAAGTGGGAATTTGGCATCACTTGTAAGGGGAATTTCTGTGGTGGACTACAATGCTTTTTGCATTGTGTTCTGATAAATCGACTATAGTTGCGCAGAACATATTCATGCAGCAAAAATAAATGTCAGATTACATCTTCAATGCTGTTGGGAGTTGGTAGCAACACGACTATGTACTCTATTAACGTTGCAAGATTGTCAGCGACGGTCGCTAAATGTGCCTGAAATCAAACGAGCCGAAGGCCCCCATCACTTCTGAATAAGATCCCGAAGTACTTGAACTTCTCCACCTGTTTTAATGGGACTCCACTTACATGCAGAATGCATTCAACAGGCGTTCTTGAAATTGCCATAATCTCTGATTTGTCCACATTAACTTTTATCCCAGCGTCACAAACCTATCGAGTGCCTGCTGGAGTTTCGTCTGAAAGGATGTGAGGAAACCAAATCTTGAGTAAAGATCAAATTTCTTTACTTCGGCTGCCCTGTAACACCCAATCCATATACAGTCACTCACAAAAGTAAGTAGGCAGCATACAGTTGTCGCGTTCTCAACTAAAATTAAATTTGAGAGTTAGGAGTGCATCCGGCAACATTGAGATTGAGACCGAACCTCCGGTACAGAGACCACGTCATCGCGGTTGTAAGACAGTTTGGACTTGATTATTGGAAGCAGAGTGCCCAGGACCGTCAGCTATGGAAGGCAGTTCAATCTTGGACCCTTTATGGGTCGTCGGCCTGATAGGTAGGTAAGTTCTGTGGACAGAAAGTGTTCGTTTCTCTGTTCGCGGTCGGATGGGGCTCACCTTTCCTCAGCAGCGTGAGCATTGAACGCACCCATCAGGATATAGGAATTCATCTCAGCTACAACGGCCGTATCAACTTCATCCAAGAAAGCCGCGAAATATTCTCTCAGTGTTCTACTCCTCAAACTGCAGAGGCTTGGCCAATCACAGAGGTAGTGAGGAGTGTGGTCGCTCACCGTATATGTAGTTCATCTAGTATACTTGCATATTCAGCCCGTTTAAGAGCCGGCATTTGGAATGAGTGATCCCAATGTCGCTCCTTGCAGCTGTCATCTGTCATTTTTTTCTTATTAATTTTTATTTTTTTTAATTCATAAAGAGCTTGGACTTAGATCCAATCCGCTGCAAGACAGTAACCGACTGCGCCCCATAAGTGGGAACACACTACCCGTTCTACCCCGGGTCAAAAGGGTTCGACGCTGGAGTTCCTTCGCTAGCCAGCCACCAGAACTTACAATGTTGCAATGCAATATCTCGCACGTCCCGACTCGAGACCGCTGTACTGAACCAGAGGAGACCCTCCTCAGCTCGTTGTGCAACGGAACGGTTGTGATTGAGTCGCCCATACACAGTTGACCGGGCAATGTGAAACAGGAGCGGTACCGCATTCGTATCTTGTATCAGGCCGTGCTTGTCAAAATAGAGAAATGTTTCTGGAGGGACGAAACCACTATGACGTACCCTTTCGTGGTACTCTGGGTTGGGGTAGTAAGCCCCGGAGATCAAGTTATTGACTGAGTTCATCGCTTTCGCAGTGTGACCTCGAATCAACTTCACCAGGAAATTGTCCACTCGTATCAGGTTGGCCCTGTTGTATAAGACCTCATTGGAGTAGAATTTTCTGTACTGGGAGTCTGGTGTTCTGTAGAGGCGAAGGCAAGCCCTAAGACAAGCCCTCTCAAACACCCGAATCTTTTCCATCAAGCTTGCACTCACGTTGAACCTCACGGGACAACCATATGTGAGCATTGGCCGAATGAGGGCCATGTAGCAGATTACTTTTACCCTTGCATCGAGTTGCCTGTTGCAAAACAGTCTCTTTGTGAGGGCCCTGGCCAGAGCAGCATCTACATGTTTGTTAAAATATAGATACTGATCTAGCCAGATCCCCAGGTATCTGGCTACAATCCTTTGCGCCAGTGGTTGCCCTTGGCGTCCAACAATAGAGAACTTTCGCCAATTCTTTTTCGTATCCGCGGAAGCTTTATACAACGGCGTCCTGAACAGAATGGTTTCCGACTTCTGAAAGTTGATATTCAACTTCCAGTCATCGCAATCTCTCATGAATGAGTCGAAGTCACCCTGCGTGAGCGTAGTGATGTCCTCGATCTTTTTGCCTGATCCTTACACGATCAAGTCGTCGGCGTACGCAATTGCGTGCGGAAGAGAACTTATCAGATCGCTCAAGAAAATGTTGCACAGGATCGGCGAATTAACGGCACCCTGTTGGATACCATTTTTTACTTCAAAAATACCTGTAGATGTCACGTTGTCATTCTTGACTACGAACCGCCTACCGGTAAGCATATTATATAGTAGGTACAGTAGTGGTTTACTAACGCCTAGCCGATTGGGCTTATAGTAAAGTCCTTCTAACCAAACGGTGTCGAAGACCTTCTCCAGGTCAATCAAGCAGGCGCCCGTACATTGTTTCTGGCTCTTGTTCCATTGGATATGCGACACCAGTTTCGACGCGGCATGAATAGTGTCATGCCCCGCTCTGAAACCGAATTGGTTATCCGGAATTATATGTTTGTCCTCTGTCCAGTTGATCAGAGCTCTTTTATCGGCTTCTCGAATACCTTGCTGATGTTCGGAAGGAGAGCAGCTGTCATCTGTAAGGCCAGGTCTGGTGGTAAGAGGTTCGGCAAGACTTCTAAGCCAGGCGTTGGAATAGTGTACATCACTTCTGTGATATAGTAGCTTATAGCGCATGGTCTTCAGAGAGGCCTTCCACCATACTATACACTCATATGTCAAGATTAGTCCGATTATCGCTGTGTGCATACACAGAATAGTTTTTGCCAAAAATGCTTTTGCTCACATAGAGGGCTTTCTTTACTCTTTCTTGTATATTTAATTTCTAGTTTAGTTTCTGGTCTAGGAATCTTCTTCTTATGTCGCTACAGTTCGAGGTGAACCTGAGCCTCAGCTAACAAGCCTCTCCAGCTGGCACAATCCTTCGCCAGCTGCCTCCAATTTCGCACGCCAATTTGGTTGAGGTCCTTCTCCACTTGTGTGCGCCATCGGCTCTGTGGTCGACCGCTGTTGCGTTGTCAGACTGACGAATGGTTTCAGGCGCGCACACAAAACGGCAGAGAAGATCTTACAGCCGATGTCTAGGAGACTTATCCCTCGACAGTTGGCGCAGTTGAAGGGGATCTCCTTTCTTGGGGATCGGGCAAAACGATACTAAGAGTCCACTAGTTAGGCATGCTTTCCTCCGACCATATCTTACAGATGAGTTGGTGCATGCACTCTACCAGCTCTACCAGTCTGTAGGCGCCGTAAAGAGTTCTGCAGACAGTCCGCCTTCATCAGCAGCCATGTTCGACTTTTGTCTTGTCTAGATCGGGGGGACGGAAATGTATTCTATCGTTGTCCATTGCGTGGAGTGGAACATTCTGCCTTACAGCGGTATTGGTGTCCTCTTCACCTTAAAACAGTCTGCAGATGTGATCCTTCCAGATTCTCAGTATCGATAGCGACTCTACTATGAGTTGTCCTTCCTAGTTCTGACAGGCTTCTGTTTTATGTTTATACCCTTTGGATAGTTGTTTTACTCGTGGTTCGGACATCATTTCTGCCGTTTTTTAAGAAGACGGTGCTCTTTCCTTCTATTAAGTGCGCAGAAATCACGAACTCCTCTCCTCCTTCTGTCGCCTTATATGCTGCTTGCTTCGCTGAATGCGTCTGACGGCACCCGTTGTCAAACCAGGGGACTTCACACATGAGAGGCAGCTTCTCTGGTGGCGTTTTGACCAGGTTCCATTCTTCGTCAGTTGTTTGACCTGGCAGAGTTGGACCCTCGGGGAGCTTCAGACAGATTAGATTGGAAAAGTTCATAGCGGTCGATTGCGATTTAGCTTTCCGACGTCAAGATGTTTGGTTCTTGCTCAACTCCGTTGTACTATCGATACCCGATTTCTGACCTTGGCTACAACAAAGTAATCCGAGTAGATGCTAGCACCTCGGCACGTTCGGACATCAGGGACACTGGAGGAGTGTCTGACGTTTATCTGGTTGACGGTTTGTTGATCAGGGGACCACCAGGTCCATTTGTGAAAGATGATATGATGGAACCGAGTACTGGCTACAGAAAGGTTTCGAGTCCGTTGTCGGACGTGTTGTCGTTCAGGCTGTGTGTGTTTTCCGGTGACGCTGGCAAAGATTTCTTCCTTGCCCAGCTTTGCATTGAAATCTCATAGAACGATCTTGGGGTCGGAGCTGGGGCTTTGACCGTATATCCTTTCTTAGAGATTATAGGTCATAGTCCTTACTATCGTCGTGGGTGCAGATTAGGCTAATGTTGTCGAATGTAGCCTTGAAGCGGTTTATTGTGAGTCGCTCGATTATGCATCTAAAGCTTAAGACTTCTTGCTTAAGTCTGCCACGAACAACAAAAGCGCATTCAAACAAACGCACCCCTTATGGTTTGCAGCAATCGCCGTAGTAAATGTGGCACGCGTGGTCACCTTGTCAAAAATGACTTTACTAACCAGCACCCCTCACAGAGAAACCACATGGAATGATTCTCTTAAGCTTGTCTCCCTCAAAAGAGCACACCCCCTTCCACACACAGTATACATGTTCGAACCTAGTCAAGTCTTTCACTGATAAGGACTTTCACAGCCAATCAACAGGTAAAGTCAAGAAGTATGAGTGTGACACGGAGAAGGTTGCATTCGATTAGGTTCCACATAAATTGTGACAATACCCAAAGGTCAATCGGATTGTGGGTGTTACGAGATTTAAAACGTTGGTTTGATGGGACTATTAAAAACTCTGTACACCACGGCACTGAAGTGAGCTCCACAGATCCGACGTAGAATCGCCCCCTGGCAAGTGCTGCTACTTCGGCTTGTCGAAAGAACTGAAGGGGAAATCCCCCTGACTCGACGGAACAACACCATTCTTCATGAAACTACAGCTGTCCCATGCAGCTGTAGCCGAGCCAAAATTTCAAGGAGCGCAAGACAGCAGAGCTTTCGATGTAAACTGGGAATATGAAGAATGGTGGAGATGATGAAACAGCCATCACAAATAACTGTATGATGATGAGATGAGCCGAAAGGGGTTTCTGGAGAAGCGAACCGAAACCGAAAGGGGTTTCTGGACAAGGGAACTAAAACCTTTTTCCATGTTCTGGTGTGTGTAGTAATCCATCCTGAGAATTTGTAGTGCATCCGGCAACATTGAGATTTTGACCCCAAAATCTAAGCAGTGGTTAGTAAGGCTTTTCTGATGGATTCACGGCTCATCTTCCAACTGCCACAGCGGCGGTACTAGGGCTACCAGCGACTTGCGCACACCGTTTTGCATGTTCTGGTGTGTGTATAATCGATCCTGAGAGTTTGGAGAGCATCCGGCAACATTGAGATTTTGACCCCAAAATCTAAGCAGTGGTTAGTAAGGCTTTTCAGATGGTTTTCAAAGCTCATCTTCCAACTGCCACAGGGGCCCTATTAGGGCTACCAGCGACTTGCGCACACGGTTGTGCATGTTCTGGTGTGTGTAGTAATCGATCCTGAGAGTTTGGAGTGCATCCGGCAACATTGAGATTTTGACCCCAAAATCTAAGCAGTGGTTAGTAGAGCTTTTCTAATGGATTTCACGGCTCATCTTCCAACTGCCACAGCGATCGAATGAGGCCTACCTGTAGCTGTAGAGAAGACGAGACGAGTTTCCTGAGCTAGAATCGTCTCCCCCTGTACATCGACTTCTTGGCGCATCCAAATCGAAACACAGTCAATTTACATCAAAATTCCCATATTATACATTTTATTTACTGTTTTACACACTCATACACACACACTCAGGTCTTTACAAAGTTAATATCAATTGCATTTGTTTTTCGAATACTAATCTCGGTGTTTGCGCTTAAATTTACACTCAATAACAAAAGCGAAGAAAAACAAAATAAAATACGTATATTTTTGTATTGTACATCGGACTGGTGGCGTCACGTTGTGGATGGCATACGTCACAATCGTACCCGACACACGTCCGCGTTGGAAAAAAAATAACAGTGACTTGCTGGATCAAAAACAATTAACAACAAAAGAGTTAGCCTAGAGCGGCTAACCAAACTTAAACTAGAACGATTTTTTTTGGAAATGTTAGCAAACTCGAAAAGAGCGACACGGTGTCTTCTGTTCAACGAAATGCCCGAGAGAGAGAGAGAGAGTTGTTGGAAATGCACGTGATTGGAGTGTGAACAGAAGAACTCGAACACACTTCGAAGGCAGAGGAGAATAGGCGTGGAAATGGAGGTTGCCACTACACTGCGTGTGCCTCAGAATGATTATGAGCGCCACAACTACTCCGGACCACAGCGTGTTGTCCTTCACAACTAACTACGCGAAATATTTTCCCCTTTCCGATTTAAGTTAGCTTACCTAAGGTATCGAGTAATATCGACTATTTACATAGAATAAATAACAAAAAAAGAATAATCATTTGGTATGTTCCCATGGATGGAGGCGTCCGCTTTACTTTCCTATGGTGTGCAGGGAAGTGTAACCCGTCGACCCGGTGGGCGCTTCGTTCGACGGAGAGCAGCAGCAAACCCGCTTCAGGACATCCAGCACGGAGGCGTTGCCGAAATCATCGAAATCCGTGAGGAACACACCCGAGGTGAGATCCTCCTCGGTGCGGGTGCCGACGAATTCGCGCAGATCCGACTGCGGGAAGCCGTCGCGATAGTACAGCTTAATCGTGTCGTAGGCATCCATGATGACCGCGATGAAGAGCGAGAGGACAACGTAGATGTACAGCGATATGAAGCAGTAAAGGTAGACCTGGCAGAAGTACCACAGCAGGCGGGACTTGCTGGAGAGCGTCGCGAACGTTGCAAACATGTCGTCGCCGTTGATGATCGAGAACAGACACTCGGAGGTCGTGGCGAGCGAGCGGAATTTCAAGTGGTACGGCCCCAGAACCAGCCAGCCGCAGAAGGTGAAGCCGGCGTAGATGAGGAGTGCACAGAAGAGGAAGCGAGCGATTTTCGGAGCCGCCTTCTGCAGGGTCAGGATCACGACGTTGTAGGTCTTGAAGAAGCCCACGTAGCGAAGGACTCCGATCCAGACGAGCAGGTTGCCGACTCCGAGGAACACCGAGCACACGTCCCAGCCGTCGATGACGAGGAATTTCCGCTCGATCTGCTCCTTCAACGCGGAGCCGACGATGAGCAGCAGGTCGTTGAAGAGGATCGTAATGTACCTGGAATGAGAAGCGATTAGTGCTGGTTCTGGGAAAAAAAAAACGAACACTCCACATCTTACCACATGTTGACGAACTCCATTTTCCCGTCGAAGCTCAGCTCCTTCTTGTAGGTGACCCGGAAGAAGGCCATTGTCTGCACGCGCAGCAGATTCGCCCGGTAAATCGCTCTGGCGCACAGCCCGAACGACAGCATGCACACCATTATGACCAGTGAGTTCAGGATGGTCAGTAGGATCGTATCGAACGCCGCGTCGGTCAGGTACTCCATGTCGCCCTTGCAGTGCAGCCTGGTTGCGTCGGCGTCCAGCGACAGCAACATCTGCCCGTCGTGGTCGCGGTTGTCGAAGAATATCCTCACGTCGAATCGGAAGCAATCGGGTGCCGACAGCGGGCCGTATGCCTTGAAGTTGATCGTCTTGATGCCGAACGTCAGGCTCGCCTCGGTCAGTGCCGAGAAGCTGAGTTCCACTTCCTGCTCCTCGAGGAACCTCTCCACGCCGATGTCCGTGACGTTCTTCGTCAGCATCTCGCAGTGGATCTCGATCTCCGGATTGAAAATGTAGCTCTCATTGAAGCCGAAGATGATGCCCTGTCGGTAGCTATGAAAGCAGAGTTTCATCGGAGCCATTTCGTTATCCTTCGTCGGATAGTCGTACGGTCCAATCGATCGACTTACGTTCGCATAGCCCTTGAGCGCGTAGTCAATGGTTGCGAAGAACTCCTTCTTCTCGTACACAGCCAGTGGACCGTTCGAGGGCGGGTACGATTCGGTTTCGCGCGACGAGTCCCAGCCGCGCAGAAACAGATGCGAGAACGTGACGCGGTTGTCCCATGTGTAGTTGATGTGGTTGTAGCGCGAGTGGGCGAACAAACACAGTTGCATTGTGACGAGCAGAATCTTAACCACCTAAAGGGGCAGAGGGGAGAGAAACAAAACAACAACATGTTTACTCGGTGAATTTCTTGTCAAGTTTAGAGTCTAAGTAAACCCCAGATAAGGCGTGCTTGTGAGTGCTCGTCTCCTCTTGTTTCCAGAAATGCGAGTGTTCTTCTGGATTGGTCTCATTCGTTATCTTTACGTAAGCGGGTTGAGCAGCGTACACTTTCAAGCTCTTAAGTGTGTGACATGCCGTAACACCACTTGATGCATAGTCATACGGATTTGGTGGTTCACCTTCGTCGTGGCTGTTGACGTCATCTGCTTAAAATTAACTCGACTGGCTTTTGTTTTTTGTAATGCCGCGTGTAAGCGGAGGGGAATTCGCAAGCGATAACTTTGAAGGGAGGATTTTGATTGCCACCCGCATGGGATTTCGTCTGGCGGTCATTGAGGTTCGGCGAAGATCACATGGGGCGGAAGTATGGAAGGTGTTCTCAGCTGGTGACTGTGAATGGGAACATTGATCCCTCATTACGTGTGAGTGTTGAGAGCACGTCGCCGAAGATTTGTGACGATGATGTTAACAGTCTGCTCAGGGACGTGAAGTGAATTTTGCAATGCAGTGGAGGCTTTGTGTACTGAACCAAGGCGGAGCGATAAACGGTAAGACCATCATCGGACGGCTTAAGAGATTTATGTGTCGAAGCTTTCTTGGCGCCTCCTGCAAATGAAGGATGAGTCACGGGGTTTCTCGTCAGAAAATCACTGCAAATACAAACTTGTGATTCATTAACTAAGTCCCTGGCATTAGAAAATATACTCTTGGGTTCCCAATGACAGGAATGTAAGTGGCAATAAACTGCCCAGAAAAGGGACGAGCCCATCTTTTGCTTTACAATGAATGAAACACCAGTTTATGGTCACACGATCATAGGGTTGGCGTGGAGAACGTTCTTCAACCACCTGTGTGATCCCAAGGTATGGTGTGGAAAGCGAGCGCCTCAGAACAATCTACATCAAGGTTTAACTCGGCAACATCAGCCTGATTTGCGCCCACCCCGACGGAGAAGAAAGCTGTCGATAACTAGGATTACTTCTATGATCTCCTTTCCATTCCCCAGCTACGACACCAAGACCTTCCTAGGAGATCTCAATGCACAGCTGGGCAAGGAAAAAATCTAGTTATCGGAAAACACAGCCTGCACGACAACACAACCGGAAACACACTCAGGCTAGATTGGATTTGGATTTCGCCTCTAGGCGTATCCTCTCTGCGATGAGCACGCGGTTCCAACACCTCAACAGCCGTAAGGGATCAATCAATCGTCAGCCAGGTTGATCAAGTCGCAATCGACGTAGGACACTCCGAAGAGTCGACTTTGACTCGAGTCTTGTTGTAGCCAAGATACGAACGCGGATATCGATAAAACAACGGAGTAGTCCACATTAGTTCGACGTCGGAAAGCTACAATTGCAACGGACTGCTATGGGCACTGCCGACCGAGTCTCCCACAAACTCTCTGCAATTTTGACGCCGCCTGCGCAAAATATCAAAGAACATTGGAAGCATTGTCAAGAAGTGGCCACTGATGTACTGAGTTTTACGACACCACCAAGAAAACAATGCGTGCTTTGGCGACGAGTGCAGAGAGGCACATACAGCTAAACAGGAGCCCAACACAGCCGCGCTTCATCCAACAACCAACAATCAATGGTTGCAAAGGTCCGACAGAACGCTTGCGGAAGAGACCGAATCGCGTCCCACCGATATAGACGAAGTCAAGATATGGTCTTTGGTGTCCTGGTAAGCTCTGTGGTTTCCTGGTGTGCAATCCTGGTACCACCAGCATACCAGGACACAACAGACTGCACTATGACTAGACATAGCTAGACAGAACTCCCAGAGAACACGAGGAAATCGTCTGCATTCTCAACATTCTTCTACAAACTCAAGGACCATTCTGTAGTTACCAATTACATTCCCATTTACACTAGAATCAACTACAAGCCCCACGGAGAACACCATGTCACCACACAGCATAACAGGACAATACAGTGCTTAACAGGATACCACTGACCGCTTAGGGATGTCAACAACTGTCTGGCCGGTGCCTATAGCAAACCGAATTATATCATTAAAATTGTTTACCAGATTCAATCGTTCCGTTAAAAGGTTTAAAGGCGCCTGCCAGACAGATGTTGACATACACTTGGCGGAGCGACGAAGTTGATTAATCGGTTAAACAGCAGAAAATATTAGTAAAGTCCTGATCGCGAGCAAATTGAGCCACTGACTGTGTTACAGAATAAAATGCAAGACCACAAGTGAATTGTGGAGCTGCCGGTACAGACGGACTGCGAGCAAAACTCTTTAACCTCCGTCCGTTTATGTAGCACGACGATGGAGAATGCACGCTGCTCCACCAAGTTTGGTAACGAACTCACCAAGACCTTTAACGTCAAATGACGTTTTAGAAAAGGCGACACGCTGTAAACACCCTTCTAAGGAAGATCGGGCGAAACTCACAGATCTATACTAAAGGCACGATCTTGCAAAGCTCCGTTCAACTGCTAGTTTACGCTGATGGTGATGAACTGTGTGATTGGACGAACACAGTGAGCCGTTAATGGGCCGTTCGCTGGCATTGAAGCGGGAGCGACAGAAATGGATCCAGCGATAAATGGAGGCAGCCATTATCGAAGGACGCACAATATCGACGTCTCGGACAGAGCGTCCGAATGGGCAGCAGAATCTTTGAGGTCGTCAACCACTTCGTCTACTTTGGCTCTGGAGTAACCAGAAAATTAAAGCAGAACCGACATCAAGCACAGAATTACTCTTACCAATCGCTGCATCTTTGGGCGCCTCTTGATTCATCCCTGTCCTGTCCTATGGCGGATAGACATGGACGCTATTCAAAGCGGATAAAGAAGCTCTTGATCGTTTTGAGAGAAAGTTCTACGTGCGATCTTTGATTCTGTGTAGCTGATGGCGTCTCAAGGAGAAGATTCAACAACGAAGTGTACAGCGGCATGCTGTTCCAACGCTTAAGGTGGCTAGGCCATGTAGAGCGACTTTGGCCCGAAGAGTCTTTGAAACCAATCCGTTTCAACTAACTTGGTGTGGGCATCTGGAGGCAGCTGACGAAAGATGGCTGGAAAGGCCTAGGTCCACTCCTGACTATGGCGATAAAACAAAGAAAATAAACATATATCCAAGTGGACCGTGGCGATGATGTGGGACAAGACAGCACAACATTTTCTAACGCCATCGCCCCAGTTTATGCCACTTGAGAAATAGAACACTTGGAATGGCACTTAGCCCTTGATCTTCAAGACATTGCATGTTGACTTTTAAAATTTAAAATAACTTAGGAGACGCAGCCCCGTGTCACTGCGATATAACCGACAACAAAGCAGCAGACGAACTTGCCAAACAAGGGGCCGAAATCGATTCAATCTGTGCAATCCCAGACATTCAGTCTCCTCTGAGAGACGTCAAGAAGATAGTCAATTGGATTTGCAGAGTAATCTAACCATGTGTCAGACCTATTGGTTGTTATGGCTCATGTACACTAGAGCAAAATCCGATTAACTCCTGTTGAGCGATTAAAAGCTACTCGGAGTATCATGAAAACAAGTATTGGACTCCCCCATGACTGCATGTGCAGGTCTATGGCGTGGAGGAAGCAGGGAAAGACACTCCTCACTATTTCCGTCACATTTCAATGTAACACTGGGAGAGCGTACACGGCATTGAATTTTCCAAGACCTACATGCCCTTACATAGATAGGTGCCATAGAAATTTATTTGCAGGTTCATCAGCGCATCTGGCTGCTTGGACACCGAGGGGAAACGACAAGAGACGTAATGGTAATGGGCACGGTAGAGACGAATCCATTCTGGGTATCACAATAGATCAACAATGTCTTAAGCGTGACTAGCTTTCGGCTCCTTGACCCACTTAGCTAATCTAAACTAACCCAGGATTGGCTGAAAAGGGTACTAGTGCATTCATATCCGCGACGAAAAGGTGCATCACGAGCTAAGTAAGGCGTAGCAAATGTCCACAGCTCTGCCAACTTTATCTGTTCACTTATTGTGTGTCCAATAAGAACATGAAACATGCCAGGAGTGGTGGCTGCTAAAATCCAATGTCAAGCTCGTGGTGGACGCGGTAGTCTTGGTTGACCAGGGAAAGACTGTGGCTTAACCTAATGAGACACCATTTTCCAATAACTACTTGGGGAGAGGTTCATATCAAAACAGTGTGAAAGATGGAGACTAACGACTACACGACTAGTCGTGTAGACTGGGACCACTGTGATGCCAATCCGATGAATGCGTGAGTCATCTGGAAGTAAAAGCACAGCTTGCTATGTAGCGTGCCTTAAATGCTACTCCATCAAGAAGGCGTCTCATTGGAATACCCATGACTAGGTGGTTGGACCAAGTCCAAAAACTAGCTGGTAGTGCGTGCTATACCCACGCGACCGTTTTAATGATGATGATGATCTTGGTGATCTTGGTATGGAACCACAACGAAGTCCATTCTTGAGTCTCCAAATGTGATCAAGACGGCGAACAAGGATTGGGAATTGACTTGAGAGCGCCGTCAATTTTCTTGAAAACAACACTGTCGATCAGAACGAGACTTGAGGTACTCTTCATTCCTTTCCAAGCAGTCTCACTACCTTCACAGCGCACTGTTCACATATCAGAGTACGAAATTCATTTTGGTGACCTCACAAGTAATGCGTCAGTCTAACAACAACTCGAGCACTTGTTATCAGAGCACAGTCGTCTGATAATCGTTCGTTTTATGCGTGCCTCACAAGTGAGATCAGCTATTTGCACGAGTTGTTTTGATGTAAGGTGAAACTCGAGAGGTTAGTGGCAAAGGACAGCGATGTCAGCAGAAAAATAAGCGATGACACACAGTCTGAGGAGAATTGCTTGAAAACTACGCAGATTCACAGAACTTTGTCGGCGATTTGAAAGGAAGTTCGAGATAACTTCTCTCACAAGATAGGAGATAAACGCCCTTCCGTCCAAAAAGAGACTCCGAAGTCAAGTGCATCTGAGTGCCACTCCTCGGAAGCCCCCTTCAGACAATAACAACCATCAATCGATTGGATTGTCAAATTGTCACCCTCACCTGAAGGCAAGGTCGATAATGGATCTGGTTGAACCCCTACGAAGCAATAAATCAATTGCCTCTTCCAGTTCCGGACTTCTGCCGCACCTCAGTGACTCTCCCAAGTCACAAACGATGTGCTTTCAACAACGTCATCCGTTTCCCAGTAATCGTTGCCAAAATAACCACCAAACAACCGAAACAATAACCCAAGCACTATCGATATCAATTAGCAAGGCATTTACAAAAAGAAACTCATGGCTCAATAGACAGAGGAGGAGGGCGACACACGGTGCGCGATAACAGCAGAGATATATACTAGCGCTAATGTTTGCAAAGTGAATTGAAGTCGCAGAGATAACGCGAAATAGAGTTTCACCCCATCCCTGGTGGATGGATCGCGATAAGCACTTACACAATAGAATTCAATTGTTCACAGATTCCCACCGGACTGGCACTCACATCCCAAGCGCAGATCAGAGCATTATCTCTAAACACACACGACTGTACTTACTTGGACAACAAATTTGTATGGGAACCGACGTCTGGCGTGCCACTTCTCAATCGGATTCATGAAGAAAAATTGCAATTTCCTTCGCATCCGTTCCTCGTTCAACAGCGCCATCGGTGTCATGCCTTCGATGTGCGTCGAGGATGCGGGCATTTCGATATATCCATCATCGGACGTTGGTCGCCCGTCGTCCGAACGGAGTGTCGTCTGTCCTGGCGAGTGTCTGCGACGACCGCCAGCGGTTGTGGTTGAGGGTGTTGATGTCTCGCGAACTGGACCACCATCCGGGGACTTGTTGTTCATGTAATTCTCGTCACTTTCACAGCCAGAATTCTCTGCTTCAGTGTCTGGGCCGATGCCACCGCGAAGTTGACTCATCTCAATTTCGATCGTATGAGCGCCAATTTTCGTGCGAAACACTTCGTTAAATGCGGATTTAATTCGATTTAGCAACTTTTTGTTGTTCGCGTTGATTGGATTTATTGACCTCGAAACGTCACTGCGACAAAGATGTCAGATTAGTGACTTGTCCTTGTCGAAATCGGCTGACTGGTAGTGTTCTGGGTTTCTGATGAATTGTGCTGGGGGAAAGTGTTTATGTGGGTTCCTTTGTGAGTTTTTATTTTTTCCTCTTTGTTTTTCGTGCGTATCAGCTGATGTTTTGACAGATGCGTTGTGCCTTTGCAGCTAGTGGCCGATAGGTGGCGGTGGGGGTGAACTGCATTATCTGCCGTGGGTAATGCGGTGTTTATTTATTTCATTTTATGGTGGCTGTGTGGTTTTTAACGAGATTTTTGAGGGAATTTTTGTTCTGAATATTAAAAGCGATGAGATATGAGCTGAAAAAAAAAAACACTACACCATTGGTCGAATTGAAGTGCCTTTAGAAGTGTCGTTCCTTCGGCTGTGGCTGTGGATGTGGCTATGGTCTTTACACTTCTGCATTTGGTTAAAGGCAGACTTAAGTTAGTAAATCGAATCTGCTTGAAGCTCTCAAAGAGTCCAAGCCTGCCACGAGAAACAATCAACGAACAATGGAAGAAGTCATCAGAGAAGCTACCTCTGATGAATGTGGCTGCCCATAAAAAGCCCTTGGTTGGGCAACGGGTGCTGGCAGGCGCATTTAGTATTCTCAGCGGCAGTCTATACTGAGAATCTAAAGGGATCACTTCTGCAGACTGTTTAAGCGCGAAGAGGACACCAATACCCTTGGTGAGACCGACCTAGACGAAGTCAAAATAGCGACATCGAGAGCAAAGACGAACGAAGTTGCTGGAGCGCACGGACTGTCTGCGGATTTCTTTAAGGCGGCTGGAGACGCGCTGGTAGAGTTCATGCACCATCTCACCTTTAAGATATAGTCGGTGGAAAGGAGAAAGGAAAAGGCAGAAAGGAGACCCGTTCAACTGCGCCGACTATTGAGGGATAGGTCTCCTAAACATCGCCAATAAGATCTTGTCTGCCGGTTTGTGTGCGCACAGATCCGCTGGCCCGGATGGTATTCCCCCAATTCTTCTGAAGAGGTGTTCTTCTTCGCTGGCAAACGTAAGCTTTTTCATCTATCCTACTCTTCAGGTCTTTCTCCGAGTAGATGGAAAACAGCATTTGTCCAGCCCGTCCCTAAGAAGGGCGAATCTTCGTCACCCACCTCGTATTGACCCATAGCACTTACGTCCCTTCTTTCTAAGGTCATGGACACGATGATAAATCGTCAGCTTTTGAAAAATCTTGAATCGCTAAAGCTTCTTAACGACCGACAGTATGGCTTCCGCAGCAACAGGTCCACTGGTGATTTGATAGCTTATCTCACCGAAAAGTGGAACCAATCTTTGCACAAAGCAGGCGAAAGCAAGATAGTTGCGCTTCATATTTCTAAAGCATTTGACAGAGTTTGGCATCAAACTCTTTTCTCGAAAATGCGTGCTTATGGTGTCGATGAATCTTCGAACCGTTCAATTCAAGTTGTTTTGGATGGGTTCAAGTCTGATATCCACAAAATAAGTGCTGGTGTCCCTCAAGGCTCTGTTCTGTCTCCGACACTCTTTCTTTATTTTTATAAATGATCTCCTGTCTGCCACTTCTAATCCAATCCACTCCTTCGCTGATGACAGCACCCTCAGCTTTTCATATTCGTTCCAAAATTCACGACCCTGCCCTTCAGACGTAATATTGGAACGGCAGCGTATGTCAAGCACATTGAATTCTGATCTGGATAGCATAATTAATTGGGGAAAGAACAACAGAGTGGAGTTCAATGCTTCCAAAACTCAATGCTGTCTGCTGTCTCTAAAGCGAACCCCTGATAATCAGCCATTATTTATGAATGGCGCTTGTATCGACGAAACCGGAAAACTTTAAATCCTTGGTATGTGCATCAACACAACACTTAATTGGAACGAGGTCGCCAAAAATGCTGCGAAATGTTTAGGTTTCCTTAATCGATGCAAGAAATACTTCACCCCCTCTGATTTGGCTTTAATCTATAAGGCGTATATTCGCCCTAAGCTTGAGTATAACGCTCATATCTGGTCTGGTGACCACCTTGCACCCACTTAATAGAATCCAAAAGCGAGCGATAAAACTTATAGGAGACAACGATATCGCGGGTTTTTTTGACGCGCTTGAACATCGACGTACCGTGTCTTCTTTGTCCGTGTTTTATCGTTACTTTAACAAACGATGCTCCAGTGAGCTAGCCAACTGCATTCCTACTCTCTCGCAATACACCGCAATACACGTCTCGCCAGGAATGCTCATTAGTTTACCCTTAAGCCTGGTTTCGGACGCACAGTGAAATTTAGATACTCGTTTTTTAGCCGCACCACACGAATATGGAATGCTCTTCCCAGCTCAATATTCCCCATAGATTACAATCCGCAGATGTTTAAGGCCAATGTGCAAAGGTACCTCCTCTCTCTCTCCCTCTATACCTTCGGCCCGTGCTGTGTCTTGACCCCGGACAGTTTAGGGTATTAATAACCCCTTGAGCACGCGCAAATTATAAAAAAAAAAACCTGAAACCAGTGGGACACGCAACAGATGACGACCACGGAGCCGATGGCGCCACACAAGTGGACATCAACCAACTTGGAGTCAGCTGGCTAAGGATCATGCCAGCTGGAGAGGTTTGTTGGATGGGGCCCAGGTTTACCACGAACTGTAGTGCCAATAGAAGAAGAGGAAGTACCATGAGACCTTTGTTCTACTGGAACCATAAAGACTTTTTTCAGCTCTACACCGCACAATTCCACCAGCTCTGCAAAGTAGTTTCTGCCCAAGTTCTGCTTCCTTCTCTTTGCTAGGGCTGGGCATTCGCAAAGCAGATCTTGGATGGATTCAATTTCTTCTTCATCACCGCAGCTTCTGCAAAAGTCGTTATGTGGTATGTTCAGTCGTAATGCATGCATGTCCATGGCACAGTGTCTGGTGAGGACCACAATAACTGTTCGCACCTCATTACGACTTAAACTGATCAGTGATTTCGATGTTTTCCTATTCACCGTCGGCCATTGCTATTCCTCGCCATCTAGTTTTTACTCTATGCTTTGTCTTCCAGTTTTCTTCTTATGGAGCCAAGCGGCGTGAGCGCTCAAGAGATTCTCCAAGCTCTGTTCATCGTTGCCTTGGATGCCAGTATGGCCAGGTACCCAGCATAGAGTGACCGTGATTTTGATCCTTGCGCCTGTACACGCACACAACGGTAAAAAAGCCTAGCCTTGATGACTGGAAGCAGCGCACCGAGGACCGTCACCGATGGAAGGCAGCAATTGCTCAGGCTCTAACAAGGATTGGCGCTACAACCAGCCTCAACCTCATGCCTCCAGTTGCGCACACCAAGTTGGTTGAGGTCCTTTTCTACTTGTGTGCGCCATCTAGTGCGAGGACGTCCTCTGTTGCGCTGTCCCAATGGCTCGGTGTCGAAGACTCTTCGGGCCGGAGCTGTGGTGTCCATCCGCTCTACATGACCTAGCCATCTTAAGCGTTGGATCCGAAGACGCTTAACTAGGTGCATGCCGCTGTACAGCCCGTATAGTTCGTGGTTGAACCTTCTCCTCCAAACGCCATCAACGCAAAACAGGACCAAAGATCGTACGCAGAACTTTTTTCTCAAAACAACCAAGAGCTTCTTCATCCGCTTTCAATAGCGTCCATGTCTCTGCGCCATAGAGCAGGACTGGAATGATCAGGGTTTTATACAAGGTCAATTTGGTGTTTCGAGAGATGGCTTTGTTACTCAATTGCCTCTTGAGCCCAAAGAAGCAGCGATTGACAAGAGTAATTCTGCGCTTGATCTCGGTACTGGTGTTGTTGTCCCTATTTATTCCGGAGCCTAGGTAGACGAAGTCCTTGACTACCTCAAAGTTTCTGCGGCCCAATATGACGCTCTGTCCGAGACGTCGATGTTGTGCGTCCTTCCGTGATGACCGTGACTTTGTTTTGCCCTGGTTTATCGCTAGATTATTTTAGTCGATTCCACTTCAATACCAGCAAACGCCTCATTGACGACTCGCTGTGTTTGTCCAATCACGTCAATGTCGTCCGCGTAGGCAAGCAGTTGAACGGACTTTTGGAAGATCGTGCCTCGTGTTTACGTTTGAGTTTCGCACGATCTTCTTAAGTATAATGTTAAAGAAGCCACATGACAGCGTGTCTCCTTGCCTAAAACCTGTTTTGACATTGAAGGTCTCGTTGAGTTCGTTACCGACCTTGATGGAGCAGCGAGAGTTCTCCATCGTCATCCTGCACAATCTGACGAGTTTGGCAGGAATGTCAAAACTAGGCATGGCGTTGTATGGTTCGTCCCTATGCACGCTGTCATATGCGGCCTTGAAATCGACAAGTATGTGGTGGGTGTCGATCTGCATCTCTTGAGTCTTTTCCAGGATCTGCCGAAGTGTACGCGGACAATCCGTCCGCTCCATCAGCTTTGTTCGACTTCAGTCTAGATATCGCAATCTTGATTTCGTCTAAGTCGGGGGGACGGAATTCGTGTTCATCATCGTCCAAATTGAGTGAAACATTCTGCCTGACAGCGGAATTTGTGTCGTCATGGCCGTTTAACAGTCTACAGAAATGATTTTTCCAAATTCTCAGCATCGACTGCGATTCTACTACTAGTTGTGCATTTTCGTCCCTGCAGGCTTCGGTCCGAATTATGCACCTTCCTGATACTTGTTTCACCTTTTGGTAAAACTTTCGAACTTCCTTCCTGTCGTAACACCTCTCCACCTCCACGACCGCGCGCTTCTCATGCTCATTCTTTTTCTTTCTGAGAAGCCGGTGCTCTTCCCTTCTCTTCTATTCGCAGAGCTCACGAACAGCTCTCGTTGTTCGATGCAGCGTTGCCTTGTAGGCCTCCTGCTTGGCTGCATGTACCTGCCCGCACTCGTCGTCAAACCATGGGTTCCTTCTGGGTGGTGTCGTGAAACCCAGCACATCAGTGGCAGCTTCTTTGATGGCTTTGACATTTCCATTCTTCTTCTATTGAATGCGCAGGCAGCATCGAACTTTCGGAGAGTTTCAGGGAGACTCGGTCGGCAAAGTTCCTAGCGGTCAATCGCGATTGTAGCTTTCCGACGTCAATCCGTAGTGTTCTTTTTCGACTCCGTACTTCTCTCGGTATCCTCATCCTTACCTTGGCTACAACAAGGAAATGGTTCGAGTCGATGTTGGCTCCTCGGAACGTTCGGATATCAAGAATATTGGAGGAGTGTCTGACGTCGATGGCAACGTGATCAATCTGGTTGACGGTTGATTGATCAGGAGACCGCCAGGTCCCCTTATGGATGTTGAGGTGTGGGAACCGCGTGCTCATCACAG
The DNA here is from genome assembly GCA_916610145.1 of Eristalis arbustorum. NCBI lineage: Eukaryota > Metazoa > Arthropoda > Insecta > Diptera > Syrphidae > Eristalis > Eristalis arbustorum. The sequence goes on along the minus strand of OU744318.1, from coordinate 62,746,584 downwards.
AGAGGTTACGCCCCGAGGCGAAATCTACCAGCCTGAGTCCGTTTCCGCATGTGTTGTCGTGCAGGCTGTGTTTTCCGATGACTCTAGCAAAGATTTCTTCCTTGCCCAGCTGTGCGTTGAAATCCCCTAGAACGATCTTGGTGTCATAGCTGGGGCATCGATCGTATGTTCTTTCTAGTAGATCATAGAATTCATCCTTGCTATCGTCATCCGTCTCCTCCGTGGGGGCGTGTGCGCAAATCAGGCTGATGTTCCCGAATTTAGCCTTGATGCGGATTGTTATGAGGCGCTCACTGATATAATCAAAGCTTAAGACTGGCTCTAGCTCTGGCTCTGGCTCTGGCTCTGGCTCTGGCTCTGGCTCTGGCTCTGGCTCTGGCTCTGGCTCTGGCTCTGGCTCTGGCTCTGGCTCTGGCTCTGGCTCTGGCTCTGGCTCTGGCTCTGGCTCTGGCTCTGGCTCTGGCTCTAGTTCCGTCTTTGGCTATAGATCTGGCTACTGACTCCCACCTCTGTCACTTTCTGAGTCACCGAACGTGAAGTTCAGCTCTAGGAATTTCCAAATCAATCGATCGAAATCTGCCCCACGGCCGAGGAGACAGATAGCCCACAGCGCTGAGACTTCCCAGAAGTGGGCGTCTTTCAATTCACCGTTTCCCGTGAATTCCAGTGACACCACACAATCGCTCCCCCGTGCAGAGCGCATCTGTTCCCAATTCCATCGAACTGCTAGAATCACTTCAAGACCCATTTCATTTGACAAACTACCGTCATTCGCTGCTCATTGAATCCTCAAGCATTCACATTCCACTCTCTCCACACACACGCACACACTCGCATACGCCTAGGCTGCAGACAAGAGCCATCACTTAGTGCCGGGTTAATAAATCCCAACCTAATTGCCATCAATCCCGCTCGGGCCGACGTGTGGCTTGTCTTGATCCACGGAAATCGGTGTCGGTGCCGCAGCAGAGCAGACACATCAAGTGCCCACCTCGCAGCACGCACCACACACCACACCACACACAGCAAATGGCTCCCCTCACTCACGAGGAAATTCCTTCGATTGTGTCAAAACAAATCCAATAGATACTCGCTTTGTAACAAATCACAGGTCGCGCTAAAAACGCCAATCACTCCGGGATTAGGTTGGGCGTATCTCTCGGACACATTGCCGGCCGCACTGTCCGGTCCCGTCCGTGCCGTGTCGTGTGTGCGTGTGCGCCCGTGGCCAAGCGACGAGCTGGTTCCCCAGGAGACGGTGTCGTGTATGGAAATTGGAAATCCATCCGTCTGATGATTAGGCGACCAGAATTTATGTCTGGATCCGGTTTTCTTTTGTCCCCCAGTGAAACACACACGATCCACGGGGGTTTACCGTTTAGGGCCGAATACAAACACAGAAATTAGGGTCAGAGTACGAGAACTTGAGCCACTGCACGATTCTGCAGCCGCAGTTCATCGGAATGGGCACGCGCACAATGATCGCTACCGATCGGATCTGATCCTCTGTCCAGCGATCTTCGCCCGGCCTGGAGACGACGCTTCACACGATCTGTCACGCTTCGGAATCAGATGGTTTATCTAATTTTTATTAAGTTATTCAAAGCCGACTTGGTTGGTTGGAAAGTTAACACCTTGTAGAGTATTTTCCGAGCGATTTGATCGGGATTAGACGCGCGCGGACTGCTTCCGAGACAATGGGAGCGAATCCGGAGAGAAGCTGACGCCTGAAAGGGAAGCTGACTGGGTTGGGTATGGCTTTGATTGACGTTCGTGGGCTTGGATGGCCATCGCAATGGAGTGGAGCTGTCGAGGGAATTGTGTTACATACGTACTAGTGCGCATCCCTTGAAGAAGTCTAAGGCAACAGCTTTGAGGTGGACTATCGCCACATTCTGCTACGATAAAAGAACCATCCGTTCTAGTATTGTCGCTCGTACATCTTTGCAAGTTTCAATGCTACTTTTAGCTCCGAAGACGTGAATGCGATTGAGATGAGAGGGAAAGAGTTCAACTGCGCATAACGTCTGCGTACATGCCGCATGAAGACGACATTAAGTGAGAGCGCTTATAACAGCGACTCAAGGTAACAGAAACAGTATCCTAAGCTGTGACGCGAACGAGAAAGGTCAACAAAATGTGTATACCCACGGCGGGTAAGGTAGACTCGCACTACCGCCAAAGGCTGCAGACAGATAAGCACATACCTACTAAAAACTCTGGAAGGAGGTAGGCAATAGCGATTTCTCTAAATTGCAGCACGCCTACATGAAGGCAAGTCGGTGAATAGTGGACTACACCAAAAGCAATCGATCTATGTGCGTTTAACAACGATACAAGCGCAGGACAGCAAGTGGATCGGATTGATGCTGCGATCGCAACTGAGTCATTCATGCCTGATAGATATTGTTCACGAAAGGAGAACAGAGGGACTCCCCAAGGAAGAGTTCTCTCACCTCTCCTATGGATTCTAGAGCAAATAAGGATTTGCAATCGATAGCACATGTAGGCATTTTTCTCAACTAATTTAAAAACTTCACAACTAATGTCGGTAATCACAAATACCCTTGGAAAAATAAATGATATAATTATCTTTCTTCGAGAGATCCCTTGTTTTGTCATACGAGGTACACTGCAAAATATATAAGCAATCATTCCTGGTTTGTTTATTCATAATACTTGAACCGGTTACTAATGTTCTATAGGGACATGCCTGTATTGTCTGTCCACAAAATGCTTCGGCGAAGGACTTTCTGGACAGTAGGTGGTGTCCATTAAATGCTTCGGCGAAGGACTTTCTGGACAGTAGGTAGTGTCCATTAAATGCTTCGGCGAAAGACTTTCTGGACAGTAGGTAGTGTCCACAAAATGCTTCGGCGAAGGACTTTCTGGACAGTAGGTGGTGTCCATTAAATGCTTCGGCGAAGGACTTTCTGGACAATAGGTGGTGTCCATTAAATGCTTCGGCGAAGGACTTTGTGGACAGTAGGTAGTGTCCACAAAATGCTTCGGCGAAGGACATTCTGGACAGTAGTTAGTGTCCACAAAATGCTTCGGCGAAGGACTTTCTGGACAGTAGGTGGTGTCCATTAAATGCTTCGGCGAAGGACTTTCTGGACAGTAGGTAGTGTCCATTAAATGCTTCGGCGAAAGACTTTCTGGACAGCAGGTAGTGTCCACAAAATGCTTCGGCGAAGCACTTTCTGGACAGTAGATAGTGTCCACAAAATGCTTCGGCGAAGGACTTTGTGGACAGTAGGTGGTGTCCATTAAATGCTTCGGCGAAGTACTTTCTGGACAGTAGGTAGTGTCCACAAAATGCTTCGGCGAAGGACTTTCTGGACAGTAGGTGGTGTCCATTAAATGCCTCGGCGAAGGACTTCCTGGACAGTAGGTAGCGTCCATTAAACGCTTCGGCGAAGTACTTTCTGGACAGCAGGTAGTGTCACAAAATGCTTCGGCGAAGGACTTTCTGGACAGTAGGTGGTGTCCATCAAATGCTTCGGCGAAGGACTTACTGGACAGTAGGTAGTGTCCATTAAATGCTTCGGCGAAGGACTTTCTGGACAGTAGGTGGTGTCCATTAAATGCTTCGGCGAAGGACTTTCTGGACAGTACGTAGTGTCCACAAAATGCTTCGGCGAAGGACTTTCTGGACAGTAGGTAGTGTCCACAAAATGCTTCGGCGAAGGACTTTCTGGACAGTAGGTGGTGTCCATTAAACGCTTCGGCGAAGTACTTTCTGGACAGCAGGTAATGTCACAAAATACTTCGGCGAAGGACTTTCTGGACAGTAGGTAGTGTCCACAAAATGCTTCGGCGAAGGACTTTCTGGACAGTAGGTGGTGTCCATTAAATGCTTCGGCGAAGTACTTTCTGGACAGCAGGTAGTGTCACAAAATGCTTCGGCGAAGGACTTTCTGGACAGTAGGTAGTGTCCACAAAATGCTTCGGCGAAGGACTTTCTGGACAGTAGGTGGTGTCCATTAAATGCTTCGGCGAAGGACTTTCTGGACAATAGGTGGTGTCCATTAAATGCTTCGGCGAAGGACTTTGTGGACAGTAGGTAGTGTCCACAAAATGCTTCGGCGAAGGACTTTCTGGACAGTAGGTAGTGTCCACAAAATGCTTCGGCGAAGGACTTTCTGGACAGTAGGTAGTGTCCATTAAATGCTTCGGCGAAGGACTTTCTGGATAGCAGGTAGTGTCCACAAAATGCTTCGGCGAAGGACTTTCTGGACAGTAGGTAGTGTCCACAAAATGCTTCGGCGAAGGACTTTCTGGACAGTAGGTAGTGTCCACAAAATGCTTCGGCGAACGACTTTCTGGACAGTAGGTAGTGTCCACAAAATGCTTCGGCGAAGGACTTTCTGGACAGTAGGTGGTGTCCATTAAATGCTTCGGCGAAGTACTTTCTGGACAGTAGGTAGTGTCCACAAAATGCTTCGGCGAAGGACTTTCTGGACAGTAGGTAGTGTCCATTAAATGCTTCGGCGAAGGACTTTCTGGACAGTAGGTAGTGTCCACAAAATGCTTCGGCGAAGGACGTTCTGGACAGTAGGTAGTGTCCACAAAATGCTTCGGCGAAGGACTTTCTGGACAGTAGGTGGTGTCCATTAAATGCTTCGGCGAAGGACTTTTTGGACAGTAGGTAGTGTCCACAAAATGCTTCGGCGAAGGACTTTCTGGACAGTAGGTAGTGTCCACAAAATGCTTCGGCGAAGGACTTTCTGGACAGTAGGTAGTGTCCACAAAATGCTTCGGCGAAGGACTTTCTGGACAGTAGGTAGTGTCCACAAAATGCTTCGGCGAAGGACTTTCTGGACAGTAGGTGGTGTCCATTAAATGCTTCGGCGAAGGACTTTCTGGACAATAGGTGGTGTCCATTAAATGCTTCGGCGAAGGACTTTGTAGGCAGTAGGTAGTGTCCACAAAATGCTTCGGCGAAGGACTTTCTGGACAGTAGGTAGTGTCCACAAAATGCTTCGGCGAAGGACTTTCTGGACAGTAGGTAGTGTCCATTAAATGCTTCGGCGAAGGACTTTCTGGATAGCAGGTAGTGTCCACAAAATGCTTCGGCGAAGGACTTTCTGGACAGTAGGTAGTGTCCACAAAATGCTTCGGCGAAGGACTTTCTGGACAGTGGGTAGTGTCCACAAAATGCTTCGGCGAAGGACTTTCTGGACAGTAGGTAGTGTCCACAAAATGCTTCGGCGAAGGACTTTCTGGACAGAAGGTAGTGTCCACAAAATGCTTCGGCGAAGGACTTTCTGGACAGTAGGTAGTGTCCACAAAATGCTTCGGCGAAGGACTTTCTGGACAGTAGGTAGTGTCCATTAAATGCTTCGGCGAAGGACTTTCTGGACAGTAGGTAGTGTCCACAAAATGCTTCGGCGAAGGACGTTCTGGACAGTAGGTAGTGTCCACAAAATGCTTCGGCGAAGGACTTTCTGGACAGTAGGTGGTGTCCATTAAATGCTTCGGCGAAGGACTTTTTGGACAGTAGGTGGTGTCCATTAAATGCTTCGGCGAAGGACTTTCTGGACAGTAGGTAGTATCCACAAAATGCTTCGGCGAAGGACTTTCTGGACAGTAGGTGGTGTCCATTAAATGCTTCGGCGAAGGACTTTCTGGACAGTAGGTAGTGTCCACAAAATGCTTCGGCTAAGGACTTTCTGGACAGTAGGTAGTGTCCACAAAATGCTTCGGCAAAGGACTTTCTGGACAGTAGGTAGTGTCTACAAAATGCTTCGGCGAAGGACTTTCTGGACAGTAGGTGGTGTCCATTAAATGCTTCGGCGAAGGACTTTCTGGACAGCAGGTAGTGTCCACAAAATGCTTCGGCGAAGGACGTTCTGGACAGTAGGTAGTGTCCACAAAATGCTTCGGCAAAGGACTTTCTGGACAGTAGGTGGTGTCCATTAAATGCTTCCGCGAAGGACTTTCTGGACAGTAGGTAGTGTCCACAAAATGCATCGGCGAAGGACTTTCTGGACAGTAGGTGGTGTCCATTAAATGCTTCGGCGAAGGACTTTCTGGACAGTACGTAGTGTCCACAAAATGCTTCGGCGAAGGACTTTTTGGACAGTAGGTAGTGTCCACAAAATGCATTGGCGAAGGACTTTCTGGACAGTAGGTGGTGTCCATTAAATGCTTCGACGAAGGACTTTCTGGGCAGTAGGTAGTGTCCACAAAATGCTTCGGCGAAGGACTTTCTGGACAGTAGGTAGTGTCCATCAAACGCTTCGGCGAACCACTTTCTGGACAGTAGGTAGTGTCCACAAAATGCTTCGGCGAAGGACTTTCTGGACAGTAGGTAGTGTCCACAAAATGCTTCGGCGAAGGACTTTCTGGACAGTAGGTGGTGTCCATTAAATGCTTCGGCGAAGGACTTTTTGGACAGTAGGTAGTGTCCACAAAATGCATTGGCGAAGGACTTTCTGGACAGTAGGTGGTGTCCATTAAATGCTTCGGCGAAGGACTTTCTGGACAGTAGTTAGTGTCCATCAAACGCTTCGGCGAACGACTTTCTGGACAGTACGTAGTGTCCACAAAATGCTTCGGCGAAGGACTTTCTGGACAGTAGATAGTGTCCACCAAATGCTTCGGCTAAGGACTTTCTGGACAGTAGGTGGTGTCCATTAAATGCTTCGGCGAAGGACTTTCTGGACAGTAGGTGGTGTCCATTAAATGCTTCTGCGAAGGACTTTCTGGACAGTAGGTAGTGTCCACAAAATGCATCGGCGAAGGACTTTCTGGACAGTAGGTGGTGTCCATTAAATGCTTCGGCGAAGGACTTTCTGGACAGTAGGTAGTGTCCACAAAATGCATCGGCGAAGGACTTTCTGGACAGTAGGTGGTGTCCATTAAATGCTTCGGCGAAGGACTTTCTGGACAGTAGTTAGTGTCCACAAAATGCTTCGGCGAAGGACTTTCTGGACAGTAGTTAGTGTCCATCAAACGCTTGGGCGAAGGACTTTCTGGACAGTAGGTAGTGTCCACAAAATGCTTCGGCGAAGGACTTTCTGGACAGTAGGTAGTGTCCACAAAATGCTTCGGCGAAGGACTTTCTGGACAGTAGGTAGTGTCCACAAAATGCTTCGGCGAAGGACTTTCTGGACAGTAGTTAGTGTCCATCAAACGCTTGGGCGAAGGACTTTCTGGACAGTAGGTAGTGTCCACAAAATGCTTCGGCGAAGGACTTTCTGGACAGTAGGTGGTGTCCATTAAATGCTTCGGCGAAGGACTTTTTGGACAGTAGGTAGTGTCCACAAAATGCATTGGCGAAGGACTTTCTGGACAGTAGGTGGTGTCCATTGAATGCTTCGGCGAAGGACTTTCTGGACAGTAGTTAGTGTCCATCAAACGTTTCGGCGAACGACTTTCTGGACAGTACGTAGTGTCCACAAAATGCTTCGGCGAAGGACTTTCTGGACAGTAGATAGTGTCCACCAAATGCTTCGGCTAAGGACTTTCTGGACAGTAGGTAGTGTCCACAAAATGCTTCGGCGAAGGACTTTCTGGACAGTAGGTGGTGTCCATTAAATGCTTCGGCGAAGGGCTTTCTGGACAGTAGGTAGTGTCCACAAAATGCTCCGGCGAAGGACTTTCTGGACAGTAGGTGGTGTCCATTAAATGCTTCGGCGAAGGACTTTCTGGACAGTAGGTAGTGTCCACAAAATGCATCGGCGAAGGACTTTCTGGACAGTATGTGGTGTCCATTAAATGCTTCGGCGAAGGACTTTCTGGACAGAAGTTAGTGTCCACAAAATGCTTCGGCGAAGGACTTTCTGGACAGTATGGGGTGTCCATTAAATGCTTCGGCGAAGGACTTTTTGGACAGTAGGTAGTGTCCACAAAATGCTTCGGCGAAGGACTTTCTGGACAGTAGGTGGTGTCCATTAAATGCTTCGGCGAAGGACTTTTTGGACAGTAGGTAGTGTCCACAAAATGCATTGGCGAAGGACTTTCTGGACAGTAGGTGGTGTCCATTAAATGCTTCGGCGAAGGACTTTCTGGACAGTAGTTAGTGTCCATCAAACGCTTCGGCGAACGACTTTCTGGACAGTACGTAGTGTCCACAAAATGCTTCGGCGAAGGACTTTCTGGACAGTAGATAGTGTCCACCAAATGCTTCGGCTAAGGACTTTCTGGACAGTAGGTAGTGTCCACAAAATGCTTCGGCGAAGGACTTTCTGGACAGTAGGTGGTGTCCATTAAATGCTTCGGCGAAGGGCTTTCTGGACAGTAGGTAGTGTCCACAAAATGCATCGGCGAAGGACTTTCTGGACAGTATGTGGTGTCCATTAAATGCTTCGGCGAAGGACTTTCTGGACAGTAGTTAGTGTCCATCAAACGCTTCGGCGAAGGACTTTCTGGACAGTAGGTAGTGTCCACAAAATGCTTCGGCGAAGGACTTTCTGGACAGTAGGTGGTGTGCATTAAATGCTTCGGCGAAGGGCTTTCTGGACAGTAGCTAGTGTCCACAAAATGCTCCGGCGAAGGACTTTCTGGACAGTAGGTGGTGTCCATTAAATGCTTCGGCGAAGGACATTCTGGACAGTAGGTAGTGTCCACAAAATGCATCGGCGAAGGACTTTCTGGACAGTATGTGGTGTCCATTAAATGCTTCGGCGAAGGACTTTCTGGACAGTAGTTAGTGTCCACAAAATGCTTCGGCGAAGGACTTTCTGGACAGTATGTGGTGTCCATTAAATGCTTCGGCGAAGGACTTTTTGGACAGTAGGTAGTGTCCACAAAATGCTTCGGCGAAGGACTTTCTGGACAGTAGGTGGTGTCCATTAAATGCTTCGGCGAAGGACTTTTTGGACAGTAGGTAGTGTCCACAAAATGCATTGGCGAAGGACTTTCTGGACAGTAGGTGGTGTCCATTAAATGCTTCGGCGAAGGACTTTCTGGACAGCAGGTAGTGTCAACAAAGTGCTTCAGCGAAGGACTTTCTGGACAGTAGGTAGTGTCCATTAAATGCTTCGGCGAAGGACTTTCTGGACATAAAATGCTTCCAAGACCGCTTCAGATGGAGAGGAGTTCTGACTGCGGTCCAAGGTCCATACTCGATTTTTGCGCCTGTCAAATAACACCATAACGTCACGGTCAGCCTTTTGCCTCGGCACGCGTCTAGGCCTGCTACATAGTCCCTCTTTCAGCCTCAATCCAAGCTGTCCCCACTCGTGCCAAGCGCGTGTTTTTTTTTTTTTTTGGCAGAACAGATTCCAAACTCGGCCAGTCATTCGGTCACCGCAGCCCCAACTAATGGCATCCCGCCAGCACACCAGAACACATGTATCCCGGTGTCACTCGTTCAATCACGACTCATCAAAATTATTCACTCTGCATCCGAATGGCTGGCCAAGCCCGGCAGCACTCAACGGCGCATTCCTGGCGTGGAACCCTCGGGCACAAGGCCCCATCCCCAAAAAACGAATGCGTGAACCTAATTTATTTTGACATCAAACTCTTCGAGGAACATTAACAGCGCGTTCGCTCGTCGTCTCTCTCTCGCACTCGTGGTGCCCCTCCGGTCATTATGTAAATTCCTGGGCTTCAATCGTTCCTTTTTTTTTGAAAAATGATCTAATCACTTGCTTTCATAAAAGTCATCCATAATACCTGAACCTGAGCCGCACACCATCGACCTATCGGTGATTCTTTAGCCTCGCCGGCGGACCGACGGCGCGACGAACGGTGGACGGTGGACAATGGACGGATGGACGACAGACGACGGATGAAAGATGTTGGCTGCCTGCGTGCCTTGGTTCGCTCTTTTCATCGCCTTCCTCGGTTAGATGGATGATCAATGATAAGGGTCCGAGGTACTCTTTTGCCAAAAAAAAGAAAAGAAAACAGAAACGAAATGAAATGAAAATAAAGTACGGCCTGGGCTGGCGGGAGGGGTCCGGCGGCGAGGTGAGGCTTGATCGAGAGATTATCGTCACTCGTCTAGGAATTGAATACAAATGTGTCGTCGATGAGCGATGAATGGCTCTGAAGTGCGCAAGCGTGCACCGATGATGACAGGTAAACGGGTGTAACCAAATATGTCTATGTACTGGCTGTGGGAAAGGGGAGAGTGGGGAGCGGTGTGATGGTAGACTGATGGTGAACAAAGACGAAATAGTATTTCTTTGATCTTCAAGCAATGGGAGGATGAAATTGGACGACCCAATCGGTCCTAGATAAGATCTTTGGGTGGAATAGTCAGAGCTCTGAGTTAAAGTCGAGTGTCCCTGTGTCGGGGCCGTACAGAAGTCACTTTTCAACTGCCACAGCGGTCCTACAAGGCCTGCCTATTACTCCTATTACACCGTTGGGAATGTAATCTACTTACCAGGCCGGAGACTCATGGATGGTCCGAGACTGAGCAATTGCTGCCTTCCTTCGCTGACGGTCATGCGCACGTCATCAAGACCAAGCTGTCTTACATTCGCGATGACCTGGTCTTAATACCGAAGTTTTAGTCTTCCTCTCCATCTCGATCAAGGAGGAACGGATTCGAAGACCATGGTAGCTGGAGGGTTGTTGTCTATGCGCTCGATGTGGCCGAGCTAGTGCAGTCGACGGATTCTTGCCTTTCGGACTATATCCACATCCTTGTGCAGCTCGTAGAGTTCGAGGTTGTGTCTCCTCCTCCAATCGCCTTCCTCGCAGACGAGTCCATATATCCGACGTAGAATTTTTCCATCGAAGGCACGAAGAATCAGCTCTGCAGTTTAGCTCAACGTTCAAACTCCGGCTCCATACACCAGAAGTGTCAGAATAAGGGTTTTGTAGAACATGAGTTTAGTCCTTCAAGTTAGGAGCTTTGAGCTAACCGAAGTAAAGTCGATTACTAAGAGCGTTTCTATCTCCGATCTCTACTAAGAGTCGTTTCTGGTTTTGATGTTTGCCTTGAGGTAGACAAACTCTCTCCAAACCCACGCGTGGGTTGTGATGTCTTGCCCCAGGTGGTGTGCGATGGAGCATTTCTTTCTCCCTGGCATACGAATATTTTCTTAGCCTTAACCATAAGAGCAACTCATTTCTCCTGCTGATCAATCACATTGAATGCTTTAACCGCGGCTCATTGGGAACGCGGTACGAAGTGGTTGTCATCAGTGAAATTCAATAATTGGATTGGCTTATTGACGTGCCTTCAGTGTTTACAGACGCCCCAAAAGTGCCACTAAGGACACGACAACGCATAACCTTGCCGGGATCCGCTACAGATTTTATGGAGTACGAAGGTCCTTAAACCGGCACAACGGTGGTGCAAGACAGCCGGTTCAGATTTCCCGGCATACCGAATTTGGCCATCGCACTGTGCAGCTTTTTGCAGTGAATGCTGTCGTTTGCGGCTTTAAAATCCATAAAAAGGTGGTGAGTATCGATTTGAAACTCTTATTCTTCAGGATTTGCCTTAGTTTTGTTAGTACTGCACTGCGTCTGTAGTTGTTGCAAGAAATAGGATCGGTTTATCTGTGGAAAATTACAGATCAATTGGATTGTCAAGACTGCCCTGCGTCACATCTGCCAAGTTATTTCCTTGTAGGATTAATAACTGATGTAGGAACTGGGGCGGGAATATTTTGACCTCGGAAAAAGTACTTCGAACCCATTTGCCATCCACACACTAGCATCTTTCAGGACGGAATCTATACCACACTCGTCAGATCAATCTTGGCAGAAAGTATACCATCTGTAACAGCATAAATGTTGAGCAATCAAGTTGTTATCCTATCGTTAAGCTCCCTCCAGATGCTTAGAGGGCATACAAGGATGGAAGGCAATGAAATAGAGGACTCCCTTGCCAGGCCAGAGGTGTCGGGACTCTGCCCAAGCTCCAAATCATTCCGTGCTGTAGGAGACCAGAAAGGAACGAGGCTCATTTATGAAGCATGCCAAGAAACTCTTATGTCTAATGAAACGCCAGATCTATCAGGAACTAGTCCAGGAAAACCGAGGCAGCTTTGCAAGCACCAAGTATCAGAGGAAGAAATGAAGTCACTAGAACGCTCTCTTATGGTCAGATTCCCAAAGGAAACTAGCTTGGAGAAAATATAATATATCCACCTACATACCCATTGGCTCTTTTGTTGATTTCTCCGAATCAAACAGCACATCTTCAACTAAATAAGAAAAATCCACTCTTCTCCACGGTACCAGCTTATCTTCTTATTCCTATTTTATACAGAGTGTCTACAGGTTTATTGGGTGTGTATCAAATGCTTTGTTCCAGAATACCACGGCTCTTACATAGATCAGTAGTCATAACATTTAACATTTCTCCTCGAAGTCTTTGAGTGTTTTTCTTCTTTTCAAATGTGGATTTATTTGTAAGCTAAGCGACATACAGCATTTATGATGGCTTCAGATGAACTGGTTTTATTTTGTCTATTCTAGGACGTAGATTTTACTTCGAAATAGTCTGCATCAGTGACGATAGAGAATATAGATTGTGCGTTGGAGAAGATCTATGCTTTTTGGTTACAGTTGTGTATGATTTTGGATGTTTACTCTGAAAATACTTACTTACTTATCAGGCTCCCTTCATGGGTCGTCTGCCTGAGCAATTGCTGCCTTCCATCGGTGAAGGTCTTGGGCACGCTGTATCCAGTCCAGAATTTTTCTTTCGAAGGCACCATGAAGCAGCTCTGCAGTCTTGTTTAGTGCCTAGCGGTCTTGCAGAACAAGAGCTTTGTAGAGCATGACTTTGGTCCTTCGAGTCAGGAGTTTCGAGCCCAGTTGTTTTGACAAACCGAAGTAACATCGGTTGCCAAGGGCGATTCTACATCGGATCTCCACTACGATGTCATTCGTGGAGTTTACGTTTGTCCCGATGTAGACGAACTCCTTTACTACCTCGAAATTGTAGCTGTCGATTGTAAGGTTTTGGCCTAGGTGGCGCGCGGCGGTTCGTTTTTTACTCGATAGGATATATTTTGTTTTGTCTTCGTTGACCATTAGACCAGCTCGTTTCGCCTGTTCCTCCATTGCCGTGAACGCTTCCACTACGGCGCGTTGGGACCGCGCGACAATGCCTTCCGTGTTGACTTTGCCCGCCGCTCTATATTCTCTAGTACCAAATTGAAGAAATCACACGACAGCCCATCTCATTACCGTAATACGGTGCAGGTTTCGAACGGTTCAGAGGTTTTTGAACCGAACTGCACGGTGCATCGCGTGTGTGTTAGTGGATAAATTTTTGCGAGATCCCGAATTCGGCCATCGCTTCGTAGCTCCTTGCGATGAATGCTGTCGTATGCGGCTTTAAAATCGATAAAAAGAGTAGTAGGGAGGTGAGTATCGATTCAAAACTCGCTGTGTGAGTATTTGGTCTATAATCGATTTGCTGGGCCAGAAGAGGCACTGGTACGTGCTAGGTGGGGGGACTGCTTCGTCGACTGGAGTTGGGATTTCCTGGTTCCCTATCACTCTCCCCTTGTCAGGCCCGCTAAGCAGCCGTTGAAAGTATTTCTTAAACACATCCACTATTCTGTGACTAGATTACCCTCGAAAATTTCGGAGAGCCAGGCTTTTGGCTTCTTTGTAGAAGGCACGTGTTTTTTGTTTGTCCCTGGACTTTACTCTGAAAATAGTTTTCAACATGTTCAATGTACATACATTTTTTACTGGCGCTAAAATGGGTCTTCCAGTTGAACGTGACTGGATCCATAGATAAGGTTCCTTAACTGCCTAAACGACGCTACAGTAGTATGGCAATCAAAAATCCTGTTCCCACGCCTTGGCTCTGTTTCGAATATTCTCAGGTCCATCAAACGTCCAATAGGAGACTGGAGATCGGTGCCACTATGCATATGTACATGATGTCTGTCGAGTGTTATACGAGATCGAGATCTGTCCTCCATAGTAGAATAATTTAGAGCAGTATGGCCGTGACTGATACTGACACCAAACAGTAGCTCCTACTTGCATCCTTTTGCCTTATGGCACCAAGCCAAAACCGTGATTGTTTGCAAGGAAATCTCTTGGAAGACGATGCAAACCCAACAGCACTGCAACGGAAAATAAGAGCAGCGCACGAGAAGTATAGAGCTAGAAGGGAGGAGAAGAAGATGTTTCTACGACTGAAGAAAAGGTCTTCATCTAAGACTGTATAACGATCGACACAAACTATTTCGAGGTAATAAAGTAATTCATCTGCTTACCTCGGGACAAACGTAAACTCCGCAAACAGCATCTCAGACGTGATCCGAACTAGAACTGCCTTTGCAACCGATGTTACTTCGGATTGGCTACGTTACCAACAAACTCCTCCTCGATGGACTAAATTCGTGCTTGACAAAACTTTTAATTTACCAGTTCAGCTATATGGAAGGGAAGGTTTTAAAAATACGTTGACCACACTGACTCGACCACATCGAGAGCATGGACACCAGCGCTCCAACAAAGAAGTTCTTCGAATATTTCGAGAATTCCTATTTCGACGTAAACGGCTGAATGGTGCAGTTGGTTGAGTGACTGCCCTTGGTTATCGGGATCCCAGGTTCGAATCCCAGTCAAAGCTAAGGTTATTATGCTTTTATCATTTGCGGTTGGGACACAATTTACGTCACTGGATATTACAATGGGTCAACAATGCTCTAAGTGTGTTGGCAATTTTCGCTGGCAGCCCTAACCTAATCTATTTCGAGTATAAATTTCACACTTGGTTACTGGTTATACACTTGGCTAAACCAGCGGCTAGTCATCGCGAATGCAAGACAGCTTGGACTGTGTGACTAGAAGTAACGTGCCCAGGACCATCAGCGAAGGAAGGCAGTAATTGCTCAGGCTCGGCTCCACCAAGGGTCACCGTTCTGATCTGTAAGTAAGCACACATAACTGACACACAGTTCTTGGATGTTAGGTTTACAGCTTAATCAATGATGAGACCTAAGAATTCGTTGCTGGCATTCATTGAGACATAGCAATACTTTGCCCCTTTGCCTGGGCTAGTTGGAATAAGGGTTTGTCGTTTCCAAAACCATTCCAATTAGAATTTAAGTGCGGCTGAGAGAACTGCAGCGAATTAAAAAACTTCTCTTCTCGCAGTCAGTGCTTGTAAGTTGGTTCCGAGAGATTAACTTGGTTTATGCTGATGTTTTGCCTCAGATTGATGGAGTCCTAGGAGTAGCAACAAAATGGTCACACAAGTTATTAGTTAACGCCTGTTACAAGAGAGCGACAATGCAATGGACGCAGAATGGAACCTTGTGGTACACCATTGTGGAACCTTGAAACATTGTAGTGCACCATGTTTATTCTCATTTAACATACCTTTGCATTAAGTGAGGCATGCATCTGCGGCGTCGTCTGACAGACGTTGAACATACGTGATCTCGCCTACTCAGCCCGCATCCAAGGATACCCTTGAAGTATTGTTCTGCAACACAAATACCTACATTTTAGTGCAAATCTTATCAGATCATCTCTGATTGCAATGCTCCTTCCCTCCAAGTGTCCCCCAGAACCTGTCATTCCTCAGAGATTGACTTGTTGACCCTCCCTTTCGATGTCCGCTTGACAGAAACAAAACGTAAACAGAATAGAAATCCCGAATTTTCCCCCTCTTCACCGATTCACCCTGTGAACGGAGCTAAACCAAAACAACCGCAACAATTCAAATGGCACACTAAGCACAAAATAAAACAGCCGACGACGTCGACCCCAGCGAACATTCCTTTTTCTTTCGTTTTTTTCTGTGTTTTCGGTGTTTACCTGCATAATTAACTTTTCAAACAGGTAACAGAAAAATTCCGAACAAACACAAAAAAAAAAACACGACAGACAAGGAACACATACGATATTCAATCAATATTACAGAAGGAACCACAACACGACAACAACGAACAGCAACAATAACAACAGCACCACCAAACGACAACAACTCACAAGGCAACAAGACAAAATCGCTCAGGAATGCAACAGCAACGAATTACGGGCCAATCCCCTTTGTTGTGTTATATAATGGGTCCTCCTGTGCGGACGTACCCCTCGGTCACCGCGGGGGTTCCACAAACTTATTGCCACCACTGTCCACCAAAACGGCTGTTGTGCGGTGGTGGTGCCTTGATGCTCGGTCTCGCTTTCGCTCCCGCGTCGTTCGTTCGGTGTGCAGAAAATGCCTCGGCAGGCGTCCAAGGAATGTGATCCTCTGTGCGGTTGAGTGGACGTGCGTGTGTGCGTGCGTCCCTTTGTGAGCCTGCAGATAAAGACCCTCATTAAAGGAGCCAACCTTATCACTGGGAGATGGATGACTGGCCATTTGAGCAGGATCCTAGGCGAGCAACCCTAGGGGCCAGGCGTCAGTTCTAATGCCCGACAATGTATGTGGCAGCACCAGTGTGCCACAGTCACAACACGAATCTCCCTCTCTCTCTCCCTCTCTGTCCCTCGTCTGCAGAGCGGACACGAGGTCCATCGGCCAGCTACTGTTCGTGACATTGTTGCACTGTGGCGAGCAAGGAACCCGCAGCGCGGCTGCAGCAGGCACGATCAACGATCATCCTTTCGCTGACTGGCATTCATAAATTTTGTTAAGGAAACACGCACAATATCAACATCGAATCGGGCGTGTCCCTGTTTTTGCGCTCGGAGGAGGAGGGGACGGAGGGCACACCACCACCCAACCCAACGACGGACGAGCCGTGCCGATGGAGGGCTTCAAAATTGTATCGGATTCGTGTAAAGACCAAATAGCTGAGCGAAACCATTCGACCGGTCCGACAGTGCAGCAGTGCAGCAGCCCATTCCGGTCCCATGGTCCGGTCGTCGTCGTCGTTGTCGTCTCTTCTTCTTCCGATCGACGTCGATTAGAGAGTGCAATGGAATTCCTCGCTCTCTCATTGCGGGCCTGCGTCCGGAGGTTGGTTGTGTTTTTGGTGTCTTCTTGGGACTCCCGAGCAAACTTGACTGACTGCATTTTCTAAATGTAATCGCGCCTATTCCATGGGATGCCTGACAGCAACAACAACGCCAACGACGACGACGACGACGACTTTGGACAACGACGAGATGACGATGATGATGCTGAGATGCTTCTGCTGTTACTGCTGCAGCCGTTGCTGGGGCTGCTGATGATGATAAGTCCTCAAGAGCGGCGATGGTGGATGAGGTATCAATCTATCTCTTGTGATCGTGTGCATTCCCCACGTTTTCGGGCGATTTAAGCACTTTTTTCTTTGTTGGCTTGTGTGTTCTTTTCTGTTTCGGTTTGCAGAACTTGTCGAGAACTTTGTTGAATGCCTTATCAATGACAATCCTAGGCGCATTTTCCCACTCCCTAGACACACACACGCGCATAGAGTCAACGAGGGGGAGGGAGAGTGAATCGTTTACTTTGCAGCTAGTCTGTGCATTCTTGGATCTTCTGGCTACGTTAAGAGTATAAATACACTTAAGTCCGGCGAGAGGTTCATATTGGTGTTGTGTGAGCTATTTATAGCTCACGCGCCTAGAGCGATCCCCCTGGTCAGAGAGGGAGAGAGAGGGAAGCTGTTGTGTGATTCATTAGGCCTTAAGAGGTTTCTCGTCAATTTCTGTGTAAAACTGGCTCGTGGATGGTAAAATGGAAATCAATTGGCTTTGGCGTTGCTGAGTGGTTCTTCAGTTGGATGATGGGTGACAAACCTGTAGTTGATTTGTTTATGGATCATGGACACTTGAAGACGGGCTTTCTCATTCTCGTTCGATGGCGGCAAATGAGGTGAAGAGGTGATGAGTGCTGAAGGGCGTGCGGCATGAGGGATACCCAACTGAAGCGTAGCGCTGTCGACCTCTCACTTCGTGTGCGCTTTCAGGGTCATATCATGCTCATGTGGGTACTGGGTACCTTTGTTCAATGCCCTTTGTTCGAAATGTGCTTGTCATGAAATTGAAGTCGAGCCCGTGTGGCGTAATGACCGGCTGCTTGGTGATGAGTCATGAGGGAGATGATTGAGATGCGAGTTCAAATTGTGGCTATTTAGAGATACACATGCATATCTTCCATATCTTCCTCGTTAAAGTTTCCCCGCCTCCAAATTCGACGTCCAGCTCCCTCGTGCAAGTTCGTCGTCCTCATGTGTCCGTGGTCCAACTCCTTCGTACAAGTTCGTCGTCCATGTCCTATAACTCGCGTCCAATTCTGACTTCCAAGGTCGTCGTCCAAGTCAGCCACCCAAATCCGTCGTCCAGTCCGTCGTTCAAGTTCGACTTCAAAGGTCGTCGCCCAAATCCGTCGTCACAGTCCGTCTTCCAAGTCCGTCGTCCAGTCCGTCGTCCAAGTCCGTCTTCAAAGGTCGTCGCCCATGCTCGTGGTCCAAGTCCGTCTTCCAAGTCCGTCGCCCAAATCCGTCGTCTAAGTCCGTTGCTTAAGTCGGTCGCCCAAGTCCGTCGCCCAAGTCCGTCGCCCAAATCCGTCGTCCAAGTCCCTCTTCGAAGGTCGTCGCCCATGCTCGTGGTCCAAGTCCGTCGTCCAGTCCGTCGTTCAAGTCCGACTTCACCCTAATCCGTCTTCAATAGTCGTCGCCCATGCTCGTGGTCCAAGTCCGTCGCCCAAATCCGTCGTCCAAATCCGTCGTCTAAGTCCGTCGCTTAAGTCGGTCGTCCAAGTCTGTCTGCCAGTCCTTCGTTCAAGTCCGTCTTCAAAGGTCGTCGCCCAAACCCATCGTTCAATTCCGTCGTCCAAGTCTGACGTCCATGTTCGGCACCCAAGTACGTCGTCTAGTCCGTTGTTCAAATCCATCTTCAAAGGTCGTCGCCCAATTTCGTCGCCCAAATCCTACTTCAAAAGTCGTCGCACAAGCCCGTCTGTCAAGTCTTTCTTCAAATGTCGTCACTCTAATCCTTTGTCCAAGTCCGTCTCCAAAGAAGGTCGCCCAAACACTTGGACCAAGTCCGTCGCCTAGATCCATCAAGTCCGTCTTCAAAGGTCGTCGCCTAAGCCCGTGGTCCAAGTTTGTCGCATAAACCCGTCGTTAAAGTCTGTCGTCTAGTCCGTCGTTCAAATCCATCTTTAAAGGTCGTCGCCCAAGCCCGTGGTCCAAGTTCTTCTCCCAAATCCGTAGTCCAAACCCGTCGCCCAAATCCGTGATCCGTCGTTCATGTCCAGCACCCAAGTTCGTCGTCTAGTTCCAACTTCAATCGTCGTAAAATTCCGACTCATTTCGCGTTGCAAGCCAGGCTTACGTGCCAAAACTCACGCCCTTCACTCAGCTCCCCAGAAATCAGTGTACTGACCTACTTTACCGACGACTCAGCTTGTTGTTTACTGTCTCCAGCTGTCACCGGTTGGCGGACCCATAAGCCAAGCTTAAACTCTTGACCTTCAAGCCTAGACACTTTCCACAAGACGCGTCCTAGAATTCAAATCACAGTGACGCCTCAGTCGTTAAGTTCAGAACCAAGTTACTGGTCTCGAGCCTGGCATTCATTTATGCAAACCATAAACCTGAAATGGAATGGGTCACCCCATTGTTCAATGGAATCCATTGACAAAGAGACCCGTCTTCCTCCGCACAATTTGTTCGCACGTCAAGCCCAAATTTAAGTTTACGATCCATAAAACCGCCCTCCGGTGAGTAACGTCCGCATGTAAATTAGCAGAACCCATAAATCACGGGGCACGCAGCTGGGGCAGGCTCGCCAATCTCGCGAATCTGGCGAATCTCCACCAACCGGGGTCAACGTAGCGCAGCGCGGGCCATTGAGGCCATCACTTGGCATTACGCAACCCAGTCTAGGCCAGTCTTGCATGTGTGAACGCCACCAACACCTCCGCAAGTCGAGCACGAATCCAGTTTGCCGCTGGCGCACACCATCGCGCGATGGGCTGCATCCGTAAACCAGAATTGATAAGAACCAACGGAAAAAAATCTCTTTTTTGGACGTTTTTTTCTCGTTTTTTTGGTTTTGTTTTGGAACTCGCCGAAGTCATCAGGTCCAGTCTAGCGGTTCGATGGCCATCCATGGGGTGGGACGAGTGCGTGGTTTCTAGGAGATTCGCCTCGTTCGATGAAGTCGCCGGAGGAGTGGTGCACTTAGTCATTATGTGCGTGAGTTTCGGGCGGCTAAGGGCACGGGGCTGAGGCCACGTTAATTGAGATGCGTTAGCCGTGAACCGGTTGAGCAGTGTTTATTGGATGTCGTTTCGAATTGAATTTATCAGTTATAAATACTTAGCTTTGCGGTACTTCGAAGCGGCTTCAAAGGGGAAGCTGCGCGGTCGATAAGGAAGCCAACTTGGTAGCAGGAAATTCGCCTACAAATCTTCGCAATGCAGCCGGCTGTCCGCGAGGTAGTAACTTGCAACATTGATGGATCCTCATCAAACTGAACGTGGTCAGGGGGATGGTTTGCGGATGGTTGGAATTTCTGGATGGCAGTGGAATGCGTCATGAGAGTGAGTAAATGAGCAGCATAGCTGAATGCATATCGAAGGAGAAAATGGCAAGCTTTATGACTAGGCGTACATATGTGAAGTCGCGTATGAGGTGTCAGTGCCCCTGAATGTGGGGCTTTCCTGCAGGGGAAGGTACAATGCAACATTACGACTAAGTGAGTCTTGTAAAAGGGTAAACAAAGAAATATGCAAACAAGCAAACAATTGGGTCACGGCTTGTTGTTCCGGTGACGCGGTGCCGAAGAGTCCATGCACTCTACATTGATTAACTATCTCAAGACTTCTGTTATCCACGCCCACTTAAGGGGCTAGTCATCTTAGGCCTTGAGTCTGTTGACGTCTGGCTAGACTTATGTCTTATTCAGACCATTCGGTTTTGCCCATCGTGTTATTTTCTCTCTTTCTCTATTCGATCAATCATGGCAAAATCCTAAAATTTTTGCTGTGCTAAGGGTTGTAGTTAACACCAGTACGGCTAGTAGGACCTCTTTCAGAATTTCCAGATGCTCAGTAAAAACAAGGCCCTCTCTATACGATTCGAAAATATCACAGCGACAAGGGAGAGTTGTAAGATCCCTAATACTCTCTTAGACGGCTTGTGTCCCTTGACAATACATTTCTCTTGTTGCAGCGACATTGTTGCATGCTGTGGAGCGGCCTTGAGCAAACCTCGAACATAACAAAACCATGATCCCTTATGAAACCTGTACCTCGGACTCTTCTCATCACATTGCACACAGGACACTGTCCGATTTGAACATTGCGCCGCTTCAGTTGTGTGCTAAATGAGAGCCCTTGGGAACTCTTTCTGAACTCCATCAAGAGCCTAGACATCTACCGGGCGGAAAAATCCCAAGTGAGTGGTTACGCAACCTGAAACATCTTTGTTTACTGTTGAATAGATTGGAGTTTTCGTCCATTTTTTGAGGTCATCTATACGCCACCAAGTCATCGATAGCATCTTGAAGAAAACCCCAGGAATCAACTGTACCTTAAATCTAACAGTTCGTGCGACTTAGAACAACTTGGTTAGGTTGGATTAGCTAAGTTCTGGTGGGTGACAGTGACACTTAGGCCATGTTGTGTTTCCACGCGGTTCTCATTGATCCTATTCCGCAAACCATAAAGAGCAAACAAGGGTCACAGGGGTATAACCAAATATAAGGTAGCAGATGAACTGATGAACTTGCTAGCAAAGGGATCGAATCCGACCCATCCTAAGTAACACAAAGTTTCCATTCACCCCTTGATGATGTCAAGAGCAAAGTGGAGAAAAGAATCAAGGAACTAGTTCATGAAAAGTGGGACTATCTTCACTAATTTGATACAACAGACATTATGGACTAAATAGAGTACTGCCAAAACGGGCATACTTCTCCAATGTAGGAAAAAGCTACTGCGGATGGTAGTCGGGGTGTACTTACGCATGACACCATATACAGAGGCTGTGGGGACGAAGGAATGATTGTGGATACTTCCCACTACCTTTGTCAGTGCCCCAGTCACTGCAAAGTACGGCAGAGAGCACGGGGAGAATTCTCCTTTCAGAACCTCCAAGACACAGCAAATATCACTTTAAACTCTACTTGCAGGTTTGTCAAAACCACCGCATGCTGAGAAACTCCGTTGAACGAGGATCCTAGGTTTCATAAGGTCGGTGTCTTCTGATATGATTAGAAATCTGCCAAGACTAGACTGTCCCTTCTGACACATTCAGCGATTTCAACCTTATCGCCTTGTAAGAAGATGAATTTGGGGTGATAGGGATGGCGTCTACATCAAGTGTCTGAAATGATGACTACAAAGTGAAGTTCTCTGCTTCCTCTTTGGGCAAACGCTTTCATTAGCGTTTCCCTGCAAGGGATGAGAAGAACTCCTCTTTATGTTGGTACGTGAACATCTAATGGAATTTCTCCTCAACCTTGGACAAGTATGTACAAGCAAAATTGGAAGTTTGCAATGTGATTCCATATAATTCTTGGATTGCCTTGCATATACTCTCATCTGTAATATAATACTCGCTGTCAAATGACTTGAAAACCGCACAAAGTAAACCCTCTTTAAGTGCAACCGCAAGCACTTCGATTTAACAAGTCTTCAAAGTGAATAACTTTGCTTCATGATCTGCTATAACAGATTCATTTTTTGTTAATTTTAAACAAGTCCTCAATTTGCCCAGTCGTCTTGTGACCCAATGACGTTGTTTATTCAAAATGGGTGCTCTGTTTGGGAAATTGAGACGATTCTAATCCACTCGCGACCCAAGAGCTTTCAATTCATCACGGAAATTCTGCACAAGCGGAGGACATTATCGTCTCACGTGGATGTGATGAACTTTTCATTCAGGTCGTGCTAGGGCCATACTCTCGATCTCAAGTCGAAGCAGACTATATATTGACACATTGTATATATGTATATGACAGTATATCAGCTTTGGATATTAGTCCTGTCTACAAAGTATTGGCAGCCCGGAAGACGTCTATTGTAATACTGTCTTGGCCAAACCGAGCGCATGCACACAACGAAGGTTTTCTAGTGAGAGCCTTCTGGTATCGAAGAGCTTGACTCGTCTTCTGCTCTTCTCGACAGAGCTTGTTTTTGATGCCTCGAAGTAGAGTACCTGGGACCGTTGGCTAAGGGATTCTTAATCGATCGCTAACTTGATACATAAGTAGATAAGTACAGAACATTGGAAAGGCATCGTGGACTTCCTTAATACAGTATAATAGAGGGCCACGGCCTAGCTTCTCGGCAACCACTCGTGTTGTGCGTGTTATTGCTCTCTCACGAGCGGAAGGGATCCGCAGTTTGAGCTGTGTCGAATCTACGTCGTCGAGGTTCGTTTGCAGAGCGATTTGGACTAGTCATCGCTCGACTGACAGTGTTGGTCTTGCCAACAATTCCATAGATTTTTTCCCTTAAGCTTAACGCTTCTCAGTTAAATTCCCAACGAGAGGACAGATCTAGATACAGTAAATTGATCAAAAACGACAACAGGCTGCTGAAATGGTCCGAAAATGGACTACGAAGTTACTGTGTGATCTTTTCTAAAGATCCTATGGTGTTTACGGGCTTGACGAAACTCTTGGTAAAACAAGGACTTTCTCGACTACATGGCAGCATGCAATCTACATACTCACACCTCCTGTTCAACTCATCTTGGCTTGAAAGTACCGACTGTCTGACTACTATCGGCAAAACAAAGAACCTTCTGGCGTCAGACCGAAACTCGATATATATGCCCTTCGGAGTGATCATGAGACACTGTCCGATGGGAACATTGCTCCGGAAATGGAACCAGTAAGTCGATCTCTGCCAGAGCTACGGCGACTGGGAAGAAAGCGAGACGATCCAACCTTTCCTTTGCCACTGCTCAGCTCTCGAGAGCCGGCGCCTAGCTTCGCCTTCTTCAAAGGGACTGCGGACACAGCGAATGTGATATATCGGATTTTTAAAAATTTTAAAATCCATCATGACAAGTTAGAACAATTATGTACTCCACAAGTTCAGGGATCCACAATGGGCCATTTGGCCTGCAGGTGGAACTGATGGTCAATCATCACACTCTTCTTTCAAGACCTAAACTAAGCTACACAAGCCTCGAGTATCGTCATTTCGCATTGCTCCGCAGTCAAGAGCACCAAGTTATTGAATGTATCTTCTGCTATGATGAACAAATGTCAGCTCGAAGAGAGCAACTTCTTCAGCTTGTCATGCCTTACAATTGCCTGCACTCCTAAACACCGTGGTTTCACTTTGATGATCTCCTGGGAGTGTTTCAGGGCAATGGTCTTCAACATTGTCTTTCAGCGATGTCGTGACTTGAAAACGAAGTTTTGCTCCACCTTTATGCTAAGATCACATTCGACTGTCTTTCAATTCACTTTCCCCAGCCGGTTGAGAAGATGCAGGAAACCCAGGAGCTAGCCTCTTCTGGTTCACCATTGGAACTCCACAATGCATCAGAATGAGCTGCCTCGCATTTCCTTTGTCTAAGTCTGCTTCCAGTTCGTTTGAGACCATTTCACAATTAGTTCTCGGCTAATTGGCTCCTTCCCCAGTCTGCGGAGACCATTGCTTCCTGTCACTCCGCGACAGCCTGGAGGAAAACTCGTCGGGTTCAGCAGATCAGAAGAGCAAACCCCACATGTACGCGTAACGAGCCATAAATCTCTTCAAAGAACCCCACAAAAACCAACAAGAGACCCTCTGTACACCCGTCCTCGCTTGAACGAATGAACCGATCAACCAAAAATGGCATATGCAACAGTTTGCACGGCCATCCAAGCGAGCGTGTAGCGTCATCCTAGTTCGCCATTGGCATAACTTTCATAATCCACAAAAGCCCTTCCTGCCAAGCAATCGAACGTAAGAGCGAACGAACGCTCGCGTTCGTCGTCGCCACCGCATACTCTCCGGGTATCTGGTTATGCGCGCGATAGATTCCAAAGTGCCTACGACCACGAATGTTGTGTACTGTCGCTGCCACCGTCACCGTCGTCGCTCCACCAACCGCGCTGGATGCTGCGTCAACTGCCTGCCTCCCTCTGGACTCTATTCACTGACGTCTCATAGTAAAGTCCGTGCCAAGAGCTAACCAAATACCTGTTTTCCCCGCAGTCACACACAGGTACAGATGTCAGATGCATACAAGGAGATATGAATACTGTATGTGTGTGTGGTTTTTTTCTGCCTTCGTAGGGAGCTCCTCGCTTTGAGCGTTTCTCTTCACAATTTTCGTACCGATGGTGTGTGTGTGTGTTGTGAGAGACGCGATAAAAGAAAAACAGAACGAAACGAACCCACTGCCAGGCTGCCGGAGTGTACCTTACATTCCGAACAATTCGAATATCTCGACGAGAGTATCTAAGCCAAAAAGGCCCCCTAAAAGAGCCCCAGAATGAGATAGACAGAGTCTTGCTCAATGCAAGCGGTGGCCAGCCGCAAGAGGCGAGCCAAAAACCAGCCTTAACCAATACAACACCAAGCACACACCGAACCGATCGTCGGTCCGGCCGTTCGCCCGTTCGGCCGTGTATCCGCCAGTCAGGCAGCAATCGACTGAGTGAATAAGTAGTACGTCAGATTCGATTCGAGTCAACCACCAGCAGACACACACACAGAGCAACCAGCCGAGGAACGTCGCGTAGAAGAAGGCGACCGAACAACAAGACCCACAACATCAACCAGCCATCCAGCGAGCCACCAACCACCACGGATCGAGGCACACGAAGACGAAGCTGAAGATGAAGAGAGCGAGAAAAACCAGGTTCCTGATTTTCAATTCACCACTTAATTGGTAGTCGAGATTTGGACCTTAAAATCGAAAGAACGTTCTGTCGTGTGCTTTTGCGTGCCACCACCACACAATGTGAAAGCGGTGTCCCTCGCTTCGCTGTGGTTATTTTATTTATATTTTAATTCTGATTTTTTGTTTCGCCTTTTTTCGTGTTTTTTTTTTTTTGCTTTTCGGTGTAAAGTTTGAAATTCGACGTCGAAATCCAAGTCAAAGTCGAAGTTGAAGTTGAAGCACCCTCCGGGGCTGTTTGTTGTTCGCGTTTCCGTTTTTTTTGTTGTGCTCGAGCCCTTTTTGTTTCTCTCTAGTGGAATGTGAACAGATTTGCATATCCACCATCAAGATACTCCCGTCAACGCACAATTCTGTTCGAAAATCAAAAAAAAAAACGTCATTTTGTATCCATCCACGTCCATGTGCCAATTTGCAAGCGAATCGGTTCAACAGTGCATCTTGTTGTGATCCATCGTGGATGAGGAAAGAAATGAAAAATCCTCCAGAGGTGGGGTGAGCGAGGTTAAACGAATCTATCCGCCTGCTTGGCGTGCAGTCGCCGTGTGTATTGTGTGAGTGCGGCTCAAACAAGGCCTCGTCGTTTGCATCAAATAATTGAAAATAGAGTGCAACTAGTGAGCGAAGCAAATAAAAGCAAAAGCAAAAGCAAAAGGGAATGAAATAAGAAGAAAAAAATAAGAAAAAATAAAGAGAAAGTGCATGTGTATTTGTGATGCTGTTGGGAATACATTTTTGAATCGGTTGTCAGATTGTCAGGCCAATTGGATGGTGCTCGCTTTTTAGTGTCAAATACGTGATTCTATTGTTTATACCTGGATACACCGCCGCCTCAGCGTTCCGCAGATTCGTAGATACATTTTCAGACTCGCATACAGACACACGCATCCGCGCAAGCCGTCGTGCCGCAACCGACCAATTGCAGACAAATCTGTGAACAACAAACTTGCGGGTAAGTGGTTAAATGTTTTGGAATGAACGGCGGTGCACTCTCCAGCTCTCATTGGGAATTAATTAGATCCAATGAGCGTCGTGGGGGTGAGTGGGGGAGCGTGTCTCTCGCTCTGGTGGCACGAGTGGGTACTTTGCGTTCGTAGAGCAAACGAAGAATGTGAAGGTTGCCATTGGATTGGTTTGCTTTTGAATTTGGTTTTTTGTTTACCCCCGACTGACCCTACTCCCAGTCGATGGAGGCGAATGATGCCAAAATGTATTTGCACAGAAGCCAGGGACGGTAAACTTTGACAGGATGTTTGTTGTTCAATCAGACGGGCTTGTATGGTTTCCCATAGAGAATGCCTCATTTGAATGTCGTTTTTTTTTTGAGTTAGGTTCAAAATCTCGTTATTAACTTACAATCTTGTGTATGGGCCCCAAGAAAATCTTTTCAGTATGAGGCAGAGAAGATCGATGGTAGTCTACAGTCTGCACCACAAACAGGGGTGAAATTGAGCATCAGTGAGTATGTCTTCCTTTCGCGAGCCTATTTCGGAAGCACATCAGTTCCGGCATAGTCAATAAATGCCATAAAATTTGGGCACTAGTGATCGACCTCCTCCCTACTTATCGGCCACTTCATCTCATTTTTTCATACGACTTAAATGCTTTTAAGTCTGGGCAGCCCGAAGTGTGATAGGCGGCCGATCACTAGAGATTGGTATCACCAGAGTCGGCACCGACCACTAGTGACTTTACGGTACTCGCGCTAACCATTTCTCACATATCCTTACTCAGCAAATTCACGACAGTACGATCCTTCAATTGTCGACAGCTCGTTCTGAAGCAATTCCAATTCTGCGCTCCACTATAAGCCTGGCCACGTTAAGAGTGCCGGAGGTTCGAGAATTTCCCTTTCACGTCCTTAATGCCCAACGTTAAAAATGATTTCTTATTGAGTCACGACTCTAGAGACTAGCTTTGAAGGGAGCGTTTTTAAAGCAAAACACTTTCAATTTGATCCAGGGCCACTGATTTCAATTTTTCGATTGGGTTTCTGCATTTAAGTTTTCAAGAATGATGACGTACCTTGCGGCCACTGCCATTATGGAGGAATTGGCTTGTTACAGTCCAACCTTCCTTATCCTAAAATCAACCTAGTTCCATAGATTAATCTAAGAGGGTTTTTAGTTAAACATTCTTTAAGTCTTAAAGACCAACAAAGAACTGCCTTGATTCGGGCACTGGGCAGATGCTGGTCAGATTCCATTGACTCCTCTCCACAGCTTCTGCAGTAGTCGCTGCACAGCCCGTACAGTTCGTGGTTGAATCTTCTCCTCCAGAATACGTCAGCACAAACAGAACCAAAGATCGCACTCAGAACTTTTCTCTCGAAGAGACTAAGGACTTCTTTATTCGCTTTTGAGATTGTCCATGCCTCCACGCGGTACATCAGAACTGCAATGATCAGTGTCTTATATAGAATCAACTTGGTTCGTCAAGAGAGACTTCTGCACCATAGAGCAGGAGAGGGATGATCAGAGTCTTTTATAATGCTAACTTGGTCCTTCGAGAGGGGGCTTAATTCCTCAATTGCCTCTCGAGCCCAAAGAAACAGTGGCTAGCAAGAGTTATTCTGCGTCGGACCCGAGGTGGGTGAAGTCCTTGACTACCTCGCTAACCACATTTCACATCTTTTTACTGAGCAAACTCGCGCCAGTACGATCCTCCATTATACACTAGATAGACAGCACGTTTTTTGAGAATTCTTTTCACTCCTGTGCGCCGCCTTAAACTCGGCCACGTTAAAAGTTCCGGAGTTGAGAGTTTTCCTTCCACGTCTTAACGTATATGAGTGATTGAGTGGAGTCGAGTTTTTACTCTATCCGGGGCTTTCTCCTTATAGAGCTAAGTATAGCTTAAAGACTGTCCGCTTTTTCACTACCTTGGATGTCAATTGCGCAGGTACCCAGCATAGTGTCACTTTATTCTGAGGATATTTCACTGACGCCTGGCACGTTTTAAAGAGAGGATGTCCGGTGCTATGGCGCTTGGCAATCAGATAAGATAGAGATCGTTTTATTGGTTATGCGGAGCGCGAGACGGCATGTATGTAGTTCAGATTCCTCTTTTGCAACGCTGTCTGCTGGTACCTTTCCTCTCCTTCCTCCGTGTTAACCAAACTCTTTGCTTACTAAACCTGACCAGCTGCAATGCCATAATTCTCGCTGGTACGGCTTTGATCGTCGTTCAATTTAAGATTGATTTACGAAATTTTATGATTACCCACTTCAGACAAGAATGCCCTGTCGGCCCTTTAGTCCGAGGCTCATTTAGACCAATTTGTTGGGTCCATTATGCCCTAGTTTTGAGGTGACTTACCACCAAACCATGACTCTTAGCTGGTTTTTTGGTTCAACACCGATTAGGTGCTCTTGGTTCTAACATAGGAATTCCCTTCTTTTTTACTGAGGCTGGACAGAGGTTGGGTAGACTACACTTCTTCCTCATCTCTGCAGCATCTAAAATGCTTTGTGCGGTATGTTCAGATGGGTAGCATGTGTGTCTGGTAATGACTACTATTAGCATGCGTACAAGCTTGCGATTAAGACCGATCGATAGTGTTTATTTGTCTGTTCACCATCGTTTATAGATACCTTGCTTGCTGGTGCTAATGTATTCAGGTTATCTAGGGCTTCGCCTTTCAGTTTCGTCCTTATGAAGCTAGGCGTATGCGCATCCAGGATAGATTGAGATTCTTCCAACGTTAATTATTTCGATGCTTTTCGTTGTCTTGGATATCAGTATTTATCAACAGATATCTCGCTACAGTCAAAGAAGAGTAGCCGAAATCTAAATTGTTTGCAACCTCTGTGTCTTGAAAGTGCATGAAGACTTTTTCCCTTTTTCGTGACATGCACAATATTGAGCGAACCTGAATCAGTTGCTTTGGTGAACCTTTAGAATGAACACGAAAAACTCAACAACTCAATGTCCAGGAGATTGAGATAACCCTTATTGATATTTAAACGCAGCAGGAGTGGAATTATTGAAGAGGATTTTTGGTAAGTTTTTAAAAAATGTCAGTCTTGGAGACGGCCTCAAACCATGCGCTCAGATTGATAGAGCGAAAAGAAAATCTGTTCGAATTATTATTTTACTTAGGTACTGATGTCTTAGCTAGTTAATTGGTGATCGAATTGTTTGTCATCTTGTGGTAGAAATCTCAGTTCAAGTGATACATCTTTTATCGTCTCTTAGTGCCGAGGATTTTTCAAAGAGTTCATAGAATATTGTAGACCTGTTGGTTGAGTCACTAGTACATATGGACAGCCCATTTGTTACTGCCATTGATTACCTGTCTAGTAATAGTATCTCTTTTTATCTAAAGTAATTTTGCCTTTTTTTTCATAAACAGCAATTTCAACAACCCCGCTGTTTTTCACTGTATCTTCGTCTAGTTCGCTATATTAAGCTTCGCCCTCACAGTGTAGTCAATAGATTTTAATGTTTTTAAGATTCTATGGAATCTCCTTTTTTGCCACTATTCAGAAATGGCATCTTTGGCGATGATGATCAGCACCCGATTAGTCATCATTGATACGGTGGCACTTTTTCCAAGTCTCCCTACGATTTCAGTACAAACCACAGCCAGCACGGTGGTCTTACTTACGAGGACCAGCCCCTCGATTAGGCTGGAACTAGATTTCAGTGGTCCTTGATCTCCTCTTGCCAGAATATAGCCCCCTGACAATCTACGCAATAAAGTGCTTACTCTAGTTGGCATCCAGATAGGAGTGAAGTTCCAACGACATATTCTACCGATCTGTCAGTCTTAGAACCTAACTGATATCGCAGAAGCCATAATAAAAAACCTGATTCGTCTATGTCAAGTTTTTTTTTATAGCTGAACACAGTTACAAGACGTGTACCAGTCAGTTTCAGCCCACGTAACCAAAGCCACAGTCCCATGACTCTACCTTAAGATATCTTGTAAAGAAGGGGCTTTCAGAACCCTCATCTCGTCATCAAACACCTGAGAATCTTCTAAGCCAACTGAGATGTTCTGGCCTAGACGACCATCCTCAATACCAGCCAAAGAATCGTTGCCATACAGTCTTAGCTAAGGACACTACTCCTCAGATGTCCCACTGACGTCCACGCGAACGTAGCCTTATCAATGACATCTGTAAACCTCAACTCTCCTCTGACAAATCGTGCTCCCGACATTTTGCAATACCTTCCTTCATCACCAAGCCACCGCATCAAGTGATTGCCGGAAATTCCTCGTCGAACTTGAAGTTCCTCATCACACGTCTTCTTGTCGAGTCCTTGAGCAACATTCAACGGTCAGCCGTGAGTGGTCACGTTTTGAAAAGTTGCATAAAAGAAGGTCAAGCGGCCGAATGAATGTTTCCGTGAGAAAGAGGATGACTCATCCCAAATCAATTCGTTCAGCGATGAACGGAATGTGACGGCTCTTGATCGGATGAGTGGATCTTATCGTCCACTTGCTTCGCCGCACTGAATTGGCAATCTCTCCCCTTTTACACTCGTTTGTTCGATTTGATAGAGGGGCATCAAATGTGCGAGCATTCCAAGCACTGAAGGGCTGACTGATTGAGTGGTGAGCCAGGTGGCAAAGGCGATACATTTCATGGGCGGTTGTTGGAGTGGTTGGCATTTAAGTAGCGGCATCATTTGAACGTCT
Source organism: Eristalis arbustorum (assembly GCA_916610145.1). Classification (NCBI taxonomy): domain Eukaryota; kingdom Metazoa; phylum Arthropoda; class Insecta; order Diptera; family Syrphidae; genus Eristalis; species Eristalis arbustorum. The sequence goes on along the minus strand of OU744318.1, from coordinate 62,715,249 downwards.
TGAGTATTTTTTGAAGAAGCAAAGCTTATGAGCTGCAGTTGGATGACACAGCCCTTGGACGGAAGTCAAGATCAACAGGGTCTTCTTTCTTCGTAATTTTTCCATGCCCGTTCTTGCATCGCGATTTGGACTAAGTTCCAATACAAGTCGAGATGTTGACCAAAAAGATACCATAATGATAATGTGAGTGGAGCACATCTCCCTAACCACTATTGAAGAAGACACAGCCTAGATGTATGGCTACGTGGTTCTATTACTTTTAAAAATGGAAGGTGGCTCTTAGGCTGAGCTCCTCCATTGGAGGCAGACCGGATAAGTGAGTCGTAATCCCCTTACATTGTTGCCGGTGTGCTGCGTTATTATCAACACTTGGCACTGAGGAGTGGAATAGGATCAAATGCTCGAAAACCAATGCAATCCCCCTTAATGTCCAATAATCACCGGCAAAGGATGAATATGTCGTTTCAAATCTCCTTCTCTTCGTCTAGCCGAGGTTACAGCTCGTTGTCGTGCTGACCTTCCATCAACTGGTTTGCTGATGTCGCATTTTATGTCAATAGACTGTCTCTGCAGCAAGGTTACATCATTCTCCAAGATGTCGTGCCTCTCAGACTTCCACGCGAAGGTACTCGCCCGCATTTTGGGTCAGCCACATGCGCCACTTCACTATTCCCACCGACACCTTGACAATTTATCACATTTTTCTGAATGAAACTTGGGCCACCTCTGCTACTCTCGACTAGCTTCGGCCTCTGTCAACTTTATCACTTACCCTCCTCGGGCCATAATTCACTTCACCTTTGATTGATTCATTCGCCGTTAGCTTCCATGGGCTGACTCCTCACACCTTCGGCACTTAAACGCGACGAACCTCGAACCACCCAATCGTTAGACTTTCCTTTCAATTGAAGTCTCCCCTCCCCCCTGCAACCCACGAAAAGAAAGGCTGACCATGAAGTCAATTAAAGTCACCCAAACCGGTAGCCCCACAAATCTCGTAAAATTCCCCCACGGCGGCTATACCGCCCATAAACCCAATGCTCAGCGAGTCGCTTAAAAGCCTCCTCGAGTAGGCTGAACCTGTATCCAGATGCCGAATCCATCAGAACCACATTTCACACACATCTGAATTAATTCTCCATCCGAAGGCACCCGTATCCAGTCGCCAGTGGGCAGCCCACACGGCCTTCTGGTCGGATGGGCCACTCGAGCATTTCATCTCATCATAAATTTAAATCCAGCTCCGCGCCAGCGATTGGATGGACAGAGACATTTAAGGCGAAATTTGTTCGAAAACTAATTTATAATCGCTCGCATAGTCAGTGACACTTATGGACGCATACCTAATGAAGCGGAATGCGATTAAGACAAATGGACTTATGATGGCTGATTAGAGGCGCGTTTATTCAGAGCCGGTTGTCAATACATCTGAATTTATGGCCGGGGGCCGATGCGAGAGATGTCATATCCCCCAACGCGGGGGATACTTGGGAGATTTATTGTGTGAAACACAAAAGGAACGCTCGCATTTGCATATCCATGCTGGGTCCAACGGGCACGTTCGCCAGAACCGTACGGTACGTGATCGACCGGTGGCTAGTCGGGAGTCGGGACCTTTGTGAGGGCATCGCCGACTCGACTTGGGTTATGTCATGCGAGGCTTCGTCTTCAGGGCTCTGATCGGTGTTACGTCCAAAAAGGTGTCATGCATTTTGATGTTTGACAGAGAGATGGGAATTTTTATTTCATTTTTTTCTAAATGGTTAAACAATCGGGTCCGTTTACCCCGAGGAGGAGGAGGAGGAGAAGGAATAGGTGACACAGCAAGTGTGCTTTGTTGACAGTGAAGAGAGGTTGACGACCAGTCGTCAGCCATTCTGCCTGATGGCCAATAATCAGAGGCAAAGGTGGCAGGTGTCGTCTCGATGTCCATTTGGCGTTCGTGGCACCTGTAGTCACTGTGCATTGCTCTTCACGAGGTCCCTCTGTGCAGTGACGCCAGTACTTTTAATTGATAACGGCGAAGCAGAGCACGTTCTATCAACTTTGATCTACCTTTTTACTTATGTACTTACTTGTCAAGCCGGCGACCCATGAAGGGTCCATACCATAACCGACCATCCTGGGCACGCTACTTCCAGTCATTAAGACCAAGCTGTATTGCACCCGCTATAACCTGGTCTGTGTACCGGAGGTTCGGAAATCCTCTCCTTATTGAACCAGGAGGCTCGCATTCGAAGACTATCTTTGCTGGAGCGTTCATGTCCCTGCGCTCGATGTGGCCGAGCCAGTGTAGACTACGGCTTTTTGCCTTTCGGGCTACATCCACATCCTGGTACAGCTCGTAGAGTTCGCGGTTGTGTCTTCAACTCCATTCGCCTTCCTCGCAGACTGGACCAAATATCCGACGCAGAATTTTCTTTCGAAGGCACAGAGAATCAGCTCTGCAGTCTTACTTATCGTCCAGGTTTCAGCTCCATAAAGCAGGACGGCCATAATAAGAGTCACAAATCTAAAAATTTACCACGAACTGAGAGCACAGTTCCCAAAAGATCCCGTATATCCAGTCCGGTGTTTCTGACTGCTACACATTTTGGGACATGATCTAGAGTCAAAACAACACAGGATTAAATATTTCCATAATAAACTTGTCATCGAAATCTTTTGAGGAAACCCGTGATCTAAGTTCCAGATAGGTGGGTAGAAGTGGTGGTTCGGTGAGAACTTTACCACAGCTGTGAGGTGTTTTATTGAGATACCCTCTAACTTGAGGAATTTAGAAAGGATATTTGTTCCTTATTATGCTCTGGAAAAAACTCGTCAAGTGCGTTGAGTCCAGCGCTCGCTATCTGGATCTAGCAAGATTAGGGCAGTTAAGGTCTTCCTCTCAGCAATGCGGTATGAACTACGACAGAGTGTTTTATGTGCGATACCTATTTCGGCATGATCTCTTATCGACCAGTACAGTCGAGTTCGCCGAAGGACATTGTTTCGTTTTGGATCGGTTATACCCGAGCCACACTTTTCTTGATGTTGAACAGTCAGTGAGGTCGGCCTATCTGAAGTAAGTTATTGCAAGGAAGCACGAAGAAATATTAGCCGCGACTGCTTCTATTGCGATGTATAGATCCTATGCAAACTGCAGGGCATATCCTCTCCAGGCCGTTCAACGGCCGTTTCATTTCCTGGAACCCAGATAGGAGAGATTTTTAGCATGGTATTCTAATGATGTTAGAGCGGGAAAGAAATGTTGTGGCGAACCCTCGTTAAAGGACGTCCTCTGTTGCGTTGCCCCAATGGAGACTCTTCGGGCCGGAGCTGTGATGTCCATCCGCTCTAGATGACTTTAGGCCTTGAATCCACAAACTCTGGCTATACGCATCTTGCTATACAGTTCGTGGTTGATTCTTCTCCTCAAGACGACCGCAGAACTTTCCAGATTCAGAATCAGATTGCCCAATTAAAATCTCTGCAGACCCGCCGACTATGCCCATTAATTTTTAAGAAGGTTTAAAATGGCGCAGTCACTAAGGTTTTGATGTCCGGCACTCAGACTCTCTGATTCTGGTGTCCATTTTTTGTGAAGTTGTTTTTATGTATGTATACCAGAGTCCACCAGAGGTCTAGAAGTAGATGCATGTGGTTCTTTGTACCTTTGTATTTTTGTCTACGATCCGGCCATTATACTTGTGATCAGCCGTTTACATCTCACCTTCTTAAACTCGCTGGTCTACTTTTAGCTTTTAACTGAGAGTGTGATCCAGGTTAGGTTAACGTTAGCGCTGGGTACTTAATGCTGGTGTATAAAGAGAGATCATCCGGACTTGGTAGCTAGAAGTTGGGAATTTTGGTTTAAGTGATAAAGACCAACAGTTCCGTTGTACTTGAGCTCATATCTAGACATTTCAAGCTCAAGTGCTTATTCTACTCAGCGTGCCCTCCATGAGCTCACTCACTACAGCCGCAAATTTCTCTGGTATCAAGGTACCACAATGTCATCTACGCACCCTAGGTTAGGGAATTCATCCATTGTCATGCAAAGTACTGTTAATTTTATTCCAACGCCATACGGTGGCTGGACCAGAATTGAATACCAGATAAGAGCATTTTAAATTTGCTTTCACTGCGATTCGAACCGGGGACCACTATAACCAAGGACAGGCACTCAACCACTAGCGCCATCCAGTTTTAGTTTTTTGTGACCCACTAATACTAATGCGCTGGCGATGAATTGTGTTGTAGTATTTGATTTGTTCAGGAGATTCCAGAAGAGCCACAGCGTCACTTTTTTGTTCCAAGTCCCGCCTCTATGAAGACAATCTTTTGCAAACAGGCTTTCTGATGCGTTCATCTACGTTCGATTTCCAACCAAGTCTTCAGCCCAAGGACACTTAGAATCTTGTTTCCTGTAACAGTAAGACAGAGTAGTGAGTGGTATCTTATCATCTTCTTCCTTTTAGGGCACTACAGTCTGTCTCGGACGTGGGCCTCACCCAACATCTCTCCCTAGCTGTCTTTAGTTTCGCACACCAAGCTTCCCTCTCAAGTGCTCCACCTTGTGCGTGGACGACCTCTGTTGGCGATGAGCTCTATATAGTCTAGCACCCTAGGCATTGGATAGAGGCCTATCCTCATGTCGCGGTATAGTTCATACAGTTCGCGTATCAACGCAAACGGGACAAAATATCGAGTGTAGAACATTTTTCTCTGAAAGACCACGACCCTCTTCATCCGCTTTAGGCATAGTCCATGCCTATGCGCCGTAGAACTCGACAGGGACTGTCAAGGGTTACTTAGCGTTTGATCTCGGTAGTATGTGGTTATGTTTATACTATTTACCGCGGAGCCAAGGTAGACGAAGTCCTCAGCTTACTCGCAATTATGCATAGGTACTGCCGCGTTAGTCCGCTGGAATCTACGCGGCTTGCCAGTTATTGGAGCTCTAAAGGTACTAATCGCATTTCTCTCACACAGACTAAAGCCAATTCCGAGTCTGATAAGCCTTCGTTAAATTTCACATTGTCAAGTAAACAACAAACCACTTCAACAAACACAGCAGGACATTGTGCCATGGTCTCTCGAAAGAGTTGGAGACCGCAGACAATTCCTACTTTATAAACATCTAGTAAATTTAACATCTGGAATGTATGCAGTTTTGATCCCACCACCGAAGAAGCAACTAAGAGTAAATGACCCAAGCACAGACAAATTGAAATACCACAATAGACGAGAAAAATAGTGACGGTCTTTGCTACCGCAAAACAAGTGAAATTGTTTCAGCTTAAGTCGCCTGTTTTTTGGACATAATTTGCATGCAATTCTTGGTGCCTTTGTGCTGGTGAAACACTAGATTTTCAAAGTCTTGCGATGAATTGTGTCGTGTCTCAGACAAATCCGCGTTTATTCTCTCCATTCGCCACCTGCCGAAAGGACCAACAAACCGGCATCAAATCCCTCAAAACCTCACATTCCGTCCCTAAAACCCACCACCCGCCGAATCACCCAACATCACGGACTTTTCAAAGCACACTTGTTGTCCTTCACCAGCACCTCCTCCGCCACCCTTCCACGCGACCGCTTCCAAACCAAAAAAAGAGAAACACTCTAATGACTCTGTGCCCAAGATTCAACGAGCGGCGAGGTATCGACTGACGCTGACAAATGAACAGCGAAAAACCAGTTGCCCAACGCAAAGTGTCATTAAAGATTTGACATTCCTTCGGTGGCGCGCAGCTTGTGCACCTAACTGCGGTACGAATCTGAATCGGAATCTGAATCGTGACCGCATTCATTAGGCCCCAAGAAAGAACAACTCGCTGCTGTGGTGGCTTACCGTATTTTTTCTCCACGAGAATGAAAAGTACAGCACAAGACGAAAAAATTGCAATAACAGCAGCGAAACTGCAGCCGAAAGCGTTGTGTCATTCTGACGTTGACAGCTGTTGCGGTTTTATGACATCCATGCCATGTTCGATTTGGGTAGAAGTTTGCCTCGCTGCGGGCCTTGCCAATTTGACACCCGACGTTACTGCAGCCAGTTATGTCAAGTCAAGTGTTCCACATTCCAGCGCGGGAATGATTTGTGTGCCAATCGGGAGATATGCTAATGACAGCTGCTGGCTCGATTTAAGGGTGCGGCCGGTGGCAGCAGCCCTTGACAGATGTAGACGGAAGCAGATCGCATACCCGTGATAGGCGTCCGTGACTGGACCAGGCGGGTGATGTAAGCTTCAGGACAGCCGTTCCTCTGCGCAACTGGCCAATCAGTCATTCGCACCGAACGGACAAAAGGCAACATTCCACATTCATCAAATCATTCGTTTTGGCAGCACTCGTCGGCTGAATGGGCTGAATAACAAACGAATAGCGGTTAATGAATGTTCGTGGCGCAGGGTGGCGGTGCTCAGGAATTAACACAGCGAATCCACTGAATAGCATCGGCATTCGTTTTGTTCGCGAATATAATGGATTCGACTAGCCGGCCCATTGAATGGACATTGGTGCCATGGAGCTGTTGCTTCATCTCAACCGATTGGACTTGGCTGGCTGTTCGAATGGTTTCGGGACCTCTCGGCCGGCCTCTTGTGAAAGCGTGTCTCACTCGAACAAAAGAACCACGAATTATGACGTGTTTTCTAAAGAAACAAAAAAAAAAAAAACGTTGAGGGACGTGAAGTGGTACAAAGGTCAGTGTGGGAGATGTGGGAGCGGGTGCGAGGCAGAGAGCGGACTTCGCCTTGAGGAGGAGGTAAGACATTGGCATGTGCTCGGTGGTGGCCATTGGAATGCCGGTTCAAGTGGAGCCACATGTTTGACGTTCCCGATGACGGATCTGCCAAAGCGAGAATTTGCAATTGAGCATGGGGCGTGCTCAAGGAGATCAATCACCATTTGACAGACGAAAGACATCTCGTTGATGCATTTGGCTAAGCAGGGATCGGATCATAGTTTACAGGCAGGCATCTTGCCCTTTCAAGTCTTCAAAAATTGTTCACGCTTTGAGCTTGAAGATCGTCTGTTTCACCGATCCCAGTTTCAACGATCACTTCATCATGATCAATAGAAAAGTCTAGTCGCTCAGACTTTGTAGATCGTTTGAATTGTATGTTCTCGTCGCTCTGAATTAGTCGATCGCTTTTATAGACTGATCGCTTATCGCTGGTTATGGCTTCTAAATATTTAATTTTCTCGTCATTTACATATTCAGACTCATCGCTTAGAGTTTCCGACATTTAATACGATCCTACGTTCAGTTCATCATCTCCGTAGCTTAGTTTCTGTCAAGTGTCTCTGAATTGTGTAGATTTAATAGATTACTGGTGTTAAAAAGATTGAAATGTCCGAGGAGTTGTTGTTGAGTTGAATGATGCGTTGATCAAGTATTGTTTTAGTTTGTTCGCGATCAGTTGAATCTTCTGTAGTTCTTTGATGGGTATCACCTCAAGACCAGGTCAGACCATCAGTTCCAGACTATCTTGATTCGTTGCTATTCACGATACTCGATCACTTGATTAGAATGCTTTTAATGATCTTTCGCTTCCCTACGATCAACTAATTAATCACCAGCCTTTCACTTGATGCAGGACCTATTGGTGAATTGAGCTGATCGTGGAAAGAAATTAGACTTGCTATTGAAGCTACATTCATGCCATTACGTACGGAATAGCACATGATATAAAGAGCCTTCAAGCAGTCTGTGCAATCTTTGATGACACGGCGTCGGACAATAGTGTCCTGACTTCCATTCTCCCCCGTTAGGTGCCGGCCCTTTAAATCTGAAAAGCAACGCAAAATTCTTAAGTCTAATACGGTACACGAAGCTGAACTGAAAGCTAAATAGTCAGGAACGTGTCAGGAAGTCATCTTGGGCATTAGAACTCCTCATGGTCCACTGGCTATTTGTATCAGTGGTCAGGCCCATACTGCTGTTTGGCGTGGCTAATGGTGAATTGCCTTCCATAAGCAATGTCAAATCCTCAAAAGAGTGCAGAGGACGGCACTACGGAAAAATTCCTCCGCTCCTTTGGACATACTCTTCAGCCTTTCATCAGTAGACAGCTAGCAGCTAATACGGCGATCAGGTTGTGATCGCTGCTCTTCTGGAAATAACTTCGACTCTATATCTATAGACACAGACCTCATGATGCCTGTACTTCTTTCCGATAAGATATTTTAAACCAGAATCCTCCATGTCTTACCGAGAAATCAGAGCACCAGACGCTGAAGGGTCCATTTCGAATTATCGTAGATGGTTCAGTCAAGTCTCTGAGTTCTGTCATCTTCAACTTCAAGACTTCCCTTTATTGACACCTATCTCTTAACGAGCTGGTTAACATCCTACTCATACGTGTGCGGGTACACAGCCACATTCCGTATATCTGCTAAGCGGACGATCTTGCTAGATCGATCACCACTCATTCAATCCTATCGTTAATATAAGAAATTTACTGAAGCTGGACACACTTGTTCAAGCAAATCTTATTGGCCAACTAGCCATCTTGTGCTATATATACACTATAACCAACAACGTTTAGGCATAGTCCACTCTGTTAGAGCCTAATCTATCACTTAACCTGATCAATAAGAGCAGGCTTAATATTAGAGCTTCTTGTGAATGATGGGGGGTTGGGGGTTGGATTCTACTCGTACCCATAACTAAAGCCCGACCACGATGTTGCTGGTTCCGATTTCTTTTGGTTGAGCCAGCCCGATGTTGTAATGAACCTGTAAAGATATGTTAGTGGCATGTCTTTCAGATCATGAAGGTCTTGGAAGACGACCAATCGGCAGGGGATTGGCCAGTGATAGAGGTAGTGAGGAGTCTACTCTCGTTCTTCTATGTCGCCACAGACTCTGCAGATTTAGTCATGGGTAAGGCCAGCTTCATGATAGATGGTTGCATCCTTAAAGCAGTGTTTTTTATCGCATTTTAGGTTTTCGTCGGGTTTCAAGAGCCATCACTTGTTGTACTTGTTGCCCCTTTTCGGGTAACATAATCTGCTGTCTCATTACCGGCTATGTCCCTATGATGTGGGACCCAGTATAAAGTAATAGTGTGCTGCGTACTAAGTAGTCTTAGTTCTTCACGGTACCCCGCTACCAGCTTGGACGTGTTTTCTCGCTTGGACGAGATTGCTTTAATAGCCGTTTGACTGTCAGTAAGAATGGTAATATAAGACCATTCTTAGGTGGTATTTATAACATTGATATCATTGTGACCGCTCGATGTGTACATCCACTATCTTGGTAGATGAGATCCAGTTTCTGCCGAATATCCTGTTGCTCAGGTATATGGCGCAAATAGCATTCTCGTGGGGGGTAATGTGGGGGGGGGGGGGTTTTCGCGGCTCCCATCTTTATGGTTGAGTCTACACCACAGAAGACCTAACTATCAAAGCTATCCGCTTAAGAGCCTGATATGGGCCTGATATAAACAAAGGCTTAAGTATAGTCTACGTTTGATTTTCTTGAAACGATTCAAGGTTTTTGACCTTCCACACATTGGACCTGCGCCTCAACCAACCAACCAACTAGCCTCTGCAACTAGAGTGATTTCAGGCCAGCTGTCACCAGCTTAGGAATATTATCCGCCCGGAGTTGAGTTGTCGAGTTTAATTATGATTTTTCTAACAAAATTCTCGAGAAGATCGTGCGCAACTCAGACGTAAGCATCGGAGGCATGCACGATACACAAGTCTATGCAATTACTCGCATACGCCTATGCAAAGACATCATCAGACGAACTCAATTTGCTGTTAGCGGGGCGTTTGCGAGCTTTTTTGCTTTTTTGGGTCCATTAACACCGACATCATAGACAAAGAGTCACAATAAACAAGCAAAGTTTCGACGCAGGGCTGGGTCTATCTGGTCTCTGCATTAAACTCTGAAAATGCATGCATCACCACGGAGATGAGACGAAGGATAAACCTGGCTAAACGCTGTGTCTTTGAACTTAGGCGGCAATTGAAAAATAAAGCCCTGCCTCGGAAATCATGTCGTCTCTCTAAATAAGACCTTGAAAGTCCCAGTCATGTTGTGTGGCGCGGCAGCCTGGACAATGTCAAATGATGACGAAGAGATTAATGGTTGCTTCGAGACGAAAATCCTTCGATTTATATTTGGAACCGTTGCGAAGAATGAGTTCGGAGGAGAAGACTGAACGAAGAGCTCTACGGTCTGCACAACGACATTGTCCTAGTCAAACGATTGTCAATTGTCTCAACTCAGATGACTAGGGTCATCTAGAGAAAATGGACACTATCGCTCCGGCTCGGAAAGTCTTGGCGATCAACTCTGAGGGACAACGCGGTAGAGGAAGACCCGATGGCGTAACCAGCCGGAAAGAGACCCTAGTTAGTAGTTAGAGAGGAATTCTGACTGGAGCCCAGGTCCACAGCGGACTGCAAAGAGGAAAGAATAAAGCTGAGTTGTCTAAGAACTTTACGGTGACACGAAATATTTCCATTCGTCCTTTGTTTAAATTCCACGGCAAATCCCCCGGCAAATCCCCCGGCACCACCAGCGAATCCCGACAATCTCTCCAAACTCCCCAAGTTCACATTTACCACCGCAAAATAGTCGCATCAATAGACAAAACCCTGACCAGCCTGCTGACTCGCACAAAGTGCACAGTACCTTCACCAGCAGCCCGAAACCTCTTTGCGGCTGCTCCTCAGAGCTCATTCACTCGGCCCATAGAGAACTGGAAAACCAGTTCGCGCACCACCATCCAGACGGTCTTGGCTCACTGTTCCCCCCGCCAGGCCTCAGTGTTCGTACAAAACAATCAGACGAGAGAAAAAATGGAGAAAAAAAAAGAACGAAAACGAAAACCAAGCCAACACATAGTTCCATTCCGATGGGCAACTGGTTTAGGAACAAGGACCTGAAATTTTTGAACACACTCGCTTCGAATTTTAAATCGAAAAATTCCAGTCTAGGACTTGAGCGTGCGCGCCTGCGCGTACCCACCATCCAGCCAGGCCCCGTCAGGTTTACATTTCAATGTATCCGTATCCGCATCTGCTGGGGGAATGCCCCGGTCACCACCGCGCCCTCACCGTCACCATCCGCGGCCATCGCATCGCTGCACGGTGCAGCGCAACGCAGAAATAGCTCACCGAAGAGAGATGTCGGCGTGATAACAACAAAATATTTAATGTTTCTGTGTGCGCGCGCATTATTAAATGAAAAGCATTCGGCGTATGACCAGGCCACGGCGGAGAGCATAGGCACGCATACGTCCCCAGGAGGACGACCGAGCGTAGCCACAGAAACAAAACAGAATAAAAACGAACTAAATCATAGCCAACGAGTAGGAAATTCCAAAAGTCACTCTGATAATATGTCAGACAGGAATTCACTGTGTTGGCTGGGGGAGCTGTGGAGCTGTGATCCGCTGCGGCTACGAAAACTCGTTTAAGCATTCAGCAGCTTAGTTGTGTCTAATTGGCCGTGGTTCTGGGACTGGGTGTCATGCATGCCATAAATGAATACCTTCGGCCGAACGAACTAGATGCTCGGGGAAACGTAATAAATTATACTGGTGGGCTATTGATGAATTAGCACACGGCCCTAGATTGGAGGGTCGTAAATTACCGATACGATCAGAACGGGCAGTGTGTGCGGATGGCTTAATTAGAGATTCGAATGCGATCTTTTCGGAGGGGAATTATGGTGATTTGACACGAACTGCCCGAGTGATGGGCGCTCACTTCATGGAAAGACTCTCACGGATCGCTGATTGATCTTGGCATTGATCTTGCTGACAGATCAGTCAAGAATGCACAGCTGCCGAAGGGAATGTCTGGGAATGACATGGATTCTTTTCTTCTAGAAGGGTCATCGTTTGATGGTGGAGAAGATGTTTGTGAAGAAGACCGAGTGCTGTGTGTGATCGTGGAAAGTTCGAAAGAGGTTCTAGATCGGATGAGATATGCGATGACTTTGTTTAAGGCTTGGACTTTCAGTTGCCTGGGAACTGTGAAGAGTGAGTCATTTTTTTGAGAGAGGGTGCCCTTGGTGATCGTCGAGTTTACAGAGCTAATGGTGATCACTTGACGGGTAGTCCTTTGGGGTTGACTCAGTAAAAGTATTTTTAATAAGATGAGCATGGGTTGCTTCAAAATCAGTGGAAGATAAATGCGTGGTAACAGGTTCAAGGTCAATGATATAAATACTTTTTCACGATCAGTTCTATCCGCTTTGAGTGAGTATCGTTCGATAGAGTGACCGTCTTGCCTTCCATTTCTGGGATTCCCAGTTTATCATAATTTGTCTTGAAACTCTGGCAGCTAGTCAAGGATCGAATGAATTACATACATATGTCGCGTTCGGTGGCATCTTCAAGAGCCAATGAGTGAATTCAACTTTCCTTTATCTTATGAAGTAGACTACCAGTTGTCTCCAGAGAAGGCAAGAATATGCCGATGCTATATGATCGACTGAATGATGATCACTGAACACCTTAAAGATGCATCAAATTGATCATGATGGCATTGATAAATGGTTGTCGAATTGGGTTACACTTTGACCCCAGACATCCAGGGAATTAGTCATTTTCTAATATTTTCCTGTGTCAAAATGTTGACAACCTGATAACGATCACTTAAGAGGCTGACCATCGTTTCGACAGGGTTTGAGTTGTCCCTTCGTCCAACTAAAACCAGCTGATCAACTGTGTGAACAAAAGACAGATGAACGGTCAAGTTTCACTTATTAACAATAATGACAACGATTACGATGTGTTCAGCAGTAGCGATGAAGACTCCATACTGACCAAAAGCACGCAGTTTTCAGTTGAACCGTGACCCAGAAGTCGTTCAGGAGTTCCTTGGTTATTCACTCTGAACTCATATGTCTCACATATTCTCAAAACAAGAGCATCGAGGTCGACATGTGTAGACAAAGGGCCGCTGCCGAAGTCCGAAACAATGATCTGCACAGTGGCAGATCGCTTCAACTTATTGTGAGAAATATGGACATTGGCAACTGAGTCCACTCAAGGCTGCTTATTTTTGACGTCGATGATGACTCGCTTATTCCTTTGTACAAAATTGTTTTAGGTTCTTGCTCAAATTCAAACAGTCGTAAGCAGCAGTCCCCATTGCTGTGGGAATGGTGAAGTCACCGACACAACAATGGGCATAGAGGACATACAAAGCGTACTTTACCAACTACTTCCCGATCTCCACTATGAATGTCATTGAAAACATTATCACGGTTGATGATTCGTGTTTCTTTAATGTTATATTTTTAGAAGTCATGTTAAAGTCTACGCCGCAAAGAGCGGTCTGAGACTAAAGGAGTTCTCTTTGTGGAAACCCAGAACACAAGCCACACAGCCACATCTTCCACTGACTATGCAATACTATTCACCGACTGCGGCTATCGAACTTCGTTATCAATGACCACGAGGAGGACAGTACCTCTTCACCGACGGATTGACGGACGGACACCCTTCAAAAACAAGAATCATCCAGACTCCATGATATGTTCAGCGCCTTCCAAGCAGAGATGCTGGCAATAGAAAAAGCAGCCGAGCACTTACAAGAAACCGATATTTGACCACACATCTTAGAAGACATACAGGCTATCCGTTGTCAATGGGACAACGAAATCAAAGGCTCTCATAAAATGTAGCCACTCACTAAGGTCCCTCAGACGCCGTAAGGTAAAACCCTGCTGAGTCCCGGACCACAGCTCAATTGTAAGGAATAAAAGATCGGACGAATTGGTCAGAGAAGTATCTGAAATGGACGTTAACGAAGCGGATACGTCACTGCAACCATCGATCACTTCACAGGGCCATATATGACACAACAATAAGAGAAGTCAACTCGTCTCAATTGTCCAACGACAGGGTCAACGTGGTCAGAGCTTAATATCGGCAAAACAAAGAAGCATCTGGAGATAGACCGAAACACGGTCCGTATGCTCGCCTGAGTGATCGCAGGACACTGTCCGATCGGAACAATGCTGCCGAAATGAAAACAGGTATTCAGCGATCTCTGACAAAGCAACGACAACGAGGATGCAACCGAGACTTTGCTCCAGAATGGGCGCCCATATGCGCTGGGCCATAGATTCTTCACAGAGACTGATGACGTAGTATATCGGATCTTTTGAAATTCGTAAAGAGCACGAGGTGGTTTCAACTTCTATGTGATATAAGTGGTTAAAAGAACTGTGTACTGCACAAATGCCGGGATTCACAGTGGGTCCAACGGCCTCCGAGTGGAAGTATACTCCCCTTTCTAAACATAACCTAATCTTACCTTTCAAATCACGATTTTGTCGACTACCCTGACTTAGCCTCCACATTGACGATCACGTTCAATCGATTCATGCGCCGCGCGCTCAAGTATAAGGCTCAGTAGATGTGGGACACTAAAAATCAATCCTAGACCTTCAGTGTGTGGACATGAATGCACGATGTTAAGTCCACCTGATCTCACGCTCGCTTCATAGACCTTACGTTGCACCAGTCTTCTCTTTGAACCAGACAACCGATTACTTTCCTGAAGATCAGATTTCTTCTTGTCATCCACATGAGCGCAGTCAATCGAAAGGTCCGTCAAATCGATCTCCTTTATTTCTGATCACTCGGTGATCTTGCGAATGGATCGGTTTGATTTCATCTGCGATTTGTTCGCTGTAAACCATCAAATTTCTGCAGTCAGACCCACTGAGTCCTCCTCAAAGTCCTTTGCCTTTCTCTGTCTTTGTGTCTTGATCGCAGCTTCCTTTCTAATTGATCTTCCGACTGTCTACTTTTCGTGAAGATAAATCTGATTGTGTGCTGACCTATAGCTCAGTAAGTTTGATTGACAGTCAGTCAATGAACATACGACTATCGCTTCATGATCTGTGCGTTCCGATGCAAAAACCTTGATAACCCTTCACACTCACTTCCTCCAAAAAGTAAAACAAGACTCAAATGCCTCCCCAAACCTCTCTTCGAACACCGATCTCCCCGCACGATCCTTGCACAGCCCATCAGCTCCTCACAAGCACCGCCGATAAGTGTGTCCGATCTGCAGTTGCCTTGTCTCAAATTTCCCACTCACCTCAGCGCTGTTGCCACAGTTTAGTGTTGCCCAACGACGACGGTGACCGAGGAATGTGCTTCTCGGATTACACTAAACGCATTCCGTGCACATGGTGATTCATCCTTAATGGGATTTGAGTTAATGCTGGATAGTCACGAAGACGATGCGGTGCTGCAGCAGGCAAAAGTAGACCAATGCATTCCAGTTTAGCGGGCCGATGAATCGATTTGTGGTCATCAGTGTGGGGAGACTGAGTCAAGGCGAAACAATGTCGAGAAAGTGGTGATTTGCGATCGTGAAGATGAAATGAATCACGGCGGCAGTGTGATGGAATGATGCCTTCAATTGAGTGTTCGGAATCTAAGTTGGAACTGGTGGTAGACTGGACAGTCGTGTTCATGGTGCTGTGCCCAAAATGGTCTGACCAAGTTGGATACTTTGGACGGTTGCTCGGAGGTAAGTGTTGTCCTATCGGTGGTTTTGTAGGAGAAAGTGAGTCTACGACTACATATGTACACACGTGCTGCATAAACGAGGTTTCAAAACCAGCTGGTGGCGATTGTAGTGATTAAGAAATCAGGGGAGAGTATAATGCATCGTCAGTGAATATTTTTGATCATTTTGGTCATTTAAAGCGGTCAATTCAGCTCCGAAGGCCAAGTAAACGTCTTAATGTTGATTTCGGTAAGAGAGCTATTGAACAAAGTGTTTTGTTTGAGACAAGTGAGGTGGTGGACAAAATCAGAGTTGAATGTAACTTTCTAACGGGCTGCAAATCGGTGGCCTATACAGTCCAACAAGTAGGCGACTAGAAATGGGATATAGGTGTTAGTCCACAGAAGTCCTTTTCACTAGAAAATATAAATTACCTTTCATGGACTTCTTCACTCTTAATGGCACCAGTATTCCATTCTCGAATAAGGCGAAATACCTCGGCATCCACACATTCAACTGAGAGTTCAACACAGAAGATAGAGTAAAGAATGTCATTACTTCCTTGAGCATGAAAGCCTTATGACACAATTGGGATCATCAACCTGATACGTAGAGTGGCTCCTTGCATCACACCCAAGTTCTTATACACTTAACTTTGGCACTCATCCAACATGCTAAGGAATTACAGAGGCAGGCTTGAATTACTAGCTGTACTCCCTCTGATGCGCTTGAAATTCTCTTGAACCGCAACCCCTTGGATAACTTTAACAAGCAAACCCCTACCATCTTCGCAATTGATCTAAAGGCGTGCTCTCAATGCTGTGACACGCCAACATCATAGACAAACAAAAAATCCTATACTACTATTCCCAGAAATGAACTTCCAAACCCCGATTTAGAACAGAGACCTGTGGAACGGTGCCCATACCTTTTGGTAAAGCCATGCACTACACAGATGGAGTAGAAAGTGGGCGTTTTTTAAAATGTCAGAACATAAACAAAGCCGTTCTTCTTCAACATTGCAGCGCGTTGCAAGTTGGAGTAATGTTGATTATCGAAGCCTGTCGTGGCTTAGGTGGAACGTGATATCCACCAGTGACAGGCACGAGTATCAAGCCAAGTCTGGCCTCATCTTGACCCCAAAAGTCAAGTAGCCTAATCTACCTTAGGAGATTAAAAATTAAAACTTAAGGGGGAATTATCATCGGAGTATTTCACGCAAAAAGACTATGCCTGTTTATCTTTGCACTATTACCATCTTACCACTGGTGGGGGATAGCAATAGGACAAAACGAACGCAAATACATCGTACATTCTTCACTGAGCTCGTCAATCGCGCTCGTTAAATAAATTCCTTTCACCGTCCTTTATAGAAAATTAATCCACAAGTAATTGCTGACATAGCGCTTGGGCCATTTACTATCCCGGAGTCATTTCACAATCAAACAATTGACGCATAGTGATAGTAGACAAAAATAATAATTCGTACATTATGTACGTCAACCAGGACTTGTCTTAATTTAAAGTCTGATGCAGCGGACTGCCTTTTTGTCAATGGTGGTTTCTCTAGTGCCTCCAGCGGGATGCCTGTGGGCTTAGTCTTCCTTTTTCTGTAAATCCGCAATATGATGAAAATAAAAAACCCTCCGAACAGACTACATTTTAAAGCTCATGATTTTTGAGAACTGTTTTTCATTTCTGAAGTGGATCCACGTCCTCGTTTCCATTTTTCGGGAATTATGGCTTAGTCTCCATCGATATTGATGTGTATTGTAGTAGAGCACTGATGTTAGTGCGGGCATGCGGTAGTGTCTACGGTGTGTGATGCGATGGTCATCGTATAATGCAATATGCAGCCGCTTCAACACTCCCTCGTCTCGGATCACTATGTCGAAAACCTTGTTGTTACAAATCTACAAAAAGTGTAGTTTTTGTCTAAAGCGTATTTAGATCCAATAGTTTTCATTGCCAAACTGCATGCAGACTAGTGAAGGTGGAATACTTCTTAGTTTGCTGAATGCCGAGCGCTCGTTTTTGTGTTGCTTAATTTGCGTGATTATTTTTGGATGAAGGTCGTGCAAAACTCACTCAATCGATCTTCCAAAAGTCAGTGACATTATCAGCATACGCGCACGACATTGACGTGATTGGTCGAACACATCGATCCGTCAATGAAACATTTGCTGGTATTGAAACGGAGGCGGCAACAATGGGTTTTGCGGTGAATGAGGGCAAAACGATGTATATGCTGTCATCGAGAAATGATACACAACATCGACGACGCGATCAGAACGTCACCATAGGCAGCTACAACTTCGAAGTAGTAAAGTACTTCATCTACCTCGGCTCCCAAGTTGATAAAAGTAGTAGTACGTAGTTAGTGCTACCAACATCAGTATCGAGATGAAAGGAGAAATAACTCTTGCTAACCGCTGTTTCTTTGGGCTTAAGAGGCAATTGAGTAGCTGAGCCATCTCTCGAAAAACGAAGGTGAGATTATATAACACTCTGTTCATCCCTGTGCTGCCCCAGAAGACTGGACCATCTACGGATTCAACGCCTAAGATGCCTGGGCCATGTTGAGTGCATGGACAACACTGCTCCACCCGAAAAGTCTTCGACTCCGAATCAGTGGGACAACGCAATAGAGGAGGACCACGAAGGCTCTGACGCACTCTACTGGATAAGGACCTTAACCAACTTGGCAAAACCAACGACGAAATTGGAAGCAGCTGGCTAAGGCTGGCTAAGGATCGTGTCAACTGGAGAGGCTTGCTGGCTGAGGCTCAGGTTCACCCCGAACATCTGGTTGAAGATGGGATGCTGTTGGTTACAAAAATATCTGGTGTTAAAAGGAGCATACTCATTTCATCCTTCCTCACAGAGTAGTAAGATTCGCGAAGGATATTGACGGCTAAAGTCAGCACATGGTTCGATGTAAATGAACTCATTTTGATGGCGTGCTGGTTGCGGAATAGAATTTTGAACCTCAAAGTCATTAATCGACATTAAAGCGAAATTTATGCCGAAGATGACTTTTTATGCGTCCTCTGACTTTTAGGATGATAGAGAGATTGTTTTGTTTCCCGGAACCTTCAATTGTGGGGGTGATGGATGATAGGTGATTACTTGTTAGTAAAGGTGATCTGGGGTAATGGTTAACGGATTCATTTTTGAATTTTGAAGATCTGCTAAAGATCAAGTATAGAGTTCTGCCATTGTCGAAAGCTTCTAATTGCTAGGGTAGCGTATGTTGGCAGAGTAAGGAAGCTCTGTGTAACAGCATTCTCCTTGTTAGCAGGCTTGATTCTTCATCTTCTTCTTACTTCTAAAGTCTGGGGTGAACCTGGCCCTCAACCAACAATCCTCTCCAACTAGCGCGATCTCTGGCTAGCTGTTTCCAGTTTTGCACACCAAGTTAGTTGAGGTCCCTTTCTAGGTTGTATTTAGATGATGTTGTATTTAGATGATGTTGGACCGCTCTTCAGTCCTTTCTGATAATGTTGGTGGTGGCTTCAATACGTTTGTTTTTTGATGAGCTTAAGCAAGTGATCGTCATCCCATCATGAACCATTTCAAGTCCTTCCACTTCCTGTCAGTGGTTCTTTCCTTTTTCTAACAGCTTCTGCAAAAGCTGCCTAGACGAGGATCAACTAAGCACCTCCCTAGTGATTGTCCTGCTCTCGCCACAACTAAGAAAACCTGGCTCCTACTTCTACGATAGTCTAGCGTGTGTAGCGAGTGTAATCAAAGTCCAGTCAATGCACTGGCAAAAATGTGTGGACAAAAGTGGATGGCTGTCACAATGGCGGCAATATCAATTTTAAACACCTAAGTAGCGGCACAATGGACCTATTTCTCTGGCCATAATGGTACCAACTTAACTCTCAAACATTCTGCGTTTATGCTTGAATAGAAGCCTTAAGAGAGTTGTAACCAGAAGAAGCCTCATACACGCCTAAAATGTGAAGTCGGTAAGGTAGTTAAGGATGAGTGTCAAGACAAGTAATGTGGTAGCTTGGATTAATTAGTTAATATGCCAAGTGGAGCCATAGAACTACTACGCACTTTCCCTTGCATTTAACACTGTTGGCCATGGAATCCTGGGGCTAAGAAAGTCTTCCTTGTATCGCTCTGAACATTGAAGTCAACAGTCCAGTTCGCCATTTTATAAAATGTGTAATCTGGCGTACAGTTGTGACGAAGGAGTTCATCCAACTGGAGGCAGTTAGCGCAAGACGAGATAGGCTTACTTTGGTTGATACCTTGCGATAACTTATGGAGCAGATCTATCCTCTGAGATGCGCTTACGTTCGAATTGTAGAAACAAGGCTTCCGCCGTAATCCCTTGCGTCAATAAGAGATTCGATCGTTCCTTCAGAAGGGATTAAGTGCCCCTTCTGCCAAAAGAGAAACCAAATCCTTATCGCCTCCACCTCGTTCACTTAATCAGTGCCCATTGGCATCTGAAAGAGCACCCAAATCTCGGGACTCATCTCCGTCATTAATCACTCGTTGGCGAGTCGAAGAAAGTGGCTCATCCAATATTGTGGCGGTGGGCTTGGTCACCAACGAGCCAACAAACAAATGCTTCCGTTGAAATATGACCCAATTCCGTTCGGTTCGTGGGTCCACCTCGGGCTACCAGGTACCCGGAACCCTCCTCCAACTGACCACCGAATCAACTGTCAGAGTGCGCATACAATGCTGTCAAATCTCTTGGGAAGCCAACGAAAAAATTCCCGATAAACTCCGGCTGACCCAGTCGCCACTTGCACTGCTTCGCCTTCGCGCCTGTGCGTCTCCTTAACAGTTATTCCATCCGTCCAGAGTGATAAAATGAATGTGCCTTCGTCAAGACGTAAAGACTGTCAGACGGTTGCTACCACAATGCAATTTCCAATCGATTCTCGGTCGCTGCGCTGCTTCTGCTGATGCTGATGCCGATGCGCAGATGCAGATGCTGCGGGCCAGGCCATCCTCTGCATACACACGCGCACACGCGCACACAGTCAGTTTGAGGAGGAGACCACGGAAATGCACGGAAAACACGGAGAAGAAAAACCAGTAAATTCGACAGTGGAATGGTGGAATGATGGAATGTGGAAGAGTTGCTTTTTTTGAAACATTTTTGCTGTTTTTTCCCCCCCTCCCCGTATCACACTCGGTCTCTATCATTTGTTCGATTTTATTTGGAGAGTCCGTTGAACGTCGTTCTGTCAGTTCGGTCTTCTGTTCTTCTGCACTTTTTTTCCGGTTTTGTTGTTGTCGAGGAAATTAACGTGGAATGCGAAGTATGTGCAGATAACTAAGTTATACAGTTATCAGCGCAGGCGAGGCCGGAGAGTAGCGATCTTGTGATTAATTGAATTTCTTTTTGGTTCCTTTTCGTCCTTAATGCTGCCCCAGCGCGCATACAGTGGCCATTTAAAGTGCTGTTTCTTCTTCGCCTGTCTCTCCCTGTGCCCCGGTGCGGTGGATGCGTGAGCTAATTGGTTTTATTTTGAGGTTATTTATTGAGTATTTTGATTTGGGGGCAGGGAAGGTTATGTCAAGGTTTTGCAAGAGCACGCATTCGGTGATGGAGGTTGTCATGGACGGAGGAAGCTCCCCATTTTGGACAATGGGGCAGGGATTTTGGAATTTTTCGCAATTTATTCGTATTTAACTTTCTCATTTTGGGTCATTGAGGGCGTTTTCAATTGCTACGGGAAGAGGATCTTGGAGATCCCGAAAGTGTGCCTTTTGAATGCGTCTGGTGGTAAATTTGGGATGGAGGTGATTGTTGACAGAGTTGCCTTCGGTCTAGGACGTCTTATATTCGTCCAGTTTCGAATTTAAGGCTCGTCTAGGCAAATATTAACAAGCACTTGTGTTGTGTGTGCTTTGCTTCTGTCATGGCAAGAGACGGGAAGTGAGAGATGTTACTGTGATTACGAAACTCTCCGTAACATTTACCATGCCGGTGAGGGCTAACGTACCTTACCATATTGGTCGCCTTACGAGGCTAAGACGGCACTCTCAAAGACGTGATTTGTTCAATATGGTACCAGAGAGAATAGTGTGTCGGGGAAAAGTCAATACAGACGGCAATACCTTCTATAATTCAGTCCAACTGTTCGCAGATGACAGCGAAATCGTCGCCCTCGACCGTGCAGTAGTTGAAGCATTTACGTCAATTGAAGAAGCGGCGAAACGAGTTGGTCTTAAGGTCAAACAAAATATATGCTTTCGACTAAGAAACGTTCCGTAACGCTCAAACGAGCGTTCTAATTTTGAGGTGGTGGTAAAGGAGTTTGTCTAGTGGCCCTTTGCGTTGTGGGTATGTGCGCCGACCCCAACGTCGACGTCGTAGCTTCGAACTCTGCGCCGTGTGACAAAAATAATTTTCACGGCCGCACCTCTTTCGAGACTATTTCTTGTCCAGAAAAAGGTTCTAAAACTTGGCTGTTCGGAGTGGTCATAGGTCTGTAGGTCACTTCCACTCGTGAAACAACAATAGCACGCACGACACGAGTGGTTGTTGGAAGTTACCCTCTGACCCTCTACGGGCTGTAGCGTAAGCCACGTTATTATGAAGGAGTTTGTCTACCTTCCGGCAAACGTTTACTTCACAAACGACATCACAGTGGAGATCCGACGTAGAATTACACTTGGCAACAGATGTTATTTCAGCCTGCAACAGAGGTTAAAACTCCTAACTCGAAGGACCAAAATCATGCTCTACAAGACTCTTATTTTGCCAGTCCTGCATTATAGAACTGAAAGCTGGACGCTAAGCAAAACTGCAGAGCTGATTCTTGGTGTCTTCGAAAGGAAAGTTCTCGGACATTTGGCCCCGTCTGAGAGGAAGGCAACCGCGAATTTACACAGCTGCACAAGGATTTGAATGTAGTCTGGCTCGGCTACATCGAACTCATAGACATCAACGCTCCAGCTACGAGGGTCTTCCAATCCGATCCTCCCGGTGCGAGAAGAGAAGGAAGACCGAACTTCCGGTATAGAGACCAAGTCATCGCGGATGCAAGAAATCTTGGCCTTGATGACTGGAAGCAGCTTGCCCGGGACCATCAGAGAAGCAATTGCTCAGGCTCGAACCCTACATGGGTCGTCTGTATTTCACTCGCCTCTTTCCTAAGGAATACTGAATGGGCACTAGGCTGTACCGCGACATGAACCTATGCAAGGCGTCTATGTAAAACGTATACTCCCGCACAACTCCCGAAGAATCTTCGAATTTGAACCTGTGGGGCAACGCAACAGAGGACGCCAGCCTTCAAGTTGGCGCACCCAAGTGGACCTCAACCAACTTGTGGTGTGCGAAAATGGAAAAGCCTTCCCATAGTTCCCTGTTATGCTTACTCTTTTTGAACGAAGGAGAAACAACCGGTGGTGGTCCGTGGCGCAGCGGGTATGTCCGTCGACTCCAACGCACTGAAACCTCGACGTCTGGGTTCGATCTCTGGTCTGTACAACCAAATTAATTTTCACGACCCCACCTCTTTCGAGTCGCTGATAATGCTCAAAGACTATTTTCTATCTAGGAAGAGCTTCCTAAACTTGACCGTTCGGAGTCGGCATAAAACTGTAGGTCCCTTCCACTCGTGAAAGAGCAATAGCCAGCACAACACGAGTGGTTGCTGAGATGATAGGACCTGGCTCTCTACGGGATGTAACGCCACGCATATTATTACTAACGAAACAACCGGTCATATTATCCTTTTTCTGATACACTCCTCGTTAGTCTAGCAACAAGCTTAAGCGAGCGCTTTCCTCCTAATTCTCTCCAATTATACACATCGAATTGGTTAAAGTTCTTGGTTAATATCCATCAATCATGCTCAGCGTCCACAACACCAGAAGATGATCAGTTGACACTTCAGCCCCTCTCATTTCACGAACGTCACAATGGATGGTTTGGTTCATAATCCATTTTTTAATCCTCTCTCTCTCCTGGTTATAGTTCTTGCCCCAGCGCCTTAAAACAGTGCCTACTTAACCTCGATTTTCTGCAAACTCAACTTGGTCATCCGAGAGGACTGGCCTCGAGCCCACAGAGTGGTGGCTTTGCTGCCACCTGCTGCACTAAAACCCATTACTTCCCAATTGACAATGACTCTTCGAAACAACCAACATTCCCACAACCAGGAAGCGGCGAAGGTCTCCTCTGGGACTATCGCGAGGCCATCGTTCGAGGGCGTCCTTATGACAAATCATTCAATCAATCAGAGCCATGACTCTCGGCACAAGCGATCTCTGAGTCAGCTTCTTTCAGCTGTCATCCTGCATTACCGACCGCATGACAAACCACCTAATCCACAAAAAACAACGACGACCACAGTTCATTAGAGCGAACAAATGTCTGCGCCTCAAAATGAATACCCAATCTTCGCCGGCGGCGGCGTTGCATCAAGTCAACAAGGCCTGAGCGCCGCTTAGTTTCTATTGACCGCACTCGTCCGCCAAGTCAGCCAGCGGGCAACAGCAAAAATTATAGACTCCGACCAAGTGCACTGCGCCAGGCACAAGAATATGCAAACGGTCAGCGAATGGATGGGACACACATCGGGTATCTGGAACTATGCCCGACCGTGTGTGAGTGTGGGTCCGCGTGAATGCTAAGTCAGCGTGAAAGTGAGACTCTTTCTCTTCGAACGAGCGGAGGCTGGCTGGCTCGTGATTGTCTTCCGCCTTGACAGTGATAAATTCGTTTCGTTTTATCGGTTTACGGTGTGACTGAGCTTGCATTCCACAGAGTGACATGAAAGGAGTTTCCTTAATGCATTTTCATTATGCACAGTCAGGCACAGTGTCAGAGCGTGTGTGCGGACCGTTGCCGTTTGGTGCGATCGCTTGTGGGCCTTTGTTCGGTGATACGGGCTCAACGGTGCTGTCACTGGGCGTGGACCAGTGATGTGGAATTCGATACATGCTGACCATCCGACATACATTCTCTGTGCGTGGCTAACCTCGATTTGGGAATGAGATCGATTTACATACCGACGGGTGTCATTTGTCAGTGACCAGCATCTGCCTTTGTGGAGATGTCAGTTTGACAGTTTAAATGTCAAGCGAAGTAAATGCGCGTGAACTCGGTCCATTTGTCAGTGGCCAACTGTCAACTGTCAGATGGGAGATTGTTTTCTATTCAATTAATTAACGGTTCAGTTTTGATTTTATGTGTGCACGATCCTGACGCCGCGCCTAATAGGTCTCCCATCTCGTTAGAATTCCGACACCGTGGCGAATGGCTCCTCTTAAGCGCAGCAGCCCGAGGCGTGCAGCCACCTTTGATTGCTGGCAAATATTTAAGAGTGAAGATCTACGAGTATCTGGCAGGCAATATGGAAGGCGCCTGGCGCACAGAACGGTGGCGGCGTACCTCGTGAGGAATCTTACAACACAACAGCAACATTCCAGCGTTAACATCTTGCAAAGCATTGCATCAACAACACCTGCAATGCGCTGAACAGCAGCCCCCCATAAGGGTACACATATGATTCCACAGCTAATCATCAATCACGGTGCTCCCAATGACACAATCGTTACAATAACGACAACTGCCAAGCAAACACTGGCACGTACCACACGGTCCGAGTCGGGCCGCGTACACCGGCCTAATCGCATTCCGATGCGGCAATGACGCTGGCTCCAAACTTCTGCGGTGTGCGGCTCGTCGGTCGCTCGCTCCATGCAGATCCATGCGTAATTGGTGTGCTTAAAGGCATGCTAGGTCCCTACACACGCGCTCACACACACTCGCATACCCAAATGCACACGCGTTCCACTTTAGACTGGCGCTGAGCGTTCATAATGAAACCTTAAGCATCGCGATTTCTATTTCATCTTGAGTCCGTCAGAGTAAGGGAGAGGAGGGCGGGAGAAGAATTCCGATTGCGTTCCAACAGGGCCGCCATAGAAGTCCAGTCCAGACTGGTGGCTGGCGCGCAAGATTACCGCACTGCGTCTATGTATCGGTTTCACATGCCCGGGAGCGTATCATCATTAATTGTATGGCGACACGGCTGTAATTACATTTTATTGCGAGTGATTTAGAAAAGCCTCTTCCGCTTCTTGGGGAAGCACTGGCGGCCAGCATGAGGATGCGACCGATGGCGGTAATGGTTGTGTTCCTCGTGTGTCCTGGTCGGAATTTATTGGACGAGGAAAAAATGCACTTGTGCGTTGGGGGACGGCATTCTATTGGTAATTGTCGGAGTTTGAAGCCTCATTGGGATTGAATTGGTGTCGTAAACACTTTGCACATGGAAGACATTCTGGCTGGCGCCAGCAGGGGATGTGTACTTTGCGAATATTATGCGGAAACAGAACAGGTGATAATCTTATTACCGGAGATAATTGATGCCTTGTGTGTTGGGTAACAGTGGCGACAAGAAAAAAATGCATAGGAATTCTAAAAATGCTTGTGTGCATGGAATGAAGGACGTTATATGGTGCCCGTCGACACGAATACAAGTTCTTTTATGTCTTATCGATATTTTTCCTTTTAAAACTTTTTTTCCGAAAAACATAGAATGTCCATAACTTCGTCGATTTGAAGGTAAAATGGGAGGATAGATGATATGTGTCGTTTATTCTGAATGCTAGTTATAGTCCAACATTTTGCCATCCGTGCGATAAAAAATAGCGGTCTAAAAACATAGAATGTCCATAATTCGGAAGTGTTGTTTGTGGATTTGAACGTGAAATTGGAGGATAGAGGATATTTGTCGTTTATTCTGTATGCTAGTTATAGTCCAAAAGTTTGCCATCCGAGTGATAAAAAATAGCGGTCTAAAAACATAGAATTTCTATAATTTGGCTTTGTTCTTAAATTAATCTAAAAGGCAGAACATTGTCTTAAAGGGTAGATTACATCCTTTAAGGTGGCATATAATTTCCGTAGCACAACTTAAACATTTGCGCGATGTTGCTTAAATCGAATTATTGGCTGAAGTTAATTCAAAAAGTCGCATGCAATGTTCCTATTTTACGTCGTTGTAGGTTATGTTCTCTTCGTTTAGACATAAGCAGGAGAACAGCGTATGACTCATTTTGAAAAAAGTACACTTTTGAGGCATTTGAAAACATAGAATTTGTTTCTACATCCGAACTGACAGGCAGTCCTTCATTTGAAGCGACATTCTCATCGTTTAAACCAATAAAATCTTATTTCTAAAATCTCTGATCCATGAAATAAAATACAGAATTCCGAAAAACATCGCAACTGGCCTTAAAGGCTTTTCTTAATGTAAACTTCTTAGCCGTGATCTCTTGCTTTAAATTCTCCTAGAAATTCCATCTTCTCATTTCAAGACGTCTCTTCTTGGGTATTTAAAAACATAGAATCTTCCACATTTTTGCCTACTTAAAGAATCACACAGCCACACTAACAAGACTCCTCTTTCCTTTTCAGACCGGCCAACTGGAACTCTCGCCTCTCATCACCATTGAATGCCATTTCCAATGAAATGACGGTGACTTGTGAATAAGAATGATCGACGGCGATGAATCAATCCATGGTTGCAACCTGTGGCAATCAACAGAGTCCAGTGGGGTCCACTGGACATCCGCTAGCCACCTCGCCGTCGTCCGCCCATCAGCCGAAGACGCCCACCGCCTCATCGTCAGCACAGCATCCACAGCAGCAGCAGCTTCAGCACATTTCAACCAAAGTCACATCGGCATCGGCGAAATCACTTCATGGCGCGTCATCAGTAGCCGCCGTTCCACTAGCATCCCACAGCCAATCGCCACCGTTAACGCACTCAACATGCAATCCCAGCATCACTCCGTCGAATTGGTCCAAAACTAGTTCGATCGCAACGTCCACGTCCGTGTCCGCGTCCGCTAACTACCGCAACGGCGGGTGCTCCCGTGCCACGTCCACCAGCAGTGCAATCGCCAACGGCAAAGTTCCCACCGTAGCCACATTTAGTTCTAATTCTAGCAGTAGTACCAACAGTAGCCATATTAATCCTAGCAACAGTAGTGCCAATAGCCTTGCGGTGGCCGCCACCAGTTCCGGCAGCAGCGGGAACAGCACCAATCCGAGCGGCAACAGCAACATGCCCGGCCGCCACAGCTGGGATCCGGGACGAATCGGTGTCGAGCATCTGGCAGGAGCCCTCAGCCCGTTTTGCATAACCGACGCCAACCACGAGATCGTCCGACCAAAGCCCAGAAGGTAAGCACAGCCTCTTGAGTATTTCAAAATTCCCAGCCGCAGCGCTCCGGGGAGACCCCCCGAGCCAATTACACATGAAATCCACAATCCGGCGTCCCACGCTTTCCAATGATGGAATGATGATGCGCACCTGGGGAGGCCGGATCATTGGCCTCCACCGTGTCGCCGTCGTCGTCATCTGCGCCTCCGTGGGTTTTCACTTTCGAGGCGCGCGCAACGCGATGTAATTGCTATCAGAGTGCAGCGCCAGGGGAAATCCAGTGTGAAGATTCACTTCCATTGAAATTAATTGTCTCTCTTCATTTCATTGTGGCCCGTGTCCCGTGGTCCGCGGTCCGTCGCCCTTCCCCTGTCAGCGTGTGTCATGCGGCGGGCGGTGGACGGACGACGCACGGGGTGGTTCGCAGAATTGTTTCATCATCGTTGTTGTTGGTCGGGTGATTTGTTGTGCCGAGCGGAATTACACGGAGCCTATTTGTCTCTCGGACTTGGAAAGTAAAAGTGAAAACGACCAAGTTATGCAAAAATGTAAGAGAAGAAGAGCAACCGCAACAAAATCGCGTGGCGTGTATTATTTTTCTTGTTTGTTTGTTGTTCCTTGACAAGCAGCGTGAGAGTAATGATGCCCGATCGCGGGGAGAGATGTCGCCAATTGGTTTGGTTACATGGTTCTTGTTCGGCTTGGGAACGATATCTCTCGGTGACTCAGTTGCGGGCAGCCACGGGATGGGGTCTACGTGCGAGATGTAACGTCATCCATTAGTGTCCATTAAGGCTTGTTTTTAGGCACTCGGACGGCAAATGAAAGTCTGATATAGAACGGCGTCCCACGGGGGGTGAGAGAGATTTATGGGGGCCATCTGAGCTGATTGACTTGGCCTAATGAAGCGCCCACACCCAAGAACTGAAACAAAGACTGAAAATATATCAGCTCAATTTTAGGTGGCTGAAAGAAAGCGACTACGGATTCAAGGCCTAAGATGGCTAGGCCATGTTGGACGCATAGAACCAGTGGGACAACGCAATAGAGGGACCACGAACCCGATGGCGCGCTCAAGTGGAGAAGGACCTCAACTAACTTGGAGTGCGAAATTTGAGGCAGCTGGCTAAGGATCGTGCCAGCTGGAGAGGATTGTTGACTAGGGCCCAGGTTCACCCCGGACTGTAGCGCCACAAGAAGAAAGAAAGCTGAGCTCTCTGTCAACGAAGCGCTTGACTGAAAGATTATCGCCTTTTTGGGTTTTTAGGCGTTTTCAGGGAGCCCTTTTCCTGCTGAGTTGTAGTCACATATGTAAGCTTCGGGAGTCTAATAATCCAAAAAGGGCCTTAAATCAAACCAGCTGTATGCATATGCTTACAATTGTGAACCCGTGAAGGGAAAGGAATAGAAATGCTTAGATACGCGGCTAGGAAGAGTTAATAAGACTGACCTATCCAACCCCTGACTGACCAACCGTCCTTCTAAGTCTTCCTAAAACTTTTGGTCTCCTTCACAAGTGAGAGACGAATAGCACTCTCAACACGAGTGGTTATTGCAGAAGTTAGGCTCACAAGGGACTGTAGCCCCATCCGTCTTTTTAAGCCTATATCCGAGCTGTAAGTATTATTTTTATCTGTGACATGCATATCGCAATTAAACGAAAGGACCCACTTCTTTTGGACGCAATGTGATAATGATGTAGAAAATCATCTTGTTGGTCTCGGTCATGAATTTGTTCTTGATGCTCTCTGCCTTCCATATGGTACAAGCCCGAGCAGCTTCAGAGATGTTACAAGATTTCAAATACTCGTCTTTATATATTTATTCCTCCATTTAGTTCCATTTGAGCGAACATATCAACGTCTATTACGAGTAAACCAATACCAGGTGGATAAGGGACATCGCCTTAGTGTCACCATTTGTCGTCGTTGTCGATTTCAAAGCCCGATATGGCCATGGTAGTCGGTTCCAGAAACGTCGATGAAGAGCTGTGTTAGGTTATAGTGGCTAATTGGTAAGAGCAGTCACACTTAGGCCAGAGCAGGCCCATTGTGATACCACGCGGATTAACTTCTCCTAACACTGGAACCAGTTGGTGCTTTCAGTGAAGCGATTTAGCTGGCCAATGCTGAACCTACGGGACCTCGGCGGCACACATCCATCCGATAGTCCAAATTTTCGATGACGCTGAAGCACAAGGGAGCATGAGGTTCTATGCCGTTAATGTGCCGAATTATCTCATCCTTTAGCTCTTGTATTGTTGCTATCTTATCGACGTACACCTTCTCTTTCAAATAACCCCAAAGAAAAAAATCCAACGGTGTCAAATTACATGATTGGCGATTGACATCGTCACCACGTGAGATAACACGGCCATTGAATATCACGTAGTGCACGATATGCATTTTGATTTGAACGCCCATTTTCATAATAAGCTTAAATAACTTTAAGGCGTTGCTCGATTGTGTATCTTTCCATGGTTCAAATTGAGAAATGTCAAATGAAATGCAGAAAAAAAACTTGACGTTTAGGTGTGGTTCACATTCAAAATTTAATCACCCTTTACAATTGACTCCTCTCCTTTTCCACAATTTTGTGCTTTATAAGCAAACCAACAATTTAGCTCTAGACTAGCTCTAGATATCGAGCCAACGAACAATGCTACAGAGGAGACGTGTCTAAAGTGGCTAGAGGACGCAGAGAGCAACGGTGCCTGAAGAAGTTTGTTGGTTGGGACCCGGTCCATAGCCCGGACACAGCGCAAGGATTTTTAACTTCTAACAACCAATTTATAAAACCCACTGTCAAATTATAGAGGAACTATTCGGCTGCAAGCGAAATTGCTAACAGACTTAAACCATTGTTGGTCCCAGAGGCAATTGGTGACTGCAATGGAGTTGAAAACCAGAAAAAAGAATATTAAGCTTTGCTTTCACTGAGATTCGCACCTGGGACTCAACCAACTGCTCCATCCATTTTTTTAAGGCTCCCTTGTGTGGTGAATATTGATAAGTTCAAGCATCTACGCAAATGGCAGACGACAGAAAGAACCAAGTCCATGAATGACTAGACTGGAACACCTTTCTTGGATGTCACATTGTTCTTCTTCACTCCCTCAAGAGACGCTACGGCAATTAGACAAACAATTACAAAAAGTTTCACAAGATGTTGAACTTCTACGAAGCATTTCTGTGATCTTCCACGATCCACAGCCTCAGGAAACAAACAACTTTTATAAGTTCAGTGAATTCTCCCAAACCACACAAAAACCACTTCAAATTCAGCATCAGAACCACAAGTCTCCTCGCGTTCATCTCACATGGCACCGCGAAAGACTTACGTCTCAAAGGTCAAAGTCGTTCATGCCTGTCCCGGTGCTCGTTAGTCTGCCGCTTAAACAGATCCCCATTCCCACACTCCCCGGCTCTCCGCAACCAAGTACCCGCACAGCCAAAGAACCGCTCAAGCGGAATCTGTTAGGCAAACATTTATATAACGAAACTCACAGGAGAGGTGATAATTCAGAATGAATTCCACACCACTGCGCTGCGTGATTGTGAACTGCTGCGAGGTGTGAAGTCGCATGTACGGATCTCCGACCTTTCCACTAATTACCTGCATCATAACTAATGGCGGCGATCATGCGTTCCACAAAAATTGAGTAACAGATATCGCTACTTTCATTTTTCACGCCAGACTACACCACCACGAGCCGGAGAGTTGTAGTTGGGGATGGGAGTCGTTGGTTGGCTGGGCATCTGTTGGCTGATGACGCCGATGGCGATGACGTGTCCAGGGTGCGACATGATGGGGCATTCGCGTGAAGAACGTGCCACGGAAATGGTTTCTGTTTAGACGCCGCATTGCTCATGGGACGTCTATGGGAAGGGGACGTCGAATGTTTTTCATTGGACGGCCTTAAAAAGGGATCCATTAAGCGGCACTCCAGAGCGAGCCTCGGCAACAAAACTTCAGTTCCAAGTGGCTTCCGGCCAAGAAATCCAAGCCAAAGCCCTGTCTATAGACCAGTAGGTCTTAAAAATGGACGCCCCAAGCTAACCTCAGAAACGGTCCCTTAACCCACTTCGAAGCCAACCACTTGTCTGTCTCCACCATCGATTGCCAATACCCGCCCTGCGTGCCGCAAGACCGCCAATCATTACCGCCTCCCACCACAGCGTGAGGCAATCGCAATTTTCGTCGTCACTGCCGCCTTGAGCGAACCCCTCGCGCATTACGCACAAGGACACGCACCATCACCGTCGATTTGTTGCCCGAAATTGTTACAGCGAATGAATGCGTTTCGGAAGTCGTCTGCGTTGCCACGCACGCGTCTGTTTCTCACATTCGCCCCGCCATCGCCACCGCCACCCATCGACTGGCGACGGTGGTCGGGGGTTGGCTCAAAATAATTTATCACCTCAACTTTAAACTTTATAGCTCGTGGTCATAAAAAGACAAAAACTATCCCATAATTAATTCGTTTTCTTGTTTTTGTGTTTTTTTTTTTCGTCTGCTGATGTTTTTTTTTTTTTTTGATTGTCTCACGTCGTTATCGTCGCTCGGGCAGTGCGGCGCGCCGTGCGCTGCGCTCGCCCCTAAATGAGGTCAAATCATTATGAGGAAGTGAGGAGACCCGTTCGGGCCCCAAATTAAAGCCTTCGAAATAGGCACGAAAATAATGGGAAATGGAGGTTCTTATGCAAGGCGAGAGAGTTCGTTCGGCTCGGTTCGTGGCAAATGGGTTAGTGAGCACCTGGTCGCATGCGCTCGTGCGGGTTTCACTCTGTCGCTGATGCATTCTCCGACTGAGAAGCGTTCTGACGGAGCTGGCTGCGTTATGAATTGAGACGTGATGTGACGACCTCGTAAATGGCTCTCGGAATTGTTATGGGATTTCGGAGAGTTAATGACTTCTCTGCTTCCCGGTGTGAGTGGAATGATCTTGCAGCGACCGTTAGTGTGCTGCAGACAGCAACGGTCATCGGGCCGTCGTTTGTGGCCCCAACGCGGTTCAGAGACGCCTTTCCGTTCGCAGATTCAGCTGCAGATGTGTCATTCGTCGGAGGTAGGGCCATAAAGTGCTTGTAATTTGTGCCGGAAAGTGACAGACGGGCCTTGAAACAAATGGTTTCCGCATAACTTTTTGGCATTTCCGTTGATTTGATGAAACTGTCGTATGCAGTGCTGAATGCGTTCTGGATTCCATTTCGTTCTCATCCACATTTGGTCTTGGTGCATTTGTCAGCTGCTCCAGAGGACTACTCACTGAGGTCTCGTGGTTGATTGATAAGAAGATAACTAGGTTTCTTAACGGATTGCTAGGCGTGGGTCGACGAGGCTAAGGCCCTCAAACTTAGGTCCTTGTAGACACATGGGGAACGTGTTCTTCCTTGCCCCTTCCTCGTACCCAGTTCCATTTCATTGTCTCTCCAGCCAGTCGGATGTCTTGATGAACCTATCAAGGCAGCTTAGTATTACCTCTGCTTTTCTTCGTTAGGTCATTGAAGAAATATTCTCCCAAGGTTATATTCCTCAATTCGCAGAGGCTTCGTCTTCGTCGCCACAGCCGCTGCAACCAGCAGTAATGGACGGTAATCCTTTACCGCTGTCGATAAAGTTGACAACATCGGAATGACACAGCCGTCTGTCAGTGAGGCTTGTGTAGGCATAGAGGAGGAAGCGGCTGTATTTTGTTTTGTGGTGAGTGAAGGTATAAGAAGGTATACGCTGGCTTCTAAAAAGGTTCACCCACATCGACTAATAATAATAATATGGGTGGCGCAACAGACCGTAGGGGGCCAGGGCCTAGCTTCTCAGCAACCATTCGTGTTGTGCGTGCTATTGTTCTCTCACGAGTGGAGACCCGTGGCGTTGTGGGTATGTGCGTCCACCCCAACCTCGACGTCGCAGGTTCGATTCCTGCTCTGTGCGACGACAATTTACACGACCCCACCTCTTTCGAGTCACTGACAGTGCTCAAAGAGTATTTCCTGTCTAGAGAAAGCTTCTTAAACAAAGCCGTTCGGATTCGGCGTAAAACTGTAGGTCCCTTCCACAAACATCGACTAAAGCATCAATAAAAGCGTCGAAGACTGTGTTCACCTAGCATCCGAAGTGAACATCAATGACACCAATAAAGGAAAGCTCACTGTTACCGATCGGTATGGGCTTGGGCTTGGCAAGCTATAGGGAAACAAAGCCCTCTCTTGAAGGAACAAGGTTTTCAAGACCTTGATTGTCCCGGTCCTGGTGTATGACGCAAAAGTATGGACACTGACTAAAGCGAACAATCTATATGTCCGCTTGATCGCTTCGTGAAGCCTTTGATTCAATATGTGTTGATGGTGTTCGGAGGAAGAGGCTCAACGTTGAACTTTATAGGCTGTACAACGACATGGATCTGGTTAAACGAGTTCGAGTTTCCCGTCAGAAATGGCTGGGTTCCTCCAGAAAGTCTTCGACTCCAAAGGGACGCGGTAAAGAAAAATCACACCGCTCCTGTGGCTAATACAGCTAAAAACAAACTTTGATTAGCTGAACGTGCACAGTTGGCGCAGGACGGACATTCTTGGATTGCCTTAGGCCCACCACGGACTGTCAGAAAAAGAAGCACCTAACAGCCTTCGTCTAAGCCTAATACTAGTTCAAGCCACAACTAAGCAGATATTGACAATTCTGCACGAAAGTCCACACACGCCTTTCAAATTCCACGTAAGACAGTGTTTTCTGGATACATTGCACATTTCTTCCAAGAACCTCACTTCTCGGTGTTCGTCGCAGTGTTGCCTTGAACGATCGCAGCTTCGCTGCATGGCACCACTAGCACTTTTTATCAGACTAGAATTGTGGCGTACGACCGAACACATCTGTAGCGATGTCTTTGGTTGCTTCCTGACATCGCCTCCAATCTTTGGTGTAACTTTTTCAAACTTCGCGTCGACTTCGAACTGACAGAGGGCTTCCGGAAGACTCGTTAAACAAAGATCCGTTTCAAGATCGTTGATCTCGAACCGTGGGGTACCCGTGGGCCCCGTGTGTGATGATGGCCTTCTGCGAAGAAAACTGAACGAAGAAGTGTGTGAACTAAAAAGCCACGTTGATCTGATCAAAGGAGTTTAAGTCCAGATGTATCAGATGGCTGGGTCATGTAGAGCGAATGGACACAAAAGCTCCGGCCGTAAGGTTTTCGACTCCAACCTTGAGGAACAACGCGGTAAATGAAGCTCATGCCCCGGTCACGTACGCAGCTGAAAAGTGACCTCAATCAGTTCAACGCAGGTGGCTGAAAGACCCTGCTAGATGGGGAGGTATGGACATATGTGGGGATCCGCACCAAACTCTCAGAATCGATTTATAAACGTGAAATAACATCACCAACGGTGTACAAAAGTCGCTTAACAACGTCGCTGTGGCAGTCGAAAGATGACTTAGAAAATCAACAAAACAGCCTTACTGTCAATTTTGGCGTAAAAAATTCAAACTCTCAGGATCAAAGTCTCTTACACTTTTCGACGCTGGACCAGACGCATTCAGTAGGAATCTCAAGTAACAACTTTTGAAATAATCTTATGAACCTATTTCTTCGCTTTGGTGAAATGGAGCCGGTTGTTGTATTTCCAACTTCACATAGATTTGGATCAATACCGTTTACAAGGCCACCTTGACCACAGTCACCACTGGCTGGGGTTCACCTGGAGGCCAACCTCAAGCGATTAGGTTGAGACCTATGCGGGTCGTTGGGACATATTTCTGATCTCCCATGAAACCAGACTAGCTTCTCGTCAAGCTACCAGTAGGAGACCATGATATCCTAGGGTTGGTATGGTCAAAAAAGGACCGTATATTCACACATACGTATCAAATCTTAAATTAGGATAAACACTTTCTATCTATTCCTCTGCTTTCGAACTTGAAACGATCACCTTTTTGACTAGCACTGGAGTAGGGTTCTTTCCTTAAGCCAGTAGCTCTTAGCTCAGGATTTTAGTCGCCTCTTACGACAAGATATATTCAACGACTACTACCCGTGGGAGAGAGGATCGAATGTTCAGTAAAAACGTAGCTCTGAATTTGTTACAGTAGCTTAAAAATTGGCGGACAACAGGCAACTACGGATTATTGGAGCTGTAGATATGGCCGTTGTTCAAGAAGTCAATAAGGTCCTCCACAGCCTCTACAGCCTTTATCTACCCCTCTTTCGTTTGCAGTCGTCAACGACGCTGTACTTCAAGAACATTCTTATTAAGTCGGCCATCGGGAAGCTCCGTAAAGTTGACTTGAAGACCACACTGAAGGACGATGAAGACAGGATTATCCTACGCCTAACCTAACCTACCAATCATAGCTTATGTTGTGGAAGCTGAAACTATTTCGATTTCAGTCAGAACGGTGAGAATATATCTTCGTGATGATGCTAACTGCAGACCCCTATGCCTCCATCATCACTTGCTACAAGTGATAAACAAAAAATAGCGTACCTTTCTAGTCTAGTCCCGGTCCATGGCAGATACCGACGTCTCAATCCACTGAAAGATCCTACAAGCAAATGATCACATTCTCCACTGTATTGCAGACCTGACAGCATGTATCTCCTCCTTCTTTCTTCCAAACTCCATGATCGAAGACGAATTTGAAGTCCATCTCAACCTTCCCGCGGCTCAGCCTGTCCCCCGCCTTAAATGAAATCCTCCTTCACACCCAACGTCAAAGAACGCATATCGCCACGAGCAAGGAAGCGTATAATGAACCATTCTGCTTCTGTGCACCGAATCTCCGGCTTAAGCGATCAGTCATCACGACAGTCGCCCGCCCTCATTTCTCTTCCATCGCACCCGTCCGCGCGGCTCAAGAGTAGGTCATTGACTCGCGTGTCAGATGTCAATCAATCCAGGTGGATGCTGGCGATTACCCGAGACCCCATCAGCTTAATCCAGATCGGAGCCGCCATCATCATCAGCCAGACCATCAAAAAATTGATTTAAATCCCCCAACGAACACGATTAACTTTCCTTCCGCTCTCCCTCCCTCCGTCCCTCACACTCCCACCCGCGCCGCCACAGTCAAGGTTTATTCAATCATCATTTCAACAGAATAAATTAAGAAACAAAAAGCAGGCAGCAGCGTCGACAGCGGAGTGGGGCCGAGTGCAGTGAACAGACTAATTTCTCCCTCATTTGGGCTGCACCAACTTAAAGTCCGTGGCAAATGGAAATAATTACAAGAAATGAGAGGAAAACCTTTCTTAACGACCGACCGACCAACCGAGCACGGTAGACCCGCACCCCCGTGCGCCGAGCGCAAAGGTTCATCATAGCCTCCGACCGGAGCGGCGTGGCGGTACACGAAACCGACGAAATCGGCCGAAACCTACGGCAAACAGCCACGACCCGCTGACGACGACGACGACGGGGAGAGACGGTGTAGGAGAAATGTGAGAATATTTTCCTCCATTGTCTTGAGCCGGGGCCTTTACGCATTCGAACACCTTTTGGGGGGCGAACAATGAGGTCTGCGGTGGGCCCCTTGTTGGAAAAAGACCGTCAGCCGCTGCTCCCCCCGTCCGCGGGGGGAGCTGTTACAGTCAAGCGGCTGGCGGGCGCTCTCCTCCTCAGACGGCGGCGCTGCTCTGGAGGAGTTTCAGTTTCATTCAGAACTCGATCGCGACAAGACCTCCTCCACACGCCTAGAGCCAGCGACTGGGCCAAGAGGGACAAAGGCAAAAGGATCGCGCGGCCACTTTAGTGAATGTTGCTTTTGACAGCGTGCCACGCGCGAGTGAATCACGGTCTGTGAACACGCCCCCGTCCGCGAGCGTATTCCGCACTTGAGTGAGTTTCGAAATCGGCAAAAATTAATTGAACGTGTCCATCGCGCTACCGGAAGACGTTAATCGCGCGCAGTGATCGATGTGACGCAACGCACGGCGGGTGTGTTCGCGGAATGTGCGACGTCAGTGAGGATCGGGCATGATGTACTGCTCGAAGGACTGCGACTGCAGCCTGTGCCGCGAGCTGCGAGGATTCAAGCCACGGCTGGCCGAGCCGCGTCAGAGTTTCACCGGAAACGAGAACTTCATTCTGAAGCGCTGCGATATCGGTGCAAAGCAGGAGGCCGTCGTGCCAGATACGGGCCCGGGTCCGAAGCACAAAGTGATTATCTACTTCGGTGATTCCATTAATAATCGACAGCAGAACAATGAACGCTGCACCGCTGGCGAGGCCCAGCAGGGCAGTGCTGGTGGTGCGGAATTGAAAGACCTAGTGCACGCGAGCCGGCTGTGCGACGAGATCGTCTCGAAGAAATGTGGTTCGTCGGACGGAACGTCGTCGTCATCGTCGTCGTCGGGCCAGGGCAGCGGCTCGGAGCTGCCGTCGTTCGTCGAGAGTGTACACAACGGCGTAATAAACATACGAGTGCCGGGCAATTACAAGACAGCCAACGACCTGGTTGCGACGCTGTCGACGAACAATCACAGGAGCTCGACCGACGCAGCGGCGAAGTCGGTCTCGAATAGCTGGGACATCCGGTCGCAGAGCGAAGACTCGTTCGACTGGAGCTTCGTGCAGGAGTGGAGATCACGGTATGGGCAATTTTCTCGTCTCAATGGGAGGACACACCCTGACGTTGGAAATTGGTTTGAGTTCTCACGTCTTGTCTGTCGAGAGGGTGGCTTGAGGTTGAGTTTGAAGATGGGGCGATTGGCTGATTGACAGTTAAAAAACGAGGGTTCCGCTGGATTGTCAAAGAGGTTTAGATGACTGCTTGCATTTACAGGGCTTGAGTGGATCTCTTCGTTCCAGAGATGCCTTGGAACAACGCGTGGGCTAGTTCCGGGATATGGACAATGGTTGTTGTTCTTCGGCTGGCACTACAGTCTAGGGTGGATCTGGGCTTGCCGTTGGACAGTCGATAACAATTCCAACGGCTGACGGAATCGGTTCTTATTCTCCTTGGGTTTCTATGTTTCTACTCAATCATGTGCGAGCAGTAATAAGGAATGCTCGGTTCTACTCTGACTTTTGACACTTTTCTGAAATGGTCCAAAATTCCATGTCAGATCAATGTGTGAGGACGGAAAATTCGACCAACATTGACCGTCGAGCGCCCATTTGGTCTAAATTTCGAGAGAGAGCAGTAAGAGTTTGTATCGATTATATCGCAGAGGAGACAACAATTGTGCCGAGGAAGAGAATGTGTTGAATTTCACCTTGAGACAAAGCGGCTCAGCTGACTCATGCTGATGTCCTTCAGTTGGCTGAGATTATTGAAAAGGGTTGTCTCCGAGTTGTGAGTTTCTTCGAGTAGCCACAGTAGAGGCAATGACCTCGTCTCAGTTCACTCAGATCCTAACGAGGGCCCTCTATACTGTGGGCTTGAGCGCCAATTGCGCAGTGCTCGGTTGGGACAACAATGAGTATCCGGCGTGTGTTCTTAGTTTCTGCACACTCCGTCTCCGGGTTTGCTTAAGTGTGCCGATGGAGGCTTGATCACGTTTTCAAGTGCTGTCTTCTTGCCAATTGAATAAGTGAATGATCTTGATCTTTATCTTTAGAGGAAGGTAGGCAGTAGCGAAGTGTATAAAGAATGGGTATCCTCGTGGCTCGAGAGCAGAGATTGTACTATATGTCACCCACGTTACGTGACGAAATTAAAGTTTTTGATGCACTAATTGCGGCCTTGCTGGATATAATCTTTGCACTTTACATTGTTCTTGAGCCAAGACAATGCCTCTATCGTTGCCTGAGAGACCATGTTGGTTGGAGAAGTTGAAGGGAAAATGCAAATTCCATGTCTTTGGACACACACACCTTTATCTGTCTTCGATCCGTCAGTATAGATTCGCAGATGATCGTCCAGTGTCAGGTTGTCAGTAGTCCGATGCTGCAAGGAAAAATGACAAAATTTTGAATTTTGTTGATCACTTTCTTTATGAATTGCAAGTATCAGTTCTGGAAAAGTCATTGGACTTCGCACATCACAAGCGACCGTGGTGCTGATCAGTCTGGCACCATTTACTGCTTAAGGTAGGAGATTGCTTGAATACCCTATGAACGAATGGGCACCGATAGAACTACAAAGACGGGACTACAACCGAAAGGAGGGACCAGGAAAACAAGTGCTAAGCATGTACATATACCACAAAATGAAATGCGATCTTTAAGGATTATCACATGAAATTATGTCTGTTTGATGATGATCCTTGTTTGAGTAAGCGGGCGACATAAGAAAAGATTCAGAAAAAACTACAGTCCGTGATGAACCTTCCCTTCAACCAACAGCTTATATAATTACTTGCCTCCTTTTACTGACACTAATCGGGTTGAAGTTCTTTTCCTTAGTTGCACAATCGACAGTAGGTACTCTATGTTGCCAGAGCCCATAGTCTCGAAATTAGACTCTTTGAGCCCTGAGCATCAAGCCTCGGAGTTAAACTCTTTGGACTGGAACAACTGAAAAGTTCTGTTCAATGTTTGGTCCTGTTTGCGTTAAAGGGTTCTTGGGAAGAAGATTCAACCACTAACTGTACGGGCTCTACAGCGGCATGAGTCTAGTCAGGCGTCTACGGATTCAACGACTAAGTTCGCTAAGCCATGTTGAGCGCATGGACAATACTGCTCCAGCCCGAAGAGTATTTGAGTCCGAACCAGTGTTACAAAGCAAAAGTGGAACCCGATGGAGCACTCAAGTGGAAAAGGACCTCAACCAACTTGGAGTGCGAAATTTCAGACAGGTGGCTAAGAATCGTGCCAGCTGGAAAGGTCTGTTGGTTGAGGCCTAGGTTCAACCCGGACTGTAGCGCCAGAAGAAGAAGAACTACTGGAACAACTTTGTCTATACTATCGACTTCTGGAAAATGTAGTGCGTTTTCTCAACTCCTTCATATTAGGCGGCTGTTTTAGTGAAGGAAAGTCGTGGGTTGCTTCATTTTGAAGACCATGCAGCCTAGAGGCACAAGCCGAATTTAAGTATTACGACTTTACCTGGGAGATGTTAAATTCTCCGATTATCCAAAACGATTCCATGGACTTATCGAAGATTTCTGTTTTGACAGCCTCTTTTGGATGAAGTGGACTTCCGGTACGCGCTTCGCTTGTCAGACTTGCTGCCACCATCGCAAAAGAAATTTATATATAACTCAGTAAAACAGTTTGAAGCAATTGAACTTGAAGGGGAATTGTTGGTTTCAGTGATGTTTCTTTCACAAGGTTGTCTGCTTGCATGGCTGTCAGACACGAACATAACGACATAGCTTGCTCAAAACGTGACAGTAGTCTATGAATAAAAGGTGTTTCTTTTCTGAGACGAGCAACATTAAATTAAAGAAAAACACAGTAAACTGATTTTACTGCCCGTGAAAATGACAGACAATTTTATGGCACTCATGTTTAAATATGATTTTGGCCATGTGACAGTCGTGTTTCTGGGGTAATCGCAAATTTGCACCTTCACTTCGCAATACGTCAGGCTGTATTTTGACAATAACACGGCGAATGTAATCATGTGTCTATACCTCGTAAAAGTGACTGTAACGTCGTCAGTGATGGCAGACTAATGACTT
Organism: Eristalis arbustorum; assembly: GCA_916610145.1. NCBI lineage: Eukaryota > Metazoa > Arthropoda > Insecta > Diptera > Syrphidae > Eristalis > Eristalis arbustorum. The sequence goes on along the minus strand of OU744318.1, from coordinate 62,674,036 downwards.
ATACATCTCATAAGCTCACCAAACGGCGGCTTTTTGAAAATAAATATGAACTATTTGTAAACATTGCTCCAATTGTCACACCAAACTTATCTCAAGACAATTGAGAACCGTCAATCCAGTTGTCACTGAAATCAGTACTGCCAATTTCTCGCTCTAAAACATTGCAACATCATTTAGATGACAGTTAAAGGGAGCCAGTTGCATTCAAAATTAGTGCATGAGCCATTAAAAAGTACAAAGCTTTTCAAACGACGCTTGCAGCTTAAAATAAATGATATAAAAAATAAATGGATAAAAACAAATAAATATGAAAATTACCTCGAACCAGTCGAGGAGGCATGGATAATTTCAAAAGCGGCTGAACTATTCACATTTTTCTTTGAGAGAAAGGTTCTGCGTGCGATCTTTGCTCCTGTTTGTCTTAATGGCATCTGGAGGTGAAAATTCAACCACGAACTGAACGGGTTTTGCAATGAACCAGACGATTTCAACACCTAATGTGGTTGAGCAATATAAAGCGCTTGGACAATTTAGCTTAGATTCTTCGATTTCAAACGAGTGGGATGATGGAAAAGAAGCCTCCCCCATCTTAGGTTGTCCACACAAGTGGAGAAGGACCTCAACCAACTAAACACATCATATATCTACCGATCGAATACACACTTGAGACGATACTTTTGACCACCTGAGGCGATATAATGTTGGTTCACTAGCTTTTCCACATGGAGGCCCTTCATTTGTGGAGTATACCGGTATGAAGTGAGTCAAGATACAAATGTCTCGATAGGGAACATTTGTTGTGAACTAGCCCTTATTTTTTTTTTTTTTTTTGTTTGCTATGACATCTGTGAAAAATATTTAGTATACATCGAGTCATTGAACAGACAAAATCATATTTTTTCATCGTGTTAAAAATGTCGAATTTTGTACCAGAAAGTGATGATTTGCGGAAAGCATTCATTTCTTGTTTTCATTTGAAGAATGCTTGTCGAGGCATATGGCATCAGAAGCAACATGCAAAAGATGATTTCAACGGTTCAGAAATAATGATTTCGATGTGAGGAATGAAGAACGTGGAAGACCACCAAAAAAGTTTGAAGACGCCGAATTGCGAACGATATTGGATGGAGATGACACTTTCAGTCAAAGCAAATGGCAGCAATGTTAAATGTTGCACAACAAACAATTTCTGACTGTTTTTACTTTCCCATTAATAATTAGTGTCTTATTTTCAAAAAACTCATTTCATAGAGGTACACCTTTTATCCTGTCATATCACGTGGTAGCTCTTTATGAATTTTAGAAGATCTGATATATCTGCATTTTCTACGTCCGCAGTCTCTCTCTCAATCTCTTTTTTGCTTCTTTGTTTTGCCAAAATTAAGCTCTGGCCACGCTGATCTTGTCATCTGACAGTCAATGTTTGACAGTTAAGACGAGAGAGTCTAGGAAGTGCCTTATGCAGTGACTGAATTGTTGTGACATGTAGTACAAAAATATGACATGTGAAACCATCTTGTTGAACCCACACACTGGCCACATCAATATCATTCAATTTCTATAGAAAGAATTGTGCGATATCAAGGTCCAGTAAAAGTCACTGCTTGACCAGCCTCATTTTCAAAAAGTCCAATGATGTTTTTAGACCAATATCCGCACTTTTTGCGTGCTAGTGTTTTCTCATTAGTGGAAGGGATCGACAGTTCTATGCTGACTCTGAACGGTCAAGTTTGAGAAGCTTTTTCCATAAAATGCTTCTTTAGCATTGTCACTGAATCGAAAGAGGTGGGCCGTGAAAATTAGTTTTTTGGCGTACAGACTAGGGCTCGAACCTACGACGTCGAGGTTCAAGTGCTTTGGAGTGGACACACGTACCCACAACGCCAACGGCCACCACAACAAAACCCTAAAATACCATCTGTCAAACAAATATCAGTGCTCCCAACGGTTTACTTACTGCCCGACTTCTACCTGACACAGTGATCACTGCAATGCTAAAAGTTGGTTGTTTCTGTTCGTTGATAAGCGCCATCTATCTCCGAAGTTGCTCGTTCCATATCCCTAGGTTTGGAGTCTCCCATTTGCAAAGTGATCCTTTCCACAAGAACTTGCTTCGTTGCGCAGCTGTCTGTCAATAGTTTCGGGAATCATCGTGAAGAATACCTCCTCAAACCTTTGTCACCTGAAAGCACGTTCCTTCCTGCTCGTAAATCTACAATCTGTCGCCAAAAAAATACGACTTCCGTTCTCCTCACTTACAGCATCACCTCGAAAACAATCACTTCCCGCACTAACACCTTCTTTTTTTTCTTCCCTCTCTAGACCATCAGGAAACACCAGAGTAGACATACTGCCATTCAACGCGCAGTCCAATGCCCAGCTGGCAGCGAACATAACGTCCGGCAATTTGAATTCATGCGGCGTCACGTCGCCGTCGAGCTCCCAACAGCCGGACCTGACCGCGTCGACGAACTGCGGCGTGGGCCTGCCGTCGGGACGCATTCAAAGTCCAGCTGTGGCCACACCTGCACCGCGAATCTCAAAGGAAGTCGCGCAACGCTTGGCCGCTGCTGGAAATCAATCAGCCGCACATCACGAAGCCGCCGACGGATACTCGCCGAACAACAGCAAGTCCGCGTCGATCAGTGCGAATGGCTTGGCGTGTGTAGCCGAGCGGGACCACCACCAGAAAGTCGGAAGCAGTGCAGTCGGCGGCGGCAGCGGGTATCACTTGGGCCCGTCGAAGGCGATGCCGCAGCGTTCGGTGGCGGGTCCCGCGCGCCTGACCGCCCAGAGCACGCCGGTGAAGTCGCAGCCGCCGATGATAAGCGGCAGCCTGTCGAATCAGAACAAAAGCGTCGCGGAGAAGGTTGTGGATAACCTGCATTCGTCGCAGAAGCCAAATATGGGCACGAGGACCCATCACCACGAGTTCAGAGGTCTGCAGCGGGTGCAGGAGTGCCACAGTTCGTCGGATGAGAACCGATCGTCGGGACATGCGAGCATGTCGGACACCGGCGGCCACGGGAGCAGCTCTCCGGGGGGAGCGCTAGGTCCGCTGCCTGAGGACAGATTGGCGGCGGGCGTCACGAATCGCAGCACGCGCTCGAGGGCGAGCACGAACCATTCGCGCTCGCGGCATCGCGCCACCCCGGCGAAGGTGCCGTGGGGCGGCAGCGGCCTGGAGGACATCAAGCTCGCCATACAGCAGCTGACCATGCGCTCGCAGACAAGCACCAGCACCTACAGCAGCCTAAGCGCCGGCTCGGAGAGCTCGGAGCCCGCCCGGAGGCTGGGCCGCTACTCATCGCTGGAGACGGTCAACACGAATGTGACCAGCGCCGACGAGTTCGTGTGGGTGGACTCGCACAACCGCCTGGTGGAGCTGCAGCACCCACCCTGGAGCCAGCACTGCATCCTGAGGGTCATCCGCAACGGACGCTGCAAGGAGAACTCGGAGCGGGTCTCGATCGAAGCCGTTCCGCGACTCGGCTACTTGTTGCAACGAGCCCTGGTGCGGATCGCAAGGGAAGTCCAGCGGCTGTCCTCGAACCTGGGACTGTGCTCGAAGCAGGAGGTGACGGGCGCCTTCAAAGTGGTTCTCTGCCCCGGCTTGGCAGACTCGTGCATCAAGGCGTGTCTCAGAGCGGCGGCGATGTTCGCCGTGCCCGGGGAGAGCGCGCTCAAGCAGAGCAAGTCCTCGAGGGCCGGGCTACAGCTGCCAGTGGGACGCTTCCACAGATGGATGGCGGATGCCAGGCTCGGCAAGTTCATCCACGAGTACGCCGCGGTGTACCTGTGCGCCGGCATGGAGAACCTGCTCGAGGAGATCCTCCTGCAGTGCTTCTCGGCGGAAACATCCGCGTCGCTGACGGCCACCGGCTTGGAGCACGCAATCGCCAGCTCGGGCGACCTCTGGGGCCTGCTGCAGCCATACGCCCACCTGAACGCGGGCCGCGTCGCCTCCGGCGCCCTGACCATGCCACGCTGGGCCAGCCAGACGTCCATCGGATCCGGCTCGCATCAGAGCTCCAGCGTCAACTCGAGTCTGGAGCCGTGCCTCCTGACCACGTGCGTGGGGAGCATCACAGAACTCAAGGATCTGGTGTCACGAGCCCAGCAGAAGTTCCAGCACACAGCCTTCTCGAATTCGGCCATCACGGCGCTGTTCTACTTCATGCGCTGCTCCCAGCTGGAGCACAGCGAGGTGGGGAGCTCCAACAATTCATCGGGCAACACCCAGGAGCTCTGCTACGAGCGGGCCTACGTCGTCCTGCCGCCACTGGTCGAGTGGCTGAGGGTGTCGTCCGCGCACGCCGAATACCGGAACGCCACCATGATCGACAAGGACGACGTCATGCAAGCCGCCCGTCTGCTGCTGCCTGGAGTGGACTGCCCCACTCGAGCAGTGGGCCACGACGAAGAGCTGCCGTCAAAGAAAACGCACTTCGGCCACAGCTCGACGGGGGTGAGCACCAGCGCGTCGGAAGACATCGCAGACATGGGACGCAGGGCCACTCTGGCGCTGGCCTTCAAGCTGATGCTGACCGGACGGGCCGACCTCCTGGCGCAGGCGTCCACCCTCCTGCCGCCCACCACCAGATACGACACGCTGAACCACGTCGGCATGACCGCCCTGATGATAGCCAGCATTCGGAACGACGACATCGCCATCCAAGCGCTCCTGGACGCGGGCTGCGACCCCAACATCGAGGTGCCCGCAGTCGGCTCGTCAGGTTGTCCCGCCATCCACCCCGACACGCAGCACTGGACGGCGGTCACCTTCGCCGCCTGCAAGTCTAACTTCCAGGCCCTGCGCATGCTCCTTGACCGGGGAGGCAAGGTAGAAGGCGGCGCCCGCCTCAGCGAGGACAAGTCCACCCTGACCCCGCTGCAGGTGGCCTGTGGGTCCGGCAACCTGGAAGTCGTCTCGGTGCTGCTGGCCCACGGGGCGCACGCGTTCCTGTCGACGCAGCAGAAAGACTCCATGTGCTTCGCGAACTCCGCCCATCGGGGCTGTTACTGTGCAATATCCGTGGCAGCCGCCCATGGCCAGCGCGCCTGCCTGAGGAAGCTCCTGTCGCACCCGCTGGCGCCTGGCAGTCGAGAGGTGCTCTCGCTCGAAGAAATGCTGGCCGAGGGCGACAGCAGTGCCCGGCCGGGAGCCGAGCGCCAGCAGGACGTGCCGCCGAGCCTGAACAAGACGCAGATCAAGAGCCTCCAGGAGGCCATGTACCACAGCGCTGAGAACAACCACCTAGGTAAGCTCCACAACCAGTGGGTGTCCACCGTCTCACACCAGTTCTTTGCCTCTTTTCAGACATTACCGTGGAACTGCGTGCCCTGGGCGTCCCTTGGACGCTCCACTGTTGGATGCACGCTCTGGCCGCGGCGCACGAACTCCGCCTGGACGCGGTCATCGACCAGCTGCTGCAGGACTTCTTGCAGGTCTGCCCGGACGACTACAGCCCCCAGTTTGTGTCCGAGTGCCTGCCCCTGCTGTTCAACATCTTCCGGTACAGCAAGAACGAGGGCACCACCCTCCTGCTGGCCGACATATTCGCCACCTGCTTCGGATGGGAGGCCATCAAGTCGATCAAGGAGCCGGTACTGCAGCCCGTGAACAGCTCCCGAATCGACCCGAAGTTCGTCAACAACCCCGAGCTGAGTGACGTTACTTTCAGGTGAGTCCTTCGGCCAGTCCTCGCTTTCGTCACTAATCCCCCGCTTCTCTACTTCCAGAGTCGAAGGCAAGATCTTCTACGGCCACAAGATAGTCCTGGTGACTGCGTCGCCCCGCTTCCAGAACATGCTCAGCTCGAAGCTGAGCGACGGCAACGCACCGACCGTCCAGATCAACGACATCCGCTACCACATCTTCCAGCTGGTCATGCAGTACCTCTACAGCGGGGGCTGCAACAACCTCGAGGTCTCGCACAACGACGTGCTCGAGCTGATGGCTGCCGCCAGCTTCTTCCAGCTGGAGGGCCTGCTGCGCTACACCGAGGCCCGGTGCTCCGAGATGATCGACATCGACAATGTCGTCGCCATGTACATACACGCCAAGGTAAGTCGCAGCACCCATCCCCATCAGCCATCACTAACACTTCCCCCACTACAGGTCTACAACGCCAACAAGCTGATGGAATACTGCCAGGGCTTCCTTCTGCAGAACATGGTCGCCCTGCTCACGTACGACGACTCCGTGAAGCGGCTGCTCTTCGCCAAGAAGATCCCCAACCACGACGTGCTCACCGGACTGCTGATGACCCTGCAGGCGCGCATCAAGAACCGCAAGCCGGGCTCCTCGAACTTCTCGCGGCCGCAGATCAGCTCGCCGCCAGCCGCCCTCAAGGCCCCGCAGACCGCGGCAAAGAAATGAGCAGCGCTCGCGACCACGCGGCGCCTTACGTATTGCTAGACATAAGAGAAAGTACCTACTACTTTATTTTTGTATTTTTTAAAGCTCTAGTTCCATTCGAGATGATTTAGGCCTACGAGTAGATTCTTTTCTTGTGTATCCTGCAGAGAAGGACAAAGGAGATCACTTATTTTATTGTATATTTAAAAATTAAACAAATATTTACACACTTAATATATTTAATAGTCGAAATCAATAAAGCTAGAGAGTGCGTGTTTCAAGAGATTGCCCCGTCCAGTTGTTGCTTTTGTGGTCTAGGGAACGGTGGGGAGCAGCCTTACTGTTATATGCCTCTAGGAGATGATTGCAGATCTTTGGTCCTGTTTGCGTTGATGGCGTCTGAAGGAGAAGTAAGCAATCTAGTAATCTAGTAAAGCATCCTCGGATCCAACGTTTAAGATGACTAGGTCATGTAGAGCGGATTGACACCACAGCTCCGGCCCGAGAGTCTTCGACACCGAGCGATTGGGACAGCGCAACAGGGGACGTTCTTGCGCGAGTTGAAGTGGAAAAGGACCTCAACCAAGTTGGCAGCTGGCTGGAGATCGTGCTGGCTGGAGAGGCATGTTGGTTGAGGCCCAGGTCCACTTCGGGTTGTAGCGCCAATCAAAGAAGAAGAAGATGAATATTTTAGATGCCAATTCGTACATCGAATTAGTTTTATTTTTGTTTGCTTAATTGTGCCGATCCCAGGACAACCTGCACACATGTGTCGTGTGTATTGGGGGCTTTCAGTGTCTAGAGAGGTGAACGGGGGTTAGGAAGACATCTTCGTGATAAACGTCAACTTTTCAACCTAACGCCTTTTTTCAGATCGATGTCGAACCAGAAACCAAATTGATCATGATGCAAGGCATGCGCGCAGTGTCGCTAACCTTGAACGAAACATTATTTTCACATATGAGCCTCATTTCTGGATGAACGGTGTATTAAAAACCAAATTGTAGAATTCGGTACTGTGCCTACCCACATGAGAGATCTGGGAAAAAAGCGTATATTCTCCGATGTGCCTACCTTGAACACCAACGCCAAGGGTATGTGGTTGCTATACCCCTCGCCCATCTAAGCAAACCTACGCTGCCCACCACCGCCGACGTGGCATAATGACGAGTGTGAGCCGAGGAAAAAGCTACCGACGAAGTGTTCTTTTTTTGCATATCCCTCACAGAGCAACACAAAACACTTCGTTCTCAAAGCGATAACTCTCAGTATCACTTTACACAGCAGCAACTAATGATCATCTACCGACAATACGTCTTACAGATTACATTCAAATAAACCATATTAATCAACAAACAATGTAAAATCTAACTTTCTAAACTCTATTCGTGAGGAAAAGTAGTTCGGTAAATTTACTTACTTTCTTCCTTATCAGGCAGACGAACCATGAAGGGTCTGAGCCTAAGCAATTGCTGCCTTTCATCGGTGACGGTCCTGTGCACGCTGCATCCAGTCATCAAGGCCAAGCTGTTTTACATCCGCTATGACTTGGTCTTTGTACCGGAGGATCGGAAATCCTCTCCTTCTCGAACCAGGAGACTCGGATTCGAAGACCCTCTTTACTGGAGCGTTGTTGTCCATTCGCTCGATGTGGCCGAGCCAGTGTAGTCGACGGATTTTTGCCTTCCGGACTACATCCAAATCCTTGTACTACGAGCTGTACAAGTTCGTGGTTGTGTCTTCTCCTCCATTCGCCTTCCTCGCAGATGGGACCAGATGGGCAGATGGGTTTTGTAGAGCATGACTTTGGTCCTTCCAGTTGTTTTGACAGACCGAAGTAGCATCGGTTGCCAAGGGCGTTTCTACGTCGGATCACCACTACGATGTCATTCGCGGAGCTTACATTTGCCCCGAGGTAGACAGACTCCTTTACTTCCTCGAAATTGTAGCTGTCGATTGTGACGTTTTGGCATAGGGTGGTGTGCGGCGAATCGTTTTTTGCTCGACAGCATATATTTTGTCTTGTCCTCGTTTACCATCTGGTAAATTTATGCTATTAATAATAATGTCGCGGATAAACATGGCTGACGCTGCCTTACTCCTGAAACTTGAGGTCTGCAAGCCAATTGTTTTACATCTTTCGTCATATTTAGGAAGCTCTTCAAAGGAATATAGCTTATCTCGCATATTTCGTGAAATTCTTTTGAACTTTTTTGAGTCTAATTTCTTGTGTATCATATGGAGAATCCCAAATGATGGGTGAATATTCCAAGTACGGTCCAACTAAAGAATTATATATGCACTTTAAACTATATATATCCTGGAAGTCCTTACTACTTTTGTTCAAAAATTCTAACATAAATTTAAACTTCGCAATAGTGTAAGCATAATGCAATGAAAAAGTCAACTTATGGTCAAAAATTACACCAAGATCTTTAATTTCGTCTAGGCGATTGAGTCTACGACTGTTTGTGAAATATTCACAAATAATCGGAGATGAAAATCTATACACTGTGAAAATGTTATATTTCGAAATATTAAGATCCAAAGCATTATGTGTACACCATTCCGATAGGTATTACATAGCCGATTGAAAATTAGTGCAGTCGGTTACACCATTTATCTCTAGAATCAATTTCTTCGCAGTAATTGTAACCTCTAGAGTAGTCACTGAGGTTAATGGCTACGGCCAGTCTTGACATGCCTGTGAGCTTTAGGCTAAAAAAGCAGTACGTAGAGGAATCAATCCTTTCACTGAGACACTGGTTTGCCAGTTACTAAATGTGCATGGTTCGGTCCCGTGTTCGCCAACGGTCCCGTGTATGGACGCCCGGAATTACGAAAATGTCAGAGTTTTTTCCACAGAGAGCACAGCACACGAGTCGATGCAACGCCCCAACAAGTTCAGGTTATGGCGCGGGTTATTCCGGGAGCTGCGTCGAAAGTCAGCGTAAATGACCGTCTCTCAATCAAGTCCTCCAAGAGCAGCCATGGGAGAATAGCGAGTGATGTTATGCTGCACAATGGCGAGCTCCAATCCAAAAAATGATCGAAATCTAAACGTCTTATTTAAGCTAACTAAATGCTTATGCCCATGCATCATGCACATCAGGCTCAACAACAAACGCTCCAGTAGCCGTCATGTAGCGTCGCAAGTAAACATCAAGCCAAGGAATAACTGAATCTTCAAAACGGCAGCACATCCCCATGCAGCTCTCCAAAGGCAACCAGCAGCAACCCCGTGGTCATCATGTTATTCACGGCATGACTTGATCTGACGCAGAGACAACTCTTCCACGTCATCACATAATGTCTGTGAGGAAAACATCGAAAGGAACCTTCGCTAGTCCAAGTAACACCTGGCAGATGCAAGACAAAAAAATGTATCTCACAGCTGCATGAACATTCCACATTCTCCAACGCACGGCTTTCAACGATTTTTTCTTAAATACCCTTCGGCACTTGCATACTGTTGCTATGAAGGACATTGAATAAGCAAACCAACCAGACGCACATATCCATCCTCCAAATTTACCGAATCGAACAAGAGCGCTTTTAGCAGCTGCTTGCCTTGAAATTTCTGAAATAACATCTGTTACTAAACGCTGTCTCTTGGGAGATCATGCCTGGAGACTAGGCATCGTCAGAAAATGTTGAAGAAGCTCTCTGGATACAGAATACATTGAAAGTGCGTTACACCTCCTCGGCTACCAAATAACATAGTTTCTCCACGAATCCGATGGGACCTGGAAGGCATCCAGCGAGGAAACCTTCAATTAACTGCTCGATACATCTTTGCAGGCAACAACTCCATAAGCTCAGCAAAACGAACCAACCTTATTCCCATGAAGTGTGACCAATATCAGGCCAGAACTGCCTGTGGTGGGGGCTTTGTGGCTTTCGCGCATCATTTACTTACCAACAGAGCATTTCAGTGGGGGTCGTTAGAGGTTTTAATATAGGATCTCGACAAGGAGGTGTATTCTCACTCCATTGGAACGTAGTTGGAGGCTGAATGCCAAGACATTGACATTTTTTTCCTCTTGTACAACACATGCCGTGAAGGCAACCACACCGCTACCAGAATAGATTTATTGTATCGAAGGGTTGCAGTTAAACCAAAAGACCTGGTGCTTCCCTCGTGAAAGCTAGTAAGTTCTTTGTAATTTTTAAGTTCCACTGAAGTCAGTACCTCCCTATGGAGGATTTACATACTTATCAGGCCGACGATACATGAAGGGTCCGAGCCTGGGCAATTGCTGTCTTCCATCGGTGACGGTCATCGGCACACTTCTTTTGGTCATCAAGACCAAGCTGTCTTACATCGAGGATCACTTGGTCTGTGTACCCGACGTTCGGTCTTTTTCTCCTTCTCTAGGAGGCCCGGATTCGAAGACCTTCTTAGGTGGAGCGTTGGTGTCCATGCGCTCGATGTGACCGAGCCAGTGTAGTCAACGGGTTGTTGCCTTACGCACTACATCCACATCCTTGTACAGCTGATAGAGTTCGCGGTTGTGTCTTCACCTCCATTCGCCTTCCACGCAGACCGGACCATGTATCCGACGTTGAAGTTCTCTTTCGAAGGCACCAAGAATCAGCTCTGCAGTCTTGCTTAGTGTCCAGCTCTCAGCTCCATAGAGCAGGGCTGGCAGGATAAGAGATTTTTAGAGCATGATTTTGGTCCTTTGAGTCGGGAATTTCGAGCCCAGTTGTTTTGACAAACCAAAGTAGCATCGATTGCCAAAGTTGATTCTACGTTGGATCTCTACTACGATGTGGAGTTTACGTTTGCCCCGAGGTAGGGGGACAAACTCCTTTACTATATCGAAATTGTAGCTGTCGATTGTAACGTTTTGGCCTAGATGGTGTGCGGCGAGTCGTTTTTTGCTCGACAGCATATACCTTGTCGTGTCCTCGTTGCCCATAAGACCAGCTCGTTTCACCTGTTCGTCAATTGCCGTGAAAGCTTATACTTCGGCGCATGATAATGTCGATGACACACAGTTGGAGTGACTTGTAGACTTTCGTGTTTACAGTTGCCCGCCCCTCTATTCTCTCTGGTACCAAATTCAAGAAATCACACGACAGCGCATAGCCTTGCCGACATCCGGTGCGGGTTTCAAATGGCTGAAAGGTCCTCGAGCCGAACTGCACTGTGCATCGCGTATGTGTTAGTGTGGTGTCACGCAACCGGATCAATTTTCCCGGAAACCCGAATTCGGCCATGGCTTCGAATAACTCCTTGCGATAGATGCTATCGTATGCTGCTTTCGAAATCGATAAAAAGTTGGTGGGTATCGATTTGAAACTCGCTGGTCTCCTTCAGGACTTGCCTTAGTGTGAATATTTGGTCTATGGTTGATTTGCCGGGCCGGAAGCCGTATTGAAGACACGTTTCCATAACCAAATGTTCTCAGAAGTTCTATCCTCTTTTAGGCATATCCGACAAACCTTGTCATGGCACATGGTTTGTTTGGCTCCGATGTCTTGAAGAGGAGTCCTGGGACCGATTTCCAAACCGATTTCCTGGGAACGACACCCTTTGTACACATACTTCTGTTAATCCTCAGCCCTGGTTCGTTCCCAATCTGTGGTCCAGGGATACGAGCTCAGAATCGTGCTTCAGAAGCAACACATCCAGTCTCCAGTCACAATGTGTCGTAACAAGGAACCAAAAACAGACTCAGGAAGCGCACTGGCGCAGGACATCCGTCTCATGTCAAAGTCATTTTTCAAACATGACCATCTCCCGCGGATCACTTTCACTCAGCGTTAATTAAGACCGATTTAAAATTGATTAATCGGCTGCGGATACACGAATGCAGATCTGTGGCTAATTATCTGTCAATGAGAGGGCCCCTTTCAAGTCCACATTGACAAATTGCCGCCGTGAACGTCGACACGAGAATTCTTGGAATGCCTCTGGCCGCCAGCGACCAAGTGTTAATTCCGCTCCAAAGGTAACGCACACAGGCAACCGGGCACATGTGTGCGAGTTCTTGTTGAAATCCATAAAACCAATTTCGAATTCCTTTCGATACTTTCCGGATCGAGTACCCAACAAACGACCGGCAACGCTAGCGGCGCGGCACAGCACGGCACGGCTGATGAAGCGCTTTTCAACTTTTCGGGCATTTTTAAATTTAGCCGTATTTTATTGGTTGGCCGGGGGCCAATGCAAAATAAACATTTCGAACTACGATATTAATTGAAAGACAGCCTCGCACCGAGATGACGAGCTGCTGCCGATGAGGACGTGGTGGTGGGGCCGAGAGAGGGGTGCCAGCGACTAGCAGTAGCCGGTTGTGGTTCCGCCCCAGAAAGTTCTTCTTACTCTCAATCCGGATCCACTCAGAATCCTCTGGATGCACGGTGTTCCGCAACCGAGCGGTGGTCGATCACGTACCAGAGGGGGGACGCTCACCCCTACACCCACCCTCACGGGGCCAGGCCCACGCCAACGCCCACCCCAACGGGCGGGGGTTTGAGGTTATTTTCGATTTGTTTCGTTTCGATAATTCACCGATTCACTGGCATAAACAGACAATTAGTTGTAGTTCTGTTTGTTTCCACTGCGCGAGGCGGATATCGCGGCAGGTTTGTGCATTTTCCAAATTCGATTGAGTGTGCCGTTACGTATCGGTTGCTATGTGGGTGAAGCGGCCCCCCAGCGTCGACCACGACGCAAGGCCCTGGCGGTAAATCAATGGACTCAGCACGTCTGCTCGGGGGGGTACGAAAATAAATTTAATTTATTCTCAACTGAAGGGGATTTTTTTTTGTTAATTGTTTTTGCGATCGCTTTATTTTGGAAATCGCTATTGATTTGAACAAATAGGAATGCTAAGCAAACACACAGATCCATCGGCGCGGCAGCGGCGAGGTCATTCCGTGAATCACATGATGGCCATGGGGCTGCTGCTGGCGGTGGCGATTGGTGAACTGCATGGGCATGTGGATGTGCTACCGTTTTTGAAGATTCAGTTACTGCCCAGGCGACGATACAGATTGCGGACGGACGCATTTGTTTTTGAGTCGATGAAGAACACAAACTTGACAAAATGGAGTGTGTTGTGGAAAGTCAGTTTGAATAAGACGTTTGGATTTCTGTCAAATTTTTATTGCAGTATATTGCCTGGCGCTTTCCATTGGGGAGAGAGGAAAGTATGACCCACGGGAGCCAGCGCAGGCCCTGATTGTGAGAGGATCATTTTCGATGACTTTCGACACACGTCATTGTCATGTCAGCCATAACGTGTGTTTAAACTTTGATGCCTTGTGTAGATCCACAATTCATATAATCTGTGTGAACGCACAGCTAAGGCCTATTTATATGAGGTCGCGAAGTGAGAACTTCTGAAGCTCTGAAAACTGATTCATCTGGAGTTTTCTCATTCGAAGACAACTACGGGTGCAAACTGACACTTCACTGTGGATTTATTGGACGTGGTTATTGTGGATTGCGTTTGTCCTTTTGTGTATTGCGAACGCAGTTTGACAGTTGGCAAAGAGAATGATTGATATGCAGAGAAAAACTTTTAAATCATTAATTAAGGATATTTAAACTAACTTTTATTTGAACTTTTGGTTATAAATGTAAGCTGGATAAGGGTTGTTTCTGAAATTTCGCGTTCGCAGTTCGCCGCTCATATGAACTGGCCCTTACACAGTTGGTATTCTGTTTTGCCATTTCTGTGATGTTTTTGACAATACAAAGGAGCACTCCCACTCAAAAACCGATCCATTGTACTACCAGGCAGCAACTTATGTACATTTGCTGAATCTTCATTGTTTTCCGGAGGAAAACTACATTCGTTTTTGTCAAAAGATGGCCTGGAATTCTTACACACGTCAAGGAGCGTGGGATTAGTTTGTGTTTGAATTCATCCCTCCACCTTAATTAGTGGCCATTAGGACACATTACCCCGCATTGAGACCATAATGGGACACCAGCCACATATTATCCTCCACATCCACATCATCGATTTGCAAAACAACACCTGCGTATAGGAAAGAGAACTAGTTTTGGAAGAAGTACGGACCAATGACACCACCACAGAATGGTTGCAATGGATTTCAAGAAATTTTTAGCGTCAAAATTTGCGACTCTATCGAGTGACAAATCAGCATCATCTGGTGTGTGGAAATTGTTCATCCAATTGGCGCACAATGGGGTATTTGACCCAAAAACAAGGCACAAGCCCATTTCCAAGTTAAACACCATAGCTATCAGAAAAACAAACCATCGACCCAATCTGTCAAGCCAATTGCCCACAGTAACAGTTCAAAGTTGAGTGTTTCTCATAGACGGTGTGTGCAGTTTGAAGCGCTTGAAAAATATAAAACATTTTGTTTCAGTGTCTCAGTGCGGCGTGTGTATCACACATTCCGTCTTCAATTGGCTTCAAATCTTGCGTATGTTGATCATCATGAGCGTCCGCATAACCACACAGTAGCGGCTGATAGACAGCAGCCACCTTAAGCCCGTTGTGTTACTAATTGATTGATCTGATTTTGCCGGTGCAGGTGACTGCCTTGTATATTAATAGTAATTATATATACATGAGTGGGGGGGATCTATTCAGTGCCGGTAAGCCATAGGGTAGACACCACCGTCTCCCAGTATGATCGAGGGGATAGTGGATACGCTAGAGAGAAAGAAAGCTTGAGAAAGATATCTCAAGAGGACATGGCTTTTATTTGATCGTCCGCCAACCGCTGCACGGCTGCAGTTGATAGTCCTTAATCGAAGGAAATCCATTAAATCACGACTCCGTATAGCAGTATGGATTTGACTCAATTTACCACACGAGGCTGTCTTCCCCATTTAAAACCCTACAAGTATTGTCAACAACATTCTTCATCTTCTTCTTCTTTGATGGGCGCTGCAGTTCGGGGTGTAGCTGAGCTTCAACTAACAAGCCTCTCCAGCTAACACGCCTGCTTCCTCCAGCTGCGCACAGCAAGTTGGTTGAGGTCCATTTAGTTCGAAGACGTCCTCTGTTGCGTTGTCCTAATGGCTCGGAATCGAAAACTCCTTTTTAATAACATTACAATGCCGTAGTAACATGTTTCTAGATTTTGAGTTTCCAGTTTAATTTCTTGTCCAAAAACTTTGCGCAGTCATTCAGCTTTGGAGGGGATTTATGTTTGAGGGTGAGTCAAATTCTGAGATTTTTATATTTCCTGGTTCCATGTGGATTGACGTCCAAGCCACATTCTCTATTTGAATGCTTATTAGTTTTGTCTGCGACGTCTACGAGAATGGGCAACGGTTGCAATGTGAATGTGTGACAAATTCAAAAGTTAACTTGAAAAAAAATCGTTGACATCAGCGCAGAAGTAGAAATCTATAAATAGGCGATTTCTATCTCACTTTTTCCTCATCGTCTTCTACTACTTCTACAATCCGAAGTTGAACTGGATCTCAACCTCCAGCTGAATATTCTTCTCAAAATGACATAAACACAAACACGACCAAAGACTGAAAGGACACAATGGGGCCAGTTCGTTGATGTTGTGTAGGTAGGACCCCTACTAGGGAGACGTTTGGGCTGGATTAATCAGATTGTCACTTACTAGTATAATTTTGCCATGAACTCCCAAAATGTCTCTGAAATTCATCGGTATATCTTGTAAAACTCAAACTTGTAAAATGATGCTTCTTGTTGTCAATCATCATGCTTTTTCTGAACCAGTGTTGACTTCACACGTCTACTGACAGCTAATATCAGACTTTTTCAAAGTCATTCAGTATCTTTCCAAAAATTAACCTAAATTTCCCCTAGCAACCCTATTCGAGACATCAAGGACAAATCATGAACTTGATTGACATTCCACGTGGCTCAACAGCGGGTGTTTGCCATCAGTTCGATTGTGTCTCATGGCAAGTTTCCAGACTGCCCAAAGCAGGTGTATGACGTCGTCTTTCATTGGATTAGAGTGACATTTGCTGACTGAACGATAATGATTGACTGGCAATAGTCAACCGCCAAATTTTGCTGAAATAATCATGAGCTAAATGTCAAAAAGTCGGTAGCTTATGAATTCGTATTTTCGGTCGTGATTGATTATCGAAAGATTTCTTAAGTTCATTGGTGGAGAAGGAGAATAACAGCATAATCAGCATGTCACTTGATGCACTGAATGTCGGTAGACAATTCAATGTCGGAAAAATGTTAGTCTCTCTCTGTACTCCTTGCTATAATACCGATGTGGATCAAATTTGGAATTGAGAAAAAACCAGCAACTCAAAGCGGCCACCTCAAAGGCGTCATCACATCACTATGCCTTGAAGTTTCCTCTCTTTGTCCCGGTCGCACTGGGCCATAGGATGAAGTAGATGAGGACGCATGTCTGATCAGTTGGATGGAGGTTCATAGTTTGATCTCAGACATCCCGACATTCACTTACACAAGCCTGTAATCGGTTGACTCACAATGCTCGCCATAAACATGCCAACAAACACTAACAACACGAGTGCTTTCTGCAGAAATTATGCTCCAATTTACTCCAGATTGCGGGCTTACTCAAAGAACTTATGAATTCATAAGTGGTTTATTAATTGAAGGAGTTACTCTATTTCTCATCGGTTACTTCAAATTAGATATCCTCAGTACCACTCGAGGCTGGACCGCAATGAATTTAGGCCGCAACCGACAGGTCTGCCCAGATTTCAGGCTCGCTGCCAGCTGTCTTTTTTAAGTGAGTCGCGTTAAATGTATGCATACTGTTCATTATTCACCATTCTGCAGATTATCAGTCGAAGATTCCAATGCATTGGATCCACAGGCGCCTCGCTAAATGTTGTCGCTGTACACTGGACACAATTCATGACTCGAAACTTCAGGTATACTTTATTTTTCTTCACCAACAGAGGTGTGATGATCAAAACATTTTTACAAACAGAGCGAGAAAAAGTTCTTTTATTGAATTCTGATACTGATCTCCCAACTGGTTAGGGCTGTTCACTGCAGGTTTTCTACAACTCGACGGGACGAATATAAAATGGAGACTGCATTGATTCCTTACACCATGTTTTGTGGTTAGGTAGGAGCACTGACTGCTGAAGGCAGTGTTTGCCATCAATTCGATTGTGTCATCAGACCAAAACGGCGCCATCTCTTTTGGCGGCACATGCGGTTGATGGCCCTGAAATAATGTTCGAGAATATTCACAATCCAGTTGGAAGTTTGAAGGAACTGAATACCGTTCGTGGATGCATAGATGTAGGGACTTGCACATCAACGAAATGATTCCTGGCACAGATCCGAATACTCGGTGATTGTCACTGTTTTTTGGCATCGGTCTCTTTCGCTCAGCTCAACACTGTTGTTTTGAGGACTTAAGCTCTGTGACTTTCATAGTTGGTCTGCTTACATTCAGAGTCATTATGGTCATTTTCATCACGTTTTCTGGAGTCTTGTGTTCGACGCTTCCTTGAGAAAATTTTTAGCTAGAGCGACAGTTTTATATGTCCCGTCGTTATGCACTGTCTGTCCTTCTTCTCGTGATGTGTGACTAATCTACTTCCTCTTCCATCGTTGCACAATACCACCTCTGGTTTAGATTTGTTATGGAAATCCGTTCTTAGACCCTGGGGACTGTGAGGCCAATTAAAAATCATTTGTGGTACATGACCTCAACAGGACGGATTGAACAATTCATTGGCTGATTGCATTGACACACAAAATATTGTATATCAAGCCGAGTGCGATCTAACTGATGTGAAGATTCTTCAACCAGTTCGGCTCCGACGTCGCCCTTTTTACGCCTTCCAACGATTTGTCCAACAACAGCAGTTGCATTCGATAGTATTTGTTTTCGTTTTTTCTTCACAAATTCAATTTCACTGATATTTACTGAAATGAAATAGCTGGCCGATTGAGTTTCTGACGACTGACTGGCAGCTGGCTTATCGAACAGACCTCGTATACTTACCACGTTTACCGGTATGAAGTGAGCGTCGAGATAAAAAAAATGTCCCGATAGGGAACATTTGTTGTGAACGAGCCCTTATTTTTTTTTTGTTTGTTTATTTGCTATGACATCTGTGAAAAATATTTACTATACATCAAGTCATTGAACACACAAAATCATATTTTTTCATCGTGTTAAAAATGTCGAATTTTGTACCAGAAAGTGATGATTTGCGGAAAGCATTTCTTTTTTGTTTTCATTTGAAGAAAAGTGCTGCAGCTCGCATCGAATGCTTGTCGAGGCATATGGTGATCATGCTCTATCAGAAACAACATGTAAAAGATGGCTTCAACGGTTCAGAAAAAGTGATTTTGATGTGAGAAATGAAGAACCTGGAAGGCCACCAAAAAAGTTTGAAGACGCCGAATTGCAAACGATATTGGATGGAGACGACACTTTGAGTCAAAAGGCAATGGCAGCAATGTTAAATGTTGCACAAAAAAACAATTTCTGACCGTTTATGGTAAAAGCTATGGGAGAGATCCAAAATTGTGGAAAATGGGTGCCACATGAATTGAATGAAAGACAGATGGAAAACCGAAAAGACACTTCTGAAAGTTTGCTTCCAAGAAAATGGATTTATTTTAAGAATCCTAAACGGAAAAAATCATGGGTTAATCCGGGATAACCATCAACATCGACTGCAAAACCAGATCGATTCGGCAAGAAGACAATGCTGTGTGTTTGGTGGGACAAGAAAGGTGTGGTGTACCACGAGCTCCTAAAACCTGGTGAAACCGTTAATACTGATCGCTACCGACAACAAATGATCAATTTGAACCATGCATTGATCGAGAAACGACCAGAATTCGCCAGAAGACACGGCAAGGTAATTTTGCTCCATGACAATGCACCTGCACACAAAGCATAACCGGCTCAGAATACAATCAAAACACTTGACTGGGAGCAGCTACCCCACCCGCCGCATTCACCAGACTTGGCTCCTTCCGACTACCATTTGTTTTCATCGATGGGGCACGCATTGGCTGAGCAGCACTTCGATTCCTACGAAGAAGTCGAAAATTGGGTGTCTGATTGGTTTGCTTTAAAAGACGAACAATTTTGTTGGCGTGATATACACAAATTGCCAGAAAGGTGGTCAAAGTGTGTAGAAAACAATGGCCAATACTTTGAATAAAATGTTTTTACTTTCCATTTAATAATTAGTGTTTTATTTAAAAAAAAAACCCTCGATGTTGCGGTATACATACCTCTCATTTTGGAATCTCCCTCTTAGATAAAGCATTCGCAAAACCAATGCAGTGAACGAATTTTTGTCATCGCGACTACATCCACATCTTGATATAGCTTCATTTATTCATCCATGAACGATATTCATTTGATCAAAGCTGCCAATTAGAGTGTTAATATTCTCGAACATTATTTCAGTTCCATCAACCGTATATGTCGCCAATAGAGGTGCTGCCGTTTAGTCCCATTTGTGACTACCTTCTGCAGTCAGTATTTATAGCTAACCTAAACTAACAACTAAGCATGCTGCAATTAATCAATCAATCCAGTAGTTTCTATGATCTTCTCGTAACGTTGAGTTTTAGAAAACCTGCAGTGAACAGCACTTACCAGTTGGGACATCAGAGACTGAATTCAATAATATAACCCTCTCTCGCTCTGTTTGTAAAAATGTTTCGAGCATCTCACCTCTGTTGCATGGTGAAGAGAAACAAACAATCAAGAAAGTGCATGAAGAACTAATCAGTCACTCCGAGTCATGAACATGCCGTGTACAGCGACAAAATTTAGCTAGGCGTCTGTGGATTCAATGCTTTGAAAAATATTCTACTGACATTCTGGATTCAAGAAAAAAACCGTAAGTGGCACTGAACACTTCTAAATTTGAAGTTTTCGATGAGAAGTAAATTAAAACCTTCCTCGCAGACAGGGCCGTATATGCGACGCAGAATTTTTCTTTCGACTGCTTTAAATGTACGCTCTGTTGTTTTGCTGAATTCCCCCCGTCCAGCTATCGGGGACATATGTGTACCAGGCCTGACAAGCTTAGGGTTTTGTGGACTATTATTATGATCCTTAAAGTTAGTAGTTTTGAGTCCAATTGTCTGACGAAACTGAATTAGAATTGGCAATGGTTGCCAAGTACTTATTTACTTTAAATCCTTTCTGTCCCGAGGTAGAAAAAGTATTTGCTTAATACGTCTATGGTCATAATTTGGATAATGACCGCAAAAATAAGATCGCGAATACAAGCTGCCGAGATGAGATTTCTTCGTGCTGTTGTGGGAGTTACCCGCCGGGATAGAGCGAGAAAAACGGCAGTTCAACTCCAAATCCCCATCCACACGACTTTCGATGCCTTAGATGCGATTCCTTGGCAGACCCAGGACAAATTTATTAAATCCAAAAACCCGCTTAGTTCCGCCTATAAATCCTGATAAGTTAGAGTCGATGGCAGAGGATCGAGAGGCGTGGAGATCTGGCTCCTTTTGTGGATCATACGGGTCAGAAGGTGATGTAGTTTCAGTCGTGATGCTTTGTAGCAGGCGGTTTGTGACGGAGCGATTTTTGCTCGACAGCTTATATTTTGTGAACTCCTCTTTGACCATAAGACCTTCTCGTTACGCCTGCTCTTCAACCACTGCGAAAGCTTGATCCACGCCTCGTTGGGAATGCGAGATGTTCAGTGAAATCCAACAATTTGACTAATTTACAGAAGATGACACCTTCCACCACATGGCTGCCGCCACAATGAATATGCATCTCCTTGCTGAAATCCGGTTCAGTTTTTAATTGTCTCCAGTGCTTCAAGCGGTGCATCGCGCATGTCTTAACAAAGTGCAACACAAGACAATCATTATTTCCAGTATCCGGAATGAGGACGAATTGTTTGTGAGGAATGCCGTCCATTATGGCCCTGAAATCAAAAAATTGGTGAGTATCGACATGAAACTCAGCTAGTCTCGTGTTGTGGGTTCAGTCTTATGACGTAATTTTTGGATCTACAGTTTTCGGGCATTTAAATTGCGTGTTGTCCCCGTGTTAGGAAAAGTGATGACTACGTCAAGATTTATCCCCCCAGCTGTCGTTGTATAAAACTTTGAGCTGCATCAGCATCATCACAGTAGCGCAACCGGTCCTGTAAACAGCACTACCAGTTTCATCTCATTGAATCGTTGCTTCTGTTGACACCACAACTTATTAATTGACTTCCTCATTTCGTCCACCGACTATTTGACGTCTAAACTCACAAACATCTTCACTTTTAAGGCGTAATTCTCCTGCTTCCTTGTCTGTAGTCTTGACCCAGATTCCGCCCGATTATTCCTAGCCACGGCGACGTCGTTATTTCTGCACCACATAAATCTCTTCACTTCCTCAATCCCACATCACCTCGCATCTGTGACATTTTTCATTCGAGGCCAAAGTTTATTCCTGCCAATGAACATAAACCTGTACTCTATGTGATCACAAAATTTTGCAAAAATAATATTTTTTCAAAGGAATTCAACGTAAATTTATTGTCCGTCGCGACATTAGTTCGTCAACACAGATCACAGATCTTGTCTCGCCTTGTGGTGCGTTGCGTTCCCAGCCAATGCGCCTTTTTCCCTTTGCTGTCGACTCAAATAAAGCGCCAGTAAGCGGAAAAAGACAAATCAACTAGAAAATGTTCGCTCATAAATTTACAAATGTTCCCCTCTGTTCTCCTCCACCCGGCCAACGACAACTCTTTCATCTCGCTAGCCACACCCTGCTTGAAGGAAAAGAATACCGTTAATGTTCGAATTTCCGACAGGTGCCCACGAAAGTAACGCACTAAATTAGAATTTCATTTTGAAAATTGTTTGAAAAACCCGTCAAAATTTCACGATACCCCGATCGTTCGATTAGAATACGATCCACAGCGATCCACATTCCGTTTCCGTCGCTCTCTCACTCGCTTTTGTATATGTACACATATTCCAAATTAAATTATGCGAATGACGCATTTAGACAGTTGGACAAGACGGGGGAACGCGGACGGGCAGCAACAGAAGATTTAGATACACGTCCGAAGGCAAAAAAGATGAACATAACCCATTTCGAATGAAATATCTCTGTTTACACTCGCGTCCACGAACAGACGTACATTCGTATACATACCTCTTGTCTATGCTTTGCTGTGTGGATTCTTTTTAAGTACCCAAAGATACATTTTGATTTTCATTTCTTTCATATTTTTGGTACACTTTTCGACGTTCCCTCCTCAGTCCGGCTGATAATAATAAAAAATGCTGATATTTTTAGAAGCCAATAACTCGGAGCCAGAGATCATTCAAAACTCGAAAACGTTTCATTCTCGGCTGTCACCGTGTGCGCCCGTGTGCGTGTTCGTGTCTGTGTTTGGATGATATTTTTAAAGATTTATTACCATCTTCCAACGGACACACATGAGTGTCGATCCCCAATCCGCCGCCGAAGGGAATCTCTTTCGGAATTTTCCCTGCAAATTGCCCTCATTAGGGCCCTCGTGTCTTCGTCGTCGTCGTCGCCGTGCGCCTACGTCCTCGAGCAGATTTTTGATGAAATATTCTCCGAATTAATTGTTCCAAAAGTGCACAGTAATTCGAAACTATTAATTGTCGTACGTAACGTAGGCCCCAGCAGCAACTGCACACGTCGATCGAAACGGTTGGGATGGCTGATGGCAATGTGTCTTGGTTCGGTCTTATATCACCACCAGCGTCACGTCTGGTCGTGGTGGCTCTGTGAAAGAAGTGGTTTTTGGACGGGATCCAAAACCAAGACGACGTCGTTCATTCTGTGCACTTGTTGATGGTTTTCTTATTTTTGTTTTCGACTGTTCTTGTTTGGATTTCTGTTCGACAAGGGAGAACGACAAATGCACTAATGGGCCCCGTTTAGTGGCCGGGTTAAGGGCTCTGGGTGAGTCTTTTGTAGTCGCAGACAGTGAAATATCTCAATAGGGAGTGAATGGAGGTTCTGGTGCGGTGCCGCTGGCCAAGGAGCGTGTGATGCGAACGCAATTTGAGGACACGTGTTGGCAATTTGTTAAATGTTTCATTAATTGGAAGTAATTTAGTAAATGGATAGCAATTAAAGAATGAGATATTGGGACTGTGTGTGGGACGTGCTGACCGAGATTGGCTATTTGTTTGCTGAGTGGAACACATGTGGCAGGAGAGTGGACACATATAGGCAGGATATGCGTGGGCATTAGCTGAGGGCGGATAGATATTAGTGTCCATTGCGTGCATCAGCTGTCTGGATCAAGGCTGTAAAAAGAACACTTGAGTGCCCACTTGCCCTAAGTAGCCCTTCAAAACGAACATACCCTCTTAAGCGGATAGAATCGTCAATTTCTTGTAGAGAGTTTTTGTTTACTTATATCCACATTTTAGTTACGTCACAGACAAATAAAGATAAATTGATTCTACTTCATAAAACGGAAATGATCCGATTTCTGTTTTGCCTCGACTCTGCGAGATCTCCTTTATTTGTCTATGGTTACGTACGAATTCTGCAACAAGCACTCATGCTGTGCTTGCTGTTACGCTCTCACGAGTAATAGGGACCTACAGTTTGACGCCTCGTCTGAACGGCTGACTTATAGAATCTTTTTCTAAGCAGCCGAAAGAGAATTGACCGTGAACCTTTGAAAAATGTTTGTATCGGGTCCTCAAACTGAACATCAGGGGTAGGACTAGCCCACTACGAAACAGCAATCTCGGTTATCTGTATTTTACTCGCCTTGATCAAAATACCTAAAGTTTTTATAGAATTCAGTCGTTGGCACATGTATTGAGAGCCACAAGTGGAGAAGGCCTCCAACCAAGAACTTTCTGGCCCTGCTCCTTGTCGGAACACATGTTTGTATGATTTTAAAGGCACATGGCTACTAGTGGCTTTAAATTACAAGTCTACAAGAGATATTATTGCACGTATTAGTCCAGGTGTGGATTAGACACACTCTACGGTGCATAGACGATTCCATGGCGATGTACGCAATGCAGAGGAATCTGGAATCTGCCCACACAAGCAGGTAGGACAGCGGAACCTTAGGCAAATGTGACGCAGAACAATCGAATGAATTGGAGAGAACTTAAAGGTATAGCAAAAAACAAAAAAGTCTGAACCCGATTGCGACAATGGTTGACGCTACATGCCCTCAGAAGGGTTTAAGTCTTCATACGTAAGTAGGCATTTTTCTAGCTGTGGCGTCACGTGAATTTCTTTTTTATTTGACAGGGCATCATTAGAAATAGGAAATTATGATCCACATTGAGACACAATACCGTACATACTGCGTCCAACCTGGTGTCTTACATTCAATGTGCCCAACCATTCACCCGCCTGGCCAGTCCAGAATATCGGGCGGAGACCGATCTCCTTACTCTAAGGAAGAAAGGTTAGGTTAGGTTATCGGGCTGCCAGTACACTTAAACGATTGTGATACCCAGTGCAATTAATTTGATCCCAACAGCGAATGGTGACTGGACCAGATAAAAGCATAATAACTCTTGCTTACACTGGGATTTGAACCTAGGACTGCTTTACCCAAGGACAGAAACGCAACAAACTGCGGCATCCAGTCATTATGGACGAAGGAAGACTCCCCGATCACCCAAGTCGAAGTGAATTGCTGGTTGAAGGACTTTAGATTCACTCCATTTCGGCCGATTTATTTCTTGCATATTCTGATGCTTTATGTAGATAATTTATTTTGGATCTGTTTCCTGCGCCGAAGGTGACTGTTGAATGAAAAATATTCTCATATTTGCTTTCACGATTGCTCACACTCGCCCAAAAATCCACAAATTCTGCATATTCTCATATTTAGGCCAGAACGATTGCTTCCAAAAGTGAGGAGAAGCAGTACAGAGTAGTAGTAAGTTAGAATCGAAAACAGAAGTTAATTTAGTTCAGCAATTTTTTTAAGGGATACACCGTCATTTAATCACGAGTTACAAACAGAACAAGAATACGAAACAGAAGCACTATCCAAAGAAATTCGTAAAAACATTCTACAATGGAATCCACAACAGAGTATTGCATATGATTCCTTGGCAAAAGCTGTGAACAATGCAACTGGCATCTGAGACAACAACTGAATCTACTTCATTGATGCTCCTGGAAGAACTGGAAAACGCTTTGTTGAATTTCATTGTTTTTAGCGGCAATCGTGTGACAAATTGAAGTTACCCCAGTATTGGCCTGAAGTGCAATTGTTGTGACTTTGTTATAAGGCGCATGAAATGCGTATTCTGTAGCTAACAACATCCCCAAAAAGAGTGCATTGCATGTCTTATTGGGACGAAGCCATCAATGGAGGCACTGCACAGACCGTTGAAAGATATTTGTGATAAACAAAGTTGACAAAGTTTTTTCACGATCAGCTGCGTCTGGTAAGCTAAACGCGCACTCATACATTTCTTTGGCGGCATGTGAAGACACCCAAATTGGCGACTAATAAGTGATGAAAGTTGCAAGTGTGTTTTCGAAGCAGTTTCTGAACAATAATATGGGACAGCTTGTAGAGAGCCACTGCATAGCTTCTTAGCAACCACTCGTACTGTGCGTGCTATTGTTCTCTCACAAGTGAAAGGGACCTACAGTTTTATATCGACTTCGAAGGGCCAAGTTTGAGAAACTTATTCTAGACAGAAGTACTCTTTCAGCATTGTCAGTGACTCGAAAGAGGTGGGGCCATGAACATTTTTTGTTTGTACAGACCAGGGACTGAACCTGCTACGTTGAGGTTGGGGCCACCACGCCACGACTCATCATATAACCCACAGATATCTGTCACTTCACGGACATGAGTATACGAGGAATACTGTTGGCGAAATAAAGATGTCAATGGTCAAAATGCGACCATATGTTCGACAAAGCCAGGATGAAGTAGCACAGCGTAGCATTTTTAAAATCACTGGAATTGCCTCACAATTTTGCTACTAAAAGTAGGATCAGTTATCATTATATATCATAAACATAACATCACAGACCGACTGGGAGAAAGGTAGGACATAATGTCACAGCGGATCTGATTAGCTTTGAATAAATGTCTTTTTAAAAACCTCAAAATTAACCTCGACCAGAAATGCTATAGAAATCTATAATTCATTATATGGCACCGAATTTATTTATCATCGCCCAAGTGCATGAAGAATCTGCCTCAAGGGAGAGACTCAATAATTGCAATGAATTCGGGTACAAGAACTTCGGACCGCACTGCGACTCATGTACATGTTATCCGAAAAAGCTCCAATGCCTGTCCTCAGCTCTCTGACGATTGTGTCTTTCTGATGGGTGAATTAACGGTCTGGGGCCTCCGTTCAAACAAAAGTGCTTAAGTATGGCGTGCTGAGACCAAAACTGATTAATAGTTTGACGAGCTTGTGGCGAGCCGAACTTAAAGGAAGAAGCGTCTATATCTAGCAGAGATCCTGCTGGTAGAACAGCACGGAGACTCGGATTCGGAAGACAAGCGACTGACCAACCAACTAGGTAAGGTACATAAGAGAGCTCAAATGGGAGGATTGGATCAGGGGACAGATCTTAGGGGAGGTGTCGAAAAAATCAGCATGGGTGTTAAAGCTTGATTCAATTTATCACTCAGTTTCCAGTTGTGTACACCCTACACTTTCATTGACTCCGCCCGTGTTCCCCCAGATGTCGACAAGACGCTGAAAAACGGGAATAACTAGGACTTCGGTTAGAATTGAATACATTTTGTTCACATCTCCTCGCGTCTCCAAGAAACGACACCCAACATCAATCGGAAACCAATCTGCCATCAAATCAAATTACGGCCACCCTCCCTAAATTCATCAGCAGAGCGACCCGCTTTGCATTCCTCTCCAGAAATATCCTAAATTCAACACCAACCACTTAATAACATCCCACTGACTTGAGCGATAAATACTTCCAGCACGATTTCTCCATCCACCCCATTCCCGCGTCGAAACAACGACCAGAACTATATTCGGGAGCTGATGTAATTGGACCGACCAATCTGCGCCATTTACAGCCGTATCCACGGCATTCCATTCTGCCCCGCCTGCGGCACCAACAGTGGCCCCAACTTGGCCTGCTGTTTATTTTAGGATCCAATGAACTCTAACACGTGCGAAAGTAGACTACGCTCGCTCCAGCTTCCAGTGGTGCGCGGAAGAGTTGGAGCTCGTAAAGCATTCATCGGCCGTCGCGTCTTCCAAACATCCGTGCTGCGCTGTGTCCACTTGAAGTGTGCCCGCACTCACCGGCACCACGTAGGCACACGCTGTCACTTCATCGGAGGGATACATTGTCGGATTCGAATTCCAAACACTTCCTACGCACACTTCCAATATCCTCCGCCGCGGCAGCAGGGACACGGATCGGGTCTATTTTCAGACGAATCTCGTTGATCACGCGCGCGCCCATTTGCCTTCGTGGATATAAACAAACAAGAGCAACACTAACAGCAGCAGCGGCAGCAGTGCACTCCGGCTGCACGTCACTGCATCGTCTCTGCGCCTCTCGAGCGCTACGCCAGCCAAGAACACATGTGAACCATAATACTGATTATTATTGCTGCGCTGCTATGGAGCTGCGGAAAGTGCTGCGATGGCAGTGGCCAGGGATTCCTGTAAACAATAAAAATTAAAAGACGGGACGGGACGAGATGTGTTTATTATTAGGTCTTCTGTTTGCGGTGGATTTCAACTAGAGCGTGGTGTCCACTTCCTGGATATCGAGTGTGCAATAGACCATTCAGGGGCGGGTGGGGTGACACGAGGCTGACGCATGAAATTAAATTTTATGCATCCTGCGGCTATTAAAATAATCTGCAAGCACTCGCTGGGCGCGCTATGGAATGGCGACGTGTTTCCGGGAAGTGGACAGAGGTTCGGACTTCGGAGGAGTTACCAAATGTAATTGAATTTGAGGCACCGGGTGGCAGACTTGTGGCAGGCAATCCGATTAGGGAGGGATGCTTAACGCTTGAGAAGTTACGATGGGCTGAGGAGGATGTTGGTAAGAGGATTAGGGGGTCTTTTGGAAGCAGAGTGGATGGTTGTGGTTCTCGGACTTCCAGAGGTGGTCACCGTGAATGTTTCCATCAGAGCACCTTTGAGACAAGAAGATTCTCAAGGAGGAGTGTTAGTCGCTTTTGCCTTGGTCCAAGAACCACACCAAATATTCGCGCAAGTTTTCGATCCACATGTGGTGACCAGATTGTTATGTTTCAGCTGCAGACAGCTTTACCAACAACATCAAGCTGTCAGAATATTTTGTGGACTTTGCCATTTCATTACATATCATTTAACGTTTGCTGAATATTGGCAAATTATTTAAAGTGCAGTCGAGCGTCTTCGTGGCTACAGTGTGCTTTCATGTAAGAATGTGCTGATGGAGGAGCTGAAAGTGGACGACAATAGACAACGTCGTTAGAGATCTGAATTTCATCTTCTCAGACGTGACCGGGCTTTATCTCAGAGAGTGTGCTAACAAGCAATTGCTGTGTTTGGAGCGAACACAATCCGAAGGAGTTCAGCCAAGCTGCATACTATTCACAAAGTGCCACTGGTTGGCATGGTGGCATCACCGGATCTTAATTCTTTCGAAATGAGGAAGGCGGCAGCGTTAACATCAATCCACTCAGGTATAGAGCGATATTAAGAGACTTTCGTGACCAGAGATTCGTGATGAGATTGTCTTACAAGCAACGCAACGCTCGAAGTTTTGAAAGACAAATTTGGGGACTGGTTTATCTTACGACGAGCGTTCATCATTCAACTGGATATGACACGGTTATTCTTTATCTACGCTTAAATGCCAAGTTCCTTTGGCTAGCTTGAGGCCAACATTTGTCACGTTTTTCTCGAAACGCACATAGTAATTTTAAATTGGAATAACGCTTGAACCCGCAACCAGGAAAGGTCGTTCTATTCATAATGGCATAAATGTGGCTACAAATTAAATGTAGAATCAATGTCTGGCAAATTTGTTATTTTACTTACAGGTTTTGTCCCTATCAGACTTATCTGGGCATCCTTCACATGGAACAAACTGATTAATACACAGCTTGCCACTTGCGAACGCTGATTCGTTGTCTCACTGACACGCATATGTAGACTGAAATGTTTGCACTAAACTTGTTATTACCTGTCTACTTAGGCGAAAAATACGACGGAAAATTGGAGTTAACGTCCTTAAAGTTGCGGCCATTGACTCCGAATTTCGGTAAAAAAATTTGCACACATAACTCGTTCGTGTACTTTATATATATAATATATGGGTGGCGCTACAGCCCGTAGAGGGCCAGGGCCTAGCTTCTCAGCAACCACTCGTGTTGTGCGTGCTATTGTTCTTTCACGAGTGGAAGGGACCTACAGTTTAATGCCGAATCCGAACGGCTTTGTTTGAGTAGCTTTTTCTAGACAGGAAATACTCTTTGAGCATTGTCAGTGACTCGAAAGAGGTGGGGCCGTGGAAATTATTTTTGTCGCTCAGAGCTGGAATCGAACCTACGACATCGAGGTTGGGGTCGACGCACATACCCACAAAGCCACGGGCCACCACGTTCGTTCGTGTACTTTACCATGATATAATTGTTGAGTTGACTGAATAAATTGTCTGTTACAGTTTGATGATTAGTGAAGGAGTGCGTTCACACATTAAATTCAAAGTCGAGTCCCCATTAGAAAACCTTATGGAAAGGAACAGAACCACTTTACTTCTGCACTTGCCCCGCTGAAAATTGGTAATTAGTCTTTTAACGACCCTTCATGAATTGATGGCAGCGAAATGTTTTCAAAAATTGTAAAGGCAGATACCAAACTATATAACGACAACAACTTAAAAGCAAGTGTAATCGCAGTAATGTGTAAATCCAGTGGTGGCCCGTGGCTTTGGCGGTATGTGCATCGATCCCAATGAACTTGAACCTCGACGTCTAGGTTAATCCCTTGTCTGGACGCAAGAACACCTCTTTTGAGTCAGCAACATGTTCAAGGAGTGTTTCTGGTCTTGAAAAAGCTTCTCAAACTTGGCCGTTCGGAGTTAGCATAAAACTGTAGGTCCAAACAGAACAATAGCACGCACAGTAAGAGTGGTTGCTGAGAAGCTAGGCCTTGGCCCTCTATGATATTTAGCGCCTATATATAACATCACAGTGAAGATAACGACGGGATAGGATATTAAGGTGAAAAAGGAGAGTATAATGAACTCAAATGAGGTGCACGAAGTGCATTATTTATTTATCAATATAATTACATGTCTCGTAAACTTCTCCGATATCAATATTTACTTATGGTTCTAAAATGTATTACTTTAGTTCTAAAAAACTATGTAATGGTGTACCATTTGTTTTTTACTCAAGAAACACGGTTTTTATATAATTTAAGTAAGAAGTTGAATATCACACTTTTGTCCACGTAAAGTTTAACATCTCTGATGAAGTATTCTCAATTGACTTAGGCAGAGCACCTGATAACGCTGGTCTTCCCAATTAATTTTCCTGTGTCAATCTAAAATTGACGCGTATTTCTTAAAAACGCCAACGGTTTTTCTCTAGCAACTATAGCTTACTAGCTTTTGATATCGAGTCATTAAATTACATTCATTATCATTTTCCTGTATTTAGTGAAGACGATGTTTCAGCCTACAAGTGTAGTCTTTCAAAACCTCAACTGTTTAATCAAAAAGAACTAAATTCTGCCACAACTTCCTACAAAACTCAGCATAATTTTTGAAGGCGCTTAAAAAAAGTAGCGAATGTTTATTTTCTTTCACGTAAGTTTATAGATTACGTACCGGGAAATTGAAAGCTGTTACTTTGAATGGGCTACAGATAAGGCATCTCGTGAAGAAACATACGTTTGTCAAATCAATGAGTGAAGTCGAATACAAAGCTTTGAATTCATGGTTATTAGTAAAACCATGAAAGCCATCGAAATTGTAACATGAGCATAAAAATCCACTTTCTGTACTCGCATTTGGACAGATTTCCACAAAACCTGGCTTATTTTAGTACGGAACAAGGTGAACACTCTCAACAAGATCTTTGAACAATGAAAGAGCATTATCAGGGCCGGTGGAACCCACCTATGATGACAGGCTACTGCTGGAGTTTGCAACGATATCTACCTAAAGTCGTTGAAAATCTTATAAAATATAAATTGCTAAGGGTTCAGCACAAATTTTGGTTAACATAATCATCGAAATATCAAATGACAGGAAAAAAACAAAGGAAACCAAACTTGTGTTGACCAGTGTAATCCATTCGATAGACACGGTTTCTGATGACGGATATGATATGATATACGAACTAAATCACAAAACAAACTAATCGCCGAATCCACACCGATTGGCGCAATTCAATGTGAAGAAGAAGGTCTGTGGAGTCTACAGAAAGACAGGACTTTTCAGTTAAAATTATCTGGCAGCTATAGCCAAATAGGTGGAGACTCATTTCTGGACGTCTGTTTGGAGATAGAACTCTTGGAGATTTTCTGATAAATTGGCTTATCATGGCTCATCTTTCAAATGCCACAGTGGCCCTATTATATTGTTCTAGTGTATGTATTAAGAAGAGAATCGCTTACAACTTTGCGTCATTAAATGGGACCCAACGTTTTTAACGACGCAACATCAAAGCTCCTACAACTGGGTCGACTCAAATCGGGCCATTGGAGTGGTGTTCTCGAATTCAAAGACCATCCCATCTGTCACCTGGAAAGTCCATCAACAAAAACATCCACTTTGAATGCCGTAATAAATCACTCCCAATGATGTCCGAAAATAATCAGAAGGAGATTTGGGCAAAAATTGTGAAATTCGGAAACTATGGGTGTGGCCGAGTTCCCTGAGGAACAGAACACTATGACAACATCCCTTCGAGCGATCATCAAAGAGCCAAAATCAATAAATGCCCAAACGGAACGCGCCACCGCCCGGCTGCCTAATTAATTGCGTATTCGCCACACATCCACTTCAAGTTCGCCTCAGCCCAGCAAACGGGATCGTAAAATAAAATTCCACCCGAACATTCGTCATTCGAAATAGAATGAATATGATTTCCAGGCGAACCATTCGACAAGGGAGATCATAAAAACAACAGAAAACAGAAAAAAGGAGAAAAGAATCCAAATCCATCCAAACTCTCTGACTCACCTCAATCTCACTATCATTCGTGTGTCTTGTATCTGTGCCGCTGTGGGCTGTATCTTTGGTCTTGTTTTAAGGAAAACCCACCTATTTTTAGCCCGGTGACCGCAATTATTAAGTCGAAGAAAAAGAAAATCTGTATCGAATAATTCACAGCGACTTTCTTCGGTGTTGTTTCAAAAAATTCCCCAAAACGTCTCAAAAACTTCAAAATCACTTGGAAAAATGTTCTTAAACTTAAAAGCAAAATATATTCTAATAGCCGATATCGAAAAAAAAGATAATCTCCCTTTTTTGAGGAAAAAAAAAAACGAACGAACGAACGAACGAAGTCACGATCAGCTCGAGGATCGGTGTGTGTGATCACTTAAACGCGCCGCGACGCACTGCACCCACACTCTCCATGAATTTGAAATTTCATTTTTCATCCGCTTTCCTTTTGCTTTTCCACCCGAAAAGTCGTCATTTTGGCATCCACCCATCTCGCCCCATCTCATTATCTCGCCAGCGCGTTCGAGACGCGCACAAGCGTCCTCTCCTCCACTTTGTTGCTACTGCTGCTGTTGTTGTTGGTGGTTTTTTTTCGGCTTTTTTCCACTTTTTTCCCGAATACAAACCGAATGGTGAATGAGATGAAAATAGATTTTTCAAATTTATTTATTCAGTTTCGATTTGAAAAATTTTGCTGGCGCAACTGAGACGCAACTAGTGGCAGCCGATGCGCTCTCCCTCTCGCGCTGGCCGCCGTAAGGACTTCTGTGATTTCGAATTCAAAAAGATCTGCTTTTCCTCAAGAGATGCTGTGGTTTTCCCGCAGCACAGAGGCACTTATCCGCGAGGAGGCTGAAGCGGCGAGCGGCGGCGGCACAGCATCAGAGGTCCACATGTGTCTAGATATAAATATACTTGACTCCCATCCCGTCGTCGTATACGGATGTAGGATGCAGGTAATTATAAACATTTCACCCACACCCTCCCTCCACCGTCCATCTGTGTCTGTTTTATTTCGTTCAAACAAAAAAAAATCGTAACGAAACGAAAGCGTTTTCATTTTTGGAACGTTTATCGCAAGCGGAAGACACGATGTATTGTGGGGGCTTTGGATAGAGCGAACTATCCGGCAGCTATCCGCCGCTATCCCTGCCCAGCCTGCCTGGCAGTGTGCTCCCGGTGCCAGTGCCAGTGCCAGTGCCAGTGGCAGTGGCATGTGTAGTGTGAAAAACACACTCGGATAAATATCAAAACATGTGAATTGTAAACAATGCTCGCGAAGAAAGAGTCATCAAGGCGCATTTATCCACGTCCGCCGCTGGGTTAGATGTACCTTGGGATTGTTTACACCTTGGGTTGGTTCCTTCTGCTGCGCCTCGAGGTGGTGGGGGTTGGAGTCTGTTGCTCACCTAGGATTTCCAGATAAATCTATAATTCGTGTCGGATTCAATTGGTTCGGCAGTCGTGAACGGAAGGGAATAGCTTTTCAGAAATAGAACTTGAAAAATACAGACGCGTGTGGGTCTTGGATCGATTATTGTTTTCTGAATGCGACGATGAATAAACGAGTCGCTATGCTGCAATAGAAACCTGTCGGTGTACACAATCGGCAGTTCATCGGATTTCACAGGATTTGACCAACGATCCTCTAAATTCTGATAATTTGTGTACGTCTGCTGTCCAGGCCATCAGTCCCTGCAATCACAGGGGAAAGATCCATTGCATGTCTAGATAGTACTGATCGAAGTGGACAATCGCAAAATCGATTTTTTATAGCTTCTTTAATCGTTCGCAGACTCACGACCCTGTCCTTCGGCAGCTCATGTCAAGCACGTTGAATGCACGTGAACAACGGAGTGGTGGCCAGTGGCGTTGTGGGTGTGTGCATCGACCACAATCTCGACATCGTAGGTTCGATCCCTGTTCTCTACAACAAAAATAATTTTCACGGCCCCACCTCTTTCGAGTCACTGAAAATGCTCAAAGAGTATTTCCTGTTTTGAAAAGCTTCTTAAACTTGACCGTTCGGAGTCGGCATAAAACTGTAGGTCTCTTTCACTCGTGGGAGAACAATAGCAGGCACAACACGAGTGGTTGCTGAGAAGCTAGGCCCTGGCCCTCTACTGTAGCACCATCCTGAAAAAAAGAACAACGGAGTGGAATTCAATGCTTCAAAAACTTAAAGTCAGCTGTCACTAAAGGAGACACTTGATAATCAGTCATTATCCTTGAATGGCGCTTGCATCGATGAAACCGGACGCAGCTACATGGGGACTGCGTGGCTGGAAGCAACTAACGCAATAATGGGATAGATGGAGAGGCATGTTGGCTGAGGCCCAGGTCCATCCCGGATTGCAGCGCCAGCCAAAGAAGGAAATTATTAGAGGTCACCAAAAATGCAAAAATGTCTAGATTTCATTAATCGATGGAAGAAATATTTTATCCCCTCTGTTTTGGCAAGGCTTATATACGCCCTAGGCTTGATTGCAACGCTCATAGCTGGTCAGGTGCCCTCAAGACAAGACTGCTACTACTGGTTAATGACGAACTCACCGATACCTTCAATGTCAAAAAAGGTGCTAGGCAAAGCGACGCGCTGTCATGTGATTTCTTCAATAGAAGTTCGTGCGTTGTTCAGCCGTAAGCACCAGAGGCACGATCTTCCAAAAATCTGTTCAATTGCTAGAATACGCTTCGAAAACTGCGAGCCGTCAATGAAGCGTTTGTTGGTATTGAACGGGTTTAGCGATGAATGAGAGCCAAACGAAGTACATGCTGTCATCAAGAAAGGACACACAGCATCCACGACTTGGACAGAGCGTCACAATAAGCAGATGTTACTTCGAGGTAGTCAAGGACTTAACCTACCTCGGCTGAGGAGTAAATTGCACAAATAACATCAGCACAGAGATCAGCCGTAGGATATCTTCTGTCAACCGCTGTTTCTTTGGGCCCAAGAGGCAATTGAGTAATAGATCCCTCTCTCGAAGGACCAGGTTGACTCTATATAAAACACTGATCATCCCAGTCCTGCTATACAGCGCACAATTATGGACAATCTCAAAAGCTTCATCGATTGGCATAGCAGGTGGATCTCCCCCTGCTACTCCTCCTCAAATTTTGTACGAAAACGAAACCCGTCGAACCCATAGGTTTGGCAATTGCCCGAAATGTCAAACTGTTTCGACATCCACGTGAGGTGTGTATTGAAATGCTTAACCAACTCGAGACAGATATGTCGTCTGGGTAGTTGGATAGTTTTTAATTGAAAATGACATTGTCCAGGGACTTAATTAGGGTGTGGCTGTTTCTGACTTTGTGTGATATTCCTTTTGGATAATACATTGTTCATGAGGACAGTGCTTCCTTTATCATAGCGTTTTCTGCTTGAAGGTCGCTACTACGTGTCTATTCCTACACGTACAAATTCGTCCATCTTCGCTGCGTCTGTGTAGAGACGTAGGGGATCATCCAGCGTTTGGTTGTCGCCCAAATTCAATCTTAGAGTTTAAAGGGTCTGTATCGGGAGTTGGAGGAAATATCTCTTTCGACTGCAGAGAGGATCCAGGCAAACCATCGCTAACAAAGTTGAGCACGACCGGCTGAGTTGGTATTGTCATGTTCAAAGGAGAGATCCTTCTAACCCCGTTAAAAAGACAATATCAATGCACGTTCCAACGCAAGCGCCAAAGAGAGGCGGGCCTAAAAACTCCTGGATCACACAAATGCAAGAACACCAGCATTTGATCGTCCTCAATGATGAAGTGATCCGAGACAGGGAGGCCTGCCGATATTTCTTGTGGTCGAATCGGCGAACCCCACAGGCGGAGCAGTAGGGATGCAGTGAAGGGAAAGGGTTATGACCGCCATAATTCTGATCATAACCTCGTCGTTTAAAAGAAAGAAGAAAAAGTCTAGGGCTTAAGCCTCCTTATATCTTTAAACTTGCATTGGTCGTGCTTTTCGTACCATTAAAGCACGACCAATGCAAGCTTAAAGATATAAGGAGGTTTAAGCTTTAGTTTATGAACAAATTAAAGCACATTGGTGTCTAATGGCAAAAGTGCGTACACTTCCGCGTATTCGAATCTTGTCACAGCTTCAATTTGATTCCTGTTAATTTTCGTCAATGCTATCCACCCATCTTCATGTGTCAACGTCGCGTTAACTTGACTTATTGAAGTAGAAGGGTTGGCATCTTGAAGTGCTGCGTCTAAATTATGCCCACTTTACTCCAAATCAAAAACACATCACTTCGATTTTACTGTGGTCTCATTAAACTGAGAGTAATTTCTAATAGTATTTATTATTTCATCTTCTGCCTGTCATATTTACATGCACTTACTTTCCTGAACTTTATTCTACTCGTGTTACCATCGAAATGACTAATTACATCCCTAATCGGCTAAAAGGGATTATCTCTCAGTAATATCTGTCACTGTTTGACCAGAACCTTAAAAATTATAAAAAAAAACAGGTTTTTCTCTGACCAAGAGAGACTAATTTAAAAACTTTTCAAAAGATTGAGAGTCATTTTCGAGCACTTACTTACTTAAGGTGGCGCTACAGTCCGGGGTGGACCTGGTCCTCAACCAACAAGCGTCTCCAGCCAGCTCGATCTTTAGCTAGCTGTCTCCAGTTTCGCACGCATAGTTGGTTGAGGTCCCTTTCCACTTGCGTGCGCCACTTGAGTCGCGGTCTTCCTCTACTGCGGCGTCCCTCGGGGGTGGATTCGAAGACTTTTCGGGCCGGAACATTGGTTTCCATTCGCTCTACATGACATAGCCATCTCGATCGTTGGATCTTCACTCTTCTGGCTATGTCGATGTCGCTGAACAGCCCGTATAGTTCGTCATTGTATCTCCTCCTCCACTCACCATCTATGCAGACGGGACCGAAAATCACCCGAAGAATTTTCCTCTCGAAGCAACCAAGAGCTGCTTCATCCGCTTTTGACAGAGTCCATGCCTCCGCGCCATATAGCAGGACTGGGACGATTAAGGTCTTGTAAAGCGTTACCTTGGTTGTTCGAGAGGGGGCTTTGTTTACCAATTACTTTCTTAGCCCAAAGAAGCACCGATTGGCAAGAGTTATTCTTCGTTTGATTTCAGCGCTGGTGTCGTTGTCTGAGTTGATAGCGGTTCCTAGGTAGACAAAGTTTTTAACTACCTCAAAGTTATATCTGTCTGCCGTGACGTTCTGACCGAGACGTCGGTGTTGGGTGTCCTTTCTTGTTGACAGCATATACTTGGTCTTACCCTCGTTTACCGCTAAACCCATCTTCGCGGCCTGCGTTGCAATACTCACAAAAGCGCCTTTGACATCACGCTGCGTTCTTCCTATAATGTCGTCGGCATATGCGAGTAGTTGGACGGACTTTTGAAAAATTGTTCCTCTGGTATTGGCGTTCGAATTTTGAACAATTCTTTCAAGAAAGATGTTGAAAAACGATGTTGAATATATATTTTTGAGCACTAGTCACTCGTAATTGAGTCAAGATTCGTTGCGAAGTCGATTTTATTTTCCAAAATTCCTTCTCACCACCACACCACATAACAATAGGCAATTCACGGTGAGTGCAACGTACAGAAGTGTATACAATTAAAAAACACATAAACTTAACTGCCCTCTACGCATCATGAATCAGAGTCCATAAAGATCGAGTGTAACTTGACACTTTCGGTATCTGAGGCGATGCAGTGTACATATGTACGTTTTTAGTACTGTGCTCGTACAATTCAGTTTGTTCTTTGATTTTATGAACGTAGAAATTTGAGAGGGAACTCATGCCAGAATAGAAGGTTTAAAACTCATTAATTGTGGCATTATTGTAGATGTCGATCGTGCCGACTTTCAAAAGACCCTTTAGTGGCACCCCACTGTAGCCGTATGTATTTAAACCATGAAACATCTACTCGTCGAGTGTTCAAGTCCGTTAAGTACAATTGTTCTTCCTACTATCCTATCAAGGGCTTTCTTATGGGCATCTGTCAATGACAGGTGATTGTTTAGGATTGCCTGGGATGGCTCGGTTTCGACAAGTTCATCTATTGGCTCATTGGCTGGTAATGTGCCTATGACCTAGCACCCAGCATAGAGTAATCGTGTGGTGCGTACTATAATTGCTTTAATGGTTGCTTGACTGTCAATAAGAATGCTAATATCAGCCGGTGGTATTTGAAACATTGACATCATTCTGGCCGCTTTCTTGATTGCCATGACCTCAACTTGAAAAATAGTGATGTATACAGGAATTAAGACGGAGCAGTGCATGTTTGACAACTCGAAGAAAATGCCCTGTGCCTCTTAGCATCTTCGAACCGTCTGTACACACATCGATGGTCGGGTTATTGATTGGTTCACTTGTCGTCCACTCTTCCCTTGAGACCTGCTTTCTGAGTGGTAGAGTGCACCTGCAACGTCCACGCACGCTCGTCGCTGTGTTCTCGTCAGCAGAATAAGATTAGTGGATTTCAGAGTGGCCAGCCATGCTACCATACTACAATTCCATATGTCAAATATCGTTGTTTTCAAAGTAAGTGCTGTGTCGGCCAAAGAATGCGTCCTTTGAAACAAAGTTTTGGCCTATGAGAAAAATTTAGTAAAAAGAGGACAAATTACTGCCCTCTAAAAAGAGGATGTATGGTCACACCGCACAGAAACAAGACTTCCCTTCACCCAATGAGCGCGTTACTTGACTTATAGGCGCATCTTCTAGACCAGTATGACTGCAAAGTAGCCTTGTAAGCCTTCAGACTGCGTGCCTCTTGCTTCTGGTATCAAAACTTTTTGGCTAGTGCTGTCAAGCAAAAAACGATCCACCGCACACAATCGACAGCAACAATTTTGAAGTAGTAAAGGTCTACCTCGTGGCAAACGTAAACTCCACGAATGACATCTTAGTGGAGATCCGACGTAGAATCGAGTTTGACCACCGATGCTTCTTCGGTTAGTCAAGACAACTGGGACCGAAACTCCGGACTCGAAGGACCAAAATCATGCTCGACAGCCCAAGACGTCGATGTTGTATGTCCTTTCTTGAGGACAGCATATACTTCGTTTTGCAGATCCAGAAACCACTATTCAACAATCACCACACCTGAAATAACCCTCTTACGATTCAAAAACCTTAGTTCCATTTTTTTTGAGAGTCTGTAAACGTCTTTGTAGAGTTCAACGTTTTCGTACAGATGACAAGAAGTTCCATCGCAAAGATACTAAGAAAACTGACATCCTGCTAATTACAAACCCACGCAGTAGGACTGAGAGGCTAAGGACTTTGTAGAGTGTGATGTTTATCATTGCAGTCAAATGAATTAAAAATTAAAAAAAATATAAGTAGGTGGACGGTGACACCGTCAAAAAACTCCCCATTGACTACCAAATTCTTTGGTTGACTTGACAAACCGATATATCAACAACTTTCGCACTAACCGAAACCAAGACGTTGTGTCATGGCATAACCTCTTGTTGAAAATGCACCTATGTACATCATATATCGTGATGTGAATACAAGTGGAAATTGTGTTAGAAATATTTTTTGGTGCTACAAGTGCCAAAGGAGGCCTCGGTGAACATCACCTGTTTATCCTCTGGGAATGAATTGCCACATCGGATGGTGCAAACATGCAGTGCTTTGTTTAAAGAGATACCGATAAGGGAGCTGCTGCTCAAGCTCAAGATTAATTGCAGGAATTAGAGGTCTGCATGAATGCACTCATTTGAATTTTCTTACAGTGTACAGTACTTCAGTGTACTCTATTAGTTGAAATCATTCGGTATAGTCTGCACTGAAAATTAGTACTGCTATTCGAGAAACAAACATTGTACAACATTCGATCACCTGATAACGAAACGAATACACTGTTTGATTTCGGTCTGATTCGGGGGTGTTTTACTCAAATGAATCAAGTTCACGCATAACTGGCCAAAATACACCGAGTACACCGAGTACACCGAGTGCACCGAGTACACCGAGTACACCGAGTACACCGAGTGCACCGAATAAAAAACAAAAGAAATGACTGCTCTCTCTGTCTCTTACTTTCATCGAGTGTAGGAGTTATGATCGTATTATTTATTAACAAACGATCAGAGCCAGTGAAGTGAAAATAAGTTCACGCAGTAAAGACGCCATGACACTGTGCATTTTTCGCCTTCCTGGTCTGTGTGTAGTATGGAAGTTACCGTATGATTCTCCATTCTTTGAAGGCGCGTTATAGAATAAAGACCTGTACCAAGAACGAGCTCCGTGACAATAAAAAGACAAATGTGACTTTTTTTGACGAGTTTAATGTATTACAGTGGTGGCACATGCATCAACTCAAGTTCCGCCTTTTATACAAAACAATTTGTAAAATATTAGCTAGAGCTTCGGAGTGGATCTTCTTCTTTTCTTCGGCTAGACAGTTGATCTCAGGAAAAAGTAGTGTCATAAGTTCCGACTAAGTTTTGGTAAACCAATTAATGTTCTTAAATTATAATGCTAACAAAACCGAAATTTGTATTAATTCCAATGAACATTGAAATGCCTAATATTTTGGAAAAAAATACACATAATACATACATATACAACGTTCTTAACCCTTTATTTTAGTTCAATTTATTGCACATACTTATTATTCTGCTACATTTTGAATACACTAAGAATAATGAGTTTACATAATAATAATAATAACCCAACATGTAGTCGGTGTACTCGGTGTACTCGGTGTACTCGGTGCAGTGTACCCGCTGTATCCAAGTACACTGAACCTAATGTTTGGTTATTAAAGGGTGAAGTACTCACTCAGAAATCAAATATAAGGTGCTTCATTCATTTCTCTTTTCAAGATGTGAGTCCAATGAATCATGTACTCGAAAAAATATGAATGTCTTGAAACTGGTTTCAAGACATTCATTGCAGACCTCTAGCAGGAATTCTTTTCTGCTATTTCACACATCCAAGATGAAGATGAGGGCTCAGAAGCCGTGATGTGCGGCTATACCCTCTGGAGTACATACAGCATTGCCTCCTCAACATGTTTACGGCAAAGGTGTGTAATATCTGAATACCTACAGAGTGAAGATGGACATGAATGCTTCTGTTCTGGAGAAGACGGAAGAGTCACAGTTTCTCGAATCCAAGCCCGCACATGATTCAAGCGTGCGATCTGTACACCGCCATGTCTACGTTTGACATTCCTTTTAAACTAGTTCCTCTTGTGTAGGATAACGATTGAGCATTGTTGCCTCTCCATCAAGGTCGGCAACGAACTTGGTGATACCTTCAATGTGTTCAACATTATTCGTAAGAAAGACTATAACACTGGTCTGGAAGCAGTCCGTCCATATACGCGGATTGATTGAACACAGCAGTCCGTCAAAGGAAGTGGCCGAAATGTGTCTGGCAGTGAATGAGGGCAAAATGAAGTGAATAAATGCTGTTCTGCAAATCGCACATCGAAGTCTTGGACAGAGCGTCAGAAAGGGCAGCTACACAAACGTACACAAAAACTCCGCAATAAATATTCGTATCGAGATCAAACGCAGAAGTAACTTTCGCCAACTGCTGTTTCTGTGGACTCAAAGGGCAGTCGAGAAATAAACATGTCTCTCGAAGAATCGGGATGATTGCATCTAAAAGATACTACTCGGTCCTGTTGTGTATCGTAGACGCATGAGCAATATCAAAAGC
The DNA here is from genome assembly GCA_916610145.1 of Eristalis arbustorum. Lineage (NCBI taxonomy): Eukaryota > Metazoa > Arthropoda > Insecta > Diptera > Syrphidae > Eristalis > Eristalis arbustorum. The sequence continues at coordinate 62,631,902 of OU744318.1, read as the reverse complement.
GGACAAGAAGTTCGTTGATCTCTTCGAAAGACTCTCCTCTGGTTTGCGTTGTCCGCTTCTATAGAAGATCGGAACAGTAGCCCAACCAGGCATCTACGGATGCAACTTCTAAGGCTGCTCTTGGATAACTTAGCTTACGTCCGAAGAGTCTTCGACTCCCAACTAGTAGGACAACACAACTGAGGAATATGGATGGATAGGAATGGATAGGCTGGGTTGATGCTTAGGTCCCCAGACTGTAGCGACACATAAAGAAGAAGAATTACTGGAGGAGTCATGGGTAAAGGTAGCCAGTGACTATTACATGTCAAAAAGTTCGACAGCTAAACTAATTCACATAAATGTATGAACATCTATCCTTATGTTGTCCAACAATAGACGCGCTTGGCCAACGCTTTATGCCACTACAATATTATATTTTTCTTCTTGTACAAGCCATGCCGTAAAGGCAAGGACCAAATCATTGCCGGGCATGCACACAAAATGGGCTTATCCTCTTCGAGGCACAGCCGACAAACATTGTCTTGGCAGTTTAAGCCTTTAAGGTTACATTTCAGACCGCCGTGACCGGTATGAAAGCTCGTTAAATTTCGTATTTGTGGACTAAGCCCAGTCAGAGCCAGTTCTACATACTCCTACACTTTCCATATCTCTGCAACGCGTCTTTCCACATCTATTCACTTTCGTGACCTGTTGAATATGTGTACATGTCTGTCATCATGAGTATCATATACCATTTTTTTAACCCCGTTCTCATTAGTACCCAAGGCCATATTTTGAAATTTTTCACAGATAGCAGCAACAAAAACGAACGGATTGCATTGTAAATGCTAATATTTTCGAATTTTATGAACATTGCCCGCCGATCTTCCCATACAACAACACAAGCACAATTCAAAATCTGTGAGAAATATAATAACTGCCAACCATCTTCAACACTGACTGCACTGCCATCTATTGGTGCCATACAACTGCCTGTGCCCATCTATCTCATGTGTTACAAATCGAGAAAGCAGTTCAGCGCCCTATGTCACTGTGAATATTCGTCCCTCATGCGGCTGTCAATTGTCAAATCATCAACAATATTAAACAAGTGCACGCTGTAGCCTGTATTTCCTCAAAAAACATATAATTTTACAATTTTAAACAAATTAATTAATAACAAAGTAAGTACAACAATTAAAGAATTGTTAATCAATATTAACTACCTATTTGCCCAACAGAAAGCACTGGAAAATACCCAAGAATGGCTGGAGTTCTGTTCGAAGATATCTTCAATGTAAAAGACATGGATCCAGAGGGCAAGAAGTTCGACCGTGTTAGTCGGCTGCACTGCGAATCCGAATCCTTCAAAATGGACCTGATTCTCGACATCAACTCCTGGCTGTATCCCATGGAGCTGGGTGACAAGTTCCGTCTGGTATTGGCGACAACTTTGCGTGAAGACGGCTGCCCGGACAGTGGCGAATTCAATCCCCTGGAACAGGAGGGAACGCGAGCGGATAGTTTCGAATATGTGATGTACGGAAAGATTTACAGAATAGAAGGTGACGAAGCACACAATGAAGCATCGAGTCGACTGTCTGCGTACGTTTCGTTCGGTGGCTTACTGATGCGACTGCAGGGAGACGCAAACAATTTGCACGGATTCGAAGTGGACCAGCATATGTACTTGTTGATGAAGAAATTAGCGTTTTAAATTAAAGTGGTTGTTTAATTGTTTGTGGTTTTCCTTTGATTGTTATGGATTTGGCTTAGATATGACTGTGGGTGGTGGAATTGTGGGAGAGAGGAGCACATACGAATTTGGCGGGAATGTGGCGATAGCTCTGCCGGTTTAAAAACTAAAGTCGGTCATCTTACAGGGATTGAGCTCTTAGTGTGGATTGCCTGAGCTGTACAATGGAAATGATGAGTTGGAGTATGATCACAAAATTTGGATTTAATCTTAAACAATCCCTTTAAAAGAGCTTTTACGGCTGGAAGCAATATCGGTGTTTGCTACTTTTTAACAGAACTCTGTTCTTTGAGTTGAATAATTCGAGGACACCGCCAAAGGTTTCTTAGTTATGAAAATATAAAATAAATAATCTACCCATCCCCTTTTAAAAAATGCGCACAACTTCTTCCAATGTGTTTCCACCCTTAAATGTCAAACGTCAAATAGAGAAGCTGACCCGGTCACAATGAGGAACGAATGCAGTTGCACACCAAATGTCAGAAAACTAGCATTCCCTCAAGTTAATTGGACCTGTAACCAAATAAACAATTGATTCAATTAAATTTAATCACGTTCACAGGGAATTCTGGGGCCAAAGGCCTTTTCTAAAATCAGTGTCAAGAAGTAAAGCGGTTTTTCAAGTGAAAGATGTGATCAAATATCCTGGAGTGTAAGTAAAAATCTGGGTAAATTATTTCTGCATTGCTGCGTGGTTTTAAACACAAATGCATGGAACTTGAATGCTTAATAGACACCCCGAACACAATTGGTAGAGCAGCGGCATTTTGAAGAATGAGGATCATGCTCGTTTCGTTAGCTCACATGGTGGGTAAGTGTGTATATAACTGGAATCGCCGACCAAACAAGACCAAACAACTTCTGATAAGATAAGCTTTTTAGTTTGCTTAATGATAGGATGGTACATCCCATACGAAATTCCATATCGCTATCTATATATACTCGGTATGTATTCAACAAGAAAAACGAAACCCTCATTTCGACACTGATACTCGATGCAAAGACGAAGAAACGAACATCACACATATCCAACTGGAAATCGCTGACCGAGCGAGGGTTAACCCACTACAAGAAATGAAAGAGACAAAACAAAATCAAAGTGTATAATGTAATCATCAGCAAAGTTCATTTGCTACCCTCTTGATTGTGCCACCAAAACAGAACAGAAAAAAAACAACCAAAATTTACATTGTACCGAGTTCTGGAGTTCAAACGAACAACATCGAGAGATCTGTGTGCGCTTGTTGGTTTCACGGTCGATTTCAGCAGTAAACCTATTTTGTTTCGCTTTACTTGAGGACTATATTGGTGATTCAAAAAATTTATTTAAAGTCAGCGCTTTTGTCCCGTGGTGACTTTGGGGTGAGGACTCATCCAAGCGTGATTTGTGATTCGTCGTATGCTCTGCCTTTTTTCATTTATTAAGAATTGATTAGTAGCATGCTCTACAGAGTTGAAGTCAAGTTCTGGGTGTGGACGACGTGCAGTCGGAGGTGGCAACAAGGTAAGTGTGCAAAGAGTCATAAATAGTCAATTGTTTTCCGTCGATCTTTCACCCGAAATCGTTTACGGCGACAGTTCCCCATCCCCCCACGTCACATGTGCTCTACTTTGTTCTATATGGTATCATATGTACACACGTGAATGAATGTATATATTTGGACATAAATGTATGTATTTTTGTATTGTTCTGGTGCCTCCCGACTCGACGACGACGGCGGCGGCGGTGGCACCATGTGTGGAACAAATGTGGTCTCATATTTAAGCGAATGATGAACAACATGTGTTGGTTTGTATGTATGCCTTTGCATGTGCAAACATAAAAATATTCGAATTTTCGGAAGACTCATTTACAGTTAAGCAGTAAACGAGAACGGTAGTCGTTTAAGTAGAATATTGAAACATTAATGTAACGAAGTAATCAGTTTGAAACAGATTGTGAGTAGTTTTTTTATTTTGCCTTGTAGTGTGTAGTCTTGTAGTTGCTAATGAACATCAACCCTTCCCCGCATTGCAAAGTGCACCCTACCTCCCACAGTTTCCCATTTCCCAAAAAATCTATTAATACACAATTCATCTGCTCAGTGCACTCTTTAAAAGTCTGAACTTGAATCCCCTCGTCCGAATATCCTGCCAATTCTAGAGTAGAATGTGCGTCTTGAGCATTTTAACATTCAAAAGAGTTAACCTGCGAACTCAAGTCGTTCAAATGACTTGCGTTAAATTTCATTCAACCCCACTCCCAGCGTGACTGCAAAAAACATGCACAGCGGGTATTCAAGGGGAATTATCGATTTTTATGCAACTTTCGTTTTTCTTCTCTGGCGCGAATTTATCTCCCTGTTGAGAAAGGACATGTGCAGGAAGCAACAAGAGTCCTTGGACTTCATTCGATTTGTTTGTGGGGCAAGTTCTGTTTATTGCTCCAGTCGTTGTTGGCGCTTTAGATACGGAATAGCTATCCACCTGTGAACAGCATAGTTTATTTCGTTTTTTTAGGATTTCATGGTGACCGTGAAATTTCTTCGGTTGTGAATTTTATCCGGAAACCGTGAGAAGTGCATAAATTCACTTCATTGCATGTGCAAAGTGCATGGCGAAGACACGTTACTTTATGAATTCGCTCACGACTCGTTTGAGTTTTGATTGCGTTCGTGTGGTGTCCATCCACGAAGTGATTAGTTGGCAGTGGAAGCATACTGCCGCCTATTAGAAGCTAAATTGATAGAAGTTTTAACGCTCCGCCTTCAGCTTGCCCTTCTGTCCGTCAGTCAAAATTGCATAGCTCATGTAAATGTGGGTGGGGCTAGAGTACAAGCTGGACCAGGACTTAATATGTAGATTATACTGCAATACCCCCATACTGTGTACTAATGTTCTCAGTGGAGTGAAGGGGCGTATGCTGCCTGCGAACGTCGGCGCTTGAGAAACCTCTTCCAGACTGAGGCTTGTTAGTGATTGAAGTGGAGCATGGAATAAAGTCAGATGTTGACGCAATCATCCACCTTGCCAGACCGCAGCAGCTTTTGCAGATATATATGCATAAATAACGAAAGGAAGAGTGACCGAGGCTGCGACGAAGTGCTAAAAACTCAGTTTTCCTAATCAGACCAAATAGTCGAATGTGGCGAATAGATTATATTTCTTCTTTGTTGTAGTCAATGACTATGTGCCTTGTGTTTTGTGTCTATTCCACAATGTCCGTTATGAACACTCACATCATCTTTGATTATTTGATTTTATTTCATTATCGGCCACAAGGCTCGCTTCTTGAATCAATGTTGTTTGCTTTTACTGGTTTAATCGCCCTCTCCGCCTTCATTAGTAGGAACAGGATATTGCCCAGGTACTCTGTATTAGAAATGTAAATATCTGATCAGGCTCTAAACAACAGTCTTTTCTTCCACATCAAGACTCTGTGGATGTCTGTCTATAACAAGGCACACAGCCCACTTGTCTCAGCGTACATGGCTCACGACCACTCTATTTTATATAAGTTGGTTTGATTATGAACAGCAAACTGCATGTGAAAACGAGCGAGGGGGATATTCAAATCTTGAAGTCTTCAGGGCATGGACAGTGTTAGGACGTGGTTGGACGCATTGGGGCCACGTCTCACTTTGGTCATGGGGGTGATAACCTTCTATCCTACTCGTTTAATGGTCGTAGGAGCTTCTGTCCTTCCAACCATTCGGTGGTCTTGACAAACCTGCAAATAGAGATTAATAAAATATTTGCAATGTCTTGAACGTCTTGGAGAAGAAATCTTCCTGTGATCTCTGCCTTAGTATGCAGAGACTGAGGCAGTGACAAAGTAGTGGGAAGTGCCCTCAATTTCTTCTTCGTCCACACAGCCTCTGCATATGGTGTCATGGGTTAGTCCCATTTTCAGTTTATGGTTTTCTTTTTCTTATAGTATCCCACAGTGCATGCAAACATGGACAAACTTTGCATCAGTAGGTTCTCAGTTTCTTGTAATGTCTATGTGACAAGTGACTAATCATCATTGGCGAGCCTTTCCAGTCGTCTCTTTCGAAAATGAACGACACATTGAAAAAGTTTTAAATTGAAAGAGGTTGATTGTAATGCCAAATATTGCGGATATAACATTTCATCTAAGTCTCGACAGTGCGTCTCTAGAAACATGATCTATGCCTGAATAACTCCACATTGTCATGACCTGTCTAATGTTGATGTTTAAGCCAAATTCCTCTCGGATTTCATTGCATATCTCGTGAAATGACTTAAAAAGGGGCCTTTTTACTATTCGGTATAATAGACTTCGATTTCTGTTGCGTTTTAAATATATCGACTATTCTTTTATCTCATTTAACAGCGTTCTAAGTCATTTTTCTGAAGTGCTTCAATGTTTCGACTATTTAAGCTAGTTTTTGCTATCTGCTGGCCCGCGGCGTTGTAGATATGTGTGTCGATCCCAACGCACTTGAACATCGACGTCGTATGTACGATCCCTAGACTGTGCGACAAAATTATTTTCCATGGCCCCACATCTTCCGAGTCACTGACAACTGTCTTCTTGCCTCTTGCTTCTCAAACTCGGCGGAGTCGGCAGAGAATTGCAGATATCTTCCACTCGTGAAAGAACAATAGCATGGACAACACGGTGGTTGCTGAGTAGCTAGGCCCTGGTCCTTTACAGACTGTAGCGATACCCACATTGTAGAGCATAAATCGAACTTCTTTTTTCGGCTGTGCATTGCTTACCAAAGTAATGAAAAGTTGATAAACTATGTAAGAACATAATAAATGATAATAAATGACATTTTTTAAAAGATATGCCAATCATGAAGATTTTGTGCATTTGAGAATGAGATTTTCTCCTAAAGGCTCTGGGCCTATTTGGAAACGCAAGCTTGTGGTCAGTCAACAAAGCAGTGGAAACGTCAATTGTGTGCATGTATTTGCAAACAATATTTGCATTTCTGAATAATATGCTTTGCATACTTTACACAATGTTTGCGTTTCCAAATAGGCCCTCTATTTATTCCTTGGTATATTTCCTCGCCTATACCTTGCTCTATATTTACGGTGACCATTGGTCCTCCTTTTGGGTTTCGTGTCCTTCTTCAAAAGGGAAGTAACTAGTCCCTTTTTTTTTACTAAATTGCACTCTTAATGTCATTGTTTACATCTTTTTTCTATGATCCCCAAAGTAATGTGCGTGAAACGCATCACAGTTCCCCACGAAAAAGTGCAAAGGGGTCAGATTGCAGCTCTGAGACTCCAAATTGCCATCACCAAGACGGCTAGTAACATAGCTTGGGAACTTGGTGAGCAAAATGTCAATGGTGACATGGGGTGTGTGAAATGGCGAACCATACTGCTTGAACCAGAGCTCGCCCAGATCCATGTCATCAGTTTCAGCAAAAACAAAATCGCCTCTGTACCGCCCAAAACTTGGTCAAGCCTCGTTTTCTAAGAAAAATTGCCCAATATACAGCAGTCACATTCTGCATCCATCAATCCTTGTGCATCGTGCGTCGGTGACCAAGAGGACATGGACAACAAGTCTATTAGTAAATGTGTCAGTCTTACGAACTTTCTTGCACAAACTTGCGGACAGCAGTCGCGGTGGGTGTTTCATTTCGACCAAAACTTGCTTTTCGTGTTGGCTACACGGGGCTCAATATTTCCCACCAAACGACTCAAGAATTTGAGCGTGAAACAGCTGCCGGTTTCAAAATAACACTAGATAGCCCGCACTCTACTTTCTTCAGAAGGTACTAAATTACTTAAGCACACAATGTAGACGGCACTGGTTCTTGATCAAGTTAATTAAGGAATCCTCTTTCTTACACATGCAAAAATGGTCATCGTACCTATATTCCATTCCATTCACAAGTGTTTATCCCTCTCTCAGACAACATCATCAACGTAACCTCCACCTGCACTCCTAACATTCATCTCTCATGTTTGTTTCATTTAATGTTGTGACGTCCAAAATAAATGTGCTCCACTAACGCTTGAACAGAAGGCACTATTGGAAATCGGGCTAAATATCACTTTTTCTTTATCTTTTCCAGCTTCTTCCACCTTTCTCCTATCATAAGCAAACAGAAACACTACAAAGTAAATTCCTATTTTCAGTTGACAAAAGCAAAATGAAATTGTGTTGAACAAACATTATTAACTCATACATACATATAGATGGTGCCGGAATATTTCAGTTGTATCATTAACAAAAAAAAAAGAACACTTTAAAATGAATTAAATAACAAAAGCAAGCGACAACCGACCCAAAGGTGGACAATGCTTTCAAACTTAGTGTGTAACACAGTGCAACTAGTATTTATTAATTTTCTGGTGACGGTGGCAATTCTTAGCTCTTAACGGAAGCTCTGCTTCCGATGTATCCCCCTAACCTTAAACTAAGTAGAGACTGTATTTTTTCCCTTAATTTGAAATCCGCGCGAAATGAATACGGTCGGTATGAGGAGACTTCGTCGAAGGGATGGTTCTGCGAACTCTTGTGCACCTTCTGCGGATGACGGCAAAAACGTCTCAAACAGATCTTATTCAACAGACGAGGGTTACGGTGGAGAGTGTGTGAACCATAACGTCACGTCAAGTACGGCGAAAAAGTCCTTCTCCACTTCCCAGGATGCAGCACGTGGTACTGAGGATATACCCTGGTCAAGTCGAAGAAGAGACAACGTGACAACAAACCTTTCCAGTGTTCAATCAACTCTTGATGCCTTAAGTTCTAGAGGTCCAACTAAGGATGTCAGAAGGAAAAATGAGAACAGATCTGTTTCCATGGACGATGATTACAGCTCCAAAGCTATGGGCTGGGGTTTTCCTGATGATGGCAAAGGATTTAGTTCCAGAGTTGAGGACCGTTCTAAGAATGCTCCTTCGTCTTCAAGGGTTCCATCTCAAGCGTTCAGCAATGCTGGCTTCACAGAGCTAGCTAGTAGTTCGGTTCATAGGGGAAGATTTTCATCCGTTGTAAAAGGCATCTCAACGCATGAGGATCAGAGCTTTGTGACGTTGGGCTTAGCTAAGGCGGTTCCAGAGACAGTAAGGCGCTCTTCATCCAAAGACGACAAACACAAGAAGAAAGAGACAAGAACAGCATCGAAGGAGTACGCAACAGTTGCGTCGTGGGGCTATGCTGAGGCAGCTCCTGAGACAGTAAAGAGAAAAGCGGCAATTCCGAAAGAGAAGGAGGATCGAAAAGTTGACACGGAGAGCCCTGCTAAAGCAGTTTCGGTTACAACAAAGCACTCCTCAGCCACAGACGACCAAAAAATGAAACACGATGTGCCCAAACTTGCTTCGAAGTCTACAAGGCGATCTTCTCCCAGCGATGAGTTATATAATCCTGGCCACGAGCAGGTTTTGCCAACAAAACGTGTCACTCGAAGTTCCAATAGGGCGGCAAAAACTGTCTCCAAAGCTGTGGAAACGGCTGTCAAAACATCCGCCCAGAAACATGATGAATCTAGAGGCAATGAGGTTAAGAAGACTAGAGGTAGAAAGCCTAGAAATACTCCAACTCCAGTCCAGAGATCCACTCGGGGAGATGAGGTGCACTGCGCCCAGAAGGTGGTAAGGTCGCTTTCCACGGACAGCTTGGGAATTCCTGGAGACAATCTACCTCCAGTCAAGAGATTCACTTGGCATAACGAGGAATACAGTGCTCCCAAAATTTTGCGCTCCCGTTCCACAGACAGCATAGATATTCCTAGAGACAAGTTGCCGCCAGTCAAGAGATTCACTTGGCGCCACGAGGAAATCAGTGCTCCGAAGGTGGTGAGATCGCATTCCACAGACAGCTTGGGCATCCCCGGAGAAAAGCTTCCACCAGTCAAAAGGTTCACTTGGCGCAATGAGGAATACAGTGCTCCCAGGGTGGCGAGATCGAAGTCCACTGACAGCTTGGGCATCGCTGGAGACAAGCTACCACCAGTCAAACGGTTCACTTGGCGCAATGAGGAATACAGTGCTCCCAGGGTGGCAAGATCGAAGTCCACAGACAGCTTGGAAATCCCTGGCGAAAAGCTACCACCAGTCAAAAGGTTCACTTGGCGAAATGAGGAATACAGTGCTCCCAGGGTGATAAGATCACAGTCCACAGACAGCTTAGGGATCCCTGGAGACAATCTGCCCCCAGTCAAGAGATTCACTTGGAGACGCGAAGAGTACAGTGCTACCAGACTGGTAAAATCGCTTTCCACAGACAGCATATATGTTCGGAAGAAGAAGAGCAAAAAGCGTACAGCGAGAGATGTCTCACCTCCATTCATGAGATTCACTTGGAGACATGGAGAATACAGTGCTACCAAACTAATAAAGTCCTATTCCACCGATAGTGTATATGTTCAGAAGAAGCAGAAGGGTAAAAAGGAGGACCGAGGTCGAGCCACGCGATCCTCTTCGAGAGATGAAGAGCACAGTACTTCTGGGGTGACTAGGTGGCCCTCGACAGACAGTATTGAGATTCACAAAAAAAGAAACAAAAAATTAACCTCTGAAAATGCCTACCCATCAAACAAGGTGTTAAGTACAGAAGATGAGGCAAGCAGTGCCGCTCTGTGGCTTTCCACAGAGAGCATTGAGATTCACAAGAGTGGGGACAGAAAAACCGTCTCCAAGAGTGCCCAGCATTCGGGCAAGTTGTTATCTTCAGAGGATAAGGACAACAGCGGTGCTGCCAAGTTAACAAAACCACTTTCCTCGCACAATATTGCGATTCAGAAGACGCATGTCGCAGAGGTTACCCATAAAGATGCCGCGGCACCCTTTATCAAATTCACTTGGCGACATGGAGATTACAGTGCTACCAAACTAGTGAGATCTGCTTCCGCAGACAGTATTTACGTTGAGAAAAAGAAGAGCAAAAGGGAGGCACGCAGAGATGCCCAGTCCCCAATCACGAAATTCACTTGGAAACATGGAAAGTGCAGTGCTACCAATCTGAAAAAATCGCTTTCCACAGACAGCATATACGTTCCCAAGAGGGGCAAAAACGATGCACCCAAGGACGCGCCTCGTCGAGTCACGAGATCAATGTCAAGAGATGAGGAAGACAGTGCTGCCAATATGCCGAGATGGCCTTCAACAGACAGTATAGATATTCAGAAAAAGAGGAACAAGAAAAGTGTCTCTAAGGATGCTATGCCTTCAGGAAAGGTAATAGCTTCAGAAGCTGAGGAGTACAGTGCTGCCAATGCAGCAAACTCTCGCATTCAGAAGAAGAGCGAAGAGGTCCTTCCAAAAGACCCGCCTGCCTTCATTAAAATCACTTGGAGACATGGAGATTACAGTGCTACCAAGTTGGTGAGATCGGTCTCGGCGGATAGTGTATACGTCGAGACGAAGAACAAGGAAGATGCCTCGCCTTCAGCGGCCTCCAGAAGACACAGAGAATACAGAGCTACCAAATTATTAAGATCGCTTTCCACTGACAGTGTATATGTTGCGAGAAAGGGCAAAAAGGTTGTACTCGAAGATACCCCGCGTCGAGTAACGAGATCAATGTCAAGAGATGAGGAAGACAGTGATGCCAATATGCCGAAATGGCCTTCAACAGACAGTATAGATGTTCAGAAAAAAAGGAACAGAAAAGCTATTTCTAAAGACGCGCGGCCATCAGGCAAGGTGTTGGCTACAGAAGATGAGCGCTGTAGTGCTGCCAAGGTGTCGAAACCTCTTTCCTTGAAGAGGGTTCCGGTTCAGATGAAGAACACAGAAGAGACTCGCCTTAAAGGGGCCCACTCTTCAGGCAAGATGACAACGTCAGAGGACGTGGAATGCAGTGCTACCAGGGTGACGAGATGGCTTTCCACAGAGAGTATTGAGATTCACAAAAGTGGGGCGAGAAAAACCGTCTCCAAATCTGTCCATGATTCAGGTGGGTTATTATCTTCAGAAGATAAGGGCTACAGTGCTTGCAAGTTGTCAAAACCTCTTCCCTCGGAGAGTGCTGGCGTTCAGAAGAAAACGATTGAAGAGACTCGCCCAAGAGACACTCAACCTTCCGGCAAGGTATCGACTTCAAAGGATGTGGAATGCAGTGCTGCCAAAGCGGTGAGGTGGCTCTCTACAGAGAGTATTGCGACTGACAAAAGTGCGGACAAAAAAGCGGTCTCTAAAAATGCCCAGCAATCAGGCAAGCAATTATCTTCAAAAGATGAGGACTGCAGTACTGCCAAATCGAAACCCCGTGCTGGGATTCAGAAGAAGAAAACCGAAGAAGGACTTGCTCGTCCTTCAGGTACGATCTTAACTTCAGAGGACGTGGAATGCAGTGCTGCCAAGGTAGCGAGGTGGCTTTCCACAGAGAGCATTGAGATTTACGAAAGTGGGGACAAGAAAAAGGTCTCCAAAGCTGACCAGGAATTAGGGAGGTTATTGTCTTCAGAAGATAATGACGGCAGTGCTGCCAAGTTAATAAAATCTCTTCACTCGAAGAGTGCTGGGATACAGAGGAAGAAGAAGACCGAAGAGACTTGCCCCAGAGATCCTTCAAGCAAGATATCAACATCTGAAGATGAAGACTGCACTCTTGCCAATTTAGTTAGGAAGAGGAAGAGCGAAGCGACTTGCCCTAAACCAGCCCAGCCTTCAAACAAGGTATTAAGTTCCATTCCCACGCACGGTTTGTCGATTCAGATGAAGAGGCTCGAGAGATCTGTCTTCAATGATGCATCACCGGCAGTAAAGAGATCAATTTCGAATGATGACCAGTACAATGTTGCCAAACGGGCAAGATCGTTACACACAGCCAGTAAAGAGAGTCCAAAGGCTTTCCCAAAATCCGGCTTGGCCCCAGTCAAGAAAGATGCGGGATGCAGTCCCGCTAAAGTCGCAAGATTGAAGGAAGACTCCCGCACTCCAGTCAGAAGATCAATTTCGAAAGATGAGGATTGCAGCGCTGCCATGATGATAAGATCATTTCGGGCAGCCAGCAAGGAGATTCAAAGGAAAATGGACGCTAAGGCAATCTCAAAAACCACAGCGCTTAGAACAAGTCCTAAAGGCGATTATTATAACACTGGCTTGGTGAGGAGATCGCGCTCCATGGATGACGAGAGTCCCACGGGTGTTTCTCGGACCAGTCGTCGTGGTACTCCTTTGAAAACCAAAACGTCTAACAGTCTCGCTAAAGTGACAAGGTCTCTGTCCAGTGATAGCAATGCAAGCTCAACAAGTTTCGTCGGTGCAGGAAGAGCGCAGTCATTCAGAGAAGAATATTATAACACTGGTTTGGTAAGAAGATCACGATCCATGGATGACGACATGAGCCCTACGCGTGCTATTCGAACCAGTCGTGAAGATAAATCAGGTACGCGATGTTCCTCAAAAACGAGTAGTCTCGCCAAAGTGACCAGTGTAAGTTCATCAGGTGAAGGTACGAGAAGAGGGAAATATTATAACACCGGTTTAGTGAGAAGATCATGTTCCATGGATGACGACAGACGTGCGGATTCTTCTAGTTCTTCGTGCTCTTCGAATAGTGAAGAATGCAATAGTCTCGATGAAGTTGAAAGAGCTCAGCCCAATGGCGCTCCAAGTTCAACAAATTTAGAGAACCGATTTGGAAGGAGGACTGGTATCCGCAAAGTCGAATATCAGAACACCGCTTTGATAAGATCATGTTCTTTGGATGATTATGAAAGTGCACCACCTTCAAAGGCGACACCGACTGCTGATAATAGCTGTGCTTCTTACAACGATGATACTATGGAAAGATCTGAATCCACAATGAAAAGAGTAAGATGGGCCAATGAGTTGGCCGACTGCCGTCCTGGTAAATTGCAACGATCTGTTTCCATGGACTGCAGGGAGAGTTCGAACGTTACACCTTGGCCTCCAAAGAGCATTCTTAAGAAAACTCAACCCGTGTACACCGAACCTCAACCAAGACCATGCGCCGAGGAGGGAAATGAAAACCCTAAGCTTTTCAGTTTTATTCGCCGATACTATGATCCTGAATGCCCTGATGACAGAGTTCCCAAGCGAAAGGATGTTTCAACACAAACTTTCACCCGCACCATTATTCCCAAGGCTGTGGTGAAAAAAATATTCGAAACAGTTATCGAGGAGCCTGTTGATCCAAGTCCCCGGGCAAGTACAACACGATCTAAGATTATCACATGGTCTCGTAACAAGGTTAAGGAAAACACGAGTGAGAACACGGTGCGCTCGGAAACACCTGAATCTAGCAACGCAACGGACACAAGTGAAACTATTCCGACGACACCTGCAAAAGCTGCGAAAACCCGGCCAAAAACAAGGCGATCTAAGATTATTGCGTGGTCTTTAACCAAAATGGACAGTAGCTCCAAGCAAATGACTTCCAAAGACAAGACGGTCCGCCCGAAAACACCGATTCCCAGAACCAACAGAGCAGTTGCACGCAAATCGTTTCCGACGACATCGAAAAAGGCTGCTGTATCGAGCCACACGAAGAAGAGCAGTGAACTCTCAAATGTAGTGTCTCTTTCCGAGGACGACGACGAAATCAATGATGCACCATCTGTTGGCGACGCCAACAAAACGCACACAGCGAGCCCAACGATACTGGTACGGTCCTCCTCCTCGGATGAGGCGATGACCGTCGGTGATAGAAATACGCTCAGTTTGACAAAACGAAAGAGATCCGCGTCCTCAGAGAAGAAATCGAAGTCGCAATCTAGTAGCACATCATCCAATGTGGAAAGCACAGCTTCTAGCGCAACTGCAACCGCATCCTCATCCAAAAAGAGCAGACCAAGTTCAAGTAAAGCGAAAAAATCAACCACAAGCTCAGCAAGCACCAGCTCTTCAAATGCGTCTGAATCCAGCGGGGATAACGAGCCGCCGAAAACTAGGAAAAGAACAGCACCCAAAGAGGACGCTGCACGTCCAAGCAAAGTCAAAAGAAATAGTCGACGAAATTGGGACGACGACTCAGAAGATGAATACAGTCCCACCGGATGTAGGTACAAGTCGCCCAGAAGAGAATTCGGAAGCAGACGAATGCGAGATGGATTCGATTGCAAAATTTGTTCCCGCTCCTTTAAGGGCATGACAGACTTGCGCCGCCATCTGCTCATCCACGCCGGCGAGAAGCCACATGTGTGCGAAGTCTGCAACAAAGCCTACCGACAGTATGTGAACCTAAGGAACCACATGAAAGTCGAACACAGCAAGGGGAAGGAATTCAAATGTCCGTTCTGCATGAAGCCGTTCGCACTGAAGTTGCGCCTGAAACTTCACCTGCGCATTCATATCGGAGAGAAGCCATACATTTGCCCTAACTGTCCAAAGACTTTCGGTCAAGAGCAGCAAGTAAGTCATACAAAATGCGCACCCATCTTTAGTTCACGATGATAGCCTTGTTCCTTTTCAGCTCACCCAACATCTTAAATGCCACGAAGTGATGGCGAAGAACACCTGTAACCTGTGCTCGGCAAAGTTTCCAAATGAGAAAGCTTTTAAACTTCATATGGAAACGCATGCCGATGAGGACATTGATGAAATTCTCTGCCAGATATGCGATTCGACATTTGAGAGCGAGAACGTAATGGTGTCGCACATGACCTCGTCTCATGGCGATCTGACGCACTTTGAATGTCAAATATGCGAGAAACAAATCCAGGACGACCTGGAGACGCACATGAAGACACACGCCCCTGCCAAACCGCACCAGTGCAAGATATGCAAAAAGCAGTTCTCTCAAAAGAACCAACACATTATTCACATGCGAACACACACTGGAGAGCGGCCCTATCAGTGCAGGGTAAGTTGATGAACCAGTGATCTCATGATATATTATAGTGGTATGATAAGCACGCCCAAGTACTTGATTTGTACACAACGTGCGCTCTTCTACCACTCTCCCCATGGAACTGTCATTAGGTAGTACTTCGGTAGTACTCCTGGTATGCCTTCTTCATCCATTAGCTTCGACATTGTTTCCAGCATTTACTTTTCTTTGGACGAACGATGCCGTCTCGGTTTGATTTTCCCTTTGCGCTCTCTGTTTTGGAGGAACCTTGGCGGTTACATGATTCTTTGTGTTATATATTCTTACTGCCACTTGAATATAGCTCACGATGCTTTTAGCAGTTGGTGTCTGCGCTCTATGTTCCACTCAATCTGGACGATGACAGACGCGAATACCGTCCCCCAGACTTAGACGAGGTCAAGGTAGCAATATCAAGACTGAAGTCTAACAAAGCTGCTGGAGCGGACGGTCTGCCCGCTGAAATATTTAAGGCAGCTGGAGATGATCTGGTTGGGCGCATGCACCAGCTCATCTGCAAGATATGGTCTGAGGAAAGCATGCCCGACGAGTGGAATCTCAGTATCGTTTGCCCGATCCACAAGAAAGGAGACCCCTTCAACTGCGCCAACTATCGAGGGATCAGTCTTCTTAATATCGCGTATAAGATCTTCTCTGCCGTTTTGTGTACCCGCCTGAAGCCATTCATTAATAATCTGATAGGTCCATATCAGTGTGGCTTCAGGCCAGGAAAGTCCACAACAGACCAGATCTTTACACTACGGCAGATCCTGGAAAAGACCCAAGAAATGCAAATCGACACTCACCATCTGTTCGTCGATTTCAAGGCCGCATATGACAGCGTGCATAGAGACGAGCTATACAACGCCATGTCTAGTTTGGACATTCCTGCCAAACTCGTCAGGCTGTGCAGGATGACGATGGAGAACTCTCGCTGCTCCATCAAGGTCGGTAACGAACTCACCGAGACCTTCAATCTCAAAAAAGGTTTTAGACAAGGCGACGCGCTGTCATGTGATTTCTTTAACATCGTCCTGGAGAAGATCGTGCGAAACTCACACACCAACACTAGAGGCACGATCTTCCAGAAGTCCGTGCAATTGTTAGCATACGCCGATGACATTGACGTGATTGGCAGAACTCAGCGAGCCGTCAGTGAGGCTTTTGCTAACATTGAGACGGAAGCGGCTAAGTCTAGGTCATGGCTAGGTCATGTAGAGCGTATGGACACCACAGCTCCGGCCCGGAGAATCTTCGAATCCGAACCTGTCGGGCAACGCAACAGAGGACGCCCGCGTTTAAGGTGGCGCACCCAAGTGGAGAAGGACCTCAAACAACTTGGTGTGCGAAACTGGAGACAGCTAGCTAGGGATCGCGCTAGTTGGAGAGGCATGTTGGTTGAGGCCCAGGTCCACCCCGGACCGTAGCGCCACACAAAGAAGAAGAAGAAGTCTGTGCTCTGTACTAAAATTTAGGCACTGAAAAAATAAGTGCTGTAGATCTTCTCTGGGCGCTTCGCAAGTCTAAGCAGATGGAAGATTCCTTCAGAGCAAATCTGTTTAGATACGCTCGAAAGCAGCCACGACCGGTTAGGAGCTGACTTAAGTAGAAATCTACTCCTCCCTGGCTGTGTTTTATCCATTTATCCCTTTAGGTCCATCATCCCACGTTGTCTTGCTTCGCTGCTTCTTTTGTATCTGGGTATTTAACTGAAGCTCGAGGTTCCCGAATTTTGGTCTCGTTGTATGTATGTGCGTCGATCCCAATGCACTTGAACCTCGACGTCTAGGTTCGATCTCTAGTCTTTACGACAAAAATAGTTTTCTCGAGCCCATTTCTTTCGAATCACTGACAATGCTCTAAGAGTGCTTCTTTATAGACAAAATTTCCCAAGCTTGGACTTTCGGAGTACCTTCCACTCGTGAGAGAACAATAGAAAGCACTATACCAGTGGTTGCTGAGAAGCAAGGCTCTTGCCCTGTACGGGCTGCTGCGCCACCAAGGCTTTTGTAGTCTGCCTGCTGACAACATTCCCGCAATTACATACATGGCGCATAGTCGGTTGAATGAGTTAAGTCTTGTTGTAAATGCTAGACACTACTTTCGGCCACATTGGTCCTGCGTACATTGTTACCGACTGCACCACCATCGACAGAACTAGTCTCCTTTGTTGTCCGTGTCCTTCTATGGACCGCCATTATTCTGGACAAGGCAGCGCTCACCTAAGTCGCAAGTTCTCTTCTCAATGTTACCCATTACCCACATTGGTACCCGGTGTTGATGGTATATCGTGATCACCTACCCTGAAGGCGATCCTTTCTTTTTTGCTGCGACTGGTTATAGGTACTGATTCCATTTTATGCTCTGCAAGCTCTAACCCAATGTCCTCTATGTTTTCCTGGTGTTTCGGCGTCACGATTGCAATATCATCGGCAAAGACTATGAGTTTTGCTTCATTCGGGATTCCAAGCTTGCTTGATCACCGACGTATTACTTCTTCCATGTCTCTACTTCATCGCTTAATCGAAACGTTCCCAAGAGGACTGACAATTTGCCCGAATCGTCGGGAGGGCTCACAAGTTCACGCGTACGTCAGAAGCAAGTCGAAGTAATCAAATTGCTGCGTTTCAACAGAAGCTGCTGAGCAGGATGAAATCTGGTTACTTGCGTTGTTTGAGGCACAGTGACGACTGATGATAGATTTTTTTTTAATAAGTTGTTAACAGCACGTTCATGATACGATAGAGAATCTTGGCACATTTCATCATCTGTCGCATCCAACATTTTTCATAAAGAATATTGCGTTTGAATTTAATCGCTCACACGAACGCCGTTCAAAAGTCACCGAAGGATTGCAATACTTTTCTCAACGCATTACACACCCTCAATAAGTCAGCCATCAAAGAAGAACCATATAACATTGCACTTGGAATTGGATGGGAAAATACCCAATTGAATGAATTAATCGAGAGAGGTATATTGTCAATTGAGCGACATTAAATGACCTTAACATTAACTCCAGCAAAAGTGGCTAGGAGACACGAAGTCGCTCTTCAGGAACATCTAATCAAACTAAGTTTCTTGGCACTTGTTTGGAAAACCCAACATCGAAGAACGAACCAAAAGGCACACACGTTTGCAAAACTATGTTCGGATCGGTGGGGACTGCAGCCGAGAGTGAGGCAAAGCTTAAGGTCCTTCTATACATCGATTTCGTGGTCGTCCTCTATTGGGTTGTTCCACTGGTTCGGAGTGGAAGACTCTTCGGGTTGTAGTCGTGTTGTCCATACGCTCTATATGGCCTAGCCATCTTAAGCGTTGGATCAGAAGACGCTTAACTAGGTGCATGCCGCTGTACAGCCCGTATAGTTCGTGGTTGAACCTTCTCCTCCAAACGCCATCAACGCAAGCAGGACCAAAGATCGTACGCAGAACTTTTCTCTCAAAACAACCAAGAGCTTCTTCTTTCAGAGTCGCTTTCAATAGCGTCAATGTCTCCCATAGAGCAGGACTGGGATGATCAGGGTTTTATACAAGGTCAATTTTGTGTTTCGAGAGATGGCTCTGTTACTCAATTGCCTCTTGAGCCCAAAGAAACAGCGATTGGCAAGAGTAATTCTGCGCTTGATCTCGGTACTGGTGTTGTTGTGTCTATTTACTCCAGAGCCTATGTAGACGAAGTCCTTGACTACCTCAAAGTTTCTGCTGCCCAATATGACGCTCTGTCCGAGACGTCGATGTTGTGCGTCCTTCCGTGATGACAGCATGTACTTTGTTTTGCCCTGGTTTACGGCTAGATCCATTTTAGCCGCTTCCGCTTCAATGCCAGCAAACGCCTCATTGATGGCTCGCTGTGTTCGTCCAATCACGTCAATGTCGTCCGCGTAAGCAAGCAGTTGAACGGACTTTTGGAAGATCGTGCCTCGGTTGTTTACATGTGAGTTTCGCACGACCTTCTCAAGTATGATCTTAAAGAAGTCACTCTAGGTCAACTATTCTTAAAATCATTAAGTGATGAAGCCACCGTAAAACCACGACTTTTCATAGACTTTGTCAAAATGACTGGACGGCTAAAGTGGACTTCAACTAGCTTTACTCTGTTTCGTGGTAGCGCTATGGACCAACAGGTCTATGAGAAGCGGACCCGCCACCACCTAACCGGATTCCTTCAAATATTGTTTTCAATCTCCTTAATCCATTCCATTAAACTTAACTTATTCATTTCAGGTTTGTTGGCAGAGCTTTGGACACTCAAACGTTCTCAAGTTGCACATTCGAAAGCACACCGGAGAGAAGCCCTTCAAGTGCATTCTCTGCACAACGCCGACTGCTTTCTCACAATTGGCACATCTGAAGGGGCACTTGAAGTCAATTCACAACCACGAGGGCGCCTACTTCTGTGTTGGCTGCAAGGGATCCTTCAAAAAGAAGTTCCTTCTAGATGAACACGTTAAAACATGCGATGAAGTTGAATTCCAGGGGCCGACGAAAGAGGAGAAAAAGAACGCTGAAAAAGAAGCCGATCAACTTGCTCAGTTGCGGTACCTCATGGCGGTGTTGCTGAAGAAGATCTCCTCGAAAGAGAAGCTGGACATTCTGGGATTCGAGAAGAGACTCATCGACAACGTAGTCATCGCCGCACTAGAGCTATCTGGCCACAAGGCATGTAATAACAAAAAAGTAAATCCCCTCGATCAGATGAAGTTGAACATCGAGGCCTTCCTGGAGTGGACTGTGCCCAAGAAGATCATGCATCAATTCAAGAAGGAGTGTCCGACGATTGAGAGCATCCTCGAAAAGATCGTTGCTTTGTATTTGAAACAGGTAGAGTAAGGAAACAAACCAATCAGCTGCGGGCTGCAGCACGCCGCGACCACCAAAGAAATCGCAACGTACATTGTGCCATTTAAATTCAATAAGTGTCTTGATAGTTTACTAACCCTAACCAGTGGTGGTGGTGTTTTTCTTGCCATAAGTAGTCTTAAGTCGAAACGAATTTCTAGATAAGTAAGCCTTATTGCCAGAGGCGCAACAGATGGGCCTTTTATTTTCCCTTTCAGTGTCTAGTCAGTGAAATGAACCAAAAAAGAATAAAACAAAAGAATTTATTCGATGACTTGCCATTTTGATCGGCTGACTACCAAAAAAGATACGCATTAAATGTTGTCTACAGCTTATTAAATAAAGTATATCTAAGCAGAATGAATTTGGAACATTTGTCTTTTATTGAAGTGCAGTTCGTGTTGCAGTTAAGACAAAATGCCTGCTCAAGACTCAGTGGGTGCTTTTAGTAATAGAGAGATATTAATCCAGCTCGAGGGAGGTAATAATAATAGTAATAAGAATTTGGGTGGCGCAGCCCGTGAGGGCAAGGCCTAGGTTCTTAGGAACCACTCGTGGTCTGGGTGCTGGGTGCACAAAGCCACTTGCCACCGGTCGCTCAAGAAATGTATAAAGTATTTAAAAAGTTTGTGTTGCTGGCATTTGGAGTCGACACGAGCCTAGCCTGCTGTGCGAAACTGGGAGTAGCTATTCAGAGATCGTACAATTTGTCGAAGGGTGCTCTGAGGCTCTTCGTTGTATGGCGCTATAGTCCGGGGTGGACCTGGGCCTCAATCAACAAGCCTCTCGAACTAGCGCGATCTCTGGCTAGCTGTTTCCAGTTTCGCACACCAAGTTGGTTGAGGCCCTTCTCCACTTAGGTGCGCTACTCTATACGCAGGCGCCCTCTGTTGCGTTGCTCAACAGGTTCGGATACGAAGATTCTTCGGACCGAAGCTGAGTTGTCCATACGCTTTACATAGCCCAGCCACAGTAGGCATTGGATCCGTAGACGCCTGGCTAGGCTCATGTCGCTGTACATTTCGTGTTTGAATCTCCAGAACCCATCAACACAAACAGGACCAAAGATTGCACAGACCAAGGACTTCTTCATCCGCTTTTGAGATTGCCCATGCCTCCGCGACGTATAGCAGGAGTGGGATGATCAGTGTCTTATATAGAGTCAACTTGGTCTTCGAGAGAGGGCTCTACTACTGAATTGCCTCTTGAGCCCAAAGAAACAGCGGTTGGCAAGAGTTTTTCTGCATTTAATATCGGTACTTATGTTGTTCGTACTATTATTGCGGGAGCCGAGGTAGATGAAGACTTTGACTATATAGAAGTTGAAGCTGCCCATTGTGACGCTCTATCCAAGACTACGGTTTTCAATGTCTTTTCTTGAGGACAGCATTTACTTCCTTTTTCCCTCATTCACCGCCGAGACCCCTTTGGCCGCTTCCCTTTCAATACCAACAACGTCAATGCCACGTAAGGAAACAGTTGTGCGGACTTCTGGAAGATCGTGCCTCTAGTGTTGAAGTGTGCTGCTTACAAGAAAAAATCAAATGAATAACTTAAACAAAAGATAGTAGAGTTTATGTCCACTGAACAACAACATGAAACTTATGCTAGAGAAAGCATTGTACAGCCCATGGAATCCGGTGCGTGCATTGGAGTTGAAATCCAGTATTAGTGACTGTCACTATCGAAATGAAGAAGTTTGGGAGGATACGATTTGACCGATCATTTTCTATTTGTGAATTGGATAGTATCTCCTTACCAGTAAACTTTCAAGTTTTTGATGTTCGAGTGAATTGTTGATCCATGTTATGACATGGTTGGGCAGCTTAAGGTCTTGTATATTTTTTGAGTAGTTGTTTGGTTTGGGTCCTTTTTCGTGTCTTAGTGACGATCTATGTTTAGCTGGATTTGGCGGTTCTCCTAAAACCTGGTACATTATAGTATTTGCTGGAAGCATTTCTGAAGCACGTTAGCCCGCACTTGCAGATAGTGTGTTCGATGTCACATTTCTGTGGTGGAAGTGAAAGATAACTGAATTTAAATGATATTTCGCTAAGGTTAATGAAATAAAAGATCCCTAAGTGTGAGTACCAAACTCGTCAGGTTGTGCAGGATGACGATGGAGAACTCTCGCTGCTCCATCAAGGTCGGTAACGAACTCACCGAGACCTTTAATGTCAAAAAAGGTCTTAGGCAAGGCGACACGCTGTCATGTGACTTCTTCAACATCATACTCGAGAAGATCGTGCGAAACTCAAACGTAAACACCCGAGGAACGTCCAAAAGACCGTTAAACTACTTGCTTACGCGGACGACATTGACGTGATTGGACGAACACAGCGAGCCGTCAATGAGGCGTTTGCTGGCATTGAAGCGGAAGCGGCTAAATATGGGTCTGGCGGTAAACCAGGGCAAAACAAAGTACATGCTGTCATCACGGAAGGACGCACAACATCGACGTCTCGGACAGAGCGTCATATTGGGCAGCAGAAACTTTGAGGTAGTCAAGGACTTCGTCTACCTAGGCTCTGGAATAAATAGCGACAACAACACCAGTACCGAGATCAAGCGCAGAATCACTCTTGCCAATCGCTGTTTCTTTGGGCTCAAGAGGCAATTGAGTAACAGAGCCTTCTCTCGAAACACCAAGTTGACTTTGTATAAAACTCTGATCATCCCAGTCCTGCTCTATGGCGCAGAGACATGGACGCTATTGAAAGCGGATGAAGAAGTTCTTGGTTATTTTGAGAGAAAAGTTCTGCGTACGAACTTTGGTCATGTTTGCGTTGATGGCGTTTGGAGGAGAAGATTCAACCACGAACTGTACGGGCTGTACAGCGGCATGCACCTAGTTAAGCGTCTTCGGATCCAACGCTTAAGATGGCTAGGTCGTGTAGAGCGGATGGACACCACAGCTCCGGCCCGAAGAGTCTTCGACACCGAGCCATTGGGACAGCGCAACAGAGGACGTTCTCGCACTAGATGGCGCACACAAGTGGAAAAGGACCTCAACCAACTTGGTGTGCGCAACTGGAGGCAGCTGGCAAATGATCGTGCTGGCAGGAGAGGCATGTTGGTTAAGGCCCAGGTCCACCCCGGTCTGTAGCGCCAATCAAAGAAGAAGAAGAAGTGTGAGTACCGTGGTGGCCCGTGGCGTTGTGGCTATGTACGTCGACCCCAATTTCGACGTCGTAGGTTCGATTCTTGCTCTGTGCGACGAAAAGAATTTTCACAACCCCACCTCTTTTGAGTCACTGACAATGCTCAAAGAGTATTTCATGTCTAGATAAAGATTCGCAAATTTGGCTGTTCGGAATCGGCATAAAACTCTGGTCCCTTCCACTCGTCTGAGAACAATAGCACGCACAACACGAGTGGATGCTGAGAAGCTAGGCCCTGGCCCCTACGGGCTGTAGCGCCACCCATATTATGTCACCTTGATCTATGCATCGACAAGGATCGTTTCTGGCATCCCGCCAAGTTACAAGTTGTTAGTAAGGCTTTTCTGATGGATTTCATAGTTCATAGGAGGTTAAACTGTGGTAAACAGTGAAGATTACTGATCGTTAACATGTTGTGCTGTGGTCTAGTGCTCTGATGTGAACTTATGATACAATAGTCTTCGTAAATAGCGACGGTTGCGACTGGGAAAATACGACCATAGTGTGACAGTCTGAAGAAGGAGGTTTTCTTAACAGCTTCTGAGCATACGACGTCGCAGTGAAATTAACTTTGTGGCGTCCGCGTTCGGAAGAGATTTGGCTAGCAACGGTCCTCATGCATTTTCGATACCGAGTGAGCTTATTTATTGGACAGCAATATGTGACGTTCCTACCTTGATCTCGCATGATCGTTCTAATCAATATTTGATTGGTCAATTTAAGCTCGAGCAACTGGTACAAGAGTGATATACAGCAGGAAAGAATTTAAAATTGAAGTCGGAGAAGCTTCAAGAGACATATTGGTCGCGCTGTCAACAACCCCCAAGAAACCGGAATACCTATGCTAAAGTAGTGAATTACTGAACACCGCAAGTACAGAAATTCCTCGACCAAGCGACGAACATAGACTTCCACCAGATCCTCACTCAAATCCCCCTTAGCACCACCACTAAGTACTCTCATTAAATCCAACTGAGACGTCATAACTCAGGACAAACGTGATCAGTAAAGCAAATAGCAATCCACCTCACGCCGGGTGAATAATTTACTCCCTCTCCAGGATGAGGATACGCATCTCAAAGCCATGCCACTCCAATTACGGCTGTCATCTGCCCGAACTAATGAAAATCATAAAACCGACGAGGGATACGTTCCAACTTCGCTCCGTAAGCGGAGGACCCCAGGCAGAGTTCAATATTTATTGCGCCCGGTAATAACTTAATCCAAACGATGATTTACACTAAACCTCTTGGTGGACCTTCGAACAACCCCAACGGGCGCACTCGTCGTCGGCCGCGTGGTCACGTCACGATCGCCCCCATCGGCGCGGCGATCCAAGTCCGCCCGTATCATGGAATACAATGTCAATATTGGGATAATCGTAGTCGCATCCACCCGGAGCGCCAACGATACGACAATGACGACGACGCACTCGCCATTCCGGGCGAGTTTTCAGTCAAACCGCTCGGCTCGCCACGGCACGACAAGCGTGGCAGGAGCGCCCAGAAAATAGAGGAACACACCGCATGCACATCTTCGGATAGAATTGCGAATTAAATACGGAATTACCGGTCATAAATGTCAAATGGTAAGGAGAAGTTTTATTGTGTTGTAAATATTCCACCGGCCGAAGGATCTATACCTCTCCGTGTCGTGCCGTGTCCAGCACACGCCCAGGGAGGGCTTTGGACGGCACTAAGCGCGCCACGGTCCAGCTCGTACTCGGATTTCCAACATTTATCTATTATTAATGGAAAGTTTACGAGCGACTTCGGTCGGCAACTATAAAACTGGCCGTTTTATTGGTGGAATTTAAAGAGGACCGAATGGGAAGAGTTGCCCGCTTTGCTTGCTAGCTGGATGCGTGACCATTTGGGAATTTTATCTCAGCCGTGTACTTAAGTTAAGGGCCGACGATTCAACGACTGGCAACGATCACCGATGATGCACATTCCACTGCTGAAAACTAAGTGTTGATGTTTTTAAAATCGCTCGTATATTTCTCGCATTTATTCCTGGCAGTCTGCGCTGGCACTGATGGGGAGGTTAAGTGAATTCATTAAAGTGAAACTCTGAAGGGATCAGTTGCTGGCAGGGTCCTGGCATAGAAACTGCCCTGCATTTACAATCGACTGTGAACAGGTTTAAGGCTTGAATTGAAAGCATTTTACTTGTTTTTCAGTCACTTTGTATAATTCAAATAAGAAATTAAAGGCTGGGTTAAATTCCAGACGAGGTATTTTTTTATAACATCATGCCTCCAGATCTCTCGAGAATTAGTAAATGAGTAATGGTAGGATCCTTATACTCTACAGAAAACCACGCAGAGGCAAAACCGGTCATGACGACCTTCAAGGGAATTTGGCCTTTATAACCGACACGGCGCACAGTGGGTTTTTAACCATATTTTCAACAAAAGCTTACATGGCTTTTTAAGTGGAGTTGTATATATTTGCATGCATTTTATTTATATCTTCTAATAATAATAAGAAAGGAGATCCCTTTGACTGCGCCAACTATCGGGGGATAAGTCTCCTTAACATCGCCTATAAGATCTTATTTGCCGAACTGTGCGAAAGCCTAAAGCCATTCGTCAACAACTTGGTCGAACCATACTAGTGTGGCTTTAAGCCAGGAAAATCCACCATCGACCAAATATTCACGCTTCGGCAGATTTTGCAGAAAACCCAGGAGCAACAAATCGATAACCACCACCTGTTCATCGATTTTAAGGCCGCGTATGACAGCATTTATAGGCTCGAGCTATACAGAGCAATGTCTAGTTTTGGCATCCCTACCAAACTCGTCCGTTTGTGTAGGATGATGATGGAGAATGCACGCTGCTCCATCAAGGTCGGTAAAGACCTAACTGAGAACTTTGATGTCAAAACAGGATTCAGACAAGGCGAAGCGCTGTCATGCGACTTTTCCAACATCATTCTTGAAAGAATTGTTCAAAACTTGAACGCCAACACCAGAGGAACAATCCTTCAAAAATCTAGCCAATTACTCGCATATGCCGACGATATTGACGCTTTTGTGAGTATTGCAACGGAGGCTGTGAAGATGGGTTTAGCGGTAAACGAGGGTAAGACCAAATATATGCTGTCAACGAGAAAGGACACCCAACACCGACGTCTCGATCAGAACGTCACAGCAGACAGATATAACTTTGAGGTAGTCAAAAACTTTGTCTTAGCCAGAAGAGTGAAGATCCAACGATTGAGATGGCTAGGTCATGTAGAGCGGATGGAAACCAATGCTCCGGCCCGAAAAGTCTTCGAATCCACCCCGAGGGACGGCGCAGTAGAGGAAGACCACGACTCAGGTGGTGCACGCAAGTGGAAAGAGACCTCAACCAACTATGCGTGCGAAACTGGAGACAGCTAGCTAAAGATCGAGCTGGCTGGAGACGCTTGTTAGTTGAGGCCCAGGTCCACACGGGACTGTAGCGCCACCTTAAGTAAGTAGTAATAATAATAAATAATAATGGGTGGAGCTACAGCCCATAGAGGGCCAGGGCCTAGCTTCTCAGCAACCACTCGTGTTGTGCGTGCTATTGTTCTCACACGAGTGGAAGGGACCTACAGTTTAATGCCGAATCCGAACGGCCAAGTTTGAGAATCTTTTTCTAGACAGAAGTACTCTTTGAGCATTGTCAGTAACTCGAAAGAGGTGGGGCCGTGAAAATTATTTTTGTCGCTCAGAGCTGGAATCGAATCTACAACGTCGAGGTTGGGGTCGACGCACATACCCACAACGCCACGGGTCACACAGTGCAAGCATTACAAACGGATATTATTGCGCTCCAGGAAATACGCTGGATAGAAAAGCGCTTCAACAGAAAACAAGAGCAGCGGAAGAGCAGTACCGGGCTAGAAGACGGAAGGAGAAAAAGCTTCTACGCATAAAGAAAAGGTATCTCACAACCGCCCAGCTCAAGGATGGCGAAGAGTCTAGGGACAAACAAATACGGGCCTTTAAGAAAGGCACCCGTGCTCCTCGAAATTGCGAGGCTAGTTACGGACCTGTAACTGTTTACCCTGCTTCTTCGCGGGCCTAACCAGGAGAGACTAATAGGGAACCAGGGAATCCCAACTCTACCACCAACTCAACCATCGAAGCTTTTTAAAGCTGGTGGCAATGTTCTGGTAGGAAGCAGATCAGAACACTTGCCGAACTTGGGACGACGAAAGCATGCCTGCTACGACTGGAATATCAGCTCCATGTGCCCCGTCCCCATTCATCACCAAAGGCGCTCAGCAACATCTATAGAGACGTGTCTCTGCTCAACGTCGCCTACACGAGGACCTTTGACCCGTTTGAAACCTGCAACGCATTTCGGTAAGGAGATGCGCTGTAGTCTGATCTTTCAATTTGGTACTGGAGAAGGTGGAGCTGCGAGCTGCTGTAAACACGGGAGGCACTATCTTCTACAAGTGTTAATCCAGCTGTTGAGATACGGTGATGACACTAACATCGCCGCACGCTCCCAACGCGCCTTCGTGAGAAATTGTACGGCTATTGAGAAACAGGCGAAATGAGCTACAATTTCGAGTTAGTAAATACGTTTTTCTACCTCTGAGCAAATGTAAATTCCACAAATGACATCGTAGTGGAGATCCGACCAGTCTGTCGAAACAACTTGACTCGAACAACCAAAAAGATGCTCACAAAAATCTTGCCCTGCCAGCCCTGCTTAATGGAGCCGAAAGCTGGACGATAAGCAAAACTGTAGAGCTGATTCTTTGTGCGTTCGAAGGAAAAATTTTGCATCGGAAATATGCTCCCATCTGCGAGGAAAGCGAACGGAGGAGAAGACACAACCGCGAACTAAACGAGGTGTACAAGGATGTGAAAGGATGGCAGCGACAGCTTGGGCTTGATGACTGGAAATGGCGCGCCCAGTCACCGATGGAAGGCAACAATTGCTTAGGCTCGGACTCCTGATAAGTAAATAAATAAGTAACCACTTGTAAACATTTTTGGGTGAAGATTTCAAAATTCAAAGAACGGTGTGGCTGCATTACCTACGAAAAGTAGTGAGTGATCTGTGTTCGAATCTGGCTGAGGTATTATATAAAATCGCAACAATCAAACACGATTAGCGAATCGCAATCACAATTATACCTGCGATTGTAAAATCGCAGCTTAGCCCATCACAATTTCCAATTGATGGGGATTGCTGCTAATTATCACACACAACCAGACTAATTTGCAAATTGGACCAGTAAAGTGGCGACAGGGGGCACGAGGTCACAGAAAAGGTGTTGGTGTTGGTTGTTTTCTTCCTTATCCTCGTCTAGGCAGCTTCTACAGAAATCCTTGGAGAATATGCATAGTCTTTGTGCGTTTAGGCTTAATAGGTCACTGCCTATATAAGGATGGATGAGCAAGATGAGGCCAGATTTCTTGTGATGTTCTACAAGTGTTGAGCCATTTGGTACCTATATTTGAACGGAGAGGTTGTTGAGCTAGTAGTTTTCCATTAAACTGGCAGTCTTGTGGCTTGATTAGAGAGTTCATCGGCTTTGGAGTTCCCCGATTCTCTCTTTGGGCTGGCACCCAGCACAAGCAGATTTTAAACTGTTCGGACTCTTTCAGAGATGCTCGGACTTAATTGCTCCATGCACCCGCGGACCCATCGACCTAGGTTAGGTTAGGTTTCAGCTTTAAATCAAAGTCGAAATGCCAAGTGCACATCCATCAGAGGCAGTTTGAGAACACAATTAAATGTATCTCATCTTGTGGAGCAATTCCGATTAAGAATGCAGATCAAGCAACCAAAAATATCCCATTCTACGTGCAAAGCCTCTCGCAAGTCAAAGAAAAGAAAACACAAACACACCAAAACCAGTTTTATTGCCAAAATATCTTGCGGTCTCTCGTCTCGCTGTCTGTGATGTGTCCATGCGATGGCTGCCCAGATATTGTTTCCGAATCCACACTGACCTGCGGTATGAACAAATTGATGAGAAGCTCAAATATCATCTAACCTCGCAGTGGCCGGCGATGAGGATGAAGACGACGACGACGACGATGATGATGATGATGATGATGATTCTTTATGTTAAATTCGACGCAAATAGGTTCGCAGTCAATTTTCAAACGATCCAAAGGATTGCAAATGCCTCGCCACAGCGGATGCGGTAATAATTTATGAGGGATACCCTCTGATTGGAGATTTGTATTATTTTTTGGCGCGTTTCTCTGTTCTCCAGGTAGCCGGCTGCAATCCGACGGCGACTACAGGTAGTCTGTGGTAGTTCATCGGAAGAGCGTTTTAATAACGGAACGAAATCGGGGACTGTCCGTGAAGGAATGTGTGAAGGATCTTCACGGTTCTGATCGCGAAGATGGGTACAATCAAATTAACCCAAACGACGAGGAGGAGCTGGGCTGATGGCTTTTTGCGTGGTCTTTGTCTTTGACTTCTTTCTCTGGAAGCACGCTCTGAAAGGTTACACGGAATTTTGGTGGATTTTCTGAGATCTGCGATAGTGGCGTGGTGCGGTGAATGTGCGACATGAAATGAGTGATTTGGCGTCAGGGGGATTTCTTGGACAAGAGCGCGCTTAATTGCCACATCTAGTAGTTCGGCGAACAGAAGAACGATCGTGGCCTTGGCTTGATCATCCGCTGATCTCCGTTTTTTGATAAGCCGAAGGACAACGATCGTGAGATCGTGAGGAATCCCTTTTTAGTAGAGTCGGGCTGAAGAGATCGTGTGCTTGGCAGTTTCCTGGGTTCGGTACGCAACACAAACGTATTAACAACGGAATGATCAGATGTTGGTTAGAATTTAGAGCTTAGAGAGTGATCGCCTGCAGAGCCTCGATGACAGGCTGACTATCGAGCTGATTTGTATTTCATTCGACTCAGTCAAAGAATCCCCCACGGAATGACATACAGTCATTCATGCGTGCAAACAGTGATCTACTGTAGAGTAGACTAGCCAAATACTAGGGAGAGGGTGATGGGTGTTCCGAA
Source organism: Eristalis arbustorum (assembly GCA_916610145.1). NCBI lineage: Eukaryota > Metazoa > Arthropoda > Insecta > Diptera > Syrphidae > Eristalis > Eristalis arbustorum. Next base: position 62,601,415 of record OU744318.1, on the reverse strand, counting down.
CATTGTGCTTCTTCATCTCCCTCCGGCGGCAATCGACATATGCACTCCACTGTTCAGTAACGCGCTCAGTAATGCATATTACTCGGAACGTTGGAAGACAGCTGTGATGCAAGCAATCCCTAAATGGGACAAAGACAAAAGCATCCCGTCAAGCCTCCGATATTCCTTTCATCAGCAAGGTCTTCGAAAAGATTGTCATTCGAGCCCTGAAAACGTGGATCGAGGGCGGTTAGGGCGGGGCATGACACCACACATGCCGCTTCAAAGCGGGTGCCTGACTGATCGACTTAGAGTAGGCGTTCAACACCGTTTGGTTAGAGGGCCTTTTCCTTAAGCTCGTCATACTTGCCTTACATAAACAATTGCTTGATAACAGGTAGGATATTGTCTGCTATGTTCACTGCAGATCTCCTAAGGTCTAGCACCTAAAAGCGTACGCCGATGACCTAGTTGTGTATAGATTAGGTCCTTAGAGAGAAGTCATTAATACCTTGTTGCAACGACAAATTGCGATGACTGGAAGTTGCTGATCAACTTTCAGAAGTGTGAAACTGTCCTTTTCCGTACCAAGCTGGCCATGGCTTCAAGGGATACACGCGTAAACTGGAAGTTCGGCAAAGGTGACCCACAGGGTCAGCCGTTAGCCGTGAAAAATGTAGATATCTTGGCATTTGATTGAATGATGGCTCTGACCAATGCTTTTGCTGTGGCAAGTAAGCCGCCAACTTGATACCAGAATGAAGGTAATCTGCTACATGGCTCTCATAAGGCCGGTCACGGTGTATGGTTGTCTCCTGTGGTTAAACGTGAATCATTTCCAGATCGAAAAGATGAGGATGTTCCAGAGACGGTGTCTTAGAACGTGTCTCCGGGTATTTCGTATACGTGAGTTTGAGTACAAGAAGGATAGACAATTTTATCATTGAATCAATAAGAAGTCGCTTTGCCAGAAGTGACATTAATTACATATCATGACAAGGTGCGCCACAGTGGCTTTGTTCCACCTGAAGCATTCCCTCTATAGTTGGCGCAGTTGAAGGGTTTCCTCTCTTGTGGACCGGACAAACGACGCTGAGACTCCACTCATGGACATGCTTTCCTCCGACCATATCTTACAGATATATGCATTCACTCTACCAGATCACCTCCAGCTGCTTTAAAGAGTTCTGCAGACACTCCGTCTGCACCAGTAGTCTTGTTACACTTTAGTCTCGCGATATCCCTTTCTTGACATCGTCTGAGTCGGGGAGACAGAATTCTCTCATATTGTTTTCCTTTGCGTGAAATGGAACATTCTGCCTGACTGCGGTATTGGTGTATTGATGGTATTGATCCTTCCAGATTCTCAGTCCTTCTTCTGTCCGATGTTTGTATGCTTTGAATAGTTGCTTTAGCCGTTGGTAAAACTTTCCTCGATCGCCCGCTTCCCATGCTCTTTCCCATTCCTTTGGAGAGGCCGGTGCTTTTCCCTTTTTTTAAATTTGTGAAGCTCATGAACCGTTCTCTACCTTTTATCCAGCGTTGCTTTATATACTGCTTCCTTCGCTGAATGCTTCTGCCAGCACTCGTTGTCAAACCAGAAGATTTTTCCGTGTGACGTTTTAAGACCCAACACATCAGAGGCAACTTCTCTGATGGCGTTTTAACAACGGTTGCATTGTCAATTGTTTCTCCTGGCAGGGTTGGACTCTCTGAGAGCTTCAGGAAGACTCGATCGGAAAAGTTCCTAGCGGTCGATTGCGATTGTAGTTTGGTTTTGCTCTACTCCGATGTACTATCGATATCCGAGTTCTGACCTTGGCCACAACAAGTTGATGTAAGCACCTCGGAACGTTCGAAAAGGAAAATTCCTGGGAACATTACTTACAGCTCGGTGGCATACAAACAGCAGATCTTTTTTAAAAAAAAAACAAAACTCCAGCTGCAAAACTGGTGTGAGTCAAATTCTACACACTTGTATGCACAAGGTTAATGGTGGGCTTATGGGGTTCGGTTTCTGCGCTTAATCTCGGTACTGATGTTATTCGCACTATTAACTTGAAAGCCAAGGTAGATGAAGTCCTTTTACGACCTTCTCAAGTACAATGTTGAAAAAGTCACATGACAGCGCATCGATTTCGATTCAACGGCTAAGATGGCTAGGCCATGTTGAGCGCATGGACACACTCCGAACCAGTGGGACAACGCAATTGAAGACGACCAAGAAGCCGAGAAGGACCTTAACCAAATTGGCGTGCGAAATTAAAGCCAGCTGGCTAAGGATCGTGCCAGCTGGAGAGGATTGTTGACCGAGGCCCAGGTTCACCCCGGACTGTAGCGCCACACGAAGAAGAAGAAGATGATGGGGTTCGGTTTACAGCCCCTATCACCAACCGCACATGCTAGTACGCTTTAAAAACTTCATAATCTGTTACCGAATGATTATGAATTGAGTATCCATCTTAGCTTAGCGTCCAGAATTAGGCCTGGGCATTCGGCATGGTTGATTAGTTTTGGTGTGGTTTCCCACATGTTTGGGGGATTGAAGACAGACATATTTTTATTTCCTGGTGAAGAGGACTTAATCTCTGTATAGGCAGTTATCCTGTACACTGTTATTTCTAGAATGGAGATCCTCTTACTGCTGACCGTTCTGTAGATCATGGTATCACTGAGTTTGGAGCGGATTACTTGTTCTTTGTTCAGAAGCTGGTGAACAAAGGCCACTACGTACCGTTCTATCCCGAGTCTGTTGAGTGCGTGCGGTAATAGCGTGGGACTCGATGTTGTTAAAAGCTTGTTAAAAGTATGGGTCAGTTTCCTCTGTTGAAGGGATTTTTTACATAATGCCAACATGCGAGGGAAGTGCCCTTTCCACAAATTTGCTTTTATTGTTCGAATGTCGACACCGTGACTTTTAGTTTTTCCAGAGCCTCGAGCAAGAAAAATGATGGACTGATACAATGCTCAAACATTCGACCCTTCGATCATTGACCTTGACCCCCTGTCGAGATCAAATGCTCAGTCGTGTAGTATCCACCCATCAGGGGGCTTCACACAAGGGCACCAGTCTCCTCTCATCTCAGCAAAGGGTCCTTTCAACTCACAAGCAATTAAAACCTCGCCCAAGGTTTGCGAGAAACTACAAGCACCCATGAACTGTGGCGTTCGTTGGAATGTCTGTCCACCGCCGATGGTCCCGATGCCCTTTACTCCTATTCGTACTTGTTGCGGATGCACCTACAACGCCTCCCTCCTCCTAACCACCTCCCGCTCTCGCACTGCAAAATCGATAAACTATCGAAAGAGCCCCATAAGATTTTTTTATGGTCGCCTTGCACCTAGGCGAAGGACGCCATCCGTCGACCATGAAGCAGTCGTAAAAATTTATGAAGCGCGTCCCAACTCATTTGGCGGGCATAAAATCCGCTCGGAACGCAAACAACCGCCGCAGAGGTCAGGGGAACTCATCCATCAGCCGGTCGTCGAAATGTCAATCACATCTCGTACGTCGGTCTTCAATTTGTAAGACGCTCCGACGCACGCAATCGCGCTGCGAACCTCGCTCGCATCCGGCGCACATTCGCACAGCTGGCCGGCCCTATCGTAGGTTATGTGTTCGACAAATTTCAATCTGCCGAGCGCACGCATGCGCATACGAGTGCGCTCTAATGTCTACATTTGTTTTTACATCCGCGGCGAGATACGGTGTATCTGCGGAACGCGGAGAGGTATTCAATTTCAAGCATCTTCGCAAGCACGGTGTAGCTTAAAATTGCGAGAGCTCTTTGCATATCGACTCGGTCGAACGCATCGCCGTGGCCGTGGTCGTCCCGCCCGGCCGGAGTGAGGCGGCGGCGCGGCGTTATGCAATCTCAGTGCGCATCGGTCCGGCGGCGCGGCCGAGAGACGATACGCAGCGGCCGTGCAGATAGGATCAATGAACCGCACTCACGCTATGCAAATTGTAACATCGTTGTGTGTGATTAAAATGCGTCGCTGGGTGGAGCAGTCGCCTCTTCTCGGGACGAGACTAACGTGTGTGCACATGCATATTTCATGTATCTGCAACGCTTGGGTGGGGTGGGGAGGATGCGTGCGCGTCTCGTGAATCATCGCTGAATTCATTTCAATTTGAAGTTGAATTGGCGATGGATGCGGCTTTGAGGGGAGCCAAGTGATTTGGAAGCTGGACGATGCAGCTTGATTTATTGGGCGGTCTTTGAAAAAAAGGCCAAAACAACCAACTGTTCGTCCAACACAAACGACCACCGAACGGCGAGTAAATCATTTTTGGTCACCATGGAGTGAAGTAAAGTGGCTAAAACAAGGAAATAACGTTGAATTTTAGAGAAAATCCAGAAGAATTCAAAATTGCTGACGACACAAATCAGCTCTTCCGTCCTGGGCGTCCAGCAATGATGGATACTCGAGTGCGCTTTGCTCCACGAGCGTGAATTCAGGCCTACTTCTGTCCATAAACCTTCGGCCCGTGCTGTGTCTTGACCCGGACAATTATGGGTATTAATGAAGCCCTCTCTCAAAGAACCACCAAGGATATATAAGACCTTGATAGTCCCAGTCCTCCCGCATGTCGGACACTAATCAAAGCGGACGAGGATATTCTTGGTCGCTTTGAGAGCAAATTCCTTTGAATTATCTTCGGTTCCGTATGTACTGATGGTGTTTAGAGGAGGTGAGCGTGGCTGGAAGCAACATTACAAGATCGGGCTAGATGGGGAGGCATGTTGGCATGTTGTCGACTGTAGCGCCAACCAATAATGTAAACCCTTGAGCACGCGCATATTATAAAAAACGTTAGTGATTTGTGGTTTCTAGCTCTTCGTCATCCATGCAGCTTCTGCAAGAATTATTATAAAGAATAGCTATCTTGGTGGCATAGAAGCCAATGCGTGTTCGGTTATGACGCCGATAAGGATCCTTAGTGAGGGAGCAACACTAACAACTCATGCATAAATATCTTCCTCTTCTCGGTTTGGCTACACTTGGATTTACTTCTACAGAAACGACTAGCAGAGTCTGTTTCCCTCACGAGTTGTAGAGGCTTTCAGAGGGAGCTCCGGTGCGAATTCGGGCATTTGTTGCGACAGAATACTCATTAGAGCTCCATAACATTCGGCCATCGCCTAGATGGTTTAAGTCAGTCGCAAAGTGTTCCCTCTATCTAGTGAGTTGCTCTTCATCCGAAATTAGAAGGTTACCATATAGACTCTTCACCGGGCGTTGTTTGGAATTCCGACCATCAATGTGTTCCTTGGTGACGTTATAAACAGTCCTACTGTTGCACCTGGCGTGGCCCGTGGCGTTGTGGGTGTGTGCGTCGACCCCAACCTCGATGACGTAGGTTCGATTCCTGTCCTGAGGGACACAAATAATTTTCACGACGATGCTCAAAGAGTATTTCCTGTCTAGAGAAAGCTTCTCAAACTTGGCCGTTCGGATTCGGCATAAAACTGTAGGTCCCTTCCACTCGTGAGAGAACAATAGCACGCACAACACGAGTGGTTGCTGAGAAGATAGGCCCTGTCCCTTTATGGGCTGTAGCGCCTCCCATATTATTATATTATATTACTGTTGCACCTATTGGCTGCTTCTTCAGCCCTAGAAGCCAGTGTGGCGATATATTGACATTTGTCTCGTCTTACGCCACGCTGTACTTCTTTCTTCTTCACCCGGTATTGGGCTTCTAGTTCGGTTTTCTCTACTGCTGAGGCTGATGCAATTCGATCTTTTATTGCTATATGCTCATCGAACCGTCTCCAGGTATCAGCTGTAAGCCATGTACAATGGTGTTTCTGTCTTCTACCGACATATGTGCTTGCTCCAGTCACAAAAGCAATTTTTCACACAGCATACCAATGGTCACCCACGCTTTCCTGTCTTGTGCTGCTGATTGCTTCTGCTTTTAAGGCAAGATGGTCCCTAATCTGTTGGCGTACTTGGGGAGCCTTGAGCCTGTCGATATTGTACCTGGCATTAAGCAAATAACAGCGATTGCGATTGTTCCAAGGACGAAACACAACAAGTCTCGATTTTATTTAAATTACCATCTTCAAAGGTGGTAAGGTCTTCTTCCTTCGTATCAGACTTTGTTGATGGTTTGAGGAACATTAAGTATAGTGGACTCTTTCTAAGGTGTATTCTCCAAGGATGTCAAAATCAGTTCGATTTAGTAGATTTGTCAGTTTTTTCAGTTGAGTTAGAGAGACATCCGCTACATTGGGATACCACTGTAACATTTTCCAGGTGTACCAGTATGAAGTGAGCGTCAAGAAGAAGAATGTCTCGATAGGGAGCATTTGTCGTGAACGAGCCCTTATTTTTTTTCTGTTCGTTTGCTATGACATCTGTGAAAAATATTCAGTATACATCAAGTCATTGAACAGACAAAATCATATTTTTTCATCGTGTTAAAAATGTCGAATTTTGTACCAGAAAGTGATGATTTGCGGAAAGCATTAATTTTTTGTTTTCTTTTGAAGAGAAGTGCTGCAGAGTCGCATGGAATGCTTGTCGAGGCATATGGTGATCATGCTCTATTAGAAGCAACATGCAAAAGGTGGTTTCAACGGTTCAGAAATAATGATTTTGATGTGAGAAATCAATGAAAGTGGAAGACCACCAAAAAAGTTTGAAGACGCCGAATTGCAAACGATATTGGATGGAAATGACACTTTGAGTCAAAAGCAAATGGCAGCAATGTTAAATGTTGCACAGCAAACAATTTCTGACCGTTTATGGTAAAAGCTATGGGAAAGATCCAAAAGTGTGGAAAATGGGTGCCACATGAATTGAATGAAAGACAGATGGAAAACCGGAAAAACACTTGTGAAATTTTGCTTCAAAGACACGTAAGAAAATCGCTTTTGCTTAGGATTGTTACTGGCGATGAAAAATGGATTCATTTTAAGAATCATGGGTTAATTCGGGACAACCATCAACATCGACTGAAAAAAACAGATCGAGTCGGCAAGAAGACAATGCTCTGTAGTTTGGTGGGACCAGAAAGGTGTGGTGTACCACGAGCTCCTAAAACCTGGTGAAACCGTTAATACTAATCGCTACCGACAACAAATGATCAATTTGAACCAGGCATTGATCGAGAAACGACCAGAATTGGCCAGAAGACACGGCAAGGTAATTTTGCTCCATGACAATGCACCTGCACACAAAGCAAGACCGGTTCAGGATACAATCAAAACACTTGGTTGGGAGCAGCTACCCCACCCGCCGTATTCACCAGACATGGCTCCTTCCGACTACCATTTGTTTTCATCGATGGGACACGTATTGGCTGAGCAGCACTTCGATTCCTACGAAGAAGTCGAACATTGGGTGTCTGATTGGTTTGCTTTAAAAGACGAACAATTTTATCGGCGTGGTATTCACAAATTGCCAGAAAGGTGGTCAAAATGTGTAGAAAACAATGATCACCAATACTTTGAATGAAATGTTTTTACTTTCCATTTAATAATTAGTCTGCACTACTGTTTTTTTTCTTGTATGCTATGTTTCCGAATAAGCTGTTTTCCTATAAGCGTCTTACTTCCTCAACCTTGTCTTTATCCATTTTGAATCTGAGCCGCAGATTTTCTTGTACAATTCTTACAAATCGTACAATACCCTTGTACCTGGTAAAATGCAAAATTGGGTATTGCCCGAGTAAAATCAAGAGCCCTACTCTGGACAACAGACGTATTGCTGTATGGTACTACAGCTCAGTGTGGATCTGGGCTTCAATAAATCTCCAGCTTCCCAAACCACAAAAATCGTCACAAATGGTTGTCAATCCGATTGAGGATCAATGATCCCGCCCAAACTTCTAACCAGCAACAATTAGATTTTATTTAGATTTTATTATATAATAATAATATGGGTAGCGCTACAGCCCGCCCCCTACGGGCTGGGGGGCAAGTCCTAGCTTCTCAGCAACCACTCGTCTTGTGCTTGCTATTGTTCTCTTACGAGTGGAAGGGACCTACAGTTATATGCCGACTCCGAACGGCCCAGTTTGAGAAGCTTTTTCTAGACAGAAGTACTCTTTGAGCATTGTCAGTGACTCGTGAAAATTGTTTTCGTCGCTCAGAGCTGGAATCGAACCTACGACGTCGAGGTTGGGGTCGACGCACGTACCCACAGCGCCACGGGCCACCACCATTTAGATTTTATTTCTTATGTATTTTTTTGTAATTGCTTGAATTTTCTTTTTCATTTGGCTACACCTGCATTTAATTGGATCCTTCGCCAGTGGAAGAGGCACCATTGGACATTTACTTTTCCTAACAAACATACACACGTGGCAAGTGGAACCTAGACATTCCGTGTGGATCTAAACGTACTCGCACTAAGGCAATTTGTTCTAAGCTGATCAAGGAAATATGTAATCACTGTATTTGCATCGCTTTTGTTGTGACGATCTAAACGTTGAAGCAGTCCAGGGCACAATTTGATCGAAACAACTTATTGCCTCTGGAAAGCGAGGTTATGTCGGCCCCAAGAAGCAGGCCCAAGTCGTAGTCGCGGCTAAGCTCTGCGTTGAAACCTAATTACCTTGATTTCGGTAGCAAGAAATGTGCGCTGATAACTTCTCAAATTGAATATTGTCTCTTCTGGGGACATTTCAGAAGAAACTGACTTCGATTACAAAGGTACAAGTCCACGACTTGAACAGGTTTCCCAGTCGATCTGGTAGCATTCAGCACCCTTCAAACCGAACCCATTGCCACAACATTTCGCACGTCAATTGCCCTAAAACTGAGAATGAATCAATTCCTGCCCATCGTCCGCACTCTCAGCTCATCTTTCGTTCACCGAGACTCATCGGACTCGCCACCATCAATCCACGTTTCAGTCGGAATTTGAGAAGGCCAGCGTTCACCTGAGAAACGCCCTTTTGGATCACAATTCAGCTGCCTTCATGTTGAACAAGTTTGCAGCATTACGATGCCTCCTCCGGAGATAAAGCATCAGCCACGTCCACACGGCGATGGCTCCGCCGACACCAAGAATAGATTCACCTCTGGCCCTCACGCTGCCATCTTCCCGCCGGGCCTGTCTCGCCAATCTCGTCCCCTAGCCGAGGACAATTCGTCACATCATCCATTGCACGAGGATTCTATAATTTGCCAGCCTCCTCCGGCCAACTTACCAGCCAACCGCCCATCACGTCCCCGGTGCAGGAGTACAGCCTGACTGCATCGGTGCAGCGCCTCACCCTGGTTCCTTATCTACGACATCCCTCACCCGACATGAGGCCGCATTCCTGGCAGTCACCGAGCCAGCGCACAGCTTGACAGAAGATTCAATTAGAAGCAAAAACGCCTCGCGCAAGCAAATCCGGCCGGCCAACCTGTCGATGGCCAGTATCTCACTGGGCAATGAGAAATAAAAGTCATGACATGTGGCCATTGATGCTTGTCCCCCATCATCTCGTACATCATCGATAACTCTCGCTTTTTATGTGTTAATTCCTTTTTGCCCTCTAAACTGTGACGTCGGGCACGTCGTGGCGGCCGACCAGGGTTTTTGCTTTCATTGGCCGCCGCGCGCACTGATCAAATTTATGGATCGCACCGTTGCTGGTGCTGGAGTCCTTTGGGGGCCTCGCAGTGCATTTGACATGCTTAGAGTTTGTCTACAATCGCGGCGATGCCTCAAATGGCCTGTACCGCGCCACATAACGTCACATAAGCGCACCCAAAGAGAGGGCCGCACTTGTCCGCGTCGCGGTGGTCATGCGTCCGGCTGGACCAAATGTCGCGGCGTGCAGGATTCTCAAGGTTCAACATCTGACTGAGCAGCGGCGACCAGACGATGTTACAGAGTTGCAGTTGTTTGTCGCTGTCGCCTTTACAATCGGCTCGCGGACGGTGTTCGGCGTGCATCCCCGCTCCGACGGGTGTCAAGAGTAAGGTGCCGTGACTCCCATAAATAGATCGCGGCGGTACTTCATCCATCCGTCTATTGAAATTCGAAATAAACCCCTTGTCAGTGCAGGCCATGGGTAGGCATAAAAACGAAACACCCAGCCGGAGCGCTGCGGTGCGTGTGCATGAGATGCACATTTCACACGGTCGAGGATGCGATGTGGGCAGTGGGAGGTGAACGCCAAGAAAACACCAAGAACTCGAAAAACACCGACAACGACGACGACGACGAGTTGGACAACGAAACGAAAACGGCGAACACCAACGACAAACGACGAACGATGAGAACAACGAACACCGAGCGACGAGAACCGACCAGCGACCAGCGACCAAACGAACGTAGCAAACGATGGTGAACTGCAATTCATCTGCTGCCATATTTGTCGGTCCCACTTGCCGATACGCAATATTACAACAACCGGTACGAACAGATTAGATAGCCAATGGAGTTGGCAATTAGACATGGTGGCAGTGAGGATCGTCGTCATGGGCATGAAAGACAAGGATTGTCATGTTTTTTAATCCGCATGTACGTATGCATGGATGTGGCCCACGAACATGGGGACCCTAAGAGTGTGCACTTGTTACCTGTCTGCCTAAAAGTGTCTATAAATACCCGCCACGACCAAGTGGATACTGTGGGGAGTACAAAGGATGCGCATCGCGCACTGATGGATCCTTACGATTCAACCGTGGTTGGAATTTGATAAGATCACACACACACACACCGGGGCGCACGCGCACGGAGTGACTTGCCTGCAAGTTGAATTGATTCGATTTGAGTGGTACGCTGCGATACAGAATGTTCTGTACACAATTTTTGCATCTACGAGGCGCGTGGTGGTTGCGACGTCAAGAGCCCTGCTTAACTTCACCTCGCGAGTATCGATCTGTGCAGATGATCGCAGCGCGTTTGATGCGAGCAAGGGTTTTACGTTTTTGTGTTGCGATTTTTTCCCGTGTGGTTGCGCCGCAGAACGTCTTGCAGTCTGAAGGGCTTTTGCAAAAGGAGACGAGGTGATCGTGTCGATGGAGATCGAGTGCTTCTCCGCTCAGCAGGGGAGATCACTGGGACAAGTGTCCTCGAAAGAGAAAGCCCTCATGCTGATCATGACACGATCAGTCGACGATCAACCGATCGCTCGAGCTAGACAAAAGAGTTTACTAGCGAACTCTCTCTCTCTCCATCAACTGCCATAAATCTCCATCGAAAGTGTCCTTTTCACAAGTGAATTCCACTGAAATCTAAAGAACATCAATATCACTCACCGCCATACATCCACTTTGCGTTGCATAACTGCTACCAATGCACCCTACGATCGTATATTTGCCTTCGACCACACTTCCACTTCCCGTGTGTTACGCTGTCCTGCAGACCACCACTGTCATTCCACTGTTGCCGGGCTGGCCGGTCGGTTGCTGGGTAGTGCCTTTGCAATTGAATCAATCCCGTGGGTAGGTGTAAAGAGATATCACAACAAACGACTAGTAAGTCGATGAAATAACAGAAAGTGTGAGACAAGTACCACCATCGAAGTGCGGCACGCATATCCCACACCGCACAAACTTCAGGATACATCTAGTATCTGCAACTAGTTCGGGTGGTATGTGATGTTTTATGGTGACATCTACGATATGTCAAGTGAAATATGTGTCTGCGGCACATTGTCTGAGGGATTTGTTTTGCCGAGTGTTTCGGCGTGTGTTCCAATGTTTTGAGTGCGCGAATTGAAAGTAATTTCGTACCGCGGACAACATGTGACACAAATATTTCGATTTCAAATTCAAATTTGACAAGTACATGCGATTTGTCACGAAGTTCGAGTTGCCTGGCACTGATTTGTATTGACACATCGGCCCGGTGTGCAATGTGCAGACGATGGAGGCTTTTTTGGAGGAATTTGAGAAGATTTTTGTTTTTTCTTTTCTGTTAATGCCATTGTGGTACCATTGGGAAATCCTTATTAAACCGCTAGGAACTTTTTCCGATTAAGTCTCCTTAAAGCTCTCAGAGAGTCCAACAATGCCAGGCGAAACAATCGACGAACAATGGAAATGTTGTCCAATCGCCATCAGAGAAGCTGCCTCTGATGTGTTGGGTCTTAACACGCCACCCAGAAAAAAAACCTATGGTTTGACAACAACAGCATTTAAAGGGGCGCTGGTATCCAAAAGAAAGAAGGACAGAGGAACAAAAGAAATCCGTCACCCAGACTTAGACGAGGCCAAGATAGCAATATCTACAAAAGACTGAATTCTAACAAAGAAGCTGGGGCCGGACGTCTGTCCGCTGAAATCTTCAAGGCAGCAGGAGATGATCTGGTAAGACGCATGCACCAACTCATCTTTTTTTTTGTTTTTGTTTTATTCTTAATTAATTTACTTACATGCAAGACAAAAATGCTTAAAACTAGCTTAACTAACTTAACACCTGTTCTTACACCTAACCTACTGACCCTATACGGGTACTTTAAGCTATTGTTGTTGTACATATTTTTTCTGTGCCTTTCGGCTTATGCTATGTTTTTTTTATTGTGCTGAAAAACACACTGTTTTCGTTTTATTTGTTTCGCGAAGAAAACTGGTAACAAAAAACTTGGCTATCTATATCTAATTAAACTAACTTAAACTAACTTAACCTAATATTAAAACTTAAGACTATCTTAACTATGCCTGTAACAGTACGAACGCGTGCACCAGGGCGTATATGTTATGTATATGCCTAACATATATAATTTATACGCCGCGGTGCACCTTTTTTTTATTTTTTTTCGACTACCTTAAATCTATGTAAGTTGACCACCATAGTCAACTATCGAGTCATTTAGAACAGCCAGCGGCGGCGGGGACTGGCTTTGGTGTAACCACCCGTAAAATTGCCGGTCTTTGGCAGACTCTCTCCTGTCTCGAGCAGAGATCGCTCTGCTGAACCGGAGGAGATCCTCGCGACTGCGAGCGACATCCCGTTCGTATTGGAGTCGCTTGTCCACTGTTCGGTGTACGACGTGGAAGATTACAGGGCATCCGTGTGGATCCTGTATTAGGCCAATTGTGTCGAGACAGAGAAACGCCTCGGGAGGAATAAAGCCGGTAAGGCGCTCTCTCTCAAGGTACATAACGTTGGGGTAGTAAGCCCCAAAGATCAGACTGCTGAACGAAGTCATAGCTCGTGCAATATGCCTTTTGGTCAGCTTAATAATAAAATTATCTATCCTCTTCAAGTTCGCCTCGTTGTACAGGACCTCATTGGGATAGTACTTCTTGTACTCAGACTCGGGTGTACGATACAAACGGAGACAAGTCCTCGAACAACCTCATCTTTTCTATCTGGGAAGGACTCACGTTGAACCACAATGGACAACCGTATGCCATAATTGGCTGGATGAGGGCCATGTAGCAGATTACCTTCACCCTGGCTGCTGTAAAACAACCTCCTTGCCACAGGAAAGGCCTTTATAGCTTTGGCCAGAGCCATCTATATGTTTGTCAAAATACAGATATTGATCCAACCAAATGCCAAGGTACCCAACTACACTTTTCACATCTAAAGGGCGTCCCTGTGGATCATCAACATAGATCATGTATAGCAATGGTTTACTTATGCCGAGCCTGACCAGCTTGAGGAAGAGCTCCTCCAACCAAACGGTGTCGAACGCTTTCTCCAAGTCAATCAGGCAAGCACCCGTGCATTGTTTCTTGCCTTTATTCCATTGAATGTCGGACACTAGTTTAGACGCGGCATGTATGGTTTCATGCCCCGCCCTGAATCCGAACTGGTTGTCCGGTATGATATTATTTTCCTCAACCCATTGTTTCAGAACTCGAATGACTGTCTCTTGCTTATGTAAGGAAGAAGACTGATCGACCGAAGGTTAGTCGGGATAGATCTATCTTTGTCCCGTTTAGCGATTGGTTGCACCACAGCTGTCTTCCAATGTTTTGGGTGGTATGCATTACTTAGCATTACGTTGTCAAAAAGCCATCAAAGAAGCTGCCACTGATGTGCTGGGTTTCACGACACCACCTAGAAGGAACCCATGGTTTGACGACGAGTGCAGGCAGGTACATGCAGCCAAGCAGTAGGCCTACAAGGCAACGCTGCATCGAGCAACGAGAGCTGTTCGTGAGCTCTACGAACAGAAGAGAAGGGAAGGCACCGGCTTCTCAGAAAGAAAAAGAAAGAGCATGAGAAGCCCGCGGTCGTGTAGATGGAGAGCTGTTACGACAGGAAGTAGGTCCGAAAGTTGTACCAAAAGGTAAAACAAGTATCAGGAAGATATAGACCTCGGACCGAAGCCTGCAGGGACGAAAATGGACAACTAGTAGTAGAATCGCAGTCGATGCTGAGAATTTGGAAAAAATCATTTCTGTAGACTGTTAAACGGCGATGACGACACAAATTCCGCTGTCAGGCAGAATGTTTCTCTCAATTTGGACGATGATAAACACGAATTCCGTCTTCCCGACTTAGACGAAGTCAAGATAGCGATATCTAGACTGAAGTCGAACAAAGCTGCTGGAGCGGACGGATTGTCCGCGGAACTGTTAAAGGCAGCTGGAGATGATCTGGTTGGGCGCATGCACCAGCTCATGTGTAAGATATGGTCTGAGGAAAGCATGCCCGACGAGTGGAATCTCAGTATCGTTGGCCCGAAACTGCGTCAACTATCGGATGGTACGTCTCCTAAACATTGCCTTTAAGATCTTCTCTGCCGTTTTGTGTGAGCGCCTGAAATCAGCGGTTTTAGTCCTGGGAGGTCCACCTTCAATAAAATCTTCAGATTACTCGAAAATCCCAACAGACGCAGATAGACAGACACCCAGCACCTATTCGTCGATTTCAAGTCCGCTTATGACAGCGTGCATAGAGACGCATGTGATGTCTAGGTTTGACATTCCTGCCAAGCCCGTCAGGTTGTGCAGGATGGAGCACCCTCACTGCTCCATCAAGTTCGGCAACGAACTCACTTAGGCATTCAGTGCCAAAAAAGGTTTTAGGCAAGGCAACGGACATGTCATGTGATATTTTTCAACATTGTACTTGAGAAGATCGTGCGAAACTCAAGCGTCAACGAAAGAGACACGATCTTCAAAAATCCGTCCAATTGCTAGCAAACGCAGACGACATTGACGTGAACGGTCGTAAACAGCGAGCCGCCAATGAAGCGTTTGCTCGCATTGGAATGGACACGGCAAGAACGGGTTTTAGCGGCAAAATGTAGTATATGCTGTCATCAAGGAAGGATACACAACATTGACGACTCGGTCAGAACGTCACCATAGGCAGCTACAACTTCGAGCTGTTAAGGGATTTCATCTACCTCGGCTCCTAAGTTAAATGTGCGAACAACATCAGTACCGAAATTAAGCGCAGAAAAACACTTGCGAGCCGGTGTTTCTTTGGGTTCAAGAGGCAATTCAGTAACATGCCATCTCTCGAAACACCAAGTTGACTCTATATAAGACATTGATCATCCCAGTCCTGGACCGGTAGTCTCTTCGAAGGAAAAGCTCTGCGTTTTTGTTATGTTGATGGTGTCTGGAGGAGAAGACTATACCACGAGCTGTATGAACTGCGACATGAATCTAGTAAGGCGTCTACGAATTGAACGCATAAGATGACTAGGTCATATATGGTATATGCTGCTCCAACCCCTCCAAACCAGTGGAACAAAGAGGACGACCGATGGCACACACAACTGAAAAAGGACCTCAACCATCTTGGCGTGCGAAATTGGTTCGCCGCTTGCCCCTGTGGTGGCACGAAATATTTTTTTTTTTTACATTTTTACATTTTTATTGTGGCATGAATTGTACAATTGTTTACAAAGCTTATATGCAGAGATTTGATTATTATAACTAAGCTTAAATCTACAAAATAATACAATTTGTCGAATACATTTTATTTTATTATTTTCTGTTTCGAAAAGTGGTTGTTTTTAAAGTCAACACTCATTTAACTTCTTCACTTCTTCTTGCAGATTTCCACCATGTTTACAAGTACGAATATTTGATCTGTAGTTATCGGAAACCAGCCTCCTCTTGCTTTCAATCCACAGTATAATTCTATTAAATAAAACACCAGCAAATAACTAAGTTGATGTATCCTAAAGAGATATATGGCTCTTATACGTTGTACGTGGAGATTGCAGCCGCGTATGGTTCATTGGTGGAATATAGTAGTAAGACCCTAGTGGACGGCGTTATGTCAACGACTCCTCGAAAAGTGGCAGCGGTTTGCTTGTATATGCATCAGCACTGCGATCAACCCCCTCTTCGGCCGGTAGGCGGCTGCCAGCATGGCCATTCAGCTTCAATCGCTCCGTATGTGTAACCGAATGCGACACCGACCCAATAACACCTAAGCTTTCTTCGATAAGTTCTTCGCAACCATTATATTCTCAAAAATACGCAAACGACTCACGCGTATTGCAGGCGGAAGTCAAAGCGATTAAGGAAGCATCGATAATGTGCCATCATCATCAGATTTAGCAGCCAGGTAGGAATCAAATCTATCGGCCAACACCAAGTCAAGTTTGAACATCATGCCCATGTGAGTTCCGAGATACAGTGATATCCAAGAGCATTGTTAGGCAGACAAACTCACAAGAAAAAGTAGCGCCCTCAACGCTTCTGCTGGCCTCTGACCCTCCATGCCTACGCTGCAGCCATACATCTTCTCAAGCTCGAATTGCGTGGCCAAATCAAATGTCAAAAAACCAATGGTTCTGGATGCTTCATTACAAAACAATCATGGCCTACATTCGATCCAAAACGTTCACGTGACTTGATAAAAATGAGTAGGCCGAATCTTGGAAACCTAATTCGTGCGTCAACCGGATCCGGCGCCATTGGCTCAAACGCCACTAGATTAGCAATAATGACTGAAGCTGCAGTGCCTTGTCTTCTCCTAGATTTAGTCACTAGCAATCAACCTCTATGACTTGAGAGAGCTAACAAATATCAGCATTAGTTATCTACATCACTTCATTAGAAGCTCTGAATGGTTTGTGGATTAGTATAAACTTGATCTTTGTGGTAACACAACGGACTTCCTCTGGCTTAAGTTTGACTACTATTTTTGGTTGTCAGATACTGGAACCTTACTCAACCTTGAGCATTAATGAGTAGTCGTCTCGGAGTCACGGTCGCCTCGTTGTCACAGTCGCCTTGTAGTCACAGTCGTTTTGTAGCCACTGTCGTCTCAGAGCCACATTCGTCTCGAAAGCACAGTCCTCTCGGAGATGGCACACGTACCTTGCCACTGTCCACCCCAAACATTGCCACTCACACATCAGCTTGCCCCCTTCGAGCTTCAACGCGGTACTAGCTCGAGTAAGTCAGCAGCTTCAAATATCAGCTGTCGCCACTGCCATCCCAACACTAGCCACAGGCTCCACGGCCACTCCAACAACTCCTCGACTGTCCCTCACGCATAAAGCAAGCCAACTCTTAGATACATCAATCCGGACACTTCGCAGAAGGTTCGCGAGTGTCAGAGTCATAACAAATGACACACCATCCGAGCAGCCCCGTTGAAAATGCCCGTCTTCGTGCCCCATCGTGTAACCTGCAAAAGCTAAACAGTAGCACACTAAACACTGGTTAGCATCCACTTCAACGACCAGAAGTCATCGGATGGCCTCAAAGAACGAAGATTAACAGATTTCGTTCTTTGCGACTTCACCGCAAAGGCACGAATGCACCTCGTTGCTGCTGCTGCTGCTGCTGCACCAGTGTGTACATCGTTCATGTTTCACCGCGACAAACAAGTGGGCCAGCGGGACCGCAGCGGAGAGGACGACCGGCCCAGAACACAGATATACGAAATCTACTCCTGCTTTTCGCACCACAAGCCCTCCGCCGCAGCGCCGCCACCGCGACCACTCAGCAGAACGGATTTTCAGACGACATTCAGCGCTTACAACGCTGCATCCGATACTTTTGTAAACCTAGTAGCTACACGGCGCGCCGGGTCAGTCCAATTCATCACATTTAAGTCGCTTAAAATGTACACCACCGTAAAGATCCCAGGCGTCCCAGACGTCTCCAGCGGGAGCCAGAGCCGAGCCAGCCGAGCCAAACCGAGCCAAACCGAGCCAAGGCAGCGAGTAGGGGGGAAAAAAACGAAAATGATTGCGCTCACGGTCGAAATTTAGATTTCCATCTTGTCACGTACGCGAGCGACTCTACAAGAAGCGGGATGGACGCGGGATTTGTGTTCCCGAGATCAGCAGGACCACGCGAAAGAGCACAGACTCTCTGTGTGTGCATCGCTCCTCGGCCAGCACGTCGTGTACGAGACCGCAGAGAGAATGAGGAAAACTAAGTAAACACACAGATTGTCCCGATGGATAGATTCTAACACAAAAGGATTGGCAACCAGGAAATGTTGTACCGTAAATTCTGTCGCCGGCGCGGTTCACTTCGGTTTGGGTAAATTTGTTGTGCGCCCTCGTCGTCGCGGTTTCGTTTTGATTTACCTCACTCCTCGGCAGCAGCGTCGCCCTGTGCTACAAATTTATTAACAGAAAGATCTCTTATTTTCGCGACAACTTAGCGACACGGTCCTAATGCATTCCTCCCCCACGGCCGTCGCACGAGCGGATCCCTGCGCGCCGCCGTGAAGATGCTTGAGATGTTAATTTGTGTCCCGGAAGGCGTGCCAACTCCCGGACCGAATCCGAGCCAGGCCACCGCCATCTGCCACAAGACATGCGTGCACACGCCCGCCACACTGCACTGCAGCCCTTGTGACAGCGTGTGTTTGACATTTCGATCACGTCCGCCGTGCACACGGACGGGGGGACGAATGGGGTTTTCTTTTATGAGAATTAGGGACTTGATGGAGTGTTTTCGGCCGTGCCAATAACCTCTGGGCCCTGGTGCGGCGTTGCATCAGCGCGCGAGTGCCACAAGAAGTGCGTGGGGAAGTCGTCGGGGGTTGTGTAATCGTTCTGGGAAAACGCATAAAGTTATGTGTCCATACTTTTTCTGCCTCTCTTCGCATCGCCCGATAAGGATCTGAGGGAAGGCGAACCTTCGATTGATCGTCGATTTCTATGCGCGGCGTGACGTGGACATCGGAAAGTGATCGATGTGGGGACGCGGGTGACTGAAGAATGTCAGGGTGATCAGGCGATGGCGATAAGATTGACATATGACTGACGCTCCGGTGCGGGGCACACAGTGACCCAGACATGAGGCTCTCTACCTGGCCGCGGAGGGTGATGTCAGTGCGAGGCGATTTTTGGTGACGATGCCAGAAGCGATTTAGATCTAATCGGGCGCCGATGAATCGGTTGGGACGACGCGTTAGATTTGCAGACGTTCCTGCGATCGAGACTTGGAGTCAATGGACGCTTGGGCGAGCGGCCAGACTGAGAGGAGATAAAGTGGTCGGGCGTAGGAAGCTGACAAGGGGCGTGAGATCGAATTTCGGCTAGCAGAGATGGGAATTTTTGACAAGAGGGCATGCCAAGTAGGTGACATCATCAGAATTAAGGCGCTTCCGCCCAGTTTCAAGGTGCACTAAGCTATATTCCTCTTCATAACTACAAGTGTTACTTCCTTACTTATCAGGCAGACGAACCATAAAGGATCTGCGCCTGAGCAATTGCAGCCTTCCATCGGTGACGGCCCGCTGCTTCCAGTCATCAAGGCCAAGCTGTTCGGTCTTCCACTCCTTCTCGACCCAGGAGGCTCGGATTCGAAGACCCTCTTTGCTGCAGCGTTGTCGCGCGATGTGGCCGAGCCAGTGTAGTCGCCGGATTTTTGCCTTCCGGACTACATCCACATCCTTGTACAGCTCGTAGAGTTCGCCGTTGTGTCTTCTCCTCCATTCGTCTTCCTCGCAGACGAGACCATATATCCGACGTAGAATTTTTTCTTTCGAAGGCACCAAGAATCAGCTCTGCAGCCTTTCTTAATGTCCAGCTTTCGGCTCCATAAAGTAGGACTGGCAGATTAAGGGTTTTGTAGAGCATGACTTTGGTCCTTCGAGTCAGGAGTTTCGAGCCCAGTTGTTTTAACAGACCGAAGTAGCATCGGTTGCCAAGGGCGATTCTACGTCGGATCTCCACTACGATGTCATTCGCGGAGTTTACATTTGCCCGAGGTAGACAAACTCCTTTACTACCTCGAAATTGTAGCTGTCGATTGTGACGTTTTGGCCTAGGTGGTGTGCGGCGGATCGTTTTTTGCTCGACAGCATGTATTTTGTTTTGTCCTCGTTGACCTTAGGACCAGCTCGTTTCGCCTGTTCCTCAATTGCCGTGAAAGCTTCCACTATGGCACGTTGGGACCGCGCGATAATGTCGATGTCATCAGCGTATCCCAACAGCTGGACTGACTTGTAGAAGATAGTGCCTTCCGTGTTGACTTTTGTCCGCCGCATCTTCTCCAGTACCAAATTGAAGAAATCACACGACAGCGCATCTCCTTGCCGAAATCCGGTGCAGGTGTCGAACGGTTCAGACGTTTTTAAACCGAACTGCACGGGGCATCGCGTATGTGTTAGCGTGGTGCGACACAACCGGATCAGTTTTCCCGGGATCCCGAATTCGGCCATCGCTTCGAATAGCTTCTTGCGATGAATGCTGCCGTATGCGGCCTTAAAATCGATGAACAGATGGTGAGTATCGACTGAAACTCACTGGTCTTCTCCACGATCTGCCTTAGTGTGAATATTTGGTCTACAGTCGATTTGCCGAGCCGGAAGCCGCAACGGCTTTAGACGTTCACACAGTACGCTGGATAGGATCTTGTAGGCGACATTGAGCAGGGATATACCTCTATAGTTTTTGCATGAGGTAGGATCGCCTTTTTTGTGGATGGGGCATGTGGAGCTGATATTCCATACGTCGGCCATGCTTTCGTCTTCCTAAATTCGGCAAATGAAATGGCGCATGCTCCCTACCATTAAATTGCCCCCAGCTTTGAAAAGCTCCGATGGTAAGCCATCTGCTGCTCAAACACATCCACTATTACCTGTGGGTCCGTAATTAGCTTACCCTCGCAATTTCAAAGAGCCCGGGTGTCTTTCTTCAAGCCTGTGGCCAGGCTTATGGCTTTTTTGTAAAAGGCACGTATTTTTGGCTTGTCCCTAGACTCTTCGATATCCTTGAGCTGGGAGATTGCGAGAGACTGTTTCTTCAGGCGTAGAAGCTTTTTCTCCTCCTGTCTTCTAGCCAATACAAGTGTTGCGTCACTCTGGCAAAAAAAGTCGGTCTATAATCCATCCAAGGACATTGCCGTTAACGATGTCTCTTTACCCATTTCGAGAGAAATAACCTCCGAACTGCGGTAAGTAACCAATCTTTCTGTATGAATTGATGGTTCCTTGAACACTGGGGGAATGTGGTCGCCACAATAAGGCCAAAAATGGACTTCAGCCAACATTTCCAGCACCTATTTAACAAACTCTGGGCGTTGCCGATGGTCATTTGGCTTCAATTCTTCCAACATTTTTTATGGATGTAGGTCCAAGTTCAGATGACTCTGTGGCAATGTTCTGCTCGATGTCCTTTCAGCTGATCGTCGCTGAATCGCAAATTTCTGGATGTTCTTCGATGGTGGCTATCTCTGTTTTGTTAGCGTCACAGACACCTTACAGAAGTCGAGAAGCATAAAGCAGAATCGTTACCCCACAGAACTTAAATCAGGAGCTAGTCAACAAAGATTGGGTATCAGATCGAAGATTGTGGACGCGTATTAGCAGTATCAGCGGTCCTGGCCGAAATCTACGCGTTATTTCAAAATACATTTATAGTCATAATCGTTAGTGCTCAGAGCTAGAAAGAGCACAGACACGAGGGCAAAGTTGCTTCACAACATTTCTGCCTTTGCTTTGCATCTTGGTACAGAGCCAACAGAGCGCATTCACTCCCAAACTGAAGTGATCCTCGCGAAACAGAGGAATTTTAGCCCCGTAGCCATGTCTGCCAGTCGATGATCGTCGTTCCGCGCATCCATCAAGAAGGTGTCCCACTTACCTCGAGCGACGCACTGCGCCTGCCAGCTTAGCAGCGACGTCGACTGTCACTGCACGCCGCCCTCATTGTCTGCGATGCTGCACCTCATCTTGCAACGTCGCGGCCTGCAATAATCCTCCAAAACACGCTCGTGGGCGGAATGAGATGTCACTCGAGTCAAGACGCGCCATTATTGCTTCATTAGTGCCCGCCCACGTCATTATGTCAACCACATTACCGCCGGCGCAGACTGGCATTGTGCACACTGGAGTGTGCCTTACCGAACCGCTGATCCTCCACACATGCCACTCAGGGATTGCACCATAATGCGACAGAGCCGCGTGTGCTCGGCTGCCGATAATTACGTTTTCCTGCTCCAAATGCCAAAGAACAACACCACGGCTAGTCGCACGAAACCCGAGATAAGGTCAAACGGCCCCCGGCCGGATCTGGCCATAGATAACGTGACCAGCGTCCCCCTGGACGTGGTCAATTTGCGAATTCCATCCGATGACGACGGTCGACGGCCAATACGCGGACGACCGCGACTTGACGACGACGAAGATTGAAACGCATTTAACCTCTCCCGGACGCAGGGGCAATCAGCGGAGCGCTGTGCGAGTCCCGGGCGAGCCCCACACCGAAAAGGCAGACGTTGTCAACCTTTGGCTATGTTCGATGCAGCAATTAACTGCAGAACGTGATCGTGCGGTCAGCAGAGATCATACCGCGAACTGCCCGAATGCCTAGACTCGTGGCATCCTCCGACTGGGCGCACAGCGAATGGACTCCTCGGCTGTGTTGTGGGTACAATGCTCTCCGGGGTGATGGTGTTATCTCGGTACCGGTGCCAGTACCGGCAGTGCCTAAAAAATTCTGTTCTCGAGTTCTGTCCCGGCTCGGCGGCGCGGCTGTGCCCGGTGCTGTCAGTTGATTTAATTCTCTCAGGATGCACAATGGCCGGTACGTGATGCTGCAATTTTCCTAGTGGAATTGGATTTGGTATTTCGTTGAAGGCAAGGCGAATCTTTAATTCCGCGTGGTGCAGCCGTGTTTGTGTGTGTGGATGCGGATGTTGGGGTCGATGTGATTTTGTGACTGAGTAACAGTGAAAAGGATTAGATATGACACATCATTTGCTTGGCCTTAAGTGGCACTGTGAACGAGATCGTGAGGGGGGGAGAGGTGGAGGAGACGGAGGGGAAGGTGCAACACTTTCCGTGGTTGAGTACTTTGGTGGGGGTTCGTGACGATGCGGATGAGGCTATGATTAGTGAGAGCGAGGGAGGAAGATTCGCGGGGTTTCAGAGCACCATCACAAAGAACTGGCGTTTGTTCAAAGTGGTCATTGGCGTTAGGTCACGAGTGCTACGTTCAGGACGACACCACAGTTGAGGCATGTGAACGAACCGGGGGCGGATGTTATTCACTCATTTCTCATCCGTTGAGGGTGAGGATCATGCGTGATATTTTATCCGAGACTATGGACAAGAATGCTGGCAGAGTTGTTTCTGAGGAGACACACACGTCAGTTGGGGAAACAAACGAATGACTTCCAAGTCGAAATAGACTGCTCTCCCGTCATCACTCGTGAAATTGACATGCGCATGAAGAGACATTTGCTAAAAGGAAGCGAGGTCCCAGCTGACTCCAACATTTGCCTGGTTATCTCCCAGGAGGTCAAGCACTGCCGAGGATGTAAGAGGGAATTTGCAATGTCAGCGTTAACTTGATAAATTTCAGGAGCGCTACAGTCCGGCGTGGAACTGAGCCTCAGCCAACAAGCCCCTCCCCCTGGCGTGGTCTGTGGCTACTCGCTTGGACTTTGCAAACCACGACTCTGACCATTTTCTCGTCACAGCAAGATTCAGAGCCGACTGTCCAATGTCAGAAAGCAGCACCAGCCAACAAAGAGAAGCTTTGACATTGGACGTCTGAGCACACCGGAGGTTATCACCGCTTACGAAGAGCAACTAAGTTAGCGACTCTCCGTATGCCTTCGTCGAACATCAACGCCAACGATACGTGGAAATAGCAGAACCCACCATAGGCTACCTACCACCCAGAAAAAACGTGCAAGCGATGAGGAATACCAAAAAGGTTTGCAACGGGAAGTACCGGGAGTACCGAGCTTGAAGGAGGGAGGAGACAAAAAAGTTCTCGCGCAAACTCCCAGCACAAGGATTTGAAAGAGTCTATGGACAAGGAAAAAATACGGGCCTTTTATAAAAAAGCAAAAATCCTGGCCTCAGACTTTAAGAAAGGCATCCAGGCTTTTTGAAATTGCGAGGGTAATCTAGTTACGAACTGGGGGTTGTCTTTAAGCAGCACTTCCAACAGCTGCTAAGCGATCCTGACCAGGAGAGAGTGATAGGGATAGAGATGGCTTACCGTCAGAGCTCTTCAAAGCTGTTGGCAATGTTCTGGTAAGAAGCATGCACCAATTCATTTGCCGTATTTGGGAAGACGAAAGCATGGCCGACGAATGGAATATCAGCTCCACATGCCCCATCCACAAAAAAGGCGATCCTACCTCCTGCAAGAACTACAGAGGTATATCCCTGCTCAACGTCGCCTACAAGATAATATCCAGCGTACTGTGTGAACGTCTAAAGCCGTTTTGCACCGCACTAATCGGCACGTACCAGTGCGGCTTCCGGCCCGGCAAATCGACTACAGACCAAATCTTCACACTAAGGCAGATCCTGGAGAAGACCAGCGAGTTTCAAATCGATACTCACCATCTGTTCATCGATTTTAAGGCCGCATACGGCAGCATTCATCGCAAGAAGCTATTCGAAGCGATGGCCGAATTCGGGATCCCGGGAATACTGATCCGGCACCACGCTAACACATACGCGATGCAACGTGCAGTTCGGTTCAAAAACCTCTGTACCGTTCGAAGCCTGCACCGAATTTCGACAAAGAGATGCGTACACCAAACTGGGTCTAACTGTGTCATGCATGTCTTCTGTTTGAAGAACATAGCTACACGTACCCGTCCTGAGCTAGATTTGGTACAGAATAGTTCCCTGTCCAGCAGCAACTTTACACAGTTTGCAGTGTCTGAGAAGCTGTGCGGATTTATGACTACGTGTGGGTTCTTCAATTTTCTAAAAAGTGACTCTATTTTGATTTTCATGCGTTCTTAGTTTTGACTCCGTTTTGCAACAATGAACTACAGCCACAAACTATACTTCAGCCACAGCTATAATATATTTGAACAAATGTCTATTAATTCTGAGTTTAGCATCGGATCGACACTTAAGCTCGCACTGTGAAATCTAGCATTAGTGTTTCGACACGAATTGGAACTCAAATCTTGGAATAGACACTTCCGATTCGCATTGGTTGTGACTTTGACTGTGCAGGGGATGCGAAAAACAATTGAAATTCAGACTCAGACTTTTGTTTACGTCGAAGCTTAAGGGCCGTTCGGCAACAACTCAAATTGGCAGGGTGTGATAACTTGATACGTGAACTTGCCCACGTGCTGTATCTTTGTTTGTAGAAGTGACTAACTGCTGGACGAGAGGACGGAGTTATACCTTCTGAAGATCTTAGTGTCCAGCTCGCAGTTTTTTTTCAACCTGATCGCCGTATTAGCTGTTTGCTCTTAACCGACTAGGGCTATCGATGGGAGGTGGAGGAGTATGCTCAAACCAGCAGAGGGAGTGACTTAACCAACTTCAAAGCAACCACTACCAAAGCATACAACACACTGGAGCATCCAGGAGAGCTATGGCAGATCCGAATCATGCAGTTGACCTGACAGGTCGATGACACGGTCGATGACGTTATCGCTAATGAGAGGACGCTGGCTACAGTTGGAACATCGTGTGAGTCGCTGATAAGAAGCTATTATTAGATATGTGTAGTTGAATAGTAAGGAAGGGTGTGTACAATAGATTTCGCTAAGCAGCCGTTCTAAGCCCGCCGCGACGCATCGGCCAGTATAATTTTAAATATATTAATTTGCATACGCAATTTGCATATCGCGACACCATACAGCATTATGGATCTGTTTGCCGATGTGGATAGCCAGTGGACAGGGGTTGTAATGAAATTTGCCCCAATCGCTTTTTGCAGCAATAGACAGCCGTAAAGGCTTTCCTGACACGTTCCTGGATATTCAGCTTTCCGTTTAGTTTCTTATACCTAGGAACTTTGCGATGCTATTCAGTTTTAGAGGTGCCCCACATAATGAATGAGGGTCGAGGAGGGTCACTTCCTAGTGAAGGTCGCATCCAACCGGCCGCTTCACCAGCTTTGAAATGGTCTTACATCTCCTGATTTTTGGCTCCGCTTAGCAACAATCAACTTCATCCACACCTTACTCCTACACCAAAGTTTGTCCTGTAATTCGATAAATTTGTATATAAAAAGTGGAGACGTTCTGTTGATTGGAGAATTGTGACTTGACTCGAATTGGAACCATCTTGGAATAAACAATTCTACCGACTGTAGCTTGTGGATTTAACTGTGCAGGGAATGCTTATTTCAAATAAACCTGTAAGTCGGACTCAAACGAGGGCTTTTGAATGAATTGGAGCTCTAAGGCTGGGTTCCAGGCTAGCTTTCAATTCACGTTTTGATACTCAAAAGCCACTGATCCTTGCAGTTTTATTCAGAAAACTAGTCCCAAGACTAAAAATGAGCATTCAACATTCAAGCTGAAAAGTGATTGTTTGTACTTCTTTCTCGTCGCTTTGGGATCAAAGCCCAAAAATGGAGTCGATTTCTGAGCCAGATTCAAAGCACTACTTTATCGACGATGAATGCCATTTAATGCTCATCCGGCTCTTAACGACGCTACCCTTCGTCCGAGCATCATTACCGCCCTCAAGACATGCAACGAAATTCTTAAAATTTGCACTTTACAAGTGATCAATCGACCAGTTTACGGCAAACGAAACATAAAACCTCTTGCAGCGGAGAACAGCGCCAAACTGTCCAGCACAGCGCCCGTCCAAACGAACGTCTCTCTCCCTTGCCGTCCGCGCTGTAGGAAATAGTTTCACTAGCGAAATCATTTGCCACTCTTCGTCCAGCAGCAGGAAGTCGAGAAAACAAAAGCAACAGCGCAGAGCCCATCAAGTCGTGCTTCAACTTCAACTCGTTAACCTTGAAGCATAAGTTAGTGAGTGTACCCACAACTCGCCGGATGAATGACACGTCTTCTGCGGAACGTTTGCCGCGTTTGTCTAGGCCTTCGATGGAAATGACAACAACAGCAAGCAAGGCAAAAAATCGAGAGAAAAAAAAATAAACAAGAACACCGCAACAAGCAACAAGCACGTCAGAGTGCCCGTGGAGGCATACGCTTCATCAACGCATTGGTCAGAGTCACTGACTGCTGCCACCAGACCAGAGATGAGCGGATTTTAGCCCACGAATCCGCCGCCGAGCAGGCAGGCACGGCCAGCCGGCACAAGTGGCACTGCGCTGGCGTGTGTGCCGGCCCAACACAAACATATTTACGGACAGACGAACGGACGGACGGACGTATTTGTCTTCTTAGCAGCGTCGACCGGGGAACAGGGCCCAGCCGAGTGTAATTAAAGGAACGCCAGATACTTTGCGATCCTTTGGTGATGATCATTCGTCTAAATGTGATATCCCAAGGGCCAGGAACTGTCAATCAAAGTGAGACGAGAAAAAACAGCGCTGCGACTGCGGCTGCGAGCGGAGATGGCAAGGCAAACACCACGAGTCCGAATCTGTATCCCAAAACGATTTCGAGACGCGAACAATAACCCAGCGCAGACCGGCTGGGATTTGCGAGAGCACCAGAGGGACTTGAGCGTCGGTGCGCCAACTGAAAAGGAGCCAAGAAAAAAAAAAAAAAACGAAACAACGAAACAGAAATAGAAAAGGACTTAATGCCCGTGGATGGGGGGACCTCGTAGCGGGATACCGTCGTCGCGGAGTTCGCTTGTAAGCCTGTAACCAGTCTGTGGCCGGAGGATTCATTCCTTTCATCAATCACACGCCGGAGCGAGGTTGGGAGGTCGAAGACTCTATGGAATTCTCAGCCACGAGAGATCCAGGAGATGGATCGTTTCTGGTCGTGAGCCTGTCAAACTGAGCGTGACTGATCCTCCCGGGCAAAGTGGATTGTACGATAGTCGGTTCCTGATTAGAACCTGCTAGGGAGCTGCACTCGGTTGGATTGGTCCGAAGTTTGGGCCATGACACGAATTGGGACGTGAAGCCGGGCTTGGGACTGGAATGTGCGGTCCGCGTGCCTCAAGCTGTGCTTTGAAGACCCAGAGCCTGGAGGAGGCACGGATTTGAACTGAAACTCGGGAGTCGGATATGGACGACTTCGCGGACTGGGAAGATTTGGAGGACTTGGACTACTTGGACCACTTGGATAACTTGGAGAGCTTGGACGACATGGACGACTGCGACGACTTTGACGACTTTGACGACATGGATAACTGGGACGACTGGAACAACTGGGACGACGGGGATGACGTGGACAACTTCGACGACTGGGATGATTGCGACGACTTGGACGATTCGAACAACTTCGACGACTTGGAGGACTTGGACAACTGGGACGACTTGGAGCACGTGGACGACTTGGAAGACGTGGACGACTTGGAGGACAACTGCGACTATTTGGAGAACAACTGGGAAGACTTGGAGGACTTGGACTACTTGGACGACTTGGACGACTTGGATGACTTGGACTACTTGGACCACTTGGACGACTGGGACCACTTAGAAGACTTGGACGCCTTGGACTACTTGGACTATTTGGACGACTTGGATGACTTGAACTACTCGGACGACTTGGACGAATGGGACCACTTGGATTACTTGGACGACTGGGACGACTTGGCCGACTTGGAGGACTGGGTTGACTTGCACCACCTGTACGGACTTGAACGACTGTGATGACGACTTGGACAAGTAGGACGACTTGGACGACTGGGACAAGTTGGCCGAGTAGGACGAATTGGACGACGTGGATGACTTTGAAAACTTGGACGGCTGGGACGACTTGGAGGACTTGGACGACGTGGAAGACTGGGACGTCTTGGACGACCTGGACTACGTGGACGACTGGGACGACTTGGACAACTGGGACGACTGGAGGACGTGGACGACTTGGAGGACTTGGACAACTAGAACGACTTGGACGACCTCGACCACTTAGACGACTGGAATGGCATGGTCTTCGGTTTGGACTTGGACTTGATCATAAACTTATTTTTCGGTTTGGCCATCGGCTTGACTTGTATCGCATCTCGTAATCCTCTCAAGTTGATTGGCGCCCGACTACCCATCAAACAATGAATTGAACTCACCGTCCGCCGCCCACTAATTAATCACCGCTTAAGGAAATCGATCACCGCAAACGGCGGGCAGCTACTCATTAACGAATGATGAATCGCAACCCTTGCTAGGTCAGCCACGAAAATCCTCTAAGCCTCACTCATCCGCTCATCCAACGATCCCACATCCATCACTCCGATCCTCCAATTAATACCAGATGATACTAATTGGGGTGGGCGCTGGGACGCTGCTCGTAAATAGACGAATTTCGACGTTCACTGCATTCCCGGCAATCCATTCCCATCGACGATTACAATTACCAATCGCACTGCAGCCCGGCGGCCGGCACACACATTCGCGGCGTCGCCTCGCCTCGTAGACAACACAGCGAATAAAAATAAAAATCCCCGTGATGGGCTAAATTAATCTTAACGTCTAGAATTTTATGAGACAAGCAAAAGTGGTCTTAACGATGATGATGATCGACTCTTGGCAAACATTAACTTTTTGTTCTTTTTTCGCTTCTCGTGCCGTTTTCTTTTGGCCTGTTTGTTGGCGGCTCGTCGCGTCGTCATCCGCCGCGTCCTTGTTGGGCTTGTTGGCGTTCGCTGGAATTTTTTTCGTATCTCAACAGCGGGGATTTCACGCAGCAGGGACTGATTTTATTTATTTTCGTGAATAGGTTACCGCCAGCGCTCCACCTCTTGCAGCGGCAGCATCGCGGCCGCCTCCACCGGCACTGCAGCTGACTGCGGCTCCTTGTTGTTACCCGTACCGGTGATGCGGCTGCCGTTGCTGCTGCTCCTCCCATCTCGTGGTTCATGCCATGTTCTAGGCTAGCTATTTGCTTTGGCCAAGTGCTGGCTGCACTTTTATATCCAATTACAGATATTTTTTGCCAGGCATCGCGGTGGGATCGACAGCGGCAGCAGTGGCGGAACGAGGCATACCACTGCTCACCGGTCGTTGCGTTGTGTAGCTCTCGGGCAAAAGATATGGCCTCCGCCCGTGTTCTGGGCTCGTCCTTCAGTTGTTCAAGTGTGCCCATGATGGAATGACGATGATAATGATGATGATGATGATGACGACGATGCTGGTGATGGTGGCGGTGGCGGTGGCAGCGTCGGCGGTGGTGGCAAATGCACCAAAAGGAATGGCATAGCCCTCTTGGCCGAATACACACTAATGATTGGCATGAGACAAGCAGATGGACTTTACGGCGTGGCAGCGGATGCCGGCCAGCCGAAGACTGATCATCATGCTAGTGCGTGATTATGAGCAGCCAACCACCCTCCCAGACTCCGTTTAGGGGAGAGACCGAAATGGTGCTGCAGGTAATGAGTCCACTCAGTGGATGAAAAAGCGGCTTACTCCGTCGTGTTGTACTGTTTCTGTTGGAGATGGACAGCGCAGGCAAATTCAATTAAAATTCAATGGAAATCGCATCGCAAGCAGTCCGTTATGTTGAGGGCACAAATTACAAGTAATTATGCGCGCACAAAGCGGGTCTTAAGTAAACGGCAGGGATGGCGATCGACCGCAGCCAGCAACCGCGGATCCATTGTTCGCCGTGTGAAGAGGTGAAGTGGATTTGTTTCATTCATCAGCGCAATTGATGATCGTATCGGCGCGGCGCGGCCGCATTCGAATACCCGTCTGACCGGTCAGCTGGTATTGTTGCATGACCTTAAACATGACGTAAGCGGTTTGCTGGCGGTGTCCAACTGCCTGCCTGCAGATGGACGCTACCATTAATCACACACTCGCACGGATGAGATGAGATGTGAGTTTTTTTTTCGGAGATGAGTGGATTTTGAATTCTTTGAAAATGAGCGTGCATCTGTGGCCTTTTGTTTGGGGCCCTCTTTCACTGTGCACTGCACTGAAGTGGGCATTGGCTGGTGGTACAGTTAGAGTCGTTGCCTGACACCTGGCACTGGCTGGGAGAGGTGAACAATTCTCTTGAATTGTCGTCAATGGGTGACAGAGGGTCTATGGAAGATTGAAGTGCGTGAGACCGTTTCATCGACCGGTCTGAACTCGAACTTCTTCTCCGACTTTGACTGATCCTGGTCTTCTGAGTCAC
Organism: Eristalis arbustorum; assembly: GCA_916610145.1. Classification (NCBI taxonomy): domain Eukaryota; kingdom Metazoa; phylum Arthropoda; class Insecta; order Diptera; family Syrphidae; genus Eristalis; species Eristalis arbustorum. The sequence goes on along the minus strand of OU744318.1, from coordinate 62,570,144 downwards.
CTCGACTAAGTTCATCGCCTGGTCACTAATCTGTGATGGATGTCTGCTTTCTTCTGGAAGAGCGATCAGTTATCAGTTATTGATCCGCCGTCGTTATCAAGATCCGAGGCTGAGTGTGTTTTGGTCATCATCTTTCACTTTCAAACTTTCTCACTTTCCGGCCGCTGGGCTAGCAATCGATCATGGGCTGGCGACCGATCACATCGCACTAATCAATAATCCATTGTGTGGCATATCGGCAAATCAATCAGATTTATAGAAAATGTGGGAACTCTAGACGCTGGGATGTTTTTTATTACAGCTTTTGTTTCACTCTTTGTTTGCCAACAAATGCGCGATAAGTGACCATCTCAACTTGCTGCAGAAGACGGAACACTGGGCTGGTGATGCATTGGTGCGGATTACAACGTGATTTGGAGAACAAAGGAAGCGGCTTGTTGGTTGTTGACGCTGAGATGAGGAGCCATTGATGTGATATAAGAAATAAGCCAATGGAAGAAATACAGTACCAGTTGGTGTTACTTGCATGGATCTTGGCGTCAACCAGCAAGACTCTGTACGATCTTCGGTTAAGGTCCTTCTCCAGTTCTATGAATGTTCCCTTTTGCAAGAAGAATGGGCATGTGCACCCTTGAGTGCTTTCAAATCGGCGAGAGCGTCGTCCTCTGGAAAGCCTTTCTAAGCAAAGGTAGATAAAGCAATGTATGGTCCATTATCCAAAAGCTTAAACCAGCACCCGGTCCTCCAGACTCGGGGGTTACGCGTGGAGTAACTTCCTTACAGTGAAAAAAAAAAAGCTTAGTTACGAAGCAGCAACAAGCCTCGAATATGGATGGTTTCACCCTTGACGACCCAAGCAAATTCAAAAAGGACAACGATCTTCGGATCTGCAAGTGGAAAGTACGGACTATGTGCAGCCGAACAACTTGCTGAGGTCCTAGACTGCTATAAGGCGGACATCACTGCGATCCAAGAAATGCAGTGGGACGGGTGGGGCAAATGAAGTATGAAAAGTTGTGATATGTTTATATTACGGTGATTGTTACAAACAACCAGGTAAGCGCACATTCGGATGCAAATTTGTCATTGGCCGCAGACTTAGCCTATATGTCTTGAGCTTTAAGAGTGTAAGCGAACGCTAATGATCCGAATCACGGCAAGATTCGCCAACATAAGTCTGATATGTGCGCACGCCCCTCCAGAGGGATGACTCGGCCAACGACGTTCGTAGAAGCAGGAACACCTTGACAAAGCGTACGAACAATGTCCTAGCTTCGACGTCCTCGGTGACTATTATTCGAAGTTAAGCCGGGGAGTAATCTTTGGTAGTACAGTCGCCAAAGAAAGAGAATCACAGTCTGTGCTGAGAATATCCTTCTGCAGACTTTATAACGGCGTTGACGGACAAAATACCGTTGTCAGGCGGAATAGTCCATCCAATATAGTTGATGATGGACAACAATTCTGCCCTAGCGACCTCAGCGAAGTTATGGCAACAATCGCTAAACTGAAGTCCAACAAGGTTGCTAGAGCCTGGCGAAGATTTGGTAAGGTGCATACACCAACTCATCTCTAAAATCTGATCGGATGAAAGTATGCCGGACGGATGGAATCTCAGCATCGTTTGCCCGATACAAAAGAAAGGAGATCCTAAGCAAAGGTAATTACAGAGGTAAAAGTCTCCTAAACATAGCATATAAGATCTAAGCGGGGATAAAATGAAGGATCACACTGGCCAATCGCTGCATTTTCGCACTCGGAAGGCCACAGGAATAAAGCCATCTCTCGAAGAACCAAGATATCCCATTATAAGGCCTTGATAGTGCCAGTCCTGCTTTATGGCGCAGAAGCATGGACACTAACTAAAGGGGACGAGGATATTCTTAGTCGCTTTGAGAGAAAAATCCTTCGAATTATCTTCGGTCCCGTGTGTACGGATGGTGTTTGGAGGAGGAAACTGAACAACGAACTGTACGGGCTGTACAGCGACATCGACCTGCTCAAACGAGTTTGAATCTCTCGTTTCAGATGGCTAGGTCACGTCGAGCGAATGCTAAGTGCCGGAAAGTCGTCGACTCCAACCCCGATTAACAACGCGGTAAAGGAAGTCCACACCTCCGGAGGCGTTCGCAGCTAGAAGCGGCTGGAAGCAACTAGCACAAGACCGGGGCAGAGGGCATGTTGGCTGAGGCTCAGGTCCTCAGTGAAAACTGAGAAAAGAGTTAGTTGAAAATTGTCAGATTATGCATTGGAAAATACGATTGGTAAATGCGGTAGCACCCTGTCGTATGGGCAAACTGCCGTCCCATGAAACATATAAGCCCGTGAAAGGTGGGCGTTAAGCCGCTTATGGATGGCGTTGTATGATAATGAATCACTATGAATTTTTCTCTATCACAAGGACCGCACCGCAACTTGTCACACTGTCTACTAAGCAACACTCTCCAATTTATCAATCACGGTACAATCTTTGAAACTCGATGTGCATCTTCGGCTTTTTCTTAAGACATCTGTCGAAACCACCAGAATGAAGCATTACATATGCCTAATAAAATTTGCGATTGCAAAATGTAACCAAGTTCAACGCCTGGCCGTAATATGTGTCATAGAAGCTTTAATAACCACTCTCCTGCACTTGACATACATGCTTGTTCCCCTTAAACCTTAATAAATAGAAGCAGCCAGCTGTATTTAAATTCGTACGTGACGAAAATGAGCCGCGAAAACAAAGCTTAACAGATTCTCTTGCCCTGCCTAATCATTGAACAGCAAGGTATACGGGTGGTTTACTGCAGAGTTTGCCATTTTACACTAGAGCCCTTACAGACCCAGTCTTGCAGACCACTCATTGAGAGAGGCTCTCCCGCAATAGGTTAGATTAGAGAGTGGAGGCTAAGCCTAGGTACCACTAAATGAATCTGTAGTCGACTGTTTTATAAAATATGATTTTATAAAATATAAGAGATGTTGGAATTTATAAGTTTTGGCTAGAGCTGAGTTGCAACGAAGAAGACCATCATCAATGAGTGGGAATCAGGCCGAGTCTATGAGCATGGTAACCCCTCAAGCACTGACATTTACTTATCCCTACCTAGTTAACTCTGCGGTGCTCATTTCGGCCTTAGAATCTTTTCATCATTTCAAGGCGTGATTTTCATAGTTCGAGGCGACAAATTAGCAAATTATTACCGAATTTGTTTAAGGAAATTTTTACCGAAGCTGCGATACTCAATTTATCAGGTGATATCCACGCTTAGCCTTTACGCCGCTCTAAGCTACCTCTTCACCCATATGTTCAGGAATCCCCAAGAGGGGGACTGCACTGTTAATGCAGAGTTCATAAAAACATTGAGTACCATTTTATTGAAATGCTTTTAAGTGATGTAAACACTGCCTGACTGACTTTTTTTATTCTTCTCCTTGTAATGTCCAGGATGAGCCAAAATCCTTGGCAGCTGCTTTTAATTTCACACTCCAAGTTGGCTGATGTTTCCATCGTGTGCGCCATCGGTTTCGTGGGCGTCTGACCATCTACATACATCAACAATGAATGCGTTCATGGTCTGCGCTGATTTTTAGGCCTTTCATTGCTTTCTAGATGGACACTAGCATTCTTAAAAGATGCAACTTCTGTCGTGTATTGTAGTTTATAACAACTTTTCAGGTCTAACGAAGCATTCTCGCAAAAGTTCATACACGTAGTGCTGGGAGCCATCTGCGTAGATATTAATGAAGTTCTACGACTCAGCTATGGGTTCTGATCAGTGCTCCCTTTTCGGCGTTGGAGGCATGAATGGATGGATATGTAAGTGTCAAAACTAACAGAAACCTGGGCCGATATCCTCGATCGCTTGACGAAGTTGTGATCATGGATCATTAATAATCTTCGCAGTCTCTTCAATCTCGAACCCTTGAAAAACTCCACATTCTTTATGTCCCAATGACTCTGAACAGTGGCTCAGCTACTCCGCTCGATTTGCGCTCTGCCAAGCATGCCTCGGCTTTAGAATTTTCTTAGTTATTGAACCTCGATTAACCCAGCTTGGCTTCGTAAAATTTTATTGCCTCCTGTTGGAGAGCCTGTGAGAAGTTCTACATGTTCACCCTCCGTTTGAAGCTCGACTTGTGAAAGGTTCGCAATCTCTATCGATAGCCGTGTAGGGAGCCTGTCATTGCGTGCGAACTACGCTTTTTTAATTGCTATTCTGCTATTCTTCCCTTCCTTGCATATCCACTTTCCAGTGTGTCCCATTTGAAGACATCTCCCTCTTGTGCTTATGCCCAGCTCTGTTTGTTATGCAAGAAGGACGTCCTCATTCTCGTCTCGACTCAAATTTGACTGATCTTCGCAGTTGTATTCACTAATCTCAGCTTAAGTCCGGAAAGACGGAAAAATTGATATGAAAAGTGGAAGTGTATACCTCGTTCGTTCGTCGTTGTGGTCCTCAACAAAGCCGAGCTTAAGCACCTTCTTCATGAAGGCAGCTTGCAGCTCTTGGGTGACATTCTTATTCTTTCTTAAATGATCTCTGCCTTTGCTATTTTATATTGTCACAGTTCGCTGAACGCTAAGATGTCAACTTTCCCGAGCTTGCCTTCAACCAGCATTCAGCATTCAAACTGACACCACGCGTCTTAAACGTAATCAATGTCCAGCACGACTTCCCAGCACCTTCCTCAGTTCACCACAAAAGTACTCCCGCCGTCTCCCAATGTGATTGGCATCTGCTGTCAAAAATCGATTACCAAACATTCAAATCTGCGGGCACTTCTCGACCGACTGCCAGTCCTTCCGTCACTCCGACTTAATCTCAATGGATTCCAGCCGCTCTCCCCCACATGACGGGCTACCCCCCATCGAGCCAAGGTCACTGACCAAACATCTCCAGCCACCATCTGCTGTTATGTTCCGTCTCGCGGAATCACCCGAACCCACTGCAAAAAAAGAACAAAAACAAAGCAATTCGTTCTTAACCGAGCAACCCACTACACCAGAGAGCCGGCCAATCTGCAGCGAGTGCGTGCGGTTGGATCACGGCGGCGCGGCTTAGGCTCTGAATTCGTCTTAATTGCTTTCAATCGCTCCGCGCCGCCTGGCATTTTACGTCATGTTACCGCTATAATGAGTTGCAGAAGATAATCATCGACATGCGCGACTGACACATCTCGGCTCAAGCTCTCTGCCTCTGGGCTTGGTTTCCATTTGCGGTTTCAAAGCGTTTACGAGTCCATTGCCATTGAATGAGGGGGAGCTCGGCTGCGTTTGGGAAATGTGCTGATTGATTACACTCACACCGAGCAGAGTACTCACTTCGATATGGATCACATCCAACGGGTTGCGGTTGAGTGGGGCAGCGGTTGGTAGCCGGGTGGAGAGCCAATCAAGCACACATGCGGATGCACGCCGAGGAGCAGAGCAGAACATGATCTCCCTCAGCTCGTTGATTCCGTTCCCAGAGGCACTGAGAACAAGCAGAACGCCCTTTCGACGCTTCGTGGGGTACCGGCCTTTGTTCACCCGGGCAGCCAGGACGACCACGACCGCCACGGACTACGGTACTTGAGGCGCGCTACCAGCATCAGCACCAGCACCAGCTCCAGCAGAAGAAGCAACAGAAGCAGCATCTGTGAAATTATGTATTCCCTCGGTACAAATTTGGAGATTTATCCTAAAAATGGTCGAACTGATGCGGCTGATGGCTCACATCCGCACCTTCACTATTCATTCTAGTTAACCATAAAGTGTGTCGGGCGAGCTGGTCTGGTCTGGCCTGGGCTGGCGGCGGCTGGCCTCCGCTGAGCCGGTCGGTTCTGTTTGGCTTAGCTGCTGGCTTCGAGTCTTTGGTCTCGTTTACATTCTCATCCCTTTTATGGCGGTGTGCTGTGCTCCTTTCGGTCGACGGACGACGGTGCCGTCGCTGTTGTTGTTGTCGTCGTCGTCGTCGTAGTCGTAGTCGTCTCAGTCGTGGCTGCTCATATCCCTCTAGGAGCAGTGATCATCGTTTTTGGCTTTGGTTCCCTTTAACTACGAGTCGCACCGTTTCCATTGTGTGCTGGCAGGGCCTAGGCACTCGGCCGGATGGCGAGAGTGGAAGGGAGCCGTTGCCAGGACAGGAGTTTCGGAATTCGAATTCCTATTGAGGAGATGGAATTTATGTTCGCTGGAAACAAGGAGAGCTGTGAAATTTATGTTCAACACGAAGACATAACTTTTGTGTGCCGGAGCGCGAGCTGCGGTCCGGTTGGTAGGGCGCGCAGAGAGGGTGGCTGGGTGGCAGCTGATGATGAGGGCCTTGGAGTAACAAATTCAAAGTTGAACATATTCCGACTTCTGGAATTGAATGCAGCCGCGCGGATGTGCCCGTGCACACGACGGGCCGGGCGGCAGACGGCAGGCGGCAGTAGGCGTTGAATCACGATCTGAAGTTCGAGCGGGAAGATATTGATGATCTAGGCGTGTTAAATGCCGCAACGAGAAGCAGGAAGTCTCCGGCTGTCTTGCGCATAACTGTTTCTTGTTCTGCTTGCATGGCGGAGTGCAGTGGATTGGCAAGAGTAGCCAATTTGACTTCTGTGCGTTTTGCTGAACGCACGAAATCACGAAATGCACACAATTTTCAATGGGAGCTGGAACAGTGCGCGACGAGAGGTGTTTGATTGGAGTGGAGAGCCAAGGTCAAGTTCAGAAAGGGGTTGATTATGCTGAATAATCAGTGGATTCGTTATTGATTCATGTACTTTAGTTGCAGTTTGGAAGGGGACAGAGGAAAAGTGTGTTTAATTGGCGGGCAGGAACTGGGCTGAGCAAACGGATTTCCACTCTACGAACCTCATCATATTATGTGTAGTTTCATTCTCAAAGACAATCAAAACAAGAGGTGAGCTCGGTTTATTAAACGAGGTCGCAGGCTACTTCGATGTGCCTACACGTATAATTACGGATCGGGGTACATCATTTACGGCGAAGGCTTTTGAGGAGTATTGCCAAGAACATGGGATGCAGTATATCAAGACTGCTGTTTGTACTCTTTGGGTTGTGATAAGGAGTTGAGAACTGCAATCGAAAAAAAAAAATTAGCGGTACTGAAGTGAACACATTCCCACAGCACGGTATTGGGCATGCTGTTTACGTATGATTCAGTGGGGACTAAATGCAGTCAAATATTTCACCACTTCCAGATAGAGACGAACAAATAGATGTGACAGAAGAGGGAAGCTGATGGTGTGATCTACGATTTCATAATCCACGCCTGGCCTTGGTTGTAAAACAAAGAGGACCTAATGCTGGTAGAAAACAAAACCTTGCAAACATGGGGAATCTGGAACCTGTATACCGAGGACCGTATATGATCACCTGAATGCTATCAAATGACAGCTACGCGCGTAGTCTTAGATATCCCCAGCTTGCAACCCATTAAAAAAAGCTGCACCAGAAAGGTCTAACTGATTATGGGTACGAGGAAGCCCACCCTTCGGAAGATGATCAGAAGGCTTCGGATGGTAAGGACGAAATCAGCGTTTAGGATGGCTGAATTCGACTCGCTGGAAACAGTAGTTCTATCCTCAATGGTTCATAATGAGAAAGTGTCCTGAGTCCTGTGAACTTCAGTGGAAATATATTTTTCTTTTTTCGTCAGTTCTCTCAGAATTTGTTGTGTAGTTTGCAGGAGCTCTCATTTTGTTAACGCTCTATGTGCACTGTTCAGGGACCTCCATTTTGGATTCATATTTATGTTGTAGATATCTAAAATTTGTTTTGTTGTCGAAGTTTTTCAACACTGCATTGAACCATTCAGACTCAGAAACTGGCCTATTGCAATACCCGACAGCAATCGAGAGCCCCCTCTCGAAGGACGAAGTTGTCTGAGAAGAGTCAACCACAAACTGTACGGGCTGTACAGCGACATGAGCATAGCCAGGCGTCTACGGATCCAACGCCTGGTAGGTGGGACATGTAGATTGTATGGACATCTCAACTCCGGCCCGAAGAATCCTCGAATCCGCATATGTGGGGAAACGCAACAGAGAAAGCTCGTGTTTAAGGTGGGGCACGCAAGTGGAGTATGACCTTAACCAACTTGATGTGCGAAACTGGAAACAGCTTCACGTAAACTGAAAATTGTCATTAAATATCCTCCCGACGACTGATTTTCGACGATAGCTATTACAGTATTTTTCATATTAAATGAGAATAGTTATGTATACATGCATATCTTGTTCTACATTTTTTATTATGGTCGCTTGACTACGACGAAGAATATTAGTCGTCGTGATAGTAACGCGATTAGGCTCCTGGTCTTCTGGTTGTGCTCTCAAAAAGAATAACTACGTAAGGACGCGACGCAGGTTTGGGTGCTAAGAGTGCCTCCTCTTGGCCTTGTCGAGCAAGTTTATCGATGATCTCATTGCCCGTAATTCCGTGGTGATTCGCGACTGAGAAAAGTGTCGAAACTTTTCTTACTTTTGAGGTGTACGTTCCAATGGTGATGTCTACGGTTAAAATTAATAATAATAATATGGGTGGCGCTACAGCCCGTAGACGGCCTAGTTTCTCAGGCCCTTTGGTTGTCAAGCGTCAGTTCTGAGTTCTGGCCTACTCATTCTAATCAGTGGTCTATATCTGTTTTGTAATAAGGCACTCAGTGCCGACAGCCGGTAGATCAACTAGGGTTTGTATATATGTGCAACTGTTTCAAGCCATAGTAGATGTTTGCAGTGGCGATTGGCATAAACGGCAGATCTCCACCCGGTGAGAGCAAGTCCGTCTAGTTTCACAATATCATGGGATATCACAATGTCTGTGCAGTCACTTAAAGTCGATCCTAAGACCCTTTGCCACCTCGTTAAGAGATTGTCGGCAAATCTGGGAAGTTTTTGATTTAAAAATGAGTGTGCTCAGACTCGTTGGCTGACAAAAGACGTGACAATACTTGTATTTGATTTTACTTAAGAAAAACATTTTTATATATATATATGGGTGGCGCTACAGCCCATAGAGGGCCAGGGCCTCGCTTCTCAGCAACCACTTGTGTTGTGCGTGCTATTGTTCTCTCACGAGTGGAAGGGACCTACAGTTTTATGCATTGTCAGTGACTCGAAAGAGGTGGGGTCGTGTAAATTATTTGTGTCGCTCGGAGCTGGATTCGAACCTGCGACGTCGAGTTTGGGGTCGACGCACATACCCACAACGCCACGGGCCACCACTAAAAAACATTTACAATAGTATAAAATATATTCAAAGTATTGCCCATCTGAAGCTTTGACTTTTTTCCCATCTTTTTGGAAATTTGTGCACCCCATTCCAAAAGAACTGCACCGGCTTGGCAGCCAAGAATGAATCAAGCAAATTCTGATATGCTGCTCTGATGTGAACCGTATTTCAGTGAGGGCCTTCTACAGTAGTATCTGGACTATTAGGCGGCTCCATCCACATCCACTGTTTTCCTAATAGTTCTTAATCGGAATAGCAATGTGGGGCCGAGCGTTGCTATGACGGGAAATAATTGCCTCGTGTCTGGTCGCATATTCGGGGCATTTTTCTGATACTGCTCTCTTAAAAATGATTAATTGTGTTCGGTTCCGATGTCAATTGATGGTTTCACCCGGTCTTAGCAGCTCATAATACAGCACTTTTTTGGCTGCCCAGGACTTCCAAGCCAAAATCAGCACTTTTGGCACGTTCGCTTAGTTAGCGCACCCTAAACTTCCACCAAAATACGAAGACTTACGGCAGCATTTATCTTCATATCAAAGTAGAACTCACTCAAAGAAGAACTCCCCGCAAAACCCCTTTTTCAAGCATAAACTTCGACATATTTGAGTGAAAAAAAGAAGATTGTGGTTTAAGGTACAAATGAATGACATATACTGAAATGACGTGCAATGACAGTAGCTTTAAAAAGCCTGTTCCAATGAAATAATACAAGTTACGCCATCTCTTAGCAAACCGCATTATAAGCCCAACAGCTAGAACAGACATTCGGTTATTCGGATCCAGCTCGCAAAAGCCCATCCAGCCCCTGTCGTTCAGACGAGGCGAATGCCACGGATTCCTTTCTACATGTTTAGCCAATTCGGTCTGATTGCTAAAGTGAAGTGTATACTATAGATTCGATACGTCTAATGGATATGGATGTGATGTTCTTCTTTGAGACTATGTGCTAATGAGGATTAGTAAACTCGAGAATTATTCCACACCCTACACTCCCTAACAGCGGTATAAAGCTGGATTCACCGTGTTTGCCTGTTTGGCTCGACTTACTTTTTCCAGCCTTGTTTATTAGCTCGGTCTGAACAGCCGGTATCCAGAGACAGATTTGATCCCACTTCACGGCTGACTCCCGACTAGGAGCTCTGTGGTTGGTAGGCTTATTCTTGTCCCTTCGAATCGCCTGCAGTACAAAATCGTGTGTTCTGCGTATTCATCAAAGACGCGAGCTGCTGTTATAGCTTTTGTGGAGGGCTACCGCTTCCCTTACAGCTTCAGCTTGGGTAGCAATCCAAATACCCGAGAAAGGCTTAGCAGAACTTCCATAGCTGCCTTGGTGTGGGTCCTTTTGTATAGATGCATGCCCACCTTCGAAGTTTACTTGATTTCTTAATGAGGTACAATACCTTTGTTCCAATATGCTCACATCCAATGGTGTCCCATACAAATCAGGGGCGCCCCCTCCACCAAGGCTCCTAGTCCCACCTGCCTCCACTCCTGCATGCCAGAACACTTGTCAACCGACTCCCAAGCCTCGAGGTTATTGATAATTCTCTTCATTGCGCACAGAAATCAAGGCGAAGGCACGACAACGCAAAGCGTCCGCAAGATAAATTTTAATCATCAACCAATAAGAAGCAAAATTTATCGCAGATCCCCACATCCGCACCCTGCATCACACACACGAGTGCAGCAGCGCTCTCTCACGCATCATCTCATTAAGATATGCATTTCGACTCAGTTCCATGTTCGGCTTGAATAAATTTCAAGTTTTAACGCGCGCGAAATAAAAATGTGCGCGACAGAATTTCCCAGCGGATGCCATGCAAATTGTATGCGAAATCAATAAAACGATCCACAGATACAGATACTCCATTACGAGAGGCGGTAAATGAACCCGTCCACGTCGAGTTCGGTTTCGTTTTATTTGTTGTCTTTGGCGAGAAAACACGAGAGTGATACACGGGCCGCCACTAGAACCTTTCAAGTGGGCAATTACCTAACGACGACGACGACGACGAGTAGGTTACTCTTACTCACATTGTTCCCGGCGACGGGGAGAGATACACATTTGACGGGGCCGGTCTTGGCATTTGATCGTGTGGTGTCGTCGCTTTGGCTCGAAATCGATTCCAATCGCTGACCACCGCAGCGGAGGCTGATAGCCGAGTCGTTCGGACAATTTGTTCTATCGATCGGCTGAGATGGCGGCCGCGGCGCGGTGGCGAAGAGTCTCAGAAATTTCGCTAAGGTGCGTCAATCAACGTCGGATCGTGACAATTTAATGAACCTCCTCGTAAACAGATTTCATTTCAAAGTCTCAAGAGCTGACCCCCATCGCTCCGCCACCGCCGGTGGGAGCATCGCAGCCGATGCCCGACAATTTGTTCCTGGGGATCATTGGGATACCATTGCAGAGGTTGAGTTGGGGGTCAACAATTCTTGTAGGGTTTTCCATTCCGTCATGTCTCGGCTCGGCTGTCGATACTTGGTGGTCACGATTCTTGGATTGCTTCTCGCTCTGCTGGCCACGGCGAGGTGGACGGTGGGAAAAACGAATTTGGGTCCCATGGCCGTGAAAAATGACGAGTGGTACTGGGGATTTATTGGTGGTTGGCCGTTTGACATGTGGCCCAAATATTTTGCATCTCGTCGGCCTCGCCTGCTGCTTGGAAATGGAACAAGTTCAGCGAGTCGCGACCTAGGCAGATTTGCGTTTTCATGATGTGGGCCTCGGGTCGTGATGGAGTCACTCTTCATCGGTGGATGGACAGTCGGAGGATGTGATGGAGTGGGTCTTCACTGTGCTGGTTGTGCTGTGATGTGGTCACAGTGTAATTCACATCCCACCCTTGTGCTCTGAGGTCGCCATGTCCATCGTGCTTTATCGTCACAGTGGTTTTACTTTGAGGCATGGCACTAAGTACCTTCCTAGATAGGAGACTAGGCTGGAAGCTGAGCATTGACGAACAAGCTTAAAAGACGGCCTGTGCCCTCTATCTACGGTGACCATACTTTTATTCCAAAATAATGAACGCAGAGAAAGAAAACACGGTGGACAAGGCGCATGCCGCCGTATAGACTATAGTGTTCTTCGTTCTTCTCACCTGGACGCCATCAACGCAAACAGGACCAAAAATCGAATGCAGAACTTTTCTCTCGAAAAGAACATGAGCTTCCTCATCCCAGTTGACTAGCGTCCATGCCTCTACGCGGTAGAGCTGGACAGAGATGATCAAGCTGCTATCTAAAGCAAACTCTGGTCCTCCTTTACTCAATTGCTTCTGCAGCCCAAAGAAACAGTGGTTGGCAAGAGTGATTCTGCGTTTGATCTCGGCACTGATGATGTTATCCCTATTCACTGCAGAGCTAAGGCAGATGGAGTACTTCACTACCTCGAAGCTTCTGCTGCCCATTGGGACACACTATCCGACACGTCGATGTTGTGCGTCCTTTTCGATGAAGGACGTACTTAGTTTTGCCTCCATTTACAGCCAGACTCATCTTGGCAGCCTCTCAGCTAGCATGCGCCTCATTGGCGGCTAGCTGTTTTCGTTCAATAACGTTAATGTCAACCGTGTAAGCAAGCAGTTGAATAGACTTTTGAAAGATCGTGCCTCTGGTGTTGACGTTTGAGTTTCGCATAATCTTCTCGAGGATGATGTTGAAGAAGTCACATGACAGCGTGGAGCCTTGTCTAAAAAAAATTTTTAACATTGAAGGTCTCGGTGAGTTCGTTACCGACCTTGATGGAGCAGCGAGCGTTCTCCATCAACATCCTGCACAACCTGACGAACTTGGCAGGAATGTCAAAAACAGGCACGACGTTGTATAGCTCGTCTCTATGCACGCTGTCATTTGCGGCCTTGAAATCGACCAATAGGTGGTGGGGCACGATTTGCACTTCTTGGGTCTTTTCTAGGTCTTGCCGTTGTGTGAATGTCTGGTCCTGGATTATGGACTGCCCTGAAGCCATTATGATATGAACAAGATTATTAATGAATGACTTCAGGAGGGTACACAAAAGGGCATCCCTCTATAGTTGGCCCAATCAGGAAGGTCTCCTTGAAATGTGCACGTATGTGCTATTATTCCCGGCAAACGATTAAAAGTCAATGATTTTCGGTTAAGTACGCGGAATGTGAGGTCCCTGAACAGACCCCGTGCAGCCGAAGAACTCGCCGAGGCCCTGGACTGCTACAAAGCAGACATTACCGCCATCCAGGAGTTAATAATAATAATATGGGTGGCGCTACAGTCCGTAGGGAGCCAGGGCCTAGCGTCTCAGCAACCACTCGTGTTGTGCGTTCTATTGTTCTGCAACGAGTGGAAGGGATCTACAGTTTTATGCCGAATCCGAACGGCTTTGTTTAAGAAACTTTTTGTAGACAGGAAATACTCTTTGAGCATTGTCAGTGACTCGAAAGAGGTGGGGTCGTGAAAATCAGCTGGATTTGCTTACACGCCCCGACGGAGATGAAGGATGACTTCTATGATCTACTAGAAAGAACATACAATCGATGCCCCAGCTTTGACACCAAGATCGTTCTAGGAGTCTTCAACGCACAGCTGGGCTAGGAAGAAATCTTTGCTAGAGTCATCGGAGAACACAGCCTGCACGGCAACACATCCGGAACCGGGCTCAGGCTGGTGGCTTTCGATGAGCAACCTCTCGGTGATGAGCACGCGGTTCCCACAACTTAACATCCATAATGGGACCTGCGGCCGAATCTTCCATAAACTCTCTGAAAGTTCGACCCTGCTTGCACATGCAATTGAAGCTGCCACTGATGTGCGTTACAAAACCTGTAAAAAGAAACCCATGGCTCAACGATGAGTGTAGGCAGGTACATGCGTCGCAAGCAGCCACCAAGAGGATTTTCCATGTCATAAGGGTATAACCGGCGATGAGGTAATAGTTGAACTTCGAAAGGGGCCGAATGCGACCCATTCCAAGTAGTCCCATGCTTCCATCCCCCCCTGGCTGATGTCAAGAATAAAGTGGGCAATAAAGGCATGGAGTTAGCTAATGAAAAGTGTGGCTCTCTTCTAACCTGTGATAGCACTCGAACATTATGGCCTAGGTACAATACCGGATTACTCCTGCAATTTAGCAAGAAGCTGCTGCTGATGGTGGTCGGTGCGATAACTGGTCATAACCATCTGAGTTATCACCAACACATAAGGACCCATCATAAGGTGTCATGGATAACCATATGCATAGGCTGTGGGCACAAAGAAGAAATTGAGGAGACTACGCACTACCTTTGCCCCAGTCCTTGCATACTGAGACAGAGGGCACTGGGAGAATTCTTCATCCAGAACCTTCTGGTTAGGTTGTAGTGGCTGACTGCTAAAGAGCAGGCCAGGTTAGGCCCATTGTGATACCACGCGGATTGACTTCTCCTAACACTGGAACCAGTTGGTGCTGCTAATGAAACGATTTAGTTGGCCAATGCTGGCACTATTTAGCTCGTTGCGGCAGCTGAAGTCGGAGGCTCCTAGATGCAGGAACCTACGACTGGCTAGAGCACTACAGGAGCAGAGAAGGTGATGGGTATTTTCTTCCTCCTCTTCATCCATGCAGCTTCTGCAAAAATCATTATATGGAGCACCCATCCTGCGAGCATGAGTGCCAATTACACAGTGCCCGGTTATGACTCCCATGAGGATCCGTAATGAGGACTTGCTGAGTCTAAGTAAACTGAGTGACAGTTTTAGGTAAAGTGGTGCCCAGATTTCTTTTGTTTTAAGGCAGGTGGTGCCTTCTAGCCATTTGTCATTAGTGGTTTTAATTGTGTGGACCTTAAGAAGATGGTAAACTGTAGCGATCGGCATGGAAGGTGGTACCCCTGTTATTGATAGGGATGCGGTTGTACCAGATCTAGCGAGTTCATCGGCTTTGCAGATTCCTGGTATGTCACAGTGTCCCGTCACCCACTTGAGGTGAATGTTGAAATGCTCGCCCATCTCGTGAAGAGACAGCCTGCACTTAAGGGATGTTTTTTTGAACATGACATTGTCCAGGGATTTTATATCGGCTTGACTATCGGAACAGATAGTGATATGTATCCCTTTTTGATATCACGTTGTTTTTGAAACATGACAACGCCCTTTAATCGCTATGGTTTCTGCCTGCAAGACGCTACAGCGATCAGGGAGCTTCACGGAGATAGCAATGTTGAGGTCTTGAGACCTTCTCTTGTCTTTGATCCATCTGTGAAAATGCGCAGAGGATATTTCAGCGTTTGCCTCCAGTACCGTCAAGACATGGCAAATTTCCTTTTAAGATCTATTTGGAGGTTTGTCAGGACCACTGCATGGCGGGAAAAGAACAGCATCTTCATTTTCTAGGACACCCGCAATAACGAGTAGGACGATGGAAGGTCTTTCAAATGGACCTAAGTTAGACGTGGTCCCACCGCGTTTTCCCACAGACCTGATCTGATCATCACAGTGTTCCGTCGATGCAGGTTCTTCTCGCCGATGTGCTCCGTGTTCCGTGATCACCAAGCTCTACTATCGCTCGGCTGTGTTTTCGGCACATTCTGTCGACGTCGTGCACTGTCATCACCCTCTTCTGTCATCGCTGAGCTCAATTGTCGTCGTACACAGTCAAGGCCGCGCTCTGTTGTTGGCGAACTTTGCTGTTGTTATGCTCTGCCCTGTCGTTACTGTGGTCACTCCTCTTTGGCCCTGTCCTTGCGTTATCCTATGATCGCCTCGCACCTCTATTCCCCTCCGGTTCCCGGCTCACTCAGCAGACTTAGAGACAAGCTTAAGCCTCTTGTAACGGCTTCTTCTCCAGCAATTCCCAGCCTGAACATCATCTTCTGAAGTCGCAGCAGATGCATCCCAGCCACTAATGGGTTCCCATTCAATCAGCAGCGTATGCAGGCCACTTCACGCCATCCCATCGAGCCACTCTCAGCCGCACAGTGGAGCTGCACATCGCATAAATACCCGTAATTTTCGCATCAACCCCATTAGCCAGTGGACGGGACTAATATCCCCGCAAATGCTTCCTCCATCATTAAAATCAATATCAACTAATAACCACCCTGGTAACCTCTCAATTACACGCCGTCCCATTGGGACGCTCTGACGCGTTCATTGTGGCACCGGCGCGGCGCGGTGCTGTCTGTTCGGCTCCCATGGCACAAATCTCAGCAGTCTGCTCGCTATTTTTAGACACCGGCTCCGGTCCAAAATTAACCCACAGCCTGCCCCGCCCCGACATGACCGGAGACGAATCCGTGTCCAGATGCCAGGACACGGACATGATAAGCAAAACAACAGCCGCAGCTCCAGCTCCAACTCCGGCCCCGGTCAGCAGAAGCAACTCGCACACACACACGGATCGAGATCATTAGATTAAGTGAACATTAAACGTGCTGGAATCTCACTTGAGATCCTAATTAGGCAGATCAGCTCGCCGGCAACGGGAACGGGAGCGACCGCGACGGGCTCATCCGCTCATCTGCTCATCCTCACAACCGACGACAAGCTGCAATTTGCAATCGGAGATCGGAGGCGCACGCTGCCGGACGACGGATAGTGTGTGCTCGGCCAAGACAAGCCCATCTTCACGCCTGGCCCTGGGATAGTCGCCGTCATCGGGATCAAGAGTAATGGCCATCAATTGCGCGCTGCGTTAGCCAAGCACACGAGATCCGCGATAAGGAGCAATATTGCAGACCATTAGAAGGTAATTGCCATGTGGGCCGGGGTGCCCAGTGCGTCCGCCTTTTCTTTGTTCTTCGGAGCGGAGAGCGCGCATTCCAGCGCGTCCGGAGATCCCTTGGAATCGATAGCGCCACACTGGAGTCTTGCTCGCCTGCGCTGTGTGCACGGCCACCGGCACAACTGCGCGATCACGGTGCGTGCGCGCACGTGTCAAGTGATCTATGCGATCGGATGGCTGACAGGCGAGCACATTCTCCGCGTGAAGTGACCAGAACAGCACGAAGCGGTGCGGCGCGGCGTCTCCATGAATGAATCCGATGCCGTATTAGCATGTCACCAGACCAGTCGAGGCGGTTGAAGGAAGTGTATCCTGCCGCCAGGAACTAGTTCCAGGGCAGGATTCTAACGGCATCTGACGCATTAATGGGCACCTCATGCATGCCTGGAACTCGTCCTGCCGCCCCGGCCCGACGCGCCAGTGGGCTGATAAAGAGCCACGCCGAACGCATGGCAGATGCGTGCGCGCCAGGCTTAATTGCGAGCGCAGATATCTTTGCGGTAATTGATGGCAACATGATGCTCACCTCGGTGCCGGCAACGGGCGTTAGCGGGTCGCTCCAGCTGTCGCACGACGCAAACTGCTCCAGCTTCGGCTTCACGCATTTCATTAATCGAAACTCTTTGGCGGATTTTGATTTATAAACTCGCTCGCTCCCGGTCGCTGGGTCCGCAAATTTCCGGATTCTGCCGGTTGCCGGTTGCCGGCCCTGGTCGGGGGTTTAATTAATTTCTTTTCCGCAGCCAGCCTTGTACGCATGTATTCAAAGGCGATGCCGTTAGGGTGGCTGGAACGGGTTTGGCCACTGGGACCGGGCCGTGGCCACGGCCACTTCCAGTGGTGCAGCGACAGACGCACCTTGCGGAAGATTGCACTTGGCCGTGAGTGACGCGCGATGGGTGTGACAGCCTTTGTCCTTGTGTCAGGTGCAAAGTGGCGGCTGGCACTTGTCTGTCCGATGGAGTGACGTAAGAGCGACAGGCGACGATGAGTTGATCTAACGGCAGATCGGTGGATTGCCGCGGGCAATTAGTGCGGAGCCCCGACTAAATGCCATCGATTGGCGATGAAACTTGAATGTGATTTATTGCGTTGGTCGTCCTGGGAATGGATGGCGGAATGTGGGGACTCAATTTGAGTTGTGACGTGACCGGCGGAAGAAGACGTGAAGAATAACCTGTACCAGACGAGAGGAGCATCGCGATCGTGGCGGTGTTTACTTAGTTGAAGTACGCTTGGATTGTGGTTGAGTTTCATGCAAAAGTCAAGCCATCTTCTGCTTGTCATGGGCGGCCAAAAGAATCAAGGAGCTCGATCCTCTAAGAGTTTCCTATAAAGGGATGCCCAAAACCTGGCGCCCCGTCGAAGATCCTTGAGTAATCTTGAGCAGCTAACGATTTTTCCTCCAGAAAAGCTGGTGTAGATAATGATACCACGAAAAAACGCCAACGATGATAGAGTGGGCATTACTTATTAGTACTCTGACTCGGACTCAAACTCCAAATGTGCCAGAATATCGAACACTCAAAACAAGTGGCAGCTCAACAGGCCGTATAGTGAATTTATTAAAAGCAACTTATTACAGTTTCTTCTCCTCCAATTGGCGGACGGTAGTTTAAGCCGGACACTTACTGCTTCAGTCTTATCCTAGTGCTTGAGAAAGGAGTTTTGGCTTGTACGTGGACATGTACAGCTTGTGTATTTGAAAGACCAAATGGGTTACAGGAGTACTGGACAACTCCAAGCCTTGATGTCTTGTCTAAAAGCCGTCCCGGTGTGTGGTATGCAATCCCTATAATGTCCTGCACGACTGCCGCGCATTCTGAACAAACTGATGACGCATTTGTAGATGAGTAGCAGATCAGGAATGCTGCATTCAGATCACAGACTTTGCTTGACTTTATCCTTTTCAGATGACTGTTCGAATGATTGATTTGATGATTGATTGAAATGATTTAGCATGCAAAGCATAAATAAACTAATAGAGATATCTAACTCCATTGTAAATAATGAAATATTGCAAATGAGAAAAATGATCGCCGAACAAAGGAATGCAATAAAAAGTATAATTTAAACGTTATAATTAAATATATATATTTTCCGTCCGGAATGTGTGGCGTATAAATTGCAAGTGTGTAATAATGCCAACATTACTTAAACTTAATGAATAGTTTTACATTTGACGATATTTAATGTTTCGTTAACTTATGTGAAATATGGAATTCCTTATGGTAAAGCAGTTCACTTTTATATAATTAATTCATAATTCGAATGCATAATAGATACTTGTTGCGATGAAGAAATAAAACTATATTCATGTAAACCGCTTGTTTGATCTCAAACATCCATCGTCTGCTGACTCGAAGGGGTAAACAGCTGATCAAACTACACCAAATGTGAAAGGGTGCGTGAAATATTGCCTCCAAATTGAGAAGTATGCGTGTTTTGCGGTAGGTCATAGCATTTTTGCCTGGAGAGTTGAATATTTCTATTAGTTCATTTATGATGCAAAGACTCAGGTTTAATTTATATGTTTGCAGTAGAGGCTATCCCATTTGGTCGTCTGTCTTACGTTGGTTGAAAAGAACGTATTAAAAAGATAAGGATATAAACATCCAGGGAAATCATTGTCGTCTGACACGCATAATTCACCAAGGGGGTGGCGGGATTGTGTACGCACTAGAGATCTTCAGGGCACTCTTCCCTCTGCCATCGACACTAACTCATCAGAACTTGATGCAACCAACTAGTTTCTGTTCTGAATTCATATAGAACATGCATCACGTGCCCAAACCATAAAAGCATAACCCCTTCCGTTTAGCTGCTCAAAATTGAGTTCCTCGCGAACTGCCGTGTTCAAGGCGAGTAACTCCACAACAGCACAAAGAAATCTCATCTCATGGATGTGAATCCTTCGATAATGTTGAATGCTCTATGAGCCGGTGAATAGGTTGCCAGAAAACTTTTTTCGCAGATTTATAGCCGCTTTCTAGCTTCTCGTTGAATTTCTTCCAATACAGATCAGGAGATGCAGAGTTGTCCAAGAGAGTCTCTGTAGGTCCTGTTCTTCTCCATGAAACCTTCTTGAACTACGGGTTTTTTAAGCCAAGCAGCACTTTCACCATCAGCCGCCACTTTAAGCCGCTTCACACCACAAACATTCCGCGCTGAGGCTATGACAACTGTTGAAAAGTATAGCCATTCGTGCTGTACATGCGATGGAACAGATGGAATTTGTTCTGTAGAATCTGATCCACAAATTACTCATGTTAAGTCGTCGTCCAATTATCGTATGCTCGCATGAGCTTACCCATTGTCAGTCTTTAGCAACTTGTTAAACTGAAGTGAAGGCTTTCGAAGACAAGAAAAGTAGAAGAAGCTTTGATTTTGTAGAATTTTCGTGGAAATTGTTGTAAAAACTGGTGGGGTGGTTCTATTGTATAGTCTTGTGGATTCAGCTTTTTATTTCAAGGAAGTGTGGTTTTCGAAGATGCTACTTGGAGTTCTTCAGACTCATTTTTCGCTTTTGGTGGAACACCAGGGAGGCCAGTGAGTTTCTGCCGCTCGCAAATAAGTCAATTCAGGACCCACCTTGGTCTCGTCCAGAAGCCCCTAGCGACTGAGTGCTTAATTGTTTCTGCAGATTACGATTTAATCTCCTTTGGGGATTCGAAGTTCAGACTTGACGAGTCCGTGAAAGTTAAATGAAGTGCAAATGTGTTTCCGTCTCGCAACAACTCGTGGGCAATTGGAAATACACAAGTGAGGTGAAGTGCTATCCATAGCCGGACAAGAGCCAAGCAGGTACGTCTTCGATCTGGTTGACACATATTAAGCCATCTGATGCTCCAAACTCCTCTAAGTGAATTTTCATTACCGACCCAAAACGAGTCGCTAAATATGGTCAACGGAGAGAGTGTTCATGAAATCTAGAATCTTCTATCGATCTGGACAACCTATGTTACTTCGGTTTGTAGATTTGGCACGAAGACTCTTAATGCAACACCAAAATGCTCGAGTTTGGTATACGGTCGTAGGCTCTAAGCTTCATTGATTCAAGGCTTGCCATGTTAGGAAGCATTGCCGACTAAGCTTCTTTGAAAGAAAATAGTCACCATTTTGATTTTGTTTTTGTAAATGCTTGAGTGTGCGACATGCTACTCGATAAGCCTCTCCGGGACGACTCCTTTCTTGGGAATAACGTAAAGACCTACTAATTCTCTAGAAGCTTCAGTCCGCTCGTCGAAAAGCAAATCGAAATCTGCTCTATTGCCTAGGCTTCGCCACTCTCATCGCTGCCTCAATGATGCCCCCAATGTCTGCCTGATGGTTCCACTTGAAATGCACCACGTCTTGACGTTCGAATACCTAGTCAACCTAGCCTTCAGTCATTGACGACGTCAAAGATCGCACTCCCTCTGACACCCAATTATTCCCATTTTGTGCCCCCATTCATTGATACTTCGACCTGGCCGCGTCACGAGTTCCTGTCGCTTCACCGACCTGACCACATTGTGTCTGGAAAATTCTCTCCCTTGACTCACGTCAGCCTGTCCAGCTAATTCGCCGTGTGTTGACGGCGTGTCTCATCGACGCCTCGACGCCAAGCACAAGTCCATTCTCGGGCACTTCCACTCCCCATAAGCCCACAGTGCACGGGCCTGATGGGCTGACCCTTTGCGTCGCCCGCATTTTCCATCCATCCTCCGGCCAACTCCTTTTAAGTTCAACGAAACTCGATGTTCAGCTGACTAATTCCGACACGTTGTCCCACTTCCTTGGCACCAGCCTGGGCAGCGGCAACGGGGCAAAAAATACGCCGTGCCTCCTCTCCCCCTCTTGGTGTCCCCGCCATAAGCTGAATTAGAACGAGCGTCTTACGGAGCGCATAAAAACACACAGCGAATGGATATCGAGAAGGAATTAGCTTCCTTCCATCTGGGCGCATCTAACTATCGAACGAACACGACACAATCCGCACCAATTACCTCACCATACTGACCAGCGCGCCAGTAATTATTATCGCCGTCCTGACAAATTGTGGAATTCTCCAGACAATGCCGTAATAGGATGTGATATGCTTTGCCCAAGTGGAAGTTATTTATCCGAGAATGCCGGACTGGAGTGCACCCAAGTGTACAGAATCGCAGAATCGTGGTTTCTTGCCCTTCCACCGGAGGTTGCTGATGATGGCGAGGCGATGGCAAAGGCGATGGCGATGGCGATGGCGAAGGCGATGGTGTTGGCGGTGGCGAACTAGTATTTCCAGGTGCTTTCGATTTTTGCGCAATTTTCCTTCGCTTAGATACTCACTGCACTCACTGCGGGCAGCCAGCGGTAGCCACCAGGGACCGGCTAACAGCCAGCAGCCAGCAACCATCAACACACGGCAGCGGCAGGTATCTAACTTCACTTTTTGTTCTCCCTCCCGTCGCTGTCTCTCGCTCTATGGATCCCATTGCATGGCTGGATGGTCCAATTGTGGAAAGACCACTCTCGGGCTACTGGTATCCGTTCTTAATAAATGTGTACCACCAGTGTTATGATTAAGAAATTGTTGTTGTTGCGCACGAAGCTAGACACGACCGACGACGCCAGAGCGGAGTCGCCCGGCTCGCGATGGACTCGGACTCGAAGTCGAAGTCGCAGTCGGAGTCGAAGTCGGAGTGTAGGCATTTGCGTCATCGTGGGTGAGTGATGGAAGGAGTATCTATGACGGCAGTCTATAAATAGATCGGCGTCCGTGCAAGAAGAGGAGGCAAGGAAACGGACTGAGATTAGATGAGTTCCACGAGGAACGCGTAGGAGTTGTGCGAGATTCCAGAAGTTGCTTGTGGCTGCGCGACGACCAAGGGCACAATGACATCAGGGGATGCCTGCTGATTTACCGACTGTGTTGCGTCAATTGTGATTTGCAAAGCCCTGGCAGATTCCTAGAGAATCTCGAGGTGAAATGGGCGTCAAAGCGATAAATCTTCGAGGCATAGGGATGGACAGACGAACATTAAGTGTCTAGAGTGATGAGTTATGACTTGGAGGTTTTGTGTTCCCAGATTTGTGATGACTTTAACGGGGTGGAAGCATCGTGAAGGAGCGACTTTAAGCCGATGGTGAAGAATGGAGATCAAACAGTCACAACAGTAATGAGCCACAATGGCAGTGAATTGTGCTGTCGTCAACAACCGTGAAATGACACACAATAGACGCGATGGCAATGATTTGAATGTCACAGCGTCATCATACTTAGGACTCTCCATATTTCAATTAGAATTGTGGACTACAACCTCCTCTATTCTCTCAAGTAACGTAAGGAACAGCAAGTACTAACCATCGATTTCAGAAGCTCCTAGTGCCGTAGTGTCTCACCATCACTATTCAGATAATCTTAGTATTTTAAATTCAGAAAGGTGTTCGTCAAACAACGAACAAACACCAAAACACCTCGTCATGCCTCTCTCAAATATTCGAAAGGTAACTAGAATGCTAGAAGAAGCTATTCAACTGTGGAGGAGGTGCTAATAAATATGGCGCTGTATTAACTTTGGACGTCAAAAACGCAATTAACACTGCAAACTGAAGTTGTCATGGTTTTTTAAAAAAATTAAAAAGTTTATTACAACGATGGTGTGCTGTACCACATAATTCAAGAAGTTCCAAAAGAATTGGCACCAGGACATCATTTTGTACGACATCCAAAAACCATAGGCTTTGCCGATGGTATTGAAATCGTTGTGGCGGCGAAATACCAGGACGAGATTGGCAAAGTGAAACAGTGGATGGTAGCAGTTAAGTTAGAGCTTGCAGTGCATAAGGCTAGACGTGCACATGCGTTTATCAAAGCTAAAATTTTCAGTGAATATGTTTGACAGTGGTTAGAAAGGCTTTTCTGATGGATTTTTTGGCTTATCTTCCAACTGCCACAGCAGCTCTATTAGGCCTCACAACTACTCGTGCCCACCTGTTTGCGTGTTCTTGTGTGTATATTAATCGACTTTGAGAGTTTGGAATGCATCCGACGACACTCGCAGTGGTTAGTAAGGCTTTTAAGGATCGAGTTGGCACCTGCAGAACAGTCTCCTTCCTACCCTTTTGGGAATTGCCTACCAACATCTCTATCTAGTGCATAGTCTCTAGTGCATTCGGTGGGAGAACCTACAGAACAGTGAGGTGAATCAAAACTTTGCATGGCACATATCTGAAGGGCTTAAACGAATTTCAATTCCTTCATCTCCTGAAGAGAACGAATGACGACTGTATTCAAAAGCTGTCATTAACCCTGTACGGGATATTTGTGTAGTAAAGTGGCTTGGAGTGGTGGTTGATGGTCAGAAAACTGCGTGGCTTACAACACCCGGGGTTCAAGAAGCCAGCAGAGAGAAGAAGAGAACCTACATGATTCTCTTACGAACTCTGTTTTTCGTGACCGGTACATGAGCCCCGAGAATTTTGCAAATTGTCTTTGTGAGTAGCTAAAGATCAGTCTTGGGAAGAGTTTGGCGATAAGCTGGAAAGTGACTACAGATCGGCGAAAAAAATATTCTGGCAAACTATTCCCCGACACAGAGGAAGGAAATTCAACACCATCGAAGGAGTCAAATCCAAAGACGGTGTGTGAGGGCGATATCTTGCGCAGATGGAGCGAGCACTTTTCGGAACTGCGCAATCCTGAGGGTGGCAGACTCATAGTTTTAAATATGGATGAGAATAATCGTTGGACTGTGGAGGAAGTCATTATGGCGATTGAATCGTTAAAAGCCGGTTGGACGAAATCCGGCTGGAAATGCTTGAGACAATGGGTAAAGATGGCACTATGGGCTTCTCGTGTCATTAATGTGGCCTAGGAGCACGGGGAGATACCTAGCGATCGGAAACAGGTGAGATTATTCCTCTTTTCCAAAAATGGGGACAAAAGAGCTTGCTCCAACTACAAGAGCATATAACATTTAAGCGTCCCCTGTAAAGTCTACGTTAAGTTGTTAGCACCGCCCTATAGAACTGCGGTCGATTCAAGGCTGGGGGATGAACTTTTCTCTTTCGTCCGCGCAAAATAACAACCGACCAGCCTTTCATTCTAAGAATGTTATTCGAGAAGGCAGCTGTATATGATTTGGAGAAATCGTACGAGCGAGTGCAGTGGTATGAGATTGAGGGTCCTCTTTTGAGAGTCATTCAGTCGATATACAAATACTGCCGCAGCTGTGTCCGGGGTGACTAAAATCTAAATCAACACCTTTAATCGTAGGCGTTGGACTTCATCAAGGAAACGTCTTGTCACCTCTCCTTTTCATTATGTATATGGATTGGATGTTGCAGCGCAGCCGACGTGGGGAATGTTTCATATTGGGAGAGTTGAGGGTAAATCATCTGCTCTTTGTAGATTTGTAATCAGAAAAGCCAAATTATAGGTTTTCAACTAAGTATTTGTTAGAACTCTCACCTATGTTTATGAAATTTGGGTAATGACCGAAAGAATACTATCGCGAAGGCAGGCTGGCGATATGAGATTTCTGCGAGGAACTCAATGTGGAGCAGTTGCTTCACCGAACGAAATGAGGTATGCTTCGATGGTTTGGACTCGTGGCACGCATGTCCAACGAATGTTCCGAGGCGTGCTTTAATTGCGACTCCATCAGGAAGGCGTCCGATTGAAAGACCCAGGTTGAGGTGGTTGGGCTATGCCCAAGTACTCGCATGGTTAAGACTGGGCATAAATCCTGAGGAATATTAGTCAATGACGGAGTATCGATTAGACCTTGAGACCTTGAGATCCCCTCTAATTTGAGTTTAGTTTGCAAGCCTAAGCTTGTGGTCCACTTAGATCCTGGTTGGATCCATTGTCATATCAGGCAAATTACACCGTTTCCTCTTACGTTCAATGGCACTACACCAACACATGAAAGCTGTTGCCTAGTGGCTTTTTGGATTCCACTTCTGTGCTGATTTACAGCCAACTTGTTTTTTTCTTATGCTCATAGCTAGCTACGTACTGGCTCTTTAACCACGAAGCCGACGGAGCCGATGGTGCACACTAGTTGAGAATGACCTTAACCAATTTGTCTTACGAAATTGGACGCAGCTGGCAAAGGATTGTGCCAGCTGGAGAGGCTTGTTGACTGAGGCCCAGGTTCACCCCGGACTGTAGCGCCATTAGAAGAACAAGAAGAGGCAGTATAGAATATTGTGACGGTATCAGAAAGTTACGAAAACAAGTCACAATGTGGTACATTTGAACACCTTAAATTACTAAAGATGTTACGTCACGAGAAGTGTACCTTACAATGTCACGATCTGTCACTGTCGTCACGAACATGGTTTGATTACAGTGTCCAAGCCCCACTGCATCGAGAAACCAATTTCCCATCACTCCCTCCCGAAAAAGTCCCCAGTCCGCAGCTCACGCAGTCTCACCCCGTCCCCCTCTCTAATCAACAGACACGAGTAATGATCACTTGGGCAATCTCCCAAGGGGTCGTCCACGCACTCAATCTCTAACGCTCAACACTCCATCAAATGGCACTCCCGTGTCCGTAGGCACGTTCCAATTGAATTAAGCGCGAGAATTTCATTTCGCATTTTCCACACTCGCCGGTATTTCCCCCCCTCCACTCGCGTGTGCGCGTTAAATTTCACTCTATCGGCAGGACTCGTAGATGGACGAGCCAAGGCCCAACACCTTAGAGCGCTCAGTCGATCCCCAACGGCAGCGGCAACGGCAACGGCGGCGGTACGATCACCTCGGTCTTGTCGCATAATGGCCCATAACACAACATTCATCAGTGGCGGCGACGTCGACGATGCGCAACGACATACTCCCATTATAGCGTAAGGCCGCTGGAATTTCCCCGAGAATTTACAAGCGCCTGCTGGAGCGGGCCTCTATCACTGCTGCGAGTGTGTAGTGCGGTCGACAGACGTGCCAACCGGCGCAGCACTCAAGTGCTCTTGTGGTCTATCGATCGAGCATTGCAAACAAGGATCACGTAAGGTACTTAGTTGCTGGCATTCCTCTCCTGCTGCCGCTGCTGCTGGTGTCGCTGATGGAACTGCAGCTGGAGCTGGAAGTGGACGTGCAGTTCCTGTGCCTGGCTGCGTTTCTTGTGCGCAGTGCAGCAACACATAATTAAGTGTCATTATTCCAGACACGTTGAAATTGCCTCCTCCTTGGGCCTCCTCACACACTCATTTCGCCTGTGACATCCTCCCGCTGGACGGGACAATTGATGACGTCGTCGTCCTTCACAACGGCGCAGATGGAGACCCAGACCACTTCATGGCCGAAGGCGGCTGGTGGTGGTGGTGATGGTGGATCTTCCATTATTCCTGCGCCACTTTGTCGCTTGTCGCTTTTTATTGCCCGACTGGTGTTTAGTTGATTCGTGGTAATGGTGTGTAATGGTGTGGCATTCACTTTCGACTTGAGGAATTCGCAGATGTGTATCTTTGTATCTGTATCTGGTTAGAATTGCAATTATCGCAATCGATTGCGGTGATTAGGCTCATATAATGACAGCGGCGTCGGAGACTGATTGCTGAGATCTGGGATGTGATGTGGAAACGGAAGACTCACATTTGAGCGCACTCCGAAATCTCTCCGAAAATTGATTACGATTTGCTGAGGTACGGAGATGAAAATAGTTTATCAGAACTCAAACTGAAGGTTTCAGCATATGGTTGGCGAAACATCTCATTAGGGACATCTGGGTCATGGGTGTGGAAGTGTAGTTAAAAAAACACTCCGAAATTACTCCGAAACTTTTTGCGTCCAGTGTCAGTTCCCAATCGGAGGCGAGTACCTCAATTTCATTATAGACGTGGACATTTCTGCTTTTAGGGCACTCCGAATTTATTCCGAAACTAATGATTAGTTGACTGCGAACGAAGATTTGGTGTTGATTTGGATTTAGGGCTTCGATTGTGTTTAATCGAAAAACCAAAGGAAATGAGTGACAATGGGAAGCACACTCCGAAATTACTCCGAATTTTTTTTGAGATCAACCGCTGGCCACATACTGCAAGAGTATGACTGTTGTTGATTAAGAATGTCGAAGATTCACCTTGCAGGAGGCTCCAAAATTCCTCCGAAACTTGTTGTGGTTCCACTGATGAGCACAGATGACAAGAATCTGTCTGTAATCGATACAGGTTGAGGAAACTTTAATTTCCCGGACAGTCTGAAATTACTTGTTCCTATCATTAACATAAAGCTCACGGCTCAATTGCAAGAACCTCATTTCCCTTTTCCCACATTCAGAACAACTTTCGCATCAGTCCACCCCAAGTCCACCAGTTGACGTCGCATCCCACCATGCACTGATGCCCTCAGACTGGTTCAGCGACAACAGTTTAAGTTTATTGCATCATCGACCATTTCCAATCTAATTGCGTTCATTCCCACTTGTAGGCTCATCCCTCCCAGGCCATACCACCTCGGGGTGCACCTCTCTCCATCTGGGATTCCATAAAATTTACTACAATCCTAATAAGCGAGCCCAACTTAAGCCAATTAATGCCCATGTGCGTCCACACACCAATCAGAGGCTGCCTCACCAATCGGGACGAACCAGTTGAAACTCTACACCGAATCGATAGCTCTGAGCGTTGAACAGCCTTATTTCCAACTGATTGCCCACTTGGGGGAAATAATTTGCATCCGCGTAGATGCAATCGTGAGTCGAATGGAACTCGTCAACATGTGAATAAATAATAATTTGCAAGCCCATCGGTCGGTGGTCGCGAACGTCGAAGATGATGATGATGGTCCTTCCCACCAGTTTGTGCGGTCTTATTTCTTAATTGGATTGAATGCAATTGAATTGGATTGTATTTTGAAATCGTCCCAGTGGCAGATTGTTTAAGTGGTGGGCGCGGTTGCGTAATTGCCATTTACTTGTTGATCCGATGCGCTTTGTGCACGAGAATGGGCCTTGATTGTCAGGTGTCTTACATGAAATACATAGGGTGGCTCCCTCGATTTTCAAAAGCCTCTCTCAAGACTGTCAAGAGTGACTAGACCTAGAGACTAAATGGCTGGGAGAATGTGTCTCTGAGTTGAGATGTTGACGTCGAATAGACCTCAATGACAAGAGGGCAACGATGATGACAAGGAACCACTGAAGGAAATAAGTTGTCAGCAGATTAAGTTGTCGATCTGTTTAGGGTGATCGAGTTGAAATTCGATAAACCAAGCGCCCAAACAAGACGGCGTACTGTTAGGCTGAGATTTATCATTTCAAAATATGGTTCGTTTAACATTAGCTGAACGTGTCCTTGAAGAATGCTGGTTCCATCCGTTAGGCATATTGAGAGTATGGGCAAATTCGATCTGACTGGTTCTAGTGCAGATGTCTCATACATCAAAATTACTGCTCTATACTACCCTATCAGCCTCCCATCAGTTGGAGTGTTAAGATAGGTCCATATTTGTCGAGTTCATGACAAGCATAGCTTCGGATTTGTTATACGAAAGGTAAATGCTTGCTTTGCTTTAGTATATATCATAGTGACTTATGAGTTAAAGGTCCTGAAGGGTCGCTGGTTGATCAGTTTTAGCACAAGACCATCTTTAACGACGAAACTCTGTTGCTGTCCCTTCTTCTACCAAACGAAAAGGAACTCAATTCACCGCTCGAAACAAATGTCACACGAAGCATTGGAGTCTTGTGGGTTCCTCCAATCACAAAAATCCTTAACATCGAATACAAGACTTTGTTCTCTGACATTTTGTGTACTGGGGCAGTCTGATTGATTTTGTTAACGCAATCACAAAAGTGCTATTCGTCTTACCTTCTGTCTCCAATTCCTTCGACAATCATTATACGAGCTTTGTGCAAATTATTGCCCGACATCGAAATGGACATCAAAAGTTACTTTGTCATAATCTTGGCTATGAGAACTCGTGTTTTTAATTTAAATATACATTCCGAAGATGGATAACCTAATGTAAGATTGGACACCAAGATGGTTTTGACATAAATACAGATTATATTTGAATGGGTGCTGAGATTCCAGGATGCTACGTAACGTTAGGTTACCAAACCATGCTGCAAGCACATATCTCGGGCTTGCCGCCATTACAGAAGTCGCGGTAGGATAGTTTTTAATCGAAATAAAGTTCTCATGACGCTGTGCCCAGTGATGATGCCGATAAGAGTCCTGAGAGTCTACGCTTTTGACGTGATTGGCAGAACTCAGCGAGCCATCAATGAGGCGATTGCTTACTTTGAGACGGAGGTGGCTAAAATGGGTCAGGCGGTGAATGAGGGCAAAACGAACTATATGCAGTCATCAAGAAAGGTCATACAACATCGACGTCTTGGACAGAGTGTCACAATGGGCAGCTATAACTTCGAGGTAGTCAAGGACTTCACTTAAATCGGCTCCGGAGTAAACTGTACAAAAAGGCATCAGTACCGAGATCAAGCGTAGGATAACTCTTGCCAACCGCTTGGTGTCTTCGAAAGAAAAGTTCTGCGTGCGATCTTTTGTCCTGTTGTGTTGACGTGTTGTGGAGGAGAAGATTAAACCACGAACTGTGCGGGCTGTACAGCGACATGAGCCTAGTTAGGCGTCTACGGATCCAACGCCTACGGTGGATAGGTCATGTACAGCGGATGGACACCACAGTTCCAGCTGAGCTCTACGAATAGAAAAGAAGGGAAGAGCACCGGCTTCTCAGAAAGAAAAAGAAAGAACATGAGAAGCGCACTATCGAGGAGATTGAGGAATATTACTGCAGCAACGATATTCGGAAACTCTACCAACAGATGAAAAGAACACGTCAAGTTCACAAAAACCGAACGGAAGCGTGCAATGACAAGGATGGGAACCCAGTATTAGAACTACAGTCGGTGCTGGGAACTTTTAAAGGCCACTTCTGCAGACTGTATAACGGCGAGGACGACCAAATTACCGCTGTTAGGCAGAATAACCCATCCAATATAGGCGATGATGTACAAGAATTCCGCCCTCCCGAACTGAGTGAAGTGACGGCAGCAATAACCAAACTAAGGCTGCTAGTGCCGGTGGACTGCCTGCCGAGCTCTTCAAAGCAGCTGGTGATGATTTGGTCAAGTGCATACACCAACTCATCCGTAAAATCTGGTCGAATGAAAGTATGCGCAATGGATGGAATCTCGGCATCGTTTGCCCGATCCTAAAGAAAGGAGGTGCCCTGAACATAGCATATAAGATCTTTTCTGCCGTCTTGAACCATACGTTAACAGCCTTATTTGTCAATATCATGCGGGTTGAGGCCAGCGAAATCCACTATTGACCAAATATTCACTTTACGGCAAATCTTGGAAAAGACCCAGGAGTTTCAACTTGATACCCACCACCTATTCATCCACTTTAAGGCCCCGTATGATAGTATTTATAGGGACGAGTTAAACAGCGCCTTGTCTAGTTTTGGAATCCCTGCAAAACTTGTCCGCTTTTGCAATGACGATAGAGAAGGCCCGATGCTCTGTCAAGGTCGGTAGAGATTGTACGAGGGAATGGACACCAATGCTGCGTGGCTGGAAGCAACTAGAACAAGACCGCCAGCCAAAGAGGAAGAAGATGAATACTTACCGCTACTACTCCATAGCCTTTATAGCACACCTCACGGGCATGCCCAGTTGTAAAATGAAACTTTGTACTGAATCATCCATAAAAAGATCACAAAAACTAACTTCTTCTCTATTTGGCTCCATTTTGCAGAACACTCTTACTTGTTCCACTCTCTTTTTACAAACTTGGTTCACCTTGGTAATCTTTCGGGAAGCCCCTGAAATTCTGTCAAAATACACACAACCACTGAAGGCATCGTTTCTTTTTTTCATTTTTATTTTACTTTTACTAGCATTCACATCGATAAATCTTAAGGCCACCAAAGACTATATACACTACTAAGTATCGTTAAATCTAGAGTCTTACTCAATTAGCCTATACCTACTAAGCTTATATTTTGCTGCTAATTTTTCCTTGTTTTTATTTTCAATAAAAAACTGACACATAGTTTGACAGAACGTTCGACGCGATTCACATCGAAATTCAGCGCCACTGTAACTTGTATGTACTTTCAACTTAAGTGTATTTATGAACAAATCAATTAAGTCTATGAGAGAAGTCTTTTACGGTAAATTATCGTTTCTAACCTGCAATTTCACATGTTTACTCTGCAGTTTTTCTTTATTCTTAATTACACATCACTTATTTAAACTAAACTAAATAAGCGCTCCCTAGGAGCGCTAAAGGTAGATCCAAAAACATACAATTCAATTTCCCTTTCAACTTAACCTAGAAAAGAGCGCAGCGCACGTTTTCGTATGTGCAGGATAGACGGGGTGTGTCGTGTGCTAGTACATCATGCCGGGATGAACGCCTCCACTTCGCTGGAAATAAACGTTCGGGTTACTGCTCAAAGTGGGCTCCAGGGTTGTGTATAGATTGGTCTCGTCGGGTCGTATGAAAAGGCCTGCAAATAGGTGACGTTTAAGAGGTGGACGATGAGAAATTGGCTGGATTTTATTGACAATATAATGAAAAGTTGTCTATTTTGTGTTTTAAAAAAATTGTTATTGCATGTGCTTGTTTAGTGTTTTTTGGGGGTTATGTCATGTTACATGTGTTAAGTCGCACGGGAATTGAACATAGAACAGGCTACGGGGGGAGGTGGGCCGCATGGGATCGAGGAGTTATGTGGGATAAGCAAGGGTCGTAAAATATTTAATTAATTGCATAAAAAGTTGTTCAAATGAAGCGTTAAACTGAGGCAAGATGTGAGGTTTACTGCGTGACTTAGATTAGGAGAAGAAGAGAAGAGACAGGGAGGAATACGATGCTGGTTGTTTGTGTAGCCTTCACCTTTGGCAAAGATTTGAAGCAGAAAAATGCTAAATTTGCCACCGTTGTCTGCAAGAGGAGTGTTGTTAAGTGCTGGACTGGATTTCTTTTATATTTTCGACCATCGATGTGACCTACTGGCAGATTGAATTTGAAATTAAAGTTCAGCTGCGTGGAATAATTTGCATTTTTTGGCAGATCTCTGCCAAGTTTAATGGCAGTACAGTGGAATCTCTCCAAGTCGAACTCCCTCTAACGAACACATTATGATATCCCGTGACACAGAGTTCGCTGTATAGTCCGTCATTTTTCTAGATTTCTCGTAGTTTTTGGTCTACGTAAAAAGTGAGTCTTCATCTCCGAACCAGTGGGACAACACAATAGAGGACGACCACAAAGACGTTGGCGCACACAAGTGGAGAAGGACCTCAACCAACTTGGCGTGTGAAAAGGAAGGCAGCTCGCAAGGGATCCTTCTAGTTGGAGAAGTTTGTTGGCTGAGGCTTAGGTCCCACGGACTGAAGAAGAAGAAAACTAAGACAAAAGAGAAGGCTGGCACTTGGACTCATTTTGAGTACGCAAACGTCCGCAAATTGAAGCTTAGAGGATTAGATGCATACCTAGACTTAGATGGAAAAAGTGAAGTCCTGTTGGGAATGTATTACAATTGTGTCTCTCCAGTACAGATGGGTCAACTCAAGTTGATAACCGAGTCAACCAGAATTACTTCCAAGCCGAGTTGAACCGAGTGAAATGTGCGTTAAACCGAGTTGCTGAAACTAAAACGAAACGAATAAATGGACATCAAATTATCGAACCGTTCAACACGGTGTGAACATACAACTAAAGGCGTTTGGCCATCTCTAAATCTCTAATACGAGACGTTAATAGATGGGGCCATGTGGCATGTTGTCAACCTGCTCGTGTCGTTGTTTCTTTTTGTATATTGTTTTATTTCATTGTTGTTTTGAGTCAAAAGGTACAACAATTTAGAACCTCATCAGAAGTGTGAAGCTGAGTTTATGTTTTAGGACATTTCGAAGCCATATTAATGAATGTTACTAATTGTCAGTAACAAGAAGTAAGATATATCTGCATTTAAAGGTCTCAACATTGTTAAAAAATCCTATCCCTCTGTAGAAGACTTATGTGGACTGTCCGAAAATGCTTGACTTAAGAAGAGTTCTCTCTCTGTGAATGCGACTATGACCCAGGAAAAATCAATTTGTGGGTGTGTCAGGTGGTGGTCCTTAAAGTATTGACGGCGGTTGTGAAATTGTTCTGAATGTTGATTGTTGATGTGCATTTAGAATATTGGTGGTGGCCCGTGACTTTGTGGGTATGTGGCTCGATCTGAATTCACTTGAGCATCGACCTCA
Organism: Eristalis arbustorum; assembly: GCA_916610145.1. Taxonomy (NCBI): domain Eukaryota; kingdom Metazoa; phylum Arthropoda; class Insecta; order Diptera; family Syrphidae; genus Eristalis; species Eristalis arbustorum. Next base: position 62,535,988 of record OU744318.1, on the reverse strand, counting down.
AGGTTCAATCCCAGGTCTGTACTGTAGGTCCCTTTCACTCGTGAGAGAACAATAGCATGCACAGCACGAGTGGTTGCTGAAATGCTAGACCCTGGACTTCTATGGGCTTTTGCGTCACCCATACTATTACTATTATAACATCATTACTATTTACAATGTTGAGGGGCATTATCAATTGATTCCGAAAAGGGTTTGCGGACAAGATCACTTAACGTGAGTAAAGGATATAGATCTAGTTCTGCCCTGCTATGCAGTGTATTATGAGGAATTCCCAGTTTAGTTGTTCGAATCCTTCTAAGGATAGCCTGGAATAATGAAAAGTGCAAGTGGCAAGCGGCGACGATCTCTGGGTGTCAACGTTTTGTTCAACCTGTAAAGCGTCAAAATTGACGACGGCACCAAGTTTATTTCGGCTCATTCGTAGATTAATTTTTAGGTTCTGAAGATCGATGCAACTATCTTTGAAAACTCAACGAAAATAGGTATCCTCTGCATTGGCGTTGCATTTGAATGAGATTTATGTAAGTCTGTAGACTTTAGAGATCCTTAGTCTGTAACCATTTACTCAGAAAAAATACCCCAAACGACTCCACAAGCGTACATTCATTTCCGTGATGAAGCTATATGCTTGCAAGCCAGTCTGCTGGTAGAGACACGGTGACATATTTTGGAAAATATAATTTAAGTCGAATTTAGTCTGTTCGAATCCGTATGCAATTTGTCGAGTTGGGCTACACAGCCAAGACTAAATTTCCGATGCGAATGTTAATAAGTAATGGATGGAGTATGGCCGATAGAATGTAAAAGCGTTGTCCGAGACTACTTTTTTACCTAAAAGCTGAAATTGAAACTAGTGATCATAAGTTCCACGGCTATGTACATCCATCAAGTTTATTTTAAAAGAAAAAAATTAGGAAGTTCTGACTTTTCTTCAAGACAAGGGAGCCTTAAAAGTGGTTCAAAAAACCGAGGGACCTTGAATGTAGATGTAGATACATTTTGTAGACATCCACTTCGCGTCAGCTCAAGTAATCAACCGATTACAAAGAAACATGCCATGACTTCGTTCGTCGTTTGATCACCTTTGCTGAAATAATGAAATGGAAGCGAAATGGAAAGCTCTCTACGTGCCTAGGTGGCAGCTGGTAATGGGTATAGGGTGTTGCCACAATTAATTATATGATCTTTGATAGTGATTCTGTCTTAATATTCCTTCGGTTGTGGCTTAAGCTTACTTATACTTAAGCCGACCACGGTCAGATGTTCACTCTCTACCCTACGGTGGTTGCATACGTCATTTGGAACAGAAAATCCGCATAAAGGAGCCTCGGAATGAATCATTAATCTCATGATTTCTGCTTAGGCGATGCTTAGGCTAGGCTCTAGTGACTGATTGTAGAGCGCAATCAAACGGATGCCAATAAGGGTCCATTGTGATCCAAGCGGATTGAACACCTCATACTCCTAAAACCAGATGGTGCCTGCTAAGAAGATTTCAGGCCTAATTTCAGACGAGATCTTTTGCGAATGACGCTCGAATACTGTGTATGGCCTGAAGTATCTTCCAGAAAAAAACACGCCTTGAACCTTTGGTCTTGTTTAAGGTTACGTACGAACGGAAAAGTGAAATGAGTCTAGCTAGGCTTTTATTGATTCAACATCTAAGGTGGCTTTGGCCTTGGCTTGAAGAGTATTTGACTTTGTCCATCTATTTTGACGGAGACGATGTCCGAATGTAATATGACGCACATAAGTGGAACAGGACATCACCCAACTTGAAATTGGATTCGCCTGACAAGTGATCGCAATTTGTTGTCTTGTCAGTTGAAGCTCGTGTCCACTTTGGACTGTAGGCCATACAAAGAAAGCGTGGAATTACTGATCTTATTTGCGAAATCCGAATCAAGCTCAAGTTCATATGATCATACTAGTGAGACGCTGGAGAGCCGACGGTCAAGCGGATGGGGCTTGGATTAAACAACTCACACTTCACGGAATAATTTCCACCAACAGATGCTAAAAACTGGGAGAGAAAGTTGTCTTGTAGAGCTTCTTAAGCTCGACAAGTATTACAATTGTTGACCTCTCTATTCAAAAGTGAACAAAATTCACAGAAGACGGGTGAATGTAGCGTAAGATTTTGCCGAGTATGATTCGAATGATCACAGGAATTAGACATGGATCTTCTAATCGATCGAAGATTGGCTTGGAATTGCAAGATATTTCTTTAAACGATCATGCAACTGAAGGTGGAGTCTCAGAGACACTTGGGCTGAGTTTTTTCCCTACGATCATATTTATTTGATTAGGAGTGGAGGATCAGCAGGTGATCATGGATTGTGACCGCAAAGAATTTTGTCCGAAAAATTACCATCCAACGCCTAAGTCAGGGCCTGTGTACCGGACGGCAACCTCGTTTTGTAGTGAAGAATCTTCGTCCCCAAATGTTTGACGTCGCAGCAGGAGTTGCTTGAGCTTGGAGTGACACACACAAGACTAAGACCCGCTTCAAATTGAAGACAGTCCCCTAATGATAGTGGTACCTGTTGATGTAAACGGTTGTTGTCCGAGGTCTATGTCTTATCACAATCCTACCTATAATAGTGGACGAAACTACACAGAAGTCAGTCTGATTGAATCTACAAAGAATGCATAGAATCCACGAATGTCCGCCAGAGCAGAAGGATAGTCACTTCATCCTGACTGAAATTCAAGAGAAACTACTTTACAAGCAAAAGCTCAGAGGAAATAGATAAAAAAGAAGAATAAGCAGAAGGAGCGCAAAGAAAGAAGAGAAGGACAGCGAAAGTGTTACATTGGTGTATACAAACCTTACCTGGATACCTTAAAGTTTGTGCTAAATGTGCCGGTGTCATCGACGTTATCGAACTGCCTAACGCCTTAAGTGTCGGTGGTAGAGGCGGTGATAGTTGTGGCGGTGGGGGTTGTGGATAAAAACAAAATGGGTGCGACAAATGTGCTGGAAAGTAATGATACATACGTGTGTAGCTCGGGGGTGCTGCCGTAACAAGTGCCACACGATCTATTTGTGTATACATTCATATATATATTCACCATACAACAACAACATCAAAAAAATAAATAGTTTGTTTTTACAAAATATGATAAATAAATAAAATAAAATAAATGTTTTGTTTCAACACCGTGACGGGAGATGTTTGAATGGTTGATGAGGTGTTTTCAGTGGTATCCATGGGTATGTACATTTTTTTGGTATTTTGTGTGTGTTTGAGTGTGATGTGTTTGTTATGTTTGATGAGTGAGTGGCGGACATGTCCATGAGGTGAAACATATGAAATAAATAAAACAAATAAGTAAATAAACATGAATAATTGCAAAAATAAATGATGGGTGAGGGGAAGAAATAAATGGGTGTGGTTGGGAGGGAAAGATGAAGGTTTGGAGTCACTGCCATTTAAAGGTGAAATAGCACTGGAGGTGTACAGGAGGAAGACAGTTCAGGCTTTATGAAGTAGGGAGCAGACTGGCCGAAGAAGGGTATAGAAGTTGGTACTTCCACTGGTCACTCGGATTCAAATTTGAATATAAAGAGAAGCTTTCGTCAGTAGGGGGAATTCTGAAGACAGCCACTTTTTGAATAACACATAATTTCTGCGTTGTTAGCATACGTAGATGATGATTGGCAGGAGGGCAGGAGGTATCCACCCCTTAATGAGGTGCTTACTTGCATTAATAGGAAACCGGATTGAATGAGACTGGCGGTGAATGAAGCCAAAAAACGAGGTTCAAGGACGTCAATGTTGTTTCTTGAGTACACATATCAAGATGGAACCTACAACATCGACATCCTGGGCAGAAGCCCACAATAGGCAGCTGTAACTTCAAGGTAGTTAGGGACATCATCTACCTATTCCCCACAGTCATAACAAATTTCACAGTCCCTACAACTTCATTACCGAGATGAAACCCAGACCAACCGCTGTGCCTTGATCTCAACTGGCAATTGAGTAATAGAGCCTACTCTGGCTGGACCAAGCTGACTTTCTATCACACACTGATCATCCCAGTTCTGATGTGCGGTGCAGAGGCGATAACAATACCAAAGGCCTATGCAGAACACCGAAGCCCCTGGTCTCTTTTCCAAGGAAAACTCTGGCGTCTGATCTTTGGTCATGTTTGCGTTGACTGCCGGACTGTCCTGGAGTCAGGACACTAGCCAGGCGTCTATGCATCAAACGCTTAGCAAGGCTGAACATCAGACGGCACCGGCGTCTAAGATTGCTACTGACGACCTCTTCATTCGAATCAAGTCTCGTTGTCTAGTGTTTTTTCTCAAGGTTTGAAAACAAGTAGCTGCAGGTCATCAATTATTTCTTCGATCAAATCTATATCGCATGAGCAGAAGGCACAAAGCATCAGGGACACCCGCGTCTAAGATGGTAATTGATGGTCTCTTCATTCGTACGAAGTCTTCTACCGGCCAGTTATTGTACAGGCTTGGAACGAAATATTTACAGGGGCACGTGTGTACCCATATATTGTCTTGATGGAACAGAACTTTCGTCTTCGCCAAATGCGGTGTATCTGCTTGAAATCCCAAAGAAATTGAGAGATACTGCAGGAGCCCCCAAAAAATGAGTTCATGACTTTGTTGCCCGCAAGACCCACCTTGGAAGTCTCTGATGCACATTCGCCCGGAGAAATGCACTGTTTTGACCGTTTCTTGCTCTCTGATAGGTTGTGAGGAATCTATATTTCGATCACGACAACGAAGCGGCACTTCCTTGGAAGCGGACACAAGGTTGTGCTTATGGTTGAGTGTGAGCAATCGCGGAATCGATTCAATGGAATGCCTGCAGCTTCGGGAGCCTTCGAATATCACGCCATGGGTTTTCTTAAGGAATGTTTATGCATTTCAGGGATTTGATGATATGCAAATGTAATAACAATTGAAATTTTTCTTCGTTTTCCCATCACTATCATCACATTAGTTTGAGACTCTCTGCACATGTATCAACTATGAGCCTTCTCTTCATGCCTATGCTCATTGATCGACAAGAGAATGCGTGTTTGGCTGAGTGAATCTATCGATGTCAAGCACTTCTTGGATAACATGTTGTATTTATCATGCATACATCATACATTAAATGATTTCTTCGTTGGAAGATGTAAAGATTTTAATTTATTTCGAATATTACGCTCTCTGACGTGACGGTTTCTGTGGGATGCCCTAAAAGTCAGTTTATGATCACTTTAAGACTGCTGACACAATAAACAACAATCAACCAATGCCTAAGCAATTTGACAGATCGATCTACAGGGATCCTGGATCATGCAAGGATCCTGCTAATACTCAAATGGAACACTTTGTGGGTCCACTGTTGAAGGCAGTATGCTTTCATTGCTACTTCGGTGGCTGTGGATGGTACAGTGACGAAATTTGTATCGCCAGGAAATTGCCTGGTGATAGGTTGCTCTTGAGATTGTTCAAGTAACCAAATCCAAGCCCACCCAATTAATTGATCACGCTACATATTACCTTAAATGCCTAAATTACGGCAGCTCTCTCTGCTTACTTAGTTGTAGCCCATAGTAGTTGATCTACACTTACACATTTTCCTGCTTTTTAGAAAGTTACTAACTACTATAAGAAAAGACAACATTGCAGTTTTTTTCTTCGAGCTCTGTGAGAATCTAATATTGTTGAGATGATGACAGACAACTGTATGCTCTGCACTCACTTTTGTGGTTGACTATTTTAACAAGAAGACCCGATAGAACTGTAGAGTCGATTTCTATGCTAAAGGTGCCTGGAATGATTCTAGCAACTTTCATATTCCACGGAACCACCTCACGAGTCGCTCATAATGTTCAACGTGTATAAAGTCTAGAGCCTCCAGCCCTTTGGGATCGGTATAAGTACATAGATGTCCTCAACTGAACATAAATTAACCATACACTGTTCCCAAAACACAACAATTTCCCATGCAAGATAGAACGGTGACTTGAACTGAGCTCAGACTGTTGAGATATTCTTTAATCATAAAATTACAAAACAAATTACAGAATGAACTCAATTTAAAATCCGAGTTCCGTCAAGGGCGGTCATCTCGAACACGCCAAGGCCTAAGAATAACAAGAATCTTACAGCAATGTCAAGTTGGCAATTTTCTGTGCGTACAGTGTCGTAATTCATCACGAATAGACATCAGAAGGTGAAGCCATCCGTGTCGCTGTTAAACGTTAAGAACTAAAACTGTAATCAACGAGCAATAGGCACCTACTTCCGTCACGACAACACATTAAACTCGTGCTGCTGACATTTAGTTCGCTGTGTCTTATATGATTGCTGAGAAGCGGCCTGATGTTGGTCCAAGGTGCATCATCTCAAATGGAATCTCAACTGGTTGTGAGTTGAGACCACAACTGGGCGATAAGGCGATCATGCAGTTCCTACTTTAAGTTTACAATGTAGTTCACATGAAAGAGTTCCAAGGTTAGTGATATACATAATGCTGACCTCAGACGTATACCTCCTAAGTATCGTACACAAGACCTTCTCTGTACAGCCTGAATGCGTACATCATCAGCAGGATTGGTCGATATAAGTGCAGGTTGAGGACAACGAAATCCACCCTTCACCAAATATTTACATTACGACACATCTTGCAAAGGACCTAGACATTCCATACTTAAAGAGGCGTCCGACAGTATTTATAGAGAATAGCTATACAACGCATTGTCTAGGTTTGATACCCTTAACAAAACTCGTTCATCTTTGCAGAATGACTTGAATGAGAGTGTCTATTGCTCCGTTTGGATTACAAGGACCGCACTGAGACCTTTGGTGTCAAAAAAAGAATTAGACAAAGCGACGCTCTGCCATGTAACGTTTTTACAACATTCTCAAGGAGAATTTGTCACTCAAACGCCACACCACCAAAGGCACGTTATAACTTCATTGTAGTGAAAGCATTTGTCTACTTGAACTGAAGGAGAGGTGGACTACTCACGGATAGGAAAAATACCTCATCACAAGTCCCAGATCTCTGGCGTTCCCTAGGAGTTGAGGAAGCTGAAGGTGTTCTAGATCAACATCACTTATGTCTCACTAGAGAGAGGCATCGCTGACTGCTGCCTCTCTCCAGTGAACTAAAAGAAAGGGTTAATAGCGCCAAGCTCATCTTCTGTTCGTGCAGGGGTTTGGGTAGTCCTAGGCACTAAAACCTAGGAAAAGGAATATTGGGTATGAGCGAGCTACACCGCTGCGTCACGAATCGCAACTGGTTCCAGGTACCACACCACAGGTACCACAATGAACAGTACAAGCAGACAGTCACCCTTTAGTAACCTATCCTAGGTACAATGTACACAAGAACAGTGAGATCAAAAATACAAAAATTAAAAAAAAAACTGTTGACACCTACGCATATGCTTCCGAAATACATCTGTTTTCTTGTCTAGACAATGCTGTTTACTGGAGCGTAGTATTGGTAGCACAACATGGAGTAATTGCTTTGGAAGGTAGACCTAACACCACCTCCTACTGGAGCTCCACCCGTACTCTTATGTTTCTCAATATCCTACTAAAAATCGCCAGAAAAGGCATAGGACTCAATTAAAAGTACACGGAGTTGAACAATTCCGGATTCACAGAACTGCTTCGCAGAAGCTCAACATCTAGTGAAATCTTTTCTAAAGGTTGTAAGTTCCTGGCAATTATGATAGCGAAGAACAATGTGATATGCAAAAAAGCTGATCCAGTCTAGCTATTCAAAGTCTTCATTTTTGGGTGTCATTTAGGTAGATCCCCGATCTTATCGATATCCACCATATATGAGAGTCTAGTTCCTCTATCGAGTAAGTGCATCAGTATGCTGCCAGTCACTAGCCCCCGGTCACTTTCTACTAAACGTCCAATATGAAGAAAATTTAACATATTTTGGGGTCAAATAAATTGTGACTACAATTCCAGGTACGTCTTTATTTTGACAGATGAGCAGCATCAAAGCTCTGTGTCCAAAGCACAAACTCCACAAATTCTGTGGAGTTCAGACTGCAGCAAATCGACCGAGTCTTGCTTTTTAAAAAGTTACTAACTACTATAAGAAAAGACAACATTGCAGCTTTTTTCTTCGAGCTCTGTGAGAATCTAATATTGTTGAGATGATGACAGACAACTGTATGCTCTGCACTCACTTTTGTGGTTGACTATTTTAACAAGAAGACCCGATAGAACTGTAGAGTCGATTTCTATGCTAAAGGTGCCTGGAATGATTCTAGCAACTTTCATATTCCACGGAACCACCTCACGAGTCGCTCATAATGTTCAACGTGTATAAAGTCTAGAGCTTCCAGCCCATTGGGATCGGTATAAGTACATAGATGTCCTCAACTGAACATAAATTAACCATACACTGTTTCCAAAACACAACAATTTCCACCTCTGTAGCATTTGCTCTGGGTTCCGTAACTCCTCTTCAACCATTCTCATCTTAAATTAATCGCAAGATCACAAGGAGATTCCTTGAATTCTTCTTCTTCTTGGACTTTTTCTTTCTTTTCCTTCTTCTCGGACAAAACACCCTTCCAAGCACCCTGCTTCTACTGACTTCAACTGCAACTCCATGGTCAAGCCCTTGACAATCTCCATCAGTTTCCGTAGCTAATCGGCATTAGCTACACACACTTACCGGCAATCTCCGGCCAATTGGTTTTCGTCCGACAAAACGAATTCATTATCGCCTCTCGAAATGCAGTGTGTCCTGAGCCAATTGAAAGCCAGATTCGGCACACGACGCGGTACATTTGCATTTGGCCTTCACGAAATAACGCCGCAGTTCAATATTTAGACTCACTTCGTTCTACTAATTAGACCCGATTTCGTTTCGGTGGCCGCTACTATATTTATGTATGTGAGACGAGGTCTCAGTTGACTGCCGTCAGGAGACTACAGGTCGAATAGAACATGTACCCATTGGGGAAATTATCAGTAATCGTTGTGTGGAGTCTGATAGCCTGGGTCACTCCTCCCACAACTGAGGACAGTGGCGGTGACTACGCAACTGCAAGGCCGCCAATTGGAATCTATTACTTCATGAAATAAAGAACCATCGTGACGGAAAAGTGAAAGTGTTGTGTTTTCTTAAAGCTTGGCTTAACTAAGGTACCTGCCTTAAGCATAGGTATCGACTGTGATTTACAGTGAACCGGAAGAAATCCTGAAAGCGTGCAAGACGTTTTCTCACTCTCAAAGAAACTGTTTAGAGCTTCGACTGACGTTCAGTGGGAATAATATTCTCGTGGCAGTGACTTAGTCCTTGCTTGCAGAGCAACCACTAGTGTCGTTGATGGTGCCGAATTTGAGAAGCTATGTCAAGGCTTGGAACTCTAGTCAGTAACTCAAAGGAAGTGGAGTTGTGAAGTGAGAAGGCTGTGGTGAATAAAACGGGACTGAAGGCAGAGGTCATATGCCTATGTATTTAGGGCAAAGCTGTTGATTGTTATAAGGGTCAATTTGACGGTCAATTTGACATACAGCCTCCACGCGGCGACCGCTGGGTAGCCTCTACTTCAACCGCTTAGAGGTGAACCAATGTATGCAGTGACGCTTTGTCCAGGGGCTTAAGCCAGGAGCCGGTCCTCCAGATTCGGGGGTTTCGCGTGGGGCTAACATCTCCACCGTGTAAAAAAACCCCTGCTCAAAGACGGCAACAAGCCTCGGATACGGATGACCATGGACAACGAGACAAGGACAATGATTTTCGGTTCTGCACGTGGAATGTCAGGTCACTTAACAGAACAGCCCTAGAAGCCTATAAGGCTGACATCACCGCCATCCAGGAGGTGCGATGGGATGGCCCGGGCACAAAGAGGATGAAAAACTGCGATATCTGTTACGGCGATTGCTGCAAAGAGCTAAGGCAGCGTTTTTTTTGGATGCGGTTTTGTTGTTCGAGGCAGACTTAGGCAAGAAGTCTTAAGCTTTAGATACATAAGCGAGCGTCTCACAACAATATGCATCAAGGCAACATTCGGCAATCTCAGCCTAATCTGCGCCTACGCCCCAACGAAGGATGAAGACGTTGATAGCAAGGACGACTTCTATAATCTCCTAAAAATAACATGCGATCAATGCCCCAGCTATGACAGCAATATCATTCAAGGAGATTTTAATACAAAGCTGGGCAAGGGAGACGTCTGTGCTAGAGTCGTTAAGAAAACACAGCCTACACGACTTTTAGACTCAGGCTGTTGACGGGTGAAACCTTCCGCGGTCCTCTCACTTCAACATTCACAAAAGGACCTGGCGGTCCCCTGATCAATCAACCGTCAACCAGAATTGATCACATTGCGATCGACGTCAGACACTCCTCCAGTGTCCTCGATATCCGAGGTGCTAACATCGACTCGGATCATTACCTTGTTGTAGCCAAGGACAGAAGTCGGATATCGATTGTACGACGGAGTAGGGAAAGACCAGGCTACAATCGCAATCGACCGCCAGCAACTTTTCCTATCGAGTCTTCCTGAAGCACTCAGAGAGTCCAACCCTGCCAGGCGAAACAATCGACGAACAGTGGAACCGTTGTCAAAACGCCATCAGAGAAGCCACCCTGCCGGCAGGCGCATTCAGCGAAGTAAGCAGCATATAATGCGAAGCTGGATAGAAGGACGAGAGTGGTTCGTGAGCTCTTGGAACTTAAGAGAAGGAAAAAGCATCGGCTTCTAGAAAAGAAAAAGAAGGAGCATGAGAAGCGCGCGATCTAGGAAATGGAGAGGTGATACGGCAGAAATTATGTCTGAATGCCAACCGCTGTTTCTTTGTGCTCAAGTAGCAATTGAGTAGTAGAGCCCTCTCCCGAATGGCCAAGCTCACATTATATAAGACCTTGATCATCCCTGTCCTGCTGCATGGCGCTGAAGCCTGGACTATTTCACGAGCGGATTTAGACGCACTTGGTCTCTTCGAGCAAAAAGTTCTGCGTTCAATGTTTGGTCCTGTTTGTGTTGAAGGCTTCTGGAGAAGAAGATTCAACCACGAACTGTACGGGCTGTACAGCGACATGAGTCTAGTCAGGCGTCTACGGAATCAACGCCTAAGATGGCTAGATCATGTAGAGCGCATGGACAACACTGCTCCAGCCCGAAGAGTCTTCGACTCCGAACTAGTGGGACAACCCAATAGAGAACGACCACGAAGCCGATGGCGCACTCAAGTGGAGAATGCCCTTAACCAACTTGGAGTGCGAAATTTGAGGCAGCTGGCTAAGGATCGTGCTAGCTGGACAGGCCTGTTGACTGAGGCCCAGATTCACCCCGGACTGTAGCAACACGAAAAAGAAAAAGAAGGTATGAAAATGGTGCACAATAGAACACGGGTGTAAGCGTGGAACTCAATCTCGTGCAGCTACTTCTCCGAACGGAAAGAGCTTTGCTTCGATGGTTTGGACATGTGGCGCGAATGTCCTCATCATCACGCCATTCGAGACGTACCTTATATGCGACTCCGTCTGGATGGCGTCCCATTGGAAGACCAAAGACGAGGTGGTTGGGCGAAGCTTGGTTGCGCCTGGGCATAAATGAGGAGTTAGAGTCGACGGAGGATCGCGTAGCATGGTGATCTCTAGTGCGAGCCCGCGCCCCCTTTAGTGGATCACAAAATGATGATGATGATGATGATAAAGAAGGACCCTCACTCGCCTGGCCATGCACAATAAGCACTCAGTCAAGCATCAAGTTGGAAGGAGAGCCCACTGGCCCACTGGCTACTCACAAGCAGTAGCCCCAATCAATGCCAATGACCCATCGTAACCATAAAATGCATCGCATTGCACATGGAATGCCACCGGAGTGCAGATTGTGGCCCATATTCCTTCGCTGACCTAAAAATCCCGAACACGTACTCCAACTCAAATTCAAATTCAAATTCAATTCTCAGCGCATACCCGGTGAATGTGAATCACCCCTTCCAAGAGTTCGTTTCAAGTTCAAGATGAACGATAAACTCCATGCGATGCCCCATCCCACACAGAAATCCGCGCCATTAGTCCCCGAGCTAATGACGTGCCGATAGAAGTCTCGTTCCAATAACCCAATTTGCCCTTAAAACCCAAATTGGTAGCAGCCGTCATTAAGGCAATCACCTAGTTGCGCTTATAGGGCCACATCGAGGCGTGCGATTACCCCCGCAATTGCGAGTCAAAGATCAGCCGGGGAAGTTTCGTTTCGACGGCAATCATGTTTCGCCATCTATGGGGCGAGTTCCATTGGTCGGCTGAGTGTGCTCGCGTCCCCTTAGGACGCGCCGAGATTGCCCTGCGCTGCGATGAATCGTGTGCAATACATACGCCGTCCGCTGGCCGTTAGAACGTTTCTGTTTTTGGAAAATCTCTGCACTCCACCAGCACTCGGCAGACAGCAGCTTCTGCTCGGCACCATCCGCCGCACGGAGCAGCCAACGATGATGAGGTTCTCCCTCCACTCCATATACGGGCGGTAGGGAAAATAATTTTGATCACCTTGTTATGGTCACGCTTCGTGTATCGCTCGCATGAAACCCTGAAGCGTGCCCAATTAGGTTAGGCTCTCCTGTATCATTTCGCCTTCTGATCGTCGTCGTCGTAGTCTTCCTCATCATCATCATCATCGCCACCATCATCATCATCATGCACATCGTCATCGTCGTCGTCTTCGTTTTCTTTTCGAGGCATAGTCGAGTGCAGAGCTACCAATTATGCATTTGATCCGAGCAACCGAGCAACCACAAGAAACGTTTGTGAATTCGATTCGTAGTCTCCCATGACTGGCTTTTGTGCTGTGCTCGCCCCGTTGACTGTGCCCGGCGGGGAGGTGCTCATGTCATGTGGTCTGCCGTGTGAGTTTCGCAGGCCATTCATCAGGTTGCCGAGTGAGCGGGAGTGAGCGGGCTCTATCGTTTGTCGTCGACGACGACGACGACTTTCGTTGATGGCACGAGGAATTCCTGGCGATTGATGAGGAGTGTCTGGCGAATGGAGTGACTTGTTTGCCGTGGGAATTGGCAAATGTTTCAGCGAATTGATTACGGCCTCGTTTGCAGATAGTTTGTGACAATTTATTTGGTTTTCCCATCATTTCTGGAGCTGCCGGGAATTCAGTGGACTTCGTGGTACCTGGATCGCAGGAGTTTATTAAAATGCTATCGACATTGTGACTAGGAATGTTCTGGGTCTCTGGCAGCTTGTGGCTCCGGTTGTGCGATGGGAACACTTTGGTGCTTTGAGCCGTTCAAAGAGCATGCGCAACAAAATTCTATCAATGATTAAAGGATCATGAAAGGAGTGAAGGTCTTAGATGACCAGGCAATAGGCTCACTGGGTAGCTGAACTTGAATTAGAGGCTAGCTAGACTTAAGAGGTTTTTCAAATTACCTCCTAAGGTCTCCAGTGAACAGTAGAGTAAATATATAAGATCGGTGCAGTCCAAATATGTTCTCACAGTCACGCAGTCAAGTCTAGGTTTGACGACACCTATTGGACTCCAAAACAGTCACATGCAGCTTTGACGCAGTACAATCCCTGGCAAGAAATATCAAAGCGTAATTTGACTGGGTACCTGGACAGAAAGATATTGCACGCAATGAGCTAGTAAGAACTGACTCAGAATGGTTTATAGGTCCCGCAGCGTACTGAAACATCAACTGGACAGCAACTGCTTCACTGGTGAATGAATGGGAAGACAAACTTCGACTAGATCAATGGACTAATTCAAGCATTTGATCAGAGGTTGATCATATAAGGAAACACTCGAGAAAGGAAATCACAAGATTGCTTATGTGATTGCTTACTAGCCACTGTGTCCTGAAATACCACAAGACTTTGTCAAGCCAGGGCTTGTCCATGAGACATCTGAGCGAATGTTCAGTACATTTTCAACAGGGGATTACCACTTGAGGAATTTTTATAAAAAGACACTACAATAGACACGCCATTTTCATAAAGAACGTAGTACTCACTTGAAGGACTAAAATCATGCTTTACAAGACTCTTATTTTGCCAGACTTTCTTTCTGGAGCTATCAGCTGGACGATAAGCATAACTGCAGAGCTGATTCGTGGTGCCTTCGAAAGAAAAATTCCACGCGTCGTATATTTGGTCTCGTCTGCGAGGAAGGCGAATGGAGGCGAAGACACAACAGCTAACTCTACGAGCTGTACAAGGATGTGTATGTAGTCCGGAAGGCTGAAATCCGTCGACTACACTGGCTCGGCCATATCGAGCGCATGGGCGCCCCCTCCCACCATCTGCAAATGGGGAATCCGAGCCTCCTGGTTCGAGAAGGAGAGGAAGACCGAACCTCCGATATAGAGATCAAGTCATCGCGGATGCAAGATAGTGTGGTCTTGAGGACTGGATGCAGCGTGACCAGGACCGTCAGCGATGGAAGGCAGGCTCGGACAATATAAAAAGTAAATAAGTAAGTAGTAGGCCTTTAGGACTTTGTTTATGACTATGACTGGGCGTAGTGTAGCCTACGCGGCATGGGTTGTACAATAAGAAAAACAGGAACTGCCTCCTTACTTTGCACGGTATGGGAAATCGCAGAGCAGACCTTGGAGAGGTTCTGTTTCTTCCTCATCTTTGCAGGACTGTTGCTCTTCTACAACAGTCGTGGTGAAGTATGTTCAGTCGCGATGCATGCGTGCCTATGACACAGTGTCCGGTAAGGACCCCTATAAGTGTTAGCAATCAGTGATTTTGATATTTTTTTATTCAACGTTGCTCCAGTTTCCAGACTGAGTCATCGAATCTTCACTCTGTCTAGAGTTCTTCTTCAATTTTTTTTCTTATAGAGCTAAGTACCTCGATCGCTTGAGGGATTGTCAGGGATTGTTTAAGCTCGTATCCATTCTTCGCTAGTCTGTCCGAGTCTTTCGTTGCCTTGGATGCCCGTATGGCCAGGTACCCAGCATGAAGTCACCGCATTTGCCAAAGACGCTTTGTCTGCATAATCTGAGTAGTTTCGAAGTCAAGATGTCCGACGCTATGGCTTTTATTGCCTCTTGGTTGTCGAGGAAGATAGAAATCGTTTTGTAAGTTCCGACTCGTTGTCGTAATGGGAGTGCTGCTTCGTCTGCCGCAGCCACTTTAGTTTGGAAGACGCTGTAGTCGTCTCTTAAAAAATGGGAAACACTTCGAGTTGGTCACAGAAGACCCTTGCGCCCGTTTTGAGCCGTCGATATACAGTGAAACTGTAGCTACCATGTGTTGGCGATCCGAAGAACGAAGGTGGAGGGTCCTTTACGAAACTAGTGAGTTGGACCTTTGACGTTGCTACAATACCCCGACCAAGTCATCGAGTTCGGGCTCCATCCAGGGCTTCGACTTCTAGTTTCCTTAGGGAGTTGAACTCAGATCACTTCTTGGCGAGGCTGTGAGTCTTTTCGTTTCCTTGGCACCCAGGAGAGGGTCACCGAGCTCACCAAACTCAGCTCACCAGAATTACTCATGCAATGGTCGCTGGGAATCAAATCTCAGCACAAGGGATGCTTCATGTGTCCCGGCCACTGACTTCTACGTGGACGTTGTAGTCGTCCACAAGGGCTCGCGATTTTTCTAAGAGTTCACAGAAGACTCCAACTGCGACACCTGTACTCACGCTTATCTTTGCGTAGTCAGTGTGTAGGGCGATGTTGCTTTCTGTTCTTTCCAACTTGGCCATTACCATTTGCCTGCATTTCAAGGACCTACAGGAGCCGGACCTTGAAGCCTTTTCGAGATGGTTTGTGTGATGTATTTGGCTAGGATTTAAAGCCAGACTTGAATGCTCTAATGTGTCACAACTCGCACCTCCAGGCTTCAAATTGTTACAAGATCTCTTCTCAGGCCACTTGAAGCTTCACATCCCAGCTGGTGTACAAAGTCCGGCTTGACTCAGTGGGAAATGAATTAATTGCCAGAGACTGCGTTACAAGACCGATTAGAGCGGTGGCCTAATTGATCCATCGTATCATTTTAATATTCATATCAAGAAAGTTGCCCAAAATCCCATCAAAAGCGATGACAACACCGCCAAAGAGTTGAAGGGTCAAAGCACATGTTGCACAGACCAGTGGCACTCCAGAAAACACCTCGAACTTCCATCGAAATGTCACATTTCTCAACACTGAACCGGTGTTACTCCACTTCACTCTCAACCGCACATAATCACGTTGCGTTACCAAAAGTCTCGCTCTCGATCTTGATCCCGAACTCCGGGCTCATAAATGGTTCCCCCCAAAGTCAAAGTGTCGCTTCAGCATGCTCATTCTCTGCACCGCACGGCAGATAAACTCTCACCGATGCCAGCTTTCAACACTGCGCGAACCAGTTAACCAAGCACGACGATGCGATGACGACAACGGCTCTCTGACGATGATGATAGTAACTTCCACAGAGCGCCGTGCGAGGCCTCAGCCATGGACCACGGATGGCTGCGGTGATCCCCCAGATAGCCCGCAGATCATGCCGATCACATCACCGTCGTGCACCATCCGGCGCGGCGGAGGCTGAGCGGCCGCCTGCATTGGCCGCGGGTAATGGAAAACCTTGAATTCGTAGTGCGGCGCTACTTACGAAGTCAGGCCCCTCGTCTGGGGTCATTCCTTGCATAACTCGCGGTAGATGCACTTGCGCCATGACGCGACGTGGTTAAATAATTCGAAATTAGACACAAGACTTTTTTCGGCATCGAAACAAGGCGTAATTAGACGCGCTCACTGCCGGCGGATTGGTGTGGAAATTGGACTTCTTTGAAGTCGCGGTGATGATGCGTGCTTGATTCCGAGAGAGATGCGAGTGCATAAGGGGATTAACGCACTTAAGCTCTTTGTCTGGCCCTCCCCGGCGGTGGGCAGACTACGGCTCTTCATTTGTTTGCGGGATTAGCTGGCGAGACAAATGCGCGAAGGGACGTGCAATGGATGCCGACAGTGAGATCAAGTGGCGACGACAATGCACACGCTGATGTGGGGAGTTGAAAGGCATTCGATTTGGCGTGGGGGATAAGCTCTGGAGTGATCTTTCTTTTATGCGCTACGAGGGTTTTCTGGGACTGTTGCTGCATAGGAAATGTGTGGGGTTTCCAGCAGAAATTGACGCAGATTATTTAAATGATGTGACGGCGAAGGCAATGCAATCGAAATGGGAAATCTTCATGAGGTAAGGTGGCAGTGTCGGATCTACTACACTTGCCCAGAACGTCTACTACATCTAGTCGTTCTGGGCAAGTGCGAGTCTGCACGCGTTCTAGAGATAGGTGGAGAGACTGATGGGTTTTGAGCCGTCATTATAGAGGAAGAGTTCCCCATCTGCTGCTACCATCGGCTCTTCCCATTGATGCCGATCCGACAAACGAAGGTGGAAAGTGTTGTTCCGAAGCTAGTGTGTTGGACCTTTGATGTTGCTAGAATATTCTGACTAAGCCATCGAGTTTTGGCTCCATCCAAAGCTGCAACATCTAGTTGTTTTCTTATGGAACTTCCAGTTCTCATCACTTCTTGGCGAGGGTGTGAGCCTTTTCGTTTCATTGGTACCCAAGAGAATGTCACCGGCCTCAACAAACCTATATCTCAGATTCACGGTAACTCATTCTATTGATAGGCCATCAGATAAAACTGTTATCGATTCGTCAGATGATGAGTCTCCTTCGGATTGACATAAGAGCAAGTCTCTTACACAGCATTTTATAAGAAAGCTGAGTAGCCGATCTTACTAATGTATTCAGTGATCGTCGAAATTGTGAGCGTTATCCAAGTCGTGACTTCCCGACAAAAGTGGCATACCCACAACTTCATACACAGGGGAATAAGAAGATTTGGGGTTAGTCAACAGAGTAAAGAGAAGGAGGAGAAGACTTTAGACTTAGTCAACGAGCAGGCTTGGGCGATGGAGATAGTGGACACATAAATCTCCCCAGACATTGGGCATACTTTCTAACCACCTGCGAGACTACCTAGACGTTCTGCCCCAAGTGCAAACAGACAAAATGTTTCTCGGGATAGCCACCTTGCTTTACATATTTGCAAAGACTGCGATGACGAAGTGTAAAAGAGGACACTGTTCACAATCTCTATCACTGTCCCAGCCTCTGCCATTTGAGACATAGAACACTGGGGAATCATTTCTTCCAAGACCACCAGAATCTAGCAAATATCCCTTCAGGCACATCATCACCAACTTGGAGTGGGACGAAGTAGGAGCAAAAAGGTTAATATAATAATAATAATATGGGTGGCGCTACAGCCCGTAGGAGGCCAGGGCCTAGCTTCTCAGCAACCACTCGTGTTGTGCGTGCTATTGTTCTCTCACGAGTGGAAGGGACCTACAGCTTAATGCCGAATTCGAACGGCCAAGTTTGAGAAGCTTTCCTAGACAGAAAATACTCTTTGAGCATTGTCAGTGACTCGAAAGAGGTGGGGCCGTGAAAATTATTTCTGTCGCACAGAGCAGGAATCGGACCTACGACGTCGAGGTTGGGGTCGACGCACATACCCACAACGCCACGAGCCACCACAGGAGCAAAAAGGTTGCATCACAATATATCCTACTGGACCTAAGTGAAATGGAGCTTACGCGTCCTAGTATAACTGGTGCTGGAGAGCTAAGCCCAGCTGCTTGTTCCATATGACCGCGTTAAAATGTAGTCGTGGCCTGAAGCTTGAAAATTTATCAAAATGACTGCTCAGTCCTAGTTGCAATGTTTAGCAAATTGGTTGCACGTTTGAACGGAATTGGACTCTTTCCTCTCCTCAAGCCTCCAACCAGACAGAGATTAATACGAAATGAAGTAAAGAATACAAATTGCCGCCGTAGTAGCGAGTATAAAAGAAGGACTAGAAATGTCAACACTACATGGCGTGGCTAAGGATTCAACCCGGTTAGCCTCCATCCGTATAAGAATTAGAGGCGGACGATCACGGATAACGTCGTGAACTTGATCATTAGCAGCAACATGGATGTCAACAAATTGTTCGATTTTTGTGATTCTTTTCGAAGGTTGGGCTTTTTGGCTTGTTGTCATGTTCGGAACGAATACAATTCACAAGTATTCGACAGACCATCCATGCAAAGATTGACTGTTTGGTGCGGTTCATCGAATGGCGGCATAGTCGGACCCTAATTGTTTCTATGTTCATGAAATTTGGGTAATAACCGAAAGAATAGGATCGCAAGTACAAGCTGCCGTGTTCCTCGTTGAACAGCTTCTTCTCCGAACGGAAAAAGCTATGCTTCGGGGTTTGGGCACGTGGCATCAATGTCTCTATCATCATGTCTTCTTAGGCGGGTCTTGAATGCGACGCCATCAAGAATGTGACGTCTTGGCAGACAATGAAGAAGAACGTGGACATATTTATGATACATGCACCCAGGTAAAGTACGAAATTAACTGTGATCAGAAATAAACGACGCTACAGGCGGTAAAAGCGGTGCAACACTCGAAGTGGTGAAAAGGAAAGTTAGCGGCTATATAAGCTCACGACCAGTGATAATGATTTAGGTGACGCGAACATGCAATTCGAACATTTTTTCTTTGGCTACTACTAGTTCTTAGGCTACACTCCCAAGCCATGGCTAGGGCGATGCGACGTTTTAGATGCTAACGCCGAATACATTAGAGCGATATTGGATCAACCAACTAATGACACTATTCTAGGCGGAAGTTAAAGCTATCCATGAGGCTGCTACTGACTTACAGTTCATGTCTATCGAAGTAATCGCAGGCTGTCGGGCAGCCATCAAGGCTTTATCTTTTATTCACCATCCATTAAATTTAGGATGGTCAAATTACCTCCTGTCTCTCAGGCAGATCGCGCTTGATTCAACCTCATCCTACACTGGGTCCTTGGGAGAATTAGCGGTATTCCAGGCAATGAAAGATTCAACGAGCTACCTACAACAGGAGTGGGCTGTCAGTTGGTACTCATTGTTACCGATCACTGCATGTTGCTCTCACAAGCAAGAATAATATGAGCTGATTTCTGTAGGAGTGGCAGGAGTGAGGACGAAGTTGAATTCACGCTATACCATCTCAGCGCTTATCCAGCCCTTGCTAGAACAAGAAAAAGTACGCTAGACTAAGTAGATGTGAATAGGCTCCTTAGAAAAAATGTCATATATCAGCCGTGACAGCCACTTAAACCTACTAACACAACCGCGGCATTTTCTATTCTATAAATAATAACATGAATGTAGCTTCAACATAAACCCAGAATCGTTTCTATGTCTCCACTGTTCCTTTACTTAGACTTTACTTCCTTTAGTTCTTATCTGGTCACCTTGTAAATATGCGCATTAGTGACAATCATTCGACCTTGTATCCACTTCAGTTGATCTACCGCTTCCCTCGCCACCATTTCCTAGGTGTCAAGCCAACCACAATTGCCATTAGTCCCCTACGGAGAGCCCCCAATTCTAACCACACCACGTCATCGCCACGCCAGATGACACCGCCTCTGACGCAGACTGGCCGAGCTCGCAGAGCGCAACGAATGCCCGGAGACCCAGTTCCGATCGATTCAGTTCGATTTGTGTACTTTGTTTTGTTCCAATCGATTTATCACCTGAGCGCCGAAAGTTTCGTGCTCTCCCCTGGAATGAATCGCACAAAGCGGCCATTGTTCTTCAATCCACGGCCGAACATCATCAATCATCTGGCCAAGGGGAGAGACTCTCGCACTCACACACGTCCAGCGGCCAACACTCATTTCATTTACAGCTATTGTCCGATGCGAAACCCAGAAACCAAATGAACCCATAACCTACTTCAATAACAGCGCGTCGATCTCCAGATCAGTTCCTCGCCATGGCTGGTCGGCCAGCGCGCCCTGGTGCAAGATCAATGGGATTCACGGTGGAATTCCAATCAAACCTCTCGGGTCACTCGAGCATTTGCATACGCGTCGAGATGAGTTATACAATGTTGCGGCTCCTCTGCCTCTGCCTCGGCGGAGCGCCTGTCCAGCGGGTAGTGTGTGCCGAGCCGAGACACGGCTGCAAATATTATGCGGGACTTATGGCGGTAATTCATTAGAAGCTCCAAATGGTTTGTCATGCAAATTTCAGCCTCGATTTGACAACAACTCCGAGCGCGATAAATTGTGAAAAATCCGTTCACCCGGCCGAAATGAGAGTGGATAGGCGGCTCGGCGGCTCGGCGGCTCGATGAGCGGGTTTTCGGACGAGTCTCTGAATGCTGGTGGGGGGTCAGCGACCTTGGCTTAGGAGGGGTTCGGTGTGAAATCTGTTCAGTTTGCCCAGAGTGTGGACATTCGGCAAACAAGTGCCGATCTAAAGTGGTTGCAGGGGTTTTAATTGATTTCTGAGGTCATTCACGAGGGGACACTATTTCCGGCTGTCGCGTAAAGTGGTGTGCCACAGGGTTCGTCACTGATTTCATCAGAAATGGCAGATCGCATGGAGGCTCATAAGATGATCGTTTAACGAACGACGCCACAGAAGCTCTTAATCTCAGGCACGACGCCCGTTGGGGCTCATAAACGTTTGCCTGCCCATGGGAATCCCGAACGCCCGACACAGGCTCGCCCCCATCGAGAGGTTGGCGCTAATGAGCCCTCCCACATTCCCCCATGAACCAACGCTGAATTAACATAAAACGCACGGGGGTTAATTAAAAGATGCGGTTTAACGACACCCTCATGGTCATGTACACGCCGTAAAACGTAGGCGCATCGTTAGCCCGAGGAATGTATGATTTACGGCCATAATTCTGATCAGCAGTCCAGTGTGGACAGATGCGCAGACAGAGATGCGCCGTCGTTAAGTTTTACGAGCAAATCAATGCATTTATTTTTTCGGTGACCACTTGGGCTGTGGCACACGGAAACGATTTGATCGTTTTATGGACGACCTTATCGGTGATCTTGCAGTAGCAAACTGTTTGGCCAGATAACGACTGGAGGCAATAAAGTTGTTATGACAGTCGCCTGCACGTGAGATGAGTGGGATTGGGCAGCTTTAAAGCACGTTCATTGGCGAGGAAGTCGTGAGGTGCTGGCAGGGAGTGACAAGCTCTGCAGTTCGAGTAGGACGCAGTGGAATGTTTGGGTCTAATTAGGGACGAGAGGAGAATCTATTTTGAAATGAACCCAACGCTCCCTCGGAGGCTCTTCTCGACGACGCTTGAAAGGGTTGAGAGTGGCAGTAAAGTCAAATGAAAGAACGCAGCTTCGCCAGCATACGGCTTTAGGGAGTGCCTCTCCAGCCAGTGACGCCTTTTTTCTTAAATTTGACCAAATTCCGCCTTTGTCACACTGGTCTTCCCAGGAGTTTCTTTGTGTTTAGGTGGGTGTTAATTTACCGGTATGAAGTGAGCGTCAGAATACAAATGTCTCGATAGGGAACGTTTGTTGTCCTTATTTTTTTTTTTGTTTGCTATGACATCTGTGAAATGTATACATCAAGTCATTGAACAGACAAAATCATATTTTTTCATAGTGTTAAAAATGTCGAATTTTGTACCAGAAAGTGATGATTTGCGGATTTTTTTGTTTTCTTTTGAAGAAAAGTGCTGCAGAGTCGCATCGAATGCTTGTCGAGGCATATGGTGATCATGCTCTATCAGAAGCAACATGCAAAAGATGGTTTCAACGGTTCAGACATAATGATTTCGATGTGAGAAATGAGGAACGTGGAAGACCACCAACAAAGTTTGAAGACGCCGAATTGCAAACGATATTGGATGGGGATGACACTTTGAGTCAGAAGCAAATGGCAGCAATGTTCAATGTTGCACAACAAACAATTTCTGACCATTTATGGTAAAAGCTATGGAAAAGATCCAAAAGTGTGGAAAATGGGTGCCACATGAATTGAATGAACGACAGATGGAAAACCGAAACAAATTTTGCTTCAAGGACACGTAAGAAAATCGGTTTTGCATCGGATTGTTACTGGCGATGGAAAATGGATTTATTTTAAGAATCATGGGTTAATCCGGGACAACCATCAACATCCACTGCAAAACCAGATCGATTCGGCAAAAAGACAATGCCGTGTGTTTGGTTGAACCCGAAAGGTGTGGTGTACCACGAGCTTCTAAAACCTGGTGAAACCGTTAATACTGATCGCTACCGACAACAAGTGATCAATTTGAACCATGCATTGATCGAGAAACGACCTGACTTGGCTAGAAGACACGGCAAGGTAATTTTGCTCCATGACAATGCACCTGCACACAAACAAAACCGGTTCAGGATACAATCAAAACACTTGGCTGGGAGCAGCTACCCCACCCGCCGTATTCACCAGACTTGGTTTCGTCCGACTACCATTTGTTTTCATCGATGGGACACGCATTGGCTGAGCAGCACTTCGATTCCTACAAAGAAGTCGAACATTGGGTGTCTGATTGGTTTGCTTTAAAAGACGAACAATTTTATTGGCGTGGTATTCACAAATTGCCAGAAAGGTGGTCAAAATGTGTAGAAAACAATGGCCAATACTTTGAATAAAATTTGTTTACTATCCCATCGATAATTAGTGTTTTATTTCATACCGGTATACCTAAGAGGTAAGGTAAGTAAGAGGTTTTTTCCCGGCAGTCAGACTTCTTCTGAAGTGACACTGCCCTTGGTTATCTTCCGACTAGAATTAAGTGAAGCGTGTGGAAGGACCTCATTTAGACCTAGACTAGGACCATTCTGTAGCCTCGGAGACAGAACGTAGTAACCTTGCGATGGGCACTTCACCTATGTGAACCAAGTCGTTGAAAAAGCGAGCTCCCAGAAATTTGTATCAACGTACGAGACATCAAGTCTGGGTACTCTAACATAGCTTTGCTTTAACAGACGTTACTAGTTAAGCTGGCAATTCTTTTGCAGTGCCCCATGAGGCAGTCTCTTGCAATTACGCTAACCACCATCGGACATAGAGATTTTTGATAGTTTATTGAGCGGACTGGAACAGATCATCTTGAAGATTCGGGACTCAATGTCTTTCAACCATCCTTCCTTCTTATGGCACGTCACGAAACATGCCTCTACAATCAGCACGATCGCTTGCCATCTGCCTCCCATTTGACAGACCCAGGCAGCAGAGGTACTGCTCGACTTTGGTGCACACATTTTGGACGTGGACGCCATGTGTTGCTTTGTCCCACAGGCTTAGAGTCGAAGATCAGGCCGGAGCTGAGTTGTCCATGCGCTCTACGTAACCCGGCTAATTTATGCATTGGATGCGTAGTCGCCGTACACCCCATACAGCTCGTGAAATCTTCTTTTCCAAATGCCATCAATGCAGACAGGATCAGAGATCGCGCGCAGG
This sequence comes from Eristalis arbustorum, assembly GCA_916610145.1. Lineage (NCBI taxonomy): Eukaryota > Metazoa > Arthropoda > Insecta > Diptera > Syrphidae > Eristalis > Eristalis arbustorum. Next base: position 62,511,704 of record OU744318.1, on the reverse strand, counting down.
ACGTTGTTGTGGAATCTTATGTTATCTGCTTTTGAGACTGTCCATGCGTTCACTCCGTACAGCAAGACAGGAATGATCAATGTCTTATTCAGAGTTAACATGTTCCTCCAGAAGAGAGCTCTATTACTCACCTGTCTTTTGAGCCCAAAAAACCTCGGTTAGCTCGAGTAATTTTGCTGTTTTGTGGGTAGGTTCTGATGTCATTTGTACTGTTTACCTAGGCGGCAAGGATAGATTACTACCTTAAGGTTATAGCTAAGTATGTTGACGTTCTGGCCGAGTCGTCGATGTTGTGCGCCCTATCTCGATGGCCACATGTACTTACTTGTTTCCACCTTTCAACCAACCACTGGTCGTCCATTAAGTGCAAACAAGGGTGAGCGATGTGCTCTAGATGCATACAGTGACCCTCTGTGGAGGACATGTTGAAACGGAGAGTCTATTTCCATGCTTGCACATACAACTCAGCGACAAGCAAGGCATATTGAGTTGTCATTATCGAACGAAAAGTCATTCAAATGTACGTTCAGCTATATTATTCTTAGCAAAGCAAGGGTAATGAGCAGGTGAAGGAGAATAGCAGCACGAAAGTCAAGTTAAGCCTAGTAGTCTCATTTCGTGGAGAAAACTTGTACTTCAATGGATTCATACCCCATGAGCCATCAAACATCTATCGGAGAGGCATGTGCAATTTCAGAAGCAAATGAGGAATGTATAGGTTTTGAGTGCGTTTGTTGTTCCTTTTTGCTTTTAGGGCATTTAGTGAATAGAATTCAATGACGACCTCCATGGGCTCTAGAGCGATGCTAACTTATCTTGACGAACGAACTTATCGCCTATCTTATGCTAAGGCTTAGGTAGATAGGCAAGTATTGGCATCTATAGGCCCATTGTACCGCCACGTGGGCAATTCAAATTAATCGGGTTGCTTATGTCATGATTCGTCAAAAAATTTTACAAGTGTCTGAAATGGTGTGTTGCTTTCGCCTGTCAAGTATGAGTCTATATTGGCTTTAATACTTGAGGCTATAGCAGGACTTTAGACTGCTGAGCTTTTTTCTCGTCTTCGTCTAGACAGCTTCTACAGCAGTCATTGGAGGTATGGCCTAGTTTTTTTGCATGGTGGCTTAAAAGGCAGTGATCGGTGATTATACCTACTGCAGTGCTAATTTTTGATCGATTAAGAGAAACTTGATATTTTTGAATAAAGATGAGGCCATATGTGCCTGCTAAGGCAGATGCTGATCAGCCAAAGGATGCTTGTCAACCATCTGGCATTTATTTTCTGAGTCAATCGGCAGTGGCGTCTTTAGCTAGCTCGTGAGCTCTACAGTTTTCCGAAATGTATCTATGGCCTGGCACCCAGCGAAGGCGGATAGCTTAAAAAATGCTCGGATATCTCGTTAACAGATGCTTGCTCTTGTCGGTTACTATTTTTGAGTTTATAGAGAGTTTATAGATGCTAAGGTATAAGGCTGGGTAGTCTAGCGGTCCGTTTGTTCCAATCTTAAGAGTGGTCGATTCCGAGACTGTCGAGCAACGCAGCAGTCGATAGCCTCATCTACTATGCAACACATATGTAACCAACTTTGTTTGCGAAACAGATGATAGCTCTACAGAGATCACTATCGATGGAGGGATGTGTTTATGTTGACTCCTAAGACCAAGGTCCACCACGGACTGTAGCGCCAAACAAGGAAGAAAACGAAGATGACGAAATGAGACCTCCATTATTTGAATTGTATTGAAGATACCGGGGAATGACTATAGAGTCACCTAGCACTACGATCGCATTAGATTGTAGGACTTTAGAGCTATCTTAAGAAATATATGATCTCCTCCAGCAAATGGAACAAAATCAATAACCTTTTCACCGCCAGCATATTTCAACGACTTGAGTCAACGCAGAGATCCCCTCCAACCTGGCTTAACTGCAAATCTTCACAAATTCACTTCCGCGGAGGCTAATCCATCGCAGTTGCCTCCGTGGCGACGTCTCTCCTAATCAGCAAATCCCTCATCAATCAAAGGGTATTCGCCTCGTCCCTCCACCCGCCACGACCACCGACAACTCCTCAAACTGTCACCATCAATTCGACTTCACGTCGTCCCACCACAAATGGCCGTCCCAATTAGCAAGTCATGCGCCCATCAATGCTAATCCTCCTCCGCGAGCAGTGCGGTACCGTTTCCCGCGTCTAATTGAACCGCCAGCCAAGCCACCCGGAACCGAACGAGTCCTCCGCCTCATAATGCACTCGTTTATCGTCAATGGAGGCCCACGCCCAAATGTCATCCGTCTCCCTGGCTGCGGCCGAAGCCAAAAAAAGCAAACAGCAGAAACAAGTCACAGGCAGAGATCTGCGCCAGCTTACAACCATTACAGCTCGTTACAGAGCATGTTATTTCCTCATTACCATCCGCAGTCGCGGCGCGCCAAGCCAGCACAGGGGACTGCTGTGCCTCTCCTCATAAATATCGCGCATCGCAAAATAAACCATACGACGTCGTCCTCAGCCAGTCAGTCAGCCACCAGCAGTGACCAGCAGCAGAGGAGACGCCGCCGCCTCCTCCGGGAACTCTGGCAACCAGTTCCACACACTCGCTCCGCAATTGAGTTGCCACACGGCCATGACGACAACTCGGAGTGTGGCTGCTGAAGCCGGCCGAGCTCTTGGCATCTAATGCCTCATCCATTTCAAGGCTGATCACGTGAATTAGTGAGAAATTGAATTATTGGATATAAAGTGAGTGCGCTGCACACTCTCCGCGTATGATCCCTGAAACGGCCGGGTCCACTCTGAGGCGATTATTAATTAAGCCACATGAGACGATGGCGGATTATGTTGTTTTCCTCCCTGTCGCCGCCGCCGGTGCTGGGCTCCACTCTGATCGGGTTGCCAATGTCCACGGCGCGTCGGGGACCTCGAACTGAAATGTATTACTTGGCCATTTCCGTGGCAGTGGCTATTACGACTCTCGGTTGTGTAATCTGCGCGCGGGTTAAGTGCACGAGAGGCATTTATGCTTCTGTTGGGTTCTTGACTTTGCCCGCCTGCCTGCCTGCTGCCTGCTGATGGTGGCAATGGTGATGGCTATGGCCGTGCATTCGGTTTCGATTTCATTTTCATTCAAAGGAGCACGACCGTCTGCGGAGCACACATGCCTGGGATGGGCAACTGCCCGGATGGGCATGGGCATGGGCAAATGGACGAATGTGGGGGCTTTCGGACGAATCGATTGTTTCTGGTGCTGGCATTGGAGCTGATGCTGGTACTGATGCTGGTGCCGATGGCTTGAAGGTGAAATGAGGACGTGCTGGTCATTAAGATGGAAAGTTTCACTCTTCGTTGGCCTGTTCTTGTTCTTGTTCCCGCAGCACACACATGGGGGCCAGCGCACTGTCGTGCTTCATTAGCGAGCCCGATTTGGATCATTGTGTCGAAAGTGATTAATCAATGAAGCCCGGGGTGGTAATTAGATGAAAATAGAACTCATCTATGGACTGCAGATTTTTACTCGGGCAATGAGGTCGAGCTTTACTGCGGTGTTCAATTTGTTTCTCATTTTTTCGGTGAAACTTAAGCGAGATGACCCACGATCAATTGGTCTGATCCGCTGATGGATAGTGGCGGTGGGCCTTTGCGGAGAAAGTTGGTCTCTTTTCCGACGCATTTCTCTGGCGGGTGGGGGCGGTGTCGTGGATGAACATGCAAATTTGTTTGCTCTTAAGTGTGCCACGTGAGTGTGTGTGGAAGGTTTGATTGACGGGAGTCTGTCGGGGAGATTAATGGACTTCGGCTGAAAGGAGCTGGTCGATGGGTGGCTTGAGGATCGACAGCGACATTGAGTAGGCGCACCTGACTTGGGGAATGTGAGACAACTGAAGTGGTGGAAATGTGGTTGCTCTCTGTGCAAGGAAGCAAAGCTGTTTATCAGCAGGAGAAGTCGTCGTTGTGGTGGTTACATGTCCCGTGCGCAAATTGCGATTCCGGCGCACAAACTTTCATTTTCACTGCACCACTTTCCTTGAGTCATGGTGCTTAAGGCGAGACGATTCAATCCGTGGCTCGAAATGTCAACCAGGACTATAGTTTGGTTAGTTTATGACTCGCCTTTTTAGAATAATGACCGTGCCGAAAGTCAAGATGGTAACTAGAGGGAATCGTGATGGCTACGAACTCGGCGTTAAAGGTTAACAGCTCCATCCCGGGCTGACGAACTTTCATTTTCAAGTCTCTTGAGTTAGTGACAGTAGTCCAGCCAAATTTATGAATTATACTATGAACAACATAATTGGTGGCTAAGGAAGGTGGGGTTCAAGACGGTAGTGTCATCTGGAGACAAAGAAGATATAACAACAGGCGGACAAGCATAGAGATTTTTTATTTTTCAATTATCGTTGCAACGATATACTTTTCCAGTGTATCCTTTGGAGATTTCCAAATATGCCGAGTAAGGTTTAACTAACGAACTATTGACGGACTTTAAACTAGATATATATGAACTTAGGGTAAAAAGTTCTTTAGCTTCTTGTGGCGTTGAAGTCGATGATTGAAATTATCATAAACATGCCGTAACATTTTTTTTTTCGAATCTCTCGTCTCAGATGGCCACGTCACTGGACACCAATGCACCGGCCTCCGACACCAGTATTCGATTCCAACCCCGAGGGATAACGCGGCAAAGGAAGACCACGCTTTCGGTGGCGCACGCAGCTTGAAGGGAATTGAATAAGTTGAACGTGTGTGGCTGCAAGCAACATCACAAGACCGGACGAGATGGAGAAGCATGTTGGCTGAGGCGCAGTTCCACTCGAACTGTAGCGCGAGCCAAAGTATAATTTTGAAGTCGTCCGCGAATGTGGGGCATAATCTAGTATTTGAAAGGATGACAGAGTTACAACGAACAACTTTGCTGGGGACAATGGTGAAAAGTAAGCAGGTGTCAACTCAGGTGCAGAGATCTATGCGAGTTTACACAAGACGCCCCAAGTTATGCCAAAAAACATTATCAACTTTCTAAATGACCACAATTGCTTCAAGGAATTTCACCCAAATTCTGTGATGGCTTTTCTAAACATATGGACGAAATAAACCCGATTGATTGATTCTAGAAAACAATTGTAACATACGACTTAGATGGCGATTCAGATCGGTCTCACTTGAGTGACCAAAATTGAACGAAACTCAACGAAACTGAGCCAAGCGGCCCTTAGTCGCTGTGTATGAGACTGATTTCGTAGTATGACATGAGGCTTAATACTACTTAACTGTCATTTACGTTCATAAACTGTCACTGTCACCACTCAACTAAGCAAAATTGAACAAAACACAACGAAACCGGACGACGTTTATCGAATCTGTGATTCTGCTTCTTAAGTCTTGAGTCATGTCTCCTTGTCACCACTAAAACAATCAAACCCATTTGACATTTACATTAACCACGGAAGTCAGCTGTCGCCGCTGCTAATCATCTCCAGTGCTGGGATTTCTTCAAACACGTCCAGATAGCAAATCGCTTTCTATGACCTCCCACAGACGGTCTTCCTCAAACGCCATCCCACGCCAAGTGAGCATGTCATTCGCACTAATGACATCTGTCATTCACAGCCACTCTCAACGTGACACTTTCCGACACGCAATCACCGCTCGTCAACCGATAGCCTCTTAAGTGGAATCAAAGCGAGTCGATAAAATTCCCATCGACAAGCCCTCTTCAGAGACCTCTTCTTTTCTGCTTACATCCATTGATTCAATTGAATCACACTTTGCCGACACAATTCGATTGGCAATTGCTCCGTCCTCTGGGTATGATGTCATGACAAAAAAATGTTTCTGTCTTATAGCCCTTCCTCTTCAGCTGTAAGTGCTGCTCATGAATTACTCGAGTCTCCCTCGTGGAACTAATCGATCTCGGCAAGTAGTCCCTGAGCCATGATTTTGAAACATGTTCCGTGGCGTCTGTTGTTGTGCCAGCACCCGAACGCCAATCAACTCAACGATCGTTGATCCGTCATAATGCCGCCGAAAAGCCCTTGTACGCTCGTCAACTTTAGCACCAACTTCACCTTCGTGTGCACATGCGCGCACGTCTTCAAGACGGCCGCTCTTCTTCTTCTGTAGTGAAAGCCTGACTGACTGTCTAATTAACAGCAGAAAACGAGAGTAGAACAACTCGGTTCTCGGTGCTGTGCCCCGACGTTAGTCGGCGCAGTCCGTTGCGATGTTGCGATGTTATTATGTTCTACCTGCCACGCTTTGCTACACCGTTATACGGGCGAACTTCACATGCTGTGTGCAACTTTCTTGAACATGATTTTTATGTCAGTGGTTTTGTTGGCGCAAAATGAAGAAGCAAGAGAGGAAAAAAAAAGCACAGGCACACCGATAATAAGAACAACAGCAAGACAACAAAATGGAAGCAGGTGGAGACGACGAATGTGACGATCGTCCCTGGGGAAGGGGCGCCCCCGAGAACCAGGCAAGAAGAAACACAACAACAACACAAAAAAACTGCTATTCGCTTCCATCTCACACACAGGCACACCGACCTCTGATTAATGTACGCCTTGAGGGGCGCGCAGAAGCAAAGCAAAGCATTACGAGTGCACCTAGTCTGCAACATGGTAATTACTCATTAAGTAATGCCAGCACAGAATTTAAACTCAATAAGTCGGTAGGTATGTGCCGTCCCGTGCCGGGCCGCGTCGCTCCCTCCGCGCGAGTCGGGTTCAATGTAACTCCGGAAGATTGTGCATACGTCCGCGCTTCAGAGGGGATCCCGTGCATTTTTATTTGCATTTCCATTCGCCATTAGGAAGGTGGCCTTTTTTGTATGCTCTTTGTGCTGTGCTTTCTACGGTGATTTTCACCGCAGAGGAGGAAGTGGAGCAGTGACGGCCTTAAGTGGTGGTCATTAGGAGGCTGCGTGCGTACGGCCATTTGAAATGTTTTGACAGTCGAGGCGAGCAGACTATCTGTCTGCCTCGAGCGAATGAAATGTTGCGTAACTTGAGGCGGCGGCTGGGTGAAATTTGTCAGCACTGGGATGGTGTAATGTTGAGGAATTTATCGCTGTGCTAAGGAAAGTTGAATGCGTGGACGATTTGGATGTGCGTTGGCTAATTGGAGCTAGGGAATTAGGTGGGTCGGTCTGGAGAGCCTTGTGGGGGAAGAGGCCTCAACGTGAACGACTTTTCGAGGAAAGGGAGAATTTGAAGATAATCTTTCATTCACCTTTGAAGCTCACAAGAACGGACCAGTTTTTGCAGCGTCTCGGCGGAGATCGCTTGGTTCATACGGTTCATGGGTAAAATCCCCAAAGGCTCTAGAGCAGAATACCTTCAATTCGTTCTCCAATGAGAGGCAACAACATATTTAGTAGTCGAAATGGCTGGGAAGTATCAATCGAGTAGATAGTGAATCTTGGAGCTAGACTGTGATAGCTCTGGCGGTCAACAAATCCAGACTTCTTGTCCCTCTGGATGTTTCAAATTCACTAAGACCACATTTAGTCATTTTGAGTCACCGGTGTGATCTCCTGCTTCATCACCAGATTGACTAACACCTTGCGTCTGACGTGAGCTGACCTAAAATTAATGTTAGTAAGCCAAGGAACTTTGGGTCATTAGAGGGCGACACTGCACCTCGTAAAGAGAGTTTTGTCTGTGTTTTGTTCTCGACAACTTTGACATCTCATCTCACCCATAGTTCCATATATGAACAGCAACTTGTCAACCGAAAACCTTGACCGATGAATGCCCGATGAACTCCCAATTGTTGACGTGCGACTAGGTACAATTGACTAAAGGAAATGCCAACCCGCTCGCTTGGTAATTAAAGTTGCTAAATGTTTGTCATTAATCTCGGGCTTTAATGAACATGTGTGCAATTGACTGACGAATCTGCAAAACACCGTCATCGGTTAGGTCAATTTAAAATGCATTCCGGACATTAAGATATGAATCCAATGCTCATTTTTGGTTGATTTTTTGTGTGGAAAATTGAGGAGAATGCAAGAAGCAAACAAAAAAATTCGAGTTAGAGAGAAATTGCACTTTTTTGTATCACTTTGTAAACCGAAGTGACTCAAAGTCGTGAAAAGACTGGGACTTTTCGTGAAGACGAACTTTGCAGAGCAAAGGCAACGTTGAAATGTCACAAGCAAACTATTGCAAAGCATACTTTCGATGTTTACTAACAAATTCATTGCTTTTTGGCTAACAATGAACACTGAGTTTTGTGTTCGCATTGATTTAACATTGGTCAAGAAACTTTGCTTCATCTGACAATATTACACAAGAGAATTATCTGTTCCGGACCGAGTGGCCAGACCTCGCAAGCAAAATTCACTAGTCACTTCTCCACGAGCAAGATTTTCGATGACGCGGCTTTTTGGTCATGCGGATTGAATTTGTCACTAAGGACTTTTGTGAGCAGAAGGTGCAATATGTGGTAGAGATTGTGGTACAGTGGTCTGTAATGTGGTGTGAATTTTGTTATAAAGATTATTATGAATGGCGAAAAAAGACTGAAGACTTGCTCGGCCATACCGAAAGCGTAGACAACAATGCTTCAGCATAGAAGGCCTCTGACTCCAAACCTCCTGATTCGAGAAGGAGAGGAGCATTGAACCTCCGCAGATGCAAGACTGCCTGGTCATCAACGATGGAAGGCAGCAGTTCCATGAACCCTCAATATTTCGCAGACAAAAGCCTATATGCTAACCCAACATAAGACTCCCCAAATAGACTACTCGAAAAGCAGTCTGTCAACACCAACATCAAATAAATTTTACAAAGTAAAGGGCATTACTTGTAAATGTCTAGCATATTTATTGTGTACAACTAAGAAAAAACAAACACTTAACAAATCACCCATTTAGATCGGCATGGGTAACAGTCGGCTGGGATGTATTGTGTACCGCATTGCCTCTTCGGAGAACACTCTAGAACTCTTTAAGTCTCTGCGCTCTGATCGACAGCTGGTGTTCTAGTTCCCACCCGCGATGAGCAACAGAGTAGTAAATGGGGAGTACAGCGTCAGTCAGATCAATCTTCACATGGTTTCAGCAGACTGAGCTTATTTATTAAACAGCTGCCTAGGTAGGTTAAACAATTTCAACCGTATGTCGGTGTGAGAAAAATTACGAGCAGGTCGTACGGCCAACAGTTGGAGTTTCAACTCCACTTTTTAGTTGTCGATCGGAGGCAATAATCTGGTACCACAAAAAGTCAAGGGACGTTGAGGCTTTCCAGTGTAAGCCTACTTTTGGTTTCAAATACTTTATTTTTTAAGCCTATTATAGTGATTCACTTGATAAAAATGGTGTTCAGAACAGAATATGCCTGAATTTTGTATGGTCTTAGTGTCAAATTTCAACTATCAGCGAAAGTGTTGACGGTTGACCTCTTGTGGAATCGTCGTGATGGCAGTGTTGCGAGGTGGCTTGTAATTAAATATCACCGTCCAGAGCCTATCACTACTACTATTCGCTACGATCAGTTGAGGCCGCAATTAGATATACGGGGGGAATCGTGACCCAACTTGGCGTGGGCTTGCATTGCCACCGAGTGCTGCAACCCATAAAACAGCAAAAGTCTCTCAAAACATCGTCAAAATTGATACCTCAGGCAGAACTTAAGGCTACAGTCGACTATGTCAAGACTTTCTGGGTGTAAAGACTCCTTGGAGGATATCACGATAATCTAAGCTCACAACACATGTTCTCCAAGTCTTACGCTAAAGGCTTTAACTCAGTCTATCGGCCATGTGTAAGACATCAAACTACAACAAAAGCAGCAAAGCAAGACAACATAGCAGGAAAGATGGGAAATAACATCAAAGGGAAGACAGACTTACTGACTTATATCCACTGTCCAGAAATGGAAAGAACATAGTTATGGACAAGTGGATTTCTATTTCGAGTGTGCCTATACAGGTTTGGTCCGAAGGAATCTGTCCTCGTTAGAAGAGTCCAGTGTGAAGTTTCTATCAGTCAATGAAGTCACTTGCCATGGGAATGATCGTAATATGTTACCGATCTTCAACAATCTTGGGTGATTTTCAATGAAAAAAAAACCCATGCCTCCCGATGCAGCACTGCATTAAGTTTCTACTGGTAGTACATCTGACGGTTCAAAAAAGTGCAGTGACAGGCACAGGGAGCTTCTGTGACCAATTTGAAAAATCACTGACACTAAAAGACAACTGCAGCGTCTTCCAAGCAGAAGTGACTGCAATACACGAAGCAGCACTCGCGCTACAAGAACGCGATATAATCGACAAATCGATTTCCACCTTCTCCTACAGACAAGCGGCAATAAAAGTCATAGGATCAGACATCAGACAGCTTGTCAGGTTATGCAGACAAAGCATGTAGACGAATAACGTGACTCTGGGCTGGGTGCCTGGCCATACTGGCATTCAGGACAACGAAATAGCGGACAGCCTCGCGAAGAAGGGCTCCGAGTATCCCTGGCAATCTCCCACGCACTCAAGCCGTTTAGCTCTATAAGAAGAAAACTAGAAGATCAAGCCCTAGATAGAGCAACCACAAGTTGACTCAGCCTGGAAACTGGAGTAATAGCGAGGGCCCTATCAATCGCAAAATGATGGTTCTAGTAGTTTGCACAATGGATCCAAGTAGTTTGTCTAAGAGAGCCGCGGCCGCAAGCTTGCAATGACACCAAATTAGTAGGGCTGCCTCCCACTGGCCTTGATGTTCTATGGCCCAATGGTATGTCATAAAAGAACAAGACATGATCCGAAGGAGGATTTGGCTGAGTCTGTAGTCACAGACTGCAACATTAGGCGTTCCTAGTTGCAGTTGTGTGCCAATGATGCAACACATCGCGTTCTAAAACGCATCATAGCCTATCGTGATTTATCGTAACATCAAAAAAAGCATTGCATCGCATCACAATGGCATGATGCTTACGTGATGCGCATGTTTTTGCGGTTTACGAAATCGGCCTTCAGCTATAAAATGGACAACGTGTACAGTGTCCTAAGGACTGCGAAGACTAGAAGCCTTGTTTCGGTATTCTCCACTCTGAGAGCCACCCCTGAAAGGTCCAATAGCTCCCGATAGTCCACCCAGCTCCCAGCGAATGAGCTGATGCCTCAGAGCCTCTTGATAAAATCAAGAACAACTGTAGTACATCAAACAGTCGCCATGTCCTGGAGTGCGATCAGAACCTCTTAGTCTTTCTGTCAACTAAAAGGAAAGACTTCCCACTTTATCATCAACGACTACTCCAGGCACTTCTGCTTGCTTCCCAATTCGACTACAACTCATTCACCTGTTTTCCCACACGTCCAAGAGCACTCAGCACGCTAACACCTACTCGCCTCTCTTGAAAGTCCTTTAACGGCCACTCTCACTTGGACGTTTTCACTTCCAAGCTCACCGACCATCATGAGCCACCGCTTCCTCGTTCGTTTCGAGGTTACACAAGCCAGCAGGCCGAAACACCCCCACCCGCACCCCCAAAGAAAAAAGTTCAAGAAAAGAAATCTCTCTCGAAACAATTCCACTAATTGTGTAACTTCATTATGAAGTGCGAAGCAGGCCCCACAAAACCGAATCCCAGCCTCGCGGCGAGTACAAGTAAAAGTAACTGAGGTGGCGGCGCGCACTCCAGCCAGTCGGTGAACCGGCAAACAATGCGCCGACCCTGCCAGTGCGTGTGTGCGCTCGGCGCCCGCTCACAGAAAGTCGATTAATCGCGGCTCGACTGTGACCACATTTTCACTGTCTGTCAGCCGTGACAGATAAGGTGTGGGGATCGGGATTTGTGTCAGGGAATCAAAAGTACAAATAAACAAAAATGATTACTTACCACCACCTCCGTTCATGGTCGCCGTGTGCTTGGCACTGTTGCCGTTCGCCGTGTTCGATGTGGAATTGGGCACGGGACCCATCACTCCGTACTTGATCGGCTTGAAGTGGAAGAACGACGGCGAGTATCCAGAGCCGGCACGGCTCAGCGAACTGAACTGCTCCTCGCGATCCTCCACGTAGAGTCCCTCCTTGCCCATGGCCGCCAGCTGACGGCCCTTCGGCATGAACATCACCAAAAAGACAGTCGCCGATGTTGCAACTAATCCGAATGCAATGCATGCATCCTTGTGGCGATCGGCGACGGCCAGGCCGCATAGCATCCAGCCGAGCCAAATCGGTATCGCACCGCCGATCGCTAGACCAATGTACGTTGACTCGCGATAATTATCACGAATGCCGCGCGATTTGATCGCGAGAACCGCCACGAACACGATCAGGAAGACAATGTAAATTAAGGACAGCAGCAGTTCCGAGAACTGCGTCTTGCAGAGTGGTATCATGACGGTGGCACCGACACCGACGCCGATCCCTGCGCCGCCAACGCTGCCGCCTCCGCGTGTGATATCGGCCGCGGTGATCAGCATGGAGGAGAGTTTTCCAACACCACCGGCAAGACTAGTGCCCGCACTAGTAGCGCCTCCGACGCCGAATGGAACTGTCATCGTGTAAATATCTGGCGGCTGGGTCATCAGCCACTGGGTGCCGATGGCCACTTGGATGAGCACGGCGAAGAGCAGCAGCAGTCCCTGGTACGGGGCGGGCAGGTAGACACCGCCGTTGAGGCTAATGAGGAACACGCACTTGACGAGGAGCGCCGCGAAGACCAGCGCATAGGCAACGCCGGCCCCGAAGCGTATCGCGCCGCAGCTGAGCACGGTCGGCTGTGCGGTGATAATCGCGCCGAGTCCGGCGCAGGCGAACAGCCCCAGCAGCAGCATTTGTCCCAAAAATAGATGTCGACGTGACGGCGAGGTCCGCCAGGCCTTGAAGAGCACGAATATCTCGAAGGCCGCCATCATGATCATGGTGAGGGAGGCCAGCACCAGCACAGGCACGACCCACGGCTCCTTGCGCAGCCCGTTGGGCAGGTGTGTGCTGACCACGCTCGGCGGGGTCACCGATCCCGACGAGGTGTTGCCGGGCTGGCCGTGTGCGGGAGTCTTCGGGGCCAGTATCAGCACTGGCCGCGGCTGCAGATGGTTCTTCGTGTCGGCGGTGAACTTCGTTGTCGTCGGCGTGGCCGGCCGCTGGGTGGTGGTCGTCGTCGACGACGGGACGATGAAGAACTCCGTGGACATTTCTATCAGACGATCAGCCTTCGAGATGTTGAGGCTCTCGGCGGATGGCTGTGGCGGTTCCGCTGCAAGGTCGTCATCGTCGTCGCTGTCGCTGCTGTCGATCGTCAGGAGGGGCTCGTTCTCGTCGTGGCGGCGCATCGATCCCCGTTCGTTCGCGAACACATTCTCCACTTCACCCGTCACTTCTGGGTCTGGGATTGGGTCTGGCACTGGGTCTGGGGCTAGTGGCGGAAGGCGGTGGCTCACACTCGGCTCGTGGCCACCCGGCAGTCTACTATCTAGGGTTCTACTTGGGTTTGCACTTGTCACAATTGTCACATAACTGGCACTGTTGTTGAGACGGGCGATTTGTCTGTAGCGCGGCTGAAGGCGATCGCCAAACTTGGGCGTCCCGACGGGAGCGGTCCGGAGGTCACTGTCTAGACCCGATTGCGATTGCGATTGCGCCCGACTGATGCCGACGAGGATGGTCAACGCCAGCGTCACAAGTGGTAGGAAACGCGAGCTTATGCTAAGTGTTGCTGGTGAATGCACGGAACGCGTTCGCGACTTTCGCGTCAGCACTGAAGCCGACCGTCTCGGCTGACGGGCCATGCCTAACTGAAACGTTCATTGGAGGCACGCACAAGTTAGTTGGACCGTGGACGCGGACTGGTACTGGCACTGGCACCGACTGTTGCTACCGTACCGATCGACCGACACACCGTGTTGAAGTGAAGCGACGTCGAATGCAGACTGATCCGAGTGCCGTGGCTGCGGGCTGGTTTCTGGTTTTCCGCCATCGAACGTGGTTCGAGCGACGCCGCGCTGGTGGACAAGTTCGATGGGCGCTCTCTTCGCTTTCGATCTTCGAAAACGGTTGGGCACGCGTTGGCGTGCTCTCTTCGTCTCTTTGGTGCTGGCGGTCGGTTGGTGGTGGACTCGGAGGCGTGCTCTTCGGGATCGGACGGTTTGTAAACAAACCGTGCGGCAGGTTGTTTACCTTTTGAATTTCGCCAGAGCTTCGTTACGTCTCATTGTCATGAACGGGGCTGATTGCGACGCGTCACTTGCTTGTCATTCCAGGCCAGGCAGACGGGCTAAGGGACTTGTCAGGGGCTTTCGTGAAATTGAAGCGTTGTCCGTCAGGAGATGTTGGCAGACAAGCTGTTAGATGAGTGTTTGCTGTCCGGGACTAGTGATGGGAGTTGAATGTGGAATGCAAGGCAAATGGGTTGGTCCAAGGGGGGGTTCTTCATTAGTTCTCTGCACGGTGGAACGGTGGGAATATGCTGCCCGCGATGGCATGCGTGTGCTTTAGGAGAAACGGAGCGAAATGCAGCTCCAGTGTCAACTAATTGGTTTCATTTTCAGGGTTATCCCATGCCAATGTTGAGCAGTTCTTGGGATTATGCTGGGGTTCCAAATTTGTTTTGTTCTTGTTGTGTGAACGGGTGGGGAGATTGTAGTTTCAACTAGGAGAGTTAATCTGCCATATTTCGACAGGGTGCCTGTGAACTTTCAGTATTTTTGAAAGACTCTTAGGATACTTGGCTTGCTAATTGCGTTAGCGTGATGTCAGTGGTACGTGAGTACATACATGAGTATGTACTGTCTTCGGATATTTCCCTCGGAATTAAATGTTTGTCAACAACTCATTGGGGCTGGTGACAGAAGTCGATGCTCAGATGACGCACATGGCTGGTGACTGGTGGCGAAGTATACAGACACAAAGGCGTAGAAGACCACCACAATCAGGGAACGAGGTATGCATTAAGTTTCCAGGAGAAATGAGGGTGTGGTGCGAGTATTTCCCCTAGATTAAGTTCAGTGTACTTCCTTTTACTTGATCGCCATTTATGAAGCAGTCGCTACCCACCAGTGAGTTACTAGTTTGCATTCATTGGCAAGTGGCTCGCAGTGGACTTACATTAAACACCTGGAACCAAGTGGAACTTCATATATACACATATTCTAACAAGCTTCAAATATTATGAAGCACTCCACTGATTAAGAATACGGCGAACGTCCGTCATTTTTTTTTTTTTGAGGACAGTTTTAAGTTCTTAAATCTCAGCACAAAATATTCTAAAATTTGGAAGAAATTTGGAAACAAATAGAAGAAGTTTCACAGCAGCTCTTTGTCTTCCTCTCTCTCTCAAAAAAAGTATCAAACATGTTGGAAAATGAGTAAATTTGTCTTAGGTTTGCCGATCCCCTCATTTCCCCAAGTTCAAATACAGCATGACGCAGTACTTTGTTCATTGCCAATAACTTGCTTGTGAGAACAAATGTCTACGCATCGTGTTTCATTCACAAAGGTCGTACGAGAGCCAGCCAAGCTAAATGGTCCTCCGGTGAAGCCCAAAGCCCTAGAATCCTTTGCGTAGTGTCAAAAAAGTGATAACTGATAAGCCCCAATATGACGAAGAGAAACGCCAAAAATCTATAACAACGGATGAAGTTGGCCAAAATTTAGCTTTCCGTCCCACTTTAAACATTTTATTTTGATGCCGTCGTTGTAAAGTTGGATAGAAGCAAATCTTAGCAATTTTTGTGGAACCAAACGCAACGCATTCTATGGGACCTTAACTACTCAGAAGTGACATCTGCGAGACCAACAATGTAGCAAGACAACATTCCACCGCCTAGGCCTACCTATCTCAATTATTATCTAGTAATCACGCAAATGCGCCAACTTTAATACGTACGTACTCTTAATTATAAGACAACGATAAAAAGAAGAAAGGCATCCAGCGCCCCCAAACTGTCAGAATTAGCTGGGCAAATGGGACCCCGAGAATGCCTAGACAATGTACATATGGAAGAACGAATATACAGTCAGTTTCAAAAGAAAATCTACAGCGTGAAAATACCCTTGTTCTAAAGAATAATTAAACTCAAACGAGGTTATTTTTTGTCCCTTGATGGATATGTGGACCGAAAACCAAAAATGATATGAAATTTACATCATCAACAAATGGCCCTTCTAAGCTTTGCTTGCAAATGATACTCCTTGGTTTGCTCTTGAGATTGGTCAAATAACTGATGCATTTGCTAAATTGGCCACGCTTGATACTACCACATTTGTTAGAAAATAACTGTGGGACAAAAAATCACTTCTGTGGCGCACACTCCCGCTTCGATCCCTCGATTGACTCTCGCAAATCTTATGACATCGAACTTAGACTCAAAGAAACTTGCATTCTAATATACATTTCCGGATTTGGCAGATGGAAATTTTGCTTCATTTTTGTTTGATGGCCCGCTATACTGTGCATAAAGCAAAACGATCTCTTCAACACGTGGACAAATGGCTCTTAACCCTACCAACCAGCGATTACTTAATGATTTTCCATTCGAACCACGTCTTAGAAGGCACGGGTGAGATTCGTTGTGCATGCTTAACCACCGAAGTGTAGCACTTTCCTTTCGGATTGGCAGCTAATCTACGCACTTTTCGAATTATTCAATTCAATCTGTCGACGGGTTGAATTCTAAGATCAGTCACGCAGGTGTTCCCCAAGACTATGTTCTGTCTTCAACGCTCTTTCTCTTTTTGTGCTGCTTGTTGCTACTATTACAATTCGCTCTTTTATAGATGTAATACTGTCAACGCCAAGATTACTGAGCCATCGAATTGAAGCGGCAGTACATGCATGTTAAGCACATTGAATTAAGATAGTGATGTCTTCATCAATTGGGGTGACAAGAATGTATTTTCTATTGAAACAATTTAGCGAACCTTTTATAAATTAGTCAATCAGTAAATGAGAGTTGTTTTTATGAAAATGAAAGACTAATCTTATTTGGTATACGTATTTATGGATCATAGATTGGAAGTCGCTTGCTGGTTTTGAAACGGAGGCGCCAAAAATGGGCTTATCGGTGAATGAGGGCAAAACGAAGTATATGCTGTCATCAAGAAAGCACTCACAACATCGACGACACGATCAGAACGTCACAATGGGCAGCTACAACTTCGAAGTGGTAGAGGACTTTATCTACCTTCGCTCTCAAGTTAATAAGACGAACAACGTCAGTACTGAGATTAAGCGGAGAATAACCACTGTTTCTTTGGGCTCAAGAGGCAATTGAGTAGTAGACCCCCCTCTCGAAGGACCAAGTTAACATTATGTAAGACCGGAATCTTTGAAGCTTGGACTATCTCAAGAGCGGATGAAGACGCACTTGGTCTCTTCGTGAGAAATGTTCTGCGTTCAATCTTTGGTCCTGTTTGCGTTGAAGGTTCCTGGAGAAGAAGATTCAACCACGAATTGTAAGGGCTGTACAGCGACATGAGTCTGGTCAGGCGTTTGCGAATTCAAGGCCTAAAATGACTACGCCATGTGGAGCGTCAGCCCGAAGAGTCTTCGACTCCGAACCAGTGGGACAACGAAATAGAGAACGACCACTAAGCCGATGGCGCACTCAAGTGGAGAAGGACCTTAACCAACTTGGCGTGCGAAATTGGAGGCAGCTGGCTAAGGATGGTGCCAGTTGGAGGGGCTTGTGTGTTGAGGCCCAGGTTCACCCGGGAATGTAGCGCCATAATAAGAAGATTGGAAGTCGCCAAAAATGCTGGGAAATGTCTAGGTGCTTCCAAGCAAGGAGGCCACCTATCGTTTAAGTATTAAGTTCATATCTCTTCTCATGTCCGCTAGACCACAATGCACCCACTAGACAGAATCCATTACAGACCCATAAAGCTCATAGGAGACAATCATAGTGCAAGGTAAAGAGACTCGCATGAACACCAACATATTGTCGAGCCTTTGTCCTTGCTTCATCAATTTCAGAGAAAATATACCAAAGTGAGGCCATTCCTGCGTAAATTCACCTCATCATCACTTTACCAATGCTGTGTTTGGACCTATCCTACTAAACGTGTTCTTGTCCACTTTTTCATGCTCAAATTAAAAACAAAGCCATTGACTTCCTTATGTCCATCGCTCCTAGTCCAGACTAAGTTGTTTTTGACCGAAATGATCAACACTTAGTCAATTATTTTAACAAGGACACTCGTACGCCACAGATGACGATCGTAATGATCGAAAATGGATCAAGGCTCGATCCGTCACATAATCAGACGCAGAAGATGAGAAAGCGACGGAATCAGCCCATATTTTCGCTGACGTTGGTTCGATTCTCATTTGGATTAAGTGATCTTCACGAATTCAGCCAGAGAC
The DNA here is from genome assembly GCA_916610145.1 of Eristalis arbustorum. NCBI lineage: Eukaryota > Metazoa > Arthropoda > Insecta > Diptera > Syrphidae > Eristalis > Eristalis arbustorum. Next base: position 62,493,391 of record OU744318.1, on the reverse strand, counting down.
AGTTTTTTATCACAAGCAAAAGAATCATACACTTGAAGACATTACACATGGAATCTTCCTTTCTGATCAGGGGACACACGATTGTCCACAACAAGTTCATGACTAGGTCCATCAATTCCGAAGATTCATTGATTCTGCGCCTGTGAAAGACCCCACCTTGTTCTTAGAAGCCCCAAACAACAAGGATTTTCAACTAACATGATGGCAAAATTTAGATTGAGATCCTTCTCCAGTTTTGTGCTGCCTCACTGCCTCTAAGACTAAGGATGCCCGATCAACTCAAACCGAAAAGTGACGATCAACAAGTGATTGATTAACTTCCAAGCGGATTTCACAAATTCTTCAGAATTAGCAGTCCGATCAGTAGCCAACGAAAACGACGTCGATACAAAAATTGACTGTTAATCGGATCCGCATAGCTCTGATTTACTGATCTAGCCCTACGTACCAGCACGTCACCCAACGTCCCCAGTGATCCACAAACCTAGACGGGAAATGCTAGAAGCGCTCTCCCCACACGTGATCTGAATTCGAAGACAACCCCCACCACAAGGGCAAGGATCAGTGATCACGCAAACAAACAGGCGCCAGCACCGATCTCGCCGGGTTTTTCTTCGGAAAAACACTCTTGTTCCAATTCGACTCACATCCGCGTTGACGCGGTCGCGCTCCTCCCTCGGCGGCCACCTGCCTGCCCACTGGTAATGCCTCGTCATTAGTGACGAAACAAGCCATCGCTGGCATACAAATCACCATCCATCGGCACTCATCTTTCGTGGCACGTCCGTCTTCCCAAACGGCTCACCACGGAACAATGCGCGCTGCTTCGTGATCCACGATTTTCGTGAGAAAAAAAAAATACAAAAATATTTACCGTAATTAATTTTCTTAAAAGTTAATCGAACCAAGTGGGCACTTCCTGAAAAGTGTCCAAGTGATGTCTTGCGAGCGCGGCGAGCCGGGAGAAACCTTCTTTGACGGCACCACCGAACCATGTGCGCTTGGCGAGGGGAGGGCTGGTATTTTCTTTTTGTTTTTGTTTTTTGCCTAAACGCGGAACAGCGATACGCATTACGGGTGGTATAACCCGCACGCGGAAATGTCCATATACCATCGGGCTGTTGGCTGCTTGGGTGGTGTCGGTGGCGGTGGCGATGGTGGCGGTACTACGCAAGTATGCGTCGATCGATCGAAGCCAACCGTTGAATGCGGCAAGAAATGAAAAATATTTAAATTGCGGTCTTCGGTGTGTGTCAGCTGCTGACGGCGATGAATGGCCAAGTGATTGGGTGCAGGATTCAGCGAATGGCGCGGCGCACGTAATCGGTTTGGAGGTGACGAACTGGGAGGTCGCTGTGGTGAACCCAAGCGAGTGAGAGTCTGGCTGGAAACAGAATGGGACGCGGCTTGGTGGTGCGATCGTTCAATAGGTGATTTGATCAGTGGACCCGATCGCGACAACTGTAGGGTCATTGAGTTCGCGGTTCGGATAGAATCCTTCAACGGGTTTGCCATCGCGTCCCAACCAGCTGCCTACAGCGCCGGTCTTAGTCGAGTAAGAGCTGCTGACCGGGATCTTGGGCATTTAAGGAGATATGTGTTAGGTCTTAGAATAATCTTTGGCCATCAAGACGTTCGTTCCTTATAAATATCCACGCTTGGGCGGCAAGACCTAGCAAGACCTAGCTATTCCATGGCTTATGCCGATTAACAGAGCCTGTATCCTTAAAAAACCAAGTCCCAAACTCAGGGCGATAAGTTCGTATAGCGTGGGTAGACGTAGGCAAAACTTCAGACCTATAAGCCTTACCCCTTTCATCTGAAAGGATCTCGAACGAATATTGGACAACTAGATACGAGATTCTGTAGTAGAAACTTCCATGTCTTAGTCCCAACACGCATATCTTAATTGAAGATCCACAAGAAAGGCTATCCATGAAGGAGTGTGAACAATAGAAAAATGTAAATGGTTTCCTTCGTGAACATAGAAGGGGCCTTTATCAATGTTCATACGAAGGCGATACTTAAATCCTTGACTGTACTTGGGTAAAGTATGGTATTTTCTATGTCAATGGATAGTCACCATGCTTAGAGCTCGGTGTATTCAAGTAAAACTGGGAAACTGTTGTATATCTAAATTCGTCAATAAAGGAAAACGCTAGGGCAGTATCTTAACTCCATTCTTTTGGATTGTTGTTATGAACATATATATATATGGGTGGCGCTACAGCCCATAGAGGGCCAGGGCCTAGCTTCTCAGCAACCACTCGTGTTGTGCGTGCTTTTGTTCTCTCACGAGTGGAAGCGACCTACAGTTTAATGCCGAATCCGAACGGCTTTGTTTGAGAAGCTTTTTCTAGACAGGAAATACTCTTTGAGCATTGTCAGTGACTCAGAGCGCCAAGTACCTAGGCGTAACTTTATGTCCCAAACTCATCTGGAAGCGAGTCAAGAAGGTGTGCAGAGCCTTTAGAGAGCCCAATAAAGCCAGTGGGGCTTCCAACCAAAGTTGTCTCCAGAATATAACACATGGATCACTGATACTTGGAAACGAAATACAACATTACAAAACTCAACAAGGATCGGTGTGCATTGAAACCACATGCGCATTGCAGCCGACTGACTTTATTAGACGCACTGCCGATAATGCTTGACTTCCTACCTTTTGACCTACATAAAAAGCACTAAAGCCTACAGCGCCTTCGATTTTCTGCCAAGAGATGTCTTAAGACCATTCACAAATTAACCCTGACAAGTGGCTTTGACACACTAATTCAAGAAAGAATTGGCAGAGCGGGCATGTGTGCAGAGATGTTAACTGGGCAATATACACTGAATGCTCCAGGATGCACAACGAAGTCGGTGCAATGTATTCTCAGAAGTCTCCAACATTTAAAAAGCCTACGATTCTGACATAATTGTAGTGTGTTCTAAGCGAAACTGTTTGCAATCAGGGAAACATGTCGTCAAGTGATACCCCCTGTCCGCAGGTGGCTATTTGTAATAATAGCCAAGCAGCCATCAAAGCTTATGCTCACTAGTCTAAGCTTGTACAGAAACTCCGAGCTAAGCTGTCGCCTTTAGAAGAGCACCTGCAAATCGTCCTTATCTGGGTCCCAGGTCACAGTGACATCCCAGGTAATGAATAGGCCGATGCACTAGCCAAGCAGGGTGCTGCGCATCAATGTTCGCTGACAGAAAAGGTGACATCCCAATTCAAGCAGTCAAGGCAAATATATCCACACACTTCCTTGAAACAGTACTGCCAGTAGTTTTAGGCTAAATTATCAATCTACCTCTGATCACTGTTTGAATCCTCAACAAGAAAAAATAGTTTGAAAAAATGCAAGCAACTTTCGCAATGGCACGTGGACATCAGCCATGACGACATTCTTTTTACGAATGAGAACCCTTTTACCGTCGAAGACTAAGGAATCTAAGGAAGCGGAAAAAATGTGCTCTATGGGTTCAATGTGGCTATCATCTCAGTTCCGAAATGGTTTGGTGAAGCTTCCCATGGTGTCACATATCTGTCAAAAGGGCGTACAAATTTGTGGTTTATCAAGAAGATGTGCTGGAGAGTGTTGTGAGGGGTTTGCGCAGTACACGTTTCAATGGAAACAGGTGGATCGTCCAACAAGACTCTGTTCAAGAGCACAAAGCCAAAACCACACAGGATTAGTCGCGAAATGTTGGCAAATACAACCATATAAACGGATAGTCCATTCATTTAGTAATTTCTCTTTTTGGGTGAAAATACCTTTTTTACCAAATGTTTGAAATGGAGGTTGAAATTTTGCACGAAAAGGTAAATTTCCCACAAACTGGCAGCACGCTCTGACAAACTGCCAGACTGGTAAACTGCGCTGCATCAAGATTGTATGGCCTGAGTACAATCGACCGATAAAGCAAAAAACCTCTTTCGGTGAACTAGATTGGGAGCAGTTTCTCTGGACGTTGTCCGCTTGGAGAGCACGCAGACTTCTTTTGCTCCTCTCCGGCTTTTGCAAGAGCCAAACAGAAAGCGCTTGGCATACCTACTTTTAATATTATTATTATTATTGAGTCTATGTTGAAAAGCAACCTTAAGCTATATTGTGCCTCTTAAGAGCTTCCTTCACACACAGTTCTATTCGGAATTGTATGACGAGTTATTGTTGTTCAACCAAGAATTTCTGGGCCTGCTCATGCCATGAGCCTTGTTCCAGGGTTCTGCCAGTTCATTCTTTCTAGTTCTTAGAACTATTGCCTGGTCTCCTAAAGCGCAGAAGGTTTCTAGCGAGGCATTCCTTTCAATCCGTGTGACTAGGTATCCAGCAGAATTTACGCTTAAGCTTTTGTAGACATCCCCAAACATGCTGTGATTTGATGATGTAGGAGACAAGTGCAAGGATAGCAGCACGACTGCCTACCATTATTTGCTACATCGCAGTTGGTATAGTTCCTGTCAGGATTTATTTGAGCGCATCAGTCTATGTGCTTTTGTCCATGGATTCGTAGTACTAAGTTCGGTCTCAAAATACTCCCGCCGCTTTTCCATCCTCAGTTTTTGATCGGTCTGTATACCATACCGTCTTGCTGCTCAGCCTGTGGGCTTTAGATTCGTTGCTCCAAACCAAAGGAACTGTTAGTCTTCTTAAATATCTCAAGTTGGATTTAGTAACATCAATAAAATACTCCTTAATTTACGGTATTAGAGCTATGGCAATCAAACGCCACACAGGACCAGGACATGAGTCAACGATCTCGCTGGAATTCACTGACTGCAAGGAAAGACGTTCCAACAGCGCACCACCAACCCACGTAGAAGCGGCACCACTCGTCGCGGCTATATGATCCACAAAATAAAGGTACAACCCTAACACGGTTCGAGCCCGGCTGAGATCGATCACCGGCGCGATCAGATGTTGCCTCATCGCCATCCATCGGCCTCTGGCAGCGCAACACACCACAACTCACGGTCCTCAGCAACGCGCGACGTCTCAATTCGCATCGAAATTAATGGCCTGCCATGTGAGTCGAAGATTCATTCCGAAAAATATGTCCGAATACCCCCCGACGCACACACAGCGAAATGCAGGCGGCGCACACCTAATCAGACAATAGCCCCGAGGTCATCGTTTGCCGTTGCCCTCGCATAGGAGTCATCCAGTCGCTTGCTATTCCTGTAAGTCACCGTCACACACACGCACTCACACACACTGGGAGCCGTGAGCCAGCGTTGGCGGATGCACGGGCTGCCGCTGCTCCAGGGGTGATGCGTCCAATTGACAACGACATATTCCTGATGCAGCAGCATCAGCGTAATTACTTTTGCCCGTCCAATGGGTCTCCGCGAAAGGAATTCGATTCTAAGAGGCGCGCTGCGGCTACGCAATTTCCATATTCGTTATGTCCACAGCCGCAGCGTGCTCCGCCCGCCGCGCCGGACATCGGTCGAGATGGGCTTACAAATGGATGACAAGCTCGTACCATGACAGAATGTCTGCTTTTCGATTTCGCAGAGCACAGAGCCATTAGAGGGATCAAATGTTGGCCCCTGCGTCGCGTCTCGGGGGGATCTCCTGGAATTCAGCCGGGCGCACCGAATCGGGTCCGAACCAGTCGGCGACATGACGGCGAGGACGACCGAGGGCTGAGAGATTTGATGGGCGATAACCATTCGATGCGACGTTGATTATCATTGCGTCCTGCGTAGTGGATCCACTGTGCGCCCCCCATCCCCCAGCGCTGTTGAATGCAATTACAAATGGAATTGGCCACGTACGTGCATATGTGGTGTGTCCGAGAGCGGCTGGGGATCTATTAAAGGATCACTGGGGGTCAGCCGTGGACCGTGGATGCAATAAATTTTACTTAAGCAGATCCTCATTCGCGAGCGCGAACGGCGAACGCGAGCGCAGCGGTGGACGCATTTAATCGCGGAATTTATAGCGAGTGCAGTCTCGGGGAATGCCGGGCAATCGATGGCATCAATCAGCGGATAGTCCGGGGTGTTAATTATCGTGTTCGCCCGGCTAAGGGGCATCCACACGCCCGGCAGAGGTGCGCGCGCCTGAGACGGATCTGCGCGGCGGATGCCAGAGATACATGAACTGCGATTCGAGAAGTGATAAGTGAATTAAAATGGAACCCCTCGTGTGGCCGATGGAATGACCGTGAACATGACCCTCTCACGGACTTCGAGGAGAAGACAGAGACAAACTTGAGGCCACAGGTGATTGTCCATTTGAAGGACAGACTACTTCTCTAAGGAACCTGGCTTTGTTTTCCAAATTGACACATGTTTGTATCTATCGTCGAGTTCAAGGTCAAACATGACAGCTGTGAACGGACGCCACCAGCCTATAGAGTCACGATTTTTCAACACGACATTGTTCGAACACGGAGGAGATTGCCCACAAAGCGCATGCTGGCGTTGATGCGAAAGCGGTCAGAATGAAGGCAGAAGTGAAATAACTTCACCAACAGATGTCATAGATACGCCTAATGGCGCCACTGTGGCTTTACTAACCACAACCTTAATAACCACTGCTCTGGCTCTGGCTCTGGCAGTCTGGCTCTGGCTCTGGCTCTGGCTCTGGCTCTGGCTCTGGCTCTGGCTCTGGCTGTGGCTCTGGCTCTGGCTCTGGCTCTGCCGCTGGCTCTGGCGCTGGCTCTGGCTCTGGCTCTGGCTCTGGCTCTGGCTCTGGCTCTGGCTCTGGCTCTGGCTCTGGCTCTGGCTCTGGCTCTGGCTCTGGCTCTGGCAGTCTGGCTCTGGCTCTGGCAGTCTGGCTCTGGCTCTGGCAGTCTGGCTCTGGCTCTGGCAGTCTGGCTCTGGCAGTCTGGCTCTGGCAGTCTGGCTCTGGCAGTCTGGCTCTGGCAGTCTGGCTCTGGCAGTCTGGCTCTGGCAGTCTGGCTCTGGCAGTCTGGCTCTGGCAGTCTGGCTCTGGCAGTCTGGCTCTGGCAGTTTGGCTCTGGCAGTTTGGCTCTGGCAGTCTGGCTCTGGCAGTCTGGCTCTGGCAGTCTGGCTCTGGCAGTCTGGCTCTGGCAGTCTGGCTCTGGCAGTCTGGCTCTGGCAGTCTGGCTCTGGCAGTCTGGCTCTGGCAGTCTGGCTCTGGCAGTCTGGCTCTGGCAGTCTGGCTCTGGCAGTCTGGCTCTGGCAGTCTGGCTCTGGCAGTCTGGCTCTGGCAGTCTGGCTCTGGCAGTCTGGCTCTGGCAGTCTGGCTCTGGCAGTCTGGCTCTGGCAGTCTGGCTCTGGCAGTCTGGCTCTGGCAGTCTGGCTCTGGCAGTCTGGCTCTGGCTCTGGCAGTCTGGCTCTGGCAGTCTGGCTCTGGCAGTCTGGCTCTGGCAGTCTGGCTCTGGCAGTCTGGCTCTGGCAGTCTGGCTCTGGCAGTCTGGCTCTGGCAGTCTGGCTCTGGCAGTCTGGCTCTGGCTCTGGCTCTGGCTCTGGCAGTCTGGCTCTGGCAGTCTGGCTCTGGCAGTCTGACTCTGGCAGTCTGGCTCTGGCAGTCTGGCTCTGGCAGTCTGGCTCCAAGCTCTGGCACTGTACCTAAGCCTATCTCCACTAAGTCCTTTCGCGTGTCTCCGTCTGAATCTAAGCAAAACCTGGATCTGTCTGTGTCAGTCTTTTTCCGTCGTTTGCTCCCTCAGAAACCCATGACATTAGCATTTGCACTGTTTGCCTTTCCACTTCACAGCCGTCTATTTGCGAAAGGACAAGCTGACAGCACAACTCATTGCAGTCCCTACACGTCGGTGGGCCTTCGGCATACACTCAGTCGACCAGAGCTGCGTTTACTTAGAAAACCACGGCACCTAGGGCCCTTCAGCAACGTGACAGCAAACTCAATGCCCAAGACAAAGCCTCGAAAACAAACACAATTCCAGCCGGTGACTCCGGCTCCTGCGCCTGCTTCAGCTTCTCTCAGCTCAAGGCAAACAACCACACGGCCGCATCGTAAAATAAATTTAAAAATAAATAGAGACACAAATTCAATCCAAACAAATGCGATCCGCAATTGAATGTAATCCCATGTGAAGGCGCGATCATATTCCCTCGGAGGCGTACTAAATAAATGCACCGCAGTCAGACTCTCAGCAGCGATCCCATGGAGCACTCGAACCCGTCGTGGCCCGAGATTCGCGCACATACACGTCCGTTCGCCGCCGACTGTGGGAAGTCACCGCCGCCCGTCCCCGCAGCTGGTAATACGATTTACAATTCAAATATGATGATTGGATGTTACCCGCGCCAATATGTCAAAACGCTAAGCAGATACTAGACGCGCACCGAACAAAGAAGGACACGAACGCAAGGGCAACGGCAAAGCAAATGCGAAGCCGTCCGTGCACAGGCTCGCACCGCACTCTAGCACTAGAGCTGAAGAAGTCATCTTCATCATAATCAAACAGAATTATTAAATTATAATTCGCGGCTCAGGGCGAGGAACGGCCCATTCCTCTCTCGTTCGACGGACGGCGAGGATGTGCTGTGATTCTTTTGTCCGCGTTGCGACCGCAGGAGGGAGGCGTGATCTTGCCCATGCTCGCTTTTCGCCACCGCCACCGGGGTGGGGTTGCACAAATTGTCGGTTTCTCCTCGAATTAATTTTTCGTTGAGACAGTTGACAGTTGACAAATTGGGACCAAGTTGCCGCGCTGAATGTGTGTAAGAATGGAATGCATTAATAATTAATTCGAGTTCGCTAGTCAACTCTTTTGTTTTCTGTCAGTCGGCTTCAGCTACAGTTACCGCCGTCGTCGTGGTCGACCACGGTCTGCGTGTATGTGCGGTTTGGTAAGAAACACGTGCACACCACCGAGAGCCGTGATGAAATGCAAATGCGAATTATTTTCCATGATAATGGCTTCGAATTATGAGACATCGAGTGCTGATGTCGATTGGTTGCTTTTGTTTGGTTGTTGTTTTTTTTTCGCTTGGCGTTTTCGTGGCGCGACAGCATTCCGAGCGAGCGGTGCGACGGAGTGGAACAAATGGATGATTTGAGAGTTGACTCGAGTGAGAGTTGCGCAGAGTGGTGGCGAAGGGCGATAAGCGCCTAATGATATGCTCACGGCTTGGGTGAGGAAAATTCGAAGACGTGTCAAGAAAAACTTTGTGGCTAGCCATGATGGTGATCTCCGGCTCTGCGGAGACTATGACTATCCATCGCAGGATGTCGTCTTTCATATCGCGATTTCCATTCGACTCAACTCGCCCAGCCACAGCAGCAGACAACAAAACCCATACGCCTTCCATTCAAAGGGACATCAGCTGTCCAATCATCCATACGTCATCATAACTCACTGTCGCCACTCGATGCGCGCCGCTTATTGGATAATCCTTCCTCGTCACCGCGCCACCGGGCGGTTATCTGCCGCGGCATATCTGGAATTCGGTTTTAATGCACCGCACCGAGCGAGACAACTTCAAAGGCATCGCACCGAATCCGCTTAGAAATCCGCAGTTTGATTCAAGCGACCGCGACGCGACGTCCCGCCGAAGAGAAGACGGATATACGCTGCCAGCCAGTCAGCCTGCACCAGCCACATCCGCACGGCGAGTCCACGTGGCGTGCAGCAACAACAATAAAATCAATCCGCCAACGAAAAAGGGTTAACAAATTATCGACAATGTTCAGATTTATCATTCTCCCCCCCGTCCGTGCGGATGGCGTTGGTGTCAGTGAATAATTACCCACGGAATCCCAGCGCGAGACATTAGGGCAGGCACAAGGTGCTGTGCCTCGCCTGCTCTTTTTTTGTTTTTGCATAGAACCACAAGCGTTTAGGCGCACTCGCAGGGGCTCTGGCGATCGTCTTCGCCTCGGTGCGTGGTGGAGTGCACGATCGCGGCGCAAATGGATGCGCATCCTTGATGCATTGCTCCTGCTGCTAGGGCTGTGAACATTATGCTCGACTAGTTGCGATACAAATTGACAGACATTTAGAATGACACGCACTCTGTCGAAGATGCTGCATACGGCTGGTACGGACGGACGTCTGGCCGCGTCTGAGTGTGGCTTCTAATGGGGCGCAGCGTAGAGACACGCAGACACACTGCGGGAACACGTGCCGTGCGGATGGCTGCCGCTGGGTGCCGTGGGCTGTGGGAATGAAATCTCGGGTCGCTATCTCCAGCGGCAATTATTCAAATTGTGAATGACAGTCGTGAAATTGGTCATTCTGGCGCCACCTAATTGAGACGCGAATGCATTAACGCGAATGGGCAGCGGAATGGTTCGATTGATGTGCGAAAAATGACGGATCATTTGGCGGGGAGATTAGGCAACAGAGTTGCGGTGGGGATTAGATGAAGTTGCTCAGAGGAGCTTTTGAGGGCTGCATCTGTTGGCTGTAGAAGAGGGGGGAAGGTCGGCTGTGGATCATGTTATGACATTAGCACTATTCTCGATTACAGGGCGGCTTACAACAGTGATGGTACCACTGGTAGTCTAACTGACGCGAGGTCGTAAAAGGCATCTTCTCTGGATCAGGGAGTCTGTCTGGCTAGTGGATATCAAAAGCCTATGTTCGTAGCACCATCCTAGAGATATTTTATGAACCGCCAGCAGACTATACGGTCCAGAGACTTTCTCTGCAGTACGTCTGTTCCCGGAAAAAAGGGAATGGATTAGAGGGCAGTGCAGCGATTTAACTGGATGTCACATTTGCCGAATATTTTTTATAGTCTAGAGACGACTGGACAAATCTAATGTGTTCCAGGCGGAACTATATGGTATTTGGGAAGGGTGTAGTAAAGTGTCCAAATATCAAGTTGAGAGTTCATTGAATATCATCGAACATCTACCTAAGAACTTCTTCTTCCATACTCGATCCAGTGTAAAGGGACTTCATAGAGCTGCTTCTGTTATCTTCTGCTGTTCTGCTGCGTCCACGTCTCTGTATCCGTTTTTGAAGTCTTGTATGCTTCTTCTTCTTCTTGTGGCACTACAGTCCGGGGTAAACCTGGGCCTCGGTCAACAATCCTCTCCAGCTGGCACGTTCTTTAGCCAGCTGCCTCCAATTTCGCACTCCAAGTTGGTTGAGGTCCTTCTCCACTTGAGTGCTCTATCGGGTTCGTGGTCGTTCTCTATTGCGTTGTCCCACTGGTTCGGAGTCCAAGACTCTTCGAGCTTAAGCAGCGTTGTCCATGCGCTCTACATGGCCTAGCCATCTTAGACGTTGAATCCGTAGACGCCTGACTGGACTCATGTCGCTGTACAGCCCGTATAATTCGTGGTTGAATCTTCTTCTCCAGGAACCCCCAACACAAACAGGACCAAAGATTGTACGCAGAACTTTTCTCTCAAAACAACCAAGAGCTTCTTCATCCGCTTTCAATAGCGTCCATGTCGATGCGCCATAAAGCAGGACTGGGATGATCAGGGTTTTATACAAGGTCAATTTGGTGTTTCGAGAGATGGCGCTGTTACTCAATTGCCTCTTGAGCCCAAAGAAACGCGATTGGCAAGAGTAATTCTGCGCTTGATCTCGGTACTGGTGTTGTTGTCCCTATTTACTCCAGAGCCTAGGTAGACGAAGTCCTTGACTACCTCAAAGTTTCTGCTGCCCAATATGACGCTCTGTCCGAGACGTCGATGTTGTGCGTCCTTCCGTGATGACAGCATGTACTTTGTTTTGCCCTGGTTTATCGTTAGACCCATTTTAGCCGCTTCCGCTTCAATGACAGCAAAAGCCTCATTGACGGCTCGCTGTGTTCGTCAATGTCAACGTCAATGTTGTCCGCGTAAGCAAGCAGTTGAACGGACTTTTGGAAGATCGTGCCTCGGGTGTTTACGTTTGAGTTTCGCACGATCTTCTCAAGTATGATGTTAAAGAAGTCACATGACAGCGTGTCGCCTTGCCTAAAACCTTTTTTGACATTGAAGGTCTCGGTGAGTTAGTTACCGACCTTGATGGAGCAGCGAGAGTTCTCCATCGTCATCCTGCACAACCTGACGAGTTTGGCAGGAATGTCAAAACTAGACATGGCGCTGTATAGCTCGTCTCTATGCACGCTGTCATATGCGGCCTTGAAATCGACAAATAGGTGGTGGGTGTCGATCTGCATCTCTTGAGTCTTTTCCAGGATCTGCCGTAATGTGAAAATTTGATCGATAGTCGACTTCCCAGGCCTGAAACCGCACTGATAGGGACCTATCAGGTTGTTGACGAATGGTTTCAGGCGCTCACACAGAACGGCAGAGAAGATTTTGTAGGCGATGTTTATCAGACTTATCCCCCGATAGTTGGCGCAGTCAAAGGGGTCTCCTTTCTTGTGGATCGGGCAAAGGCAAAGTCTTGTATGCGCTATCCTATATTAGGAGCGATTCCAATTCGATTTGATATGGCTATCAAGACCGAGGGTCCCATTGCCATCAGAAGCCCCATTAGACTTGGAGAAGTTCCGCCTGTCAAATCTAGGCTCCATTTTTTTCCAGAATTCTTTCTGTTGCAGACTCGACTCAAAGGTCAGTCCTTTTGTCAAAGCCAAAGTATCAAGTCCGTCTAACTTCAATAAGAAATCGTATCCCGTTGGAACGAAAATTTTACGAAGCTCAGTGAGCTGACCAGAGAATCGTTGAACTTCGGATATTAATGCAGGTATTTGCATATTAAGCACGTTCTCTACAATCCCGATGCAGTCATCTTCGGCTATTATTCCGTCAGCTTTTTTTCTGTGCAAACGTCGTCACTTGCGTGATTAGTTTTGTTCTGGGACTTTGTGGGACTGTTTCACGGCTGATTAGTCCGCAGTTGGGATACCAAACAGCGACTGTTTGGAAACAAATTACATAAATCTTTCCGCTTTGTGACGCTCATATGATCAATTACGATCGTCGTTCGCATACACATAACCCGTAATATTCGTCTATGTACCATATATATGAAAATGCAGGATCACTGGCTGTGGGGAGGCTACGTACAGAATACTCTAAACTTCTTGACAGAAGGTACAAAGGTGAGTTTGACTTGTGGAGGTACAAAAGAAGGTCAAGTGGCTGCTGCTAGGGCAGCTTCTAATGAAGCGATTAAGCTGGCCAATGCTGTCAGTGTTTAGCTCGGTACGGCCGCTGAAGAAGTAGGCTCCTAGGTGTAGGAACCTACGACTAGACAGAGCACTACAGGAGCAGAGTAGGTGATGAGGGTTTTTGTTCCTCCTCTTCATCCATGCAGCTTCTGCGAGCATGAGTGCCAATTACACAGTGCCCGTGATATCCCTTTTTGATATCACATTGTTTTAAGCCACGAGAGCGCCTCTTTAATCGCTATGGTTTCTGCCTGAAAAACGCTACAGTGATCAGGGAGCTTCACGGAGATAGTAATGTTGAGGTCTTGTGAATAGACACCCGCACCCACTCCTTCTTTTGTCTTTGATCCATCTGCGAAAACACGCAGAGGATCTTCCATCGTTTGCCTGTCAGACATCCAGTCCGATCTGGAAGGAATACTGATTGAGAATTTCTTCTCGAAGATGGCCTGGGGCAGTAGGCGGTCAGTGTCGCTAGGTAGGAAATTGAATTCCTTGAGAATGGTTGAGTGGCCAGTGTTGAGTTCGGACCACAATCGAAGTGTTTTGAGTCTCAATTCTGCGCTTGCTGCTGTTTGTTTCCCGAGTATTTCCAGTGGTGGAAAATGGAGGAGAATATTCAGTGCGTCTGACGGAGTACTTCTCAGTACACCGCTGATGCACACGGAGGCCAGTCTTTGCACTCGGTTGAGTGCCTTGCAGTTGATAGCCTTGTTTAGTGCTGTCCACCAAACTGAGACTCCATACAGAAGTGTCGGTCTAACAATCGAGGTGAAAATCCAGTGAGCAATGCGTATTCTGCATTATGTCTCTTAGAGTAGAGACGAATTTGCCGAAGGCCGCTATGGCTATATCATTCGCATAGGGAATAACTTTGCATCCCTTTAATGCATCCTTTAGGTTCCAAAGAAGGAGAGAGAAAACACCTCCCTGTGGGGTGGCTCTATTTACTCCTCTATGGATCTTAGCGTCTCCCATCAAGCGGTCTTCCTTGAGACTATTTTGTGGCAATATAGATGATCACGAATGTACTGGGATTGTCAGTACAACAGTGCCTCTAATGGTTGACGGTTACAATCATTTAAGTACGTTCATGTCCAGGTTTTAACAGCATATGACGAAGGATGTTTGGCAAATGGCTTAACTAATCTATTGGCATGGAGAGTTCCCATTTCAATAAAAGTTCATATACACACGTGGGATTGGAGCACGTGGAATCATGGTCTGGCCTTTTTGCTTTTTTAACTCAACACGAACTTAGCTTCTGAACCGTCTTACGATGTCACCGGCCTTATTAGACTTCATATCCAATTTGGTCTCAATTTCTTTGTATGCTTCACTGTTTGTGTTAGCTTAGCACCAAATCCCGTTCTTCAAGCGAATTGTTCTTTCCTTTGCGGCCCATTTTTTTTTTTTTTTTTTTTTGACATTTTTGATATTCTACTCTGACCCTGACCTACACGACATACTGACTCGTTGTACTGGTTTGACGAAGGCACACTCAAAATGCAAACGCGTGGACAGTCTTAAGAGTATCCAACAAGGTTGATAGATCTTGAATTATCAGTGAGTGCAGAGGTACCTAGAGCATTCTTTCAAGGCCCTTCAAACTCGGAGATACGAGAAAAAAGGCACAAACTCAGTTTCTAGGAAAAACAAAAAGGTTCAGTTGTCACATGGAGCATAGCGGAGCCACTGAAACCGATAACTTGTTAACCGACTCCAAAATTAAAGAGATCACAAGTGAAGTCTTAAGAAGTCTTCTGAATCTAAAGATTCTAAGAGACACCACACCAGCCTGTAGCACTCTGCACTGACTCAACTTGGAAAGAAGCATGTACTGGGATAAGAATGACTGTTCAAACCAAAGATTACAAACCTTATGCTACTGGACCGATTCTGGACAGACCGACTCTGCAAGGGACACCAATTGAAAGAAGTCCTTGGAAAAAAAGTCAGTACCATAAAGTCTCATTACTCAGACTGCACATTCAAAGCAGGTTTCTTAGCCCCGAATTGTATCCCAATTCTAGATCAAAACAAGGGTGTTCAATAAATTTGCATGGTCTCATTCACACACACTCCGATTTCAATTGAATTCAGTTGTCAATGGAAACAGACAGCCCAAGGCTCCTCCCGTCCAGAAACCTTCAGAAGCTTTATAGAAGCCCTCACTTCCCAGGCAGTTTCTAGGACAGTCCGGCCAATTTGACCATTCCCTCCATCCCAGATCTCCTGCAAACAAACACATGAATGTCATCTGAGAATGGACAAAATATCTGCCCACCACCGAATGGGTAGAACGACTTTTCTAAAAGCTCAATCGGGAGGGCACTATCAAACTACTGCTGTATTTATTGTGCAACGTCAAGAATGACAACCAGACATCTACGGCTATTGGGAGAAACATATATCCTCTTTTATAAAATTTTACCGACTTCTGGCAAGATGTCATCTCCGCACTCAAATTGAACGACACACCACGGCTTCCACTCGTACAGCTGCATTGTCAACAGAATCGAGCAAACACCTTATGGCTACGAAACTAGGTCTCATCCAATCTGGATGATATCACAAAGGGCCTACTCTTTGCCCCTAGGTGTGGCTCTCCCCTGCCGTCAGCCACCTGTACCAAACCGACTTCAAGGCGATTTCCAGTTCCCTCGCCAGAACACAGACAAGTCAAATGATGACGCAAGAGAAAGGCATTCCTTAGCACAGGCCACTGATTCGACCGCCTCTCAGTTGTCGCGGTCGGTTCTAGACGAAGAGGTGGACCACCAGTCGGCCCACCATTCAATTATGTAAATCGCTGACCGCCATCCCGTCGGTTTTGGGAAAGGAGACAAACTGCAGAAAAAAACAAATAGCACACCTCCGCCCAGGGTGTCGACTGCACAGAACCACCTGACACCAGCGCAGCAGCAGCCTTCCACGGCCATCCCCGATTTCCATTATTCTCGCGGGCATTTCAATAAATTTTCCGATCTGTCAATTACGCGACCATTGTAAATCATTCACTTTGATACGATCTACCACAATAGATCACGCCTCGAAGACAAAGGCGGCCAGACTAGCACCGACACCGACACTGCCACCGCCACCGCCACAAGCAGAAGCGACCGTAGCGACACCGACAGCGGCTAGAGTGTGTTCCCGCGCGATGGCGGGTAATAATAATAATTCACACGTAATTACAGTTTTCCGATTCCACAGGCTCTCGAGCCGGGCCCGGGACGACACCGCCAACAGCAGCACCGGCAGGAGCAGAAGCAGCAGCATCGCCTGGCATGGATACCCCGAACGGGAAATTAGATCAATGCGCCCGGATCGCTGCGGCGGGCAATAAATTTGAAATCTGCAGCGCGCGCATCTGGACAACGGTGTGAACACAGATTCGACCAGAGGACAGTCCGTAGATGGTCCACGGTCCACAGCCGCGTCGGGCTGGTCAATTAGCGCGGTCCCACTGCTCCGTGCCGGTGTGTAGGATGACTGGCTATCTGTCAATCAGTCTGCGCCAGAGTCCCCGGCTCCGATTCCTGAGATTTGTGCCCACGTCAGTGACCTTTGATCCGGGCAGTTGGAGCCGGCCCGGAATGCGTGTGTAGGAGATGGCCGGCTCCGCGGTCACCGTCGACAACGACTGGATATCATTATTTGTCAAGGGAGGACTAATAAATCAGTCAGCGCGGTTCATCAGTGCTGCCCGGAATCTCCGCTCGTTCTTGGCCGCGTTCTCCGCTCCGACGGGGGGTGGTGCGCTGTGCACCCAGACAGACAGACACACATCGCCTCCGTCGACAAGGAAATATTCGCTCGCAGTCTATTTATTCATAAATTTCATAACCATGAGACGCGCAGAGCCTGTGCAGGTTCTTCCTAGTCTGGCCCGACTCGGACTCCGGCTCTGTAGAGCGCCATCCATAGCTCGCTGCCGCGGTGACGGCGCAGATTATTTATGTCCAGGGAAACACTGGCGGGCGGGCACCAGTCCCAGCACCAGTGCCAGCACCGGCATCGGCATCGGCACCAGCACTGTGCAGAGCAATATTTTATGACGTGATTTATGGGAAATGTGCTGATCGTCAATCTGTCTGGTGACTCCTCGATTTGGATTAGCATATGTGAGCCCGGGACGAGAAGACCTCTTCAGATGTCTGGATGGGACTGCTGGATGAGTGGTTGGCCGTCGCTGGAAGTGCATTTATTATGCAGCCAGTCGCTGAGTATGGGCAGCGGGATTGCCCAACAATGGTCTGGGTGCATGCTGAACTGGGAATTGCACTCCAGGAATCGGATGAGATGATGATGACCGTTTGACCAGTGCGCGGAGCGTTGTGAGGGCTTTCAGTGGAACGGAGACGGCATTCGCCGAACGATTGACAGTTCTCACTGGCAGCTGAATCAGTCTTTGTTGGCCCTTGACAGACGTTTGATGCGATGGCATGTTTGACAGTTTTTGGGTGGCCTCTGAGCAGACTGGGCGGTAGGAGCATTTTCGTTCGGATCTACGTGGGGAGTGGTATGCTCACCGGAGATGCTGTGGCTGCTGAGTGGGAGGGCTTGCTGGCACACATCATGTTTTCTAGACTACAACCAAAAAGTCTCTCCAGTTAGCGCGATCTCTAGAAACAAGGCTATAAGCTCCAAAGTGACACCAAGACCACTGGCTATTTCACTCAGTTTAGGTCAGTCGCAGCTTGGTGGACTTCGCTAGATCAAGGCAAGGTACTGCGTAGCACTAAGAACAAACCTCTTTGCAGCACAGGACATGCTCCTTAATCTTCCACGGAACGACTTAATTGGTTGACAAATGGGGCCCGTTGAAATCGCTGCTTATGCGGAAAAAGCTTCCTTGTAGGAAGTCTGCTATCCGTGGCAGATTCACTTCCATACCTTCCATATCTAAGTTTCTCTCCTGGAACAGAAGGCCCTCTGATATTCTTCGCAGGATTATCAAAGATTGGCGAATTCATGGATGCGCGTTTCGAATCCCTTCAAGGGAACCGAAACCGAAGGGGTTTCTGGACAAGAGAACCGAAAGGGGCTTCTGGACAAGAGGACAGAAACCGAAAGGGGTTTCTGGACAAAGGGATCGAAAGGAGTTTCCGGTAAAAGTAACTGAAATGGTTCCTTCTTCTAGGACGTTTGGATTTTCGTTACATTCTTCTTAATGCCAAGCACAATCAGGACGACGCATTCGGCCACGGCAGCTAGGAAATTTGATAGTCTACGTGTGGATGGTCTCCATTTCTTCAGAATTGCTCTAGACTTCTTGAACTACGTTCACTACCGCCACTGTGGTCCAGTGGTTCGTGTTCATTTCGCTGGAAGAATGTGTACACCTAAAAGCCGCATGCTCTGCCATGGAGAAACAAACTTTAGCGGAGGAGCTGTAGGCAGTTTCATGTGGGTCCCTGTTCATTTCACGGTCTCTGATCTCAGCCAAAAGTATTCTGCAACAAAGTAGCGAAAAGATCATGGTCATGGTCACGTGCCTGCCACAGACGAGGACCCACAGCACCTTTGCTACGTTTGCCTCCACTCCGCGGCCGTTCCACAGTCACAGTCGTAGGACAGTGAAAGTCTCTTGCGACGTGCCCATCCGCCAACAATGCATTCGCCTCCAAGTGTCATCGTCGTCCTTATCGCTCCGTCTCCATCTAATGCACCCCACGGACAGCGAAACGCTCGTATTGCACCACAAAAAGGAACGTCATCTACATGCACACACACACACGTTCAGCCAGCCTTGGCAACGCGTGGTCAATGAACAAGCCATGTCGAAGGGAAAACCTTGAGATTGTCACCGACGGACGACGGACAATCAGCCTCTATGATCAGCGGACAATAAATTTCAAATCGGTTAGTGTGTCCCTACAGGAATCGTGAGCGTGTGTCTGCACCGTGTTCGCCTAGGATCGAGCGAAATTATAATGCGCGCAAATGCAGTCCCCTTCGGACATCGGGGGCAGCCCTAGAGAATAGAATCCATGGCCCACGTATCGCAGCATCGTCCTACATGAGGCACCTGCATCTCGGTGCCGTGCACCGTCGTGCAGTTTTTCGGTTTGTCCTTGGAGCAGACACAATGGCAGACCCAAATACGACCGAACCAGACAAGATCACTGCGAAACAAGAACGTTGGTGGAGTGCCCCGCCAGTCCCCGCATGTTAGAAGGCAGTAGTCCATGCGATGTGCGCGCACATTCTGCACTTTTATTGTGTGCTGACCCTGGCCAGTGCACATAATTGATGTGATTCCGTCGCTTCGTGGTCGTGCGCTGCGGAGGACACAAGTGTGCTCGAGAATCCCTCACGTTTCGACCCAAAAACAGCAAAAAGGGAAACAACAAAGGGGCTGCGGATCGTCGTGGGATATTAAATTTGCGAAATGGACTTCAAATGGGTGGAACCTAGTGATCTCTGGGGATGTGGTCTGTGGTTGTTGGAGACCATCACCGGCAAGGGATGCCAAATGGCAGCAATAACTGGCAGAGACAGAGACTGGAACTTCGGATGGGATGTGTTCGCAAAACAGACAGACTTGGCATAGCGCTCTAGAAGTGGCAGCCGGGGGGATGTGTTCCGACTTGGCACAGCGCTTTTTAATGGCAGCCGGTGTTGTGTTTTGTCGACTTGCTTAAAAGTTAACGTGCTCTGAAGACACCAGAGGAATTCTAGAAGATTTCAACGGTAATGTGGACAAGGAAGACATCGTGCAAAAGTCATCGGGAAACACAGCCGCACGGCATCACATCCAGTTGTGGCCGATGAATTTCGTCATGGGACTCAATCTCTCTGTGGCAAGCATGCGGTTCTCATACCTTAAGTTCCATAAAGGCACCTGGCACCCTCCAGTTATCTCTTCACTTTTCGATATGGTAGATAATAGGACATCCTTCCTCATCCTGTATCAGGCCAATGTTATCGAGGCAGAGGAATGATTCAGGAGGAATAAAGCTGTTGAGTCGCACTCTTTCATGGTACATGGTATAAGTTTAGTAAGTCCCAAATATTAGGCTGTTGGTAAAGGCCATAGCTCGTGCAGTATGACTTCTGACCAGCTTGATAGCTTCTTGCTACAGCAAAGGCTTTTCTGGCCTTTGTATAATACTCCTCCAGTCTTCTCTATATCCGAACGTTGCGAGGAGCTTATATCGGCTCGGATCATGTCCTCGTTGTAACCAAGGTATGAACCCGGATATGGAGAGAACAACGGAGTTGAGAAGGAGCACCACAGATTGACGTCAGAAAGCTACAATCGCAACGAACTGCTAGAATCTTTGCCGATCGAGTCTCCCAGAAACTGTCTGTAAGGTCGACGCCGCCTGTGAAAGAAGAAAACTGGAGGTGTTGTCAAGAAGTCATCAAAGGTGCTTTGTTTTACAATACCAGTGCAGGCAGGCACATGCAGCCAAACAGGATTCCTACAAGGCAACGCTATATCGAACAACATGAGCTGTTAGTGAGATCTACTAACAGAAGAGAGTTCAGTTTCGGACAGAAGCTGGCACGAAAACGTGAATAGTGTTGCAGTCGATACTGAGAATTTCTGAAAAATAACTTCTGCAGACTGCTAAGCGGCGAGAACGACACTTTTTCCGCTGTCAGGCGATGATGAATAAGAATTTCATCCTTCCCACTTAGTCGAGGTCAAGATATCTAGACTGAGGTAGAACAGAGCTGCTGGAGCGGACGGACTGTATGAAATAGATGGGCGCATCATTTGTGTATGGTCGCAGGAAAGCTTGTGCAAAGAGACAAGTTTTATGGTCATCGTCCTTTAGAATATCGTGCAAAACTCACACACCAACACTGGACGCAGGATTTTCCAGAAGTCCGTACAACTGTTAGCAGCGAGCTTTCAATAAGCTATGCTGTCAATTCTATCTATGCTATGATAAAAATTAAAGCATTCTCAGGCAAGTATTAACAATTCCGTATGCTGTGCTTAGGCTTTCTAAGAGATTTTGCATTCATAGCTAGCCAATTACAAAAGCCACAGGCTTTAGGAAAGGCACCCAGGCTCTTCGAAATTGCAAGGGTAACCTAGTTACGGATCCACAGGGAATAGTGGATATGTTTAAGCAGCACTTCCAACAGCTGCTTAGCTGACCTGACAAGGAGGGAGTAATAGGGAACCAGGCAATCCCAACTCCAGCCGACGAAGTGGTCCTCCCAGAATCAGATGGCTTACCATCGGAGCATATCAAAGCTGGGGCAATGTAATGGTAGGGAGCATGCACCAGATCATTTGCCGAATTTGGGAAGACGAAAGCATGCCCGACGACTGGAATGTCAGCACCATATGCCCCATCCACAAAAAAAAGGCGATCCTAACTCCTGCAAAAAGTATAGAGATATATCCCTGCTCAACGTCGCCTACAAGATCCTATCCAGCTTACTGTGTGAACGAGGTCTTGCACCGCACCAATCGCACTATAGACCAATGATTTTAATGCCGCATACGACAGCATTCATCGCAAGGAGATATTCGAAGCGATAACCGAATTCGGGATCCCGGCAAAAATTGATCCGGTTGTGTCTCCGCACGCTAACACATACGCGATGCACCGTGCAGTTCGTTTCAAAAATTATGAACCGTTCGAAACCTGCACCGGATTTCGGCAAGGAGATGCACGTCGTGTGATTTCTTGAATTTGATACTCGAGGGATAATGCGTCGGGCAAAAGTCAACACGGAACGCACATCTTCTACAAGTCAGTCCAGCTGTTGGGATACGCTGTTGACATCGACATTATCGCGTGGTCCCAACGCGCCGTAGTGGAAGCTTTCACGGCAATTGAGGAACTGGCGAAATGAACTGGTCCAAAGGTCAACGAGGGCAAGACCAAATATATAATAATAATATGGGTGGCGCTACAGTCCATAGGGGGCCAGGGCCTAGCTTCTCAGCAACCACTCGTGTTATGCGTGCTATTGTTCTCACACGAGTGGAAGCGACCTACAGTTTTATGCCGACTCCGAATGGCCAAGTTTGAGAAGCTTTTTCTAGACAGTAAATACTCTTTGAGCATTGTCAGTGACTCGAAAGAGGTGGGGTCGACAAAATGATTCTTGTCACTCAGAAATGGAATCGAACCTACTACGTCGAGGTTGGGGTCGTCGCACGTACCCACAACGCCACAGGCCACCACTATATGCTGTCGGAAAAAAAAAAACGATCCGCCGCACACCACCTACGCCAAAACGTTACAATCGACAGCTACAATTTCAATTCGGTAGTAAAGGACTACCTCGGGGCAAACATAAACTCCACATCGTAGTAGAAATGTGTAAACGCCCTTGGCAACCGATGGTACTTCGGTTTGCCAAAACAACTGAGCTTGAAACTCCTGCCTCGAAGGACCAAAGTCATGCTCTACAGAACTCTTATTCTGTTAGTCTTGCTTTATGAAGCCGAAAGCTGGACACTAAGCAAGACTGCAGAGCTGATTCTTAGTGCCTTCGAAAGAAAAATTCTACGTCGGTCCCGTCTGCGAGGAAGGCGAATAGAGGAGAAGACACAACCGCGAACTCTACGGGCTGTATAAGGATGTGGATGTAGCCCGGAAGGCAAAGAAGCTGCGCAGTGGCGCAGAAGTGATGGCTTCACCCATCTCGGTCTTATCCAAACGCTAACCAACACACGCCGCATGTTCTCTAACCTGGACTGGTGAAATCGTCGTCATTATCCACATTTCACATTCGGTGCCAGTCACATTTGTGGACTGAACTGAATTCGATTTCAGCGTCCGACATTTTTGAGAGGTTGTACATCTTACGATGCGACGTGGTAAACAACAACATGTACAAATAATGCAATTTTCGAAGAAACAATGAAAAAAAAAAAGATATGGTAATGCATAACGTTCTGGCCAGCCCGCCCAACGGTCGGCTACATTGACCCAGCTCAGCGAAAAGGCCTTGAACATGATCTGTTCACTCCCAGGATCTTCTCAAGATCCCAGCCATCGTCAACCGAGTCCCCATCCGCACTGAGAAAATGTCCAAAACCAACCCAGACGTCGTCCACGTCCACGTCCACGTCCCTTAACTATTCACAGCACAGCTCAAGTTGCATCCCCAATCGAGTTACAAATTGTTGGGAACCGAAGAAAATTGCAAACACAGTCCATCCCATGTCCCGGGCACAGCCAACAGTCTGAAGGTGCATCGCTTGATTTACCTTTTCCGCCGAAGCCCTATTTTGATTCAATATTTCAACGCGAGGATGCAGCCAGAACGCCCTGTGTACCGATCAATTCCGCTCTCGGTACCTAATTCTCCCATCCCATCCCATGGCATTCCCCCAGCGCAACGGATCAGCCTCTGCACAGTCAACGAACGCATCCCGAGTGCCCGAGTGCCGTCATCATATTGCGGGAACGTCCGAAGACATTTATTAATTGGATTTCATTTTGGAGTATCGAGTGTCGAGTGCCTTTGTTGGCTGCCTCCTCTCGCCCGGACGCGCCTCCACCCGTGGGGATGTTGAAAATGGGTGGACTACTGATGCCGGTGATGTATGACCCGAGGCAGTGCGCTGGCGAGAGGAGCCCGCTGATTAATTGCCCGAGCAGAGGGTGATCGCCTTCAACAAGCAGGACGCGAGGTGTGTTATTAAATGTGAGCGAGGACGATCGCCGGCCCGGGGAACGAACTGAGTGGACATTCCGTGCCCGGTACGCGATGCGGTTGGGTTCCACGTTCCACTGAGCCACATAATTACACCGCGCATGTGCGCGCGCTCTCTCTCACTCCTCCTCCTTCATCGGAGCACCTATCACTGATGGTGTCGGAGTCGCAGTCGGAGAACCGAATTTGGTTATGCGCTTCACTTTCGTTTTCTTAAGTGAAATCGAATTCAATGTTATGGGCTGCACGCAGCTTTGTTTTGAACTGGCTGCTGTCGACGGGTGGGGAGAATGGGTTAGTCAGCCGGATCGGGTTTGGTATTCCGTGCATGGGCAGATTGTGTATCACTTGAATGCCTGCAGCTCTGCACGGTTAGGCTCTATTAACTTGACTTTTGATGGATTTTCGAAGTAGCAGCGAGCTAATTTGAGCTCCACTGATTCAGTGCTGCACTTCGCAGGCTGTATGCAGGCAATTTATGGCACGTGGTACCTGCACGAGGTATTGTTTGCCAGTGAAGTTCAAAGATCTCTCTCTCGTGGTGCAGGTATGCAGAGAATCAGGCAAAACAGACTGTCGTTGAACCACGCTGAGCTTGATGAAATCGTGAGGAACTTGGACTGGACTAGGGCAAGAGCAGATGAAAAAGCTTTAGTTCTCAAGCCAAGTAAAGGTCCCAGTTAGAACACGTTCCTTGCGTCAAGACTCCCGACTTAGAGTCCTCGATTTAAAATGTAGCAGAGATGTACAAGACTACCAGCATTAGCGTCTTGGGATATGAGAACAACATGTGGAAACCATGGATGACGCAGCAAACGTTGGACTTGGTAGAAAATCCTTGAGCCCACACAAGACATCAGCTGGAAGAACCTGAAAGAAGGGTTTAGAGCCCTTGTGTGCCAACAGTGCTTTGTGCAAGTCCATCCGCTAAGAAGGATAAGAAAAACTGCTTGGCCGAACTAGCAGAATTGGCGAAAACTTCTACATCACTTGGAGACACTAGATCGTTGTACAGCATGACAGAGAAAAACCTCTCAAAGACAAGTCAGGTAGGATGTTAAGATAGCACACACACTACGCAGCAAATAGCAAATAAATAGCTAAGCCGAGTATTTCGAGGAAGTTCCTAACAACCCACTGCGACTGTCAAACCGGCTTCCAGATGATGATCAAGATGTAAGTACAGTAAAACCCGCTTAAATGAAATAACAAAAAATTCGGAATATTTCAATTACCCGGGTTTGGCATTCAAGCGGAACTCAGAAAGTTGAAAAAAAGTCTTCATTTAGACGAATAATTTAGTAGATCCAAGCATTTGTCCAACCTGTTGTGAGCTCCATCACGTACGAGTTTTATGCATAAATTCTTGTTCCGTGGAGCAACATTGCGAATGGAATCTTTTTGTTGGCCTATTCTTGTTAGCCTTGGGGCTACAGTCCTCGGTGAACCAACAAGCCTCTCCAGTTGGCACGATCCTTAGCCAGCTGTCTCTAATTTCGCACGCCAAGTCGGTTGAGGTCCTTCTCCACTTGTGTGCGCCATCGGCGTCGTGGCCGTCCTCTATTGCGCTGTCCCACTGGTGCGGAGTGAAGACTCTTCGGGCTGGCTTAGTGCTGTCCATGCGCTCCACATGGCCTAGCCATAGCGTTGAATACGTAGACGAATGACCAGACTCACGTCGCTGTACAGCCCGTACATTTCGTGGTTGACCATCAGCGCACACAGGACCAATGATTGAAAACAGAACTATTCTCTCGAAAAGGGGCTTCTTCATCTGCTCTTTAGATAGTCTAGGCTGCCGCGCCATACGCAAGGTCAGGGATGATCAGGGTCTTATATAATGTTACCTTAATGCTTTGAGAGAGGGCTCTACTACCCAGTTGCCTCTTTAGCCCAAAGAAACAGTGGTTGGCAAGATTTGTTCTGCTTTTGATCTCGGTACTGATGTTGTTCGTACTATTAACTTGTGAGCCAAGGTAGATGAAGTCCTTTAATATATCCAAAGTTGTAGCTGCCGAGAGTAACGTTTGACCGAGTCGCCGATCTTGTGTGTAACGTTGGTGCATTGCAATTAAATTGCGCACAAATGGTTTTCCCGTATCTCACCATCATCAACCTGTCTTAAAATTGTGAGTTTGTCTTTGATAGAGAAACTTGAGTGTTTTTTGCAAACACACCGCTGTAAGTTGGGATAATTTGTCCATAAACACCGAGTGAGTAACTCCTCGAACGAATTTTTAAATGCTGTGAAAATTTGATTTCAGGGCAGTCAACTGTACTTGTGCTGTACAAGTGCCTTCGTCAAATACTTGAAATCTTGTGGCCACAGTATATCTACCTAATTTGTTGCTGACGGCCTGAAGGTCCAGCTAAAACGTGGCGAAAGACAGTTGAGAAAGAACTTGTTTGTGCGCAGCATATGTATGTACATGAACAACGTCTGAAGAGACATGCTTTAAAGCATCGTGGATGTCATATGTTCTACATAAGGCGGCAAGGAGAACAGACCCGAAGACGCAGTCCAGGGAGGGCCAAATCTACAACCGGAAGCTTATCGCGATGGATGCTTCTTCTGACATTGATTCCCAATAGAACATGCGATCCTCAGTCCCAAGCTAAGTTGACCATACGCTCTCCATGGACACTCAGACATGCCCAAAATGGCGCAATCTGCGACTGAGACTGGACAGGACCTTCCCAGTCTACACACGGGAAACAACCAGAAGTCTCTGAACTTGCCAAGCATTCCATCCGCCTCGATACCAAGAAAACGCCTTCTCATCCCAGTTCCCCCAATCTCCACGCGAGCATTTGTTAATTTTGTTGACGCTTCCACAAGGTGTCACTCGACGGACACTAATGGCGTCCGGATGACAGTCCCTTTCAACACCAGTCCCGTCCGCAGGTACACTCCAAATTCCCTCACAGGACACCCATGCTGGTATCTCCCGAGCCAGAGCCGTGACCATCCACCAGCAGCCGCCCCACAACGACACGATAAACCAAGCCAAGTGTAATAAAATCATCAAATAAGCCACAAATACTACTGCGGTCACCGCGCCGCGCCGCGCCAGCAGAACTCATTTATGGTTCTGCGTGCCACACCATATTACCCTCGAAATCCAGCACCAGCAGGCCACGATGTTACACCATCGAGCCATCGCCGCGCCACCGCCTGTACCCACACCATTTCCGAGACCGGAGTCAATGTCCTTATAATAAATGTGTCCTTCAAGACGCCAGCATCTAACTGAGAGTGCACACCCATCTCTCACTGTGTGCACCTTCGCCCGGGCTGCGCAAAGGGAAACCAACAAGAAACCAACGCCTCCGCGCCGCACCGATCCCCCGGCCGGTGAGTGTGTGTGTGCCCACGGAGGCAGTGCAGGGCAACGAAGAAAAATGGGAAACGCGCAGGCACACAGTCAACATCCAGACAACATCAACTCGCGGTCTATTGATTCAGCAGGGCACAAGCATCGCCGATGGCACAGCGCGGCGAAGTGGTGCGGCGTGCGAATGCGAAAGGTGCCTGCAGACTCATTAAAAGAATTGTCATGCGGTAAGCCACAGCGCGGCGGAACTACGTGCGGCTTTGCGCGCTGAATTTGCACACCTTCCCGTGCGCAATGGAATCCATCAAGTGGCCGCCGCTGCTCCTATTTGCTCTCCATGCCCCGGCGCGGGATGGATCACCCAAAAGCCGCGAACAATTGGCGAATGGAGTGAGTTATTGCCGTCTCGGATGCGGAGCCCTCTTCGCGTTTGTAAATCATCCCACGAGTGCCCCCCTCTTTCGAGGGCACCAGGCGGCCCCGTCGGCAGTGCCCGGCTCTGGTCCGCACTTGTCCCAATATTTCATTGCATTCAGCGTTCACGAGTGCAACGAGTGTTGTTACAGCACAGCATCACGAAGCCGACGATCGCATTTGCATGGCCAGTCATCATCTCCGGTCCATCCGCGGCCACATCCTGCACGGGGCGGCGAACAATGGCGACGTCGGCTGTGTGTGAGTGTGCGAGAGGACCGTGCGCACATAAGTGCGGCTAATTGTCATTGTCATTCAAATGAATTTAAAGCGGTTGCCAAGGCATGACATTTTGCGGATCTTGTCGCAGTGGAGTCGATTTAAGACAAATCACTTGAAGTGATCCTTCTTGGGGTTCTCTCGCATTGTCAAGGGATTCCGAGAATCGCGAAATGAAGGTGATTATCCGCGATTATACGGAACATGCAGTCAACTTATTGTGGCTTGAGGCGGCGAGAGATGATGGATGGCGGGGAGTTCTTTGGTAAACGAAGGCTTAAAAGTGACACCGCGAAGAATCCAACTCAGATGCATTCAGCTGGGGGGAGATTTCACTTGACAAGACTTCACATTTCAACAATCGAAATGTCCAAGCAACGTACGCACAAGATGTTGCAAGTCTCGCTCGGAAGATCAAATCAACAGAGATCAGATCATGACTGAAGACTCTGCGATCACTGAAGTTTCAGCGCTCACCAGTGTAGTTTAATTTTTTATTTATTCATTTCTCTATGAACAACTTGAGGGTTTATCTGCGAAAGGTTGTGTCACGTATTTAGAAGCTTCTCAGCAACCACTCGTGTTGTGCGTGCTATTGTTCTCTCACGAGTGGAAGGGACCTACAGTTTTATGCTGACTCAGAACGGTCAAGTTTGAGAAGCTTTTTCTAGACAGTAAATACTCCTTGAGCATTGTCAGTGACTCGAGAGAGGTGGCGCCGTGAAAATAATTTTTGTCACACAGGGCCGGAATCGAACCTATGACATCGAGGTTGGGGCGGACGCACATACCCACAACGCCACGGTCCACCACCTTAGTATGAGATCCGTTAATGTAATAACATTTTGTTAACGAAAGTGTGTACATTTAGAACAATATATTCAACTTTTTTAACTGGTACTCCGCAGGGCGGCGTCATATCCCCTCTTTTATAGAGAGGATTTTCTTAAGACTTGATAGGGACGGGGTCAAGGTAGTCGGGTACGCTGATTTTTTCTTCATCAGGAATGTTTCCGGGTGTGATCCGTGGGATCATGGAGGGCGCTTTAATAAAAAAAAGTCTGCACCCTTCCCGACTTTCCCCTTCCCCGTCTGAATAAACATCCGCTCACTCTATCCTCCAGGGCGAAGTTCCTAGGCGTATCCCTAGACTGCAGGATTAGCTGTAGTAGTTCAGCCGATTCTGACATACGCAAACAGATCTATGTTGGCCTGCCCTCGGAAAAAAAAAAAACAAGATAATAAAACTCAGCATGGTTCAAGGAACATCGGCGTCACAGGTGCTCTGCATGCAACATATAGTGTATATCTTCATTTCCCACAGCAAAACTGACACGATATTGCAAAATTGGTGGCGGTCTGTACAAGACACTGGCCGATAGGAATTCATGCCGAAAACCTAGGTATCGCATTATTTCCTTGTAACTGCCCTGCACTCGCTAGAGCCAGACAACGAGCGCTTGATAGATCCTTTTTCAACTCATTTGATGAAATATTTAGGAATTAATATTCTTCATAAAATCCTCAGGGCGGTTTTAGGAAGGCCTCAATTATAGCTCTCAACTATAATAGAGCTGTGCCATTAAACGGGTAATTAGGTTCTCATGTCAACCACCACTACCATCTGAAATGCACCACACTGCTCGAATTAAAATTTAACAGGAATTGCTTTATTTTAGTTTGTCTAGTTTTATTAGCTCTTGAGGGAGTGCGCTTAATATCTCTGGCACTCTGTATTTCAGCTGTTTTTTTTACCAAAGTTGTTGGAACTTCTACATTCAGTACATTCAGCCTTTCTTCTTTAGGAACAGCGACGATTGTCTTCACATACTTGCTACATCAGGGCGAAGTACACTTGTTTTGGTAATGACCTTTCGACATGATATTTCAGAAGGGTAAGCGCATATATAACTCTTTTAAGGTTATGTGGCCTATGTGATTGTCCCGTAAATGATTTCTGTTAATAATGACGCCTAGATAATTATACTACTGCAACTATAATCCCTACACCAGATATCCTGTAGGGTAGCTTTAAGCTGCGGCATTAAGCAAATGGAAAGCTCTGTTTTAAAATTCTGAGAAGAAGCTCGTTCGTATACAAAAAGAAGAGGGGTGGACCCAGATCGGGTCCTTTGGGGACTCCATATTGAGCGTGTTTTTTTATACTGTCTCGTTAATTTTCACTCGAAAATCTAGGTTGCTCAAAGCAAGAGCAGTCTTGGAAGGAGTTCGGCAATAAGCTTGATAGCGACCACAGATCTTCGAAAAAAGTATTCTGACAAACCATTTGCCGACTCAGAGGAAGGAAATTCAACGTCATCGATGGAGTCAAATTAAAAGATGGTGTGTTGCTTTCCAACGAGGGCGATATTTAGCGCAGATGGAGCCAGCATTTTTCGAAGCTACTCAATCCCGAACAGGGCACTGAGTGTGACAGACCCATGGTCCTGAGTTAAATAGTGGAGAAAGTCATTTTGGCTATTAAACCAAGACAGAGTTTTATGGGTGTCTCGTGTCTCTAATGTGGCCTAGGATCGCGGGGAGACACCTAGCCATTGGAAAACTGGGCTGATTGTTCCTCTTTTTAAAAAGAGGGACAAAAGAGATTACTTCTACTACAGGGGCATATCACTTTTAAGTCTCCCCGGTAAGGTGTTAGAGGCGCGCTCTAGAGCCATTCAAGGCTGGAGAATGAACAGTGTCACTTTCGTTTGGACAGAAGCATAACCGGCCAGACTAGAGAAGACTTGGGAGTATGCCAAACCAAGCTGTAGCTGTTTTGTAGATTTGGAGATGGTTCTCTCTCGCACTCGCTAGGTTTGTGAGCTTTTGTGCAAATGCTGGGATGAAGGTCAACGTGGACAAATAAGAGTTTATCGTTATTTCAAAACGCCAGTGCTATGCACTCTACATGTGAGTGGATTCCCATTGATGTAGGTGGAGAACTTCGGGTTCTTTTTCACAAGTGGGACGAGTAATACTGAGCTTTCCAGTAGGTTTGGCCAAGCTTAACAGATCTGTAATCAGTTTCTGGGATATAGTGAGAAAAATGGCAGTACGCGGGGAACTCAATGTCAAGCAGCTACTTCTCCGGACGGAAAGAGCTTTGTTTCGATAGCTTAGATACGTGGCACGAAGGTCTTCTGAGGCGAGCTTTAAATGCAACTACATCGTAAAAGCGTCCCATTCGAAGACAAGGACAAGGACAAGGACAAGGTGGTAGGACTGAAGCTGCATGTATTTATTTCTAATGCGATTTTTGATCAAAGCATATAGCCCATATTCCAATCCCAATTCCTACAACCTTTCCGTCTTCATTTGTCGTTCCAACTATCCCTTCTGCAACCATTGGAAATGAATGTTCAATTTTAACACTTTACCCAACAAAGTCGTTTCTTTCTGCTGGGTTTGAGATTTTTCATAGAAAAAGTGAAGTGGCCGGATATTGGACCAATGCAGCCGGATGCTGAGCTTCAGTGGCCGGGTATTGGCGAAAATTCACTTTTTTATGAAATGCCATTTTTTTACGGGAGTTCAGACTGTATTTGTTCGAACCTGGAATTGTAAAAGAGCCATTTCTGCGTAGATATTTCTTTGTTGAGTGCATCTCTGTCGAAAGTTGTATGCGATCCTTCATCTATGTAGGTGCAGGCACAAATTCACAAAACTTCACGCTAGTCGCAAGAGATCAGCGACCAAGAGTTTACCAAGAAAATTCAGTAAAAATACAATCCGTCGATATCACGATCTTGGCCTTGTCGGTCGGTCAACCTCTACTCTTCCTGGAGATGTTGAGATGTAAAGGAGATTGGTTCTAACAGGCAAGGTAGACTCTAAGCTGATCGAACGGCAGACAGATGGTGGCTTACTCTGGCTTACTCCAACAATGACGCTGGTGACGACTCAAATGAGTCCACAAAAATGCTGCGTTCCTTTTCGGCATGCTTTTTGATGACGAGTTCAGTCGTAACCCAATGATTCAGTAGACGATCGTCGGCTTAATTCGAACTTCGAATCGTGTTTCGTCTCTCCTTCCTGCAACAAATTCAACTCGCTGCTCAAACCCTGATTCAACTTCACTATGTCACCGCATAGTGACACCAACAACGACGCAAACTTCATTCCAGACTTTGCCAGTTTGCTAGTTCGCCAGGTTGCTAGCTTGCCAGACTCCAGTCCGCATGCAACGGAGAGTAATAAATTGTAATTTGCAGCTGTTTGCACGTGTCACAGCAACAGCCACCGCCCTCCACTTGTAGACTTATCGCGCGAAGTCAAACAACGGCGAGAGAGAGATAGAGAGAAAAAAATAACGAGAAAAGCCAAGAGGAAACACCTCAAGTAAATCTCAAGCACACCACACAGAACAGCGGCCCCGCAACCGGTCCATTGGAGTGCGCAGTGTGTTGCAATTGAATTCATAAGCAGATGACGAGCCGCGTGTCCGTGTGCCACAACAAACCGCCAACTCCGGTGATACTTCAGTGAGTTAGGTGACGTTTTGATTTATCATGCCATAGCTACGGATCAAGCCTTTGATCCGCTCATGACGGCTGAATGGGTTCCAATGGACTAATGGACTTCCACTGGGACGTTGGCCTTCGGAGGTGTGTGCCCGGGGTGATATTGGCGGTGTGCTGCTTGGGCGACTTGAAGTGGAGTTTGTTTTGGAAGCCAATTTCACAGAAGTTTGCGATCGCTCTAGGCAACGAACTGTTTGCTGTTGCAGTTGATCAGCAGCATTGGAAGCGTTATCGTAAGCAGGCGTGGATTGTGCGCTAAAATTGCATCAAACTCGACCTTGATTCGAGTGCAGATGGTGTATGTAGTCATCTTAATCTTGCGTAATCGGAACGAGAGTTCCCTGAACATCTGCAGTCTGACGAAATTGGTGGAAGAAGCCTCTGGGATCATTGAAGTCTTTGTGATCACTGACGTCGCTGCAATCACTGAAGTCTCTGCGATCACTGAAGTCTCTGCGATCACTGAATGCTCTGCGATCACTGAAGTCTACGATCACTGAAGTCGCTGCGATCACTGAAGTCGCTGCGATCGCTAAATTCTTAAATATCGGCTAGACTGGGATCTCACTAATTGCTCATTAACTTTCCCCAATTTCTACGCAGTCTTACATTCAAACGGCTTTTTTCAGCCATCAGCAACCATTCAGCACTCATTGTCCACATTCCGACGTCAGACAGCTAGACGCGCGCACACAAAATCAATTACAAGTGCGGCTATTAGCCCCGGACTGGAGCCATTTATCAAAGTGTCCCTTGATCTCGGACACTATTAGCCAAAGGTGTGCGATAATCTATTAGGCATGAGCCGGGACGGAGGTTGTTCCACAGTCCACCGTCCAGCGTCCGGCGGAGAATTGTTCTTGCGTCCCCACCGGCATGACGCAGCCTTCATCTCCTCTACGCGACGGAATTTATTATCCCTCGCGCGGCTCGTGTGTCGATGGGTAAGGGACACGTCGCATCGGTCGACGGAGCTGGAGCTGCACTCCCTCGAGATCGAGACCGCGCACACCAGTGCGCGATGTGCTCTCCTCTCGGTCCCATTTGAAGCGCTTGTCAAAAGCTGGACAAAGTGTGGGTAAGTTCACTGGACCTAAGTCTATTTTATGTCTAGTGATTGTAACGGCATTGGCTGGGTGCCTATTCTCGTTGGTGTCGGTGTCGGCATTGGAGGTCGGAAATTGCGTGTTCTTTTGTGCGTCTTACGATGTTCCAGAGAGGAGCAGCGGACATTCTCATGCATGAATTCCATTACCGCCGCAGGCGACGTTCGACGTTGCCAATAAATTGCTTGGATACACAGCACACTCGCACGTCACGTTGGAATGCCCGCTCACCAGAAACGAACTGACGCGAGCTCTGGACATCAGATCGGCGGTAAGAGGAGTGTGACCCAAATTTGAATTTAGATTAGGTTCGGCATCGCCAATGGCGTCGGGGCTGGAAACAATGCTGCGATGGGAGTGTGGGAAGAATTTCTGCGTTGACGACGGCACATTGTTTCATTGGCGGGCCATTAGAACAAAAGAGTTGACGGATGCGAGCATTCCTCAGCGGCTCATGAACTTCCTTGTGTTGATTCAACTGTTGGAACGGTCGTGTAAACGAGGTCGACGATGTGTGACGCCAGAGATCGATCAGGCGACTATGCGACGTAAATGATCAGCAACTTAACCGATTCGAATCTCGGTTTCAGAGACGTTAGTCAACTATCGCTGGGCATTAAGGGATTGCAGAGGTTGAAATGATTTTACAGGCTTCAGTGATCGCAGAGACTTCAGTAATCACAGAGACTTCAGTGATCGCAGAGCCTTCAGTGGTCAAGGAGGCTCCAGTGATCGCAGAGCCTTCAGTGGTCGCAAAGACTTCAGTGGTCGCAGAGGCTCTAGCGATCGCAAAGACTTCAGTGATCGCAGATCCTTCAGTGATCACAGACACTTCAGTGATCGCAGAGGCTTCGGTGATAGCAAAGGCTTCAGTAATCGCAGAGGCTTCAGTGATCGCAGAGCCTTCAATGACCGCAGAGGCTACAATGATCCCAGAGCCTCCAGTGTTCACAGACACTTCAGTGATCGCAGAGGCTTCTGCGATCAGTGGATCCTCTGCGATCACCCAGTAATCGCAGAAGCTTCCCTGATCGCAGTAACAACCGAGGAAGTTCTCTAATTGAGTGAAGATTTATTGCGTGGCGAAATTTTCTCGGAGTTAGCTCCTATTATCACACTCACTTCCGCACTTCCTTGGCGCAGAGATTTCAGACAATTTAGAAGCTTGAGTGCAGTCATCTGTCATCGGCACAGTCCTCTGGGTAATTACTTCCTCAGTCGCAGCAGTCACTCAGACAGCGACTTTCGTCAACGCCACCGAAAGCCTTGCACAACTGCCATTGTCCATGCATCTCTTGCCACTCACCGCACGCTGATTGCAGCAGCACTGCGACTTCAAACAATAGCTTGTTCCTGCCTTGTTGCCAGCGCTGCGGTTTGTGTTGTTACTTAAAACTTGGCCGTAATTAAAAGCAAAAGTCTCGGCGGCGTTTCACTTTCTTCAATTTCCATTGTTGCAGCACTGCACACAGCCAAGCTAGATTGATCGCTAATTGCATTGCGTTTGCGCATTGTCTTGCGGTTGCCATGAACATGGCCAAGACAGAGAGCGCACAGAGCCATTAACTGCGCTGCAAATGCCAGTCGCTGTTGGCGCTTCACTGACTTGAAGATATTTTGACGCGCTCGTGCAGTTGAAGTTGTTTCAGACTCGGTCTGACGTGGGGGATGATGGAGGAACTGGCGCACGAGAAGTGACGAACGACAACCTTTTGATTGAGCGCGAATCGAAAGGAGATCACTCACTCGAACAAGCTTTCTTGCGGAGCAGCAAGGAATGGAGCATGACATTCCGATGCATTTTAGCGGAATGCAATGAAAGCGGTTCAGTCGATGCTGACTGACTCTCTCTGTCTGTCTCCCCCGGTGTGGGGAAAAACTGTGTCTGACCGAGTGAACCGCCATTATCACCCCAGGGAAGCGCGATCGCAGCACAGATCTACTCCTTGGTGAAGCATGATTATTGAGACATCCTCCTGGCATTCCATGCCGACCAGCCACTGGCACGGCACTACCGACCAATCAATGCTAATAGCGACATAATTGCTGTTTGATGAAAGCGTTCCCGTCCAGCTCGACGGTGTCTCCAATTAGGAGGCCAATTAGCCAAGAAGATGACACTGAGATGGCGAACAATATTCGCCTTGTTAGCACTGATTGTCCTAAACACCAGGCGGCAGTCGGCATCCACACACACGGTAAATTCCATCAAATGGGTGTACATCGCGCACTTTCCAAAGTCAATGGGCCGTTTGTTCGATAAAATGGCTTAAGAAGGTGCGAAGATACCCATTGAGAGTGTGTCATCAAATAAACATGGTGGCAGTTAGGGGATCCTCGACGGAGCTCTGCGGGAGCTCTAGCAAATGGGCGAGACATCTGCCTACGTTTGTATTGAGGATGGTGAATATTTAGGTTTTAGAAAGTTATTTCTCCAGGAACGTACTGACAACTCGAAAGAGGGTAATGAGTTGAGAATAGCTTCGGTTGGAGTGTGAGGACCACAAAGTAGGTTTCGTCTGGGTTGCGATCCACTGCACTGAAGATTCCAAGGAATCTAGGTTCCATATGGCTTAGCTTTATTAGTAGGAGCAAACATTACCATTTATTATGAAATACAACGTCGTTCAACTGGCTGCCTCGGCTGGCTTCGCGGTACCGCATTCTGTCACTCTAATTTGGCAAAGCCTTGTTGGTACTTTCAGGCTGTAGCTCACCTATTGCTGGCATGATATTGCCCTGAAGTGTATGAATCGCGTCCGGATTGTTGGCATAATATCGGTCTTTCAAGATTCTTTGCAAAAAAAATAGTCCAAAGGGTTCACATCTCTGTTCCGAAGACGCCAATCGACATTGCCAAGAAGATTGATAACACGACTTGGGAAATAGGTGCGCAATAGATCGACTGTGGCATAGGCTGTCTGGTATCCCGCACGAACTGTGGTTGCTGAGTCTTCGGTTTTACAACTACACTCTTCCATTGTTCCACAGTAATGGCCCCTTTTACGGATTTGTGTCGTTGGGACACATTTGCCTTGATTTTGTCGCGTCTTTTCTGAAGTTCTTTAGCTACCTCACAGCCACGGTGATTGGCTGGGTGCTTCCCTTTGCAATTAGCGCAAGTTGCAAATGTACCCTTGTGTGCGTTGCATTCTCTGAATAGGTGCTCTTCTGCGCATTTAACACAACGAGGATTTCTTGACAGTACTTTTTTGTGTGATTAAAACCCTGGTATCGCTTGCATTGAGGAGCCCTTGGTTGCTTCCAGAGGAAAATTCTTCGGGTGATTTTCGGTCCCGTCTGCATAGATGGTGAGTGGAGGAGGAGATACAACGACGAACTATACGGGCTGTTCAGCGACATCGACTTAGCCAGAAGAGTGAAGATCCAACGATTGAGATGGCTAGGTCATGTAGAGCGGATTGAAACCAATGCTCCAGCCCGAAAAGTCTTCGAATCCACCCCCGAGGGACGGCGCAGTAGAGGAAGACCGCGACTCAGGTGGCGCACGCAAGTGGAAAGGGACCTCAACCAACTATGCGTGCGAA
The DNA here is from genome assembly GCA_916610145.1 of Eristalis arbustorum. Lineage (NCBI taxonomy): Eukaryota > Metazoa > Arthropoda > Insecta > Diptera > Syrphidae > Eristalis > Eristalis arbustorum. Next base: position 62,456,527 of record OU744318.1, on the reverse strand, counting down.
ACTGGAGACAGCTAGCTAAAGATCGAGCTGGCTGGAGACGCTTGTTGGTTGAGGCCCAGGTCCACCCCGGACTGTAGCGCCACCTTAAGTAAGTAAGTAAGCCTTTTTTTAGTCATTAACAATATCTTATTTTGGGCAAGACGAATGAAGCCCTCTAGCTACGACTGGAGTAGGTCTTTCGGCTTTGTTCTCATGGATCTTTTCCGCGTTTTTTGGTCTGTAGCCATCAGAATCTTTCACAGTTATCTTTCATGTACTATTGTTACGGGATGATAGAATATTTGATTTTAAGATAGTGTTTAACTCCGTTTTCCGCAATTTTGAGTTCGTTAATTGGAGGCGGTGGTCGTTCCTTCAGTTGCGTAGTTTCATTCTTAGCACTGTTATTTCTTTTTGGCTCACCTTCTTTCCTATCGACAACTTCGGGTGAGAATCCGGCCTTTCGTTTTTTGATTAGGCGACCAATTCCGTTTCGCGTTCACGATCGAGTGCATCTTCATCCGTGAAGTACGTAATGTTCGGATATACTTTCGTTTTAGGCTTGGCTTCTTGCCTTTGCGTTTATCCTATTTTCAATTTACTAAGCTCAAGTCTTAGTTCTTCGCAAAGAGCTTCCATGCTAGTGACCTTAGTCCGAAGTTCTGCATTCTCTCTCCTAAGTTGTGTTCGTTATAAAGTGGTTAATGCTGCCTCGTTGGAGATTTCTAATTGATTGAATATTTCAAATTTCCACCATATTGTTAATTTTTGTGCGAAATGAATAATCCCAGTCCATTCAGAGCCAAACATGTACTCTTTCAAATCCTGCTGTATTTTTTGGTTTCAGATGTACACCTACAACCGTCTCTCAGTGCAGCACATATTTCGTCTCTCGGCCTTAGTGCATTGACCGTGTACACGACTCGCTCATTTTGCTACGCACGAAAACCTATTTTTCCCCAGTCATAGCTTTGTTTCTGACGTTGTTCAAAAAACTAAACATCCGCCAGACAAACACCAAGGCTTCCCTCTAAACCTCCTGAACCACTACTCTTTCTTGCCAGACCGGTAAACGACGCCACCCTTCCCAAGTCCGTTCGTCTTCAGAGCTGCAACGTCTCCTGTTGCCTCGATTACGCATCCTGAGTTCAAGGAACACATATCACCTTCCAGACGACACTGAAGCATCACATTCAACTCAAATTGCATTCCTCTGCATCCTCGGCATCCTCGACATCCTCGAGAGTGTCCACTCAAGCCCCCACCCCATCGGACCGTGCGTCTATGCGACGCTGCACACAGGAAACCCAATAAGTGTCTCACACAGTGCCGCAAGCTACAATCTCATAATTGCATCTGTCAGACCAATTTGAAGCAATTTATACGCCACACTGGATCCCGGCGGAGTGCGAAGACCATCGGCAGATCGCCGCGCCGCACAGTCCGGGCCCGCGAGGACGGATGACATCGCTTTTGTTGACATGACTCTATTAAAAGCCCATTATTACGTGAAAAATTCACTCGTAGCCATGATCAATCATTTCGCACCATCTAGACCGAGTCCCAGTCCGGATCCGACAATGCGAGCACACAACACTCTCCGCTGCAGCATCGCCACCACCACCACCACCACCACCACCACCACGACGACGACGACGACACAGCGCAGTGTAGCCGACGGCCTAACGACTACAATTATTCACCATCAGCCGGATCCGCAGTAACATTACTCCGGCTAATGCCTCGGAACTAAACACACAGCCCCGGATGATGATGCCCCACTCAAGTATCAGGTGTTAGAGGTGATAATGAATGTTCGTCGTTTAAGTGATTTCAATGAGCGATGCTTGACGCTTGACGCTCTCGGTCTCGCTCGCTCCTTGCGACCACTCTGCGGTCCTTGAGGTGCAGGCGTCGCGGTCGGGTCTGGCCTGTCCGGCGGACTGGGGGGACCGTGAGGAGCAGACGGCGATCTGCAGGCGTGCGCAGGCAGTCCGACTAGTATGCAAGGAGTGATTGGTGGCAAATAGCAATTCGAAAATAATTGCCGCACCTTCGTGGTGACTCTGACGGTGTTGGTGTGTGCAACGCGCAAAGCGCAACGGATGCAAGGCGTCAGAGCCATCAGACCCATCGGGAGGCATCACCGCGGATCAGGAGGCATCCCTGCTCTCCAGATAAATTGCATAAGATGACAAACGGAAGCAATTTGCCGTATATCAGTTTGATTTTTGATATGCGATCACCAGGAGCACCAGGGCAGCGTCGGTCGAGCGTCCTGGAATCACACTTGAAAGTGCATGTTTCGTGTCTTGTCGACGCAGTCCGATGGGCTGGCGTAAGTGCTTCTGCGGTTGATTCATTGGTCATTGAAGGCCATCCCGCAAGAGGTGTAGGGACATGAATGTGTATAGCGGGACTTGGGACATAACACTTAAGTGGAACGTCAGGCGATTTAATGAATTCCCTGGATGACACCATGCACTTCGCTTGTGGTGACTGAAGATGGACACGAGTGCGGAGTGGGACTGTGAGACTGAGCTGCAGGGCGGCCGCTTGTCGGATGAAATTCCAGCACAAACTGGTCCTTTATGTGGTTCCTACCGAGCTGAAGACCGTGAAATGTGATTTGAACTGAATTACTTGCTGGAAAGGGAAATGCTTTTCGCTTTCAAATCATACCGTTTGGGAGGAATGGTCTCTGGTGGTTCGGATAAATATATCATCCATTCGGATAATTGGGGATAAGTTTTGTAACAAAAGCAGATACAAATTATTTTCGTTTGAGTTAGTTTTTTGGGATCCCAGAAGTCAGTTTTTTACTCTTTGCTTTCCCGGATAAAATGTTGCCACATTCGGATGACAAAACTATTCTTTCGGATAATCGGAAAACTTTCTGGTTTTAGAATTAATTTTACTCCGGATAACACGTACTCAAGTGTCTCACCTCATCGCCTATTAGGTCTAGAAGTTCGGAGGCTCAAAGAAAACCACAAGCATGTTCTGGATAAGTCGGATAAATCACATTTCAGTTGCGGATAAAAAATAACATCACACCCACCTCCTTAAGTAAAACATTTATTTCCTTTCTTTTACACAATTCCACCGAATGGGTTTAAGAAGAAATTTTGGAACCCCGAGAAATAAGATCCGATCTGTTCCACCACCGAGAATAACTGCTCCAAGAAGTCCTTATTGAACACGATTGAATTGCCTTCTTTGAAAATCGACGTGTGTCCGTCCTCGTGCATGTCGACCTGAATGTTCACTTGTCTGCTTCCGACATATTCTTCTCTCCAGGATTTCTGCTGCAGAACCTTATCGTGCACCCCGTAGCAGGTGATCTCCCGAGTGATCTTGGAAGGGTGCCCTTCAGTGTTTCGCTTGCTCACGTGGCAGCGGACAGTGTGCTCTGGGCACTCAATTTTGTCACACTGAATCTTTCCTATGCACAAAACGAAGCGCATTCAGAGAGAAGAAGTTGAACGGGGAATGGCTTTTCACTTACCATTCGCATTGGACACCTTGATGTCGTCAACTTTTGAAACTGACAACTTGAGGGCTAGTCCGGAGTTGACTAACACCGCTACGATCAACACAGTTGACAAGAACTGCATGCTGGGGTATTTGTCGAGAGGTTTGCTGGCCAACTGATTCACTGTGAGAGTCGAGGAGTACTAAGACGCAAGAGTTCGGTGGCGAACCGATTCACTTACAAGTGTTTTGTCACGACATTTTGCAATCAACGCTAGAAGCAATCACATTTTTTAGAACATCTTCACGACCCAGTTACGAACATGATAACGGATTGGAAATGTGTGCAGGCAACCTTGAAGTTTATCAATGCATCAACACGGCTTGGATAAGTCAGTCGACTTGGGCCATGATCTGGCCATTTGTAGGGAGAAATTAAAGAAAAATGCTGTCAGAAAACTAATGACGATCAATATATTCAAAACACGGAACTAGAACTAGATTAAAGCCACACGGCAGAAGAGAAGAGAATGGGAAATATCTGCCGGAACGCATTGAAGTTGGTTAAGGAGTGGAGCAGAGGCTCAATTTTCGGAGCTCTTTCATTGAACCTTTTGTCAATGAATGGTTTACAAACACTCCATCAATGTATAGCTCTGGCTGGACCTTCATACATGTTGTTGAAAATTGATGGATGTTAATGAAATAATTGAAGTTTTTCTCGCTATTTTTGACATGTTATTCATGCCGATTATTGAGTTGAATGCAGAGGGGACATTTTCGCGTCCGTATATTTTCCTATTATAGAAAACGCAATGCTGAAAGTGAGCGGATATCTGGAAGTAGTGCGAAAAAAGTACTATTATAGAAAACGCATCTCAAATGAGTTACGGATTTGGAGGTAAAGATGATTAGTGGTTGCAACGAAAGTAAGTGTTAGAACAAGAAACAAATGAAAATGATCATTGATCTTTCATACAAATATAATTTTGCTTCCCGCTTTTATCTTGCTCACCATTAAATTTATTCACACTGGACATAAATAGCGTATGAAATGAAGTAAAAAAACACTAATTATTAATGGGAAAGTAAAAACGGGAAAGTAAAAACATTTTATTCAAAGTATTGGCCATTGTTTTCTACACATTTGGACCACCTTTCTGGCAATGAATACCACGCCAATATAATTGTTCGTATTTTAAGCAAACCAATCAGACACCCAATTTTCGACTTCTTCGTAGGAATCGAAGTGCTGCTCAGCCAATGCGTGTCCCATCGATGAAAACAAATGGTTATCGGAAGGAGCCAAGTCTGGTGAATACGGCGGGTGGGGTATCTGCTCCCAGCCAAGTGCTTTGATTGTATCCTGAACCGGTTTTGCTTTGTGTGCAGGTGCATTGTCATGGAGCAAAATTACCTTACCGCGTCTTCTGGCCAATTCTGTTCGTTTCTCGATCTATGCATGGTTCAAATTGATAATTTGTTGTCGGTAGCGATCAGTATAAACGGTTTCACCAGTTTTAAGGAGCTCGTGGTACACCACACCTTTCTGATCCCACCAAACACACAGCGTTGTCTTCTTGGCGAATCGATCTGGTTTTGCAGTCGATGTTGATGGTTGTCCCGGCTTAACCCATGATTTTATCCGTTTAATATTCTTAAATTCAATCCATTTTTAATCGCCAGTAACAATCCGATGCAAAACCGATTTTCTCACGTGTCTTTGAAGCAAAATTTCACAAGTGTTTTTTCGGTTTTCCATCTGTCATTCATTCAGTTCATCTGGCACCCATTTTCCACACTTTTGGATCTTTCCCATTTGCTTTTGACTCAAAATGACATGCAAAATTTGCATGTTGCTTCTGATAGGGCATGATCACCATATGCCTCGACAAGTATTCGATGCGACTCTGCAGCATTTTTCTTCAAATGAAAACAAAAAATGAATGCTTTCCGCAAATCATCGCTTTCTGGGACAAAATTCGAAATTTTTAACACGATGAAAAAATATGATTTTGTCTGTTCAATGACTTGATGTATACTAAATATTTTTCACAGATGTCATAGCAAACAAACAAAATAAAGGGCTTGTTCACAACACATGTTCCCTACACGGTATACCTGGTATGTACATTGAAAACCCCGGGAAGAACAACTGAAACTGCCGGTTATGCCAAACCAACCTAAAAGTCCTTACGAGTACCGGTCTGGTATCCATCTTCAGCCAGGAATCTTAAACATGCTGCAAGCTTGTTCCGGAGTCAAGGATATAGATCTTACCACAGGTGGCAGTATATTCTTCAAAAATGACATATTTAAATGATGCTTTAGTCAGCCTGAATCGCTTGAGTCTATAACACACTTTTTTCAATATTCAAATATCTATTCATCGAAACAATTAAATACGATAAGTCAAAATTAACAGACAACAGTTGATTAGGTCGATAGGGACGTTTTGCAGACCGATAATGTAGTTCATCCAACGGAGTATATAATAGCGTCCGACTTCGATTGCGGATGCGAGTTAAGATGGCGAATTGCGATCACGAACTTTCAGAAACAACCATTTTCCAGCAAATATGAACAAAAATTTATATTTTTTTTTCATCCACAAAAATCTCAACAAAAGTTGGTTTAAGTATCCTAATTGACGATTCTAAATTATTTCTCTGATTCAATCATTCTCTTTGCGAACTGTCCAGCTGAGTTCGCAATACACAAACAGGCAAACGCAATCCACAACCACCACGACCAAAAAATTTGCAGTGAAGTATCAGTTTGCACGTGTAGTTCTCTGTGAATGAGATAACTCCATATGAATGAGTTGTCACAGTTAGCGAAGTTCGCAATTCGTGGCGACCTCATTGGAATGAGCCTTTATTCGCTTCGCAGTCGATTCGCCGGATTCCATAATTGGCATGATTATTTTTAGTTCAGGTTTCTTGTACGAATGGATATTACGAAGTATTTGTGTAAATCAATACCGTGGCTTGCAGGCAGGGCATGTAAATTTGTTTTTTCTTTGCATTTGGTCTTTTTCTTTTTTTTACAAAATTCTGAAAGGACTTTGAAAAGAATTAAGTGCTTTATCTCTTACCATTTAAGAGTCTATATACGACACGCAAACATTGATTTTTATTTAAAGAGAAGAAGAAGACGCCATAGGCTAGTTTCTGCAGTAACCAGTCGTCTTGTGAGTGCTAATGTGCTTTCCTGAGAGGAAGGACCTACTACTCTATGTTGAATCCGAACTTCCAAATTTGGGAATTTTTTCATGCAGCCACTGGATGAAGATTCCTCGATGCTGAATCCGAAGTAATAGAAACAATGAAGCATCGGAAGAACTTGTCAGGAAAAAGGCAAAAATTTGAAGGTTCACAAAATTGAAATGGGACTTGTCGAAGACTTCACATGCAGATGCAGTGGTGAGGAAGGGTCGAAAGGGGTCATCACCTTCTACACCGACCCATCTTGCCGTCTTTATGAACAAAATGTCAAAGTCTTACAAAAAGAAATTAAATGGGTAATAACGAAAATAATAAAACATAATGCAAGTAGACGAAAAAACTGGGGGACTTTGATAAGATAAAGGGTATACCGTGTCAGCGCAACATTGGAGTTGGCAGATACTTGTAGCGAAAGCAGGTGACAACTCATAGTTTAAGGTTTGTACAAATTTAGATAAATGAATGGTATTGGTATAGCCAACGTCTGCTTTCAACAAGACTTCCAACAGCCTGTGAAACAATTCAATTACTGCATTGAGAGATTTCATACAACACAATTATGTTCTTCACCCGTGGCACCACAGCACAGACTAGTCCTCAATTGTATCAAGGGTTTCAGTGTCTGTTGAGAATAAACACAATAAATACAAGTCATCATTAGAAAGAAAATTTATTGATCATTACGGCTTTACAAAAAATCCTTTCAAACTCTCTCTGACGTTATTGTTGATGTTATTCCTTAGATTTTCGGCGAAAGATCCATCTAGAAGCGGTCTCAAGTCATCGTGGAAGCTACTGTCAAAGAACGTTCCGAAGTTTCTATTTTCGTTGCGGTAATATGATCGAGATTGCGCAGGTCTCACACTTTCATTTGGAAATGGTGGCCTGGGTTCGTAAAAACCATCATTTTCCGAGGCAGATCCAAAACGTCTCCTTACGTTGGACGCGCGTCTCTCAGCTTGTGCGGGTCTTCTGAATTCAGCTAAAACCGGTCGCCTGGGCTCATTTAAAACACTGTCTTCTGCATCCGTTCCGAAATGTTCATCTACGTTGGCAGGTCCTCGCGATTGGCCTGAGAACGGTTGCGTGGGCCCATAGTAACCACCGTTCTGCGAATCGGCTCCGAAGCGGTTTTGTAAGCCGGCTAAAAATGAACCATCTTGCAGAGGACGCAAGGCTTCGTTCAAGTTACGCATACTCTCTGCGACCTGACTTGCAACTCCCTTTTGAACATCATCCAAGTACTCCTGCAGTTCTCGCTCCTCTTCCGGAGTTAGTTTACGGCCCGAGGAAATGGAAGCCCCCCCACCAGAGTTCACGTGGATGTTGACGTTCTCATTATACCGGTTGGGATCCCTGACGAGTTGGTCCTTCAAGACCGTTCCGTCATACGACAGGCACTTGCGCAACCGAATCAGCTGCTGGAAGTCGTTGGGATCGTTGTGCTTGATCACTTCACAGGATGTCGTGTTTTCTGGACAAATGAGGCCATCGCAGTAGAAATTTCCTAGAGCGTGGAAGAGAATTTCACAGAGTTGACTGACATGAGCACACTTGAATTGAGTAGGAGCTTACCATTTCTGTCGCTTGACTCGATGCGGATGTCGCCAATAACTATTGAGGATACAGCCGAGATTTCGCGAGCGCACAGGGTCAGTGCCACAAGTGCACTTATAAAAGTAGTTAAAAGCTGTGGAATGGAAAGAAGAAAAAGAGGTAGTCATTTGAAAGATGTAAAGGGGTGGACTGGAAGTAGTTTAACACTTGAAAAGGGATTCGCCTTTGAGAAGAAGGAGCAGGCGCTTGGCACACTGGGCAGCCTGTTCACAGATCAGATGAACTTTTGAGGAAAAGCAGCAGATCCCGAGAGGCATCTGCGCAGTATCACGAAAGCGAAGAGGGGACGATTGATTATCGAGTTCAAATCTTCCGTTGCAGTCTGAAGTCAGGAACCTATTCAGACACGGGGTTGAAATGTAATACACATGTGACTTTCCATCCTAACTCTTGCAACAACTATAGACGTATATCACCGATCAAAGTCGCACACAAGAGACTATCCAGTGTACTGTCCGGACCGGCAAATCAACTATAGACTAAATCTTCTGGGGCCTAATTGCGTAACTGTCACGACGACTATAATCCATTCGATTCCCTTCATCGTCGATGCTTTGCTTCAAGTAAGACCACCACTATCGTCTCGTCTATAGTTTATTTGTACACAGTTTGGGAACTCCGAAAACTACATCTCTCACATAAAAATGTCATGCACGCTCTCATTCCTCTTAAACTTTACCAAAACATTCTCAATTCAGTTTGCGACCAAAACTAATACTAATATGCATCCTGTCACTCGAAAAATATCACAAAAGTGCGGAACAAGATATGCATACATAATTACTCTCATTTAATATAAAATATAGCTATCTTCGAAAAACAGTCGTCGCGGCGATTTCAGACCGTTTTTAGATTACATGAAGCAGGCAAAACGATGTCTTTCAGAAGATAATGTTTTTGCATGCTTACATGAAGCGAGACTTTCGTCGAGACGCTGGCGAGAGACGATTGTCGCCTTACGAGATAAGGCCCCTGGAGAAGACCAGCGAGTTGTAAATCACATACCTATGCCTGACCTAGACCTGATTTCGACAAGGAGATGCGCCGTTGTGTGATTTCTTCAATTTGAAATTTTGTACCAGAAAGCGATGATTTGCGGAAAGCATTAATTATTTGTTTTCATTTGAAGACAAGTGCTGCAGAGTCGCATCGAATGCTTGTCGAGGCATATGGTGATCATGCTCTATCAGAAGCAACATGCAAACCGATGGTTTCAACGGTTCAGAAATAATGATTTTGGTGTGAGAAATGAAGAACGTGGAAGACCATCAAAAAAGTTTGAAGACGCCGAATTGAAAACGATGTTGGATGGAGATGGCACCTTGAGTCGAAAGCAAATGGCAGCAATGTTAAATGTTGCGCAACAAACAATTTCTGACCGCTTTTACTTTCCCATTAATAATTTGTGTCTTATTTTCAAAAAATAACGCTCATTTCATACCGGTACACCTAGATTGGGGTATTAGGCTGCCTGCGCACTTAGAACATTGTTAATTAACTGTCATACCCAGCGAAGTTAATTTGCTCCCAAAAGCTAATGGGGACTGGACTAGATTTGAAAACCAGATAAAAGCATATGAACTCTTGCTTTGACTGGGATTCGAACCAGGGACCCCTATAACCAAGAGCAGGCACTCAACGAACTGCTCCATCCAGTCGGTTTTACATGGGACCTATGGCCTAGTGAAAAATGTTAAGGGTGTGCCATATTTGCCGTACTTACTCTACTATCTTCTACAAGTCAGCTGCTGAGGTATGGAAATGAGTTTGTGTACCTCAAACTCCACAAACCACATCACAGAGGAGCCCCGACATAGAATCCCCCATGGCAACCGATGCTACTTCGGTTGGTCAAAACAAATGGGCTCGAAACATCTGACTCGAAGGACCAAAATCATGCTCAACAAAATTTTCTTTTACCAGTCGTGGCTTATGGAGCTGAAAGCTATTCGCTAAGCAAAACTACAGAGCTGATTATTATTGCCGTCGAAAGGAAAATTCTACGCCGGATATATGATCCCGTCTGCGAGGAAGATGAATAGAGGAGACAGGCCGAACTCTACCAATGTACCAGGACGTGGATGTAGTCCGGAAGACATACATAAATCGACTACACTTGCTCTGCCCAATCGAGGGCATGGACAAAGCCAGCAAAATTCGAGCCTTCTTCTTCGAGAATAATAGAAAGATCGAACCGCCGGTTTAGAGACCAAGTCAATGCGGCCGTAAGTCTGCTTGGTCTTGATGACTGAAAGGAGCGTGCCTAGAACCGTCAGTGATGGAAGGAAGCTATTGCTCAGGTTATGAGTAAGTAAGTAAGTAAGTCCCCTTAGCACTTTGGATGGACAATTTCATCTAACGTAAGTAAAAATATATTTCGTTAAGTTTAACTAAAAACGGTGAATAAGACTCCAATACCGCTGTCAGGCAGAATGTTCCACTCTACGTAATAATAGAAGATAATTCCATCCCCACGAAATTAAGGTTTATGGCTAGACGACGCGCTGTCATGTCATTTTTTCAACATCGTACTTGAGAAGGTCGTGCAAAACTGACTTGCCAACACTAGAGGCACTATCTTTCAAAAGTCCGTATAATTGCTAGCAACGAACGACATTGACGTTATTGACTGAACACAGCTCGCCATAAATGGGAGCGTTCGCTGGTATTGAAACTGAGGCAGCAAAAATAGGTTTAGCGGTGAATGATGGTAAAATGAAAATGAATGCTGTCCTGCTGAAGGACACACAACATCAAGGATTCGGTCAGAACGTCATCATAGGCAGCTGCAACTTAGAGGTGGTCAAGGACTTCTACTATCTACCTTGGCTCTCAAGTTATTAGTACGAAGAAGAATGACTCTTGTCAACCGATATTTCTTTGGGCTAGGCACCGGACTAGCTATTAAACTAACTAGCACCATTAGAAGAAGAATAACAAGAAGTTTAACTAAACCCACATCAACAATGCGTATCAAGCAAATCAAGTCAAGTTATTATTGAAGTTTTTTGGTTAAAAACTACTGCTTGCTACGAGCGAAGATCATTATTGGACTATCCTTCACCTTGGAGACTTTGAGGTACTCCTCTTAGTACCGCGAAATTACTTCGGATATAGTTGTTCCTCTTCTTTGATTGGCTCTACAGTCCGAGGTAAACCTGGGCCTCAACCAACATGCCTCTCTAGCCAGCACCATCTTTCGCCAGCTGCCTCCAGTTGCGCACACCAAGTTGGTTCTTTTTCCACTTGTGTGCGCCATCTAGTGCGAGGACGTCCTCTGTTGCGCTGTCCCAATGGCTCGGTGTCGAAGATATGTTTGTTACACCACATTTTTTACAGATTGCATAATTAGTGCTCCCTACATTTTGATGTAATTCACACGCATTGAGAGAACACTTGAAGAACTCAAGTGTGCATCAGAGGTCACTCTAAGAGTTAAAAATGATAAGAAAAAATGAAGATTACTGTTTCGGAAAACGAAAACTTAGCGATCAATTTTTTACAATTTGATCTGTACTTTCTTCAGTAGTGAAAATTAAAAAGCTTAGCAAGCTTTTGGAAAGAATAAAAAAATGGCATACGCCTCTCAAATCAGATTAAATTTGCCTAAGATTGAATGCTCGCAATATACAGCTTCACTCTAGTTTTTGAACTTAACTTTGAGGATATATTTTATTCACACCAAATTAAGTGTGCCCTTTAACGAAAAAACTTCACTCATGAGCATTTACTCGGAATATTCCCTTAGTTTTTATTCACATCACCCAAAGACGTCTGAAAACCATATCGCACCGAAAGAAAATGTTTCAACTAAAATTCATAAAACCGTTTCACAACTTCTGGGTGACACTGTAAGACAATCAAAATAAAAACACGCCGGGGAACTAATACGTGGTGTTGTGTAACCCCAGCCCCACCACAAGCAATCACGAATGTCTCCCACAAGCCAAAAAAGAGCAAAACAAAAAGCACACAAAACAAAGTCAAGGTGATCGGCAACGGCCGTCTGACTCACATGGCTATAAATAGCAACACTTTCCGGAACTACAAAATGCACTCCGCCTGACGATCGATCACAAAACAGGAGCAAGCAACACTTAACTGAACCCAAACTCAGTCACTGCGGTGCCGACGTATTAAAGGATCACCAAATTAAAGGCTTATCACAGCCACTTTCGGGTTCACTGTTAATGTGGTCAAAATTCACACACAGACAACACTCGCTGCACAGCGCAGCTCACTTAGAACAAACATCTGTAACCCCTGGTGATAAAAGGTGCCGGCAAATCGTAAAAATTAACAAAAACAAATTAATGTAGTCGGTACTGCGTCACACTCACTTTCATATTCGATCGCCTTCTGCACAAAATGTGTCTTGAAATGTTCACTGGCAGAATCGCTGAGGTTGACGGCGTCAGCTAACAGAAACGAATGTCAAATGCTAAGCACTGTGTGGCGCTCTAAGGTGCTTAGCCCGCGGCGTAGAATCTTCTGATTGTTTTCTTTTTTGCTTTAATTTTTGTTTTTGTTTTTTCTTGCGATAACCCCCTGTCATCGAGAGAGATGTTGACTGCAGCTGTAGTTGTTTACTTAATTCGATGTGCAAAGCTGAAGTTTACTCGAGAAAACTGTAGGAAGTCTGGGATGATGATTGTCGTGTGAGCGGTTGACGCTGAGTGGTGAGAGTAAAGTCTGGGAATTTAAGGAACTGTCGTCTCACAGGGCGTGTATTGCCGCTGTGGCAGTGGAAAGAAGACCCACAAAATCAACAAAAAAGCCTTACTTACCACTGTCAATTTGTTGGGGTCAAAAATTAAATGTTGTCCTATTCGCACCAAACTCTCAGAATCGATTAATACACGTGAAATAACATCATCAACGGTGTACATATGTCATAGATACGCCTAATAGGCCCGCTGTGGCAGTGGAAAGATGACTCAGAAAATCAGAGAAGAACACCCCTTCTAGAAATCCAAAACATTTTTATCTTCAGCTTCGGCCTCTACTTCCAGACAAGCGAAGCAGTATAGTAACGGCATCAAAGGCAACTCATCGCCGCAATCGTGGACAAGTCAGACCCGGAGATAGATATGCAGGAAGCTGGAAGCCAAGAGCGCGCATCCATCCTCCCGACTAACAAGACTATCCAAAAGACATCATGAAGTTGAGAAGAGCGTGCATCCCAAGGCTAGACATAAAGGATTCGAAAGACGGAAGATTTGCAGAACCTAGAGAATCGAACAAAATCGCAATGCTTGTGATAAATGAAGAATCCCTGGGACCTCTAGAAAACGCCGACTTCAAAATCAGTTATTGTTTTGGCAAGATACCAACCCGTCTTTTGTGTAAGCCCACGTGGAAGTACAACGGCCAGCTATGGACTAAGTGCCTAACCTGCCTATGTTACCACCTTGCAGTTAATCACGAGTGTTACCAGAGCCTTGCTCTATCGAGGTCATTGATAGCCGAAGGACTGCTTCTTTAATAGCTTGGAAAACACTGCAGTGGTGCAGGTTGTTGAACTGGCGTATATACCTGCGCCTGTGCCTTCCTCCGTCTTAGAGCCATCAGTGTATACCTCCGTGGCAGATTTGCACTTAGCTGCATAAACTCAATTGAAAAAATCAGTAAGACCGCCTGACAAGCCCGAAACGTAGGTTACATCCAAAAGATGTCCTCTTGTGCACAAAAAAATTCACTACGAGAGTGGCCATCGAAATTTGGCCACAAGCCGAATAAGCCCCCGGCAAAGAAAAACCAACTCATCATCTAAAAGCAAATTTATTAAACGTATATATTTATGTGGTTAAATGTGTATGATTGACATTTCATTAAACGTCCCTCACTTCGTAGATTTTAGGAGAAGGATCCATCGTAGTTAATAATCGTAATATGTTCTACCTTGACCCGGTCCTGTGTTTTCATCTGAAAATGAGCCGTTGTCATCGTAATAACCACTGTCTTCCGAGTCAGATCCAAAACGGCTACCCGGAACCGCGCGCCTAGGCCCATAGAAACCATCGTCTTGCCAAGCCCCTCCGTAGTTATTCTTATTGCGGCCTAAAAATGATCCATCTCGCAGAGGACGCAATTGTTCTTCCAATCTACGCCTATTCTCTTCCATCTCCTTTGCGATTCGCTTTTGAACATCTTCCAAGTGCTGTTTCAGTTGTCGCTCCTCTTCGGGAGTAAGCTTACGCCCCGCACCATTCCTCACGTTGACGTTCACGTTCTCATGATTCCGGTTGGGTTCCTTCACGAGTTCTTCCTTTATGACGTTTCCCTCGCTCGACAGGCACTTACGCCTGCGAAGCACCTGCTCAAAGTCGTTGGGATCGTTACGCTTGGTCACTTCGCAGGAAGACGTGTTCTTCGGACAAATGAGGCCATCGCAGTAGAAGTCTCCTAGAGTTTGGAAGACAATTTCCCTGTTGATGGACATGGTCACACTGGAATTTGAGTAGGAGCTTACCATTTTTGTCGTCCGACTCGATGCGGATGTCACCATAATATGAGGATCCAGCGGAGATCTCGTAAGCACACAGGATCAGCGCTAGAAGTGCGCATGTAAACATCGTCTGAGCCTGTGGAAAGAAGGGGAAGAGTATGAGAGAGAGAGAGATGTAAAGGGGTGGGCTGGAAGTAGTTTAACACTGACAAAGGGGATTCGATTTCAGAAAAAGCTTGGCACACTGATGCCTGTCCACAGATCACACAGCAGATCTCTAGAGGCATCGGCCTGCAGGCACTGAAGCATTATTCTACCGTGCATGGTCTTGAATGCGAAGAGGGAGCGATCGACGATCGGGATCAGAATCTCAGTTTGACCTCTATACAAGCCTCTCTCTGGAGTCAAGCCCCTGGTTGAGAGACATAAGCAATGTTTCCCATAGACTCGTCCAGGGTTTGAAAATCAAACCTATTCTGAAGAAGAGATCGGAGTAAAAATCAATTCGCCATCAAATGAGTACCGCGTTAAAAGTAAGTGCTACACAACTTCAGGATGACACTGTAGAAAAAACAGAATGAACACGGGTGTTGTGTAACCCCTGCCCCACCAACAGCAATCGCAAATATGTATTTCACACAAAACACCAAAAAAGAGCACAAAAAGCACAGTAAATAAAGTCAAGGTGATCGGCAATTGCCGCCTGACTCACTTGACTGAAAATAGAACCAGTTTCCGGAACTACGAATGCACTCTGGCTGCCGATCGATCACAACAGAAGCAGAAGCGACTAGCAATAAATTGAACTCCAAGCTCAGTTGTAGAGCTGATGCATTAGAGCCTTATCACAGCCTCCATCAATCTAGTCACAAATCGATTGAGATTCATTCACATGCAGCACGCAACACTCACTGCACGGAACTCAATTAGAACAGACATATGTAACTCCAGGTTACAAACGGTTCCAGCAAGTTCGGTACCGCATCGCACTCACTTTCATATTCGATCGCCCACTCGACAAAATGCGTCTTGATGTGTACTTCACCGACTGATTTCTTTGAGGTTGACAGCATCAGCTGACAGAAACGAATGTAAAATCCCAAGGGCAGCAGTCTAATCTATAAGCACTTTGCCAGCGGCGTAGAATCTTTCTTTTTTGATAACAACTGAAATTGATTGATGTGTGTGCTCAGCTGAAGTTTATGCGAAAAACTAGTAGTCTGATTTGTTGCAGGAGACGTACCTACTGCCTTTACCCTAACCAGACTATCCGTCACGGTGTCAGGGCTTAGGTTAGGTTAGGCTAGGTTCTAGTGGCTGACTGCTAAAGTACAGTCACACTTAGGCCAGGTTAGGCCCATTGTGATACCACGCGGATTGACTTTTGGAACCAGTTGGTGCTGTTAATGAAGCGATTTAGCTGGCCATTGCGGCCGCTGAAGTAGTAGGCTCCTAGGTGCAGGAACCTACGGCTGACAAGAGCACTACAAGAGCAGAGAAGGTGATGGGTAATTTCTTCCTCCTCTTCATCCATGCATGACTTTTATGGTGGCCTGACTATCGGAACGTATGTTGATATCCCTTTTTGATATCACATTGTTTTTAAGCCACGAGAGCGCCTCTTTAATCGCTATGGTTTCTGCCTGAAAAACGCTACAGTGATCAGGGAGCTTCACGGAGATAGTAATGTTGAGGTCTTGAGAATAGACACCCGCATCCACCCCTTCTTTTGTTTTCTATCCATCTGTGAAAGTGCGCAGAGGACAGCGTTTGGCTGTCTGATATCCAGTCCGATCTGGAAGGAATGCTGATTGAGAATTTCTTCTCGAAGATGGCTGTGTTGTGAGTCCCAAGGCTGTGCTTGTTGCTGTTTGTTTCCCGAATATTTCCAGGGAAACAATGGGCTTAAGTAGGCCCAACGATTATGGATTCGTCCCAATTTGAGGACTGAAAACTAAGAGGTTGTTAAACCTAAGGTCAGTGGTGGTGTGAGCAGTAAACCATGCCCAAGAATGTAAGGTTGGAGGTCAAACCAACCATAAACGAGCTCCCTGGCCAGAGTCTGCTGTACTAAAGCCTTACCTGTACAAGGCGGATCTGAACGGGCGGTCTTTTACCTCCTGCCCTACTTGTGGGATTCAAATAATTATATTATGTATACATTAGGTATAACAATGGAAAATGAATCAACAACAATTACGGATAAAACAATTTAAGAAAATTAAATGCCAGTTAAAGTCCTAGATGCGATGTCGAGCAGTATAGTCATGACGACTGCCACAACAGAAGAGGATATCTCTGTAGAACTGCAGGAGCAATTATTAGCTGAACCAGTTCAGACTACTCCGGGAAAGCATAAAAAAAGGAAAATGATTTGGGAAGGTCTACGCGAAGAGACAATCCCCCAAAGCACAACATCTAAATGAAATCTTAGATCCAAAGGAGGCTCCGTCAGTTACCGAGAATTACAGGAGCTCCTTAGAATGGGCAAGAATGCTCCCAGTCAGTGCAAGACCCAAGAAAGGGAATGCCCCACGAACGCCGTCATAAATAAAGACGAACTCTGAGGGCTTCAGAAACGTTGGAAGTTGAAAGTCGCTTGGAAACGGCCGAGGGTCCGGTAAAAAAATCAAGTGAGCGCACTCCCACATCGCCCCAATTGCTAGTAGTTAAAAGACCTTAGTTAAAAGACTTATATCCAATGAAGGCGGCGTGAACATTCCCAAACGACCGACAAAATGCAGCACTCCGACCGCCCTGCAACAACAGTACTGAACCCGAGACCGAAAACGCAACCTTCTGAAGCTCGTTGTAGTGGATTTCGAAACTCGGATTCTCAGTAAGGAAGGGGTCCTCTATAAACACTGTGACATAGGCACGAATGCTGATGAATAAATATTCTACACGACAACTGTTGCAGGAGCTGCAGAGATGAGGAAAAAAGAGAATATATCCAACGGCTGCTATGCGAATGCCCAATACTAGCAAAGAAAAGGTACCACGCTACGTTTATGAACTGGAGTACTTGCACGATGTACAGCTGATAAAACCTCCTAAGTTTTTCAAAAATTGTAGGATGATTCCAGTAGAACAAAAGTTCTTTTATCAGAAGATCGCATATCCATAATCCAGGGCACAATGCACCCAATTTGTTGGTCTAAGTGAGCCGCGGCCGCAAGGGCTCCCACACATCTACCTTTCCAACACCTCCTTACTCACGCTACGATGGCGACTTGGCAAAAAAATCTTGGCAAATTCATGCGAGCAATTCGTAGCCGTAAGGGAAGAACATAATATTTTAGATTTCCACATTGCGGCAGATTCTGGGCAAGATCCAAAAAAGCACATCGACACGCACCGCCTATTCGAAGGTTTCAAGGCCGCATATGACAGCGCGTTTGGACGTTTCTCGAACTCGTCATGTTGTACAGGATGACACTCATAAAGAACTCCTTCACCTTCAATGTAATTAAAGGTCTTGGACAAGGCGATGCACTGTCATGTGACTTTTTTAAGATCTTTGATCCTGTTTTCGTTGATGGCGTCTGGAGAAGCTGATTTAACCACGAACTGCACATATTTAAGCGTGTTCGGATAAAACGCCTAAGAAGGCTAGGTCACATAGGGCGTATTCACACAACAACCATCGTTGGGACAACTCAACGGATTACATCCTTAATCGAAATGACGCACAGATGTCGAGAGGGGCTTTTACCGAGTTGTACGCAACTGAAGACTGCTGGCAAAATATCGTGCCACTAGAGAGGCTTGTTGATTGAAGTCCAGTTCCGGACTGTAGCGACAAACAGGAAGGAATCCTAGTCGTAGCAGATCACATTTATGAATTTATGTATAAAGTACAGAGTAGTAAAAGGCCCACTGAAATAGACAGCTTGTGTGGGCGAGTTTGTATCATAGGGACCATCAAACTCAAGCATTTCATCGGGCATAAGATCAATTGCTGAATAAGGCAGATGATATGGACATCAGGGCATGCGGGGAAAGCTGCTGTAGCAGCATTCATATTGACTGAAGCGATAGGAGGTAGGTTGATACTCAATACACCCGGGGACAGACAAGCATTCATTGGTTTATGTCTTCAAGAATCCTTTCAAGAACCTCGATTGGAAACCGAGGAAATGACGTTGTTGACCGACATGCTTCTGGCTTCGTGACATATTACCCTAAGACGCTGTGAGACTCTTCTGTACGTAAAGAGATATGGTCAATCGAAGTGAATATTGTAGGCACCAAAAAGGACTCTCTACAAATTTCATTCTCGCTTCTACTTCGATCTAACCTAAGATATACGAATGGATCGTAGATGAGTATAAAAGCTACACTGCTCCATCAGAATACCTGAAGATTGCAGTGGTTTCAATCGGAGGTCGGGGTTTCAATATTGGCCGTCAAGAACGCGGCAAGAGTAATGTCAATGTTGGAGATACAACCGAAACGGAGATCAAGTCCAACCTGGTGTCATGCTGTAGCCAAGAACTTAAAACCCTTAGCACGCCGCACTCGAGTGAACTTTGCTGAGCAGCGCAGAAGCAGATGAACTTGCCTGGAGAGGCGTCAAAACCGACCAAACCCATCCAATCCTAAACACTCACCATTCCCTGGCAGGTGTCAAGAAGAAAGTGAATGTTAGCAACATGGCGTGGAAGGGTAGACAAAATCTAACCACCTGCGAGACCACCTATTAAGTGAGAACTGACGAACTTCTGGAATGCGATAAGAAGTCTCTAAGGAAGGTAGTCTAAGCGCTACCATGAATACAAGATTGAACTACTACATCTACGGGGGCTATCACTGTCACTCTTCCAGCATCTGACGACTAATAAATAGAATACGGGGAGAGCTTCTTCCATGTTCAAGACTTGAAGACTTACACGAACTTACATAGGTGCCATCAGAAGATCTTTTCTGGTTTATTAAGACCGTAGGACACCGAAGAAAACAAAACGAAATACGTCGTAACGGATTCCATTTCCTCAAATGGTCATACAATGGCCTAAGTGTGACGGGCTCTGGCTCGTCAACCCACAAACCTAACCTAATACAAACACACCACGTAACTATCAAGGGAACAGCATTGAGTTATATGCGCAAAATGAAGGTGGCTCCAGCTCTGGATCGTATGGCTGAGAAGTAAACGCCAAACTAACGCCCAAACAATTCCTAATTTACAAGTCACTTTACGCGCCACTTCCAATGAACCACTTCAAAGTGCGATGTTCAATTCAAGATGTGACCACCTAGTGAAATGATTACATTTTTTGGGATTCCCCAAACCTCGACACGATTGCGAAAAACATTTGTTGCCACCCTCATCGATGTGTTTTATTTTGACTACAGCCAAGACAAGCACTCATCGCGATGCCTGGTTCACTTATCAGTCGTGTTGTCTCGCACTACTCCAATCAATACAATACCACTTCACCAGCTTTGTTCGAGAATGCCAGTTACACCAGCAGATTCTGAGAGCGGCCGACTTAAACACAGCTTATCAGTCATTGCGGTGACGAGACCTTTGATAAATGAAGATGAAATTGAACACCAGCCCACTTGAAGAACTCTGCTGTTATCAGCGATTCTTGTGGAGAAGTGCATGCTTAACAGTTCATATGTTCTTATACTCATCTTCGAGCGATCCATATAGACGTGGATGGTCGAGTAACTGCTGCGTTAATTTGTGTCCCACTCCCTCGTAGTCACTGAAACGGTCTTTCGAAGTCGGGAGAGTCTAGTCAAGTTAGGTTCTTGGGCTGCAATGGCAATTGCCAATGTGATACCCAGTGCCGTTAATTTGAACCCAATGGCAAAAGGTGACTGGACAAATTTGATAACCAGATAATAGCACATTAACCCTTGCTTTCACTAGGATTCGAATAGGGGACCGCTATAACCAAGGGCAGGCACTTAACCAACTGCGCCATCCCGCCGTGAGAGTTTAGTCGTCATACCTAGTTTGAGTTCGGTATCGGTTCTGTTTTTATGAAACGTGTATGGATGGGGCCATCAAAACGCTTTTTGGGACTCGTTCTGCATTATACTGATGGTGTCCCAAGCTAAATCGGTTTTGGTTTGAATTGGTTTGACAAATACAAAAGGAAATGCCCTATTTTGAAACCGAATTATTCAGCTCGAGTTTCAACTCGGTTCCGAGTTGACTAACATGGATCGCTTCAATTCGAGCTCTAGTCAAGAAAGTTGCGGGGTGGTACATATCTACTCTAAATCTGACGTTGGAGTGGTCCCGCGACTCCCAAAAATGCAAGTATCTGCATTTTTGTCATTAGCTTTAAGTTGATTTTAAGTTGTACTACGCTTACTTATATTAAGATTGGACTGACTATTGCTGTGTACACGGAACAGTTTTGGGGTTGCGTTCCCATTCTTTGCCGAATATTTTATTGCTCAGATATAGGGCACAGGATACTCTTTTGACTCTTTCCTGTTTCCTAACATTCCAATTTAGTTTTCTTTCTAGGATTATAACAATAATAATAATATATAATAATATTGGTGGCTCTACGAACCGTAGGGGGCCAGGGCCCAGCTTCTCAGCAACCACTCGTGTCGTGCGTGCTATTGTTCTCTCAAGAGTCGAAGGGACCTACAGTTTTATGCCGACTCCCGAACGGCCAAGTTTGAGAAGCTTTTTCTTGACAGGAAATACTCCTTAAGCATTGTCAGTGACTCGAAAGAGGTGGGCTCGTGAAAATTGTTTTCGTCGCACAGAGCTGGAATCAAACATACGACGTCGAGGTTGGGGTCGACTCACATACTCACAACGCCACGGGCCAATACTTCTTCCTAGGATTACTCCAAGATATTTTGCACTCTTCTATAAGTTAATGGATCTACCTTCAACTGTTCGAAGTTTGAATTCTGGAATATTTCTTTTGTTGAGGAATGTGTATCTATTCTGTTTTTTGTGGATCAACCCCTGGCCAGCAAGATTTTGCTCATTTTTTTCATAGTAGAGAGCTACTTACTATTGGCAATCAGTACGATATTCACTAAAAAATAATAAAATCTTCACCGATTTTAAGGCCGCGTATGACAGCATCTAAGCCTCGCATAGTCGTCGGTTTGTGGAGGACGACAATGGGGAATGCTCGCTTGCCCATCACGGTCGGTAAAGACCCAACCAAAAGCTTTGACGTCAAAAAAGGACTTAAACAAAGCGTTGTCATGCACCTCCTTTAACATCATTTTTTAAGAATTGTTCAAAACTCACACGGCAACACCAGAGGAACAATCTTTTAAAAGTCCGTCTAACAACTCACATATGCCGACGATTTTGATAATATCGGTAGAACGCAGCGTAAATTGCGCTTTTGTGAGTAATGCTACAGAAGCCGCGGAAATGGGTTCAGCGGTTATTGAGGCAAGTCCTAATACAGATAGTCAACACAAGGGGGCTGTAAACGGCGACGTCGCGGACTGAATGTCACAGTGCACAGATTCAATTTTGTCTTCCTAGGAACCGCTATCAATTCAGACAACGACACCAGCTCTGAAATCAAACAAAGAATAATTCTTGCTAATCGCAACTTCTTTGGGCTAACAAAGCAATTAATAAACAAAGTCCGAACAAGATCGCAAGCAACCAAAGTAAAGCTCTGTAAAGCACAAAGTGTCTCATCAGACACCACAAGCTTAAACTCTGCTGGATTCCGGGCCACTGCTCAATTGAAGGGAGCGAAGGAGCCGACGAATTGGCCAGAGAAGGATCTGAGATGGACATCATCGAAGTCGACACGTCACTGCAACCACCGATCAGTTCACTATACCGGATAGTAAATAAAATGACACAATGATAAATGAAGCCAAATGGTATTGGCTTGCAAGGGACAAGTGGCACACGACAAGATCAGCGTGGTCAGAGCTTAATAAAGGCAAAACAAAGAAAATTCTGGCGTTGGACCGAAACTATATATGTTTGCTCGTCGGAGAGATCACATGACACTGTCCCATCGGAAATGAAACCAGAAATCTAGCGATCACAGCCGGAGCTGCTGCCACTGCCGACTCTTCACGATCGGCGTCTAGGTTCGCTAGCCATAGATTCTTCACAGAGACTGCGGACTAAGGGATTCAAAATGGGCCCTGTGGCCTCCGAGTGGATGGCCGACTATCACACTTTTAAGCGAACCTAACCCTCTATAAGACTGGGGCTATTAAGGGCCCAAATGTGCATGAACTTTGTCAAAAGATGCTTTTGGCTGCTTGAAAGAAAAGTTTTTCGAGTGATTTTCGGCCCTGTTCGAACTGTCCGAGTGAATTTGACTTGAAGTCTGAAGAATGAAGATCAAACGATTAAGACAGGAATGTCATGTAGAGTGGAAGCGAACCAATGAACCGGCCAGGCAGCGAAACTGCGAAACTGAAGGCAGAAAATTAAAGACCGAGCTGGCTAGAGACGCCTGCCCAAGTCCACCCCGGACTTTAGTAATAAGAGGTTTCTCGACTTTGGTTCGTTTAAGTGCAAGGTAGAGGCACAGTTCAAGGCCTCTTCAATATCTACGAATGCAGCAAGAACATTCGTTTACACTCCAGGAGCCTTCAATCACTTACACCGCACTATGTAGTGCAGTTTGAACGCCTTTGCTCTTCACTTCGCTTACTGCAAATATGAATATTGACGAGCTATTCGAATGTCTGTAGGACGAACGATGTAATGCTTATTGTTCTCTTGCCGTGTAGTGACTTGCTTTGACTTCCCTCCATGTGGACAGCATATAAGCGTACATTAGAGTGCCTACGAAAAGATTTTTCAAAATAGGAACAGTGAAATCCTTAATCATTAATAAGTGATGTTGATGGAAGTAGTTTACGGCTTATTTTATACTGCTTTGGCACCCGTAGCAATAAGTATCCAAGCGAACGCGCGTGTCTGGTCTGATGCAGCAAACGGTGCGGTGATTCGAACACACTTGTACGAGAATCACTTCATGACTGACTTCTGGTCTAGACTGAGCTTACCTGTGCCACGGAATCCCTCAATCAAACAGCCTGCACGTGTTCCGAGGAAGAACAGGGTGCAGTTTTGATCCCCAGTAACTGCCATTCGTTATGGACAGCATTTCTACGTGACCCGAAGCTCAATGAAACTGTGGCAAGGCGTCAGAACCCATCTGGTTCGATTGTCTTTCTCTGCCTTGTCACAATGAATGGGATGGAAATGGTCGTACAAGCTACAAAACAACCTGTTGCCGTACGTCACGTCCTCACTCGAGGAGGAGTGAGTACTTCAACGACGCCTGAAGTGACACATACTGCGGATTAAACAAAAATCTATCCAACTGAACTCAACTCTTTATTCAACTCATATTCCACGACAGCCTGTGGAAACTTACCATGATCCTTTCCATCAGATCTGCGTCTAAGGATTCGAATTCGCGTAAAACCAATTTCCTCCCAAATCTTGACTTGACACGGAAGGAGGTCTAAGGAATTGCTCTGCTTCCTCCGGAGTCAGTTCATGTCCTCCTCCACTGCTGGAGAAAGAGTAGGCATGGTTGCTCACAGTCCCGCCAGATGTATTGGGTCCCTTCACCACTTGCTGCTGCAAGACTTTTCCATCTTTAGACAGGCACTTGCGTTCCCGAACGACCTGTTTGGCGTCACCGGGATCGTTGCGCACGTTTACGTCACAGGAAAACGAGTTCTTTGGACAAGCCAGTCCATCACAGGAGATGACTCCTGCAGATTGAAAGGTGGGGTTGATTGACTTGATCACAGTTGAACTGAGTTGTATATTACCATCTCCAAAAGACACTCGAGCAGAGCAGATCAGTGCCATAAATAAAGTTACAAACATTCCAAAGACCTGTGCGAAGAAGGAAACGGAGTCAGAACTTGAAAGTCAATGGAAAAATGATGATGAGATCTGGTTCATCACAAATTCATCTTTGGGAAGGAAGGAGCGAATAGAGGTTAGGTTAGGTTATTGGTCTGTCAGCGAAATTGTGTGCAAATGCACTCTTAGACCATTGTTGGTTCATTGTAATACCCAGTGCGTTAATTTCCTCGCTTCGTCGGTCGTCTTTACAAATTCAGTGATTAGACAATTCATCTCACCGTGGAAAAGTTTGAGAGTAAGTAGACTTCGTTTGAACTAAGCCTCCACCAAACAGAGAGTGATGAGAAATGTAGAAAGCACAAAGCCGCGAACCGTACCAAGAAAAAACATCAATTCGGGGCCGAACAATGACCATAATTCGCAAAGCTTAACTGTTTAAAGCGGTGTAAGGCATAGTGGCATCATCGTCGGACGAAAAAAGGAACGAGACAACGTTATCGGATTTCTGTCCCTAAGGTTCGACAACACCGGCTTAACCGAGTTGTGGTACCTGCCGTACAAGACACGCAGCGATAGAAAAGTTGAAGAAGAAACGCTCGTATCAAGGCTAGTGGTCAATAGCCACCTCGATCATGCCTTATCGAACCCACTTGAATATTCCCTTCGAGGATACGTCAAGCCCTTAGTCTAACAAGCCAATAAATTTGGAATAGATTGAAGTAAACATTCAAGACAACAGTGCCGGAATAATGCAAATTTTAGGTGCTATTCCATACACAATGGAATAGCACCATGAAAGTAACTTCAAAATAGAGGCAGTAAATGCTCGGTAAAAGCTTAATATGGACAACAAAAAACACAGATATCAATGATCCAAATGCGACCACTCATTTGTGAGCAATGATTAAAAGCAAGCTTCTAAATGACCTATGTTTTTAGAAACTCAACTGAGCTCTGCCTGTGAGGTATGACAAATGACTAACTTAGCGCCATTTGAAAACATGTGCTAGGGCGTGAGTGAAGATGGGGGAGTTGCCGACGACTTCTCTATTACGTATAACAAGATTTTGACAGCTAATAGAGCCATTGATCTCCAGTTTCCTCCATGTTCAACTTCGTCGGTGCTAAAATCGGTGATCCCACAGACTAGGACAAACGACTTTACCACTCCTCATCTTCTTAGGAATCGTATGGGCTTCATCCCGGTTGTTGTTGCATGTGTTGCATGCTTGGTCCTTTTGAGTACTCGCCGGTCCGGTTCGATCTGCCGAAATCGGTTGATCCACCCTTTCCAGTAGCTCCCCCGTTGCAGAGCTCTTGACTACATTCCCATACACATCTTTGGGTATTTTGGCAATACGCGACACTTGGAACTTGGCACTCGGGATGGCGCTAAGCTTAGCGATAGCGGGTTTTTTCTCTTAGTGACATAGTCGTTGGTAATACTGCACACGCATCTGTTGTCAGATTTCAATATGAGGTCGATGCTGGTTACAGGGATCTGTAATCAAGTATACCAAGCATCTCCTTCGTCGATGTTGACGGTGTTACGACATTTGTTCGTTTCTCGTTCGTTTGAATGAAACACATTGTCTTCATTCCTGATCGCAGGTAATTGCTGATCTTAGTGAAGATTGCCCTATTTTCTTATGGAAGCAGGGCAGGGTACCAAATGATCTCGTCAGATCAACACACAGCCTCCCAGCGCTTTCTAAGACATTTAATGTATGCAGCGAAAATCCTAGACTAGACGAGGCATATCCCAGGATAACAACAAAATCCACTATTGTGAATTAGCAATGTGCCACGGTTTTTTTTTTAATTTGCTCATACTAAAGGGATAACTAATACATTAAAGTGTGCGGGGTCAAGACACAGCACGGTGCGACTGAAAATCGATTTTTAAACTTAACTGGGCGCCCGAAAGCTTAGCTTAAGGGTAAACTGTTGGGCATATCTGGCGAGACTAGTATCTCGGGTGAATTCATGGAGAGGAGGCATGCAATAAGCTCTGTCACTTGAGCATCAATTTGGTTAAAATAACAACAAAACAGAGATAAAGAAGACACAGCACGTCGATGTTCGACCGAGTCTAATGACTGCTTTTGGGTTGTATCTAGTTGCATCATGGTCCACCAGTGGTATGGGCATGGGCACCAGACCAGGCATGAGCGTTGTACTCAAGCTTATGGCGAATGTACTCCTTGTAAATAAAAGCCAAATCGGTTGGAGTGAAATAGTGTGAGTGTTGTGTTGATACACATACCAAGGATGGAAAGTTTTCCGGTTCCATCGATACAAGCACCATTCAAGGATAATGGCTGATTATCATGGATTCGCTATAGTGACAGCTGACAGCATTGAGTTTTTTAAGTATTGAATTCAACTCTGTTGTTCTTACCACAGTTAATTATCGTTAACATGCCTTGCAGAGTCTGAGTCTTGGAACGAATATGGCTAAGGGTGCGGTCATCAGCGAAAGAGTGTCGGAGACAAAACACAACGATTTGAAATTTAGTATATAATCCATAGAAGGAGGGATTCGTTTACGCCCCAGGCAAGCATTTTCGACAAAACAGCTTATAAAAACGGATCAGTGGAACTTATTTAAAACTTTTAAACTCTGGACGGCCATAAGATAAGAGAATAAAACAAAAACACCTCTAAACTCTACATCTACACACTCACGTTCATATTCACTAACCCTCTGGAGAATTTTACGTTAATGCACTTCACTTACAAAATCCCCTTAACACCTCGACACTCGCGACAAGTAAAAATTAATGTCGACTCCCTAGTGCAGAAGCCTTGCCTATAAGCGGTTATCTAGCGGCGTGAAAAATGTCACTTCCGATTGTTTTAACGGGTTTTCTTTTATTTTGCCGTGAACCAACGTCACTTAATTTATAATTAATTGAAGCGATAGATGTTTGTTCTTGATAGTGACTTTGATTTTGAGGACAAAAGGCAGAAAGCTTAATGATTCACTTTTTTGCTTCATAATCAGAGTGACGGACACGAAAGGCTTTGATTAATCTGTGGTTTTTGTTTTCGCTTGACATTTAAAAACGATGTTGAATGTAACAATTCTTAATCGACCGTGTTGCTGTTGATGTTAAATCGTCCGTACAGCGCATTTGAGAGAGTTTTTCTACTCCCGCATGTGGTTTTACCGAAAAATCTTATGCAAAATTAATTAATTAGCGCTAGAAGTGTAGCCCACAATAAATAAACCTATTGTCACCCTTTCAACAGGCATCACTCAACTTTTTTTTGTTTGTTACATTAACGATTCAAATGGTTTGCGACGGACTGAAGTCTGATTTGCTTTTTTAATCATGCTATGTGGTCATGTCAAAGATCATGCAAGACTTGAGGAAAATGGTAGCCGTGCACTGGCGAAAATCTTCTCCAAATTACTTAGAGACGGTCCTGTACATTGTCTATTGCTTTTATTCCACTGATTGCTTGCTATCAGTTTGAATGCGGTATGCAGATGAAGGAGGTATTCTTTGGAGCTGCTCAACTTGGAACAAGAGCCCGGAGAGCAAACTTATATTTTTAAATGGGGCGGAGAATATTCGATTGTATCCTTAAAAGTTGGCAAAGCCACCGGTGTGGATGGAATCAGCCCAGATATGCTTAAGTCAATGTGTAAAGAGGGAGTTTTAAGGCTCTGACAGCCGCCAGGAGGCACCTTCCAAACTTATACTAAGTCGCGATGCGTGGGCACTTGGAAAATAAGTTTATCAGCTATCCCCAAATGTTTGGGACACACGCAATTATTACTTATGTTTACATTCCCTTGTAGCGACCAGTTGAAGCAGAATGAATTACAGTGATTAAACAGCAGCCAGCGAAATAGCCAGCACACTTAGACAGTGTATGCCAATCAACTGATCGACAACCTTAGTTATAGTGCTGTTTTTTTTAATCCCGACGGCAAGCGGTGTACTTTCATTAGGATTCGAGCCCGTCCTACCAAGGGCAGGCACTGAACCAACCAACGCGCCATCCAGATGCATATAAGGGACGATTTTAAGATATTGGATATGCGTTCTAAAGGTTCGCTTCCCTTATTGGGGTTGAACAGTGCTGAAGCGTTTTGCCAAAGTATGAGATTGACGATCGACTTCAAGACGGATCGAAGATGAAGGTTGGATGTAGGTGTCTAGTCCACAGACTTCAATATTGCGATCTCTTTGAATCTCCTTGATAATTCAAACGTCTTTCAAGCTGAAGCAATTGCGATAAAAGAGGTGATGTCATCGCTCAAGAACAATGTAACATCCAAAAGAAATATCAACATCTGATCGGACAGTCAGGTCGCAAGAAGGTCCTTGGACAATGTCATGTTTAACTCGAAAACATTCGTTAATTGAAGACTGTCTTTGAATAAAATAGATGAGTATTTCAACATATGATGTGGGTGCTGGAACATTGTGAAATGCCGAGCAATTGCAAAGCCGATGAACTTGCAAGGTTTGGTACAATTTCTTCTGTAGCACCGGGAGGGATCCACATTCCATGCCGACTGCTACAGCCATGTCCAAAAGATACGTAATAAAAACCAGATAAAAATGGCCAAATGTGTTACAAATGGCTCGCGGTATGACGCACTTGGACCCATCTGTTTATGTTCGATCCCTAGTACTTTTCACGGCCCCAACACTAGTGGTTCCTGTAGAAGTTAGGCATCACAAATAGCCACTTGCTTCTGGTTAGCTTGTTTGCCAATCTGGTAAGCCTTCAGATTCTCATCGGAGTCACAACTGAATATTGCACGATTGGCGTTTATTCCTCCAGGATGAGTGTTCCATTCAATGATTTCTGCAGAAACTGCAAACTACACATGCAAATGCAGCGTTTTGGCAATTTGTAGGTAAGCTATGGGCTTACTGCATACGTAAGCACCAAATGGTTATGTTGTTTGTTGTTGAAGTCAGTCCGTGTTGTATCACAATGGGCATATTTTGGCATAAGTATTCAAATGACCCTTGTCTTGGAATCAAATTTATTCAACTTGTTTCAAATGCCATTTCACACAAAATAATTTCAATGTTGGAAAAGAAAGATAGTTTTATTTTTATGAATTTATATCACGGTAGTTGGACGAAGGTGGAGGCCCGTAGCGTTGTGGGTACGTGCGTCGACCCCAACATCGGCGTCGTAGGTTCCACCTCTGAGCGACAAAAATTATTTTCACAAACCCCACCTCTTTCAAGTCACTGACAATGCTCATAGAGTATTTCCTGTCTAGAAAAAGCTTCTCAAACTTGGCTCAAACTTAAACTGTAGGTCCCTTCCACTCGTGTGAGAACAATAGCACGCACAACATGAGTGGTTGCTGAGAAGCTAGGCCCTGGTCCTCTATGGACTGTAGCGCTACCCATATTATTATTATAGTTGTACGAATACTTTTGCATACACTAAAAATTATTATTTGGCATGCCAAAATTGTGTAAAAATGTTAGTTTCAAAGAGAAATAATAATGAAATCAAATAAAAAAACTTGGCTCGATATGTTCTATTTTGGCTGAGACACACGTGTTTGAATTTGATATTACCCATTAATTTTGCGTTGTACGCAGACTTATGCGACTAAGTGTATATATTTAATTTGATGTTCGACAGAACAGCAAAAATTTAGTATATCTCGTAAAGGAGAAGGAAAAATGTGTATGATGGGTTTATTTGTGCCGGTCTGATTCGAGTTTCAGACCTATTATTATTTCAATTTGAGCAGATATCTGGCATAGCTGTAGCTCGAACGTTCGGTATCCGGCCAAAATCACTCTTCGGTACGACTTTTAATTAATCACCCGATCAATAAATGATAAAAGTCAGTTGTCTTTATTCTTTCTTGAAAGTGAGCCATTATTCCCAGTTTGATTATGCCCACCCTTATGGCAGTCTCACTAGTGAACGATATGAACTCATTGAACTCAACATTCATTCTCAGGTGAGTTATGTTTTGTGTTCTTTTTTGATTGCCTTTTAATTTCATTCCCCACGTTACTTCAGCACGGACGTCTACCATCAATTTATCTCCCTAACTGTCACTTAAACGACATTGATGACAGCGTACTTGACACCTACAGACATGTGTCACACAATTCTATGACATTAGCCTCCACGGAGTGTGGAGCCCTGAGTGCTTTCCCCTTTTGAATTCTAATGCGATGTGACCACGTTTTCCTAGTGCACTCTTCCTAGTACGTGCAAGAGCAAGCCAGGCACCGGGGCTGGTTTACTCCTCTTCCTCATCCCTGCATCCCCTTCAGATGTCATTCTGACTGGGAACACCAATTCTTCTTGAGCGACTGTAGACAGGAGACAGTGACTCTAGTGAATACTCCTGTGACAGTGCTCTGTTTGTGGATGTTTTTTTGGTCCCCTCAAGCCTTAGTGTTCCCCTACCTATGATTTGTTTTCTTAAAGGCTTCCGCGAAGTTGTGACTTAATTACCTATACTCGGTATTGGATACACGTCAAACAAAACGATCTTTGTTCACACAAAACGCAAACACGAACACATTCCACATGTCCTATCGAAGGAGACCCTGAAGCTCTGTTGATCCGTTCTCACACTCGGTTCGCCACTTGTGTTGGAACGCAGGGAGTAGGGACTAACTAATCGGTGCTCAATTAAACAATCTGCACGTGATTCGCAAAGAAACAGGGCGCAGTGTTGATCAACGCTAAGTGTTATTCGTTATGGACACTCACTCTACGTGCACTGCAACCCAATTGACCAGCAGCGAGGAGCCCCTCCATCAAGACTGATTGCCATGGTCTACCAGCAATGAATTGGACTGTAGACACCAACAGAGTCACGTCGTGCCCCGTGAACAGCTGCCGAGGAGCAGCACTGGCACTGACGCAGAAAATGATTCAGTGCACAGTGGACCATAAAATCAAAACGAAATCCTTCTGCCGTCACCAAATAATACTTATTGTGACATCTTTGTCATGTCCTTACTAATATCAACCCTCTATGAACTGATTTGGTGTTTTGAGAGTTAATTCATAAGTCAGTTGGTTTTCTTCTTATGGAGTCAGTTTTCTTGAGGAACTGAGAATAGAGAGGACATGAGTGGTGAGTTCCTTCACATCCAGCTGCTCCAAGAATTTTCCGTCTTCCGTCAGGCACTTACGTTCGGAAGAATTTGCTTGGAACTTTTGGGATCGTTGCGTCACAGGTGTGCGTGTTCTTTGGGCAAATAAATCCATCGCAATTGAAGTTCCCTACAGATTGGAATTGATAGACGGTTTATGTGTTTAGATGATGACGATGTCACCATCAATCACTCAGCCTCCGACAGTGTCTCGGGCACACGGGACCAGTGCCACAAGGACAAAGGCAAAAGATGCGAAGAACTGTGGAGAGAGGGCGAATTTAGAACGGGATCTGGAACTAGTTTGATCAAGTGGAGATCATGACGATTTGCGAAGCTGAGGTAGAATGTAATATCAAGTCCCTCTCAACTCAAAACTTGAACCAAATTGACGATCAACACTATTTAAGATATGACAGCAGCTGAATAGTGGCGTATGCTAGTGGGCTCACCACTCACCACCTATCTGTCTATTTGAACCCATATGAAAGTAAGCAAAACCATGTCAAATGTTCAACGATGAAGAACTCCCGGCAAGGAAACCAACGAGAGACTTGAAAAGAATTAGGATTTAGGCAAGACGACGCTACATCATGTGACTTCTTTATCAAAGAAGGTCGTGCAACACTCGCTTGCCAACAACAGAACTCCGCCTAGGCTCACTATATATGAAACCCTAACAAACCAGTCCTGATGTATGGTGGAGAGACATAGATAATCTCATAAGCGGCCTTGGTTCCTAGAGATAAAAGATCTGCATGCGATCTTACGTTCTGCTTAAAAAGCGGCATTTGAAGGAGAACATTCAACCACGAAAGTTTTGGGCTGTACAGCGACATGACTCTAAGCAGGCGTCTACGGATACAGCGCTGGAGATAGCAGGTCAGTATGTAGGACGCAGGGACAAATAAGATCTATCTTGAAAGGACTTCAACACTTCGAGTCCGCTCAGTGAGGCAAAACATCATTTTAGCTGGCAGAAAAGTTCAGCTTGTCTTAATACAATAATATGGATGGCGCTACAGCCCTTAGAGGGTCAGGGCCTGGCTTTTTAGCAACCAATCGTATTGTATTGTGCATTGTCCTCTCACGTGTGGAAGGGACATACAGTTTTTTGCCGACTCCGAACAGTCAAGTTTGAGAGGCGTTTTTAGATAGTTACTTGTTGAGCATTGACCGTGACCGGAAAGAGGTGAAATGAGAGGAGGATGAAAATTATGTTGGTCATCATCGTGGTTGTTGGGAATCGACGTCGGGTAGATCGTTGCTATGGCGGATTGGTGTTTGGGGGCATTCTCCATCACTGCACCGAGTTATTTCAAAGCGAAGCCTATATTATTAAACAATGATAAGTATTAGATAAAACTTTTTGACATAATCACAAGTGGAATACTTAAGCCCGTATTCGTTGTTTGTTTGTGCTGCTATTCTGACATTTGCTTGTGTGTTTATTTTTAAGTATTGTTTCGTCAATGGCCTCTGCTCGTGTACATCCTTTTTTGTCCCAAGTAACAGTTTTGAAGGAGATGTCTTGGTTGATTGGTTTGCTAAAACGAAAATTCATCACCCACTTATGTGCGTTTGGGCGCGTTAATCTCACACGCACACGAAATTCTCTCATAATCCACCCAGTGCTTTTTTCTGTGCATTCTTATGTACATCCCTGATTTATTGTGTTAACATATTCGTTCTGTCCTTCTTGTGAATTTCAATTGGTGATAGATTGGGCATTTCGAGAAAGGGAAAAATGAAGGAGGAGGACATTGATGGGCCAAACTTTGTTTGCCAGTTACTAGATCGAAATAATTAAAAGAAGACTTAACGAAGTGACAACAACTGAAGAATTGGTGAGATCCACCTAGCTTACGGAGTTGACATATGCGACTAAAATGAATTAATCTGAACAATCGGGGGCTCCAAAATATCCGAAAAGGAGGAATTGCAAGCCATTTTATATAATCAAATGTATATCTATTGTAATTAAAATGTTGTCTATTAAGAAAACTTAAACTACTTAATTTTAACTGAGCAATATAAAATATGCCATATGCGTTTCAGTAGGCTTGGCCGCAACTAGTTTCGACAGTAAAGGTTTAAGTTCCTAACTTTCCTGGTTGATTTAATGCCAACTTTAAGGGCACTCATCCCCACAAAACACACGCACACGAAATTCGAGACAGCTGGTTAAGGATCGTGCCAGCTGTAGAGACTTGTTGGCTGAGCCCCAGGTTCAACCTGGACTGTAGCGCCATAAGAAGAAGAAGAAGCCTATAGATCCTTGTAGTTGAAGGGGCATGTGTGGCTGAGACACAATTCAAGCCATATAGAGAGATTTATTCAAAAGGAGTGTGTATCGATCCATGGAAACGCTTGCTCTGTATGACAGTGATTAATTTGGTTGGCAGATACTAGGTACAATAAGTGTTTACCATGATTTATCCCAGTCTGCAACCCTATCACACAACAACCACACCAGTTACGAAGTGGCACAGCATACCGCATATCCTTGGCTTCTGGTTGTTTTCCGTACAGTCAATCTCAAAAGTACAAAACAAAATATATGCTGTCGAGCAAACAACGATCCGCCGCACACCACCTAGGCCAAAACGTTACAATCGACAGCTACAATTTCGAGATAGTAAAGGAGTTTGTCTACCTCGGGGCAAATGTAAACTCCACGAATGACATCGTAGTGGAGATCCGACGTAGAATCGCCCTTGGCAACCGATGCTGCTTCGGTCTGTCAAAACAACTGGGCTCGAAACTCCTGACTCGAAGGACCAAAGTCATGCTCTACAAAACCCTTATCCTGCCAGTCCTACTTTATGGAGCCGAAAGCTGGACATTAAGTAAGGCTGCAGAGCTGATTCTTGGTGCCTTCGAAAGAAAAACTCTACGTCGGATATATGGTCCCGTCTGCGAGGATGGCGAATGGAGGAGAAGACACAACCGCGAACTCTACGAGCTGTACAAGGATGTGGATGTAGTCCGGAAGGCAAAAATCCGTCGACTACACTGGCTCGGCCACATCGAGCGAATGGACAACAACGCTCCAGCAAAGAGGGTCTTCGAATCCGAGCCTCCTGGTTCGAGAAGGAGAGGAAGACCGAACCTCCGGTACAAAGACCAAGTCATCGCGGATGCAAGACAGCTTGGCCTTGATGACTGGAAGCAGCGTGCCCAGGACCGTCACCGATGGAAGGCAGCAATTGCTCAGGCTCAGACCCTTCATGGTTCGTCTGCCTGATAAGTAAGTAAGTAATCTCAAAAGTAGGTATGCTGCATGAATTTGTGGGTGTTGATATTTGGGTAATATTTCAAATGAAATATTCTAGTTTCCTTCCCATACAGTTTCAGTTTTCTACCTTCTACTGATCGCAAGGATTATGGCTCAAAGGCAACGTCTTTGCATTCTGCATAAAGCGCAGCGTTGCAGGAAGTTATATCTCTGAAAAACACACAGTTTTCAAGAGGAGGAGTCAATTTTTCAAAATGACTAATATTTCAGGTCACCAGATTTTTGGTTTTCGATTTGGCTTTAAAACTACACATTACACGAGATACTAGCTTTTGACTTTCGACGTTCGCTAGATGGTGATGAATATTTCTGAAGTCCGATCAGGCAGGGCATTTTTCGGATTTGCTTAAACCTTCGCTGATGTCTTCAAAACGAAGATAAATCCGAGCTTGATTTTATTTTCACTGTTTTCTTCACAACAAACACCCAGATACGCAATGAATTTGCTGCCTTTGAGAAATGTCAAAGTTTGTATGGGAATTCGGAACTCGAACGTTTTCCACGATGGCTTCAAAACGCATTCACCTTACCGACAAGTGAACAATTCACTTCGAACGTATTCAACGATCCAATGTTGTGAACCCCCGGCTTTTCCCACGACAGGGGTGAATATCTTCGATCACATTTGGCCGAAGCCGAATGTTTCGTCGATTGTGATATTTTAAGCCCAAGGGGGCTGAAGCCAAATGTTCGGTCGGACTCGAACTATTACTAAACTGAACTAAACTCTCGACATTGGTCAATTGAAAAAGAAGAAAAGCAAACCTGTTCTAGAACCAAAACTTTCCCACACTCACCTTCATCGTTTCGTCACCTTCTGGAAGAATTTATTACAATTAACACACTAAATTCACTGATAAAATCTACTTTGCACGTTAATAATTGCACGTCTCAGATATTGGAAACGAATGTGCACTCGAGACCTACAGCTTGACCTATAAATAGTTCTTTTCGCTTATTTTCCTTGCGGTCTTGCGGTGACCAAAACAGATGTTTTAGAGATGTCATCACTAGCTGTTTGCTCATAATTTAATTATATGTACTCAGGTGAATTTTGTTTGGAAGGCAACTATTGGCACAAGCTTTGTTTTAACTCGTAATCATGGGATGGTTAAGAGCCGGATACCCAGGAAACAATGGTATCAACTGACAGTGGAAAAATTTTCGAATGGAAAGTTATCGACTTATGTATTTGTCGATGTGAACGAGATCGTGCACACACTTGGTTTAGATTATTGTTGTTGACGGTATATTGTTCTCGATCTCCAGTTGGGTGCGTCACCTATGACGCGAGCGTCATCGATTGCGTTGTCCCGCAGATTCGCAATCGAAGACTCTTCACCCCGGAGTCGAAATCCCATACGCTCTGCTTTTTAAGGCACATTCATCGAAGCTATGGTTTCAGTTATTGCCAAAGGAGTATGTTTTAGGTGTTTCGAGCAAGATCCTTGAGTAAAACTTTCCACGTAGTCGGGAAATACAATCCAAATTGCTGCGATGAATGCACAAACATTGGCGGCGAAGACAGATAAATCTGGTCACTATGGCCTGAAATGTTTAAGCAGTAGGTCGCTCTTAACAAACGTAGCTACATCGGTTTGTGTTCATGCTCGACACATTCAGTTAGCACCAAAGTTGGACTTTAAGCGAAAGCCTAAAATTGATTCTTGGTGCCTCTAAGCGATTATCCACTTTGACGCGGTTTTGGGGATGATGAAGGTAATGCTCGAGTATTTAAATTCAGCGTCTGCTTTTTAATTTTTAATAAAAATATAATTTTGTATTCTTCAGGTGAAGCCTCTTTATTCACTGAACAACTACTTAAGACTAAACTAACTTCGAAAATGTAATAATTTGATCACCCATGCGGCGGAAAATATGGGTTAGAGAGAATATGAAAAATAAGGAAATCTGATAATCATCCGTTGACTCCAGACGCAAAGTCAGCAACATAAATACAGAGCGTGCATCTATTGTGGGAATGGAATGTGGGAGCTTGGAATTTTGACACACGAATACCGCGCGTACCGTGGTGGCCCGTGGCGTTGTGGGTATGTGCGTCGACCCCAATCTCGACGTCCTAGGTTCGATTCCAGCTCTGAGCGACGAACATAATTTTCACGGCCCCACCTCTTTCGAGTCACTGACAATGCTCAAAGAGTATTTCCTGTCTAGAAAAAGCTTCTCAAACTTGGCCGTTCGGATTCGGCATAAAACTGTAGTTCCCTTCCACTCTCTCTCTTCCACTTGACACTCTCTGGGTTACCGGCGCACTAATGAGCTCTGTGCAGACCAACCTGAAAAATTAAGATAACACAAAATCCTGAACTGACTCCTCAAGAAAGAGTATTGGCGCGCCAAATCGTCTCCGAACACCAGCAAGCTGCTCAACCGCGAGTCCCCACACAAAAAGCTCTACTTGTAACACAGAATCTGGTTGAAATAAAATCACCAGTTCGGATACTATAATGTCTCCATGACCACCCCCGTGTGGACAAACAATGTTACGGCCTCTCTGCAAAGACTTGTGTCACTCCATGATGCGCACAACAAGTCCTCACCAACTATTCCACAAGGAGCAGAATCCATCTTTCTGCATAGAAATCTAAGCCTCATGCGGCATGGTAGCTCCTACTAAGATTAGATTAAGACACACCGAAATAATGATCTCACAACAAAGGAGACCCCTTTGACTGCGCCAACTATCGAGGGATCATCCTCCTTAACTTCGCGTACAAGATACTCTCTGCCGTTCTGTGTGAACGCCTGCAACCCTTTGTCAACAACCTGATAGGTTCTTATCAGTGCGGTTTCAGGCCGGAAAAGACCAAATATTTACACTTCGGCAGATCCTGGAAAAGACTCAAGAGATGCAGA
This sequence comes from Eristalis arbustorum, assembly GCA_916610145.1. Classification (NCBI taxonomy): domain Eukaryota; kingdom Metazoa; phylum Arthropoda; class Insecta; order Diptera; family Syrphidae; genus Eristalis; species Eristalis arbustorum. The sequence goes on along the minus strand of OU744318.1, from coordinate 62,418,675 downwards.
TTGACGATTGCAAGGCCGCATATGACGGCGTGCATAGAGACGAGCTATACAGCGCCATGTCTAATTTTGATATTCCTGCCAAACTCGTCAGGTTGTGCAAGATGACGATGGAGAACTGTCGCTGCTCCATCAAAGTCGGTAACGAACTCACCGAGATCTTTAATGTCAGAAAAGGTTTTAGGCGACACACTGTCATGTGACTTCTTCAACATCATACTTAAGAAGATCGTGCGAAACTCAAACGTAAACACCTGAGGCACGATTTTCCAAAAGTCCGTTCAACTGCTTCTTACGCGGACGACATTGACATGATTGGACGAACACAGCGAGCCGATGAGGCGTTTGCTGGCATTGAAGCGGAAGCGGCTAAAATGGGTCTAGCGATAAACCAGGGCAAAATTAAGTACATGCTGTCATCACGAAAGGACGCACAGCACAGACAGAGCGTCATATTGGGCAGCAGAAACTTTGAGGTAGTCAAGCACTTCGTCTACCAAGACTCTGGAGTAAATAGGGACAACAACACCAGTACCGAGATCAGGCGCAGAATTACTCTTGCCAATCGCTGCTTCTTTGTGCTCTAGAGGCAATTGAGTAACAGAGCCATCTCTCGAAACACCAAGTTCACTTTGTATAAAACTCTGATCATCCCAGTCCTGCTCCATGGCGCAGAGACATGCACGCTATTGAAAGCGGATGAAGAAGCTCTTGGTTGTTTTGAGAGAAAAGTTCTGCGTACGGTCTTTGGTCATGTTTGCGTTGATGGCGTTTGGAGGAAAAGATTTAACCACGAACTGTACGGGCTGTACAGCGACATGCACCTAGTTAAGCGTCATCGGAGCCAACGTTTAAGATGGCTAGGTCATGTAGAGCGGATGGACACTACAGCTCCGGCCCGAAGAGTCTTCGATACCGAGCCATTGGGACAGCGCAACAGAGGACGTCCTCGCACTAGATAGCGCACACAAGTGGAAAAGGACCTCAACCAACTTGATGGGCGCAGCTGGAGGCAGCGGGCGAAAGATCATGCTGGCTGGAGAGGCATGTTGGTTGAAGCCCAGGTCCACCCCGGACTGTTGCGCCAATCAAAGAAGAAGAAGAGGTTATTGAGCTGTAATGAACGAGTGAATTCATTTCAGTTGCAGTTTACCGGGATATCTCCATGGCCTGGCACCCAATACAGACGAATTTAATATAGCTCGGTTAACTCGTTCGGAGATGCATGGCACTCGATTGTTATCTTTGAGCTTACCATATAGAGAACGATGGCAGGGATTTAATTGCGAGTGGGTATCACGTTCAACCTTAGCCAGGACAGGGCTTTTCTTATCGCCATTACTTCCGCTGGAAAAACGCTGCAGTGGTTGGGAAGACGAACGGATTTGTGATAGGATCAGACAGTTCGAGAAAACGCGACGTCCCACTCCGTTGTCCGCCTTGGATCGATCTGTGTCAAAAGTGTATGGCCTTACCAAATGGAAGTTTCGCGGTCAAGTAAAGCCCACGTGAATTGTCTAGAATTTCGTCTAAGATTTTCGCTTGTCCATAGGTGTAAGCACACCATTCAGAGCTAGCATTTACACTTCACATACAAGGTACCAGACCTGTTCCATCGAAACGGGACATAATGCTATTTGGATTCCCACCGAACCACCTAGGTCGAGGAATGGAGACGCAAAATCGCTCTTAACAAATGTTGCGTCTTCGGTTTTTCTTAATGCTCTACAAAACACATGCTCTAGCAAAAAACTGTCCGAAAAAAACCCCATAAATGAAGAATGAGAAGAAAATCGAAGCTCCAGCAAGTGATCTGGGGTACAAGATATCATGTTCGAGGCCGTCCTGTGTGGGAGGCTGCCTTAACTTGACCAATGCCGACATGCATCAAACCTACTTTCCAAAAACCAAATCAAATCACGAACCACTTCAGCTCCACACTGTTTAATTAGCCAAAATAGAGTTCTTAATAACCTCATCGTAATCATGGCTGAATTTAATAACAACGAACTTGTCAGTGAAACGCTGTCCGGACACCTTTGAGTAGACCAAAATCACTTTACTTCCCTGACTAATTAACCCCCTCTTGACGGCGTACTCCAGTCCGTGCACCAGTTTGGGATGAACGTCTTTCTTGTGCGAAGTGTGCGACGACTTGTCCGCATCGAGGAGCAACATCCAAATGTTATGATGCATGCACGCGTAGTTGGCGGCACCGGACACACTTGTCACAGCAATGATCGGCGTCTCTGGCCGGTGATGAGCGATCTTTTCCGCCATCTGCCCGGACACGGCGCACATTACAATCGCATCTGCGTCGAATTCAAATGAAGCAGCCGCAATTGAGCGTGCGATCGTGCTGCTCCCGGTCGAGGATTTGTCATCGAAATCCTTGTCAACGCACTTCGCCACGGCGACCTCGTGCGAGACGGCCTCGTAGAGATGCAGAAAGTCGGTTTTGCAGGGCAGAATGTACTTCTCGGGGTAGAAGAAGGCGATTTCATAGTCCGTGGGGTGGACGAGTGGCGACCAGCATCCTGCCAAGAAGAGTGGCTTTCTCCGGGCGAAGGCTCGCTTCACCAAACTATGCACGGCCGGAGGAAGTTTAACGATTCTGTCATTTGGAACATTTCCAGTGCAGTCCAAGAGGAATCCATCGAAGTCATCAACCATCCACTGGACATCACTGTCCTCGTCCGCCAGAGTGAGGCGTGTGAACAGGTAAAAGGTGGTGAGCTTCAGCTCAGCCATGGCATGACGAACCTGCGCACAGGTCTCGGGGCCACCGGGGCTGTCCGTCACGATCACATTTATGCCCGTTCCCATGGCGAACGTGATGTCCTCGAGCTCCTCTGCCGATATCCTTCGGTGTGCCCACTCGAATTTTAGGGGGAATCGGACGGACATTCGCCGCGTTACCTCACCCCCTGCAAGGACTGTGCACGTCACCCTGTCAACGCCGACCTCAGTCACCTGCAACTCGACGTCTTCACCCACACGGATGACGTCACACTTCTGCACGTCGGCCAGGAGGAATCTGGCGTTCACATAAATGATGCGCCGACAGCAACGCGACGCATACATCCGATCGGTGGTCAGTACAACTTGAGTGTTGGCCTTCAAGACGAAACTCTCTCTGTTGCCTCGCAGGCCACCGGTGAACTGATGCCGTGGACTGATTCGCAGGTAGATCGAGAGTGGAGCTACAAAACCCGATTCCTGGGATGCGCTGAGGACTGCTTCTCGCAGGCGGGACACTACGTCCTTGTTTTGCTGAACCGATCCATAGAAGAGATCGATGCCGAAGTTGAAGATTCCACTTTCTGGAAAGGATGCCAGATGAGTGCCAGTGGCTGAAGGCTGACTTACTTACGAATGTAGCTGGCGATAGTATCCTTGTCGGCTTCGTGTGTAAGTTCGACGGAGAATTTGTTGGCCGTATGAGTGCGATACTGGTTCGTTTGTGCCTCGTAGTAGCTGCATTTTTCATCGAAAGACGGAGGTTCGCTGGCAACGGCAATGTTTGCCTCCTCGGCGCAATTACTTCGAGGTTTGCTTGGAGCTCTGCTTACCGTCTTTAGTCGCTCACAGTGGCGGACTTCATACAGGACATCGCCGAAGACGGGTGTATCTGGAACTGGGAGAGAAAGGTTGTTGAAATGAGTGCCCAATGAAATAGAACTTACCACAGTCTCTGCCTGGTCTTAGAGCACTCATTTGAATTTAATTTTTGACGCAATTGATTTGTTCTACAAATTACAGGAAATTCCTTGAGTCCTTTAGCGGATAACAAGCAGACACTTTAGCCCGCAACGAAATCAAGTTTCTGACTCTTTCCCTGACCTCCAGCTGAAACGAAAGCACCTGCAATAGAAGAGCGATTCTTGTGGAAAATTGTCAGTTACTTAGCTTGGCCAGTACGGGGCCGTGCCCAAGTAGCGGAGAGATCAATCTTACTAGTAGCGGTAACGGCTGGATGACGCAGTTGGTTGAATGTACATATTACAGAGATAGGGGTCTCCGGTGCGAATCCCAGTGAATGCACAAGTTAATATATTTCAAATCCGTTGGGATCAAATTAACGGTGTCACAGTGGACAGACAATGATCTAAGTGTGCTGGCAGCCCAATAACCTAACCTAACACTATACTGAAGCACTCAGGCTCTAAAACTGGTCCATCGTACTATCAGGCAACAAACTACATGTGCACAGGTGCAGATGTGATAAGGAGTCATCATCATTAGCTCTCACCTCATCACGGCAGAGAAAGTGCCATGCAGTGCAGAAGTCTTGCACCTCGTTGTGAGATCTCGTTGGGCTCTGAAGAAGCTCAGCTTTCGGAAATTTTTTTCTGGGCAGTGTTGCGAGGGGATGAAGCGTGATTCGTGGGGAGAGGTTTTTGTTGCTGTGATGCTTTCAACGGTCCCTGTCGAAGGTGAGATCGGTACATATTCGAAGTATATTCCTTTGGAAAATTGCAAACGAATTGCGATGGTGTGCCATATTGGCCAGCCGTAGCGTAAAATCGCCGGTATAAGCCGCTTTTAGAGCAGTAGTTTCGTTGAATTATCCATTTTGCTTACGCATCAAAGGATAGATGGGATCGATGGAAGCTCAGGTCAGCATTCCTAAAGTCCAGTTTCGAGTAGATGTTAAAACCTGATTGTCGGTTGAAATTCTTGTGCCGATTGGTAGCACTGTCTTTCTTCTTCTTCTTATGGCGCTACAGTCCAGGGTGAACCTGTGCCTCACCAGCTGACACGATCCTTAGCCAGCTGCCTCCAATTTTGGACTGCGAATTGGTTGAGCTCCTTCTCCACTTGAGTGCGCCATCGGGTTCGAGGTCGTCCTCTATTGCATTGTCCCACTGGCTCGGAGTCGAAGACTCTTCGGGCTGAAGCAGTGTTGTCCATGCGCTCTACATGGCCTAGCCATCTTAGACGTTGAATCCGTAGACGCCTGACTAGACTCATGTCGCTGTAAAGTTCGTAGTTGAATTCACTTCTCCAGAAACCTTCAGTGCAAACAGGACCAAAGATAAGACGCAAAACTTTTCTCTCGAAGAGACCAAGCGCGTCTTCATCCATCCGCTCTCAAGATAGTCCAGGTTTCCGCTCCATAGAGCAGGACAGGTAGCAGGACAGGACAACATAATGTTAACTTGGTCTTTCGAGAGAAAGACCTGACGAGCTTCGCAGAAATGTTAAAACTGGCGTTGTATAGCTCCCTATGCACGCTGTCATATGCGGCCTTGAAATCGACAAATAGGTGGTTGGTGCCGATCTGCATCTCTTGGGTCTTTTTCAGGATCTGCCGAAGTGTGAATATTTGGTCGATAGTGGACTTCCCAGGCCTGAAACCGCACCGATAGGGACCTATCATGTTGTTGAAGAATGGTTTCAGGAGACTTAGCCCACGGTAGTTGGCGCAGTCAAAGAGGGTTTCCTTTCTTGGGGATCGTGCAAACGGAGCACTGTCTTTAGCTCCAACATTAAACTGCTGACCACCTCGGGATGCTCTTCTTAGGCACATAAGTTCCGACTTTTAAGCAACTATGTCAGCAGTGAACAGTGTTACCACAGGAGTCTATAGGGTCAAGAGGACTCATTTTAGTCTGACTCGAAGTTTATTTGTTAGATTTGACTCATTTTTTCAAGAACAAATTTACCTACACACCTACAATAATTTCATTTCACATTTCCATTTTCATAAGGAATGGCTCTGGCCAGACTTCGAGACAGGAAAGGAATGTAGTTGTATCTTCGCGGATGGCTCCCAAGCTAGTGAAGGGTCCGGCGCTGGTGTTTTCGTGGAGGACGACAACTTTAGATTGGGCACCTCTTTAGGTAAGTATGCGTCGGTTTTCCAAGCGTCAACCTATGAGATCCTAATGCCAACCAACTATATTCTGAAAGACAGGGGAACGGGTCGACGAATCCGTATCTGTAGTGACAGCCAGGCCTTACTCAATCCTTGAACCACTTCAAAGATAGTTCAGGAATGCGAATTCTCCCTGACATTATTTTGCAGTCAAAGTTTACTGAAACTCATCTGGGTCCAGGACAACAATGAATGGCTGGAAATGAGGACCTTAACCTGCGCTGGACTACCTTTGTCAGTGGTTAGGACTTCAATTGATGGTTAGACCTCTCGAGAGCACAACCGTGGATAGCATGACTCTCCGGGATGTAGACAGACCAAGCTTTTGCACCCAAACGTCTGCAAGAATTCCGCGGCGTTCTTGTTGTCCTTTGACAGAAAAAACTGTAGACGATTACCGGCGTAATAACTGGCTACAACACCTTTGCAACTCCAGTGGAGAGGATGGCGACACAGCAGAGCACATCCTCTGTCACTGTCTCGGATTTGCTAGAATCAGGTGCAGGTCTCCATCGCTGATGTGGTGAGAGCTGATTCTGTAGGCCATTCATCACAGAAGCTCCTATTGGTGTTCCGAAGGAATTGTAGGTTGCTGCCTGGTAATACAATGGACCAGTCTGAGACTTGAGTACGGAGTACGCTTTAGCACTCAAAACCTACAAAAAAACATACTAGTTTCTTTTTTACATTACGAGGCATTGTTTTATCAAAAACCCTTTTTTGAGTTAATTTATTTCTAAAAAGACTCGTTTTTTAAGCTTCTGGGACTAAATAATTTAACCTGAGGTAACACTGGTGAACACACAAATTGCTTCGCTGTCTGAATTTCGACTCCTTGCTTGGCGAGTTGGCATGAGTCAGTGAGTCATCTGCGAATAGACAACAGTTCACTGTGTTGATGTAGAAGTTGAAGAGACACAGCTTTGACTCCTGTGGTGCTCCAATCAGTCCATAGGCTGCGCTCCACATGGATGTAGAATCTTCTGGAATGCAGAAAGCTGCAGACCATTCTGATTAGGTTAGAAGGGGATCATTTATGCAGGCCATGTCAAAGGTTTTTTTCCATGTCCTGGAAGCAGATAACCCTGACTTTATATTTATTCAGGACAGCTACAACCACGTAGTGGAACTTCATTAGAGGGAGTAGCATCGAATGTTTTTTCCCGGTATCCATATTGAGTATACGGGATGACGTTTCCCTTACCAATTCTTTAAAATGATGGTCAAAAGTATCGTCACTGTGGCACTCGCTTCAGGACGACATTCCAGTCGGCTTCGGCGGCCTTCCTCCTTATTCTACTTTTCAGCATCATGTTGCTGAAAACACACATAAATTGTCCCCGTACTCATAGAATTTCCTCATCACAAATCAAATGTCAAAAACGTCTAGCAAATATGCGAACCTTCAATATTTCCCAATCATTTCCTCCAACCATTTGTTCCCCCAAAATATCCCATGAGACAAGATTATCAAATTGATACTCAATAATGGTCCGTGTCCTCACTAAAACCCCTTGTCTTCGTCAAATTTACTGGCTGTAATATGTCCGAGGCTGCCAATTTGATGGGAAACGAGAAAGAGGATGCAATGATCTCAGATCCACGACCAATTGCGTAAATTCACTTCAAACAATGCAATCGCAATAAATATATGAGAAAACATATGTCAAGAAAAAAAACAATAGAAAAAGGTACCTAAAGTTAGTTTTTCCCTTTCACTCTCACTCACAAATCCAACTAGTGTGGCATCTCTGTTGCCAAATTTTAGCATGACGTCAAAAATGTTTTGTGAAAGTGACAGCAAAGTCAAGTGGTTGGTCTACTTGGAGTTTGACTTGTTTTTCATTTCCTCCCACTTCCTTATGTTTTGCAATTAATCTGCGGCTCCAAATATAAGTAAATCAATTGCTCGCGCATAAAAAGGCAATGCAAATATTCTCAATCAATCCAAGTGCGTGTATATTCATCTGGGCTACAGAAAGTTTGCCTTCGCTGCCATAAATACGACATGACATCACTCATCCCCCCTGCGTCATAAAAATTGTGAAGTGCTAACTCTTTCCCAACAAAATGCTTCTGATTAGAACGTGGCAAATAGAATGATTGAAAGCAATAATTATACAGATTCAGCATCTCCGGCCTCACCGTTGCGCGATATTGTTGTCCGGGAAGATGGCGAGAGTTCGCGTCGTAATTCTGGATCGTCCCAATTGTCGTCGAGTACCTCCCCGAACTATGATTCGGGAAATATCAGTGACTTAAATGTGTGTCCTCGGCCAGCCTCACTGAGTTCAGCAGAAGATGATTCCCTATCGAACGACTGTGGTCAGCAGAGCAAACTTCAACATCTGCTCCGTGAAAAAGACCAGTCGCTGTTCCTTGCCCTGCAGGATGTTCGGAAGCTGAAAAGCGAATTGGAGCGGCTTAGTAAGTCGGAGAAATGGTACAAGGGCGAATTGCGAACGCAAAAGAACTCACGTATGGAGGTTCTGGAAAAGCTGTACACAAACGAGAGGAAATTCACAAAAGAGAACCAACGTCTGCAGAATGAGTGTGTGGCGCTGTACGCGCGGTGCAGTGAAATCGAGAATCAGCTGCGAGAAAAGAAAGAAATCACAAAGAATATACTAAGGAGTGGTGACAAGGCTGAGGGAACATCTGCAGACGGGCATCTGACTCGAGATTTCGAGCTAGAGCAACTTCGACAGAAGTTGGCAGATCAGGAGCAGCTCATCGAAATACTCCGAAGTCAGAAACGTGGGCTTTTGAGGGATCTGCAAAAGCTGGGCTGTGAGAAGGATGAGATTCTATTGCAGCTGCAGACGACCGTTGCACATCTGGAGGATGAAAACCGAACGATAACCAAGAGATGTATGCAGTTGGTGGAGGCGAAAATCGCGCTCAAAGACGAACTCTCAGCCAAGGAAACCGACTGCAGTGGGTTGAGCAATGAGGTCTTGGACTTGCGGATTACCGTCAAGGGTCTGCAGGAGAAGCTGCACGCACATGTAAGACGCACGTTGGGTGTTTGCAAGAACCCAGTGTCTTGACTTCTCACTTTATTTTCAGATCACCGAGCTGAACCAAAAAGAGCAAGTATTGGACAGATTAAAACATGAGATATCCCAAAGAGATCAGTCGGATGAAGTTGCAGCCCTGGTTGAAAAGAAACATCAGCAAGAACTATGCGAAAAGGAAGATTCCATTTGTTCCCTGAGCAAAGTGATTGACTCGTTAAGGGCGGAAATAACCGCTCTGGAAGACGTCCGCATACGTTACGACGAGCAACAGCAAGTATTAGCACAGCTTCGTCACAACCTGACGGAACGGTGTCTTGAAGTGGAAACCCTCAGAACCCACCAACAACCCGCACAAATCAAACCCGAAGACCTTTCTTCCAATCCCACCCTTGTCCCTGCGGCAGACCGCGCCCTAAGAGAAGAAATTGAAAGGCTTCATCAACAAAACGCAAGTTTACACACACAATTGGAATGCATGAAGTCCAAGTCAGAAACGTCTAGTCACAGCTTAGAGCTAAATCACTTGAGGAAAACCAAACAGGAACTGGAGCAGGTCCTGCAAAAATACTTAGAAGTTTGCAAATTGTATGAGAAATCGAAATTCGAATCCGACATGAAGGACATCACAGTGCAGCGACTGAAATTCGAGAAGGAGAAAGACAAGCGCGAGATCGACACGCTGCGCCAGAAGCTGGTGGAAGTGTCGAATAAGTTCGAGTGTCAGAAGAGTCTGGCGACGGAATTCGAGTTTGCCCTTGAAAGAGTGCAGCAGGAAAAGCGTCGCCTTGAAGTCGAGAACAAGTGCAATGCCGACAGAAGTGTAAAGCTGAAAGGAGAGCTCAACCGAAGCACAGAGCTGGCCGATGAGAGAGAAATGGAGATAGGAAAACTAAAAGCGGAACTGTGTGAAGTGACGGATAAGTTAAACAATCAGAAGGCGCTGATGGATTCCAATGATCTGTCAACGCTGCTGCGTGAGAAGGATTCAAGCGAGAGGAGGGTTGAGTTGATTCAAAAACTCCTCAGGCTTCACACATCCCGAGAGCAGCAACTGAACTCGGAGCAGATTGAATGGGAAAATCTGCTAACCATCAGCAAGGGCGAGACGGCACAGATTGACGCTGGCATAGACGACAGTGAGTTTGATGATTTGAATCAGCTTTTCGAAGTACAAAACCTGGAACTCAAGCAAATCAACGATAGCTATTGTCAGCAGAGCATCAATCTACGCAAGGCCGTGGAGCTCGCCAGAGAGGAGAGCTATGCATTCCAGCGGGAACTAGAAGTCGCCAAATCCAAAATATCCGACTTGGAGACTCGGGTCGAGACGTTGCAAATAGAAAGTGGGGATTACCAAAAGGAAATCGCACACTTGGCGGGCACTAACCAGCGTTTGGTGGAGGAGTTCAACCAGGATTTCTCACGGGAGCGAGAGAATCACAACAAGCAGACCAAGCAGCATCAAGCAGAGATAAAATCCTACGCCGCTGAGAATGCAGAGTTGAGAGAAAGGGTTCAAGGTCTGGAATCCGCGTTGGATAACCTTAAACTTGCACCGACCTGTGATAGCGAACCCCAGAGAGAAGACTCAGCAAAGGAGAGGATTCTGCAGAATGTACTCGAAACTGAGTACCGTCGGAAGATGAGTCGCTACGATGTGCACATCAGATCGCTACTCTCGAACGTCAAGAGCTACAAGAGAAATCTGGAGGCAGCAGAGAACCGCTACGCCGCCTTGCTGGCGAAGTCAAAGGACATGATTGAACCCGAAGAACTCGCTGTGATAGAGGATAACTTCAAGGCCATGCGAAGGCAGTTTGAGTCCAGCCAGAAGGAGATAAACGTAAGTGCACGGCGTTCCAGGGAGTAGAGCTTATAAACAAACATTCTCTTTGCAGGACTTGCGACATCAACTGAAGACTGTACGCGAACAGTTTTCCGTGGCTGATGAAAGCAGATCTTCGAGCAGCATGGCTCTAACAAACCTTATGGACGACTACAAAAAGGTAAGCTCTGTCAAGGAATTTAACTGGTTCAATTTTAAATTCATCCCGCCACCCACAGCTAATCCAGCAATCGCAGAATGCAAAGAAACGACTTCCGACATCAGAGATCTACGACCTGATCAACATAAGTAACAATTGTGTGCCAAAACTTACAAATATATCCTCTTCCGTGGACGGGTTGCGAGCCGACGTTCAAAAGGTGTGCGCAGTAGTTAATCAGGCGGTCCTCGCCAGCGTGGGTAGCCCACAGCCAAAGATGTCGCTCATGGACGAACTCAAGTTAGCCGAGCACGCAAAGATGTGTTGACAAATGGGAAATCGTTTAAGACAATTGTAAATAATTCGTCTATAATTATTTATTTATATGTAACTTATAAAGACATGCTGATTTGTAAAATGTAGTTTGTAGAGTGATAGGCGGGCGTATGCAAGAGTGTGCATACATTGCTGGCTTGAGGTAGGAAATATATGCCATAGATAGGGAGATTAGTGTTTTATTTGATGATTCTTTGGGTGACGACAAGGGTATTGAAGCTGGTGACTGATTGATTGCTGTCCCGACTGTGCATTCCAACGGCTGTCTCACCATGCACAGAGATCAAAGGATTTGACGTAAACGTAATATGGGCATTTTCCTACCTCGGTAGAAACTTGAACTCTATAAATCACAACTTAGTGGATATCCGACGTGAACTTGCCCTTGGCGACAGGTGTTACCTCGATTTGTTGAAGAATTTGGGCTCAAAATTGTTAACTGCTGTACAAAAGCTCCATTGCCAATCCTAAAACTGGACGCCAAGTAAAACACAAAGTTGCCTCGGGTATATAACCATATCTGCGAGGAAGTTGCATAAAGGAGAAGACAACGCGAGCTCTACTAGCTATATTAGGATCGATCAATATACACACCAGAACATGCAAAAAGGTGTACGTAAGTCGGTGGAATCCCTAATAGCGCCGGTGTGGCAGTTGCAAGATAAGTCATGGAGTTCATCCATGAGAAAAGCCTTACCAACCACTGCTAAGAATTTTCAGTGAAAATCTCAATGTTGCCGGATGCACTCCAAACTCTCAGGATCGATAAATAAATGGATGAATCATATGCGAATTTAGTTCATATGTAATAGATCTACTTCATCATGCTACGAAGCATGTTAGTTCTACTTCGTTTAGCTTAATTTCATTTACGATGAAAAAATATATCCTCGTAAGAATCTTCCTCATTCTGAAGCACCTCTATAGCCAAGGCACATGGGCTCGCTAGTGCCATAGACCGCACGACCTTTGCCTTAAAAATAAACACGGCGATGATTTTTTTTTAACATTTGGCGATCACATGAAGACACGCGCGGGACCACGCCAGGGTTTTTTTTAAATATTTTTATATATCTGCTTTACTTTTTGTAAACCTACTTCGTTTTTTTGAAAAATTGTCTTCACTTTTTGGGGCCTGCTACATATTCTTGAAACGCTTACCCACACAAATGGTAGATGGTTTACCGGCACTAAGTGCTTCAGTAAAGGGCCTAGCTTCACAGGAACCACTCTTGTTGCGCGTGCTGTTGTTCTCTCACGAGCGGATGAGAATGAGTAGACACAACCGTAGAACCCTTATCAGCGTAATAACCGAGCACTCTGCCATTGGAACACATGCCTCCAGATTAAGTTTCTCTTATTACGTTTTCTGCAGAAGCATGCAGGTAGAAAGAAGAGGAAAACATTCTACATGTAACTGCAATGCTGTCTTCTTTCCATTTTATCCGCTTTTGTCCCAATGCCAGCGAAGGCCTCATTGACTGCCAGCTGCATTCTGCCACTCACGGAAATTTCATAGATGTGTCCTAAAAAAAGAGAGTATAGTATCGGGACGATACACGACTATGGATAAATATAAAAACAATAGCGCTTGCATACAAACTTTGTTCATTAGCCACACGCCATGGATATCTAGCAAATAGACCCTCAAGATGCAGCCCGATATGGGTCTGGTCTCCATTCTAGATTAATCCAAGAATTGACACCATTTGTATTTCTAGTCAATATTGTTTAAGGATTGTGTCGGTACTATGAATCTAGAAATATAATTTCTGTAGACTGTTAAACAATGGTGAAGCTGCTGCATGCAGAATATTCCTCCCGATTTGAACGATGATAGACAAGAATTTCGTCCCCCAGACCTAGACATGGTAGATCTAGATCAAGCTAGCAATACCAAGACTGAAGTCTAACAAAGATGTCTCCTAAAATTTTTAAAGCAACTGCAGATGATCTGGTACAGCGCATGCACAAGCTCATCTGTAAGAGGAGTCTGAGGAAAGCATACCCGACATGTGAAATCTCATTATCGTTTGACTGATCCGCAAGAAAGGAGACCGCTTTGACTGCACCAACTACAGAGATATAAGTGTCCTTACAAGGTCCATTCATTAACATTAAATAAGTCCATACAAGTGTTGCCTCAAGCCGGAGAAGTCCCCAATAGACCCCAATAGACCAGACCACACTCTACGAAAAATCTTGAAAACGACCCAACAAGTTCCAATCGTCACCCACCATATATTCGTTGACTTCAAGGACGCATATGAGAGCGTACACAGAGCCGAGCTGCACAGCGCCATTTCTTTTTGATATTCCTGCCAAAATCGTCAAGTTGTATCTGCAGGAGAACAATGGTGAATTCTCTGTGCTCCATCGAGGTCTCTAACGAACTCACCGAGACCTTCAACGCCAAAGAAGGTTTTATACAAGGCGACGTACGAGCACTGTGATGTGATTTCTTCAACATCGTCCTGGAAACGATCGTGCGAAACTCACGTGTCAACACGAGAGGCACGGTCTTCCAAATATCCTCTCAACTGCTAGATAACGTCGGTGACATTCACGTGAATGGCAATACTCAGCGAGCCGTCTATGGCAGCTCATTCGTTTGCTAGCATTAAGACGGAAGCGACTAAAATATATCTGGCGGTGAATGGGGGCAAAACGAAGATTATTCACTCATTACGGAATGACGCACAACACGACCTCTCCGAAAAGCGTCATAATAGGCAGCCTTGAGGTAATTAAGAACTTCGTCTGCCTCGGCAATACGAAGTAAAACAGCCCATAAAACTCCATTTGCAGGTTTGTCAAGACCACAGGACGGCTCGTGGGGACAGCACAACGTCTATACATCGGAACTCCCACGATAATAAACGACTAGGTTGAAGGATTACATCCGCATGGGCATTACAATGGGTCCAATAGCACCTAAATGAGACGCCTTACCGCGTATACCCTCGTACCTAAATTAACCTAACAGAGCCGTCTGTCTAAGGACCAAGTTGACCCAATATAAGACATTGATCATCCTAGTCCTATTGTAAGACGCGGAGAAATGTGCAATTTGAAAAACGGGTGAAGAAGCCCTTGGACCTTCCGATAGAATCTGTTAGAGCAGGTTGAGTCTCAAACTGTACGAGCTGTACAGCGATATGAACGTAGCCAGGCGTCCACGGATACTAGGGTAGTTGGACCATGTAAACCAACTCAGCTCCTGCCCGAAGATACCTAGAATACGAATCTGTGAGTAACGCAACAGAGGACGCCTACGATTCAAGTGAGCCACCTAAGTGGAGAAGGATGTCAACCGAACTGGAGACAACTGACCACATATCGCGCTATTTAGATAATCTTGTTTGTTAGGGCCCAGATCCACTTCAGACTGTAGCTCGATACAAAGAAGATCATTGTTTGAGGAATTGAAAATGTTCGTAAAATGTTCGCCGAACTTAAAGGAAATGTCTATACAAAATCAATTCCTGAATTGATATCACGATACCTTCAAACACGCTGCAACGATCAAGGATTCGCTTGGAAGTGCAATTTTAACATCGTTAAAGAAAACTCCACTGGGTAATCCTTCCTTTGTTCTCCGGTCCGGCCGTCATTGCAGACGTGCGAGTTTCTAATGGCTATCCTTATCCGAAGTTCCCGTTCTAAAATTGCTTGAATTGGTCATTCATTGTACTATAATTCGTTGTAACCGAGGTTCGTACTGCTTGTGTATCTTCTTACATCTTGAACTAGCTAACAAGACGTGATTGATATACCTGTAAGACAACTATAGTCCAATATAAACAAAGCTTATATCCGACAAACTCCTTCAATGTGAGAGAAAGCTACTAGAGATCAGAGGTAAGAGAGCATACAATACCTTATATCTGCTAGGGATCATAATCGGAGAACTCAAGTATAACCATCTGAAGTCCAATGAAACAAAAATGAGTGCATCCCAAGACTCCTTGTGCAGATGCTGTGGCGACGTAGAAAAAAAGAGATTGCTCTTCAGCATCTCTGCCACTGTCTAAGCCTCTGTCAATTCAGAGACAGGACCATGCGAGAATTCTTCTTCCAGGCCCTGCAAACATTAAATGATATCCTCGGTCTGGCTGGATGAAGAATAGACGTCACCAACGGTCACGCTGAGCACGATGTATGAAGGAACTTCAGTCCACCTCTAGGCATCACAATGGCTCCATTTTGTAAGGGACCCAAGTGATTTGTACTCCGGCGCGTTTGCCCACGTTCCATTCCATTCCAACCTCTTTATTACTCACCTACCAAAGATGAACATCACTCATTTCCCCTCAGAGAACAACAACAAAAAAAAAACACGACTAAATTGATGAATTTCAACAATTTCAAACACTGAATCTTTACAGTAATTGGATTTTTATTATCTATCGAGTTGTATAATTTATATTAAATCTCTTATCGTCTAGACAAAAAAATATATATGGAACAACTAATTAAACTTATTTTTTCCATAAAAATAAAAAATAAAACATTCAAAAGAGAAGGACGCAAAAAGAACAGAGTTACATCTTGTATTATTAAATAATAAAACAAATACGTAATTACAAAATGATATCAGTTATGTTGAATACGACAAAAATAAAAATAAAAATATATATATTAGGTGACTAGACTAGTGCAATGATCTTTACATATATATTTATAGATTTAATTGATGTTCACAATCATTTCCCTCTGACTCCTCTCTGACACTAGGAAGAAACGAATGCATTTTGTTCATTATTTATCTAAAATTTTACTTAAACTTAAGTTCTTTTTTGTTTATCTTTTGTCGTTCATCATCTTCGTCTTTATCGTCTATAGAGTTTTATTTGTTTTTCTTTGCTTGTTTGTTTGTTACAAATTATACACACACTTAGATTAGAACATTTATGCATTGATTTAGATTGCATTTAGCGGAATGAAATAATGATTTTTCGTTTAGTTGTTATTAGTGAAAATGTGCGTCCAAATTGTATGAATGTGGTTGAGTGTGAATGGAATAAGTTAACAAATATTCTTATGCAAATAAAATGCCCCACCCCAAGAGAAGCCCATGAATTTGTTTCATTCCTGAATGCTGCTGCACTAATGGAGACGCAACCAGGGATATCGACTAAACTAGTTGTGTGAAAACTGTTTCTGATAGATATACAGACTGTAGAGAGGTTTCAGCTGGCGATGATTTCGTAAGGGGCGTTCCCCAACTCATCTGTAAAATGTGGTGGAGTCTCAGCATCAATTGCCAGAAAGAAAGGAAAACTTGTAGACTGTTCCAATTAACGAAGTATCAGTCGCCTGGAAATAGCAGATCTTTTCTGCCGTCTTGGGCATGCGTCTGAAACCATACGTCAACAGCCAGCAGATTGGTTCATATCAGTGCGGATGCAGGCCAGCAAAATCCACCATTGAAAGAGAGACTCAGGAGTTTCAAGTCGACACTCACCATCTGTTTATCGAATTTAAGGCCGAGTATGACTGTATATATAGAGACGAGCTATACAGGGCATTGTCTAGTTTTGGCATCAGTGCAGTCCTTGCCTAACGTAGGAGAATGCCCACTGCTCCGTCAAGGTCAGTAAAGATTTTACGAAGACCCGTGATGCTACTTTTTTGATATCATTCTAGAGAAGATCGTGCGTAATTCAAACACCAACCAGAGATAAGAGAGCATAGAAATATCCGTCTTTTGAAACAGGAAAACCCCTTTCCCGTCACAAAAACTTCCGTTATGGACCTGAACTCACGCATACTACTTTATTTTCTCGCCATTATTACAAAGCGTGGGCCCGCACCAATTTTGTTTGTACATATAATATTAGGACTGTGTGAATGGCTGTGAAATATAGTGATGGCCCGTGGGGTTGTGGGTATGTGCGTCGACCACAACCTCGACCCCTCACGAATGGTTGCTGAGAAGAAGGCCCTGGCCCCCCACGGGCTGTAGCGCCGCTCATATATATATGGCTGATGTAAAAAAAAAAACTATTAAACGAAATCAAGGGGCAGGATACGAGGAAGTCGGGGATTTATATGACACCTTATCCCTGACATCCACATCAGAGGCGTGATCGTCCACAGTCTATGCAACTGCTCGCATATGCCTGACATCGACATCATCGGAGGAACACAAAAAAGGTCCTTCAACACCGATAACTTGGACAAACAGCTTCAAAAATAACTAAGAACTGTGTCTATCTGGGCTCCGCAATAATCTCCGGAAATTAAATCACCGCAGAGATAAAACGAAGGATAAACCTGGTCAATCACTATATTCGAAGAATCATGTTATCTCTATACAGAATCATGTTATCTCTATATAGGCACAGTCGTACTACACGGCGCAGAAACATGGACAATCTCAAATGCGGACGAAGAAGTCCTTGGTCGCTTCTGGAGGAAAATCCTTCGGTTTACATTTGGTACACATTAGCCTCGTCAAACTAATTCGATTGTCTCGACTCAGATGGCTGTGTCGTGTAGAGGGAATGGACACCAATGCTACGACTCGAAAACCCTTCGAGTCCCATCAGCGGTAGATGAACTTTGAATGGGACTTTAATCAACTGAATGTGCGAAACTGGAGGCGCCTATCCGAAAACCTAGCTGGTTAGAGAGGCGTGTTGACTGAGGCCTAGGTTTACACGGGATTGTAGCGCCACCCAAAGAAGAAGAAGAAGAATGAGTCTTCAAAGACAATAGGAAGTGTTACGGAGCATGTTCACCCATGTATTGTCTAAACTTGAACAACGCATTCGACTGTTTTGAGGTGGAAAATGACATAAAGCTTCTACCGAACTCAGAACTCAAATTTGTCAAAGAGCCTGGTTTTAATTAACGTTTTACTTAATGTAAATGATTTGATATTGTTTATAAAACGGAAAAGTTTAAAGATGTACTACAGATCTACGGATATTCACGCCTATCACGAATTTCATCGTAATCCAAAATGCGTTACGAACTCCGAAAAGTCGATCACAGAAATCATTTGTAGTAGAATCGTAGAGAAAAATCTGCTGCAATTTTCGTGAAAGATGCTATCACTGAATACGAATGAAACGAACATTTGTATGTCTTTCTACGGCAAGTTGTTTATGTCAGAGTTTGTGAATCCAGTTGGATTTTATTTATTTTTTTTTTTGTCGTATTTCGTATCGTAACTTCTTTTCGTACGAAAGGATTCGGTGAAAGGGGTGAATACGGGGAGTGCCGCCACAGTGCTTGGTTAGCACATCAAGCTGGGTTCAGATCAGAAATCAGAGAGCAAACACTCTCGAACAATAGAACATAGTTGTGACACACGATTTCTCACAAAAATTGATGAAGCGGCGGCCATTTTTTGGTGAATTGACGAATCGGCCGCCATTATAGGGGTGAATTGACGAATTTATAAAAGTATAAGTGAAATACAAGGGATTTTCACTAGTCTTACATTCTTCCCTTTTGTGGACTAGGGGCAAAAATGGCCGAAGATGGATATGTCCTTGCTCTCTTATTTCTGTTTCAGATCCTCCAGATTTATACTCGTATTGTGCGTACTTGAGTTCATTTACGAGTGCCAACTCCGAACAGAATAACCTTGAAACATGCATACATCTGAAACAAGTTTGACCAAAAATGGACTTACAAAAAACCACGGCCGTACTATGTCTAGGTAGAAAATACCTGAGCAACAGAGCAAGGGTCCTTATGGGAGTAGGATTACCATACAATGCATTCCTTAGTAGATGAGGGTGAATTAATGGATGAAGAATTAGAGGAAAATCCGTCAAACGTACCCTGCAACTGCCCTACATTGGCCACCATTAGAATCCCTGGGAGAATGCAACTTCCATGAATTAGCGTACTTATTCCGAAAAGGAAGTCAAATCAATACGGACGGTAACGGCTCTGTGGCAACACAATGGACCCTTGCGCCTTTCGCCGTTGACATTACCTAACCTAACCTTACGAATACTCTTCTTGATCATACTTTGAACTGTAGGTCATCTATCAATCTGCAAACCCTTAGATAAACGTTTTTTGTACCCAAAGTTGTTTGCGTCTGCAGTAGTGCACAAGCAGCATTCACTCGTCGTTTCAACGCATACAAATCGCACATGTTCTTACACATTACACTTATCAAATTTAATTTAAACTAATGTCGAAGTTGAACTTTATGAATTTCGGTATTTTATGTAACTAACATCTTTTTGCATTTTTTCTTTATATATATATGCATGTTTGTATGTATGTACGTACGTAGAACTATTAAGTATTAATATTTCTCTAAATAAATAAATATATATACGTATATACTATATATATTTTTTTGTTTTTTTTTTTCATTTTCTCTTCATCGTCATCATTTCGTCGTTTCATATTTTTTGTTCATTTTGTTCATTTTCTTCCATTTAATAATTATTATTGTTTAGGTAAATTTAGACATATTTGTAGAAATGTTTTTTTTTAATTATTTTCAATTGTTTGTTTGTGAGACATTAAACGTTTTTTTGTTACGTGATCCATTGAGACAAAAGTAAGCGAAAGATTATTATTTTCTTGTTGGTTTTGTTTTACAAAAAATTGTATAAAAAAACTATTCAACTATAACAGCACTACTATGTATGTATATAAGTACAACACTTATTAATGTACTCTTTTCTGTAATTTCAATACTTTTGCAATGTGTGTTGGCAGAAGATGTACATAAAAACAAAAAACAAAAACAAGCAAAAACAAATATTTCCTTTTTGGCTGTCAGTGTGTGTTATAGTGTCATGATTATTTGGGGAAAAAAAACAAAAGGAAACTGATTGGATGTCCAGATGAGCAAGAGACGGAATATTTAGCAGTCGAAAGCGAAACGAAATGAAACGAATGATTGCCTTTGAAAAAGATATCTAGCATCCCTGAGAGAGTATCGTCGACGACCATAGTCTTACGATCTTCACTTTTTTTGTTTTTTTTTGTTTAACATTATATTTGTATACATCTTCTTTGTTTGTGTTTATTATATTTTTTTTTATTTCCTGCAAGATAAAGCCTTGTTCAGAAATTTGAGGCACTCTCTTCTTATTGCTTTTCTGAATATATTTGAAGTTCGTTAGCTTAGCAAATTTAAGAACTTCCCCCTCGTTGGGGAATGAAAGCAAAGCATATTATAAGTTTGAAAAAATTAATGTGAAATCAGGGAGGTAAGACAGCGTTGAAGCAGCAGGGGAGATGAAGAATGCTTGCAAAACTTGCTCATGATGATGATATGACATGCGATACGGCGTAAGGGTTGATGAAATGACTGTGTGACTTTTTCAGTAGCAGCAAACAAAAAGCAAAACCAGAGAACTAAATTTAAAATACTATCGGGGAGATGGGACAGAACTGCTCGATCTACGTTCTATAAGCAGTACAAAATGGATGACGCTTGAGTTCAAGGTGAACCTATGTAGTCTACATTCAGAGAACGAGGTGGACTTACTTAGCTTGTATAGCAACCACTCGATATGTGGGTGCTATTCTTTCGCGAGTTTAATTTTATGGCCACAGTGAAGTGATATAATGCTTTTTCTAGACACCTGAACCATGGCTGAATTGCGAGTGACTCGAGAGATGTCGAGAAGTTAATACTGAAAGTTGTTCGTATCGAAATGAATACGGCGCAGCCGATGCAAACTGCACAAAGATCTACCAAAAGAACAGTCTCTCATATTCCAAGACGCTCGGTGTAACCGAGCCTGTTTTTATTTTCAAAAAAGGAGAGTATCATTGCATCGCCCTTATAAAGACTGAACTGGATCTGATTCGATCTTCCTCCAGTTGCAGTATCATACACAGGGTAGGTTGAGGAGGGTTTTCGGTTGCTGGTCTGGTGGAAAGCATTGGGTAGATCCTGAGTCACAGCCAAGCACAGACAAGCGTCATTGATGCTGCGGCACCGCGTTTGCGTCTGACAAATATCGCAGTTTCATGGCGCGTGTGTGTGTGTGCATCACTAAATTCATTCTAATGAGCACCGATGCTTGACCGCACGTAAAAATGATGCACATGTGCACCGGGCCTCACATCCCTTGGATATATGGCTTCTTCTTTCTCGTTTAGTTGCACGTGTAATTGGCTTAGAATGGTTTGATCTCTTGCGGTTACGAGCTCACCGTGACAAAAGTGATTGTAGGCAAGATTACACTTTAAAATGTACAATTCGATACATTCTTCAGAATGTGCAGCAAAAGCTTAGCTGTGCCTTTCTATACTGACATCAGTTAAAGTTCAAACACATATCCTGCCAGCACAAAAGGTGGCTATTTGCATTTGTAGCCAAGCTGCCATCAAAACTATTGCCTCCTACACCACACATTCCAAGCTAGAATCAGTCAGGTCAGTTCAATATGCCCCTCATCTGGGTACATGGACACAGTGACACCCCAGCAAAGGAGAATGCGGATTAAATGGTTAGGCTAAGTTTCCCCCATAAAGCTAACTTGCATAGAAAGAATTTATACCTCTACAAGCAGCGGAGACGAATATCTGCAAGCACTTCGTCTAGACTTACGAACTGTGCTACATCTATATAAAACTGGCTAGAGTATAATAGACCCAGAACAAACTATCTCCTACAGCGAAACCGACATGATATTTAAAAATTGGTGGCGGTTTGTACAGGACACTGGCCAATAGGAATTCATGCCGAAAGACTAGGTCTGCCACACAACACACTGTTGCAGCTGCAACAACACTTAAGAGAATGAGACCTCAGTAAATGCCCACCTCTCGCAAGAGTAAGACAGTAAGCGCTTGGTCAACCAGAATACTGAAGTTCTTTACAACCCGTCCAAGAGCAAGAATTCCATGCAACTGCAAGCATAGTAAAGCGTCTTAAATGGGTCTGGTTTTTTGTTCGATTTTCATGACAACAACTGGAGGAAAAGACTTGGGAAGTGTACAAGCTGTTTAGTGGTATTAGATGGTTGATATAGGCGTCCTGAATGGAAAGCAAGGCAGGTGTATAAAGCATGTAGTATAGAGCGCAGGGACCTGAAGTCCCTCCGCGCTTGTTTAACAACGGAGACGATGACGCACAAGTGAAAAGAAGAACCTTAACCAAGTGCAGATGTGTATTATAATTTGCAGCCGCATACACTTCTCCTCTGTGTGACTCTATCTTTCATAAATCAAATTAATGGTACTTCGAAAAAATGTGTGGTGTTCTGGTGTTATCTTTAATCTCTGTTCAGAATAAGCATTTATCAATTCCTTCCTTTCGCGTGCTTTGAACCAAGTGGGTAGGAAAAAAACGAAAGATTCGTTAAATGTTTAATTATGACACAATGAAGGGGATTCTTTAACTTTAAGAAGAAGGAAATTGATTCTTATCGCGTACAGAATCCATTGGCAAATATCAACATCGTGTGTATCTGTAGAGGATCGTCTTAACGATTTAAGCAAAATGTGGAAAGTTGAAAGAATGTCATATAGTGGATACAAGCAATGTATGTCCGGTAATGTAATATGGCTTGGAGTGGAGCTGTACGTTCTGTAGTGGGATAGAAGAAATGGAGATCCTATGGTAACATGACAAAACAAGGATGGCTTAAGTGGGGTTGTGCGTTCGGAAGTTGTACCGAACGTTGTGAAAATTCAGTGACTGAAGGTTGTTTTCTGAAAACTAAAAGCTTGACAACTAGACCACGGCGGTCACAAGAATAATTGGAGACACATAGGCAATTAATTCAACTTTATCGGTAATTGGGCCCATAGACGCATAGACACTAGAGATGTGTCAATCGTGATTGGTTCGTTCATTTTGACAAATTCACTCAATAGTATTGGTGATTGTAATCACACAACTACAAACCACTCAATCAAATCAATTACAATTCAATACTTTTGTTTTGTTCGTCCGCATGCTTCTTATTGTATTCATTCGTTCATATCCTTCTGAGCGAAATGATGGAGATATTTCTTTCTCGCCATTTCTTCATTGGTTCGATGGAAACACAACATCAAACACACACTGTTTAAATCCACATACACCTATTTATTCGCCTATGTTTACTACTTCTTATTTAAGGAGCGGACACTAATTGTGTAACCGGACAAATATTTGGTTTCTTTCTCGTGTACCAATACAATGAGTCTATATCTGCATATTCCGGTAGTATTGAACGAATACAACCCTATCTTTGAATGAACTGTGATTGAAATGGCCGAATCTTTTTTGGAACCAAAACTTGAGTGATTGGTTCGTTAGATTTTAAGGATAGACACATCTCTATTAGACACGTTGCTGCAGACCTAAAAGGTATGTATAATTTGTTGTTGCACACAT
Source organism: Eristalis arbustorum (assembly GCA_916610145.1). NCBI lineage: Eukaryota > Metazoa > Arthropoda > Insecta > Diptera > Syrphidae > Eristalis > Eristalis arbustorum. Next base: position 62,395,131 of record OU744318.1, on the reverse strand, counting down.
GTAAAAACCATCTGTGTCGTCTGTTTGAATTTGAATTTGGTCAGCAGTGACCTGTCTGTGTCGCGTAAGTGTTAAGTAGTTTGTACAGGCCGGCGGGATAATTCATACATGGATAGACAAATTTGGTATTTTAATAATTTGGTACCACCACGGTCTCATCTTTTTTGTACCACTCCTTGGTACATATTATTTGTTTGTTTATCTTTGATGATCAAGCACTGTAATTTTTCCGAACCTAAGATTACAACGAAACGATACAAACTTGGTTTCTGATGCAAAATAATGTTTGTTCAGGGTACTAATGTTTGTGCGAGACGGCCTGTGCCTGTAAGTGTGTATGGATCCTATATGATTAACCGATACGCTCTAGTAGGTTAGGAAAGAAACAAAAATGGGAGGGAATTACATATGAAACTACGAAGTTCGTCAGCGGATACCAAGAGGTAGAACTCGTCTCTAGAGTCCTAGAGAATCTACTCATGATTGATTGCCGTTGAATAAGTAAACATCCCGTCCCCGTTCTGAACAAAACGAAACGATCAACCTACATATGAGTAAATCAATCACGACCTGCTTCTAACTACTCATTTGCTACTCCCTCTCAATCAGAAATCAACTAAATTCAATCAACTACGGAGTCATAGCTTCCACGATAAGATTACAAGTCGACACATAGCCAAAGGCAAACAATAATCCCCCTTATCCACTTCTCTATGCTGTTTCCAGTCAAAAGCAAAGAAAAAAAGTCACGATTGAATTAACATTTTTTTCAAAGAGCAAAGCATTTCGTTGAACAATGCAAGGTTATTAAAATATTTACAGCAAACGAGAATGGAAATACAAAAAAAAATGAAATCATAATGATTCACCAATGATGCCGTGCGCATGTGTGTCGTTTGTCGTGTATATGAGTGTAAGTGTGTGTGTGCCTTAGTGTATTAATCGAATTTTTGTGTGGTGCGTTCTGTTTTCTTAATTAATTTCTATTTTGTTTTCATTTTCGCTGGGCTTAAATAATACATGTACACATGAATGTGTGTACCTTACATACCTTACAATACCATTAAGAACGATAAAATATAATCCTATCAGACACCGTTAGCAAAAATAAGAATAACTATTCAAATAGAGAATGATAGTGTAGACACCTGAATTACGTTTTATAACAAATGCAATACAATACGATATCTTCGCGGATTTCATTTTCATCAAACAGAACACAAAAATTATGCTTTTGTTCTTTTCATAGATTTTGGTTTTCTTGTTATTTTTTTTTTTCAAAATTAAACACTTGTTGTTTGCTTTTATTCTCGTTTAGATCTAGGAAAAATAATAATAAAAGAAAAACAAACATTTAAAAAAATACCCTTTACCTTAGTGCGTTTACACCGGTCGTTAGTGTGTGTGTGGATCGTCATTCGTGCCGCTCTCGCCCCCACGGCACAAGTGTAAAGGTGTTAATGTCTTTTTTGAATCGTTCATTGTGACTTCGTGCAGCCATCCTGCCTTACACATACTGATAGTTGCTGTCGGAGGCACCACCGCACAGCAGTGGTTCGTGTTCGATGCCCTTTTCAAATTCGAAGAATTGCATCCAGTCGATGTTTTGCGGCTGAAAGAGGCCAAAGCACGAGCATCCAACGAAATCGATGAAATTGTAGAATGGTCCACGGGTGAAGGGACTCTTGCCGCCTTTCGCTTGGAAATGACGATACCGTCCGCGGTTCATGCGCTCGTTCGTGGTCATGCCGAGGCATATCACTTGGTAGGTTTGACAAATTGTCAGCAGTATTACCCAGGACATGTGGAGCAGGGCGTTTGCCATGACCCAACCGACCCAGGCGTTGCAATTCCCGATGGCATTCAGACTTTCAAGAAAATCTGCAAGAGAAGTGATTGGTGATTCATCGATTCAGACAGAGGAAGAGAGTGCAACGAAGCCCTACCGTTGCTTAGCGACACATGACACTCGTTCATGTAGTAGTTTGCTCCTCCGTACAGCATCCAGGCGCACATGATCAGCAAGCACCAAAGGAATCCCATGAAGTAGGTGTGATTGTTCAAGCCGATGCAATTGCCAACCCACGGACAGTGATGGTCGAACCGTGCGACGCATCGATCGCACACACTACAGTGCTTCGAGCGAATTGGCCTACGCACCAGGCATGCTGAGCAGAAGGACGACGGTTCGAATCCAACTCCACCGCGTTCGGACAGCTCAACAATGGTCTGAAACATTAAAATCAAATTAAACCTTATTTCGAGGAATTCACCTTGTCGCACTGCCTTACCCTAAATCGTTGTTCTTGGGTGGGCCTAATAATTCCCGGGTCACCCCGCCACGACTTCAGGAAGCATATCCACAGCAAGGCTGAGCAGAAGAGGAATCCAATGGTTGAAGTCGAGGAGACCGCGTCCACAATGTAAGTCAACCATGTCACGTAGAACCACAGTTTTGTGGCCAAGTACACACTGAGTGGCAGCAGCGCCATCAAGTGATCGTCAAACAGAGCTCTGCCGATGGAGTGGAAAATCCCGTATAGGCAGCCGAGCAGGAAGAATTTGATGATAAACAAAGTGTTGATGGTAAACACAACGCCGGCCAGATAGAAGGCGAGGAATGGTGATGCAGCCATTGTCCACCATCGCAGGCGTTTGTCGGTTTTTAGGCGGGCTATCAAACTACGACGCAGCACAGCTTGAGACGACTCTCTGACACGTTCAACGACCTTCTGACTTATCCATATAGCACCTGCTTGTGACTCCAGCATGGAAAGCGGCGTATCACCCCGTAAATTGGGCACGTCGAGACTGCTCTTGCCTTTTAGAATTAATGTACTGATAGCGGTGCTATTTCGGGCCAAAATTGCCCAGTGTAACGCTGTGTTTCCGTGTGTGTAGTCGACTATGGCCGGGTTAGCACCAAGCGTTAGCAACAACCGCACCGGATCCAATGCGCACACTTTCCAGGCGGCCCACATCAATGCGGTCATGCCGCCACGGTCCTGTGAGTCTGGGTCTACTCCCTTGGCAATAAAGTACGCCACAAGAGCGGTATGAGCAAATTGCGCCGCAATGTGTATACACGAGCAACCTTCGGCATCTCGAATTTTTGGATCAGCACCAGCGGCCATTAACAGCACAACAGCACCCAGGTGTCCTTGTCTGGTCGCCCAATGTAATGGTGTCGCATTTAATTCACCACCAATGGCATCAACTTTAGCACCCTTCTCCAAAAAGTATTTTATTATGTCACGACGATTGTTAATTGATGCCCAATGCAGGAGTGTGACAGTCTCACTATCTGGCTGATTAACATCCCAGCCAGCCTCGACTAGTTCTTTAACGCGAGCTATTGCCCCATATTGTGTGGCCTTAACAATATCAAATCCACTGTAGTCAGGTTCAATTGGAGCTGTTGGTGGTTCCTGCGATATAAGGGCCGCCTCCCGATGATGGTCGTGATCGGGTTCAGCGCACGAACCTGTCGTGGCTGCATTGCATGCGCTCTTATACATTTAGTGATAAGTTCTCTCACAAATAACACACAACGCAAACATAAAGTGATCGCGCACTAAATGACCAGTTTCGAAGCACCGAGATTATGTTGAGTTTGATATAAATGTACCGACTTGAACTGAATTACAGGAGGACTTTTGTTATCAATTTTTCCATAAATAAAAAAAATGTGAAAATTCCTAGATGGAATAAGAAAATCGAATGACAGACAAATCGCTAGGGGTTGATTTTCCTTCCTGACATTTGGATGAGTCAGCTTAAGTCACAATGACTATTCACTATCGCTGTGACGTTCGTTTTGCACCAGGGATGTGCGTTGGTTGATTTGTTCAATTTATGGCTTGGATTTTATTTAAATATTTCTTAAATTTAACACTTTGTTAATGTAAATTCAGTCTCATTGAATACACAAGTTGTTGAAAAGTCTATGCATCGAAATTGAACTGTGATCAGTCAGAGTTAAAATACAACGCAATTGTATATAAAAGAAAATGATTTCTAATTGTTACCCAATTGTTACTGAACTCTTCCATTGTGTCACAAGTTGTTGAATTAGTTCACAATGCACAGTCAAGGATGTAAACAAATGATCACAATAAGAAAAATCTCTGACATCCGCAAATTTAAACCGGCGGTCGCTGATGTACAAATTGCGCCATTCGCCAAAAGTTGATCGGTTTCTTTTTGTTTCCTCGATTTTACGCAGTAAATCAGATCCACAATGAACGCCAAAAGAAAGCCATATGTGCAACCAGGAGGAATGCAGAAAAAACCAAGGTAATTTCCATCTGCATCCCGCTAACATCAAGCAACTCACAGATTTGCTTCCATTAGAAACTTTGACGACGATGATGATGATTTTGGAAGTGCCTTCGAAGCTGAGCTCGCAGCATTCGAGAACGATGATATGGATCAAACACAGCTCATGGGTGAGGGTCCGGAAAACGAGGAAACCTGCATCAAATGGTGCCGCGTGAACCCGCCCGAAATGAATACAGAAACGGATGAGCTTATCTTCCAGCAAATCGACATAGAAAACTATCTTGGCGAACCTATCCCCGGTATGCCAGGATCACAGATTCCCCCAGTGCCTGTGATTCGAATGTTTGGTATAACAATGGAGGGCAATTCGGTGTGTTGTCATGTGCATGGATTTAGCCCGTACTTCTACCTGGCTGCGCCTCGTGGCTTTGATGAGAGTCACTGTCACAAATTTCGCACGGCCCTTGACAAGGCTGTACTAAATGATATGCGAAACAACAAAGACAATGTACAAGAGACCGTTCTCAAGGTAGAAATCGTCCAGAAGCTGTCCATCATGTACTATCAGGGCGATGAGAAGAAGAATTTTATCAAAATCACTATGGCCTTGCCGAAGCTGCTGGCAGCTGCCAAGCGGTTGCTGGAGAAGGAAGTCATTTACCCGGAGTTTGATTTTCAAGACTGTCGCGGCTTTGAGAACAACATTGACTTCGACATTCGCTTCATGGTTGACACAGGTGTAGTCGGCTGCAGCTGGATTGAGTTGCCCCCGGGAAGCTGGAGGTTGCGTAGCGCAGACAAAAAACCCTTCCCCGAGTCAAGGTGCCAAATCGAAGTCGATGTGGCGTTCGACAAGTTTATTGCTCATGAACCCGAGGGTGAGTGGTCGAAAGTGGCACCATTCCGCGTGCTCTCGTTTGACATTGAATGCGCCGGGAGAAGGGGCATATTCCCAGAAGCCAAGGTGGATCCGGTCATTCAAATTGCGAACATGTGCATTCGTCAAGGTGACCCCGAACCGTTCATCCGAAATGTGTTCACACTGAAGACCTGTGCGCCCATCGTTGGATCGCAGGTGATTTCCTTCGAGAAGGAAGCGGTAAGGGCTTTGATTTTATTCTCTTAAGTCCCCCACTTGATATGTTCCGACCGATTTTCAGGATCTCCTCGAAGCATGGTCGAAGTTTGTGCGCGAAGTCGATCCAGACATATTGACGGGCTACAACATCAACAACTTCGACATCCCGTACCTCCTGAACCGAGCGCAGCACTTGAAAGTGAAAAAATTCGAATTTCTGGGTCGCATCAAGAACATCAGGTCGGTCATCAAGGACCAGGTGATCCAGTCCAAGCAAATGGGCCGCCGAGAGAACAAGTACGTGAACTTCGAGGGACGGGTGCCGTTCGACTTGTTGTTCGTCCTTCTGCGCGACTACAAGCTGCGCTCGTACACCCTCAACGCGGTGAGCTACCACTTCCTGCAGGAGCAGAAGGAAGACGTCCACCACAGCATCATCACCGACCTGCAGAACGAGAACGAGCAGACGCGCCGTCGCCTGGCCATGTACTGCCTCAAGGATGCCTACCTGCCGCTGCGTCTGCTCAACAAACTCATGTGCATCGTGAACTACATGGAGATGGCGCGTGTGACGGGTGTGCCGCTGGAGAGTTTGCTCACAAGGGGGCAGCAAATCAAGGTCCTCAGTCAGCTGCTTCGCAAGGCGCGAACTCAGGGCTTCATCATGCCGTCCTACCATAGTCAAGGGTCCGAAGAGCAGTATGAAGGAGCGACGGTCATTGAGCCCAAGCGCGGCTATTATGCCGATCCCATCTCTACGCTTGATTTTGCATCCCTATACCCGAGTATTATGATGGCCCACAATCTGTGCTACACGACGCTCGTGCAGCCAACCATGAAGGACAAACTGTCCCTGTCCAAGGACGACATGGAGGTGACTCCTGCCAACAACACGTTCGTCAAGGCAGAAGTAAGGCGCGGCTTGTTGCCCGAGATTCTGGAGTCCCTCCTGGCCGCGCGAAAGAAGGCCAAGAATGACCTCAAAGTTGAGAAGGACCCGTTCAAGCGGTCCGTCCTCGATGGTCGACAACTGGCACTGAAGATATCAGCGAACTCCGTCTACGGGTTCACTGGCGCTCAAGTTGGCAAGCTGCCGTGCTTGGAAATATCCGGCAGTGTGACGGCGTACGGCCGCACTATGATCGAACTGACAAAGAACGAGGTGGAGTCGCATTACACGCGAGAGAATGGCTACGAGAATGACGCCGTCGTCATCTACGGCGACACGGACTCTGTGATGGTAAACTTCGGGGTGAAATCCCTCGAGCGGAGCATGGAGCTGGGGAGGGAAGCGGCCGAACTGGTGAGCTCCAAGTTCGTGCGGCCCATCAAGCTGGAGTTCGAGAAGGTGTACTTCCCGTACTTGCTGATCAACAAGAAGCGCTACGCTGGCCTGTACTTCACGCGTCCCGACAAGTACGATAAAATGGACTGCAAGGGTGAGGTCATCAAAAATGTGTTCTCTCACAATTTGTACTCATTCTCCTCCTCTTTGTAGGTATCGAAACCGTCCGTCGTGACAACTCGCCCCTTGTGGCGAACCTCATGAACACCTGCCTGCAGAAGTTGCTCATTGAACGCAACCCCGACGGCGCTGTGGAGTACGCCAAGTCAGTGATCTCGGATTTGCTCTGCAACCGCATAGACATCTCGCAGTTGGTCATCACCAAGGAGCTGACCAAAACCGACTACGCCGCCAAGCAGGCTCACGTCGAGTTGGCCAACAAAATGAAGAAGCGTGACGCGGGTACAGCGCCGAAGCTGGGCGACCGAGTGCCCTATGTCCTGTGTGCGGCGGCGAAGAACACGCCGGCCTACATGAAGGCAGAAGATCCCATCTACGTGTTGGAGAACTGCATCCCCATCGACGCGAACTACTATCTGGACAATCAACTGTCGAAGCCGCTGCTGAGGATATTCGAGCCAATTCTGGGCGACAAGGCCGAATCGATTCTCTTGAGTAGGTTATCCCCGCCACAAGTGGTAAATTTATCTCATTCATCGCTTGCTTTTCAGAGGGTGAACACACGAGAACCCGCACCGTGGTGACGTCCAAAGTGGGCGGACTGGCTGGCTTCATGACCAAGAAGGCCGCTTGCTTGGGTTGCAAGGCCCTGATGCCGAATGGCTACGAAAAGAGCGCACTGTGCCCGCACTGCGAACCAAACACCGGTGAACTCTACCAACGGGAAATATTCGCCAAACGCAGCCTGGAGGAGAACTTCGCCCGTCTGTGGACTGAGTGCCAACGCTGCCAGGGCTCGCTGCACGAAGAAGTGCTCTGCTCCAATCGTGACTGCCCCATTTTCTACATGCGACAGAAGATCCGCATGGAGCTGGACACACAGGAGAAGCGAGTGCAACGCTTCGGCCCACCCACTTGGTGAGCTGGGTTAATTGAAGGACAGTCTGGCGTTCCTTTATCTTTTCAAATCGTTTATTGTTAACTTAAAGTTATTTTTATAATTATATTAAATAAGTTTTCGTTTAGGTTAATGTTTTTGTTTGTTTTTCTCTTTAATTACAAATACAATGGTATTGTGTTGTTTGTATGATCCTCCTTTACGTGTACTTCGCAAGACTTGACGATTTGTGTTCTGGATGCATCTTCTGATGTAGAAAACAAGAATGAATTGTTTTTTTTTTGTTGCTTGAGAAATCATATACAGGGATTATGCCGCAAACGCAACGGGATAGGGTTGCGTTCGCGTCCCGCTACTGGATTGTTTACATTTACTTTTATTTAATTACTTCTGTTTTGGGATTTATTTAAAATGTTTCGGTTTATTATTTTTGTTTTGTTTCTGGTTTAACTTGCACTGAAGTTGGTTGAATTTTTAAATGGGCTATTTGCGGCTTTGTAGCGTATTTGATAACCAGTCCATGGCTTGATCCAAGCCCTCACCTTTGGTCGCTGATGTTTTGAAAATTTGGAACGTTCGATTTTTTAAATGCTCAAGACCAAGAGCGTGATGTACCTCAGCAACGGTCATACATCCCTCCATGTCTTGTTTGTTTGCTAAAACGACCAGAATTGCCCCGGCTAATTCCTCTTCCTGAAAATAAATGAATCGTATGAGTGGGAGGTTTGGTTGGGTTGGTTTCTCACAGACTCACCCGCAACATGTAGAGCAGTTCATCTTTGGATATGCCGATTCGATCTCGATCTGCCGAATCAACTACATATATAATAGCATCTGTGTTGCTATAATAACACCGCCAATAGGGTCTGGAAAATGGAAGTGGTTTTATTAGTTCGTGTTTGTAATGTAGGGAGATGGATGGATAAGATCGGCAAGGTTACACAGTTCCTTTCCAGTGAATTATAGTTCTTCTATGTGAACAGTCATGGGAAGAAATCTATAACTACGGCGCTTCAACATGTGGCCTGCAGATTGTTACTAATTTGTTAAGAATTGTGGATGCCACGATTGATTAATGCAGAGGATTTAGTGAAGATTCCGAAGAAATTCTATGCTATGGGCTTCCTTAATTCCAATCCCTAACAAAAAAATCACCAACATTTTGGTCGCTGCGTGAACGCCAGTACGGCTTCAGGCAGAACTTATTGCGCTTTGACTTTATAAATACAACGATGATCATATTTAAGCAGTGCAGATCGTATATTTATGAGGCTTTCATTGACATTAACAAGCCTTTTAACAGTTTGAACAGGACTTTCTTGTGGAATATACAACATTACGAAAACGACAGATACTCTGTGCTGCATGAAGGTAGGCTATCGGGGTCTTCTAATGCAACAACTGGTGTGCGACAAAGGTGTATTTCTTCCCCTTTTTGTTCATACCTGAACTGAAGTGAAGCTGAAGTGGTGCGGTCTGCTGTAAACCGGCGATCGAATGGCGTTAGGTTAGATTAGGATGAAGTGGTTAAAAACTGTACTCTCATACAGCAGTCATCCACACTGGGTAAACCGAAAACCACAAACCATTTTGTACTTTTGATGAAGTTTACCAAGTTTGACTTTGCTTATTACGATCAGCTTATTTAGTAGTAGGCTACCAGAAATCTGTACCTACGGAAGGAGAGAACGCTACAATTGAATAACAAGTACGCAATGGTTTCTTCCTCAACCTTGTCACTGCAGCTCTTGCCCAAGTCATTGTTAGGGAAGCCTATCCTAGAGGCGTTAGTACCAATGTCGCAATTCCCTATTTAAACGCCAATTCTAAGAATAGTACGGTGCAGCATAGGTGTTTGTTTAGTTATGAGACAACCTGTGCCAGTTGACCATCTACGATTTACTTAAGTAAGCATGTTCAATAGAAGCTTTCCAGTAGCGATAGGCGAGGATGATATGTGGCTATCTGTAAACAGAAGGATTACAGAACCTTCACCCTTTCTTGCGAGTCCGCTTTGCAATTATCTGGAATGTCACAAGCCATATCGGTAAGAGATCGATGTTTCCTCTGCAGACGCAGCCATCTCAAAGTGGTCGCCGTATTAGCTGCTAGCTGTCTATCGACTATGTCGATCGGTGGGAGATTGGGGAATATATTCAAGGCAGCTAAGGGAGTGATCAGTAGTGTTCTGCTAATACATGCGCAGGCCATTCTCCGCAGAGGCCGCTTGCATGATATATCTGGTCGTGGATATCAATTTACCAGGCACTCCAAGAACAATATAAGCTGCCGAAGCGCCTACTCTGCAATTTTACTGGATAGGCCCCCATTAGGAATCAATTCCTGTGAAAAAACTATATAAACGAATTAACGGACATATCGCAAAGGAGTGTCAAATCAATCCGTAGAAACACAACGGATCCTTGGTGGTAGCCAAAATGCCTAACCTAACCTAAGATCAGCTAAAGGTAAAGTTTAGTTTCCGAATCCGTTATTATGCTTTCCAAATTAGGTTTGACTAGCAGACTACAGGAATACATACACAACTTTCCTCCTATCTCTGCAAAAACTATAGACCTCATTCCACACAATAATGCGCAGTGTCTATTGTAAGCCAGATCTGCTTTGAAGTGAGGCAAGTGATTCTTTTGGATCATCATCTATTAGTGGAACACACTAATTGCATCGAGCATTAATAAATGCATGAGACATGCGCGGTAATTCTCTGCTACAAAAGTGCCATGAAGCCATGCAATTCCTCAAAAGTTCATGGGCTTCGCATTTTTCTCTAATGTCAGTGTCACGGCCCTCATTTGAGGTGAATGTTAAAACAATTACTCGATTTTATTGATAGACACTCAGCAATTAATGGTAGTGGTTGAACAGACAAAAAATATTTAACGAAGAAGCAACGTGATCTGCCATTTCTTCTATTCAGAAAATCATAAGTGTTGGCTAGTGACCCCGTCGTGAACCTTGAGAGCACTTGTAAACATAATTTATATTCCACTAGAGACTACTTCACGTTTCAAAGCTCTTAATGTGTGTACATAGCCATATTCCAGAAGATTTCCACGCACATCAGTGAAGACGTCAATAACACATCACTAAAATATGGACGCGTGCAAAGCGAATGTTTTATGTTCACCTCTCGTCACACCTTTTCTTATTCCGAAATAAACCTTATCAGAATCACCTAATGTAGGAATTGTTTATACGCTGTTTATGACACTTCAGAATGAGTCATATACACACAACTAACTAGCCATTCGTTTCTATAGATTGCCCGAAAACTTATGTACCCATCTTAGGCATTTAATTTATTTCATTTGAATAACGAGATCAATTTGCTACATGTCTTACCTAATACTAGTTTGTCCGCCTAGATCCCAGACTTGAAACTTTAGATTTTTATAAGTCACTTGCTCCACATTGAAGCCTATCGTTGGAATTGTTGTCACGACTTCGCCAACTTGTAAACGATACAAAATTGTTGTCTTGCCGGCTCCGTCTAGGCCCAAAATCAGAATTCGCATTTCCCTTGATCCAAGGAGTCCACGAAAATAACTAAAAATTCCACCTGCAAGGATATTGGAAAAGTATTTTCGCAAATGGATTTTTTCATTCTTTTTTTCATCTCGCTCATTAATCCTGCGTGGAGTGTTTCGCTACGAAGTTCAACGCTCAGCATGGAGTAACACAGTCAAACGCACTTACCCATGTTTCTTAACAATTATTAAATGCAATATATATTGAATTGAATTGCGATCTTGTGTGTACAAAAAAAAAACAATAGGAGTTTTATTTTATTTCGTCAATTGTAAATATGCCGAAAACTATTTCTTTCCATTCCAAATTTTGACGGCGATAAGTTGTCAGTTTTGACAGGAAAAAGAAAAATATATGTGTTCAAATGACGTGTCGAATGTATTATGGGGTGTTGCCAAGTAGACTATGTCTTACAGGGTGAAAAGTATTAACATGTATATACATTTTTTAACGATTTTTATAGCAAACTTCGGAGTTAAAAAAAGCGTGACTTTAAAATAAATAGAACCAGTAATTCCAAAATAAGTTGCATATTTTATTACACAACTACTTAACGGTCAAGTTACATTTCTCCAAAGAACTTGAAAGGAATTGATGACCAAAATATTTGGATTTATATTCCATTATATTTACATTAAATTTTATATATAAATGTGATATAACAGTTATCTAGTAAAAAATAAAAATTTGACACCGCACATTGCAAAGCATATATTTTTTTTAACAAAAACATAAACATGTTTCTTGGCAGCACTATCGAGTACCAACCTAGAGGGAAGAAAAAAACAATTAAATTTCATGCATAATAGGCGGCGGCCATTAAAGTTTTCATCGCGTCGCTCTGTGATTTTTCTCGGATAAAATCAAGGAAAAACCAGCGAAAGTATTCATTTTTCACGAAAAAAAACCAATTAAAATTGAAGAAAATTAATTCTATCGTGTTTCCGAAGGATTTGAGTGCGTCTGAGTGATATTGTGAAACAGTATTTCGGTGGAAATGTAATGAAGTGTCTGACTGAGGAGATAGTAAATGTGTTTCGTGTAGTTGAAAAGTTGATTGGTTTCAAAGATTTTTAGAAAGAAAATGGCTTCGCCTTCACCGGCAAATAGCCCAATGCCACCTCCACAAGCTCCGAGTCCAATGGGCCCGCCATCGCAAAGTCCAGCGCCATCGCCATCGCCGCATAGCCCATATCCACATCAGCAAGGTCCGCAGGGTCAACAACAATGTCCTCCCATAGGGCCACCGCCGCACGGGCCCCCACCACATGGGCCACCGCAACATGGACCTCCATCGTCCGGCCAGCATGGGCCACCACAGCTTGGTCCACCTGGTGGTTCACATATTCCACCACCAGGTCAGCACGGACAACCTCCGCATCATGGTCCGCCGGTTCCGCATCCCGGTCCGCCGTATGGCCATCCGCTCACTCAGCATGGTCCGCCAGGACCTCACGGACCCCAGGGACAGCATGGTCCTCCACCAGGCCAACACGTACAGCACGGGCCATCTGGACAGCATGGACCACCTGGTTCTCATGGTCCTCCTGGATCTCATCCACCAACCACGCATGGTCCACCAGGACCACATCCACCAAACTCCCACGGGCCACCTGTGTCGCATGCACCTGGCACACATGGACCACCGACCGGACCGCATCCCTCTGGATCCCATGGACCAGCTGGCCAGCACGGTCCTTCAGCTCACGGTCCTCAAGGGTCGCACGTCCAACCAGGCAACCAGGGCCCCTCCCCCCACATGAACGGTCCTCCAGGTCAGCCTCCACAATCGCATCACATGCCACCGCATCATCAAGGAATGGGTAAGATCAGTAAATTTGCAAGTCGCGGTTCACTTCAAACGTCCTCCTTTTCCTCAGGTCCTCACATGGGCATGCAAATGCCTCCCCAAGGTCCGGGCATGTCTTCGATGGCTTACCAGTCGCATGCTATGCCAACAAATGTAAGTAAACATTTCTTAAATTCACATTGATTGCGATTATTTATTAGTAAACATATCGTTATGAACCGGAGACATAAGTTTATTTATTCAATTTTATATGCTGTGATCGCATTAGCCTCCTGGATGAGATCCATTACATCTTTGAGCAGTTCTGGTGTACTGGCTGCGGTGAGGTTTGGTTTCATTATGTCGAACTCTGTGCCATCACTGTTGATCAGACACCCGCCAGCTTCGCGGAGAATAACAGCTCCGGCAGCAATATCCCATGGCTTAAGATCCTCCACGTGATAGCTGTCAACTACACCCTTGGCAATGTAGCAAAGCGTCAAAGCTGCCGAGCCAAAACACCGAGTTCTATGAACGAGAGTGTGTGAGTCTCTGAGTCTCTGCTCCTTGGGGGAGGTTAATAGAAACTTACCCGGTTGCATTGGAGGCTAGTTTGGAAATTCTTTTCACGTTTTTATCCCGCACTCGTTCTGCGTGGATTAGTGAGATTTCATAGGCAACTACTGACTGCTTGATCTGAAAAGAGACGCTTTTTATGCTATTGGGTTCTATTTTAGGTAAAAGGTGTGAAGGGTGATGCAAATACGGATTGCTTACATTCATTCAACGTTTCCTCTTTATATCGAGCGTTCACTAAATTGGCAAAAAGAGCGCATTAACTAAGGAAATGCTATCAATTACTTTTCAATCAAAGCGACTGTCAAATGTTTGTTTAGGACAGCTTACAGACGAATGTTAACGCCGCCGTTTCGCTTTAGAGGGACATGAGTAGGAATTAAAATGTGGTACATAGCACATAGGTATTTAATCAAATGGTTAATATGTGTTTTTTACTGATTTCCATGAGGTTTAAAATTCGATAATAAATAGTTACATTGATTATCAGCAATTCGGCAGAGGTGGTAGTGGACCATACACCATTTTTTGATAGCTAGTATTCCAAAACCTGAATAACCGTACATTTGCAACTACAGTCGAGCTTAGAAATCTATAACCATCACCAGCCACGAATGAAATTGAGTTTTTAAAAAAGATGAAATTTCCGTCCTGACGCCAACCACTTTCATTCGAGTTATCAAAGTTTGGCTCTATTAAATTTTAAAGTTGAGAGTGTGGGTTTTTGTGCTAAGTTACCAATATATAAATCGTTTGAACATACGAAAGAAAGATACTAAGAAGGTGAGAGCCAATATTTGAAAATAGCCCAGCAACACAAGTTGTTCGCTTTTGTGATGCCTGTCGAACTACCACGTCAGTTGCAGAGGGTAATAAGTAATACTAGGAATATCAGCTTCCACAGATTTGAAGATTTTGATGTGCTGAACTTGTTGATGCTGCTGTGTGTTTCGTCTTCATTTTCTGTCTCGTGTTTTTCCCCATGTTGGTTTCCTACTCAGTTCGATGAATGAATTGTGCGAAATATGTACCTATTCATTTCCCGGCTCTGGAAGTTGTAAGTCGATTCCTGTGTGTGAATCCAACTAAAAGTGTAAAATGATCGTTCTGTGACAACTGAAATAACAACCGCCGACAAAAAATACGTGCTGCAACTTTTCTTATTTATTTTTTTCTGAATGATGTTTTTTCTCCAAATTATTCAAGCATTGTCCCCGTTAAGTTTCTAGTAAATTAGCTATTGATTCTTTACCTTGTGTATTTGACATTTATCGGACACTCAAACTTAGTGATCTGCGTCATGGGCTTGGGCCTCGACGTCTAGGTTCGATGGATCTGGTACGCACGACAAAATACTTTTCACGGCCAACTCTTTCTAGTCACTGACAATGCTGTAAAAACAGTCTAGAAAAGACTGTTCAAACTCGGCCGTTCGGAGTCGTAAAACTGTGGGTCCGTTCCACTTGTGATAGAACAATAACACACACACACAACAGAAGTGGTTGCTAAGAAGGAGGGCCTGGCCCTCTAGGTGCTGTAGCGCTACCCATGGATACTAGGATATCATTCCAGAAGCAATCTTCATTCAGAAGGCTCATTCACTGTCAATGCTTGCTGACTAAATTTATTTGCTGGAAAAGCTTTCAAAGCAAATTTATAGCTTCCCAAAACTTTTTTTGTTAATCTTATTTAGAGAAGATCTGAGAAACTGGCTGCTTTTAATACCCGTCGCAATTAAACGATTCCAAAAGTGAATCCGTCATTCCAGCGAAGTACACGAAAACTATTCTATTCCGACAGAATATGTATCGCCATCTTTCAGTCCAAAATACCATCATTTCAGCAAATGGGTCCAGTGTTAATAAAATCTCATTTACAACTTCAAAAACATGATAGGAGATAATTGAGTAGAAGTTGAGAGAAAGACTTTTAACATCGAAATAATGTAAACTTAGAGTTGGTACAGTGGACTCCCCCTAAGTCGAACGGGATATCAAAATTAGCTCGAATTAGAGAACGGTTTTTTGTATATAAAGTTAAGGAGGATGTGTACACATGACAAACAAAAAATCGATTTAGGAAAAGTCCACTGTATTTACATTCTTGGGTATATACCCGGTAACTAACCGGTTCCTTAGAAACCGACACTTCGCTGGGCACGAGTCTTTGAGTAATAACCAAATTAGGAGCTCAAAGTTTTGTTACAGCCTTTAACACAAAGTCTGACAGCCGAATTATGCGTGTGATTCTCCAGTAATAACACAACAACTTCAAGACATGAAGAATTTATGAAAATTCATAAACCAAGAGCCTTACAGTGGCAATGTATATTGAATTGTGATACAAAC
Source organism: Eristalis arbustorum (assembly GCA_916610145.1). Classification (NCBI taxonomy): domain Eukaryota; kingdom Metazoa; phylum Arthropoda; class Insecta; order Diptera; family Syrphidae; genus Eristalis; species Eristalis arbustorum. Next base: position 62,379,147 of record OU744318.1, on the reverse strand, counting down.
TGCCAAACCTGAATATTTGATTAAAGACCTGTCTGTGTGTGACTGGCAACCAACAAGCCTCTCCAACTAGGACGGTCTCTAGCTAGCTGTCTCCAGTTACGTACGCCAAGTTGGTAGAGGTCCTTCTCATTGCGTTGTATTGCGTTGTGTTGCAACGTTCGTATTAGAACACTCCTTTAATCCACGGAATCATTGGCCATCATATGTGTTGGCCACGGCAGTCAATGTGATGAGATAAAATGCCGACGAAACCTTATGTGCACTCATTCACTGCTTGTGGTTTCATCTGTGGTGTAAGATGTTAACCTCAATTTGCATCAATTGACAGCAGACGTTATTCGTCATCACCATATCTGACTTTCGAAAGATAATATTTTATCTTGTAAAGTGTTCTAGCCGAACTTTGAAAGTGGTATCTAATACATGCCTGAAGTTACTTGCAATTGAAATATCGAGTTCAACAATCAAGCGTTTGTTTGGCTTTGTCTAGTGGACATCGAAAATAGAACACTCCCAAAAGTCATTGAAATTCTGAGTAGAAATCAGATGCAGGCGGAGGCCGAATGATGTGCCCGATTCCATATTCATTGCAGATCAGAGTGGATGATGTGTTGTATTTTGACTCATTCGGTCAAGATCAACTAAAGTCAAACATTAATTCGCATTCCCACCTGTCATCGCCTTCCCCTACACACGTATCAATTCAATTGTACGTGCTTGAGCGCTTGTTTTTGTTGATTTGCCATCCAGCTCGAATAATTCCTTTAATGTGTCAAGCGACCACAACAATTAAAGTTGTTCTCGCTTAATCATGTTCACACACTTTTGCATCAAGTTTAATGACAATTTAAAAGCATATACAAATCTAAAAGTATCTTTATTGGGGAGCCGGTTTTGGGAATGCAAACAAACAAAGCCATTTAGCTTTGCTACAAAGCTTAGTGTTATCACGTTTTATGATCACATTTCATACCACTCCACACTCTAGCAGGCAATTAGCATCAATTCTGTACACTTTGCGTTATGCGCAATCATGTTTTCAACAAATACCTATCTCATCAAGATAGACAGAAAGTGTGCACCACCCCACACACTGCCCAAAGCAAACGAAACAAAAAAATGACTTCACTTACCGTTTTCTTATTGCTAACTGTTATCTTCTCCCCATTCAGATAAGCACCATGGCCCTTCCAGGCAGAGTACAACTCATTTGGAATCGGGTTATATATGATTCCAACCACTAATTCCATCTTGATGCACAATCCAATCGAAATGCAGCAATGGGGAATGTTTCGGATGTAGTTGGTGGTTCCATCGATGGGATCGATAATCCAAGTTGGATCATCTGTCAGAATTGGTTCCTTCTTGTGCTTTGCGCTCGCTTCCTCTCCGATGAATTTGCTCTCGGGGAATTTCTCCTTCAGTCCCTGCACCAGAAATTCTTCGATGAGTCTGTCGTACTCAGTCACCAAATCGTAAAAGTCATCCTTCACTTCGTAGTCTCTCACTGTCCGATGGTAGCCCTTGCGAAAAATTTCACCCGCCTTCATGACATAACTCATGCAAACTTTGTAGTAATCTTCTACACTCGGCGCTGCTACACTTGCCATTGTGATAACAAACGTTTGCTAAACCGTAGAACGAGGAGTGAACTGAGCAGACTAAAACACCAGAGAAAACAATTCTATTCAGCTGTTGACTGAAGTTGATTTGCCGTGAAGAAAAAAAGCTCACGGAAAGTTTTCTGGTGCGTCATATGTTCTATTCTGCTGTTGCTGTTTGCTTGTAACCCTTTCTCTGTGCGAAAGAGAAACCACAACGATACGATATGTTTATGTGTGGCTTTTTGTGATAAGTGCCTGAACAGTATGAAATATTCAAAGTCGACCAGGCGAACAGTGTATAACAGTGTTTCTGTATGAACTATCTTGTTTGCGTTGTGTTCCATATCGTGTGCAGAGCGATAAATTGCAATTTAATTTTGTCAACATTTCAAAAGACTCTCAATTAAGAACGAACGCCAACCGCAGTCCACTCCGCGTCCGCTTTATCCTCGGATTTGTGTATTTGTTGATCTTACAAACATGATATGGTCTAGAGATTGGTTTAACTCCCAGGTAAATACAAAACTAGTGCAACTGGTACACAGAAACATTGGAAAGCTTTTCCGTTTAATAAAAAAACCAGATTAAAACGAGTGTGTGTGCGCAGTGAATTTGACTTACATAAATTTTGATACGTGTGAATGAATATAAACTTTGGATACGAGTAGGTATTTGATTTATGTGCTGTTGCCGCCAACTGAACTTGTCTTATCAGCTCGCTGAATGACATCCATAATTTCGCGACACAGGCTCTCCGTGCCGGCGGCGACTAGGTCTGGTTTCATAACTTGAAATTCACCTCCGTAGGGATGATAGATTACACCGCCAGCTTCACGGATAAGTAACGAGGCAGCGGCACAGTCCCATGGATACATGTCGTCGATGGGGTATGCATCCAGTTGTCCAGTTGCCACATAACACAGGCTCTCAACTACGCTCGCAAATGAGACCATTCTGGAATGAGAATGAAATGTTTAATATGTTGTTTTTTGGTTGGTTTGTGAAGTATTTAGTTGTGGTTTTATTGCATTTGTCTGTGTTTGTTAAAGTTTCACTGAGATAAAATTAAGCTCCTTTATCACGATGCGGAGGGCTTAATAAGCTCTAATTCTGGATAAATATTGTCGTTCTAAGAATAAACGCCCTTTTTCTAGTCGCAATAGATAGACTTGATGCAGTTGCAACTCAAACAATGCAGCTCTTGCTCCGGCTTTTCTGTGATGACTTGCACTGTGGTTCTTGTCTGCTGTCTCATGAGGAGCTTCCCATTGACTTGAAATGCAGCTTGGTTTGTAAATTATGCACCTCGTCGCGTGAAGAAAACAACAAATTATAAAATTTTTCGAAGACTTGCGTAACACCTTTCGTGACATCCCTTGATCGTGATCTTGACTTGGTCTTGTAGGCATCTTGTGTACATATGCTAGTGGAGGTCGTTTAAAAAGAGCATTAGATTGATACAGAAATGAGAGGTGACAATAATAACGTGTGCCAGTTTCTTCTTGTTGCCAGAGAGTACTGACTACATATCATTCGCATCTACTGGTACCCCAGCACGTAACTTGATACAATCGAGTTTTGTCGATCGTCGGTGAACTCCAAACAAATCATTTTTGGGAACATGGAAATGTGACGAGTTACATTGCGACTTCCACTTGTCACTGTGAACTGTAAGTGAAGAGGCTCTATTAAACCAAAGTTACGTGCCAACACCCTTAAAGGCTGAACTGCGAACGCGAACTTTCCGAAGCAACCTTTTTCCAGCAAATATGAACAACAAACTTTACTTCATTGTATGCAAGATTATAACTGAAATATAGAGTTTTTTCGTCGTCAAAAATTTCAACCAAAGTTTGGTTATTTATCCAAATCAACCATTATCTTTGCGAACTGTCAAGCTGAGTTCGCAATACACAAGAGGCAAACGCAAACCACAAACAATTCGCAGTGAAGTCCCATAATTCTCTTCGAATATAAAAATATTCCATATGAATGAACTGTCAGAGTTTGCAAAGTTCGCAATTCGTGGCTCATATGAATGGCCCTTCAACTACACCTCAAAAGCAAAAGTCGCACAGACAACCGACAGATTTAATGACAACAAAGCCAGTTCGTTCGCCTCATGAGAGAATTCCGCACGACTTATCGAAATTCACTGAGAATGTAAAAACAAGTTTACCCTCGAATTTCATCACGGCATGAACAGTTTGAACGTAGTTACCATCACAAAGATGCTGTTTCGTATTCGGCGATTTCCCGTATGTGTGTTTTGTTTCACTGCATGCAACTGTCAAGCTCAAGGTCATGCGCCGCAGATTTCCTTTCAAATTCACTTGTGTCTTGGGTTTTCTTTGTTTGTAAACGGATAAGCACTATTTTCACGATAAGACACAGACAGACCGCAAACAAACCTCAATTTTCAGCAATATGTTTGTTTAAGATAAACGCTTGTTGTTTGGGTTACCTTCTCGCTGCTGATCCCAGGTGGTAAATCCGTTTGATGTGTTTATCGCGCAAAGGCGCTGCGTGCAACAGCGATACCTCGTACCCAATGTTGGCGTTTTTCAGCTGGAATTGAGATAAAAGTCAACTTTGTTGCACTCACATATACCCATAGACTGTGTCTTGTTTACCTCCTTGCAATCACTGACTCTAATGCGTTCGCCATTCCTGAAGGCGCCGTTTCCTATGGTCGCTGTGTAGAAGTTCTTCGTCACGGGATTGTTAACAACGCCGAGAACAACCTGTTTGTTAATTGCCAAGCCAATCGAAACGCAAGTGTGTGGCAGCATTTTTATGAAATTCGACGTCCCATCGATGGGATCGATTATCCATGTTGGAGCGTCAGTCAGAGCTGGAGTACAATCGGTTTTGGCGACCTCTTCCTCGGCCACAAACTGATGGCTCGGATACACAGCTGTAATTTGCTGCATTAGGAATTGTTCGATCTTATGATCGTACTGTGTGACCACATCGTAGAACTCCGATTTGATGTCCACCTCTGTTCCACCCGTGTAGCCCTCCATCAGCAATTCTCCCGCCTTAATTGCCAATGGCTGGATGAATGCCAAAAGCTCCTCGATCTGCTTGCGATTAACACCCGATGTGGCGGACATTTTGATTGCTTTAGCGGACAGCCGAAAACTAAACAAGTTTTCGCCCGAGTGTTCCGCTTTATAGCCGAGAGATTCAGCGCTTTGTACACATCGTCTGCGGTTTTGCGCGGCTCTCTTAAATGTGTGAAGTTTGTTGCTGTGTTTGAGCAGAAATCATTTTTTTTTGTTTGGAGAGATATCGCGTTCTTTCGGAATGATGATTCAAGATTTATTCGCTCGCGTGAATTATGCATGCGCGCTCATTAACTTTTTTCTAATGTTTTGAATGTCTTTTGTTGTTGACGTCTAGTGAATGCTTTTGATCTTGTCGATGTCTGATATGATTGCAATTGAACTGTAGTTCAAGCAATTGATGACATCATCTAGTTATGGCAGTCATATGATTGCAAGTTTAATTACTGCTTCCATCATAGAATCATTGATTTGTAATAGTCTTCAATTCGTTTGCCACAATTCAGTTTTTTCGAACAGTTGTCCACTACTCCGAGGTGGTGTGGTTAGCAATAGTTATGATTTATTTAAGGAGGCAGCATCATGGGGCTTTCTTTGTACTTCTGCTCTTCGTAATTGTTCCTGCACAATTATTACAAAACTTCACTCCAAGGTCTTTTAAAGTTCGTAGACTTACCGACATCCTTTCTTCTGAGAAGCGAAAAAACCACTAAGCACGGCCACTTCTACATTTGGACATTCCCAGCAAAGGCAATTTTGTGCAGACACTTACGATAACCTCCATATCCGGTCATTAGGTCAGGAAGTGCATGATTGAGCTATTTATTCTCGTTTTATGATTTGAGTTGATTGGCGATCCAGTGTTTGCTTTCTACCATAATAATATCAAGGCAAAGCATTTCTGCTAGGACGCATGCAGCATCATCCAAGATTGTCCTGAAAACGCTTATAGTCCTTATTGAAGCAGCATAAAGGAGGAACTTACAAATAACAACCCGTGGAAGTAGTATTTTTATGACTCCTTCCATTTACTTTGCTAGTTGCCTACACAGAAAGTTGCTTATTCTGTCTCCTTGCGACTGGTTATGAGAACAGACTTCGTTTTGTAATCAGCTCACTCCAAGCCAGCAATTCCTAGGCAATTTTTTTTGCACTCTCCACTTCTGTTAAGTCTTTGTTAATGCGACGTCATAGAGCATCATGTCATCGTCGTTGCAGTGCATGAACTTCCTATCGTTTAGGGATCGTTTAGGTAGTCCATAACTGTCTTCAAGAGAAAGGAAGACGTACCCATGTTAATGCCCCATCTTTAAATATGCGACCAATTCGCTGTATTTAATGCATTCGTGACGTTCAGCGTAACTTCTGCGGAATATGTGCTTCTTTGTTTTCCATCTCAATTTGTCGTATATTTTCATATTTATTTAATCAATAATTCTTATAATAGGAAGATTATAGAAATCTTGTAAAAATAATTGCAAACTTCAATGCAAAGCAAGCGGAGTGTGAAAATAAACATATCTGCGTCTTTTTTTTTTTTTTTGATCAAGCAAAAACGCATGTGATTTCCGCTCACTGGAACATCTAAAACCAAAAATTCCAACGGGATTAGAAAAAGTACAAGTATGGCTTTGGTATGAACTAGGATTATTAATTAAATAGCGGGCCTTTTCTTGAAAACCCCTTTTTTTTCAGTCACAAATCAAGTTAAAAGTAAATAAGACATTCACCGATTCAATTTATCCTAGTTCATATCCATAGCTATATATTTAAAGCATAACGTACTAAAGTTTGGAACTGATTGGATTTGATTTTGACGACTTGGATTGCGCCAGTCGTAAAAACACTGTTTCAAGAAAAACACGTTTAATTTTTTGAGAAGCAAATTCTTGGGTATAAAACCTAGCTACATTCTACCATAAATCTAGGTTCGGAAGGTCCTCTTAAAAAATAGGTCACATTAGAAATAAAGTGTTGCTTAAATTATATGACAAAGTAAGCACAGACAGAGGTTTTGAAACTGTTCGCACTTGTAATCCCTCAGAAATGCACTGTTAGAGAATTCAACAGCCTAGTGATCAGCCAGGAATATTTCTTCATTTCTGAAGTTCTGACTGAAGGCTTCAATATCATGGTTAGATTACTATTAAAGATCCTGCGGCTTGGAAGAATGTAATCTTCTCAAACAGTTATTCAGGCTATCGACTTCGTATTAGGTTATTTAGCAAACAAAGTGTTTTGACGTCTAATAAGTTTTCTAAAGAATATCCGGTAATTTGTATTGCAAATCTTGAAACATGGTCTCTTTTTCTTAAGTTAAAGGTGAACCTAGCGATATTGTCATAACCTACCATTAGTATCTTTATACTATTATAATCAGCCTGAGTTAACCCTATTCAATGGGGACATCGTTGAGAACACGTGGTAGAAAAGAGAAGTCGAAAGCCTTGCTATATATAACAACTACCTTCGACTTATTCGGATTAAGACGCAAGCCGTTTCTTAATGCCCAATCATAAATTCGAGAAAAATCATAATTCAAAAAATAGCTGCACTATCCATCTTATCTCATTAAGCGGTCGACTTAGAAAAAGTTGAACGTCATCGGCATACATGGGAATTTTGCTGTATTTGATTATTTCCGGCAAGTCATTTCATTCAGCGAAAATAACGTAAGATATACCCTTTCGGACCCTTTGCTACTTCGGTCTGTCAAAACAACTGGGCTCGAAACTCCTGACTCGAAGGACCAATGTCATGCTCTACAAAACCCTTATCCTGCCAGTCCTACTTTATGGAGCCGAAAGCTGGACATTAAGTAAGGCTGCAGAGGTGATTCTTGGTGCCTTCGAAAGAAAAATTCTACGTCGGATATATGGTCCCGTCTGCGAGGAAGGCGAATGGAGGAGAAGACACAACCGCGAACTCTACGAGCTGTACAAGGATGTGGATGTAGTCCGGAAGGCAAAAATCCGTCGACTACACTGGCTCGGCCACATCGAGCGAATGGACAACAACGCTCCAGCAAAGAGGGTCTTCGAATCCGAGCCTCCTGGTTCGAGAAGGAGAGGAAGACCGAACCTCCGGTACAAAGACCAAGTCATCGCGGATGCAAGACAGCTTGGCCTTGATGACTGGAAGCAGCGTGCCCAGGACCGTCACCGACGGAAGGCAGCAATTGCTCAGGCTCAGACCCTTCATGGTTCGTCTGCCTGATAAGTAAGTATACCCTTTCGGAGCTCCATCTTATCACGTTAACGAAGTTTGAAGATTTATTTACATCAATATTTTTCCTTTGACGGCCTCTTTTACTAGATCTCTTACCATACTTATGGCGCCAATGGTCGATCGTTCTTTCCTACAGGTCGATTGCCATCCGCCACCGGCGAAGCACACTAGTCGCAGCTGCAGCGCTGTTGACTACACAGGTCTAAGAATTACTGCTGGTTGCTGGCAGCTAGCCTCTTAAACCTAGATGCTGTCTTACTTTTTCAGAAATGACGTGCGGCTAGAACCATCACATCTGCCTTATGACCATGAAAAGCTTCCCTTCCCTTGTTTCATCATTATGATTGAATTAATTCTTTCTCCACAACAATAATCCTAAACTTTTAACACTCTTCTATTAATTCCCATTCGCAGGGCCCTCCAACGCCAGGACAACCGCCGTCCGTTGGACCGGGACAGGAAAGCCTGAATGCCCTGCAACGTGCTATCGATTCGATGGAGGAAAAAGGTCTCCAAGAAGATCCTCGTTACTCGCAATTGCTTGCTCTTCGCGCCACATCCAAGCATCAGAACTTTACTGGCAATCAAGTGAATATGCTGCGAACTCAGATAACTGCCTACCGCTTGTTGGCACGTAATAAGCCGATCACACTGCAAGTTCAACAACAGCTGCAGCAACAGCAGCACCAACAACAACAACAACAACAACAACAGCAACAGCAACAGCAGCAACAACAACAACAGCAACCACCACAGCAGCATCCATCACAACAGCCACCGCAGGGTCCGCCGCAGCCACCGAACTCCGGTCCAGGGCCGCAACCACAGCAGAATCAGCCAGCACCTGGTGTACGCCAAGACGGCACGCCACCACAGTGCCCAACACCGCCCAGCAGTCCATTCCAAGCCGGGGTCAATAAAATGGGCGGTCAACAGCCAATGCAGGCGCCCATGCAGCAGCCTCCCCCGGAACACTCGATGCCGAACGGTGGCAAACCACCGATGATGGGTGGTGGGCAGCCTCCAATCTCCAGCCCGATGCAGGCGAGCATGGCACAGGGCAATCGACAGATGCCGTCTGGCATGCCTATGCAGCAGGGTCCACCAGGTCCCAAGCCGGCCGCTCAGCCACCGCAGCAGCCGATGCCGAAGCCGAATCGCGTGACCACGGTCTCCAAGCCGGTGGGCCTTGATCCCATCACATTGCTGCAGGAGCGCGAGAATCGAATCGCTTCGAGAATTTCCCTTCGAATGCAGGAACTTCAACGTCTACCGGCCACAATGCCCGAAGATTTGCGTCTGCAGGCGGCCATCGAATTGAGAGCTCTGCGAGTTTTGAATTTCCAGCGGCAGCTTCGCAGTGAGATCGTCCAGTGCACTCGACGTGACACTACCCTTGAGACCGCCGTCAACGTGAAGGCATACAAACGCACGAAGCGGCAAGGCCTGCGCGAAGCACGTGCCACCGAGAAGCTAGAAAAGCAGCAGAAACTCGAGGCGGAACGAAAGAGACGCCAGAAACACCAGGAATTCCTTGCAGCGGTACTTCAGCATGGAAAAGATTTCAAGGAGTACCACCGCAACAACAAGGTTCAGCTTGCACGCATGAACAAGGCAATCATGAATCACCACGCCAACGCGGAGCGCGAGCAAAAGAAGGAACAGGAGCGCATCGAAAAGGAACGTATGCGTCGTCTGATGGCGGAGGATGAAGAGGGTTACCGCAAGCTTATCGATCAAAAGAAAGACAAACGTCTGGCGTTCCTGCTGTCGCAGACCGACGAGTACATCAGCAACCTCACGGAGATGGTCAAGCAGCACAAGGACGACCAAAAGAAGAAGAAGGAGGAGGAGTGCAAGCGCAAGATTCGTTACAAGAAGGAGCTGCTCGCCAGCGGAGAGTATCAGGCAATCGATGAAAATTGCCTTGCAGCTGATATGCGTGTGAGCGTGATGGAACAGGCGACCGGCAACAAGTTGACCGGCGATGACGCACCCTACTTGAAGGACCTCCATCGCTGGCTCGAGGCACATCCAGGCTGGGATTGGGTGGAAAGCGACTCCGAGGAGGAGGACGACGAGGAACGCCAAGAGCGCGAGAATAGAGAACGCTACGAGAGAGACGGCGAAGGAAAGAAGGCAAAGACCGAGGAGGACCTCACGAAGGAACTCATCAAAAAGGCCAAAGTCGAAGACGACGAATACCGCACGGAAGAGCAGACCTACTACAGCATTGCGCATACCATACACGAGAAGGTGTATGAGCAGGCAAACATCCTCGTTAACGGCAAGCTAAAGGAGTACCAGTTGAAGGGTCTGGAGTGGCTGGTATCGCTCTACAACAACAACTTGAACGGCATCTTGGCCGACGAGATGGGTTTGGGTAAGACAATTCAAACGATTGCTCTCGTCACGTACTTGATGGAGCGCAAGAAGGTGAATGGACCGTTCTTGGTCATTGTGCCGCTCTCAACGTTGCCCAATTGGGTGTTGGAGTTCGAGAAGTGGGCTCCGGCTGTGGCCATCGTCAGCTACAAGGGCAGTCCCCAAGGCCGTCGACTGCTGCAGAATCAAATGCGAGCCACCAAGTTCAACGTGCTCCTGACCACATATGAGTACGTGATCAAGGACAAAGCAGTCTTGGCCAAGCTTCAGTGGAAGTACATGATCATCGACGAGGGTCATCGCATGAAGAACCATCATTGCAAGCTGACGCAGGTCCTGAATACGCACTACACAGCCCCGTACCGTCTCCTCCTGACCGGTACTCCGTTGCAAAACAAATTGCCCGAGTTGTGGGCCCTCCTCAACTTCTTGCTGCCGTCGATCTTCAAGAGCTGCTCCACATTCGAGCAGTGGTTCAACGCTCCGTTCGCCACCACCGGCGAGAAGGTCGAGCTAAACGAGGAAGAAACCATTTTGATCATTCGCCGTTTGCACAAGGTATTGCGTCCGTTCTTGCTGCGTCGTCTGAAGAAGGAGGTGGAACACCAGTTGCCCGAGAAGGTCGAGTACATCATCAAGTGCGAGATGTCCGGGTTGCAGCGTGTGCTGTACAAGCACATGCAGAGCAAGGGCGTGCTGCTTACTGACGGCTCCGAGAAGGGCAAACAGGGCAAGGGAGGCGCTAAGGCTCTGATGAACACCATTGTGCAGCTGCGCAAATTGTGCAACCATCCGTTCATGTTCCAGCACATCGAGGAGAAGTATTGCGATCACATCGGTGGACACGGCGTTGTCTCAGGTGAGTCCAAGGCTCTTTGTTTCGAAGGCGATGACGACTAATTGAGAATTCTTTTCACCTTTTTTTTTCAGGTCCTGACCTGTACCGTGTGTCGGGTAAGTTTGAGTTGCTCGATCGGATTCTGCCCAAGCTGAAGGCGTCGAACCATCGAGTTCTGCTCTTCTGTCAGATGACGCAGTGCATGACGATCATCGAGGACTACTTGGGATGGCGTCAGTTCGGCTACTTACGTTTGGACGGTACAACCAAAGCCGAGGATCGTGGCGACTTGCTTAAGAAGTTCAACGCCAAGGACTCTGATTACTTTGTGTTTTTGCTCTCCACTCGAGCCGGTGGTTTGGGTTTGAATCTGCAGGCGGCCGATACCGTGGTCATTTTCGATTCAGATTGGAATCCCCATCAGGATTTACAGGCCCAGGATCGTGCCCATCGTATCGGACAGCGAAACGAGGTGCGTGTGCTCCGTCTGATGACGGTCAACTCGGTGGAAGAGCGTATTCTGGCTGCAGCCCGATACAAGCTGAACATGGACGAGAAGGTCATCCAAGCCGGTATGTTCGATCAGAAGTCAACAGGCAGCGAACGTCAGCAGTTCCTGCAGACCATCCTCCACCAGGACGATGGAGAGGAGGAGGAAGAAAACGAGGTGCCCGATGATGAGGTCATAAACATGATGATTGCTCGCAGCGAAGACGAGTTGGAGTTGTTCAAGAAGATGGACGTCGACCGCAGGAAGGAGGATCAAGTCATTCACCCTGGCAGGGAGCGCCTAATCGACGAGTCCGAGTTGCCCGACTGGTTAACGAAGGACGACGAAGAAGTCGAGAGGTGGCACACTTACGAGGATGAAGCTATTCTCGGCAGGGGATCACGACAGCGCAAGGAAGTCGACTACACAGACAGTCTGACTGAGAAGGAGTGGCTCAAGGCGATCGACGATGGAGCCGAGTTCGAGGAGGAAGACGAAGACGACCGTGACTCGAAGCGCAAACGCAGCAGAAAGCGAAAGAATCGCAAAGACGATTCGGATGACGACTCGCTCATTATGATGGCAAAGCGACGAAAGCAGCCAGTCGATAAGCGACTGAAGAAGCAAATGCACAAGATAATGTCGGCCGTTATCAAGTACACCAACGACGACGGTCGCACATTGTCCGAACCATTCATGAAGCTGCCATCGCGTCAGCGGCTGCCCGATTACTATGAAATCATCAAGAGACCAGTGGACATCAAAAAGATTCTGCAGCGCATCGAGGATGGCAAGTACTCAGAGTTCGCCGACCTCGAGAAAGACTTCGTTCAGCTGTGCCAGAACGCGCAGATCTACAATGAGGAAGCCTCATTAATATATCTCGACTCGATTGAGCTGCAAAAGATTTTCTCAGGGGCACGCAATCGCATTCTTAGCGCAGTGGCCGAGATCAATTCACCGGAGCAGTCCGAAAACGATGACGACGACGACAACTCCGACGACGACGGTGGTTCATCGGTGAAGATGAAGCTGAAGATCAATAAGTCATCTGGCGGCTCCGGCAGTGTGCCAGTGACACCGACACCGGCGTCGAGTGCGTCCAACTCGAACTCGTCCACGGCCAAGAAGTCGACACGACGAAAACGTTCCCAGAAGAAGTACACAATATCAGAGGACGACGACGATGACATGGACTAGGCGTCAGGTGGTAGCCTGCCCCAAATTCTCGTGCGCATGATATGCGCATTCTGGTAGATTTAAGTGTACAATAGAGTATTTCATGCTAATCTCCCCAATATAATAATTCATCGTTTTTTTTTATATATGTATGCATATACAAACATGCGTGTCTGTTTCTAACCTCACTCTCCCGGCTGGCATAAGATTATTTAAATTCATTGGATGATATTTTATTGAACTTTTACTCTTTTTTTTCTTCGAATAACTGAATCTTTTTGGCACGAGTAGTAGCAGAGTATGGCAGTAGCGAGTGATCTTTTTTTCACACGGAATTTAGGTCAGATCAGATTACCGAGAGACACACAGTAAAATTCTGCTGCTGGGAAATGTTCTCACTAGATTGAGGTTCTCTCCTTGGCAATGTGTTTTTGATGTAGAAACTAATAAAATAAAATATATTTAAATGTAAAATGGGTTTTATTTTGTTTGTTGCGTTCGTGTGTGTTTGACAGTGACTTTTCAGATCGTCTGGCAAAGTTGAATCTGGCCATAAAGCGGGACTCAAGCATGAATCAAATTCTAAGTGAACATTAACCTTCTCAGCAGCGCATCTCTTCCACTTCGGAGACGATTCCTTGGGAGCAACACATCTCCGTGGTTAACAGATCAAATTCCTCTCGAGATACGAAGGAGGGGAATTGCATTTCAGACGATGGAGTAGATTTAATTGCGATGATGATGTCACGTTGTTGATAAGATCGGATAAGTTTTCGGGTATTGCAAAACAAAATTTAATAACAGGTTCCTACGGAAACAGGTTATCGATATTGGACTGCGAGTATACAAAAAGGATTAACGATGATGGAAGTAACTCTGACTATATAAATATGCGATTCGCGTCGACAGCATGCCTCTAACAATTTCAAACAACACTTGAGCAAATGTGCAACTTAGTTGGTTTTTCTCTATCAATGCGAAGTCCGTTGGAATATGTGCAATAGTGAATTGACCACATCGATAGCGGGGTTTCCAAGGTCCATGCCTAAGAGGCAAATGTTCTCCCTACCACGGAATTGCATGAATTGCGACTGAACATACCACACAAAGATTTTTACAGAAGCTGCAGACATGAGAAAGAAACGGAATCTCTCCAACATCTGCTTTGTGAATACCAAACTAGCAGAAAAGAAGGAAACACCAGATGGAAAACCATTTCTCTTACAGAACTAGAGAACTTGTGTGGGCTAGAGTTTAAAAACCGCTGTAGTTCGGTGTGGCGCAAAGTCTTAACCAATAGGCCTTTGAAGAGGCTTCCTGTCGTCTTGTCTAAACAACCCTTCAAATTCGCGTTGGAATCCTTTTGCATATGTTGTCAACACCAAAAGAGATCGAACTCCAGGAACATTGCACAGAAGTTTTACCAAAAGGTACAAATAACTTGTCAAGTCACTAAAGCCTGTACAAAGGCCTGTAGAGAAGAAGATGGTAACCTTGGTAGAATCACAGTCGGTGCTGAGAATATGGAAAAAACTACTTCTGCAGACCACAACGACGACTAAGACCATCAGCCCACTGTCAGACAGAATGGACCATTAAGTCGTCATTTGTATTGAAATTGTACACACATTTGTCACAGTAACATATATTTTCGGATAACACGACTAAGAGAACCGGGGTGATAGACGATGATAGACAAAACTGCCGTCCACCAGACCAAATCGAATTGGTCAGATATGAAAGTGAAATCCATAAATGCTGCCGGACCTGATGGCCTACAGGCTGAGCTCCAGCTCAGAGCGGCTGGAGACGAGTTAGTAGAAATTATGCACTAATTCATTTCTAAGATTTAGTCAACAACATTATCGACGTTTCACTAGTATCAAAACGGAAACTGTAAAAATGGGTTTACCAGTAAATGAGGGTAAAAGCTAGTACATACCTTCTGCGTCAAAAAGGGATACACAACATCCTTCTTCCACTTTATGGCGCTAAAGCATGGACTTTGTCAAAAGTGGATGAATATATTCTCGATCGGAGAAATTCGCGACATGTACACGGCCTCGAAGAGGAGATACAACAACCAACTAAATGAATTTTAAAGCGAAGAAGACCTAGATGGCTAGGAAATGCAGAGAGAATGGCCACCAATGTTCCAGCCCGCATAGTCTTGGAATTTAACCCAGATGGAAAACGCAAAAGTGGAAGAAGGCAGCTAGCTAAGGACTGTACCATTTGGAGAAGCGTGTTAGTTGAGGTCCAGGTTTACACCGAACTGTAGCTAAACCTAAAAATAAAAGACCAACAAAGAGGCCAAAATTGCGAAACTTTTCTGCCGATGTGACTGACTTCTTCAGTTGTGTGTATTAATCGATCCTGAGAGTTTAGAGTGCATCCGGCAACATTAAGATTTCAACCAAAAAATCTAAGCAGTGGTGGTCTGATGGTTTCACGACTCATCTTTCAACTGCCACAGCGACCCTGTTAGGCCTACCAACGACTTGCGCACACCTGTTTCCATGTTTTCTTACTTGTACTTATCGATTCTGATGCGCGATAGCATATCGCGACATCAAAATTTCAATCAATTTTACTTAGCCGGCCTTGTAAGTTTTCGCGTTCATCTTTCAACTGCCACAGCGGCCCTATTAGACCTACCAACGACTCGCGCACACCTTTTTGCATGTTCTGGTGTGTGTATTCATCGATCCTGAGAGTTCATTTAAAAACATAAATTATCCACAACACACAATTACAATCGATTAATCACCCTTATTCTCTTAGTCACAGGTGTCATCATAGCAGGAGCAAGCCTATCCAACTTCAACTACAGTGCGGCGTTCAGAAATAGTGATTGGACCGTGTTTTTTTTAAGACGCCATCGTCAATGCTCGCCATTACTGGTGAACGTTACAGGTCCATGACAAATGACTCCTTACTGCGGGTATAGGATGAGCGAGGCTTAATGAACACGTGAATTACAATATGGTGCTAACGGACACAAAGCACGGACCTTAATGCAAATTGTTAAGGAAGCCTTTCCAGCTTGTTCCGTTTTGATGGAACAGCAATGCGAACAGTTATCACCGCAAATCTGGGAGAGTCGTGGAAAAAACGATAAAACGGGTATACACAAATGTGTGTCAACATTGGCTGCAGTCATTTGTGAAGGTGTACATGCCGTCTTAAAGTGTCATCCTATACACATGGGTATACGTCATATGCCCCAACCTAGCCTGGACTTTCAATGTTGAACAACTTCATAAATATCTAGTCGTTCATCAAAACAAATAACACAGGTAACAATTATAAAACTTCATAAATGTTTATTCATATTAAATTTAAGACGTTCAATCTGACATTGCGTAAAATGTCCAACCGATTTACTACAAATTATAGCATGGTTACAATTGATAACGAACGTGAAATCCCTGTTGAATTTCGTGTCTTTTATTTCGTGGACTCCTTCTCAATTCATTCGCATTTATAAGTTTATCTAATTTATCAGTATCAGTCAAATTTGTATGTTCTGGCAGGAAGATTGGAAAGTCAAACCCAGATTGGCGACCTAGATCCTAGATCCCCGAACCTAGATCTGGGAGTTTCCATTACAATCTCATTTACCGACATCAGGGTCTGTTCCTCAGAACAAGTAGTACAGCATATCATCAATGGCATAATCGTCATCACTGTCTGTCAGGTTTCGCACGGCTATCTTGTGAAGATTCGCATAGAGATCGTGCAACTCAGGATCCTCGTCTAAAAATAGATCGTTCGTTTCGAAAAATAATTAAACATAAATTTTAATTTAACCTACCTCTGAACTTTTGTTTACGCGGCAGACTCGATGCTGATAAAACCGCTTCATCAGCTATATCAATCTCATTGTCGGTGGACCTGTGGGAGTACCTCGGATTTGGCACAAAGAACCAATAGGTTTTCCATATGGATCGTAGTCCGGGCATTTGTTGAAGTTCCTCCAGGATAGCTGGCTGCTTTGCGACCACTTGAAACGATCTTAACTGAAGAGTATCCTCTCGTGACGATGAGTTTATCAATCGTATGGAGCACTTAGCCGCTGTTGAGCATACCATTGGATAGATTTTAACGTTTGGATTCACTGGTATCCCAGTGTACGCGATGCCAAGCGGTCTTCGATTCAGGAAGAATTCCAATATTCCACGAGATAAATCCACGTAAATGCCAACAAGGCATCCTTGGGAGTATTTGTTGCCGTACGACTCCTGCACACCGCCATGTTGTTTCATACCGTTGTACGAGTACCCCCACGATTCATCGTTGATTCCCAGTGCTGAGACGAAATGATGTTTGTACTTGGCGAAATCCACTTTGTCGGTGC
This sequence comes from Eristalis arbustorum, assembly GCA_916610145.1. Taxonomy (NCBI): domain Eukaryota; kingdom Metazoa; phylum Arthropoda; class Insecta; order Diptera; family Syrphidae; genus Eristalis; species Eristalis arbustorum. Next base: position 62,361,995 of record OU744318.1, on the reverse strand, counting down.
CTATGCCAAACATCTGTGGGAAAGTGCAAAAAAGTCGAAAGCAAAATTAAAGCTACTTTGCAAAGTGCACTGATTTAGAGAAAAACAATTAATGTTCTGCGTGTTCTTCGCTGCAGAAATTTGGCGTGTAAGTGTGAATTTGGATTGTAAATACAAACTGTTTATGGTTAGAAAGGTAAACTTGTTGATATCTGTACTATTGGTGAATGTCTGCTTATACAACGTCGTTAATTAATGTTCAAATATTTGCAGACAAGTCAAGTGCTCATGAGCGGGAAAGTTTCCACGCAAAATGCATTCCTCGAATAGAATAAGCTCCAACATATGCGTCGCACTGATCATAGCCTAATGGCGGTAAACAATTGCAAAACTTACCAAGCCTGTCATGAAACCTGCTCACATCTAAAGTGAAGAGATGCGAAATATCCAAGCATGAGTAACCTCTTCTGAGGCACTCACAATCCACAATAATCAGCCCACATATTCACACAGAATTCATTCGTATTAAATCTACGAACGAAACGAACTAAGAAAAATTGGTATCACAACGAACCGAAAACATACAAATTTCCACTTCATTCGTATTCAGGGATAGCAAACTTCACTAAATTTGGCTTAGATTTTTCGTGTGGATTCTACTACAAATTAATTCTGCGATAGATTTTTTGGAGGTCGTTAGTAGAACTGAAACCTTTTTAAAAAACAACAGAATACCAAAAAAAGACAACTTTTAGACGTCCGAAACAGTCGCGAAGCTGATACCGGATTAGAACGAGGTCCACATCTTACGATACGCCTTCGTTAGCAGCAATCGCTGTAATCTGCTTAATAATGTACAACATCGATAGGGTCAAGGCTCCCCAAATACGACAACAGATTAGTAACCAAGTTGCCCTGGAAGTAGAAGCAATCAGAAGCTAATCCAGTGGTAGGTGGTCGGAACTCCAAACTCCCCTGTGGACAGTCTAAATGTCAACTTATTGATTTCGGATGAAGAACAGCTCGATAGATGGGCAGAACATTTCGCCACTGTCTTAAACCACTTAGACCAAAGTTTCTGTGCAGACCCTCAGCAACGAATTTTTCTTTCAGCGGACACCTAAAGAAATGCGATAAAAACGACAGGAAGTCGAGAAAGTTAGCTTCTCTCTTTACTTAGAAAGCGTGGTCTCTGCTAACTGCTGTAGCTCCGACCTTTATGTGTGCAACAAAATCGGGAAGGCTCAAACTGAGTTCGGAATGCTATCCGCGATCTGGAAGTAATGTAATCAGCTTGAGCCGAACTGCAACTGTTCCTTCCCAACGTAGATATAGAACCTGGAAAGTGGACACCACTACCACGCAAAAGCTGTAGTACTTCGTAAACAAATGTTTAGGAAACAGACGTTTTTTGGTCGAATCGTCCCTTTAATATATATAATATGGGTGGAGCTACAGTCCGTAGGGGGCCAGGGCCTAGCTTCTCAGGAACCACTCGTGTTGTGCGTGCGATTGTTCTCTCACGAGTGGAAGGGACCTACAGTTTTATGTCGAATCCGAACGGCTTTGTTTGAGAAGCTTTTTCTAGACAGGAAATACTCTTTGAGCATTGTCAGTGAGATCGTGAAAATTGTTTTCGTCGCACAGAGCAGGAATCGAATCTACGACGTCGATGTTGGGGTCGACGCACATACCCACAACGCCACGGGCCACCGTCTCTTCAACGAACAACAATACCAGAGGCCAAGCAGAAATTCGAACCAAATGGCTGCGCGCCATGTCGGTCGTTCGGTCGTTCGATTCCGCTATATGCTGTCAAATATTGTATGCAGTACAGTGTGGACGCTCCCACAACAAGTCATCCAGACTGATTGTGTTGTGCTTAATCATTTCCCCTTCTTCGGACATCTTGCCTTACAATTTTACTACTATCATTTTCTCACTTCTGTGAAACGTAAAATTAGACCGAACTTTGAATGATTGGTCTGAGTGTTCGTTATGTGAAATGATGCTCCGGCAAAAATTTGTTGTTGACATTTTTGTTCTATCACCTCACTCCAGAGATTTGTGTGAAATCATCCATTTAAATGTTTACCCACCGATGGTCCAAAGTATATGAATGATTTTTTTTCATTCGATTGGACTTTGAAACACCGCATAGAACAGTGTGGAATTTATAAGCAAACTTAATGAGCAATGATGTGTGTGATTATGGGTATGGTGTGTCTTCCAATATTATGGAAGTTATCTTATTTCTTGGTCCTTGGAGGTGCTCGTAAGCTTGTTACAATTGGATCTGATATAAATAAAAGCCGATGAAGCAAATCTGTTTTTGTGTCGATTCGTGATGTTTGTCTTATAAATAGTTTTATTCATTTTTGTTGTCTTTCGCGCCTCTTGTGCTACGCCGGATAGTTGGGCAATTGGAATACTCCCTAAGTCGAATTTCCTTTGGACGCATAAACATGCGTATAACAAGAGGTGTGAATCGAAGAGAAGATGCCCATACTTTCCCAAAATCGAACTGTCCTTAAGTCGATTTACTCTCTCTTTGACATATATTTGCATTCTTCTCAATTTTGCATACAAAAAAACATTCTCTTTAGTCGAACACCTATCTCGAACACATTTTGATATCCCGTGACAATTCGACTTAGGGAGAGTTTACTGTATATCCTTCCTTACCATGAAAAAATCGTTTCTGTACACTGACAAGAATATTCTCCAAGAATATTCTCTAAGATATGACGCATTGTTTGTTTTGACTATTCATGGTATTTATTAGCATTTATCAGAAAACCACAGTTCAAGCACATTAAAATCTTGTTGTGGTCTTACTGGTTTATTGCTGGTCTATTTTGAGAATTGCATTAGTCGCGATTTCCGAAGATTGAATGTATTTCTGAAGCCATAAGCTATTATAGTGCAAAATGCGTCCTCGATGCCTTAGCAGACATATTCGAATTCAGTTTTTTGGCACATCTCTCTTATTTTTACTTTGATCTCTTGAATTGCTTCATCAGGTAGAGCAGTCCTAAAACATGATCGCTAATAGCATCAAATCTATGGGATTTTAAGTTTGAAATTAAATTAGCCGTTTTCAAAGTATGCAGATTTTTGTTTCGTTTACTTTCGGAAGAATATCGTTTGCTCTTACTGAATTCTCTCCACTAAGATTGACAGAATTGCACACTGTGCTTCAACTGGAAACATATTCGATTGGTTGTGGGTCTGTGCATCTAGGAGAAAGTTGTTGATTGCTCTCAACTTAGCGATATATAAAAGCAAGTGCCTCATAACAATCCGCATCAAGGCTACATACGGCAACATCAGCCTAATCTCCACCCACGCCTCAGGAGAAGATAAAGATTACGCTAGCAAGGACGACTTTTGCGATTACCTAAAAATAACGTAAGATCACTGCCCCAGCTCCGACACTAAGAACGTTCTACGAGATTTTAACTCAAAGTTGGGCAAGGCAGACGTCAGCTTAACTAACAACACGTCCGAGATCGGACTCAGGCGTTGGACTTCGTGAAGGGGCCAAACCTGTCTACATATACAACTATCCAATAGATATAAACATCGGACAGAAGCCTGTCAATACGAAGAGGGACTACTTGGAGTAAGACGCAGTTAATACTTAGAATTTGGAACAATCACTTCTGTAGAATGTTTAACGGCGAGAAAGACATCAATATCGCTGTTAGCGTTCCACTACACACAACGGACGATGAGATAGAAGAGATTTCCGTCTCCCTGAACTAGACGAATTCAAAATAGGGACATCGAGGCGAAAGTCAAACATAGTTGCTGATGCTGAAGGACTGTCTGCAGAACTTTTTAAGTAACCAACGAAACCACTAGGCAAGTCGGTAGCTAATAGGTCCCAGTTCGGCTTCAGGTAGGGGGTCCGCCATCGACCAAATATTTACATTACGACAGACCCTGGAAATGACCCAAGAAATGAAGATCGACACACACCACATATTTGTCGATTTCAAGGCCGCATATGATAGTGTGTATGGGGGGCGAGAAGTTTCAAAATGACACAGTGGCCAACATACATAGGCCCTTAAGCTAGCTAAGTTAGCTTGTAAGACAAATAAAATAAATAGAGGCGAGTATAAAGCGCCACGTCTAGCTTTTCTACCAAACTTGTCAGGTTGTGCAGGATGACTATGGAGAACTCTCACTGCTACATCAATGTCTCTAACGAACTTACCGAGACCTTCAATGTAAAAAATGGTTTAAGACAATATAATGTACTGCCTTGTGACTTCTTGAATGAGGACAAAATAAAGTATGTGCTGTCATCACGGAAGGACGAACAACATTGACGACTCGAATAAAACGTCAAAAGCAGGTTTTGGACTTCATCTACCTTGGCTACCAAGTAAATAGTACGAGCAACATCAGTACCGAGATTAAACACGAAATAACCTTTGCCAACAGCTGTTTGTTTGGGCTAAAGAACCCATCTTTGGACGGACCGAGCTACCATTATATTATACCTTGCTGTCCTGCTCTATGGCACGTTAGCCTGGAACATATCAAAAGCGGATGAAGAAGTCCTTGGTCTCCTCGAGAGAACGCCCACGAAACCGATGGCGTACACAAGTGAAGAAGGACCTCATCCAACTTGACGTGTGAAATTGGAGGCAGCTGACTGAAGGTCGTGGTGGCTGGTGAGGCTTGTTAGTGGAGGCCTAAGTCAGAACCGTCACCGTGAGTCGTCACATTACAATTCAAATATATGCCTCCCGAATTATCATACAGAATCTGCATCGAAACCGATAATAACAACCTATTGGTAAATATGATAAAACAATTAGTCCTTGTTTATCGTCGTGAGGATGAGGTATTTCAAGTTTATCAATTCAATGTTGTTATCTTGTTACCACACATTGCTGCGCATTTAACAATATCTGAGAGATTACTTTATTTTGTTAACAATGTAATCAACAACAATGCTAACAAACAAAACGTAGATTAGATTCTTTGTGTATAACAAAACCAAACGGTAAACATTTGTAATGTCAGTCATAATCCCCCTCAATGTTGCTTTAACTGCACTGCGAATCCGGAGTATAAACACGTTACATTCAAAACACGTACCAATTCGCCTGCACGTTGATAGACACGATATAAGGAGTGGGAGATTATAAAGGCCAGATAGTTAGCTTCGTGAGAATGTTTTCATAGCCCCGTGACACACACTAGACGTGACAACTGCCAACAGCTGTCAAGCCATATTCGAAATGGACCTCTCAATTGATTCAGGTATATGTAACACAGCTGGTAATCTGACTCTTCCTATAAGTGTATAGTCTACACGGTTTCAGGTATCCGCACAAGGAAAACATATTTTTGTTTAGAATATATTCCAAGGTTAGTGTCAAATCAGGAAGAAACAACGCAAACAAATAAGTTCAGCTGGGCGATGTTCAATGTCGCTCTACTCGACACAGCCAGATTTCAAAACTTATCACCCATCACCCTTATTTTAGCTCAGAAGAAAACAAAACGAATTTGAAACACTCTCTTAATACCTCCAAAATATGGGTTTATTGGTCGATTGACGACAATATTAAATAACAAAGTGCTCAGCACTGAAGAAACACCCAGATTATTGCTATCTATTGCAGCATGATAACGAACATCATTGAAAGCGGTGATAGTGGAATCTCAGGCATTCTGTACTACACTTGTTTGTACACGTACATACACTCTCTCAACAAGCGGTGATATTTTCAGGTCAATTGATGTTAAATATAGTTTCCATCAAGCGATTTATATTCCTTGTTACAAGAATGAATTGAAGTGCACTTAATCATCATCTCCTTCAAGTGCAGTCTAAATTTGATGATCATGCAGGCAATGAACGTCATGTTTCTTGATTGAAATCATCGCCGTAAAAAGCGAATATGCGAATACTTTCCGGGGCAAAATGTGAACAATTCTTAATCAGCTGCTAGTGATGTGGCGTTAACCTGAATTCTTCGATACACTGGCGCCGACAGCATCATTTTTGGCACAGTTTGCCGACTATAAAGCGCATGATTGTGTTTACATGAGAGAAATGCAGAGAGAACTGATGTTATTACGTAGAAACTCATTCAAAGCAGACCAATGTATTGTACTTAAAAATATTTTTTTCTTTTTGTCTTACCACATCTGTTCCAGCGAGGACAGTAATCACACGAATCTCCCAGAAATGTATCATTCCCGGCTTGAGCGGTTTATCGCCACGAATAATCGACGTCCCTTGACTGTAGATCGGATGAAATGTTATGTCCGGTCCGTGAATGTTTGCATCCGAATCGGATTTCTCCCATTGCCATTCCATGGTATTGCAGTCCTCCTCGCCGCAACGACACTGCACCAATTCGGGAATATTACCCTTGAATGTAGTAAGTGCTGTGCACCGGGGGAAATAACAATCGCAATAGGGTTGTGTGCGATGTTCTGGCCAATAGAGGAATCGTGGATCTGGCATCTTCTCGAAGAACTCCAGGATAAACGAAAACAAATCACAAAACAAAGAGAAACAGGTGTATATTGACAACACACGATCTAGTCACTTTGACAATTTGCTTGTGTGGATATTGACTATTCAGTAATTTTCCAGTAGGTTTTTGTATTTCACACACAATTTAGCACAGAGAACGTATTTGTTTAAACAATTTTATGAACAGACGCTGACAAACGAAGTGCTTTCTTATCACTGAATAAATGAAAAGTGCAATCTCGCTATAACCAATTTATAACTGAGAATGATGACTGGGTTACAATGGCACGAGAGAAGGGAGCGTTGGCAGTGCGTATCCTGTTGTCTCGTTCTCGCTATAAAATAGTGTGTTGATTCACAATCAACGCCACATTGGTGTGTTTTTATTTTGGTTACTTACCCTATTTTGCTAAAAATTCGCTGTAACTGTTAAATTTATTACAAAAAACGTTCGCAGTTCGAATTTGTCCAAAATTGGAATGGTTGAAAGACTTGACGAATAAATATTCGTTTTGCTATTCTTTAAACAATTCATTGCTATGGGTACCACGGCATACTACCTGTGTGTCCTAGGGTTTCCACAATACCTGCGCGCCATAAAGTACGGTTTCTAGAATGTGAGGCAGTTTCCCCAGAAAATGTCCCAATTGCCGGTCTTCCTTCTCAACTGTTCTGCGCCACGTACTCCCTGCACGGCCGCCTATCTTACTTGAAGGAATCTGGCGTTCTGTGCATAAATGAACTACTAATATTAGTTCATTTATGGTTCTGTGGTCCTTTACTCTGAGACTCAAGGAGCGTCTAACGCGAGTTGCTGGCCCAGGATACCTAGTCTAGGCATAAGACTCCAGACAATCTCGCACTTATCATGTTGGCCTACATGTGTAAGGATTTATACCAATAGTTGTACGGGAACCAGTACGAGGATGTTAAGCATGTACAACATTATGAACTGGGTTAGGAGGATGATTCCGAATCTTAAATTCTTAACATCTTAAGAGAGAGAGAGAGAGAGAGAGAGAGAGAGAGAGAGAGAGAGAGAGAGAGAGAGAGAGAGAGAAAGTCAGAATGCAAGTCAACTTCCTAGATGAACTTGATGAGGCCCTAGGTAGCTGAAATGGTTTTCTATATTCTAATGGATAATGGAAGACTTCTATGCTCACGTGGATGTGGATGAAGCAACATGGGATGTCGTGATGGTTCATTGGGTAATTTACGACCGAATAAAACAAACAAATGCAGGGACATGGGGGAGTGTGATTGGGAAACACGGTGATCCTCATTAGAACGCGAACGGACAGACGGTGTCAGACTTTTGCTTTGCAAATGTTGTATTTATAATGAACACCTTCTTTTCACACAAAGGTATCCATAAATAAACGTGGTGCCGACAGAGTCTTTAACAGAAATAATTTAGAGATTCTTTGTGGTACCATCGGTCTGAAAGCTGAACGCGATTGTTTGTGTCGTTCGTGTGACTAGACGGGCTGAAATGACAACTGATTTGGTTTTGTGTACGGTTAGCCTCACTGATAGAGTATCTCTTCTGCCAAGGCCGAACAGTGGTTACAAACATACGGTGTGAGAAACTGCAGAACAGTGCCATGCATCTTACACGGCACATATAGGAAAGGTTTGAATGGCTGGCGACTGCTTTTAACATCTGTCTTTATCTCTGCGCGGGCTGTTAGTGGTGTTACATGATGGATGTTAGTTTAGCTACATGAGCTATGAGTGAAGCGGATTGGAGCTGAGGCTGATGGTGAGAAGAGAACGGCGTGGTTAAAAACACAGACTGGACTCTCTTGGAGGACTCTGCCACTCGTGAACGCTACACTGAGGTGTGAAGGACTTGCAAATTGGCTGTGTAAGCAACCACTTTTTTAGCCTAAGAATGGTAGTCGAAAAGGATTGATGCCGAATGCTGAATCAGTCTACAGCTGTTTTTCAGATTTGAAGACATACGACGGAGTGCTTCGATGTAAGCTCTGGATTGTTCTGTAGGAGTATCAGATTGATGGTCCTCGTTTGAGGATTGCATGTTGCAACGCAGCCGATTTGGGGAATGTTTCACATTGGGAGAATTCCCAGAACTGCAGCGCACACTCCATAGAACTGTGACTATATGTACATATGCTGGGGTGAAGGTCAACGTGGACAAATCAGAAGTGATGGTAATTTACGCATGTTGAAGCAGGTGGTGAAGTTCAAGTATATTGGGGTCATTTTCATGACTAATGGGAGGAGTAATGCTGAGCACTCCTGTAATGGTCAATTTTTGGTTCAATTTTTGTTTGGGCAGGCCAAGTCTTTCGAAGGCGAACCAATGGCAGACCTAGGTTGAGGTTGTTGGACCATGTCCACAAACTTACGTGGACGTAAATCCGGATGAGTTAGGGTCCATAAGACCCCTTCAGTGGATCATGCGTGGCCAAGAAAGAAGATAACAGACAAATTTAAAAGCAGGAGTTAGACCGTCAGATGTCAAGCTCTTTTTACTTCATCTGTTCGCTTAGAAAAAAAAATCCATTGTAACAACCCATTTCGTTGACCTATCATTTTATTGCTTTACTTGCACCGTCATCCTACATACAACTCGTGTTCAACTGAACCTTAACATGTGTTTCACACAATTGTACACCTTCGTTCTCACTTTTCTATCTAGTTTCCAGACACATCCTATTCTGCAGTTGGTTCTTCCTTTGCTTTGTCTTCCTTCTTTTCATCACTTCCTACTTTGTCATCCACTTTGGAATCGTCCTCCTTGTCCTGCTTCCGTTCAAAGAGTATAGCCATCTCTGTGTGGGCAGTGTGCGGGAACATGTCAACGGCTACAGCCTTAGTTGGAAAGAATGGACTTCCCTTGTAGTTTTTCGATTCCGTTCGAGCCAAATCAAGCCAGTTGCGTTGCGCGTACTTGGGATTGCAAGATATGTAAACGAGTCGTTTAAGATGGTACGCACTGCGAATGGCAGCAATTGATTTGTTGTCTGTAAAGAAAACAATGATGGATGAGAGCTGTTACAGAGGAACAGAGAGAAATTCTTAAGATCTTACGTAATCCAGCCCTTGGAGGGTCCACAACAGCAACCAAGTCCAGCTTGTCCTTATGAATGCCAGCTCCATAGACAACTTCCCTGACCATTGACTGAATATAATCATCGGCATTGCCGGCGAAAAATTTACAATTCCCCACTCCATTCTCTTTTGCATTGAACTCGGCATCTTTGATGGCATCCGCAATGATCTCCACTCCTAGCACCTTCTTGCAGTGCTTTGCAAAGCATAGCGCGATCGTTCCTGTCCCACAGCAAATGTCTAGAACAGTAGTCTCATCTTTCGGGCCGACCAGATCGATGGCTTCTTGGTACAGCACCTCCGCGCCTTTCGTGTTGATTTGGAAGAACGCCAGCGGGCTGATGCGGAATCTGAGCCCTTGAATAACATCTGTGATGTGTGTGCTGCCCGAGAGATGCTCGACTGGGTTGTGTGTTTGGCCGGGCTCTCGTCGCTTCATATCTTGATAGTACAAGCTTGAGCAGTTAAACTTCTCCTTGTCATAGTTGGAGTAGAACTCAACCAACTCCTGTTTGATTTGGGGAATTTCGTCTGGTGTGAGATTCGACGAGTAGATCCCAGCAACGAGCATAACTTCGCCGGTTTCCTCAGATGTCCTCACGGTGAGTTGGCGGAAATGCCCCGAATTGTGCTCTGGATTGAAAGGAGCAAACTTCGACTGTCTCACATACTCCTGGAATGTTGTCGCTGCCATCTTGGCTCCGTCGGGCAGATGGGGAAGATCATCAACCGCACAAACCTCAACCGAACCGTCGGCGTATGCTCCCAATCGAAATCCAACCACAATCTCGCCCTCTGAATTCTTGCCAATCGTAAATTCTGACTTATTTCGATAGCCATTGACCACAGGTGATCCTCTGATGCCCAGGAACTCACACGGAAGGTCCGATCCCGAAGGGAAACATATCTTCTTTGCCTCGGAATTGAACTTAACCAATTCTTTGCCGAAAGTCTTTAAGAGATCTGTCATTTCTGCGTTTTTTTGCTTCAGTTGATCCTCATAGGGGAGACCAGCCAATGGGCAAGTTGCTTCTGTTGAAGTCTTTTGCTTCTTTGACTGATCATTGCGTTGGCGGTTGTCTTCATTTTTTCGTTTGATAAACGGATCTGCTGAGGCCTTCGCTTGCTGTGGAGTGTATGTATGAGAGTCACATTCTTATGTGTTTCTGTTCGTAAAAGTACCCACCGCCGCCGAAAGAACCTTCCCCTTCCACTTGTAGCCATTCAAAACTGAAATAGCTTTCTCTTGATCCTCTTGACTTCGAAAGCAAATAAAAGCAAAGTCTCGTCGGTTAGGGGTTTTTATCTTACTGGCATCCAAATTTAGTGTGTTTTTAAGCAATTTCTTGAATTCCTAGACCCAGACAAGAGCGATTATTGGTTGCATTGGAGAGGGTTCCTGCCGCGAATACTCACCCCAATGCCGAAAATGCCTAGATTCCTCACTTCAATTTTATATATTTCAGATGTGAATTCATTGCGCTGGATGTACGCTAATTCATCTTGGGGTTTGTCTTCAACTTCTGCCATTGCGAGAGGGATTATTCTTCAAATTATTCGGCGGAAAACAATTTCAAAACAATTTGATATGTGTACACCGGTGGCACTGACAGCTGTCCTAGTGGCACGTGCATTGTTCGGTGGATGACAGTTTGAACATAATGGTACACTAACAGCAGAAAATATGTTAAAGTGATTTAGTGCAACTAATTTCATATCGATTGTATTTATAAATTTTAAAATAACTAATATCGAATTCGGCTTTGAAATATCGTTTTTCTTTTGTATATTTTGTATAATTTTTTGTTCATAAAAGATCTATCCACGTGCAACAACATATATTTTGTATTTTGTCAGACTGAATTGATCACATCCCTCTACCTGAATTTATAGACCTCAAGCCGAGAGTACATAAATTCAAACTATACACTCGTTCAAAATCAGCTTTTGTGGACATTTTAGATTTTAATAAATCCGAAATCACCAGTGGCGTCCAACTTCAACAATGTTAACAGAAAACGAAAAATATCGGCAATGTCACGAACACAGTTTAACGAATAACGAAAGTTACCCACACAACGAAACCAGCTGTCAAGTGACGTTTTCCCATGGTGTTACTCAAACACAAGTGTCGTGCGTTTTTTTTTGTGTTGTTTTTTTGAGTGATTCTCTGGGAACGACGAGAAGAAACCAAAGAAACAGTTTCAGTTTCTTGGATAACGAGGACACGAGCGTTCCACCGCACCCCTCGAGAAAACGTGAAGTGACAGTTTCCGTGTGTGGCATCGCACTGGTTGTGCGTTTTTTCTTCTTTTTCTTTACGTACTTATTTTCTGTTCAATTAATTTCCTTTGTTTGTTATGTGAATGGTGTTTTTCACTGCTAAATGACTCGGTAATTGTGATTTTTTGTTGATATTTTCTAAATGAATTGTGATAGATCTTTGGAAAAACAATATTCTATTCGTTTTATCTTGTTCTCGTTGTGCAGAAAACCAGCCTAATAATGGTGGATAAGAACAAGGTAGCCGACAGAATCAATGCTAATCCAAATCAGAATTCGAGTCCACAGAAGCCCAATGGAGAGCAATTCAAGCAGATTGACAAAAAGGTCAAGCCAGCGAGCATGAAGCTTGTCAAGCCGCGATCGAAGGCGCCCGCTGCCGGAGAAGAATATGACTTGGTGCCACCCGACGGCGGTTGGGGATGGCTGGTGCTAGCCGGATCGATGATGGTTAATATTCTAGTGCCGGGAACAATCAAAAGTTTTGGTGTATTGTTTCTTGAGTTTCTGGATGCCTTCAATGCATCACCGGCGACGGCAGCATGGATTCCGGCGTTGTGCTACTTTTTGTACAGTTCCCTAGGCCCGGTTTCGAGTATTCTGTCAGTGAAATATTCGTACAGGACTGTAACGCTGTTGGGAGGCGCATCGGCCGCACTGGGAATGATTATATCGTTTTGGGCGACATCCGTGACGTATTTGTATGTAAGCTATGGAGTGCTTGTGGGAATCGGTGCCGGACTCTCGTTTCCGCCGACTGTTTACATAGTGACTTCGTATTTCGTGAAATTGCGAGGGCTTGCCAACGGCCTCTGCATATCGGGCAGTGCCTTGGGCTCAATTATCCTGCCACCGTTGCTGAGGTTTCTGCTGGAGACCTACGGATATCGAGGAGCAGTACTTATAATGGGGGGTGTGACGTTAAACGTGTTTGTGGCTGCAATATTCTACGAACCAGTGGAGAATCATATGATTCGTGTGCCTAGAGATAAGAAAGCATTGGAAGACATTGAGGAAGAGGACGTGGGAATTGTGCTGAAATTCGAAAGTGTCGACGAACCGAATCCCGAACTGAAAGCACTGACAGCCGGCGACGAGCCGGCCGACGTTAAACAGTCGCCCGACATGCAGTATCTGATGGGGAATGGAGCCGATAAACAATTCGGGCGGAGTGCGTCGGCTGCTGTGGTGCAGAACTTCAACCGGAGTCAAGATGAGTACAGCGGTCATTCGAGACACAGAAAGGTCAGCACGCCGTCATACAGTACAATTCCGCAGCGTAACCAAACGTTCACGCCTGGCCAAATGAACTCCCAGTCTTCGCTATACGCCGTACCTGAGCGCGGTACATCTCACAGTAGACTGGACAGAAACTTGGCGCTTCGCAATAGCTCGAGACATCGCTTGTCTCGGCACTCGCCTTCAACTAGTAGTTTTCAATACATCAGTACGCCGTACCACGGGAGCACACTGTCCTTCCAGCCAAAGGAGTTCTCATCGCATCTGTCGCTGAAGTCGCTGGGCAGCGGCGGTGCCCTGCACGAGGAACGCTTCGAGGGCGAACAGGAGGAGCCGCCAGCAAAGACCAAATTTTTTGATTTGGGCTTGCTAAAGGACCCCATGTACCTAGTCATTCTCATCTCAAACTCAACGAATGCCATCGGCTACACAAACTTCATCATACTCCTGCCCGCATATGGGGTTGCGCTGGGTTTCAACAGAACCATGGCAGCGTACTTAATTTCAATTGTGTCAATGACGGATCTGATCGGCCGCATTGGCGGTTCAGCGCTGTCCGACTTAAATCTCATACCGAAGACATGGTACTTCATTGGGGGTCTTTCAATATCGGGCATGTCCCTGGCCGTGCTTCCATTCACGACGACGTACGCCATGACCAGCTTCTGGTGTGCCGTGTTCGGACTGGCTTCCGGTATTTATGTAGGAATAACAGCCGTAATTATGGCTGACATGCTCGGAACTGAACGTCTAACGTCTTCCTATGGCATAAGTCTCTTTGTCAACGGTATACTGCAACTAATAGGACCGCCACTGTGTGGCGTATGGTATGAGAGCACAAAAACGTACAGACCGCTGTTTCACACGCTCGGGCTTATCCTCTTAGCTGGCGCCAGTCTCTGGGGCTTCATGCCGTTCATCAAGAAGAAGAAGCCCGCAGACACCGACGAACTGGGGCCCGAAGTTGAGGGCGGCCTCCTCGAGGAGGACACATAGAGTTAACAAGGGATGAGTACTGACTCATTTTTTACACACACACTTTTTTTGTAGGATATTTTTTCTTTCCTCTAGAGATAAAGTCGAAAGACGCAAAGTATTTAACTGAAATATACATTTCTGTCGATCTTTTTTTTTCTATTTTTTTTGTAGATTTTGTTTCCTTTAGATAAGTACGCAAAGTATTTACACACAAATATACAAACATTGTTGCCTATTGTACTAATTATTGTGATTTCTTTTTTATGTAATAATGCTTGGAGATTCTTTTCTAAACGAGTCAGCTGTTTTATTTCATTTATTTGTTCTATAATTGGAGGCTAGAAAATTTGTTGCTGCCTTAGATGCTTGGCACTGAGTCATCTTTGCGGGGTTGGTGGTTTTAACGTTCTTATCATCGGTTGGGGTGGGTGCCATGGATTGAGAGCTACTAAGCACACGTGGCCACTATCTGCGGAAACAATAAATTATGGGAGTTGCTTACTGATTGACAACGCAACGCACACAAACAAAATCCGGACTTTATCACATATGCCATTGATCTGGATCGCAGCAGATGACGTCGAAGTGTTGAGTGCGCTAGCAACAATCAACCCGAAAAAACACAAAACACAGAACTCGCTGTAAATCAGCGTCTGGCGTGAAAGATAACGCTTTCGCTGAGTTGGTATGGTGAGTGGGCATTTCCTACAAATTGGTGTCAGCATGTATTAATTGTTAACACACAAGGTCGGCCTATTAACAGATCCGAGTCAAATTTCAGACTGAGAATGACGTATGTATCAATTCCCATATGCTTGGATGATACACTGGAGTCTGTTCTGTTGAGGCAAATACTTTGTATTTCCGTAAATACAATATTGCTGTGATAACATTGTTGAGTAAGAGGGAGATAACAAATCACTCAGCTCGAGCGCTTTTCAATGACCTGTAACGGGTGTGCTTATCAGTTTGTTTGTTTAGTGTGTGTTTTTTTTTGTTTCTGCCATAAAAGCAGCAATTTACTAAAGCGAAGGTTGCCCTTGGAATGATTTGTGTGGTATATTGCTGTTTATGCTAGTGGTAATTTGCATATCCCCTTGTGAGCTGTGGACTGCTTAGCTGATGTAACCGAAATTGAAATGATTTCTTTGGCGAAACATAAGTTTGATATAATTGAAGACTTTTGCCAATGTATCGAATGAGAAGTGAAAAGTAGTTAACTTATGATTAACGTATACAATAAACACCTTCATGCGTAGGAACGTAAGCTGATATCACTCCAAATCCAACGGCACCAAAGCTGTGATATGCGATAACACTTGATGGTCAGTTTTTAGGCTGGATCTAATCTAAATCTGTTTTATTTGTGAACTTTTTTTATGAAACACATGCGTAGACTGCTAAATGCCTCGAGATAACGGGTTTATTGCTTAAAATGAAACCGATTATTTGACGCACTGTCATGCGATTTCTTTAACATCATTCTCAACGAGATCGTGCGTTACTCAGACGTCAACACGCGGCACGATATTTCACACCATAATTGCTCGCATATACCGACGACAATGATATCAGTGGAAGAACACAACAGCAATGATGGGGGCTTGTTGTCAATTAGGGTAAAACGTAAAAAGTATAGGTATTCGGTCTACGAAAAAGGTACACCAATAGAGACAAAACGTCACTACAGACAGCTATAGCTTCGAAGTAGTGAGAGACTTGGTCTACCTAGGCTCCGGAGTTATCGCAAGCAATGACACCCCCGCGGCGATAAAAAAAAGGATCACGCCTCATAACGGCCAATCGCTGTGTTTTTGTGCTTGGAAGTCCTTTGAAGAATAAAGCGATCTCTTTTGAAGAACCAGGATATCGCTATATAAGACCCTGATATTCCCAGTCATCCTGTAGCGACAACAATCTGGTCAAGTGAGTTCGAGTCCCTCATCTCAAATAGCTAGGTCACGTAGAGCGAATGTATACCAATGGTCCGAGTCGGAAAGTCTATGACTCCAACCCCAAGGAACAACGCGGTAAAAGAGAGACACGACTTCGTAGCGCACGCAGCTCGAAAGGGATATCAATCGGTTGAACGTGAGTGACTGGAAGCAACTAGCACCAAGCTAGATGGAGATGAATGTTGGCTGTGTTGCACATGTGTCCTTGTGAGGAATCTAAATGCTTGCTTGTTTCTTAATTCTACCCAACTTTCTACACTGCTGCTTAGTCATATATTCTATAAGCTAGTTTTTCGAATTCCGTCAAGGGTGGAGTGGATCACTAGAGAAGCCACCAGCAATTCGAATTCCTGAGTATGGTGGTGTTTTTCAAGCAAAGGTCCTGGTAGGGACGATCTACCACCGGCTGTGATACAACCACTCTTATTTACAGTCAAGCGGCCATTAAAGCAATCTCGGCTACAGAAATCAAGCCGAAGCTGGTCGCAGACTGACGCGAATAAACTAAAGTTCTCCGGCCGCAGCTCTCGATTACTCTATACTGGGTTCCAGGTCACACAGACAGTAGATGAACTTGCCAGTAAAGCCAGGCAATCGACCACTTTCATGAAGGAGATGGGACTCCATAACCACCTGTAAGACAACTGGTGTGATGTGGTCAAATATTAATAGAGCTTTAAGCCTTCTGGCGAATTCGGGGCGAGTGTGTTCTCAGAATTCCTCAACATTTCAAAAGCCTACAGACTACCAGAAAATTGCAGTGTATTCACATCGGAGCTTTTCTTTATCCGGGAAGCCTGTCGTCAAGCCAAATAAAAGGTGGCTATGTGTAGTGATAGCCAAGGTGCCATCAGAGCTATTGCCACATATACGACACACTAAACTTGTAGAGGAATGGCAGGCTGAGCTAGCATTATTGGCACACCTGGGTCTCCTGGTCACAGGGACATCCCAGTAAATGTGAAAACGGATGATTTATCAGCCCTTCAAAGCTCGCTTGTATAGGCAGTACATAAGCCTTTTCTATAAATTGCTAATCTCAATTGGGCCAGACTGACAAACTGAACAACATCAGGAACAATTTAGCCAGTCAGTTTAACCGATCTAGAACAAACGATCTCCTTAGGCGAAACTTACATGATATTGTCGATTGGTGGTGATCTATACACGTCTCTGGGCAATAGGAGATCATGCCGAAAAATAAGATAACCCACACAACCCACACTGTCGCAGATGCAACAACATTGGTGAGAGGGAAACCTTACCACAATTCCGCTGTAACTGCGCGGCACTTGCAAGGGCCAGACAGCGAGCACTTCTTCAACTCATGTGGTAAGATTTCTACAAATGATATTAAGGAAGTAATGTTCTTTATAATATCCTTAGGTTGGTATCATAGCGGTGGCATTGAAACGGCTCAAACAAACATCTCAGTTTTTTTTTTTTTGTTTAATAGTAAATGCAATTTTAAAAATCATTTCGGAAATCAAATGCGGATTTATTCGAACACGGTCGTTATTAGTTTGGCACCTTTAGACACTACGGCTGATGAAATAGAGGACGTTCCCTTTAAGGTGGCTCAGGGAAGAACCAATAACCTGGCATTGCCTTCGAAGCTGGAGGCAGATAGCAAAAGGTCGCGTAACCGGAGGGATGTTGGTTGAGTTGTTGAGCTCAGACTGTAGTGACACCTAGAGAAGAAAAATGAAAATTGTTATACCAAATTATAGCTACAGTGCACACAATACTTGCAATCTTAAAGCCAGGCAACATGTGCTTCTATTCTTGGTTGGCTACGGGTTGTCTTCTAAATGAGATGACAACAGCATTGTTTTGTATGAATATTCATATCCGTTTGCAAACCAAAGCACGCTCCAGGCAAAACTGCCAATATGCCTCGTATGTTTAATTTCCTATCAACCAATTGCATTTAAATTAAATTCAGTGTTTCTATTTTCTGCTATCTACAGCTCTTAGACTGAACTTATTCGAGACAATTTTCTCTCATTTTAGTCACTCGACACGCCCACGAGAATAATTAATTGACTGCATGCAACAAAGTCGTTCAATAAATGATTGCTGATGTTTACTTTTGATAATTTGCCAAGGTTTGGTTTTTTGGTTTTGCAAATCTTCATTGTATTTATTCAATTTAATTGTTGGAGTGTTCTGTGGGGACAATGCTTTGTGTTCTATTAGCGGAATGACTAAAAGTTATAAAGCTCACCAAATGCAGGTGGACTTAATTAAACTTTGTGCACGGTTATATGTATTTGCAAAATCATTTGGCCTTTAATTGATTAATGCGGAACATATGCAATTGTTTTTTAACAAGGGCTTCTCTGGACGTGATGAATGAATCATTATATAAAATCCTTATCTGGGTAATGTGATTGGCACTACTGTCCGATGTGGGTTTATGTCTAGTTGCTACGAGAGATAGAAATCGACACACTTAATAAAAATAGACTTTTCAGCCATGACCCAATTAGGATCTACGCAATTTTGGTTGACTCCATCAAACTGGTAAAGGAGTGTCATAATGACGATGTTTGGAATCTTGCAATTGGCTTTGCATGCAGTAGAGAATATCCTAATCAACTATTGCATTAAGTTGATATAAAAGTGTATAGCTAGTTGGCTTGATAAGGTGCACTTCAAATTCCCTAGGCGTACTACGCCCTTTCCTAATAGCCTGATTTGATTTCTGGGAGAACCGTTAGGGGATTTGCTAGATTTTCAAGGTTACGTATGTGCACGGTGGTATAGGAGAGGAAAATAGAGTTGGTCAGCATTATGGCCAGAATTGGCACCTCAATGGGACAATAAAAACCTTATACCATTTGCACAGTTGATGCATTAAATTAATTTTGATTGTTCGCTTGCTGATTGAAATGAAGTTCATGGCATAATGGAATCATTAATTCAAATAGTAGCACATCTATGCAATAAATAAATGGACAACTAGACACATTTTCCTATACTTTTCTGACGAAAATATTATTCAGTTCGCCTTAAACAAAATGTTGATAAAGATGACAAAGCACACCATGTAAACAACAAAGATGCGAAATGTTCAAACAATGAAGCAAGGAAATTGTTTCACCAGGGACATTCAGTGGGCAGAATGAAATAATGCCTCAAATGAATATCCTTCTAATAAAGATGTTACAAGAACAATCCGAAAACAGTTTTTTGAAAAAGCGTTTTTATTTTATTCTGTAATTCGGACTTTTTGCTATTTCGGATTAACCCAAGACTTGATGATGACCACTGAGTTTGTAATGTGTTGTTAACAGAAAGACTTTTAGCAGGAAGTGAATGCAAATCTGATTTTTCTTATTTTATTGGTTACTGGGCTAATACTTGCTGGCCCGTTGATGCCCGGGTACAGCTGGTCTGTGGAGTCGTATTTTACAATGGCGCTCCGAAGAAAGATTCGATGCCATTTCAATTGGAATGCGCTCTGGATTGTCCTGCGTCCATTCAATCCTTCAATTTGAGAGGTCTACTACCTGCTATTTCGTAAAATTGTAAAGCAGAACTGCTTCTGACTTCTTGCTGTTCTACGGAATTCATTGTGCCATTGTGAAGTGTTGGTAGTAAAATGAATGCCTTAGATTTGCTCGGCACTTAAGACGCACACTCCGCTAAGTGACTCCGATTTTACTTTGTCTTGTAAAAAGGCTAGATGGCGCTTCTTCTATGAAATGAAGAGTACCTTTCGAATAGTTCAATTCACGTTATTTGGGTGGGTTCAAGTCTGATATCAGCAAAGTAAATCCCCCAAGTCTCTGTTCTGCCCGTACACTCTTCCTTATTTTTTTTATAAATGATCTTTTGTCTACTACTTGTAATCCAATTTACTTGATGACAGCACCCTTAGCTTTTCATATTCATTCCAAAACTCAAAATCCGGACGTTGAAACCGAACTGCAGCTTAAGCGAAACGCTAATACTCAGTTATTATGTTATTATGCTATGTGTATGAACACAGCATGTCGCCCAAAATGCTGCGAAATGTCAATGTTTCCTTAATGGATGCAAGAAATATAGGGGGACAAGAAATATATAGGGATATCTGGTTAGCCTAGGGCTTCATTGCTCCGGTTTAGCAGCTAATCCTAGCTTAATAAATATATGTTAGCTTTTTAAATAAATAAAAAATATCCCCTCTCCTTCAATTTATAAGATTTACATCCGCCCTGAGCTTGGGTACAACGCTCATATCTGGTATGGTGCTCCCAAGACCACTCTACACCTATTGGATCTAAAAGCGAGCGATTAAACTTACAGGAGTCAACAATATCGCGTGTTCATTTAGCTTGCTCGTCTAGTCTTCTTTATTTATCACCTTTTTGAGGGGTTAGGCGGTTAGGGCGTTTTTCTCGAAACATTATTTTACGACTGGCGCATGGGATGACTCGAAAACTATTAATCCAATCGGTTCCAAATACGTTATTCTTTACATACATGTATAACTATGGTATGAACTAGGATAAATCAAAACGGCGAAGATCTTCTCTACTTTTTAACTTGATTTATGGCTGGAAAAAAGGCCATACATTTTCAAGAAAAAAATTCAAAGGTCAAAGGTTCGTTAATGATCCTAGTTCATACCAGAGCCCAACATGTACCCTTTATAATCCCGTTGGAATTTATGGTTTTACATGTTCCAGTGAGCAGATACCACATGCGCCCGAAAAGAAGGGCTTTTGTTTGATCACAATAACAACAAAAAAATATGTAAAATTGTTTTCTTTTTTTTTAAGTCTTTAAATAAATGTACGCAAAGCCTTAAAAACAATTTATGTTCATTTACCAGCAAATTGAAAATCGTCAGTATTTGATATCGAGAATGATGGGGGTCTCATTAATCATCCTTGAATTCACCCGCGAATGCCCATACGTTTACCCATAAGCTTACTTTGGATGAACATTTAAATTTGGACACCAATTTTTGAGCCGCACTACTCGAATATGGAATGCTCTTCCAGTCCAATATTTCCCACAGACTACAATCCGCAGATATTTAAAACCAATTTGCAAAGGTACCTCGCTATACCTTCGGCCCGAGCTGTGCCTGAAATCATCATATATCTCTTTCTGAGAGCAACTGCATATTTACATTGCTTCAGCCTAAGCTACGTCTGCTTTCTCGTCAGTTCCCACATCAACTCTACGTGATCCGAGTGATTGTGTAACAGATCAGTCAGATCTAAATACATTCCAGTCAGCTATAAATACTACACCCTACTAAAATATTCAACCTACCGCACACTCTCGCTCATTGTGCACTTGCAATCAATTCTAAATTGCGTTCTGCATTCCAAAGTAATCATGAGTCGGGGATTGTCTCTTTCGTGACACAAGCATATAAATCAACACTTCTCCGGATCTGTGAAGAATGACACCTAGATTTACGACTTGCTTTTCCTATTTTACTCGCTACCACTCACTTTTTTTTTGGAAAGTGGTGTACTTGATACATGCCCATAGTGCGCCTCAAGTCCATTCTAAAGTCCTTGGTCCGTATTGTGCTTGCGAACGTTCACATCTAGAGAAAAATGTCGTTTTAATTTTTCAAGATCTCGCTAACAATTTTGATTAAATTGTTCCTCTTAGCGAGTTAATGCCACTTTAGACTAAACATCATAAATGGATTTGTGCGACGATAATAAATCACAGGCTGCCACAGAGACATTGTGTGTTTTCAGCAGCCTACTTGCGCAGTGTTCTCTTAAGTCTAGACACAATGCCGTTATCGTTGTCAACATTTGCAATAGTCGTTTTTCTTGTAAGTGACGAGGGAAAAGCATAAGTTTCACGTAAACATCGTTTGACTCATCCTCGACAATAAATTGATGGGTTTTTGATTGCGGCACAGCCATAAAATCTCTCTTTCTCAATTAAATCGGTTGTGGAGTTTTTTTTTTGTTTTTTACGAGATATGTTTCAGAATTTCAGGGAACTGTCTCTTTTGTTATTAAATACAACTGCCTTTTATTCAAAATTACTCTTCTATTCTTTATGAAGGACCTAGCTAGCGTGGATCTGCAAATAGTTGTTCGTATGTGCTTCATCTATCATCATCTGTATGTACATCTTATTTGCAATTCCGTCACTATACCGTAAGCCAGTGTCGCTATAAACGTCTCTGCTTGTTGGAAACTTTGCCGGTAACGAATACCAATGAGTATTTCACGGCTTGTCTGCTCTTAGTCTATCGAAAATGCGGGCCAATGTCATGCAATTGAATACGAGTTGTGAGTGTCCTCATCAATGCCATCAGGTCACGTATCACTGGAAAAAAAAATGATAGTAATCTGCTTTAGTTGATTTCTCATATATCTGTTGTTGAGAAGATTAGTGGGCGTAACTTACCCTGCCGCACTTGCTGATCTGTGAAGACAAAAGGATATTTTTGTGCGATAATGAGGCGCTCGAAAAAGGTTATTTTATTAAGGTTAGATTACTTCACGGAAAAAGGGAACAGGTGGAACAGACCTGTTCTTTCTAATTTTGTTTGTGAAAAATGTTGCGTTTATGGCTTCGATGGGCCTTCGTTGTGAGATTAGATGCTGTCTTTCGTATAGTTACTCTAATTAAAACCAAATTTTTCACTTGAACCGGTGAAGCTACGCCAAGATTCGTAGGAATATCACATATGTATATATGTTGAGGGTTGCTTCCATTCTGTTGCCATTGTGAGCTGTTCATAAGTCTAGTGGTATCTCTTTCGGATGTATATTTCTTTTCACTGCCGCCCCATCTAGACAAACTTCTGAAACTAAGAAGTGCGGGCTGATAAAACCCGGTAGTACGACATGTTGAACGACCCGGTCGTATAGACGAATTTGTACTAGGTCGTACAAATGTGAACGCTCCGCTCCGTACGACGGTCGTATGGAATTTAAGTTTTTCAACTCCTTCCCTCGGTCCTACAGCAAGTAGTACAATTTGAGCGCATGTGGTACGACCGCAGTACACATTTTCATTCTGTTTTGGATTTCAACGAGAGGGCATCAACGGATGAATGAAATTATATGGTCTCTCGCTTAATGGATTGCGACTCACCATCCATGCCTATGGCTACTGTAAAGCATCTGCTGGACACGCTCAAGTAAATCGTATATGGTTCAGTGGCACAGAATGCCTCATAATTAAACAACTCTGATCTAGCTAAACCTCAAACGATCACTTAACCTGATCAATATGAAAAGTTCTAATGTTAGGCACGGTAGTGGTACTCACACCTCTAGAGG
Organism: Eristalis arbustorum; assembly: GCA_916610145.1. Classification (NCBI taxonomy): domain Eukaryota; kingdom Metazoa; phylum Arthropoda; class Insecta; order Diptera; family Syrphidae; genus Eristalis; species Eristalis arbustorum. The sequence continues at coordinate 62,338,707 of OU744318.1, read as the reverse complement.
AGGACTCCCTTCACCTTGAGTTCCTCGACGCTCATCGTAATACTGGCCATTTGCTCTTCCTCCTGAGAACACAGACTGCCCCGCACTTCGCGAATTTGATAGCGGCAACCCTTTTTCCACATTAGACCACATCGGATTAACTACCGCTTCAACTATCCGTTGGCAAAAAGGTTATGTTTAGCTAACACTATAACTACTCTTTTAACACCCGTTTCAGCAAAAGCTCACTTCGGAACCGCCTTCAGTCACGTTCTTTCCAACTCTTGTTCTGCCTTTGCCCCTCTACCATCTAGGTTAAGAATTAGTTTGTTTATGTTCGTTGCTTATAATAAACTTAATAAGCAGGAGGTTTTTGCTCTAATACACTATTCAAATAGACGTTGAATCCGTTAATAACAGACTGCTGAGGATCAGACTGCGCAAGGACAACAGACTGCGCAAGGACAAGATCTGAATCAGGAGTCCTGATTGGTATTCAATTTGTCGAATTATTAACCATCTCTAATGAATGCTAAGTTGGAATGAGCTTTATTCAGTTCAAAAATAATAGGTGTGCCACCCGATCTCAATGCTTTGCAGGACAAGCTCTGTACATACTTACTTATCAAGCAGACGATCCATGAAGGGTCAGAGCCTGAGCAATTGCTGCCTTCCATAGGTGATGGTCCTGGGAACGCTGCTTCCAGTCATTAAGACCAAGCTGTCTTACAACCGCGATGACTTGGTCTTTGTACCGGAGGTTCGGTCTTCTCCTCCGGAAAGTTGAAAGTAGAAACAACATAAGTAAATAAACCAAACACAGTATATATCTTGGCAACTGCTGTTTCTTTGGGCTCAAGGGGGAATTGAGTAATGAGCCGTCACTCGAAGGACCGAGTTCACTCTATATAAGACACTGATCATTCCAGTTCTGATGTACGGCGCAGAGGCATGGACAATCTCAAAACCGGATGAAGAACTTTTTAGTCTTTTCGAGAGAAAAGTTCTGCGTACAATCCTTGATCCCTTTTGTGTTGATGGGACCTGGACAAGAAGATTTAACCACGAACTGCAGGATCTGTACACTGACACCAGCTTAGCCAGGCGTCTACGGATAACAGGCGTAAGGTGACTGGGCCATATAGACCTCAGCTCCAACCTAAACAGTCGAAGTTCGAATCCGAACCTGTGGGGCAACGCAACAGAGGACGCCCGCCCTTAAGGTGGAGCACCCAAGTGAGGAAAGATCCCAACCAATTAGGCGGGTGAAACTGCCTTGTTGCCTGTAGCACCATACCAAGAAGAAGAAACAGAACCCCCCTCGTGCAAACTAGTAAAGAAGACTTATCGCTCAATAATTGGTCTGGTTTCCCCCACTCGATATTGCTATCTTGACTTCGTCTAGATAGACTCACGGGTTTCTCGTCGATCTTCGTCCAGATTGAGTTCGATTCTGATCTCACGATTACGTGTTGTTGCCACTTTGATTGACAATTAGTACATTCGATTTGATACCGGTGAGACAAAACAAGAAACCATCGCCAGAATGCAGACATTATCTACTTCTTTGTGTTTGGCTGATTGTAATAAGCGAACCTCTTTATAGGGGAAGGTAATAAATGCAAGGGTCTGTCGGCAGATATCTATTTATGTGCCACAATTCCGCTTACAAGCATTAATCCCGTCCAACAAAAAACAACTGGTTTTGTCTATACTCTCGCCACACATTCAGCACTAGTCACCCTTGTTAATAACACACTTTCAACTTCAGCCATGTGTGGTTGAACGCACACAAAAGTGTTGATGTTTCTTTCTGCGAATAGATTAGCCCGGCAGCCAAGTGCAAGCGACTTTTTACCGCCTTATCGCAAATTCCGCTGAACTGATCACTCTTAAAATTCCTTGACTCATTGACTGATGATAAACAACACTGTGACATAACCGAAGGGATAACGCCGCCTGTCTAATCACTAGCTGGCTCTAAATGATACACAAACAGTTGATTGAAGCCAGCCAAGTCCACATTTGTGTTTCCACTTTAAATTAACGGTCGCATACCACGTCTAACGCGATTGTCTTCTGACAGCTCTTCCAAATGCGAATGATTCAATCGATTTGTTCCACTTGGTCTGATTCCATTGCGCCCGCCGCCGATTGTACTTCTAGAAGAGTGCGCGCCAGCATCTGTTGTCAATCTAGTTCAAAGAGTCAACGTATCAATTTGTACTCCATCGAGTGAATCACACGACAATTTCGTGACACCGATGTGGCCACCATTATCGATTGGGAACGAGTTTATGAGATTTCGGCAAGGGGAAGCCGCCAGAGCTGGCAACAAAGCAAATGTTGGTTAGAGGGTGGGCGGCAACCTGTTTGATTGCGTGTTCATTAGACGTGTAAACAAATGACATCACTGATAGTTAAAAGATGTTTCTCTTCGCAAACAGATCACCATGTTGTGGCCCATCGGCCCCAGGTCTAGTGCTGTGACAGTGGCAGTGAAATCGATGCGGCCAATCACACCGATATATGAATGTATGCTCATTTTGCATTTATATGCGAGCAATATGATTGCTTTGAACGGTTTTAGGCGATTACACTAGCCAGATGATTGAGTGTCTGTTGCCGGGGGACTATAAATAGGCAAGGCTGACGTAAACTCCTTCATTCGGGTCATTACTTTCGAGGCGCTGTAAAAATTCATGAAATTAAAAAGTTCTCTATATGCAAACGTTTTTCTGTGAATCAGCACTTTTATGGAGTGGAAATGGAATAATGTGTAATGAATGCCTGATGCAGAGATAGCGTCCGGCCGAGGGGAATAGTGAATGGCGAACGTAAACAAAACCACATCGACGCCGTTGGCTTCAACAGCCGTCAAACGTTGAGAAGATACAAAATTGTGTTGTACCAAGTGCTTAGATTCTCGATTAATAATAATTATGAATGCATAAAAAAGACAATTTTTTCTCATTTCATTGGTGCGTCTGTAGTTCGGGTGGAACATGGACCTAGCGTCGGTAGCCAACCATTCGTGATGTGCGTGCTATTATTCACTACAGTGAAGCGTAAAAATTGAAATTTTGTTGGTGCTACAGTGGACGAGGTGGACTTGGCGTTTCTGTTTCTACAGATCTAGCACTCGTGTTGTGTGTTTGATTGTTCCCTCACGAGTGGAGGGGTTTTATTTTTAATAGCTTCTCTGAATGGGGAAATTTGATAAGTGTTTTTTTCCTAGACTCAGACTGGTTGGAGATGGAGTGTGGTTATATTTAAAATAGTTGTTCGTGTTGAGAATTGAAGCTAGGAACCCAAGTGTAGTAGTCGGGTAGCCTAATTTAATTACCTGACTATTACGGATAGTGTCGCGACGGTGATTTGAAGGAAATGTGAATGATTTCTTCCTCCTCCTCGTCGTTGCAACTTCTTCAAATTGTCTACTAATACTTGAAACTCTTACATGTGCAATTCGGATGGGTCTAGTTCACAATAAGCAATTATGACTTAAATCGCTCACTCAGTCGAACCAGAAGGACCAGTCGGCCTCCCTGATCTATTATCCGACTCTAAATTGCCTTTCCTACAATACCTAATGAAGAAATTGCAACGACGAGATGTATGAAATCAATCATTGACACTACCCGTAATGGTTATTGGATTTCTTCGATTTGGTACTGGAAAAGATAGTGCGGTGGGCAGCTGTAAACGCGGAAGACACTATCCGCTTTCACGGCAATTGAGAAAGAGGCGAAACGAAATGTCGAGCAAAAAACTATCCACCGCATACCACCTTGCCAAAACATTACAATCGACAGCTACAACTTCGAGGTAGTAAAGGAGTTACTCTACCTCGGTGCAAACGTTAGAGCCACAAACGACATCACAGGAGATATCCGACGTACAACCACAATTGGTAACCGATGTTACTGTCGAAACCACTCCTGACACGAAGGACCAAAATCATGCTCTACAAGACTCTTATTTTGCCAGTCCGTATTTATAGAGATGAAAGCTGGACGATAAGCAAGACCCAAAGCCTATTCTTGGTGCGCTCGAAATAAGAATTCTACTATGGATGTGGAAAATCCGTCGACTACACTGGCTCGGCCACATCATGCGCATGGACGCCAATGCTCTAGCTAAGAGGGTCTTCAAATCCGAGCCTCCTGTTTCGAGAAGGAGAGTAAGACCGATCCTCCAGTATAGAGATCAAGTCATCGCGGATGCAAGACAGCTTGGTCTTGATGACTGGAAACAGTGTGCCCAGGACCGTCAGCGATGAAAGTACGACCCAAAGATGTTTTACCTACCGCAATACAATTTACAATTAATTTTACAACAGAATTTCGTTGAGATGAATACAATTTAAGTGGACTAGGTGAGGTTGCTGGTCAGCGGAGAATTTGGATTAAAATTGCTTAACTATGATTAGAAAATAATTAGTCAAGAAAAAAATCAGAGTGGAATCATGACAAGAAAAAGTTAGTTTCTATGAAACGAACAAGTAGATTGCTATGATTAAAATTAATTGAGTAGAAAAAAGTAAAGTGGCTTGTTAACAGGTGGTACAACGGCATCAATCTGATCTAACGAGTTATAGATGGAGTATTAGATGGCTAGGTCATGTAGTGCGAATGACACAAAGGCGACGGTCCGAAGGTTCCGAGGGACTGCTCTAGACGATAAACATTGGGATAGAGAGCCAGAAAATGTTAACCGTTTTTGACTTCGTTGCGACTGTAAGGTATGCGTTATATGCAGCTGAGCACTTGCCTATGAGACACGTATGCGTAGAGGAGGATGAATTGGAAAGCACCCAACCCCTTTCTGCGAATGTCGTGCTCTAGCCTCAACTAGACTACCTTAAATAGCAATCAAGGCGCTAGTAAAAATTGTTGACAAAACTGGTTGACTATTAGGTAGATTTTGCATGTATTTTTTGCCAATATTTGTAGGCGTCACCAGAATTCGAGATGGGCGATATTCATGGACTTAAATTTCTATGCCCTAAGTACTTTCCACTTCAATAGCAAGCAATAACAATATATCTTCTGGTACACTGCATTTAATGTGCATTCTCCCGTATTTGTTGCAGAAACGGGGTTCTTAAGCATACCATGTGCCCGAGTTCTGGTATTAATCCCATGTTGAATCGGGTTGATGAATCAGTAGTACTCCAGTACAAGGGTTCTTAAATATGCCTAGAACTGACAACCATTTTTGTACAAGAACATCTTGCCGATTATCTACATTCATCCTTTTTAAGGATTACCGTTTTGTAATTTCTGTCGTTTTGTTTTTTCAGCATTAACTTAAGGTGACTAATTTCGTATAAAGGTTTGTTAAGGCTCATGCGCACCTCGTTGATATGCGTATCACATAGAACATTGCTGTCAATGGCGATTCCAAGATATATGTAGTTCCATACTATCCCAATCGAACAGCTAGTTGTGCTACTGCGGGAGTGATTTCTGAATTGAATTTGTTCATGAGTAGCGTAAGTAAAAATTGTGGACTTCGTATATGCATCATCTTTGTGTTTTTTTTCGTTGATTATTAAACTATGATCATGACACCATTTCACTGTATTCTCAAACTCCTCTTACATCAATGTTGTTGCCGTCTGTAGTAATCTGTGGCGCGTCTGCATACGCGAATGGTATGGCTCTGCTTTAATGCTCGAAGTAGCTCATTGGTGCATAAAATAAATAGGATTGGACCCAATTTTGATCCTTGTGTAAGTCCATATTCCAAACTGTCCTTTTGACTATATGCTTGGTTGATTTTTCTACAATATTGTCTATGGTTCAAGTATTCTGTCAGCCAGTCAGCCATCAGACCCCTTATGCCAACGTATTCCAGCGCTTCCATCTAAATGACGACATTTTCCGAGCCAATACATTGTTGCCATCAGCTGAAACTTTAACGTCAGTTATTTGCTGAACTTCACATGATAAACCTTTCGATTTCTCTTGTAGTTGTAGCGTTTGTCACTTCTTGCCAAGTGATGTGGGATACAACCGCGAAGTCGTACTTTTATTTCAAGCCTGAAAACAGTGTTTGTGCTTCAGTAATTGTGTTCGAAAATGTTTAGAACCTGCCTACACACAACTGCTTCTTTTCACATGGTGTTTGTTGAATTTACTCTTTTAAAATAATTAAGCCTGTTATATTATAGATGTGAGGTTTTTTTGCGTTGAAAGGTGTTGGTTGTTGTCCATTGGTAGTGCCTGATTCTTAGTGAGTGGGATCCACCTCCCGAGGGATCTCTCCGTTTATTCTCCCACGCAACTACCGCTGACTAGTACTTCGCGAGTGTCGAGTCAATTTTAGCGTAAATACATGTGTATTGAAGGTAGCATAATCATGTTCATAATAATATCACTCGATCCACGAGCGTGGGACCAGACACGAAATTAGAAATCACACGCATATCATGTTGCCTAGCGTAATATCGCAACTCATATTTCTCAAAGTGAATTTTCCGAAAAGCGTCTGGTCTCACAATCGTGGAAGAAAAATAGTTTTTGTGAAACCCGTTGGGAATATCTGATAGCAGTTTGATGCTAGCCGGCGTAGAGTGAACATAAAACAGGATGTAAAAATTGGCGACCGTGATTGTATTATTTCTTATTAACAGGGCGGAATCGAGCTTTTTGCTTCGTTTTGAGCGAATTCGGGTTCCGCTGCCGTTCTAAATTCCTTGGACCACACATTACCTGCAAAGTCGCATCGTTCACGGCGGCCCAAGGATCTTCAGATTTTAACATGTATTAAATTATGTTTTCTGGCCGTTCACCAAATTGGTCACAAAATATGGCTCTTCCTTTTGCATACCGACCACAATTTAAAAAAGCGTGCTCCACGTTTACGCAGTGAGGACGGAACTTTTTCCCCCCGAATAGATATATTCTTGTGAATAACCGTGACCAGTTCAAGAAGTGTTTTTTTTTTTTTTAATTTAATTCGCCGTGTTTTCGATTTACCCAACTTTCAATCCTTGGGATTAGAGTCAGCCCATCTCTCTTATTGAGACTCGTTTCATTGTTGATACTATTCGACACTACGACTTCTTTCGAGTTCTTTCGCCCGATTTGAACGCGATTGTTGTAAAGCTGATTAGTTTCTTAGCTAGGTTATCGATTGGTACCATAAAGGATAGTACAAGTATCGCGTCTGGGATACGGTTCGTAATGCCTCGCAAACTCGGAGTGCACATAATCTATACAGACATTTCATGTTTTACTTTTATTCAATTCAATTCAATTTTTTTGAAAATCAATTTAAAGCTTAAGCTAGCGAAATAGGGGTTGGCTCAACAATAGGGGCCCATCAGTTGTACAATGCTTATAAGGTGTACAAAGTTTTGTTGCCTTTTTATCTACGGAGATCTTTAACATCGGGGTTTTCAATTCATCGTGTCCTTGTTGCTCCTCTAAGAATGGGGTGGTGGTGATGCGGTGAAGTTTCTCCACCACCTTGTCAGTTGGTGTTGTTGTCGCGCCATTGGGAAGCGCAGCCCTGATGCCATTCTGTTAGTGATCTACATCTAACTCCGGATGGTCATCTGAAGCACATGAGTACCGATTTCTCCGCATTTATTCGGATACCCATTGGGTGTAGTAGTTGTTGATTTTCGATGCTCCGTGCTTCGATTCGTGGGTGACATTGATGTGACGTATGTATGTCAGTCAGTCGTCTGCGAATAGACAATATTTCACAGTAACCTCTAGAGGTGGTTGGTCAGCCGTGAAGATGTTATATAGCCATGGTGCCAGCTTTTATCATTGAGCAACTCCTGCATTAATGTTCGCTTCGTTGACTGACTGCCTTAAACTGCCTTGTTGTCAATTAACAGATTGATCAGATTAATTTTTTAAAAGAGCCCCTTGATCCACACAGTATCAAATGATTTTTCCTCGTCCAGAAAGTAGGCCACAACGTCAAAACTTCATTAAGTTCGGATCCCTTTTTGGGTATTGCAACAATTTTGCGATTTTCTACTGCAATTTTATTCGCGACGTTAGTCCATATTTGTGCTCGTACAGCTGCATGGAGTCTACATCTATCGCAATCATTTATAGTTTGTCTTCCTACGAGGTGATGCTTGAAATTAAGTCGAACATCAATCATCACTCCAGCCCGCGACACCAGTTTTTTGTTAATGAACTCCAGGTGGAGAGGTCAAGTATCTCGGTTTTTTTGTTCACGAGTGATGGGAGGAATAATCCCGAACTTTCCTAGAGGATTGGCCAAGCTTGATGAATATGGAAACAGCGTGGAAGGTCTGTAATCAGGCCGAGCTTAGTGTCAAAGCCAAGTTACATTTGTTCCAACTCTCACCTACGGTCACGTAATGACAGAGAGATAAGATCGCGAATACAAGCTGCCGAGATGAGATTTCGAGGTACTCGCCGGGATAAGGTGAAAAACACGACAGCGCGCGAGGAACTCAAAATTCAGCAGCTGCTTCTTCGAGCGAAAACGGCAATGCTTCTTTGGTTTGGGCACATGGCATGGAATGTCACAATCATCACGAGTACCGAAGCATGCTTTAATTCCGAGTTAAGAACTCTTCACACCATCCTCAAATAAGTATATCAATTGCAAAACTGAACACAATTTACAATTTTCTAACAAATGCGCATTAAATAACAGTTTGACATCGATGGAAAATCCCACCCGTACAGATAATGAAGGGAATAATATGTTTTCCATCAACAACCAGGCAACACTGTGATCTGTCACAACACCACATATCACTTTGCAATCAATGCCAGCCGGGGACGCTAACGTACAATTAATCCCAACCACGCTCCCGTCAGAAGCCAGCTGACGCGTGCTCCCAAAATCATAAACAACTGCCGCTTAAGATAAAACACCTCATCCGTCGTCTTATGCGTTGTCGAAATCATGCCAAGGCCTCACGCAGTCATTCATCTTTTCGCTCCGCGATTCTGACTCAACAAGCAGAATGTTCTTGTATGTAACGTGTGTTGCCGGTGCAGCGCTCTGCCTCGTCTGCCCCCGGCGATATCAATCACACCACCTTTGCGCTGTCACACTGAAAGACGAATGTGCGCTCGTATGCCGTATAACAATGCAGTGCGAAAAGTCATTAGCCTCTGGTCACGTATCGAACGATCGTTGTCGCTGCTGCTGCCAGCTCTGACAGCAATTGTATGTACATGTAACAATCTAATCTCGACAGACCGGAGTTCCTCCAATTGAAACGAATGATTTCGCAAGGAATTCAAGAATAACCAGTTTTCTCTCTCGATCAAATCTCGTTGAACATATGTTTTGTCTTTGTGAACGATTAGGAACAAAAGCGCGCACGCACACTGAGTCGGCTTAATTCGATTGTTTACGCCGATGTGCGAATGTATCCATGCCTCCAACCGCGAACGAACAGCCGTACACCACAAGCCACAAGCCACCTAAGGTCGCATCGTGTCTATTTTGAAATAATGAGTACGCGGTAATATTGATGATCTCAAGCGGTTTGCCCCGCCATTCGTCCGATGTTTTCAATAAATTTTCCAAAACTGCCTCGGAGGTGTAGTTCACGAAGTGGTGACGTTTCACGCTCACGAACGCATGCATGCATTGTGTGACAATTACAACCAATCAAACACAATTGACGCAATTATATCGAAAACAGCCGCGATCGTGTTGTGCCGGCGATGTCAAGCGCACCCGCAGTGGCGTCTAGTGTGGTAATTTAAATGAATCCAGTGGATTCCAAGAGACCCAAGTGGATTCGCTGAGTAGTCGTATATCAGAAAGTTTCATGACGAATCTGCTGTTGTTGGGGAGATTTTTTTTGTTTTATGGATACAATGGAAAGCTATTTGTTTATAGGGTGAAGCAGACACATGTTGGGCAGATAGAGACACATTCAATGATTTGCTGGTGAAACCAGTTGTTTTTTGGAACTTTTTTTTAATTATGATTAGCATTGACACACATTCAGAGGTTTTTTTTCTCAGATTATTGCCAGTGCTCATATTCTCAGCCACACTCAGTGTTGTTTGTGCTATTCTTCTCTTACCACCTCTCTTGCGGACCGACGGTTGTATGCCGACCCGAATGGCCAGTGATTCGATTGTCAGTGGTTCGAAAGAGGTGGGGCCGTGAAAATAATTTGTTGTCGCTCAGACCAGGGATCGAACCTACGACGTCGAGATTTAAGTGCATTTGGGTTGACGCACATACCCACAACGCCACGGGCCACCATAACCAAGCACATATATACAACGCCAATCGAGGTTTCGTTGGATTAGAGTGATTGTCACAGCTAAAGCAGTTTTGGCCCACTCAGATCCTGGTCGAATCCTCATCCTGATCATCAATGTCTGATTTATGTATTGATTCCGCTTAAATCAAGGAAGCTAGCTAATACCTGAGAACAACATTCTAGTAATCTATTGGCGTTTTCTGAGGATCCACTTCATTGCTGGATTACAGTCATTTTGTATTTGCTAATGAATTTTGATAGGTCTAAAATTGTTATGTTTGAATGTTCTTCTAAGCTATTGGATGAATAGTTGCCTAGCGTGTTGTTCCTTGTTCTTGCAAGGGCTGAAGCGTAGATTCTTCTCCATCCCTACAACATTTTTCTGGGGTGGTAATGACAGATGTATGCTGTATTGATGTCATCTGTAGGTAATTGGTGATTATTACTCGAAGCGAAGCGGTAGTGTGTCCTGGTTATTTGCCAATGGCAGGTCGCCCTTATCCGAGGTTAATGGCCACCCGACTTTCTACCAATGACAGTAAGGCGGCAGCTTCTTGGTTTGTGTTTAGGCAATCCGAAGGACAGGAAGAAAAATATTTCCCTAGATGTCGCGGATACGCCTAGTACTACCCCTTTCGTCTTGGAGACGTTTCTTTTTTAATAAGTGTAGGGAAATTCGGGAGAGGTGGCAAATAAAACACCAGGCTGCTTCGAAGATTCTTTATTGACTGCTTATACATTTCGCATTTCTTTAAAACATTAGTCAGGAAAACGGTGCGAGTGCACAGTAGGAATTGCGGATGGATCATTCGATCATTTAGGCCAATAGCAATTATTATAGCAAATGGATTCTCTATTTATGAAGTAAATGGAATATCCAATATACAGTCGACACCATAGGTTGTCGGACTGATTTAAATTAAAAGTGACTACATAAGCAATTTAGATTATTACATAAGGTCCTCACAATCGGTTTTATTGCTGATCAAAGAAAATACCTACTTTATTAAGTAATTTGAAAATACTATAATATAATTTGATGACATTCGACAAAAGATCAAAGTTGTGAGACTCCAAACACTCGACCCTTTATTTTCTATTATTAATTATAATGTTATCTATTATTAAGTATAAAGTTTATAATTCCTTATCGGTTCACAAATCTGGATGATATGATAGTTGACATTAAACCAGACGGACATACCAAAACTATTAAGGTTGTTTTGTGGAAGAGGCAAACCATTATGTTAATAAATCTGAGTCAATTCATTGTCATTGTCATTTATCTTTATTTCGCACATAAAATTGGTTGTTACAGTAATAGTATTGCACATTTTACATATAGAGATTTGGCACGCGAGTACCTTGCTACTAAGAAACACTTTAAGATTTTACAAAAACAGGTTTATGAAAGGCAAGTTCAAAAAATAGAGGAAAAGTGCAAACAAAAACCTCGTAACAAAAGAGAAAGAAAAAGAAAACAAAAAAATGTGTCTTTTGAACACTTACAAAGTATCAACAAGCATATAAAATTAAATAAATTAATGTGTATATATAAATAAATAAATAAATAACTACGTTGATAAGCAAATAAATATAAACATAAATATATAAACATAATATATAAATAACAATATTAATAAAAAATAAATATATAAATTATAAATAAGTGAATTGATGTGTATAGATAAATAAATAAATAAATAAATAGAAAAACAAAACAAAATAAATAAATTATGTATAAACGAGTAAATAAATAACAATTTAATTAATGACTATATTAATAACATTTATACGGTAAGATTGTTTATGAGAGGATTATCCACAAGAGCGCAACGGATATTAAAGTTCTTTATAAGCCTTTCAATACGTTCGTTAACCAGCTCAACACCCGCCCTTGCATGTAGTTCATTCGTAGAAAAGTGCCAAGGTAAATTGAAGATCATTTTTAAGATTTTGTTCTGAGCAACTTGAAGTCTTTTTAAATGACATTTGGCCATACCACCCCAAATCGGGCAGCCGTAAGTTAATATTGGCTGGAAGATAACTTTAAAAATAATAATTTTGTTTTCAATGGATAGTTGTGATTTCCTGTTTATTAAAGGGTATAATAAGGTGGTCGCAATCTTTATTTTTTTTAACGTCTGCGTGACATGGCAACTAAAGGTAAGTTTTGAGTCCATGTATATTCCAAGATATTTTGCAGTCAAATTCCAACTTATCTGTGTTCCAAAAATGGGAATTGGATTCTGAGGAAGAAAACAAGATTTTCTTTTTCTGGTGAAAAAGACAGCTTGAGTTTTCTCAGAATTAATTTTTATTTTCCACCTGTTGAAATAACTGTGGATTAGCTCACTTGCATTTAACAGTATCCTCTCAACGTTGAGAGCATACTCATGCGATGTGTATATCACAGTATCGTCAGCAAACAGTGCCACCTGGCAGTTAGGTAAATATGGAAAGTCAGATGTGTATATATTATACAGAGTTGGAGCGAGAACTGAGCCTTGAGGAACACCCATGGAAACGTTATTGGGACTTGACGAACTATTAAGGTTGTTTTGTGGAAGAGGCAAACCATTATGTTAATAAATCTGAGTCAATTCAGATTCTAAGCTCCATCAGTCGAAATGCAGAATAACTGTTGTCAACCATTTTTTATTTGAATTCAAGAGGCAAATCGAATAATGAAGCTCTTGATTTATCAGAAAAAGTCAATGTTCTCAGCAAGCAGCATTATTTTACTCAATGTTGCATCCCAGTCCATAGAGACATAAGCGGCAATGATAATTGAATGAACTTGCAAAGAAAGGCGCGAGGTTGACTGATCCCAGACAATTTTAAGGAATAAGCACCTCTTGCGGTACATCAAGAAAATAGTGGACGACATGATCATCTAGACAGCAAATATAAGGTCCCAATCCAACGAGACCCCTCGGATACTTTAGCCTAAGTTGAACTGTGCAAAAACTGATAAACAGCAACTATTGTAGGTGACTTTTCTTCCTTTTCTTCTTCTAATGGCGCTACCGTTCGGAGTGAACATGGGCTTCAGCTAACTGTACCTAGGACAGTGCGACAAAAAGTGCCTTGCGATTGTAAATGAACATAATCAAACCAAGCAATGAAAATGAGACTAGGCAACGACTTTATATGCAAAAACTTCAGCGACGATGGTCGAAAAGAGGATACTCCTCGCTATCTCAACTACAGACACAGTTTTTGCCAATTGAGAAATATCGTAGAATACATTTCCTTCAAGACACCCTTATCTTTCTAAAATCAAATGCAATAGATTCTTATAAGAATGTCAGGATGACTGAACAACACATACAAATGCCTGCTATGGAAAAGTTCGCGGTGTTAGATCGTTTGTTTGTTTGGACCTTATGAGAGTAGATTATTTTTTCGCGATAATTGGTTCTACTTTGGATGGCAGTTGAAACAAAATGTATTCAAGTCTACGGGTACTATGCCTACGATATCGCGCCTTAACCGCTAAATTATCGTAAGTGTCAAAATTAACATTTTACAGGAGAGACTTTCTTTTTTTTTTGTCTGAACTAAAGAAGATGTAAATGTCTGCACGCGCAATCGAATAAACCATAGAAGCAACGTCAGGTGTCAGGGCACGATATGTAGATGGTTCTGTCAAGAATCTCAACAGACTTGACGTGCGTAACTGAAGTTTTATCATTCTGGGACGAGACTCATTTTAGTTAAGACCCTGTACCGAGAGAATGTATGGAGTCTTGAGAGCTTTTATTCCAAATCCGGCATGTCCCAGAGTACGCTCAGCTTGACGTAGTAGATAAGTGGAACTATATCATCCTAATTCGGCATGATAAAGGTGACATACATATGTAGATACAAATTATTTCATTAGTTAGATACTGTTGGTGATAAATTAACTAACGAACAAATTAAGCAATTAAGCTTATAGCTTCACTCGTCAGGAGCCCGTGAATTAAGTGATTATCACCTGATAGATATCGTTGTAGTGGCCAGCATAACCTAAAATTGAACTTAAAATTATTAAGGTACAACACACATGCGATATATTGTTAAAGATTAACAGAAAATAGAATAGATGTCAGACATCGAAGGAAAAAAACAAAAGAGGGAATTTTTGCCGTAGCGTATGCGACAATCAAAACAACCGAAACGCCAGTTCTATTTACACAGGTATGATGCCATTTGGTATTTACAATGTCTCTGATCTCGAAAATCAATCTCGTGTAAATACAAGAAGCTGCAAAACTGATCTTTAGTGATCCACAATCATTCATTGCCGATGGGTAATACTAATCTGTTCGCCAAGCCCAGCCACGGACAATACACACCTCTTTAGGAAAATCGTCTCAAACTAGGACAAACAACAACAGCACGCATAGTACAAATAGGTCCCTGAAGGGACCATACTCAGGTCCACCACGGACTTAAGCGCCCCTCATACTTGAATAGCTTACGTCGTTCACGCTGCTTCCAGCCAATCTATCTGGAGTGCGCGATCACTTTTATCAGAGAATCGAAGGCAGATCATATGGATGATCTAAACTAGGATGTCATTCATCGACTTGTGTGCACGCTTGACGTGAAAGCTTCCACCACGACACATTGAAGGAGCGATGACGATGTTGATGTCTTCTGCGTTATCCCAAAAGTTGGACGGGCTTGTATAATTTACAATGCCGTGTTCACAGTTGCCCGCACATGTCCTTCCAAAAACCGATGTAGGTTTCAAATCAACCAAAGCCTGCGCGCGGCATCGTGTATGGGCAAGACAACCGAATGCCGGGATCGGCCATCGCATTAATGTGTGCTTTTGGAATCAATAAAAAGGCACTGTCCACAAAGTCCTTCGTCGCAATACTTCAAAGACAACAAGATTGAAAATATGGTATTTGCATATGAACTTATTTTGAACAATTGGCCCTATTTCGTAAACGGTTCGCTGCTTTTGTGTCCAATACCATCCTGCTCCGACCACTAGTCTGACAAGCTGAAATGGTTTATTTTACAAATCGCCCATATCTAGGTTATCCAGCGATCTAGTTTATGACATACGCTTTTTGGCCATACGTAATGAAAAGACCCTTCTGTTGAGCCCTCTGCCATGTCACTACTTTGATAAAATTCTAGTTAATCGCTTGAAACTAGCAGAGACACACCTCAGCTGAGACTCGCGGTGAAGTCACAGTATGAAAATTCAACTTTAAATCGTCGAAATTTCCACGAAAATTGAAAGTGATGGAGTCGTGGAGAGGGTAGTTGAAACTATTATCGAAGGACATCGCCCGTGGGATATTGAGGATTTCTTCAAAAATCGGGAAAATGCTTGTTTTCGACCCAAAAACGCAGTAAATTACGGTATAAATTGAGTGGACTTTTTCCTTGTTTTGGGTAAATGTTGGTTGATATGGAGTGTGGGGAGAGTAAACATGCTGTTTTGGTAGAATATTTGAGGAAATTCGACGAAGAAATGCAAAAAACAGATGACTTTAAAGTCGGGAATCTCTGGCTGTACGCACGTCATCCCAAACTAGGAATGGAGTGGAATCCACTGAGTTCTGATCTTCATCAGAAGGGGCAATGCTGCAGTTCGAACACCAAAACACTTCTGTGAACGTGCTTCAAGGGACCCAGTCGCCTGTGCAAGATGCACTCTGCCTCCACTCCGCCTAACGTCAGCAATCTGCATCAGGATCTCTCTGCATGTCCTCCAGTATTTCTTCACAGACATCGTATTGCTTACAGAATCCATTTCCTCACATCCCCATTGTTTCTCCAGCCACAGTCAGAACGTTGTAACAGTTTTGATAGATGTATCAAAGCATCAAAGGCGCATATCCCCAATTCTAATCGATCATTGTTTTATGCCTGTAACCAATGTCAAACGCAGACATCTTCCTCTAACGAAGCAAACTTTGCGAAGCGCTTAAATATAGAACAAAAGGCTTAGAATTAAACACGAGCATGTAATGGCATTTGCGTGTTACGCTGCCGTTGGCGCCCTACCTTGTGTGTACTGAAACTTGAGGCTTGCACTTGTTCTCAGTTGCGACACCTCAATAGTTTCCGAGAAGGAGATGAGCAGCGATCCTAATTAAGCGTTTCTGCATTGCCATGCAGGTTTCGACTCAATCGATTCAACACCTAGTGTTTGAAAAGACACTGCAAAAACTCGATCTTTTCTTCTTCTGGAAGGATCCTCATTCCAAGTGGATGCCTGACTTGACAAATTTGTATCATGCACACATCGCACTCACCATGCTACAATGGCTTCCTACGAATGCTTGCTTCACTGTGCAAGGCACCCAAACATACGCTCACAATGACAAGCATCTCATTCATCGAACTCATCGTCTTCCTCAACATAATCAAAATCTTGAAGATCAGCGTCTATGCATGTAGTCATCACCGTTGTCATAGCCATCGTCTTCATTTGGTCGCAGGTGTTGTTGGTCGCAGAAAGAAGTGCAGCACAGCGCAGCCAAGCAGCAGAAAATTTCAACTAGTTATCCAGGGTATTGGCGATATCGTATCGGATTTTTCCACGCTCCTTCTCTCAATGTTGTGCCTGTGTCTCACCATCTCCTGTGGAAAGAGAGGACATCGGGAAATGTCAGCACCCAAAGTACAAATGCTAAATATGATGAATCACTGAATTCGATTACAATTATCTTTTCAGAGCAGACCCTTCTACAACTCTCTGCTACCGAGCTATTGGCCTTAATCTCTGCCCGTAAGTAGGCTGATCGTGTTTCGATAGCACAACACGCAATAGAAAACAGAACAGCACTTGCGTTATAAATAGTCACCCGATATCATTATCTTCTAAGACAGATCTGTAGATACGCGATTACCTAAATCATATCTCCATCGACCAAGACGACGCGACGCTCCTAACGACCGCCCGGAGAACACTGAAGAAGCCCGTTGCTTGCATTATCATCAGACTTCAGTTATAGACCAGGAGACATAAGTCTCGCCAAACAGAAGTGTGTTTTTATTAATTTGAACATTTGTTTTACATTTCTTATCGTTCGCAGAATTGCCTTTCTCACGTGAATGGAGTGCCAGCAGACGGCAGATAGCCGCGGAAGCTGATACCAAGGGTGCGTTGGTATTGACACACTTCAGGCAACATACTTCTTCTGTCTTTGTGTGCTTATCTCCGAATCAGTCGTTTGCAAACAAGAACACGCGTGCCGTCTAGGTTCCGATAATGAAGTCTTACTTTTTTAAAAAGTTAAAACATTCCAACAATTTGTGGTTGAATAGCATTTACCGATCGCCGACAAATAATGGCGCGTGGGGCAGAAAATAACGTTCCACTCGACTTAAACGACGTCCCAATTAAAAGTAATGTTTACCTCAAGATCCCAGTTCACAAAAGTCGAGGAGTCTTGGGACATACAGAATGTACGGCCAAAAAGTGAGGCAGTAGACGATTTATTTAATTAACGAGCACGACTACGAGAGAGTGAAATAACATTGAAGAAGTCGCAAGGCCGATGCTTAAGAAGAGAGATTGCAACAAATCAGGATTTAGGAAAAAGAAAGCTTACTGGACAACTCGAATATCAGCTTCAGAGATATCTCCAGGCCAATTGATCCTTCGTCATCGACCTTAACTCGGGATTTGTGCCAATAGGCAAACGGTCGTGTTTTTAGACTTAGTCAAACCACTTCGTCCTATTTAGGTCGGCCAAGCGGTTGCCTACCACAGGAGTCACATTTAAGGCGCAGGTCATGTTGATGGGAGCCCAAACCATAGAAACATAACCCTTTCCGTACACACAAAAATTCGGATTGATGAGAGGAGACTATTAATTATGAATTACAACGTGTATTTGCTGACAGTGTGGCTTTGCTTTGACTCAAAAAACAGATAGATCTCTATCGATTTATGAAGGTTTTTTCCAAGAGACGTCCTAACAGTCAGTTCAAAATTCGAATTATCGAAAGTCAGCTGTATATCTCTGAGTTCTTCAATATCAGATACGAGAAGATCATTCGAAACTCAAACGTTAACACCTGAGGCACCATCTTCCAAAAGTCCGGTCAACTGATTGCCTACCCGAACAACATTGACGTAATTGGACGAACATTGATGCGGAAGCGGCTAAAATGGGTCTAGCGGCCAATCAGGAAAAATAAAGTACGGAAGGACGCACAACAACGATGTCTTTTACAGAGCGCCTTTTGGTGTACTAGAAGATGTTGGCAAATCCTTACCAAAGTTTTGGAATCGATTTACCTAATTACCAAGCCGACGAGCCATGAAGGGTCCGGTCCTGAGAAAAAGGGGCGCGCTGCTTTCAGTCATCAAGGCCAACCTGTCTTACAACCGTGATGACTTGATCTCTATACCGGAGGTTTGGTCTTCCTCTCCTTCTCGAACTAGGAGGTTGAGATTCGATGGCCCTCTTAGCTATCGCATCGATGTGGCCGAGCCAGTGTAGTCTACGGATTTTTGTCTTCCGGACTACGCTCGTAGAGTTCGCACTAGTGTGTTCTCCTCCATTCGCCTTCCTCGCAGGTGGGACCAAATATCCGTCATAGAATATTACTTTCGGAAGCACCAGGAATCAGCTCTGCAGTTTTGCTTATCGGCTAGCTTTCGGCTCCAAAAAGCAGGACTGGCAAGATAAGAGTTTGAGCATGATATTGGTCAGGAGCTTCGAGCCCAGTTCTTTTGATAAACCGTATCTCCACTGTGATGTCGTTTGTGGAGTAAACGTTTGCACCGAGGTAGACAAAGTCTTTTACTTCTTTGCTACCTCGAAATTGTAGCTGTCCATTGTGATGTTTTGGCCTGTGTTGTGCAGCGGATCGTTTTTTGCTCGATAACATACATTTTGTCTTATCCTCGTTGACCATAAGACCAGCACGTTTCGCCTTTTTCTCTATTGCCCGTGAAAGCTCTTGTACGGCGCGTGGAGACCGCGCAACAATGCCGATGCCATCAGCGTATCCCAACAGCTGGACTGACTTGTAGAAGATAGTGTCTTCCGTGTTTACAGATGTCCGTCGCACTATCTTCTCCAGTACCAAACTGAAGTCTCACGAAAGCGCATCCTCTTGCCGAAATCCGGTGCAGATTTAGAACGGTTTGATTAATTTGATTAATACGCGCGTGAAAACAGGGTCCATCTTGCCAAATCCTTACCAAAAGTCTCAGAATCCATTAAGTACATGCGAAAACATAGGGCCGCTGTGGCAGTTTTCGATGAAGAATAGTAAGCTCATGATAATTTCAAATTCATCGGACCATGGGAAAAATTGGTTTCTGAATCATGGAAATTGGAATTATCGAGAGTTCACTGTAGTTGGAGCAAAGGTCAAACAAATTTTCATCACACTGATTTGTATTTTCCCAACATCACTTAACCAGAAGTGAAAAACAGAAATTGGTTGAAATCTGTGATTCTCATGATTTGCAAGATACCCTACACATCTGCAATGTTATTGAGAAACGCCGAAGTTCGAATTCATGTATCAATTAAAAACTCCTAATAGTATGCAAGAGTTTGTAAAATTTAAAACGACAGAATTCCGATTTCGTGTTGCTGTTTTTTTTTATTGTCAGTTACGATTTACGGAATCAGGCAGGATTAAGTTATGACGTCTATATGCCAACTGATGCATTAGTTCGATCTGGCGTGTAAGCTCAGGTTTGAAACCTCAGAGAAAGATTGTGCTAACTGGAGGAATGTATTGATTTCTGAACTGTAATTTATGTGTATGTCGTTTCGTTTTCCGTCTTACTTCACTTGCTGTTCTGTGAAAGCGAAAAAGACAACCCTCGTACTAGAAATGTATAAATCTCTAAGATATCGAAATTAGTCTTGACTGCTAAAAAAAAATTGATAAGAAAAAGAGAAAAGTGACAGAGAGCTACATTCCTCGGTTAGATTTTTGTCAAACAATCTACGACGGGGTGGAAAAGGACGAACTTGTTTTATAGAAAAGTGAATACCTTGTCCTTTAAATATCTAAACTGGAAAACGGATTTTTGCAACCAAAGTGATCACAGTATTCATATCTTCGATCAATACACAAGCATCAGCGTCGTCATCAACTTTAGTGACTGAGTGTAAATAATCTCTTGCCTACAGTTGAGAAAAACAAAGATCTGACCAAAATGAGCCACATTCATAGGCATTTGTTCTATTCGCTGGACAGAGTGAAAAAAGGGAGTTTTAGAAAAAATGTTTCTCTCTTTATTAATGTTTTATTTTCTCTTTTTCTTATCAGTTCTTTTCAAAGAGTGTTGTCTTGTTTCAGTTTTTTTCTTCTTTCTTGTTTTGATTTTGTTAAATTTTACAAATAATTATGGAAGTTTCTAGCATTGTTTTAGTTTAGTTCTTCTTTTATTTTGTTTACTTTTCTCCTTCGCATCTCAACTACAGTTATACATACATTTACTTTAATTATAAAAAAAGACTTATTTATAACTAAAAAGAAAATGTTTCTTCTTACAGTAAAAAAATATCCGTGTAATCAGAAAACAATTTAACTCTCGTTCGCGGTTCCTCCTTAAGAATGAACAGAAGATTGGATTGTTTTTGTTTTTTGTGAAAAAAGGTGGCTATTAACTGCTGCTAATGTTTTGTTGTTTGTCTCTGGATGAGTGAGGGAATTTACAATTCATCCTTTTCTCTCTTCTCCTCTTCATCCTTGGTCTCTTCGACGAGGTCGTCGAGGTTGATTTCACCAGCCTGTAAAAAGGAAAATATTTTTAAATTCATGTTTATGGAGACATTTTTTTTTTAATTTCAACTTACAGCTGGAACTTCACCACCAGCATCCAAGAACTTGACGAAATCATCAAGAGTTCTGTCCAAGTTGTAGTCGATGACTTGGTTGTCACCCTTGCGGTAGTACTTCAGTGTGGGGAACGACGAGATCTTGGTGTGTTCCAATTCATTGGCAGTCGAGTCCATCTTGGCAATGACAATGGTTGGATGATCCTTGTACTTCTCTCCCAATTGATCGTAGATTGGGGCCAACTGTTTGCAGTGTCCGCACCTGAAACGTAAACCGAACACAGTTTAACAATCGATTTCAGTTAAACTTCCATTTTCTTGAGACTTACCATGGAGCATAGAATTCAACGAGCACATCCTTGTTCACATCGAATACGACTTCATCGAAGTTTGTGGCGACAAGAGTCTTAACTGGGGTCTTATCCCAATCTTCGGGCAATTCCTGGGTCAACAAGTGTTGCTTCAGTTTGCCAGCCAAGAAGTCTTGAACGAAGCTCTTGATCGATTCGGGGCTCAGATCAGCAGTTGGGGGCTTGTACTTGGCCATGTCTTCTTCCAATTTGATCAGACGCAGAGTTGGGATTTCATCCTTGGACATTCCGAAGAATTCAAAGATACGTGCATGATCATCCTCATCGGCGCTGATGGTGACGAAGAGAATCTCATCGCGGAACTCGGCGGCGACATCCTTCAATGGATCAACGTATTTCTCAATGTGACCACTTTCCTTTGAGACGAAGAACAACAGGTGAGACTTGACGGCACCTCCGAAGATTTTCGATGCTGATTGATGGTTGAAGTCGACAATAAGTGGGAGCGAGTAGACTTGAGCGAATTTCTTGAGTGCTTCCTGGTTAACTTCACCGCTGAATACGGATTTCTTCTCATCGAAAGGCTTGAACAGAACGATGTCTCCATCCTTGGCTTCCAGATCAGCGATGACTTCCTCCTTGCCGGTGATACCGAAAACGAAGCTGTCGAGGGCATTGGCGGTAGCGAGGAAAGCCTTAGCTGCCTCTGATTCACGATCGGCGAAGAAACCAACAATGGCAATCTGAAATCATTGTGAAGAGGAAGGGGTTTTTGATTAGATGTGGGAAGACAAGTTGAATAGATTTAAGTTGAAGCTGCAAATGCCTTTTAAGTACAATTAACAACTATATACATTATTTATCACGTAGAAATAGGAAACAATATCATGAGAAAAGAAATCAGTGTTTTGCGATCATGAAACGGCGCTTGTTGGAGGTTGCTACCTAAACACTGTTGAGAATAACCAAGGTAGGTATACTTATGCACTTGTTTATGAAGTGAATTAGGTTCCAGACAGCTGGCTTCTTACGATCAAAGTCTGTCGAAGAAGCAGTCGCGCCCACTAGAAGAGTATGCTCACCTCCATTTCTCTTGGAGACACTGCAGAATTAATTCAGCAATGTACTGAGTCACCGGCATGCTGACCTATGACGCAATGTCTGTGATTATTGCATCTTCTTGAAACAACAAATAGCTGTGGGCATTTGCACGGAGACATCTTTTTTTGAGAACGGCAGTTTGTTTAGCATATGGCTTTGGTTCACATTGGTTCATACTCAGAGAAGATTTTCAGTTGATGGAAGACTCCTGTTCATTGACAGTGTAAACGGAGCTAGCGATTTGCAGTGCTAGTGAAAGATGGAAAAACTTCAACCTACATGGAAAACAAGTATCGCCAAAAATTGACATACAAACTCATAGTCAAGTCCTTTCGGGATATTGTATAACTAGAGTTGTGTCGGAAACTTTTCCTAAAATTCAACCTAAACATGTCCATGTCTATTCCCATGCCCATACTCCATAGAGTTCCAACTCCACTGATATATGAAGTCATGAAGGAAAAGAAACGGATTTTGAACAGTTTATAAAAATTCCTCACTTGATCATCGCAGCCTATGATGGGCCTATTGTGATCTCCCCCTATTTAGAGTTCACTCAGGAAACCTGAGTTTTCAGTTCATAATGAAACTTATGATGTTTCTAGGTGAACCATAGCTAACGATGATGTGTACTTACTAGGCAGTTGCAGTACATTCTGCTGGGGTCACCTTGTGTTGGTAACAACCCATGGTTTTGAAGTGTTTGTTTACTGGTAATGTCCAGTGAGAAGCCTGTGGTTCTTCGAATCTGTTTCCTGGTGAACCTGAGGAGCTGGTTCGTTTTGTTAAGTGAGATGGTAGGTATAATATGGGTTACGCTACAGCCGGTAGGGGGCCAGGGCCTAGGTTTTCAGCAACCACTCGTGTTGTGCGTGCTATTGTTCCCTCACTAGTGGAAGGCACCTACAGTTTAATGCCGACTCCGAACTGCCAAGAGAGAAGTCTTTGCTAGACAGGAAATACTCTTTGAGCATTGTCAGTGACTTGAAAGAGGTGGGGTCGTGAAGATTATTTTCGTCGCACAGAGCAGGAATCGAACCTACGACGTCGAGGTTGGGGGTCGACGCACATACCCACAACGCCACGGGCCACCATGATGGTAGGTAGGAGGAACATTTTGGCTTTCCTCTTACCTTCCTGGCCTCGTGAATCAGGAAGGTAACAGGCAGATATACAACTCTTACGTATGTCGCAGAATGGCCGTGGTGTTGATTACGTTTACTCCAACCCTGTGTCAACTCTTAGCAGAATGTGATCCAATGGGGAACTACAAATACCATCCAATGGGAAATCGGAGGTGTGCTCTATTAATTATTCAATAAAATAAGGGCTTTCTATAGCTTCGCACACATATCTCTCTTATCATCATTGGCAATAAAAAATTCAAACAATATTTATATCTGAGACATCTAGAAGTAATTATTGCCCCATTCGCACAGATAATGACTAAGGTTGATGGGTGTTGGTTAACTATCTCCTTTCAGATAGAAAAAATTAATGATTTGTTTATCAGATTGTTCTTGAATTCAACTAGAACTAGTGAATTGATTAAATACCCCATTTCCCTTCTTACTGATACAAATTCCATGATTGGATGTAACCATTTTCATTTCGATAGCAACGACTGACCGTGAACTAATTTACTCTTTCAAACCAATTTCCGCTGATTAATGATGTTCGGAGAGCATTAAATCTCTTCACCTGCGGCGAATTTATGGCAAAACTGTTCGTTTAGTTGATAATAGTACTTCGCACCTCGGTAAATGTTCCGTGTGAAAATAAAGAGAATTGCATGATTAACTGCGATCCGATAAGGCTACGCTACGCTGTGCTAATGACACGACCCAACGTTTGCTGTATTGCGCAATTTGTTGATAAAATGTTTAAAAATAACAAACACGGATTGTTGCCACTTGTCACCTTACACAAAAATTATTTTGTGCACAAACATCCTAGGCGCATTGAAAACTCAACAGATGTTATCTGCACTTTGATTTGCGGGGCCTGGAAACAAATAATAACTTATTTTTCAAATACAGCTGCGAATTGGGGGATCGTAAGCTGCGTGGCTTGGCTTTATCTTAAGCAAAGTTTATTGTTCCATTTCCTTAAATCACAGTGCATTAATCGTTGACGCGCCTTTGATCCGGACATAAACCGAGGCAGTGTATTTTGATAAGCTCTATTCTATTCTTACTTGTTGAATATTTTTATGACAACCAAACTTAGACCGCTCCCATGGGTGGTGTTCTATGTACCGAAATAAAGATAAAACAGTAACAAATGACTGATGTCACCGAGAATGAATGAAAGCGATTGTGTCTGAGATGGTGGTAGATATTCATTGAATACATTCGGATTGTCACCTGTTTTGAACAACAAGTGCAATCAGTTGGGACACGTGTTGATAACTTTTTTGATAATTAAAATTGCGTACATGAACGAAAAGACAGACTGAGTGACAACAGAATCACAAGGCGTTTAAGGCCAAATAAATTAGTTGTTTTTTCAAAAAGTAACAAGTCGCTCGTGCTCATTGTTTGTTCATCTGCACATGAAGAGGTGGTCCATGGTAGTCGACGATTTACTACAAAAATGTGGTGTAGAATTTTGATTGACTACTGATCCTCAGTTTAACTTTTAGACATTTTGTTATTCATGACATTCCTTACACACCACTTGATTTGAATAACAACGGATTCACGAGTACGTGTGCAAAATATCAATCCATTCTAGTGACGTGTCTTTGGACAACGTGTATTTTACGAAATTGATGTCTGTATGTATCTGCATGGAAACAGCAAAGATTGTGCTCAGTTTACTGTTCAGGTTTTCTGGCAGATTTTGGGGCGTTGCTGAATGAATGTCAAGCACAGCCTACCTGATCAGATTTTGTCCGCAGACAGCATGCTAGCAGGGTCTACAGTGATGTTGTTGACAGAGCACGATGTGAATTTGTTCCTGGCGTTCAGTTTCGCAAGATAAAAGTAACAAACAATAGCACACGAATGAATGAAATGACGCTGAGAAGAAAACAGGTATAACAAGTGCTGACAACCAGATGTAATAAAAGGATTCTGTTATGGAGCAAATAAAATTATATTTCGTTCAGACTAAAAGGGTGCCTGATTGCTCGCTGGGTAGTTTAAATTTATATAGCGCCCTGATTGATTTGGGACGGCTCCATCGGGTAAAACGATGAACGATCGCTTAATGTAACACTAAGATATTTATATCGTCTAGACGACGACGGACTCACTAATGCTTCGTATAACTTATTGAACTGTCAAATGCCAACGGTTGAGCGATTATTATTTTACAATCGTTTCTTACTTCGTGGTTGACTGTAGTTTTTTTTTTAATAAAAATCGTAAAAAGAAGACAATGCGATGGACACTTGGAGATGCATCAATTCTAGCGAAGAAGTAAAAATAGAAACTATTCCGTAAACCGTAAACTTGCCAAATTGAATTTTGCTTTTCGCTTATAAAAAAGGGCGTTTGGACTAGTTCTGGTAACGGTAGGCCAAAGGAGAGCCTCTTGGTCGGCATATATTCCTGTAATTTTAAGACTTCGATTGGTAACGACTGCAAATTCAAATGGTAGACGACACGACGGGACAATGCGGTTGTAGTGATAAACGAAGCAAATTTTGTACACAATCGTTTGGGCGATAACCGTCTTGAAGTTACGCAATGATACTCCTGGCTTGATATTTCTGGTGGCATTTACTTCATACTGGCCTGCAAAACATCTGTCATTCAAACGTAGTTTATAGTCTAATTATTTAATTTCAATTCATTTGCATTTCATTAATTTAAAATAAGCTTGCGTACTTACAAGACAAATATGCTTTAAATAGTCGGACGTAGTGATTCTACTTCTAACTCCATCAGAAGTCTAATTATTCTTCTCCTCTCTGAATAACCAGCCATATGTGTTACTTTTACATGTTTATGAGAGTAATTAGCTTTATTATGTTAGCTCTATGTTAACTCCAAGATGAATGCGAATAGGTACAGCTGGGCACCGAAAAAGATCTGTGATTCTATCAGCTCTCTAACATACAGTGTCCCACTCCATTAACGTCTAAAACTGGTTTGACCTGGATGGTATTATAAAATGCTCCCAATTTCGGGGAGGCATTCGTTTCTATTCTAACTACCTTCTATTGTTCAAAATTGACTAAAATACGACCATTATTTCCTATTAACCACGGATCAACCTGTTCTGAGAGACTATTCCTGATTGTCCCATAAATATGTCACGGCATAGGCTGAAAGTAAAAGGATCCCTTTTCTAACTCGAATCAACAATAACACCAACCGATTAAATCCACCGAGATCTCAAATGCATTTTCTCATTAATCCCATACCGCATCTCACATTGATAAAACGAAAGTATAAATCCTCACAGACGTTTCTAATGGACACTTCACATGGTCAGTGAGATGAAATTGTCCTCATTATAAACCTGTTCCCCTCAGTTAGCATAGGTCAGGTAGAAAAAGCAGCAGCATACCGAACACAGGTAAAAAGAAAATAACGTAAAAGCGTAACACACTTACCTCGTTGTCTTTCAAGAATTTCTGTGCGCTCTCGACTGTTTCCAATTCCAGGGCAGGTGGTCCAGTCTTCTTGTTGACCCAAGTGACAATATCATCAGCTTGACGTCCACCACTGTACTCAACGGCAACACCGTTGCGGAAGAATTTCAACGTTGGATAGCCACGTACTTGATATTCCTCGGCGAGATCACCTTCTTCGGTAGCGTCAACCTTACCCAATTTGATTGGTGATTCTTGTTCGGCCAATTTTTGTGCAGCCTTAGCATATTCGGGTGCTAACGCCTTGCAGTGACCACACCATGGAGCGTCTGAAAAATTGAAAAAAAAAAAAAGAAAAAAAATAAGTAAGATCTCACTCTGTCGAGAACACTTTTTCTTTTTCATAGATAAGAGTAAGCTAAATATTGTCTATGCGTCCGTCCATTGAATTCCACACCATGTGGCACAACGTGGCTGGGATCGGTCGACGAGGATGAAAGCGATAAGGTGAAATATGAAACGTAGGCACAACGTTGGCGTGCATACATTTAGTTATCATTTTTTATTTTAAAGAACGCACCCGACTTATATTTATTTCTGATAAGACACTCGATTTAGTCTTTAAGTGTCACTTGAATACAGTGCTCCACTCGATAGGGGGAGGGAAGAAAGTTAATGGCGCAATGCCAGAGAACATGCAAATTTGTCTGTCAATAGCAATACCCTTCCAAGCGATTACATAAGATATATTTACATAATTATGAAATCACTTCACATTAGCTCGCCCCGGTATCTATTCGTAATTATTCAACGAACTTGAAAAGCTCTACGCTCTTTTTTCTGTTTTCGTTTGCTTACGTGTTTCTTGTAGATTTTTTTGACGGCCAATGTCAAGTGAAAAGAGACTGAAATTAGGTTTTTCGTTTCGTTGCTACGTTTTTCTTCTTTTTTTCGTCTCTTTGCACGTTATATTTGAACTGGTATTTTAATACTTTCAACATTCGGTCGTTAAACCCTCAAGGGGTTAATGATCTCTTGGGCGACACACACATTTACTCTGTTTCTGAAGGAGATCAGAGCAGAGATTGAGTGGCACGCAATAATGTTTCCATATTATGATACATTTGAATGAGATCAAATCACAGTAAAGGTTGTACATACACCTTTTTATAACTTTGAGACACTGATGTGGCCGGAGGTTGTTATCCTTTTGTGAACAGGTCGAAAAGAAGTAGTATGATATGGTTTTGGATCATATACTGATCGTGAAGCGTAAGCAAATTCAAAGGAGATAGGCCCAGGTTCAACCCGAACTGTAGCGCCATATTAAGAAGATAGTTGTGCAAAGAATTACACATAGCTCGAAGAAATGCTCGTAGTTACACGTACAAGTTTAAATGGTCAAATGCGAATCAAAGGCCTATTCAATTATCCAGCTATTTCCATATTTTCCACATGACTTGTTGCAACCAGGTACATCTGTTGCGTCAAAATTGGTCTAATGGGTGAGCGGAACGAAATCCTTATTCGGTTATAGCTTTATTTTCCAAGAAATTTCAGGGATTGCAAGGAATTCAAGAGTTTTCTTACTAGCTCGTTACTTTTTAACGAGGATCGGAAGAAAGGAAAATGACAATTTAAGCTTTGACATGAAAATGTAGTAGAATAGTAAAAGGGGGAAGTATAATTTACAACAGGGTAGTAGAATAATTCATGTTATTAATAATTCAATTTAAAAAAGTAAATAGCGTATAAGTGTATATAGGCTTTAATAAATAGCCATACTCAATTATTAAAGCAGAACCATATTTTAAGAGAATTGTTCATGATTGCATGTAGAGGCACGTAGTGTGCTTCTGTTGAACACGTGAGTTGCACTTGTGCGAAAGTGTATTTAAAGAGATTAAATCAGGAATGTTCACTTGAGGTTACATTGAACTTCAAAAGCAGAAACTCATAAATGATAAACTTGAAAGGGAAAATGATGAAAAAAGATGCACTACCATCAAATGCCATTATTTTCTGATCAAATAATCCATATTTGAACCAACTTAGTGAACACATTCTATGCCAGTGCAGAATGAAAACAAGTTCGTTAGCACATCAGTTCTTTCTCGAACTCCGGCAGATTCTTTGAACAGATGTCTTTCTAAGCACATATACCTGCGCACCATATTTCTCTTCAAAGTAGCAAATTGCAAAATCAAAAAGAAACCGATTTAGAAGCCATAAAAGTTGCCAAAGAGAAGCTAGAAAGCTAGAACAGAAGCACACTATATGCTACACAGCCGGTAACCATACTTATCAACTCCTCATTCGAAAAAGATTAGTGACGTGGTGACTTGTGATTCACACTCTTCTCGCAAATATGTGCACAATCATACAACATACACGTACGTGTACAGTTAAGGAAGAGTATGCTAATTCATTAACTACGCAGAGACGACCGGATTAGAAAGGGCTAATTTGGTATTCAAGTTCTAGTTTCTTCTCCAAGCTACTGTCCAGCATTTAATCACCACGCCCAAACTACTGTCGCCCACGCGCCACACAAACTATCCAACAAGTCAGTCAAAGGAGCCAACTCGGTTCCGTTTAAATACTAGAAATCTGTTACAGATAACCTAAACAGAGGCTATTTCTGACTGAAAAGATTACACCCTCAAGGCGCAAATGAAGGAAAGAGAGGATTGATAAACAAAACAAAAGGCGAAGCAACGCAGATGCCGAGGAGGAAGAATTCGAGAAAAACTGACACGCAAGCAATGTAGGAAGCGGCTGAAGCCAATTTTGTGTGCGTTCCTATCGACATGTTGCTCCTCCATGGACACTGATTTAATTCGAATAAGAATTGTGAATTAATATTCCCCTTGCTCACAGCAAACCATAAACAATTGACAAGAGAATATGGAAGGAAAAATCATTTCACAACCGTGAAGAACCTTGACATTTGTTGGTATCTCTTCATTTTTTGGAGACTTCACAGTACAGTACGCATTAACCTGTTTTCTCTGACTTCCCACACTGGAATTCATGTGGAAATTGTGAAATCAGTGTTGCTCTATGCATTTCACCGGGCCTTTGTTCGATGTCACAGCATGAACAAATGAGATTTTCCAAGCATTTCCTCAAGAAAACACTTCAGAACAATGACACGTCACAGGCATCATTTGTGGAGAGTTGTAAACCACCGTTTTATGTATGTGGGGCCGGTACACTTATTTCACTTGCACACATAGCCCCAGACACATGTTGCCTCGACAGTTGTCTCTTTTTTTGTTTTCCCATTATCCCCCCACTTTCTCACACCGAACGAGACTGCGATTTTCGCAAGACTGAATATCTTTCTTTTCTTTGTAGAGATTATTGACCGGATGGTGTTTAATGCAAATATCTTTCCTCAAAGTGGGAATGAACTTTGATTAATTTTCTTTATTGCATGGATTGTGTAGGCATTGATGTGAAAAATGTTTGAACAAATGACAGGTACTTACAGAATTCGACTAAAACAAACTCGTTATCGGTGATGGCGGACTTGAAATTTTCCTTAGTCAGAACCAGAACACCATCTTCCAGTTTGATTTCCTCAGATTGAACTCCATGAGTCGCCGCGGCGGCAAAAACAAATAACGCACACAGGAATAACTTCATTTTATTTATTTTCTCTAGACGAATTACTAGACTATGCTCTAAGTACTTAGACTAACGTAGAAAAAAAAATAACGAATATTGTACGGATGTTCCTCCCCTCACCGGTGCTGACACGTTGAGAATTAAAAGGAAAATAACCGAGGAACTCGATATGGAATTAGTTTTTGTGATCGAACTGGAATGGGGGGATAGTGTCTAATGATGCGAACTCTTTCTGGCTGCTGACTGAGATGGGAGATGATTTCATGGGAATTGGGAAGCAAAGGAGCGCAGCTGTAGATGCGGCGAGCTGATGTTGATTACGTTATGACCGGGAATGGCAGGAAGCGGAACGAGTTGCTCAAGGGGACGATGTTTTCTTTTGGGGAAATGAACGAACAACAAGCGAACACGTAGCCGGTTTTGTTGTCTGTTGTTGTCTCGCTTTGACACCGATGAGGGAGTGAATGAAATGCAAGTTTGGGATGAAATGGCAAACGAAACGAACATGTTTTGGAATTTTCAAGTGTTGCTGCTGACTTCAAAATTGTATTAATTGTTAATTGAATTTGAGAATTTTTTTTAATATTTTTAATATTTCCAAGGGGGGGGGGGGGGAGGGGGGGGGGGGGACGTAATGCTTCGGATTGTCAAGGTTTAAAAACGGGCTTTTGTAGATCTCGATTAAATGAGTACAAAATACGAAGTACCAAAATGGTCGTTTTTTCCTACTTTAGGCTCACGTCTTCTTTCTTTCCTATCTGACTCCAGTGGACTCGTTAACAGTAGGTCGTTAACAAATGTACATCCACTTGAGTTCTACCGGCATTATTGGACTTCTCTATACGTTTGGGCCGAAATACACATTCAAGATTAAGCCCTTCGACGACGACCGGTCCACTTGGTCCAAACTCTATTGCGCGTCTAAATATTGAAAAGGCTAAACCGTACACCGGAATAAGCAGGAACAAATTGATTCTATTTAAATTATTCATATACATAGGGGGGTACTGTTTCCGGAGCGTCAGGGCTTGAGAACGCCGTTTTGTAGATTTCGACTAAATGCGAACCAAAATGCTCATTTTGGCCTATTTTAGAGGATATCATATGCCTAAATGTCTCCTTGGTCTCAACAAACTTCAGGTGTTCTTTGCTATCTGAATTCAGTTACACCGAGGTCGTTAACAAATGTACATACCCACCGGCATCTCTAGTAAATGAGACCTACACATTCAAAATTTAGCCGTCCACAGCGACCAAACTCCTAGCCACTCTTCTGAAAATTGAAAAGGCGGCTCAACGGTATAGATTGAACGGAATAATCAGGTTGGAATCACATAGGCACCTAAAAACTAAAAACATGTATTGTACAATGTCGGACGCTATGATCAGGTAGCCTTGTTTTTAGGCAGACTTTGGGATGTTGAAATGGAACAATGGTGTCCCAGCACTAGACCCTAAAAGTCGGGAATAGTACACGGACGGATCAAAGATGTGTCTTTGAGTAGAAGCACGAGTCTTTGGACCCAACAGTCAAACAGCAGACACTTTCGTCCAACCTAATGCACTCCAATATAGTCAGATGTTGCTATGCCACTCTGCAATTTCTTGCCAGGCAAACAAAGTGAAGCTTGGCTGGATCCCCAGACACTGAATTGTAGGCAACGAATCCACAGATGAGAGAGCTGGCTCGAAATCGGCGTCCATCTGTCCCGAACCTTGTAGTACATGTCAATTGGACATCGGTTACATATCTGATTAACGAATAGGGAAACAAACTTCCACTAGGGCAGTGGGCATATGGTCACGGACTTAGGCAATCCGAACGATTAATCAGGCATTGAAGAACGAAGCCCATACGAATCCGTTGCGAGTGTGCGTAGGCGAGAAAATTGTAGTTACCGAATTGCAAAAAGGTTCATACAACAAAATACTCCTTTTAATAAGGATAGCATAAGAAGGCTAACGAGCTTTTTTACTGGCCGCTGCGGTCTGCAATATCTCCTACCAAACTAAACCTTTGCCAAGACAAGGTTTGTTGGCAATGCCTCGACGAGAATGAAACTTCTGAGCACATCTTGTGTGAATGTCCGGCACTATTCTGGTCAAGAAAATATCTTCCATGGTAAGATACTCAATTTAGTGGAACTTAAAAACTCCCCTACAAAGGACCTACTAGACCACTGGCCGCGGTATCGTTGTCTGCACGGTGAGGCAAGCTGGAAAGAGCAAAGAAAAAACATGTAATTTTTAATTTTCGTATAGCTTAAACTAGCAGAGCTTCATGTTTAATAACAGTCTTTCGGATAACATCTTCAACCAGAACCGAGCTTATCAATAATAATATTGTTTGTGCTAAAAATTCTTACAGTAAATAATTCTAGATTTTATTTTCTTTGTTTCTTGCTTCTTAGACTTCTTCCGAAGATTGTAGTATACAACTAAAAATGATTTGTTTTCCATAAAACAAGCTTTGTGTACACTTCTTCTTCTTTGTTTGGGTCTACAGTCCAGAGTGAATCTTGATCTGAAGCAACAAGCTAATCCAACTACCAAGATGTGGGGCAAGCTGTCTCCAGTGTCACATGCCAAGTTGTTGAAGTCCTTCCTCACTTGTGTGCGCTATATCAATCGAGTACGTGTTCGGTTGCGTTGTCTCAAATATTATTTCCATACATGACCTAGTCGTATTAAAAGTTAGACCCGAAGGTGCTAAAATCGACTCGTGGCGCATTGGTTAAGTCTGATTATACCAACGCAACAGGACCAAATTCCGCACGCAGAACTGTTCTATCAAAACGATCAAGAGCTTGTTCGTATGTTTTCAATAGCGTCCACGTCTCTGCTTTATAGAGCAAGGTGTTGTATACATACGTTAGAGTCGTCTTTCGAGAGGCGGCTCTGTTACTCAATTGAGTCTTTAGCCCAAAGTAACAGCGATTGGCAAAAGTAATTCTGCCTGAGAGCCGAGGTATACGAAGCCATTATCACACTCTGTCTGTCGATCTTGTGCGCCCTACCGTTATGATAGCAAGTATATTGCTCTGAGTCACTTCAATGCCAGCAAATATTCGTCCAGTCACATACTTCCTACGATTTGTACGTCTATCCCTTATTCACATGATACAGTTGGACGCATCCACTGCCATGTCAACCATGGCAACCAAACTAACAGCACCCGAGCGAAATACAGAAGTTTGATCAATAACTTTGAATATAATTTCATTTCGACACGTATCATTCAGAATCAATCGCTTTCTCCCCAATTCCATTAACATGGAAAGAAAAGCATCTCTCACATCAGCAAGTGCTCGCAAGTCTGCCGCCAGTTTGACCACGGGCAGGCCACCGGCCCGCCACTCAGCCAACGTGAATCACGAAAAGAAAAAAGCCCGTGATCCCCCAACGCCATCCGGAGGACATGTGCCGGCAGGAAGTAGAGGCTCGCAAAGACGTCAGTCCGCGAGCAACAAACCAACGACATTACCGAAGAAGGAGCTCGCAAGGCTTCGTAGTGCGGCAGTAGTCGTCTCCACCGACGACAGGATCGAAGCGCAGCTGCAACACGAGAGGATTATACGCGAAATCGAAGAGGAAGCCGAGCGAGAGAAACTTAAATTCAAAGCAATCGACGATGCTAAACTCCGAGGCCGCGAAGGGGAAAAGGACATATTCAGCGAAGATCGAGAGAAAATTCTGGAACTGTCCTTCATTGCCAAACACGAACAGGAGGAAGAGGTGAAGCGCGTGAATCAAATAATGCTCAATGCCAAGTGCCATGCTATTCGGGACGCTCAGATACAGGAGAAAGAAGAGCTGGCCAAGGAGCTGAAGCAGGACGAGATTCGGCTAGAGCAGATCATGATTGAGCGGGCGAAGGCGTCGCTGGCCGTCGAAGATGAGAATGTCAAGAAGGAAATGGAGAAAAAGAAGAAGTACGCTGCCGAGATAAAGCACCAACTTATGGAGAGGGAGAATCAGCGATTCCTCGAGGCAGAGCGAATCGAGGAGGAAGCCAAGATCTTAGCACAAACCAAGGCGGCGATACAGCGGGACGAAGAACGCCGTATGCGACTGAACCACGAGCGACGAGAGAAGCTCCGCGCAGAGCTCAATCGGATCTGTGAAATGGCGAATCTGTTCCAGAAGATGCTGTTCGAGCAGGAGCGAGAAGCCGAAATGCGCATCCTGGCGTACATGAAGGCAAAAGAAGAACGCGAGCGGAAACTGGCAATTGAGAAAAAACTGGTAAAGCAGGCGTTCGAGAGGAAGCAGCAGCTCCTGTTCGATCTTCAGCAGAAGCGACTCGAGTCAAGATCTAAGCGCGAGGAAATGGCATTGATACGACAGCAGGAGAACATCGAACGTGAGTATCGACGCAAGGAAATGGAAGCGGCTATCCGAAAGAAGGAACTGGAAAAGTCCTTGGCCGAAGCACGTCGAATGCAATTGCACGAGGCTAAACTACGCGAGGCATTACAACTCGCGCACAACGAAGACGACTTCAAGAAAATCGTGGAAAACTTGAAGCGCGAGGAAGAGAAACAGAAAAAGCTGCAAGAGGAGCGTCTCAAGAACCGCGAGCGCTATCGCGAGGACATTATCCGTCAGATGAATGACAAGGAGTACGCACGGCGAACGCTGATGGAGCGTGACCAGGCCGAAGCCTTTGAGTTCCGTGAGCAGGAAAACCAACGCCAGAAGAACGTCTTCACGGTGATACAATCGAAACTGGCCAAAATGAGGGAAGCCAATCTGCCGGAGAAATACATCAAGGATGTCGAGAAGCAGCTGATGAAGATTGGCCAGACATCAAACAAATGAGAAAGGGACTTACATTTTTTACACTTTTCAAGAATTTTGTAAAATTTTGAAACAAATACATTTTTTGATCGGCTTTTGTTTTGTAATTGGTTGTCTTTTTTATTTTCACACAAATTGCAAGCGTTTGAACTGATTTAGATTTGACGATGCCGGTAAGTAGTAGCGTGATCTGGAAGGAGCATTGTCGCTGCCACACAAAGGTTACCGATCGAACGTTTCGGCTGGTGGCTAGCTATGCTGTAAAAATATAAGTGAAATGCAAAAATGCAACTCTCTGAAGATGGATATCTTTTTACTCATTTATTTCTGCTCCTGGGCACGCCCACCAAGCTGCTGTTGAAAGTGGTGCTTAAACATATCGACCATTGCCTATGGGTTCGTAACTAGATTACCCTCACAATTTCTAAGAGTCTGGGTGCCTTTCCTAAAGACTGAGGCCAGGCTTTTGGCTTTTTTATAAAAGAGTCGTATTTTTTGTTTGTTCCTAGACTCTTCTATATCCTTGAGCTGTTTAGTATTTTGATATTATCCATATTTTAAACGTACCTTAGAACCAAGTAGTTAGGTGTTGTCTGAGGTAGACTAAATAACCCTTTGAAGAAATAATCGCAAGAACTATAGCAATCCTTGTAAAATCCTCTATACGGACTATACGGTTTATATACTAAAATTATTAAAAGGCTTTGACAATCTAATCCCCGAAAGAACGGAATGACAGGGCGGGCAGGTGTGCAGGGATTTTAACTGAGCTATTTACACTGACGGCTCCAAGATGGGTGGTGGAGTCGGCAGGGGTGTTCTCTCAGAATTTCTGAACATTTTAAAAGTCTATAGACTGCAAGACAGTTCCCGTGTGTTCCAAGTCGAACTTGTCGTCTAGTCAAAAATAAACCTATACATCCTGCCAAGACAGAAAGTTGCCATATGTATCGACAGGATTCACTATACACTATAAATTTGTAGATGGCAAGGCTATGATAGCTGATGGAAGTCAGCCAACCCAAAAGATCCCTTATCTGGTCACAGTGACCGATAAACTGACTCGGTGGGGAACTGTCCTCCAGTGCACGCCTGATGAGGAGGTGCACATCCCAGTAAATTCAGTCAAGGCTAATATTTCTACTCACTTCCTTGAAATAGCTAACCTCAGATGGGTTAAACTGACTGACAGTGCTAAACCAAGAAATTAGTATAACCAACGCAAAACGAACGATCTCCTTAAGCGTACTACTAAACATAATATCGTTAGATTGTTGGCAGTGTTGCATGGGACACTGGTCGTTAGGATATCATGTTACATAACTCACACTGTCGCAATACTGCTGCCAAGAAAGAGACCTCACCACGTTTATTCTGCAGCTGCCCGGTCCTCACCAGAGCGAGATAGCGAACGCTTGGCAGACCCTTCTTCAACTCTGGTTAAGGTCCTTTTCCACTTGTCTGCGCCATCTCGTTCGAGGACGCCCACTGTTGAGTTGTCCCAATGGCTCGGTGTCGAAGACTCTTTGGGTCAAAGTTGTGGTGGCCATCCGCTCTACATGACGCAGCCATCTTAAGCATTGGATCCGAAGACGTTTAGCTAGATGCCCGCCGCTATACAGCCCGTAAAGTTCGTGGTCGAATCTTCTCCTTCAGACGCCATCAACGCAAACAGGACCAAAGATCGCACTCAAAACTTTCTCTCAAAACGATCAAGAGCTTCGTCATACGCGTTCAACAGCGTTCATGCCACTGCGTCATAGAGCAGGACAGGGATGGTCTGACTGTTATATATATCAGCTTTGTGTTTCGAGAGATGGCTCTGTTACTCAGTTGCTTCTGCGCTTGATCTCGATTCTAGTGCTATTGAGCCTGTTTACTTCAGAAGTGTTATTTAGGTTCTCAAAACCAAAACTACTTCCTACCTACCAACATATCAATCCAATATTTTCCAATAAACATCTAATTTTTCAACAATTTTCAAAACTATATATTTGTTCAGTCTTTTTGGGGAGAAAATCACAAGGCGTACACCTTAACGTAGTCCACAATCAGTCCCTCGTCCCATGTGGGCAGCCAGTTGGTCCGATCGTTCCAGAATTTCAGCTCTGCCTTGGGATCTAGGTTTCTCCAAGGTTTCTTTCGTCTTTCTGGGCCATTTACACAGTCTTCTGGAAAGTCGGCGTGTCCCCCAGCTGAGAGCCCAAGTGTCAAGAAGAACTGCAACAAGAATCAACCGTGAATTATCTCACATTAAAGAACAAAACAAAATCTACCTCCTTGTCGAAGGGCGCCATTGGATTTCCATTTTCCCAAAGTTTCGCATGCTGCACGCCAGCCTTGTAGTAGTCATCGACAAAGGGGCCTTCGATTGAAGCGTAATCGATACCATCAACTTGCAGTGCGATAGCCTTGTTTGTCCAAATTAAGGTGAATGTGTGGAAATCGTCCCCCAAGTGCTCGGTCTGGAGGCTTTCCTTCAGTCCTGTTCGACGAAGGGGCTCGTCTGATGAGAGCACAATACCGCCTGACAGGCGTCGTCCAGATATGTCAACACCACCGCGGTCTTTAAGGACCTCATTTCCCCTGTTGAACGCCACTCTCATCTGACCCGACGCGTAACGCGTGTACCCGTAGTAGTTTTCGAGGGGCTCCAGTAGGATCACTGTGTGGAGAGTGAGGAGAGTTACTCACAAAAAAATGGAAACAGTCTCACTTACGTGGAAACAGCCAGTCGCCCTTCGGCAGCTTTGCACGCACCTCGACTTTGCCGAAACGAAAACTGAAGGAATCCTTGGTTTGAATCCTCGCTGATACAACGGGAGGAAGAACCTGCGACCACTGCGCCGTTCGCTTGCAGCCGCTTGTGACGTCCACCTTCGCTGTGCATCTGCAGAGAAGGAAGTTGGAAAGTGGTGAGTTTATGCCTGAACGGGGAATGATCCCACTTACCGCGGTCCGAGGTCTAAGCTGCCTAATCTTATCATCGATTCATTGAATCCCGGCAGCTCGTACAACATGCTCGATACGACATGCAGCTCGCCATTGCTCACGTAGCAGTTCTCGGGCCTGCCTTGGAAGGACACAAACTCTGAGTCCTCCTCTTCGGCTGGAATGCGAATTTCATGCTTCCACTTGGTGGAGTCGAGGCTGTTGAAATTGTCCTCAAATATTAGTTCACCCTTGCAGGTTGCCCTTCTCTGCACAGTCGTTATCGATGGTTCACAATTGATGGGATCTGTTCGAGGCGTGACCACTGGTGTTCCGCTCGATTGTGGTGTGGCCGTTCCCAGCTTCCGGTAGCCGTAGCTTCCATGCTGAACATGAATCCAGTAGTTCACCTCATTGTCTGCATCGACAAATGCTTGGGTATTGTCGAAGGTCCATCGTCCATTTGTCGGCTTCATTATGTCGGCGGAATACTCTCCAGGCTGATTTAGCGCTATTGGTTTGTTGATGTTGACGTGAAAGGCAACCAGGACGATACCATTTTCATCTAAAATGAGTTAAATTAGTGTGATTAATTGTGTGAACAATCATTGGTTTCAATGGGTACAAAGTAGAAGCGTTCTCCATGAATTCAGAGGACAAATCCTGAACACATTTGAATTCTATTTGTAGACCAGGTTGCTCTGAAGCCAATAAAATCCTGTAAAATGAGATAAAAGGGTCAGCACACAAGGAATGCCTGTCATGTGACAAATTCAGCATGGCAAAACATAGAAGCTTCTGCCATTGAACTGAAACTCAAGTGATCATAGGATGGATACAAGGCTTCGGTTTTGAAGAAGACAAGCTTCTGTGGGTACACAATCCTTATTGAAGGCAATGAAAGCCATCTAAGCTACAACCCTATTGAATGCCGTATGTGGTTACCACCCGCATAACGATGTTGTGCACTAGATTTAGAGCCAATTGAGGACCTTCATGAGTCCAATTTGTATTGACCGTCTTCTACATTGGAAAAGATGTGCGAACAACATTCAGACAGTGATCAGTTTTGATTTACCAATAATCAGTTTTATTTAATACATATTCTACTAACTAATCCAAACCTAACATAAGGTAGTGGAGTATATACTTATTTTTTAATTGTTTTGATGCAAAATTGCTTGAGTTGAATTCCACAGCCTTGTGTAGACGTAAACAACAAACGAGAGAATTTGATCAGTAGCAGAAAGAGAGAGATAGCGGGTCCAGAGATCCCAATAACAAATGGGAAGTCAGCTGACAGATCTTCGTTGAACCTAGACATAACATCTTTAACTAAAAAAACAGATCTAGACATGTAGAACATCTACATCTACATCTAGAGAATTGTTTCATAAACTGTATAAATACAATAAGTAAAATAGATAAGACTCAAGATAGATTTTTGGAGATCACCCATGAGTACGTTCTTCGACTGAGAGAAACTTCCGTCAGTCTGTTCGTAAACGTCGTAAGTATGCTTTTGACGTTTCAAATGCTTTGTTGTTCTTGTTTGCAAATCGTTTGCTTTGCTCGTTGCACATAATTATATCTAAGCCAGTGAGGACGATGGAATATTAAATCACAATCTGAATATTCGGAGCAAAGTCCGCGACAACCATACCAGTGGACTAAGAAGTATTGTTCAGCAGATTTACTTCTAGCAGATTCATCAGATGCATTCTGTTTTCCAACTCCTGCGCTGGGTAGATTAGTCTACAGTTTTTTAACAGACTGGATCCCGTTTCAATTTAGCGTAGATTTTTCTACAATATCGCATTCTGCACATCCATTGTAAATCATTCAAGTCGCAGATCAATCCACCGTGCACATGAACAGAGAAAGACTAATGTTGAAGTAACAACATTATCGTTCTGGCAGGCAAGACAACTACTCCCACAATTGATGTGAACTACCGTCAGATTCGACAGAAGATATGGCTAGTATTGCAATGAATTGAAGTACAAACATCGAGCGCGGTTGAAGTTGCCTTGATCTGTTGAACGATTCCCGAATTGTTTCCAAGAAATATGGTATACATGGACATAAAACCTTTCTGTTGACAACTTGGAACCGAAAATCTATCCATAAACAGTATGAAACAAATTCACATTCTCAGGTTGCACTGACTGATAACCTCAAGCAACAATCGACTAAGCTTATCAGTACACTCAGCGGTAGCTGACAGCGCTTCTTCACGCATTTAATCTCGGAGTGAATATCTCTTCGAAAAATCTCCTGCTAAGTGATATAGATTGACTGCTCTCCGAACCGGTTTTGTCGCCGAGGAATCATTCGGAAACTAATTTAAGAAAAAATCCCCTTATACCCAGAACTAAACAAACGAAAAAAAACTGAAAAAATGACGCTTACGTGGAATTGAAATTCGTACACCCCTCGGCTCAAGAAGCTGCACCTCAGGTTCCGGAATAGTGTAGGTCAATGCATTTCCGACGAGGGATACCAACAGAAGCGCGCAAACTGTGATCTGCATCCCGATTCCTCTTCAAATTCGTTTCTTTGTCGCGACTCAACTTACTTCGCACAACTCTTAGGTAGCGGATTGTTAAAATCACTAGCAGGAATCAAAACAGGTCTTATTTACGCGGATGATTTAATTCAACTGAGCTGAACTTGATCACATACCGGTGCTGTTCTGCTGAGCTCTGAATTTTGCATTATCGTTCGGATGAGTTTCATTCTCTTGCGTAGGAATCTTAAGAGATGGACGCAGTTGGGCAAGGGATCGCGAATGAGGGTAATGTCAAATGGGGAATCCACTATTATTTACTGTTGAGCGGTGACACACATACTTGCTTGTGAAGAGATTAAATCAGCTGTCCTAAGTTTATGGTGTCCGACTAGTCACGGGTAAACAGGTTCATTCATCATCACAGTCGACCAGAGTGTTGACTGTTGATCAGTTGAAGGTACATTTTTAAGAGCGTCTTTCTTGGTCCTCCTCATTCTCTCTCTTAAGTGCATGTCTACTGCAAAATCAGACACTGAAAGAGAGTCTGAGTTCAGTCTGAGTTAAGACTATGTATGTATGTACGCCTGCTAAGTGCTGCGTGTTATCAGTGTAGAGTAGACCTTGATTCGGATTATTGAGGAAAGCAAGAAAGATGCGAATCTTTTTGTTTCTTCTTTAAGGCTCTCTCCGAGCTGTTACTGATTAAGACGTTACCATTTTTGACTACACTGTAATTATGTATAAAATATTGGGAATTGATGTGATTTTCAATTGCATAAGATGTAAAAAAACAATTATTTCACTAAATTTATGCGATAGGTCAAGATTTTATTTGTTTCCTCTTCAGAGAGTAGCCCAGAAAGCACAAAATCTTATCAATGCCTCGAAATTACATAAAAACTTAAACGTAAACAAGCGTGTTCTCCAACTTTAGGTCATGTGTGACAGCTCAGGGATATGTTCGTCACATTTGAAGTTTTTCCCCATTTCCCAAATTGGGTCAAATTAGATAAGAATTCTTTATGATTCGACAACTATGACAGTGATCCAACCAAATCATTTCGTGTGCAAAAAGTATTTACTAGTAGAGGTTGCAAGGTTGCGCTGGCTGTTGGAATGCCCAGACTCTTCATTGTACTGCTCGTATTACCAGCAGTTGAGCCACCGTTCACTAACCACTGTTGGGGAATGAACTTAATCTAAGGATGAAGCGAAGCAAATTTGAGATGTATACCTTAAATTGTAAGTCAAAAATTGCGATACGTACTCCACATAAATAACCTACATCATTCCGTCGTTGGGTGGGTGGGAGTTTGTACTTGTGGGATATCGAAGCTGGGC
Source organism: Eristalis arbustorum (assembly GCA_916610145.1). NCBI lineage: Eukaryota > Metazoa > Arthropoda > Insecta > Diptera > Syrphidae > Eristalis > Eristalis arbustorum. The sequence continues at coordinate 62,296,538 of OU744318.1, read as the reverse complement.
AAGTGTAGTGGAGCTGTGGGTTTTCTTTTCATTTTCTTTCATACATCTTCTGCAGAAGTTTCCAAGCATGATCTCCAAAGAAAGACCTACCTGTAATTATACCAACGGGGCGAAAGATATTTAAACAAAAACAAACAACAAAAACGATCGGAATCAAGTCTGGCCCAAGCCATCTTGGCGGTTTAACATGTGATGCTTCCCAGCCACCTCCGAAAGATAACAGGCAGCCATTCCTACTCAAGTTATTGGTGGATAGAATTGTAAAATTAACTGCCTGGAAAGTTTCAGTGGTCTATTATCCAGTACAGACAGAAGTTGAGATGCTCAGTTAACTCTTCTACAGAAAAACGATAGTTTGATATTAGTTTCTAGTTGACAGGGACTTTTTGCAATGAAGAGCCGTGTTTGGTAGCAGAATCTTAAAATGCTTATCGGAAGCTACACGTTGGAGCCTTTAGTGCAATAATATTAATACAAATGTATTTAGCTCAAATGATAGAAACCACCACCACTTTTACTGCACATATGTACATCAAACGCACAAATTAAATTGTGTCAGGCGAGAAATGGTTTTCTTGAGAATGACCAATGGTCTGCCCAGCTCAGTTTCGAGCAATTTATTACCGAAGTTGTATCTCCGACACTTTCTAATGCGGAAGATGTGGGAATAGTTTTGTTCGACAAAATTTTTGGAAGTATGGATAGAGACTTGTTCTTCTATTTCTGACCCGTATGATCCACTAAAGAAGACTCAGGGAGCACACACTGGCCAACGAATCTAACATATCATTATTTATTCCCAGGTACTACCGGCCAATATTTGTAGGCATGGTCCAACCACCTCGTCCTTAGTCTGCTAAGGAGTCGTCTTCCTGATAGAGTTGCATTTTAGGCTCGACTCGAAAGGCGTGATGATGGTGACATTTGTACCAAGTGCAGATGCTCAACAATGAGTTCCACGAGTACTGCAGTGTTTCTCACCCTATTCCACCAAGTAACTCCTACAACTGCACTAAGAGATCTCATCGGGACAGCTTGTATTCACTATCTTCTTCTTTCGGTCATTATCCAAATTTCATGACCACACGTGCTTGATCTACTCCAAAGGGAATCTACTTATATGTAAAGTGCATTGAAAAGGTGTTCTGGAAATTATTACCTCTAATTTGTCCACATTGATCTTTATCTCACCGTCTTCACATACGGTCACAAACATATCGGTTACGTGTGGCAGTTGAGAGGGTAGGTATAGAGACCTTTTTCTTAGCTAATCATACCAAGTTCTAAGAAATGCGGCATTGTTCTTAAACTTGTACCTATGAAATTATAAAAGCATCCATAGTCTCTGAGAAACATGGAATGTGAAACCTCTGAAACAGAAATAAGTCATTCAAGTCAATTCCGTCAAGAATAATACTGGCATTCCTAAAGGAACTCTCTTTTCGACTTTTTTTCGATTGTAGCGTCTTTTAGGTTCTGACCTCTGGCAATGTAACATCTAAAGGGAGATTTATACATATGTATATATACAATTAGCGTCAAAAGTAAACTTACATGATAAAGTTGTCTGCGTTCTCCGAAAAAATGTTTGAGACTCTAAACGCCGAAATATATAAGGACAGTCCAATAACTACAACCGCATGCGTATCATAAACCAAAAATGAATCAAAATTAAGTTTACACAAGCTTAGAGTTCGATTTTGATTTGATTTTTCTTGAGGCCCATTATATATATATATATGGATGGCGCTACAAGCCAAGGCCTAGCTTCTCAGCAACCACTCGTGTTGTGCGTGCTATTGTTCTCTCACGAGTAGAAGGGACCTACAGTTTAATGCCGAATCCGAACGGCTTTGTTTTAGAAACAGGAAATACTCTTTGAGCAATGTCAGTAACTCGAAAGAGGTGGGGTCAGTGGGATCAGGAATCAAACCTACAACGTCGATGTTGGAGTTGATGCACAAACCCACAACGCCACTGGCCACCATGTATATGTAAATATGTACATATGTACATATTTTTGAACACTCAAATTGCAATCATTAACTGCCGCTTAAATGAATGAGACAACCAACTATTCTAACATTAAATGTGTGTGCGTGCGTAGCTGTGGCCTATAAGAGACACATTTTAGTCAACATATAGCCAATAAATTCGATTTAATTCTGTTTGGTATAACAAAACCAGAGTTGTTAAATTCTACCTTATGCACATTCAAAACGAATGAAGAGACACTTACCTATTTTGAAACTATTAACGTACTTTTATTATCCGGGTTTATCCGCATTTCCAGTGGAAACTGCATTTTGGAATTTTCATATCTGACATATTCGAGTTATTCCAGTCACTTTTTTTTATCAAAATGTTGGCAATTGTGTGAAATTAGCTGTCACCTGGGGAGAAATTCAGAAATGTTGTTAGGAAATTGTTACTGCCTACTTTTATTAGTGCGAATATTGGCATAAATAAAAAATAATGTTAATATTGGTTTCTTGAGTCTCGTTCATAATTACATGTTCAAATTTGCCGACAGCTGCACCTACGCATCCGTGGATGACAGAGCGTCCAAATAATTTGTGCGAGGTTCGTTGAAAAGGACTGGGGTACTTGTTTCATTATTGTGCTTTTACTTATTGCTCCAATTCTCTTATATGCATGCAAATGTGTACTTCTGATCGCAATTTATAAAATAAATCTAAGAAGATTATCCGTGATTTGAATTGCAAATGAAGTGCTGGTATGTGCTGAAGTAATTTTAACAATTGTTGCTTGGAATGGTTGTGGTAAAATTGAAATTGTGCAGATAATTAGTAGTGCGTAAATGTATATCCGCTCAGGCATAAGTATATATGTGTTCTCTATGTAAATATATTCATTAATATGTGACACACGAGCGCACAAAAGGTGGTAGGTTCGATTTGAGATGACATACAGCACAGCGGCAGGTGATGGGCAGGTCAGTGTATGTATGTTTGCTGTATCAATAATGGATTTGGAACAAACAGTTTGACTCATTCGTACGATCTATTATATTAGTCATGATGGTATTCTAACACAATTTGCATAACTTCTTCACTCTTTAGCGACCATTTACCTTATGTGGGCTGGGGTTTTCGAAATGTAGTCTATAGCTAGTTTTGTGTGTTCGGTGCACGTACGTACTGTACTGGTTTGTTGTTATATTAATAATTTCATTGCAACAGTAATATAAAAATGAAACATAATTTATTTATTCAATTACAAATCGCAAGGTGTACACAAGGCTGACTCAAACAGTGACATATGTGCGATGGCGATTCGAGGTAGCATCTGTTGTGAAATGTCTGGTGTCGAAATACTACCTGGACGTTGAGTACCTTTCTATGTGTAGTTGTTTAACGAGCCACATATGGGCGTTAGATGTAGTACATTTGGGAAATGGATTCTTAAAAGCATGAAAACGGCTAAAATGGGCTCAATAACAGATTAACTTAAAGCAAATTTAAATCAGTTTTAGGGGTGCTCTTTTTAATTCAATTAACAACGCCATATAGCAAATGTGCCGAATTTTACGGTGGGTGATTATTAGATACCGGCTATGGGATTTGTTGACGTTGAGAATTACACTTGGGGACAGCTTTGTGCATGTAGGCATTTGTGTGTAATCACTTAGGGTGGGAGCATTGGATTTTGAAGACAGGTGGCAAAAATTGCATTGGTAAGAATTAATGTATTTGATTTAACTACTTGTTGCACTACACACAAGTGTCGATATCACTTTATTGGAATATTCAGATCAATTGCTTGGGTAGGCTGCATGTTAACTTCCCAAGAGAGATGACCCAGTTAATCAATGAGAGACACATTCTGCTAGATTATAGCTAAGAACACCTAAGTGCTGTAGGTTCTTCCTGCAAGGATAATGTTTTATTTTCGTATGGCTCTTTGCGTTGGAGTTTCTTCTTTTGTTTTCTAGATTTCAGGATTGATTTCTCTTCAGTACTTTGCAAGACGAAGATCTGCAATTGCAAGACATAACCACTTGCGAACGACATTAACGTGTGTATTGTTAGACGAATCGGAGAGAAGATTCCAGCCAAGCATACCACAGTGGACTCGCCCTAATTCAAACCCTTCTCAAGTCGATTTACTCTCGACCCCTGCTTTGTCATATTTTGTTATTCTCCTCAATTTCCCATACAAAATACCACTAAGCCAAACTCGCACTCAGTATAATTTTAAAACTCGACTTAGGGGGAGTCCATTGTACATCTACTACTCACACATTTTTGGATCCAGAACCCCTCTTACGCGCAACCTCTTCTCATGCAACTATCTGCATAAACTGAGACACAGAAGAACACATAGTTGTAGATAATAATGTGTGTGATAATGTGGGCGAGCAAAGAAGACGCTTGAACACCTACTTGTCAAGTGCCCAAATCTGTCCTTAGTCACATAGAGACCAAAACAATTTTAACAGAAATTGACTATCAGGACATTCCATCGTGGAAGTTTATCAAATTTCTCACAATGCAAGTGATTATTTCAGTTGCTCCCCCATACCTTCATTTCGATCCAAATGGACTTCAAAATAGTCAAACGGCGACTAAAAAGAGAACTTAACTAATGAGTAATGGACGCATTCAATGTATTGTAATAAAATCCATTTTGTACCTCCAACCATCTTAGGTACATAGTTATGCTTTTTGTTTTCTCACTTGCTTTTCATTTTACTTTTTGTATCGATATTTAGCTCATTGGGTTAACCTTTGCAGCAACCGAGTCGTATCGGCAAGTGATTAGATAAAGCTAAAATGAGTAATGACGATAACTTATCAATACAAACGGAACACTTCGAGAGAAAATATTAATTTGTTTTTGACTCTGTTACCATTTAGGTGTGAACCGATTTTTAGTTCTTTTGGTGAAAAAATTACTTTTACGTTGATTGGATTTGCTATTATTATCCGGGATGTGAGTTCAATATGTACAAACTTTTATATTAAGTCTTAAACGAAGTGATTTAAATTACATAAATGTTTATATGCATTATGTTTTCTTTTTTCTGTGTGCTCATGGAGATCAGGGAATAAAGTTATGAGAACTGTCTACGCCCAATGAAAACGACATACGAACATTTGATGGATTACTCTTTTCTCTCAAGATTATCGCGTTAAATGTACACATATTGACTTGCTTATTGAATTCCAATTCTTGAAAATGTGCTATAACTAATTACAGTAGAACCCCAATAACTCGATGAAATAAAACTAGAGTTATTCCGTATAGTCTGTTTCAAACATTCTTATTGATCATTGACTGGCAAAAAATCTCAACTTTTCAGCACCTAAAACCAACATCTAGAGCTTCTGCGTGAAATGGTTGACTTGACGTACATGTCCAGTTTCAGTTTCTTCATTTTCTTTCACGTTGCTGCTCAAATCGCCAGCAATTTCTTCATCAATAAATATTTGGGATGAGTACTACTGTCAGTACTTCATCAAATGAACGCTATAAAAAATGAAACAACCACAAACACTATTACGCAAACAAATTATATCTGATGTACAGCAAGAGTCGAAAGCGTGCATAAACTCATCGAAAATTGGCTAATAAAGCTGTGACGAATGAGCCCGGATATCCGGAGATTGGAATAATCGGATTTCTGCTGTAATTTTAATAAACTATGAGTCAGTGCGGATGTCCATCATGGATGAAGGAACTATTTTCACACTTCTATGTTGTATAGTAGCTTTAAATAGCTTTTCATTTTTGCTTTGTAGTTCCCCGATTCACCATACAAATCTTTATCGAATGATACACGTTTATTCTCTGGAATAAATGAAACTGTTCGTAGTCACTCCGGCATGTGTACATGCATGATTATTTGTTCTCTTCTCTTTGTGAAGGCTTATCGTTTGCGAAGTGCTAGTTCCCTAATACTTTCCTAATAGCTGAATCCGATTGAGCTGTACAAGTATCTTCTTCATAATTTTTAAAGTTTATTATTCCTCTAAATAGTTGCGATATTGAGAGATCGAACCATTCTCATAGATTTCCATGTTGTTCTTTGACGACGTTCTGCCCTCGTTCTCCTATTTTTCTTTGTAACCTGCAGTTGCTATTCCTGAATATACGTAAGTCCTAAGTATATTTCAGCTGTTGTCTTTTAATTATTCACACTTTCTCTTCATGGACTTACTCTTCTTAGTAGTTCTTCATTCGATAGTAAATCCATACAAGAGCTTTGTAGCATCCTTCTGTAGATCATCATTTCTAAAGCTTCTTTTTGATATTTACCGTACATTTCTGTACGGCAAATGTTCAAAAAAGTCTCTATACATACTCTCCACAGAATATGCAGAGACTTTCTGATACAACAAGTTGCCTTATGTGATCGCTGAAACTGCAGTCACCTGTTAAGAAGCCTATTAGGAAAGGTTTCTGTCCGGTTCCTCCTCCTAGTGAAATTAATTCTTCTTTGTTGACATGGTCTTCTCCAGCACATAATAGTTTAGATCCTGTGAAGAGTTCCGACGCTCATTTCCTAGATAGGGAGTCTGCCATTTCATTGCCTTCAGACTTCCAATGGAATTTTACACTGTTTCTTCTACTCACTCAGCTCTTTGATCTCCTGTAGGCATTTTCATTTTATTTGATGATCTAGCAGTCTAGTGCCAGAATGGAGGCACGACTCTCCGACATTATTGCTACGTTGCAGTTGGTACGCATCTGTCTGATGCTGATGCGGTTGCCCATAGATTCGAAGTATTTTGTCAGTGGACCAAATACCGCTGCTCCTGTTCGTTCATCAGTTCTTAATTCATTACAGTATTGCTGATCGGTCTGGATTATGGATTCATTGCTCCATTCGCTTTGGGTTTTGAGCTTAATGGCAAACTATTTCTGGAAATTCAATTCCTCCTAATCATGTCATTCTTCCGAATGGCCAAGAGTGATAGCTTGTTTACTTGTGCATTGAATTGACTCGATGTAACGCAACTGTCTTTTCCTATACTTTTTGTTTGTCACAGTCTGCAACCAGAAGATGCAAGGGATTCAGCACTTCCATCGTGGCCACTTGCCGTGTAAAACAGAGGCATGTCAACCTTTGAACTTTGTTGAGTGCCGATCAGCTTGTTTTTCATGCACCGTAGAATAATTAATTCACTAATAAATCAATATCAACCATATATTCAACGGTTACATGTATTGTTTTACAGATTGACGGGAAACGAGACGATGTAAAGTTGAGAAAATCCTGACAGAAGAACGTGATTAAAAATATAATTTTGAAGAGTGCAAGACAATTCAACAATGTCGCACACAGACAAAGATTTCTTCCAGCTGGTAAGTAGTAATCTGCGAAATAGTTCCCTACTCAAACATTGAATATATATCGGATCTTTCAATTTCAATCTCACAGTCTATCAGCATCAGCAAGGCTCTCAATCCGATGGAAACTCCTTTAAAACTCAAACATGCCAGATCCGCGATCATATACACCCACCGAACAAAAGAAACGAAAACATTTTGGGCCGTGACAACGAAACAACCATTGATGGAAAGCCGATTTACAGCGTGGAAATTTTGTCATTTAGTGCACAAGGTGCTGCGTGAAGGGCATTCCTCTGCACTGAAACATTCACAGACTCATAAGAAAATGATATACGAAATGGGAAAGCTGTGGGGCCACTTGCAAGACGGAGTGGGCATTTGCATCCAAGCGTATACTAGACTGCTAGTAACAAAACTGGAGTTTCATGCAAAAAACCCATACTTTCCCGGCAGCTTAGCTCTGGATTTTAAAGACGTTGAGACGATGGCAGGGGACGATATAAATTTCTAGTAAGTACTTGCATACGATTTGATTCTTCACATCCTAAAACCATTTTGCAAATAGTTTTCAATTGGGCGTGGAAATCTTCGACTACCTTGACGAAATAATAGCACTGCAATCCAAGGTCTTCACTTCGATCAACACGTACAGAATGTCCTCAATGACCCCGCAAGGCCAGTGTCGACTTGCGCCGCTGATACCTCTCATTCAGGACTCAAATCCGCTGTACGATATGTCAGTGCGTTTAATGTTTAAGCTGCACGCAAACTTACCAAACGATGTTCTTGCCGGGCACCGTGATCGGTTCCGTACTGTGTTCAATCAATTAAGCGCATTTTACGGGGCCGTTCGACCGCTTCAGTATTTTGCTGACCTAATTCAAGTGCCGCACCTTCCAACCACGGCGCCTAACTTCTCCTCCAGTGTTGACTTCGGCAGTTATGTGCCCCCAGTTGTTGTTGTTCCCCCCGAACCGGAACCGATTATGGAGAATTTAGTCGATGTTAACGCAGAGCAGATGCAGTCAAATTGGGAGGAAACGCAGGAATCCCAAACGCATGACTTAGAGCGACTGCTCCATGAACGAGAAGACTTCATTCGGGAACTTCAACTCGAAATCGAACGACTGAGGACGTGCCTCAATTCCATGACAGCCACACAGAGAGAAGAGATGAACAACTTCCAGGAGCAGATCCAAAGGTTGAATACGCAGTTGAATGCCACCAATGAGGAGTTGGTGAATTTGAGGACTGTCAGAGCTGATCTAGAGTTGCAGCTTCAATCGGCTCCTATTCTTAGAGGTGAGTAGAAACATATTTTCTTTCTCGAAGTCACTGTACAACGATGTTTGCAATAGAAAAAGCGTCAGCGGAAGAAGAACGAGCCAATGTGACGGAAGAGAAGTTCAATAAGCTGAAGAACATGTACTCCCAAATAAGAGATGAGCACATAAATCTAATAAGACAGGTATGTGTGGTGATTCCGCTCTCGAAATTTTGACAAAAATGTGTTCTTTATTCCAGCACGCAGATGCCACAAAGCAGCTTAACGCACTGAAAATCCAAAACATCGAACTCGCAGAGGAGAAACAAAAAATGGTTGTTCAATTGGATGATTTCTCCGAAAAGCAAAACATCTATGAGACCACGCAGAGCAAAGTCGTTGAACTAGAGTTACAAGATCAGCATCTGAAGACGAAGTACACGGATCTAGTTGAAGAACACACCAAGTTGCAGGAAGAGTATGTATCCGTTCAAAATTCTAAGAGCGCCCAGATAGCTGAACTTCAAACCAAACTGGACGAGCTGCAGAATGATATTATTCAAAAATCTGCTGAAATTCTGTCCTTAACCGAAGTGAACAAGGAGTTGAGTTCGAAAACCGAAGATTATTGTCAACGAAAAGAGCAACTGGAGCACTCCCTCGAGGAGACGAATCAGAGGGTGTCCGATGTGCAGAAAATGAGTTCCGATTTGCAGAGTAATTGTGACAACCTGAAAGCGGAAATTCTAAGTCTCACTGCGATGAATGAAGAACTGCAGAAATCAAAAGAAGCATTGCAGCAAGAGACTGCGAAATTAAGCGAAGAATACGAGACCAAGATACATGACCTGCAAGCGGAAATAATCCACACCAATGCCAAGACTAGTGAAGAACTTCAAGTAAAAGAATTGCAGTTTGTTGCTGAAGTGGAGACGAAACAAGCTGAAATTGTTTCACTGCAGAGTAAGACATTAATTCAGGAGAAGGAAATCAATGTGAGTAATTTGAAATACAGAACAGACTCTTCTCTAACGAACATCTTTTTTACAGGACATCACAGATGGGTTGCAAAAAGTACGCGAGGAGAAGCAGGATTTGGAGAAGAACGTAGAAGAGTTGACACAAAAGCAGACCAATCTTAATGCCGACTACGACCGTGCTTTGGAGCAAATAAGTGCGCTTGAAACATCATTGAGTAAGAGCCAAGTGGATGGCAAAAATGCAGTTCGTACCCTTTTGGGAGCTTGTATAAAGTCTGCCGAAAAACTAGCCATACGAGGGCACACCGAAAAGGAGTTCTCGAATGTTTCCGGAACATCGGCATATTATATGATGTTGGCTGAGGAACTAAAAAACACCCTCAAAGAACTGCGAACTGTATACGGAAGCTACGTGGCTGACAATAGTGCGGTTGAAGGCCTCTCAAAGCAGGTGGTTCTAACAGGCCATCTATTGTCCATACTTCAGATACAGGGAATGAGTATATGCAATACATCTGCTGATATTGAAGCTGGCGAAAGTGTGTAGAGCCGATTAAATGAAAAACGTGTATCTGTAGTTATGCCCTCTCTCTTTACAGAAATTGCCGATGAGATAAAAAATATCGACAAGGGCATAAATTCAATGTTTGAGGCTTTGAAGGAGCTCTCTGAACCAGAAGTCGTTCTGCCGCGAGTAGTGGCGCTGGAGGAAAAACTGGAGAAAATAACGAGCATGATACATGACCTCACCAAGAAACCCGATGATACTAGTCAGCTGGGAGACCTGGTCGAGACGGAACTGGCCACAATGGACAAGGCTATAGAAGAGGCTGCATCCAAAATTGTTGAACTCCTATCGAACTCCCGGGCAATTGACTCTGGAATCAAGTTAGAGGTTAACGAGCGCATTCTGGACGCCTGCACGAGTCTAATGATGTGCATTCGAGTGCTCGTGCAAAAGGCGAAAGTCTTGCAAGCAGAAATTGTAGCAGTCGGAAAAGGTAATTTTACTCAAAAACAAAAAGAACAGCCAATGAATGATGTGTTCTTACAGGTACTGCATCTGCGAAGGAATTCTATAAAAGGAACAATCAATGGAGTGAAGGGCTTATTTCCGCTGCGAAGAGTGTTGGAACCGGTGCAAACCTTCTAGTAGAGGCCGCCAACAAAGCGGTCTCAGGTGAAGCAAAACATCACTTGGACATAATTGTGGCGGCTCAGGAGATTGCTGCATGCACTGCCCAACTTGTGGTTGCCAGTCGAGTCAAGGCGCCCAGAGACAGTAAAAATCTAGCCGAGCTGGGTTCAGCATCGCGCAACGTTTCGCAAGCCACAGGAGCAGTTGTGGCCACAGCCAAAGACTGCAGTCAGCATTTGGAAGACTTAAACGATTTGGATCTAAGCAAACTAACCGTGCACCAAGCGAAAACACTGGAAATGGAAATACAGGTTAAAGTATTGGAGCTGGAACAGGCTCTGCAGAGCGAACGACTGAAACTAGCAGCATTCCGCCGGAAGAACTACAGAAATGAGTGTGATTAGTCTTTAAGTGTCAAGTGAATAACAATCGTATATAAATTTATTACACTGCTTCAAAAATATTTGTAGGTATGTAAGTATTATAATTTACCAAAAAGAATCGAAACTAATTATATATATATTTGTATTAAACCGACTTAATTGTATATGTATTATAAATTATAACACGAAACCATGTTATTTGTATGTATGTATTTTAGTTTACAATCGAGACATCATGCTTTCCAAGTTACTTCGTTGTTCTATGTGCATCGATAGTTTTTTTTTTATTTTTATCATACACACTCATGCATATCTTTGCTCGAATAAAACGGCAAAATTTAAATGTTTACAAGTACTTTTATTCCTTTTTGTTCAATCTATCTTTGAAACTATCTACTTTTCAGAAACTGCTAAGCGGTATTCATTTACTTCTTGGATTTTACTTCTGGATCTGACCAATGGAATTGCTCTTATAAGAGTTCATCCAATCATCATTCTGCTTGGCTTGTTTGGGGATTCGATTGAGTCGTTCTCGCATATAATGCATACCTGTTCAATCTGCCGTTTAATTAAGACCAATGACTTAAGGGCAGACATTCTCCATGAGGAGACTCGAAGCTAAGATCTAAACATCCTCTCTCTCTCCCTCCACAACCTCCTTTCTTTCTCTCTGACATCCAGTGGCCTGATCAAGATGTCACACGACTAACGGAGATAATGTTAAAGAAGTCACATGACAGCGCGAGGGTCTCCGCTACATATACTGCTCGACTTTGAAAACACTCTTAATAGATTGAATCAGATGCATCTGGTTGGCCTCGCCACCACTATTGTTTCTGCTGGTTATCAACGATGTACTCCGTGCAGCATTGACGTATGGAAACTTGCATTCGATGGACTATGACATGATGATATCTTAATTTTAAAAAACCCTGACTATGTGGACAATGTTTGACTACTGTCGCTGACACTGACCCTAACTATGTGGATGAAACTTGGAGACTAAACTGCGACTTTTCCGCTCCAAAGCTGAATCGGTGCTGCGGGCGGGCATGGACCTATAAACATAACAATACGAACTATAAAGTGGCAGTGGATTGGACACATCCAATGCTGCGAAGGCAATTCGGGTTATTCGAGTGGGCTATGGGATATGTTGCTCCTGGGTTTTCCCAAAATCTGATGATGGATTTTCCCGGTCCAAAACTACACTTATATGGGGCGACAATGTTGTTCAGGCTCTCAGACAACACGGCAAATAAGATCTTATACGCGATGTTCAGAAGACTGATTCTCTATAGCTGCCGATGTTCAGGCGATCTCTTCCCCTTGATAGCTAGCTAGCCAGAAAAACCATTTCTAGTCGAATACCGTGAAGAATTCAAAGAAGACACATGAGCGTATATATAATACCTTATCTCTGATACAAAGTTCTACACCGCCTGATTACAGAGTTGGCAAACATACGCTGTGCTTGGAACGAGTTCTGATTGTGATCTCACCCTGAAATCTGCAAGTAGAAGGTGGGTTTAGAACTTAATCAAACTTTATTAAGAAGAAAAATAAATCATCGAAGAAACAAAAGAACTGTGTTCATGTACATATTTATTGATCTGTCTGTACGTTACATGCCTTTTTTTTGTCTCTCTTGTCACTTTCACTTTGACGTTAAAAATACTTTAGGGGAGAGGAATATGTGCATATTCTAGCCACCACAAGCAACTATTTGAGGGGTATACACGGCTACGCGGTTGCCTGGTTGTCTACAATTTGCTTTGATCGTGCTCCGTTGTCCGTTCGAACCTCAGAACATAGATCGTGTTGCCGTGACGGATGTCGCTGTGCAGCATTTCACAGATTCGTGATTGCTGTAAAGTAACGTGTGAACTATAAGCTCTATTTTACAAATCTCTTTATTACTCAGTGATGAACAAAACCATAAATACAGACAAACACAACAGCGTACAAATATACAAATATGTTCACATAACATACTACAGTTGAGCGAAATACTGCGGCCAATTCATTTGGTGGCGCTGTATTTATATATTTCGTCCACCACTGATGTACTCACACAACATTGGGCGACATAATCAGAAGTTAAAACTTTGTTAGTCTAGGTAAAAAATGGTTTAGGTTTAGCATTGCATCATTGCCTTTTCATATCGTCGTCGAAGTTCCTCGAAGGTAATTGTCGGCTTAGCGTCGTCAGGCACTACATCCTGCGAAGCATTTTCGTCCAGTTTTCTTTTGGCTCTTTCGAAGGCTTCAATTATCGTCGATCTTTTGTGGGCAAAAAAAACAGGATGGTCAGGAATATAATTCTTTAATGAGCTTATGCAACATACCTGAACAACTTCTGGTGCAAAACGTACGCACTTACATGGCCAGCATCTAAGTAACGCACTTCCACACCGGGCCAGATTTCTTCTAGGCTAGAGCACCCCTCCCTTGGGACGTACGCATCGTCCTTTGCGCACACAGCAATAATGAGGGATGTATCGTAGGGCACGGAGAAGTTTTTCAGATGTGTACACTCATCCATCATGCCCCTCATAAACTGAAGAGCCTCGCGCTCCCACCAATTCGTCTTGGTAATGTCGATACGTTCGCAATCTTTGTGAGTGGTTCTTGGGAGAATGTAGCCCATAAGTTTCGTGAGAGCTGATTTTTCTTTTGAACTGTCTGACGGTGGTGTGGGAATAGGAGGAGTCGGCTTATTTTTCACTTGCGGCATCGAAGTTGCGTCTTTATTCGATTGCGTCTCAGCGTTGCAGGCCGTAGTCATACTTCTATACATCACTTCAGTGCCCTTGGCCTTGTCTTCAGACACAAATTTCTCAAAAGTCTTATTGCTTAATCTGTCCAAGTTCTGTGCGTCCGGTGTTGTTTGTGTCGTGCTGTGGTAAGGAGAACTTTTCAGTTGAGCGTCTTCGATGTCTTGCCTCAGTTCAAGCATTGACTCGTTGAAATTTTGCACAAATTTCTTTCCAGCAGCAAAGGCTTCGTCAACTACGGTCACCATTTTGGATAGACTTTCACTGAATTGTCCGTCAGAGAAGTATTGCGTTTCGAGCATGTCCCAATTTATGGAATGGCTCATAACACCCTGTAGCGAGCATTGAAGGATAATAACAGACAACATCAACTATTGAGGGTAAGTCATACCGTGGTGAACACTGCGGAAGCAGTTGACCAAGACAAGCAGGGAACTAGAACGATAGGCTTGGGCCAATTCGTAGCAGCAAGCGACGCCATCTACAAATGCAATATTTAAATTTAGCAATCACTGAAAATAAATAGCATAAAACTAATAAGCTCTTCATTACATGTCCGCCCATCGACAAGCCTGTCACACCTAGTGGGCCGTAGCCGTTACGTTCGCACCAATGCAACAGAACGAGGCACTCAAGAATGAGGCAACCACCCATTACAAAGATATCGGAAACATTATGCAAGTTCGATCGCCTGCAAAAATCCACAGACATTACTTCATTCATTCACTCACTGATTTTATTCAATTTACACTTGATCATCGGGCTTCCGCACTCCATAAAATGGGTTTTCCAAAATAATGCCACCAATGTTGGCTTCTTTCAATAAAGGCTTCGCTATGAAATTTCTTCTTCGCCAGAAATACTGCAATTATTAAATAAGTACGTACAAACAAAGTAGTAACAAGCAACACAAAACACATGATCGTACATGGTCTCCGGTGCCCGCCAAGTGTATGCACATTGGCTTGTGCCTTTCATGTGTCCATTTGTTTGGCAATATCACTTGGAAATGTGCTTTCTGCGAAGCCTTTGGTACTAATCCAGGCATGTGCAGCTCAAGAGGTGTCACGAAATTTCCTTCTAACACTTTGCAGTCTGAATACTTTTCTTCTTTCGTGATTTGAATTGGATACTCAGACGGTACTAATTTGAAACATTTTTCTCGCTGTGATATTACTTTTCTAAACTCAAATAATCTGCAAAAGAAGATCGAAAGGTTTTATTAATTAATCTTGAATGACAAATTCTTCTTCTTTTTTTGGGTATAACGGCGATGGGAAGTGTTTGCTGTTCAGGTCGATAATAGCCGTAATGTTCGCACCAATGCGAAATTTCGACTGTCATGTCATTTTCACAGCGCACTGGCGCATAGCAAGGGTCTCTAAAATTCAGTCATCGTCACGTTTTGAAACGGAAGGGGTTACCAAAGGACTGTAAGGAAGTACACCGTCTACATAAAAATCAATTGGTAAAGGGAATAGTATAAATATCCTCAGACAAAAATCTCATCTCAGCAGTTCTATTTTATTAACTTCAAAAAGGCCTTCGAACCTCTAAATCACAAACAGATCCTCAGACAGCTTGAAAATATTGAAATAGCCTTCACATATTAGCATGTCTTGGTAAGGTTATTGGGCTGCCAACAAAATTGCCAGCTCACTTCCATTGTGATACCCAGTGCCCTTATTTTGATACCACGGCAAATAGTGACTGAACTAGATATGAAAACCAGATAAATGCACATTAACTTTGCTTTCACTGGAATTCGAACCTGGAACCCCTACCATCTGCGCCACCCAGTCGTATTGGTAACTACATAAACAAAAGAAAATTCCGGGTGAAAATTGGCGAAAAGGTTGAACATATAGTGCCGCAGAGATGAAAGTAAAGTTCACTTCTCTTTATTTTGTACGTCAAAGATCCATTCTCAGTGCAAAAGTACTGTAAGTGGTATGAGTATGCGATCTTAGTTACGTATGCAAAAGGAGTTCGACACAGTAACAACTTGTTGTCCCGACCTAGGGACTAATCGCGTAACTATAGCAACGATTATCAGCTATTCGATTCTCTTTAGTGAAATCGTCGATAATTTACTTCGACTATCGTCTATCGTGTATTTTGTACACAGTTTAGGAATTCAGAACTACATCTCTCATGTAAAAATGACATTTGTGCCCTCATTCCTCTCAAATTTCACCAACCCATACTCAATTCAGTTTGTCCAATCACTCTGAAATCATCACAACAATCTAGAACAAGTTATGTTATGATATGTTGTAATGTACACATAATTATTCTCATTTAATATAAAAACGATACCGAAATTGCTATCGTAGAAAATCAGTTGTCGAGACGATAGTTAACAGTTTTGAGCTTACGTAAAGCAGGCAAAACAATATCTTTCAGACGATGTTTAGCGAGAGACGATTGTCCCATTACGGCCCCTGAATTAATTTTCAACGCATATAAGACTAAGGTATTGCACGAAATGCATGACATATACAAATGGCTATAACGGTACAATAAAATAAGACGACGGCTGCCGCAGGTATATAGGTAACGTTTCAAAATATAAATATCTAGCACTCATGATTCCAATTGTAAGTGAAATTACCACATAGAAGCACTTAAAAAGAAGTTGTATCAATCAGCTCGTTTTCATCGGAGTAATCTCTATACAAATAGTGTTCACAAAGGGTCCAATAGGACCTAAGTGAGACGTGGTGTCACCGCGCCCACCACGTACCTAACTTAACCTATACACATAGTGTACTAAAACTGTGCTAGTTTGAACTTAAATATCAAATCAACTAAGGAGCCTCATGTAGGTAAAAATCCCAAAGAGTGCAAAATACACAAAGCACATCGAATTGAACCAATTAAGATGCCTTTCATTGCTTTTCACAACGACAACGCCTATAAACTTACAACGCAAAAGAGTGAACACAAGAAGACGACATAACAGCACATGTACCATACTCCAAGATCTAAGAATGAGTATGGCCAAAGGACATAAAATGTGGCAGTTCCAAGTGTATTCAACAAACTAAAATAACTTCGTGACTTCTGGAAAGGAAAATATTAAAAAAAGCCAAAAAAATATATGTTACTCTCTTGATCTATAAATACATTCAAATGGAAAGTAAATGCTCATCTTTATTTGTGTACGTTAATTTCCCGTATATTTTTTGAATTTTGAATTTACAATTTACAAGTAATCTCAGCGTGAAAATTGAGACATCTTAATGAAAAATTAAAGAGGTCTAAAATTGCGATCAGCTTGTCAAAACAACCCAATATAGCCTATAGCAGTAAGTAAAAGGTTAAATCAGCGACTGAGTCAATGATGTCCCACGCAGCGCAAGTCTGGGGGTATAAACGTAGAAAGAAGTCGAAAAGCTCATTACGTTTTTCTTTTTCAAGACAACTTTCCACATTCACGAAAATGCGCCGACCTACATGCTAATGCTCGAGACATGATTATCGCCTTTATATATTGAAACAATCATGGATATGGTTTTGATTTAGACTTGGAAAAATGAATTAAACTAACTAATAGGTAAAGTCGATGAAGAGGCTAGAAAGAAATTCCTAAGCGAAGCATCGACATCACTACATTGTGCTGTGTATAGTCAGATAAATCATCACATAGGGTCCAGAGGCTATTTTAAATATATCCACTGAATTCAAGGAATCATTTGAATATCGTTCCAGATAGAGATGATCTTCCAATCCTATGCACGATGCTCAGCATGTGCAATCTATTACAAAGGGAAGATATTCTTCATTTCATCGGCAGGTGTCCAATACTAAAAGAGACAAAGCGACACTTTCTTTGAATGAATGTTCTGCCGGACAAGGAAACAGTAGCTATACTCAACGAAATGGGTGTAAAGATCTTATTTAGATAATGCTATTTTAAATATCATACAAAGCAGCAGTCATCCCAGAATGAACAATATATATAATAATAACATGGTTGGCGCTACAGCCCATAGAGGGAAAACGGCACGGGGCAACACAGGATGTAAAACAAATACACAATAATTCTACCCACCGCACTTTTAAGAAAACAAGTCTAACAACGCAAGTTATACAGACTCAGTGTGACTTATTCAACATAAAGAAGTAACTCTCATTTTTATGGACTGCACAAACTATGGCCTATTAAGTAGGAAATAATTTTAATGCAAAAATTGCTCTTTAAATGAAAGCGACAAACCCCCTAAAATTGATTGAAGAAATGTAACAACTGTTGTGTAAGATACTAAGTCTAGAGCCATTATCCAAGAGAACGGGCTTAACACCGTAACATGCTTCGTTTCCACACAAGAAAATTCGAATCGAATTCAAACTGTGTTAGTCTACGTGGACATCATAAGCCAACGCGACAACATAATTCAATAAGTTATTGATCCTTTTCTATGGGATAGGATAGTAAACGCAGTTGGTTGAATCAGTTCCCACGGCAATTCACGACAAGCATAGCTTAACACTTCGCATTTAACGGAGACAAATTGAGGCAAACATAATAGCGACCGGAATAAATACTGAAAAATCATTATTTGCGAAAACAGCCCATCATCACAACGCAACAGTGTTTGCCAATTGGCTGTGTGAAACATTCACTTCGTTCAAACAACATCGCTTTAAGTCGCCTATTGTTGTGAAAGGGCAGAGTAAAACGGAATGATTGCATAGTAACAGGCATAATGTCACAATAAACGTGCAAATCAATACGATTATCCAACCATAAAATATTAAAGAAAGCGGTAGTCGAAAGATGCACGTATAAAAAATCATATCTAGAAACCTGACGTCAAGCGGGTAAAATCTATCATTTCAAGTTTGGCGGTAAAACTTGTTTGCTTCTAATTGAAAAATTCTGCTTGTCTCTTGTGTGAAAGGAATCCCAGCAGGTGAATTGTTGTTGAATGTACCAACAGCTAGCCTTGAGAGGGATCAAATATTTTTAAACATAAATAGAGATATTTTTAGGCACCGCTTGGGTGAAAGAACAACAGCGAATGCACCGATAAACAACATCATTGCACAATGACTTCAATTTCTCGAACCGACTATTTGACCTTTTCAATTTAATTTTGATATTTAAATTGCAACGACATTCGATTTTCAGCACGTTGACTGAACATAAAGAAGAACGGTCTTTGTTCTGAACTGCGAGTGAAAGTAGACGTCACACTGTGCCATGATTTCTTTGTTCGTTCGCAAGAGGGTGACGTGCCTTGCCTTTCGTTCTAAAATGGAGTGAATTGTAGCTACCGTCCACTGCATAAACTACACCTAATTACACTCCGGACTTTAGCATCACCCAAACGAATGCAAAACACCAAAGTGTCCCACGTAGTCCAATAAATGGAACGGTGACAACAAAATAGACCAGTTGCTGTCAAGATATCACCATACCATGTTGTTATGAAAGAGATGAAGAGGAGCTGGGGATACATTAACCCGCCCTAATAGAAAACTCAGTGGATGTTTGTCGTAACGTCTGTCACCGTAGTCCAATTAGTTTTTTTTCCGCTGTGACATTTAAGTGGCCTCACGCGATGGTTAGCAATTCCACCACTCATTTATACACTTCAAATTTCTGGACACAATGCTTGCCAACGCACATTTTTCAGAACATTTTGTATTGTTTAGCAGGTGTTATGCATATGCAAAAATTAGCACACATGCAAATACATGCATGGGTGTCTATTAAGCAAATGTAAATAAATGTACGTGCAGCAACGCTCGTATTTACCTTTGTAAGTTTTCTGGTTTACCCCATCCTTTTTCGAAAAATCGTGTAATCAGCAGCCGGCGGTACAGTTTATCGAGGCTGCTAGGCATGATCACTTTTTCAAAAATATAATCTTTCTTCCACACTCTCAATTTAAATTTAATTTTTAAATGTGGAGTTCATTTGACCCATTTACGAGAAATTTGCTAGAGAACGTCTCTGAATAATCGAATGACACTATATTTTTCTTTTCAACTTTATTCCAATCAACTTTCACGAATATATCTTATCTCTGCAGCAATTTTGTGATTTTGATTTGTCAAAAACACCAATCATGTGTTACACAATCAAAAAAAAATAAAAGAAACAAAAACAAAAACAAAGACTGACGTTCACATCAACAGCCGGCGCATACATTACAATCTCATTGGAAATGCCTGAAGTAACGAGCAATACTTCCAATAGGATTTATAGCGTGTAATGTATTTAAGAAGTGAAATGTATACTTATAGGCGCGATTTAGAAATAACTACGTAAGGCGTGAACGTTCTTTCGGTGTTATATCATTTCAGAGACATGTGTGTTCCGCCTGAACCCATCAAAAACTCGAGCTCCATCCTTGTTTACACAGATGGGTCGAATACGGACAAGGGGAGAAGCGCGAGCATCTTTTTCATATTGTTAAACATGCATTGTTCGAATAGATTACCTTACCTGATTACCTGAATCGCGTATAAGATCTTCTCTGCGGTTTTGTGTCCCGCCTGAAGCCGTTCACTTATAATATGATAGGTCCGTATCAGGGTAACTTCAGTCAATGAGGCGGCGAATGAGGGCAAAACGAAGTATATACTGTGCTCAAGAAAGGACATACAACATGGACGTCTTGGACAGAGCGTCATAATGGGCAGTTACAACTTCGAGGTGGTAAAGGACTTAATCTAACTTGGTTCCCAAGTTAATTGTACGAACAACATTAGTACCAAGATTAAACGCAGAATAACTGTTGTCAACAGCTGTTTTTTTGGGCTCAAGAGACAATTGAGTAGTGGAGCCCTCTCTCGAAGGACCAAGTTGACTCTATATAAGACACTGATCACCAAAGTCCTGCTATTCGGCGCAAAAGCATGGACAATCTCAAAAGCGGATGCAGAAGTCTTTGGCTTTGGCCTCTTCGAGATAAAAGTTCTGCGTGCGATCCTAGGTCCTGTTTGTTGACGTGTTCTAGAGGAAGACATTCAACAACGAACTGTATGGGCTCTAAAGCGACATGAGCCTATCCCGGCGTGTGCCAAGTAGAGCGTATGGACAACTCAGCTTCGGCCCGAAGAATCTTCGAAGCTGAACCTGTGGAGCAACGCAACAGAGAACGCTCGCGTTCACGGTGGCGTAACCAAGTGGAGAAGGACCTTAATCAACTTCGTGTGCGAAACTGGAAACAGCTAGCCAGAGATCGTGTTAGTTGGAGAGGCTAGTTGGTTGCGGCTCAGGTCCACCCCGGACTGTAGCACCATACAAAGAAGAAGATATTACTATTCTAATTGACAGTCAAGCGGCCATAAAAGCAATTTCGCTTATAGAAGTACAAGCTAGTTGCAAGCTGCCGCGAAGAGCTCAAGGTTCTTGGCTTGCAGCATTCGATCACCCTATTAGAGTATAACCTGCAATGAGGTATCGGATGAACTTGCTTGGAATGGGGCCGAATCCCACACACCATGTTTCCACCCACCCTTGCTGTTGGCAAGAGCAGAGTGGACAAAAGAATTATCGAAGTAGCTAAAGAAAAGTGGGACTCTTCCCACATGAGAGACCACCCGGCCTAGATATAGTAGTGCCAAAACGGACATACTTCTCCAATGTAGAAAAAAGCTGCTGCGAATAGTCATCGGGGCGCTAACTGTCCAAAATTGTCTGAGATACCACGAAAAAAAAGTCACCAATGACCCCATATGCAGAGGATGTGGACACGAAGAAGAGATTGAGGATACTTCCCACTACCTTTGTCATTGTCTCAGTCTCTATATATTGAGTACAGGGTACTGGGAGATTTCTTCTTCCAGAACCTCCAAGGCATAGCACAACATCTGTATTTCGAAACTCCCATGAATATCAACAAGTAGAACAAAAAGGCATCACAAGGGGTCCAATGGGACCTAAGTGAGATGTGGCTCCACCGCGTCTACTCTCGTACTTAACCTAACGTGTAAAATGCACCGCTTTCAAGAGATGGGCGATTTTGTAAAATAATCCATTTCAGGTCACCTTCTTCGATACTTTTGCTCACCTTTCCGTGGTCGGAGCGAGCTGATTGTGGGAGGTCAAGAGAAAAATTTATAAACAATTTCTTTTTATTCTGTCGGCTATTTTATTTCAATCATTAGTTATAAAAGAAGAATGCAATGGTGGTTAGATTATTATTCAGAATCTTTCTTATCGGATTCGGTTTCTGACTCACGCTTTCCACCTAAAAAGAGAATTTTATCAAACAAATGCAGGCACAAAAGCAAAAATGTCAGTTACCGTCAATTGATTGTGCCGGAGCGCAAATAGGTGGGGCCCCGGTCGCCATAATTGGAGTGGAGTTCTGTTGCAGTGAAGGGGTCACGCCAATCTGGGGAGGAGCATACCCCACATGGTGACTTTCATGCGTGCCATGCAGTTGCTGCTGCTGCTGCTGTCCCGCGGATGGGGCGTGATCTTGGTAATGGATAGTTGGACCGTGAGGGGGACGAGTATTAATGTAGTGAGTTTGTGGTGGTGGCCCATACTGCTGATGATAGGGATATGGCGGATACTGACCATATGGCTGAGGCGGATGTCCTCCATATTGCGGTGGGTAGTAAGGGGAACGAGGTGGCCCACCCGAAGTGGAGTACGTTCCGTAGCCAGAATGTGTCATGACGGGATGTCCAGATATGGTTTGGTGTGACGCCATGTGCGATGGCAAATGGTGGCCAGGTGGAGCGTGGTGCGTTTGTATTCCAGACGGTTGCTGTCCGCTTGTTGATGACGATGATGTTGATGACTCCGAACTTACTGCCACTTGTGGGAGAGGTCCTGCAACTAGTGCATTCGGTGCCGAATGTGGTATCTGCTGTGGTATAGATAGACCATGTTGCAACACGTTCGCTTGTGACGTTGGCGGTTGCTGTGCGGTACTCGGCGATTGCCGCATATTTAGATTAATATTTGAATTCGCATTTGCATTTACATTTGCCACAGGCTGATCAACAGTCGCTTCCTTTGTAGGTAGTGCTGGTGGTTGCGGTGAAAGCTGAAGTTCAACTGGCTTCTCCCAAACCTCATTTTTACGTGCATTTCCTCCTTTCTTTGCGCTTTCTGGAACAATTTCTTTAGTGAACGATTGTTTCGGTTTTTCCAGTTTTGTCGTCTGCACTGGCAACTTTGTAGGTGATTCAATATCCATCGGCTGTAATCAGGGAAATTAGTTACGACGTTATCTTTCTTTTATATTGTAACCCATACCTCAGACTCCATTTTACTGCTTTCAGTTTGAATTAGTCCCTGTTTAGAGGGATGCGCTTGATTGCCCATTTGTGGCACAGGCGAAAGTTTAGTTTCCTCACTTCTGACGGGTAGTTTGGGTGTCGCTTGAGGTGGACAAATGTTGTTATTTGATGCTTCTTCAACGCATTTTTGACGCTCCTTTCTCATCTCGTCGTACATCTTTTGCACCATCTTTTGGAAGGTCTCTTCATCGACTGCTGGCTTGCAGTGCTGTTGAAATAGTGAATCAATAGGTTGTGTAAATATGTCAAGAAACGAACGAGTTTGGGCACATGATCATCATTTAGCCAACAACTTACTCTCTTAAGTTCCTCTTGAAATGATTCGCTTGACTCGAGCATTTTTCGTTTCTTCGTCTCGAATTTCTCTTCCATCTGTTGCAGTTCGGCCTCTAACTTTGTCTGGTGCATGGTCAGAGAGCTCACTTGTTTCTTCAACACTTGCATTCGATGTGTTGTAACAACAGAACGAACATCCGGCACCACAGCGTCCGAAAAGATCTCGTTAATCAAACGGTGATTACGAAGAAAGCGAGCGTAGGCTACATGCTTGAATGAATATCCATCGTCTTGATCTAAAAAAAATGTTTTGTTAGGAAAAGAACAAACGTTTTTCAAACAGTTAAGACTGACCATCTTCATCTTCGGCCGGCTGAATGTCGATTCGTCTTTCCTGTTGTCCCTTTCCACTGGATCTTGATGGTGTTTCGTGAACGTCCACATCTACATTTCCTTTTTTTTTTTGTAAACATTTGAGTTGCAACATTAGCTGTAATAAGATGAAATTTCTTGAGGATAATATTACCTGACTTGGTTTTATTTTTTGCAGCAATGAATGCCAAATACCCGGGGGAATTGTGATAAGCCTTGAGACCCTTATCGTATTCAACCTGCAAATATGTAATAAATAAGTAAAATTTATGCAACTGCGGAAGGGTCAGAAGAGTCCTACTCCTCTACAACAAAAAAGTATATATTAGGAATCACGTTTAAGTGACGGAAGGTATAAACTACTGCTGAAACTTGACATTCTTCTACTTTCAGAGTCTATTCATCTCGGCCGCAGTGACGGCTGCATTAGTTGACCAGTACCACTCTAATAGTTCCCGACTTCATTTCACTCGCGGCTACTCTTACAGTACACCTGACATGCGTGACTTGTTGCAGTATCACAAAAAAACCTTGTATGAAAGTAACTATGACAATCAACGGGCACCTATGACAGCCAACTGGCAACTATGACAGACCTGTATTAACTAATATTTATCTTGACTCTATTGTGTATTTGTACATATCTTCTGACAATATTCATGTGTATGGTATGTGTTAAATTGATTGATTTCATGCAAAACATAACCATACCTTTTCGGCTTCATATTCGTCCATGAACTCTTGCTTTTCAGCGTCGCTAGCACTCTTCCACATTTGTCCAATTTTCTTCCCAAGTTCCCACAGTTTTAGATCGGGGTTTGCAGACTTTACGCTGTCCCATACTTTTTTAGAATAGCGCATGTATGGCAAAATTGGCTTTTCTGGAGGCTTTGGCGGTTTCGGTGCTCGAGATTCACTCTGATTTTTCTAGAAGAGGAAAGCTTGGTTATTTCTTTTATCGGAATGTTTTAATAAAAGTATTAGAAAGAAATGCGCGGAAATGGATCCAATAATGTTTTTTAGTAATAATTTGTATTCCTAAGAGCATTACAGATTTACAGATCATGTCCAACTAGTTTATAAAAATGTACCAATCGGTTACTTATCTCTATTGAATGCACGACAACAACCCCCTTCACTCAAATTCCTGTCCAAAAGAACTCAACTCAACGATAATAGAATATGTTACATGTGTAAAAAAACCCATGGAATAGTGTGCAATAGTCAACTGACATGGACTGACCACATCGATCCAAGATGCAGGGTGATTTTTTAGCTATTATCTTCCTGGCAACACTGGTTTAAACAGCTGACTCACGTTTCATGTATCCGGAAAAAGTCACAGTTTGGTGCGGTTTATGAGCTGGTGGCATTATTGGACCGTACTTCTTCAAAGATGTTGCGAATCGTAACGTAACTGTGAATGGTGAGCGCTACCGTCAGATGATATCCAACTTTTTTTTGCCCAAAATGCAAGAGCTCGACTTGCATGACATGTAGTTCCTACAAGACGGTGCCACATGCCGCACAGCACGCGCAACAATGGGCTTATTGAGAGGCGAGTTCGGTGAACATTTTATTTCACGTTCGGGACCGGTCAATTGGCCGCCTAGGTCGTGCGATTTAACGCCTTTAGACTTTTTTTTGTGGGGCTATGTTAGAACTCATGTCTATACAGACAAGCCCGCTTCAATTAACGCATTGGAAGACAACATTGAATCATTTATTCGTGAGATACCGGCCGAAACGTTGCAAAGTGTATGCCAAAATTGGACTAAGCGGATGGACCATTTGCGGCGCAGTCAAGGTCAACATTTGCATGAAGTAATCATCAAACATTCAACTATATGGACCGTACTATCGATTCAAATAAAGATTTCATGCATTTTTCTGAATTGTATGTGTTTCTTTTTTGAAAACTGTTCTATAGCTTTTAAAAAATCACCGTTTATATAAATCCCTAAGATGCTTGTCAATCAGCAAATATTTTCTCCCCCTCAAGGTAAAACTTAAACTCGCCAGAGCACTCATAGTGCAAATATTGACGTAAGGATCCGAATTGTCCTGGTACATCAAACGACTGGTACATCAAAATACTACAACTAACGTCCTAAATAGATATTACATTATGTAAGCTTATTCTTGTTTATGTACATAAACTGGACTGGGTTGAATTTATGAAACATGAAATGAAATACGAACGACTACGTAGGTACTTACGGACGAAGACTTTCCTGTCTTTTGTGGGGTAAATGCTGGATTTCCATGATTGCTGTGCGTGAATATCGGTGCGGCGTCCTTGTTCCTTTCAATGCTGCTGCCTGCGCCAGATGCCCGCAGTCTTTCTGTGATATTCAAAAAAAAGATCAACCATGTATTACAAAGCAACTTTTTCTGCATACACAAATGATTATGTATGAAAATATCGTTGAATTAACTAAAAGGAAAAACACAAACTATATTTTTAAGAAAAAAATCATTCAAGGACAAATAAGAATCAATTCTGTGCATGTTTTTAAATATCCAATCGCATGGACTATATATGTAATTCTATCCTTGTTAATAACAAGGAATTAAAAAAAAATGATTACCTTTAAGAATGTTGAACGATGCAGGAACGGTAGACGACTGCATATCTGTGTATTTAATTTATTTCAGTTTTTTTGTTTTTGTAAAAAAGAAATTTTGAAACGTATTATTAATTTTTTTATGTTATTACTTAAACCAATTGTTGCAAAAATTAAATTAAGTCAAACCATGAAAATTTCAATGAAATAGCCAATTATAGTTAATGACGCTAGATTCAAATTTGAGTGTTATTTTGTTTTGTTTTTAAATTAAAACGTCGTTGCTCGTCTCCATTCTTTTGATTATCCAATTTACAATGTTATACCTACATAGTATGTACGTATTATATGATTGATCAAGTCGAGTCGTTATGTTTAATTCTTTTTTTTTTTTCAGAAAGAATTTGCCACAATTTATTTCAGCTTTTATTTGAATGTAGTGTTAAATTTGCTTCTGCAAACGAAACAATAATAACATACAAAGCACGGGGCGAATATGCGCTCATACATTAATCAATCCAACAACAACTATAGGTGCAATGCAGAATCTCCCCGAAAATAAAGAATTTAATTTTCCGCCAATACGTCAGCACCTCAACCAAAAACGTCCGTGATTAATAAAACTCCCTGAAGTCTAACAAATGGCCTTCTTTGCAACACCAAGTTCTGCTACAGAAAAGAACAATGGAAAACATGAACCTGATGATCGATCCCATGCGGAAGAAGAAGGCATACACCCTACTTAATAACCACATAAATGTTGGATACGATTAGAAAGCATAGGTTTAGAGTTGCCACTACAAGACAAATCAAAGATTGTTTGGCCTCTACCGGGAATATGTGCATATTAAAATTAGAAACTTCCTTGAGAATGCTATGCTAAAGAATTTTTTTCGGTGTATAGGGTAAAGGTATGGGGACATGGTCTAATGTACACAGGCCAGAGTTGCTGACTGCACCCAAATTGGTAGAATACAAGCGCGGTTAGTGCTTATGAATAAGTCAAGTTGACATAAAGCCTCCTTGCGGCGCTCCCTGAATGTGATGTGGTGGCTATCCCAACAACCGTTGTGTGGAGAACTAATGTATGCAGCGAACCCGGCTTGTCCGCCTTAAAAAAGGAGCCTGTCTGCCCATTTGGAGGTTGTGCGGGAGGTTAACGTAATAACCACGTAAAAGCATGTAGTTGAGAAGCAACAACGTGGCTTTAATACAGACGGATCTGTTGAACTTCCCAAGCAAACGGAAAAAGAAAAATGACTTTAGGTTTTGCACGTGGCATGTGTGGTCCCTTAGCAAACAACCGATGATCTCGCGGAGGCCGTTAACTGTTGCAAAGCAGATATAATCGCTAACCAGAATGTGCGGTGGAATGAGCCGGGAAAAAGACGGATGAGAAACTGCGACCTCTAGTGCGCTATTGTAGACTACCACTAACACTTTTTTTATGTAATATAAATACTATCAGACTTCGGATGATTGGTTATCGACCACTACTGCCTTTACTCTATACATATTTATGTTTTAGTCTAGGACTAGGAAAGACTTCGAAGTTCCAACACTGACTCGATTGGCCAAAACGCCGCAGAGTACAAATAGCCACTAAACAACATTCGCAAAACTGAGCAATCGATAGAAAAAAGTGCACACCCGATGTGTCTATCAACATCTGTGAACTAAAATGAATCATCTACAAGTTTCTCTAGTCTGTATGGAAAGCCAGTAACAAATTCATCTCTTCACCTGTAACGGAATGATAATAACAGGCTCGATGACAAGTGTTTGAATGCACAACAGTGGATGCAGAAAAGTTTTAGGACATAAGTTCGCATTTATGCAATCATGTATAAGAACATCGGTGAACACATCTGTAGGGACCCTGCAATACAAAACAAAATATACAATAATAAAAGCAACAGAAACATCAAGAGAGAAACTCTTATAGGAACTATAGGCAACACATGCACCATCTCTTAGTTCTGAGGGTACATGAAATCCAAGCCCTTTCGCGTTAATATTATATTATGTATGAACTTGAATATAATAGACAAAGCAGAATTTTCATGTCTGTTGCAATAAACTTTTAAAATTGTTCACTATCGATGTAACTTTCTCCCATTTATAAAATAAGGAAGTTGAGAATGGTCAACTGAAATTGATTTATAAATTAGATCACATATTTTTATCAAAATTACAAAGTATGTCATTTTTTAAACGAATGTGCTTTAAAATCGAAGCTCTTCCACATGCCAACTGCTGTAAGAATGAACTGTTTAACGTATGACTAGACTACAGTCAGCACATACTCTGAAAGGATTTCATGTGTACCATCATGATTGTTAGCCAAAGACATTGCATTTTCGTATTTTAGTTGTTTACATACTACATTGGACGTCCAGTATAACGAATGTTGATATAAAAAATTCACAGTATAGCGAATCACCATTTGAAGTCGGTTGATATCTCTATATAACAAATGGAATGAATAATTTTACTACTCTATGCCTACAACGAATACTGTTCACTTTCAAGGAAATGCGACAGTCATAAAAAAAAAAACGAAGATGAAGACAGAGGTGCTGGTGAATAAGTTATTGTTTGTGGAATGGATCAGACATCCTCCTAGCACTGTTTTGCTGTGATGTAGGCTATGCGCATCTACTTATGTGTATGACATTTTTTGAAGCGTGAACTTTTCGGTAACCAGTGTTCGTTGTGTAGGTACATCTTAAAACCGAATTTGACCCTATTACTCCAGCATGTATGACACTAAATAAATTACTTCACAATATAGGTAGCTTGTATGTGGACCGCTCTGCTTAACAAGTTGCTCTAAAAGACAATCTCCACTTCGACTGGATATTTCTTTTAACATTTTCAGGACATGCATCGATAACCAGCGGCAAATTCTGATATTTCAATGAAAATTCCCCAATGCTGTGGAAGAAACCCAACTGATAATTGTATGCTACATAAATTGTCTGGAAAGCGCCAAAATAAGACTGCTTGCGTAGTGTACACGCACATCATTTATTTTTCCATTTATTATATCCACAATGCAGACATAATTTTCAGTATGTCCTAATGATGTGTACGCACAGAAATATATGCATGCGCGACCATCTATCCACGGTTTTTATGTCTATAATCGCACAATAATTCAATATACATGAAAGAAGTTGTATGAAAACCATTTTATTTTTTTCACTTTATTATGAAGCGCCTTTGATAGAACTTACGATTTGCGGATCCAGTGGGTGGTACCGACAAATTCATAGCAATCTGCTTGTAATTTCCCGGCAAAGCCATTTGGATTTAAATAATAAAACGCAAGAATATATGAAAACAATCAAATCCCGTCGAAATGCAACCAAATTGAAAACACTTTAAGAAAAACTAATAACTCTGAAAAGAGACAACAATACAGATACATATCGTACACCGAATCCAGTGTGAAGTTGGTCGTAGTTGATTTTTTTCTTTGCATTCACACGATGCGTTTTTTCATGCAGGCGATGACAAACCTTAAGCACTGTACACATGTGCCTTAAGATGCATTTTTGAATAAACTGATTTCCACCGAAAATTTTAAACCCCTGGTTCTACAAGGACATATACAAGATAACTATTTTAAGAAAATGAGGCCTATTTGCAAAAAACTTTACTAACTTTTGAAAAAAGTACACGGCATAGTCATCTTTAGACTAATATGAATGAATGAATCTTCCTTTCCGCAGTTTGTATGTAAAAAAAAACAATTTTAACAGCTCTCATCTCGAGTTACGTCACATATGCCAGTAAAGGGGTAAAAATCATTTTTATATATGGTTTTGGTTCGCCACATAAATCAGTGTCTTCTACGTTAGAAACTATGAGTTTTTATTACTATTTATCTATTAAGCAGAGCATAGTGTTATACGCATAGCTTTCTAGAAATTGTTTGATTGTTGACATCTTAGCTCATACGGAGATCACAAGTCAATTTCACAATTTCCTGTTGAGCACATCTCTTGTAAACGATTCATTCCTCGTCTCATGTAGCCACCGACCTTCCCAATGACATTGAGTACTCTTAGACGAACTGTTGCTAAGGGTTGTTGATATTGACACCTATTTGTTGCAACACTGGCCTTATAGTATTTCTCGGAGAATACCCCTACCGCTTGACGATTGATTACTGCTTGTAACCGTTACAGCATCTCGTCATCATCGGTATATCTTCATTTCGATAATCCCCCCTACTACTTTACTACTTCGCATCAAATTTATCTCAATTGCGAACATAATCGTTTTCGTAGTCTTCACTCAACTTTTCTACTTCATACAAAACTCTCTCGTACGTCCGCGGGAAGCTTACTAACGTATTGCTCCATTTCTTTCTCTCTAACATATGCTTCTCCAGTTCAGTGCGTTTATAATAAACGTGAGCGGCGAACTACGAACGAGAACTTTCGGAAACAATCCTTTTCCAGCAAATGTGAGCAAAAAGTTATATTTCTTGGTATGCGAAAAGATTGTGATGGTGGCTCTTGGCGTTGTTGATGTGTGCGTCGACCCCAACCTCGACGTCGTAGGTTCGATCCCTGCTCCACCACTGACACACAACTGATAATACTCAAAGAGTGTTCCTGTCTTAAAAAAGCTTCTCAAACCTGGCCGTTCGGAGTCGGCATAAAACTGTAGGTCGCTTCCACTCGTGAGAGAACAATAGCACGCACAACACTAGTGGTTGTTGAGAAGCCAGGCCCTGACCCTCTACGGGCTGTAGCGCCACCCATATTACATTAAATTAAATTATAGACTTTATCCATTACATGCCAAAGAGTGAAGATTTTCCCGACGTCAAAACACACTTGTAATTTCCAATGATGGTTGGAAATTACAAGTCACTCACAAGGATAGCATACGGGGCTATCCTTGTCGCTGTAACCGTTCAGGAAATTGCAAACAGGATGAACTCGAAGCCATGGTACGATCTCATTAGGCCTTTTTGCCGTGCCCCCAGCCTTGAACAATTTAAACACATAAAAAAAAATCAAGAACGTTTTAATGAATCATCTTCTAATTTATTTAAACTGCAAGAACCGAATCTTATGTAACTTAACAACTAAGAGCGGGAACCGACTTTTACAAAAAATAAAATATGTTATTAAGAAATCTCTATACATACATTTAAGATAGTGCTACGTGCATTATCACTCACAAATATTAAAGTTCTGGTCATCTATTGTGTAATTATGTATATATGTATAGGTCAGTGCGTGGATCTCCTCCTCTTTCGAATCGTAAATAAATCATACATATATACCTATGTACTTACATGGACCTTAGTTAAGAAGTTTATTTCTATATTTGTTTACATCTACATCTAATCAAATTGGTAAAACGAATCAAGTTAAAACGATTAAGCACTATATACTTGTTCGAAATTGTAAAAGAATCTTGTTAAGCGTATTAATGCAGCAGAGAATCTCTTCGTGGTCCTTCGACCAATCCCCGAGGCTGCACTCTAGAGTGTTGAGACGTTCAGCTCCCAGTCGCATGCCGCCATGTTTCAGAGCCGCTACACAATGGCACGTAAGAACTTTGAAGCACTGTCGCCTTACATTGTTGTGCGAGTCGTTTTCCCACAGCGGTGTTGCTCGAACATATTTCCACGCTAGGAAAACATAATCAAGTAATGCATCCCAGTGTGAGGATTCGTGCAGTTTCCTGGTGTGCTTCAGAATAGCTCCTTTGAAATTTGACAAGTGTATGGACGCTTTCGCAAACGCTGAGCTGTCAGTTTTCTTACATAAACGCGTCGTTGGTAAACTTCTGAAAATATTGCGCTTGCACAGTACCAATTCATCCTCCATGTAACTGGAACATCAAGGATTAGGGATTTTTAAAATTGCCAAGTGGTAATTGTATGTCTTACCTTATGTCTGGCACCGGGAGTTCAGAACGAATTACCTCCTCCAAGGACTTATCTCTTGAAACTAGATTGTCAATGATGGTGATGAGTTGACGGTTACTGAGTCCTTTTAGGAACACATTTAAACTTGTGCCATGATCAGTCTGCGCGATTGGTCTTTCGTCACGCTTCAGCTTCTTTTCTGGGAGACAATTGCCCGGCTTGGCATTCTTCGAGCCATAATCCAGCGCTAGTTTTGTTGGGGATTTTACCACAGCGGATGAATCGGTCAGAAGCAATCGTTTCCGCGGCGAACTGCGCAATGTCATGTGGGTTGCGAGCTTTGTGGGCGTTCTTTGAAATGGGTTTTGAATGGGCTGCTTATCCGGTGACCATGTTATTGTAAAACGACGACGACCCCGCTGACGTATTACTATTTCGTCCGGTGAAGCTGCATTCAAAGAGCTCCCTTGGAATGATACATTTGTGGGGGTGTTGTCAAAGCCATCCTGAATTAAGACATTTGCAGGTGTGGGCTCATCGGCCATTTGATTAGTGGGAGTTGTTGCTACACGAAGCTGCTCCATACGACTTGGAATTTCCGATAGCGCTATTCGCGAATTGTGCGGCGCGGCCATTTTAATATTATTTTGCAATCACGCAAATCACGAATTATGAGATTAAACAGATTTATTACAGCACTCACAATATTTTATTACATGTTTACATGTAAATACGCACTGTTGCCCTTATCCACAACAACCTTGCCGCCAAAAAGTGTTAAAATCATTGATTTTATGTCATTCCATTGGAAAACATGTTTACCTTCTTGAATGGGAAACGAGTGTGTTCAGCAAGCCGGTTGGTTTAGACAATTTTGCTCGTGAAGCGTTGGCTTCGTTGATGGGGAAAAAATGTATCCCCAGAGGTCTAGGTCACAGATGACACATCGCATACATTCTATGTTTCTGACAGGACGATATTTGACAATGAGCTCAATAACTCGTTGCATAAGTTGGGTTAGTTTTGGACAAGTTACGAATACAACTTCTATCACTACTTAAGCAAGACACGGATGTAAATAATACGGGTACATCAAAACTTCTTTTTCATTTAACCATTGTTTGATAAGGTCGAAAGACAGTTTAAGATAGAGTTTTGCAATATTGTTCGTTCATCTAGTTTTAGGCATTTTTGGTTAATACCATAGGTTATGATTTACGAAATAAATATGACATGAAATCGTCAAAACGTGACTCAATTGACGCATGGCTGCATGTACAAAGTGGTGAATTTATATTACTCACAACCCCGAACTTACCATGATGTCTGGAAAATGGTTGTTGTATGGGGGGTCTTTCCAAGACATATCTAGATGACTTGTCATTCGTGTCATATTGTTGCGCTTTATCTTCGCTGATGATAGAGTAATTCAAAACAAAAACAAATACGAATATTAATCAACTTTAGGAGGTAAATAATTGCACAAGATTACTATGGATTCCCCAAACAACTTAAAAGGTATGGAATACATTTCCAAATGTCATAAACCTATTAACATTTCAACAAATCTAGAATTCGAAATCACTGGAGTTTCGAGAAGTGGACGTGTGAGGAAAAAATCTTCAAAGTTGATGGACTTTCGATCCCCAGATGATATTGAGCCAAAACACAAGAAATCACCCAAGTTAGTGAAAGGACAAAAGCATGCGCATGAATCAGTGCGACCGGCATCCACCGAAGTGGGTGAATCTGATGAAGGTTTTGATACGGATGATATGAATGCCAATGCCAACAACAACACAGACTCTGGTGAGGAAAATCTGGCCGAAAACATAGATGACATAGATGAGGACTCTGACGAAAATTGTGAAGATCGAACGGTGTCACGCAGTTTGTATATGAGTGAGAAATCAAATAAGAAGAGGGTCTATAAGGATGGAAAGGTAGGATTGAAATAGTTTCTCCAAAATGGGCTAAGACGAATCTTATAATTTTAGATAGTAGTGGAGAAGGTCCAGAGGAAAGACAAAGGCAAATCAAGATTTACGGCGTACATGCTTTGGGCAAGAGACGTACGAAAGAATTTTGCAAAAAACAGTTCTGGAGGTATGTTAAAGGAAATAGAGAATATAAAGACGTACATACCTTAAATCACATTACATTATCCGCTTGATCTATTGCATATGGTATTTTTCAATTTGGGTTTATTTACTATCAGCATGCGAAAACCCAGAATAGTCGACAACATATACATCTTTAGCTGTTATTGAAACAGACACTATTTGTTAATTTTTTTCCACCTACTCGTATATGTTACAAGACGATCAACAAAAACAAACTATACATCGAAGACTATGACAGGCATTTAAAAACTTCCAAACGAACTTCCCTGCCCAAAGAACATCAAAGTCATCCATCTGTACATATTGCAATCTATCACATATTAGCATTGGTCACATACATCCTTTTCAAACTTTCAGCGTTCCAATCATATCCTCAATCAGTTTTAACGAATTCCTTTCCTTTCTTTGTTATCAAGCAAAGAGATCTAGCAAAATAGTTCATAACAGAATAAACGAACGGGTCAGAGTGGGACACGTAAACATCGGAGGTCCTACAGATCCGGGGAATTTAAAAACGCAGAAAGATAACGATGCAGCTTCTTCTTCTTTGGCTGGCGCTACAGTCCGAGGCGAACCTGACCCTCAGCCAACATGCTTCTCCATCTAGCCCGGTCTTGTGATAGTTGCTTCCAGCTACGTACGTTAAACTTATTGAGGACCCCTTCTAGTTGCGTGCGCCACCAGAGGCGTGGTCTTCCTTTACCGCGGTGTCCCTCGGGTTTGGAGTCTATGCAGCTTAGGATGTGATAATCCTAGTCGGATGTAGCAACACAATTGATAATCACCCTATTCTTTGTTACCTACCATAAGATTACTTGTGCTTGCTTTCTTACTTACTTACATACTTGGCTATCAGGCGGCGACCTATGGAGGAACCGAGTTTAAGCTGCCTCTGCGACGGTCCTGGACATGTCGTTGGTGCTGGTACAGTTTGTAGACCTCGCGGCTGTGTCTTCTTCATGCTTCTTCCTCGCAGATGGGACCATATATCCGCGGTAGAATTATTCTTTCGAAGGCCCCAAGAATCAGCTCTGCGGTTTTGCCTATCGACCAGCTTTCGGTTGCATATAACAGGACTGGAAATGAGAGTCTTGTAGGACACAATTTCAAATGTTTCGACAATTGACAACACACATGAACATCGTTTAGGTTCGATCCATTGTCTACCTATTTTCGTTTTGCCTAGAAATAGCTCCTCAAACTTGACCGTTCGGAGTCGGCAGTAGGTTCCTTCCACTCGTGAGAGTGGTTGCTGATATATTATGTTGCGGCAATCCAAACCGCTTGTCAATGGCGGTGCTACGTCAGACCCCCACTGTGATGTCATTTGTCGAGTTTTCGTTTACCTCGAGGCAGGTTAAATCCTTCACTACCTAGAAATTGTAGCTGTCGATCGTGTCCTAGGTGGTGTGGCAGAAATTTTCGTGGTCGACTCATTAAGACCAACTCACTTCGCCTCTTCTTCAATTGTCGTAAATGCTCCCTCTACGGCAAGTTGGGGACGGATAACGACATCTGCATAACCCAATAGCTGTGCTGACTTGTGGAAGTGTCCTATCGCTCTTAATGGGGAATTGTTTAGCGGCCCAGCTGTAGGTACGTCTGGTGATAGTTACCGATTAATACATCATGAGCTAACATGTATTTTTAAAGCGTATTTTTTATGGACATTAGTTTTGATATACTCTTACTAAGTTTAATTGCCTAAATTGTTTAGCAACATTTGAGATTCCTTTTTTTTGCCAGAAGCAGGAAATACACCTCGTAAACTGGGAGAGATGTGGGCCAATGTTCCAGCAAATGAAAAGAGCTTATGGAGGAGAAAAGCCAAACGATTAGCTGGTAAAAATAAAAATAGCCCAGAAGAAGACAGTATCCAACAACCCAGCAAGTCGAAATTCATAAATAAGTCTGCAATAAACAAGGAGAAGAAGGTAGCAATAACGTCGACCACCACTGTTCCCACTGCAACAGTATCATCAAGTGTACAAACAGAAGCTCCATCAACATCATCATCAATATTTTCCTCAACAATAAAGGTAGGAAACAACATCACACAGCCAGGAGCTTTCAAAGTGACTGGCATTGAGCCGATAGACGTGGCTGCACACCTCAAATTGTTGGGTGACAGTCTGACGATAATCGGGGAGCGGCTAAAGGAGCATGAAGGTCAGATCACCGTCTCCGGAAGTCTGTCCGTTTTGTTGGATAGTCTGCTGTGTTCAATTGCACCACTCGTTTGCTTATGTACGCAGATACCAGGACTTGAACATCGAAAAGTGCTGAACGATAACTTACATGCTACATTAGATAATATCGCCTATGTCATGCCTGGGCTTTAAAAAGAACAAGTTGCATGTACATAACTGTGTAGGATAACATCTCGGAGTATGAAAATAATTTATTTTGAAGTCAACAAAAGAGAAATAAAGAATATCATCCTCATTTTAAAAGTTATTGTTTTTTTTTCTAATACATTACATTTCAAATACAGGAATGGAATCCATCCATCCATCTTGACTTGGCGAATGCAAGCTCCACGCTGCTGTAGTATATTTTTTTATTTTCTATTGGCATATAAGCCTTAAAGGTTGTTTTATTTTTGTTTTCCGCCAAAAGCGAATTCGTTCTTTAACTGAGGCACAAAGTTTGATGTCCAACACTTACATAAGATGATTAACAACATCTCCAGGGTAAAGAACTTGAGCGAACTCGAACTAATCCAAATACTAGATTTGTTTGGTCTTCATTCTGTGGTTGCAAGCCTCAAAATTGTTGGCTACAATAGAACGTGATATCCACCCGCGACTGCAGTGCATCTCTGGAGGAGATATCCGAACAGTTCAACATACCATACGTCTTCGCTGGAGACATAGAGCCTATAGAGATAATCCGGGGAAGTGCATAGCTGACCGACTCGTTAAATACACCACCCGATTGCCAGCTAACGAAATCTCTAATATCAAAACAAATCCGGCCTCATTTTGACCCTAAAAGATCAAGTAGCCTAATATCCCTAGTAACCACCGCAAACTACACAAAAATACTAGGCTTATGCTCTAACGACTTCTGTAGATGGATTTCTCGAACTACTATTCTTCTTTTTATGGCGCTACAGTCGGGGGGGATCTGGGCCTCAACTAACACACCTTTCTAACTATCGCAATCGGTGGGAAGCTGTCTTCTGTTTTGCACGCCAACTTGATTGAGGTCTTTCTCCACTGGGGTGAGCTACCTAAAACGCGGGTGGAATCATTTGTGTTGCTCTACATGTTCTGAATCGAAGTCACGGTCTAATTGCTGGCGATTTCTCTGTCAGCCTGCTTACTTAACCTAACCTAGGCCCAACCCACCTCAGACAGTCTCGCCAAACATATTATTGCCGAAAGTCTTTCATATTCGTTTTATTTTTAGAAGTAAAAGGCTAGTGGATTTAATAAATTAAGATATGTTTATTTTTCTCATAAAGACGGCTTGACGTCGTTACTTCTTGTAACCAGAAAGGGTTGTTCAGCAGTTGGACATTTGAATTCCTTGAAAGCTGGAATCAGATCGGTTGTTTTCGCGCTCTCTGATTCCAACATGTTGTTCCACACTGAATTCGCACCTAAAGAAAACAAACAAGTTATTGATTGACTGGATCATACAAACGTAAAATCATATGTACAAGCTGCATGTGCTCTCTGGCTTAGATGAAAACAGTCAGTCGATAAAAATCGAAAATCAGTCATTCCATTAGCTATTCTCGGTAGGTTTTTTAACATCGAAAATGGTTGAAAGTTCGCGGTGAATGTCTAAAAGAAGAAAAGCGAAGGCAAAATTTAACAGAAATCTTTTGTCGGTAATCTGTATGCTTACCTCCGTATTAAATTCTGCTCTATGCACTATGTTCGATTCCAGTGCTGCCCAGTCTTGCATTAATTTGTCATAATAATCAACCACTTTTTTTGGCTTTCCTATTAAGCATGGACACTCAAAGGTTAATGTTTTCTGACACAGTGGTGAGAGCCCAACAAATCTGGTTAAGAGACTTAAATTGGGAGCAGGAGAGACATTTACGAACAGTCGAGGTACATTATCCCTAAGATACCTTAAGGTTTTCAATAAATTCTTTTCATGCCATCTAAGGACGTTTTTCGGATTAGAATAATAGCACATGTCAGAGCAAAAGTCATTGTTGCCTATGAAGATAGTGACCAATTTCCAGTGATGGGTCATATTGACCATGGGGTCTGCTTTTAACCGCTTCACCAATACCTCCGCTTCGTATGGTGCATCTCGGGACATGGCGCCCAACTCAGCGACATTAAACCTATACAAAACATACGAAGTGTATTTTATGTTATAAGTAAATAAGTAAAGTTGTTTTTAACATGATTTGATATGAAGTGATTGAAATGAGATGATTTGATACTCATTTTCATTTTATGTGACGCTAGTGGTGACTCATTGTGCTGTGGATATGTGCGTCGACCGCAATGGACTTGAACCTTGATGCCTAGGTTCGATCCCTGGTCTGAACGTAGCCTTTCGGAGTCAGCAAAAAAATGTAAGTCCCATCCACTCGTCATAGAACAATAGCCTGCACAAGACGAGTGGTTGCTGGCCCTTTACGGGCTTTACCACCGCCCAATATTATTATTATTATTATTGTCCTAAAGCATGGCCAAAGTTAAGAAGCTTCTTCAAAATGCATTGGTGTCTCTGATTAAAATTACTAGATGATTGTGTAGCACCTTAAATGCGGACGTCCGTTGTTGATTTTTTCCCACAAGCTTCTTCTGTCTTTTCTTTTTCCTATTGGGGCGTATGATTTTTTGGTGCATAACCAAGGCGGTTGCGATTAAATATAAGAGCCTTACAGCAAAATAAGTATCTACCAAACGTACTAGTATGTTACAAAAATGCAACCGCTTGCTTTTTGATTTCCAACCACTTTTGATGCAATATCCTCAATTAGGATTGATAATACTGTTCATTATTTAACTCAGTAAATCACACCAGAAGTCCTTGAAACTGTTACTCGGCAGTACTCGGCGAGCCATCAATGAGGCGTTTGTTAACATTGAGACGGAAGCGGCTAAAATGGTTTTGGTAGTGAATGATGGCCTGAACCGAACGTCACAATGGGTAGCTTCAACTTCGAGGTAGTGAAAGACATCTTCTATCTCGGCTTCGGAGTAAATTGTACGAATAATAACAGTACCGAGATCAAACGCAGAATAACTCTTGCCAACCGCCTTAGAGGTAATTGAGTGATAGAGCTGTCCTCCGAACGACTAAGTGGGCTCTGTATAAGACATCGATCATCCCTGTACTGCTGTACGGCATAGAAACATGGACAAATTCAAAATCGGATAAAAAAGTCCTTGGTCTTTTCGAGAGAAAAATGAGCCGAACCAGACGTCTATGTATCCAACGCCTAAGGTCGCTGAGTTATGTTGAGGGTATGGACAACTTAGTTCCAGCTCGAAGAGACTTCTATTCCGAACATGTGACGCAAAAGAGGTCAACCGTGTTTAAGGTGGAGCACCCCAGTGGAGAAGGACACAATTGATATCGCACACACATAAATGCTATCGAAACTTCATGCTAATTTCTGAACTAATTGTGGGTTTCGCAACAACTTTTACGAGTCTCACGATGTCTAGACGAATGGCTTGATTGTTAAAAAAATGCAATGTATCAATTAAACTTTGAAATTGTTCAAAATTTCGTGTCATTGTCTATGGAATGTGTGCACATATTCCATATTCCATGCACCGTTGCATAGGGCCATGCATTTTATTTTATTTAGTGGCTCGTACCTTGGTCCTTCTTTTTGTCAGTTATCTTGTTTTTTACCTTAATCATATGCAACTATTTATTTCTCTGTCTGTGATGAGAGAAAAAAACGTTGCTGCCACTCACTTTGAGGGCTCTTGACAAGTAAATTAACATAAAAAGATGTGCATTAATTATTTATCGATGCGTGCTAACGAGCCTTATATACGATTTTTTCCGTTCATTCCATATTACACAGAACACAAGTCACGGTGTAAATCTCTCCCCGATTCTTCTTCTCACGTTGACGTGCGCTGTGACTCATTCCAATTGATTTACTTGAGCATGCAACTGGCATGATGCACAACAAAATTACTGTAATCAACCGAAGGGATTGCCTTGCTGTGATTATCGTCTAGATTTTACACTTAGCTATCTAGTGTTCAGTAGGCACTGACCTATGAACAAGTGGTGTGTCGGTGACAGAGTTCATAAACCATCGCCTTATAAAAAAATACACCTCATTTTAATTTTTTCCCATTCATTGATTACATACATACTTCAGTTATTCAGATGAACATTACCAATATTCAAATGGTCTGTTTTCTTCTCGCAATCGTTTTATTTGCATGGCAATATTTTAATAAGAATGGTATGCATGTATGTACATATGTTTATTGAGGTGGTTTTTAAATTACATATACAGCATTTTCGTTTATACTGTCAAAACAGTTCATCGTTGTAGAGATCATTCATCGGGAGCATTGTTCATGTTCTCCACAGGTTTAGGTAACTTAGAATTTGCTGTAAACTCCTGTCGCTACGAAATTCCTAGCAGAATGTCGTATAATTTGAGATTGGAAACTGGGGAGCAAAATAAAATCCTCACCAAAGAGTCTTGCGTTTCACCAAAGAGTATTGCGTTTCCGACACCAATATATCCACAATTTTAAAGGATAAGGACAATATTAGAAAATAATTTGAGGAAGCAAAACTGACATATATCTTTTGATATCCTTGTATATTTAATGTATATATTCAATGCCGATGCATAAAAAATAAAAGAAAATTATGAAAAAATAAAAAAAATATGTCTAGGTTAGATTAGGTTATTGGGCTGCCAGTGAAAATTGCCAGTACACTGAGACCAAATTTTGATCCATTATGATACCCAGTGCCGTTAATTTGATCCCAACCGCAAATAATGACTGGACCAGATTTGAAAGCATATTAATCATTGCTTTCACTGGGATTGCAATCTGGGATCCATATAACCACGTGTTGGCACTCGATCAATTGCGCCATCCAGCCGTTTACAAGATGTTTAATTGGAAAATTGTCGCATAGAGCAGGAATGGAGCCTCCGACGTTGAAGCTCAAGTGCATTGGTGTCGACGAACATACCCACTACGCCACGAGCCGCCACAAAATTGAATACTAATAGTGAAGATAAATTTGATGACTTCAAATGGCTTTAAGAGTATTGTGCGATTTTTTTAGTTAAAAAGTGTTCTTTGTGATGACACTTATTCGGCTGCCAGACAAAACATCCGTTTTGTCAGCGGACCCGCTTTTGTAAACATTTGGTGGAATTAATTCAATGATCTTTGATCAGGTAAAGTGTACACACGTCGATAATCTTCGATATTTGTATGCCCATTTCATCATCAGAAGTTGGGTATATTCACAAGCATAACATACCACAATCGTCTGCTAATTGAAAGCAGTAGACGACCAATCTAAACTGAACAGAAGGCAGTGTCTGCGGAATTGTGAAATTCG
The DNA here is from genome assembly GCA_916610145.1 of Eristalis arbustorum. NCBI lineage: Eukaryota > Metazoa > Arthropoda > Insecta > Diptera > Syrphidae > Eristalis > Eristalis arbustorum. Next base: position 62,254,618 of record OU744318.1, on the reverse strand, counting down.
AAAGCCACCGTAAACTAATGTTCAATTCTATGGGCGGTCACCACAATAATTTATCCCGGCCACGCAAAAGAAAAATAAATGACATAACACATGTAATTCTACTTACTTTGATGCATAGTCTGTGGATAGGACATTCCCAACCGAGTAGCCATACAGATTTGGGTTGAATTCTTTGAGAATATTCGGCAATGTCAGAATAGTCCGCCAATTTCCATCGCCACCGATTGGCCACGCTGATCCTCTATTCTCGACGGCTATTTGGAGAAGATTGTTCGCATATATTCCATTTCCGGCAGTTAGGGAATCACCAATTGCTGCAATGATGTCAATGTCACCTGGTCGCAGACGATGCACTGACGTCGGTGGTACGTCACTCCTTCGGCCGGGCCCATTCTTTGCATCGCAAAGGAATTTGACGTCCTTCGATAGTGGTCGTAGTGTTTTCTGTTTTGGAAAAATCTCATGTCATAGGCATATCCATACGTAGACATTTTCAAACTCACACCAGATTTGCGAAGACCCTCTATGTTTCTGTCCGTGTCGCCAAGAAATGCTGAGCTGAGAAGTCGAAAACTTCTGTAATACTTGCCGAATTCTCTGTCCAAAGCGGTCCGCTGTGTGTGAGTTATTTTTACATTTACGAAGCATATGAATGCGCTTAAAACTATTGAGACGCTGCTGAAATTCATTTTCTAAACGGTTTTCAAAAATGCTGATAATTAAATCTAGGAACTGGAAGGAATAATAATTATAAAAATTTAAAATAAATTTTAAAAAAATAGTCAAAGAATGTAGCTGGTAATGTGTAAAAAAGAGACAAGAAAACAAAAATAGGCAAGAGCTTTATAAGGAAAACTAAAGAAACCCGAGGTATTCAAAATCTCTTCAAATAAGTCAAGGAAAAGCACAAAGCATTGTTTAAACTTGGTTGAGAACGTCTCACCACCGCTCCCGATTCCGGACCAAAGTCATCCAGTTTAGCATTACTAGTCTGCATACGTCGTGATATACGCGAACCTTGCAGCGAAAGTCCACAAAATCTGCCACCAAGGGTTTTGCGAGTAAGCTACTCTTCGATAGATGATCCAGCTCACCGCAGTCTACCTAGCTTTTTCTTCTTTATCTCCGGATCTTACTCACGTATGGACTCTCAATCGCGGCTACCACTTGAGGCTGCATTTTACTGAGCACCCAAGTTTCGGAGCCATACATGAGTACTGACAGGATTGCCGAATTCTCTTGTAAAGCAAAAGCTTTGATGTTGTGTTTATGTTTCGAGATCGAAAGATGCTTGACGGTATAGTGGGCTTTGTTGGCTTGGATTAGCAACCCGTTGTTATCGGCGGCTGCTATCGTCCGAAGGTAGTTGAAGAATTGCACTACGTATGTACTTCAAATTCTTCTTTTGAGCAATCAACCATCCTGATGCGATCAGAAATCCTATGTATCTCTTATTATCAAGCTTTTAGGGCGTATATGGAAAATGCAATTCCTCTACCCTGGTCGTTTGACCAACGTCTGCTGTTCTCCACACAGACGACGCCACAATGCACTTAGTTTGCGTTAATTTATGCGCAACAACATATTCCGAGCCGCTCGTTCGAATTGGGTAAAGGATTCCAGCACGAATTAATCATCCGATGATGTCTACATGGGTACTATTCTTCCATTGGTGGAGCCAGAGTTCCCCCCCTGCCTTTTTTTTGTCTCTGAAGCCTCACTTGGAACAGCACTTTCAATAGCAGCTTAACGGGCCTGCGACCAGGAGAGAGTGATATGGAATCAGGAAATCACAACTCTATTCGATGAAGTAGCCATTAAAAGGCTGAAGAACAACAAAAGCCGCAGGCTCAGATGGCAGGCCACCACGCTGGTCGCAATGTTCTGCTAGAGAGCATGCACCAGATCATCCGCCGAATTTTGGAGGACAAAAGTATGCCCGACGATTAGAATATCAGCTCCACAAAAAAGGCGATCTTACCTCTTGCAACTGCTACAGAGGAAAATCTGGAAATTCTTCAATTTAGTACTGGAGAAGATAGTGCGGCGGCGGGCGGCTGTAAACTTGGAAAACACTATCTTCTACAAGTCAGTCCAGCAGTTAGGATACGCGGATGGCATCGGCATTATCGCGCGGTCCCAATGCGTCGTAGTGGAAACGTTTACGTCTAGTCTTATGGTCAACGAGGACAAAACCAAATATATGCTGTAGAGTAAAAAAACGATCCGGCGCACATCACCTAGGCCAAAACACTACAATCGACAGATTCAATTTCGAGGCAGTAAAGGACGACGCTACTTCGGTTTGTCAAAACAACTGGGTTCGAAACTCCTGACTCCTGGGTCTACGAAACTATTATTCTACCAGTTCTGATTTATGGAGCCGAAAGGACGATAAGCAAAACTGAGGAGCATATTCTTGGTGTCTTCGAAAGAAAAGTTCTACGTCGCATCGTTGGCCACATCGAGCGAATGGACAACAACGCTTCAGCAAAGAGGTTCTTTGAATCCGAGAAGAGCATAGCGATGGTTATCTTGACTTCAAAAGGTAAAAGCGTCGGCGAGATATTCCTGTTGAAAAGGGCATACAAGTAAAAGCAGCGGAGAGTTTCGGGAAGAGCAAGCAAGTCTTTGGAAGATCAAACCAAAAATAGTTAGCTATAGTGGGGAAGATGTTGAACGTGGGAAAAGGAATTCATTGGTGCTGTCATCAAAAAACGCCGAACAAAAACGATGTATACGTACGCCACAATGTGCAAAAATTCCAAAAGGACGGTGTCTCAAAACATGAAAAAAGGAGATTTTTTTTGCAATTTCGAGGTACTAATGGGCTGGTAAATATTAATAACAACATCAGTACAGAGCCCTAGCCGAAAACTGCTTGCTTTACAGTCTTCTGGAAGCGGAGTGTATTAACAGACATGAGTCCAGTCATGCGTCATTGGATACTACATCCAATTAGGCTGGACTATGTAGAGAGCATGGACATAAACAACGGACCCAACGACGGAGAACGCCAGCGTCTAAGGTAACGTATGCAGTTTATGTTGTTAATTGTTTTACAGAAAGTGTTTTCTAATTTCATATTTGTAATATTACAAATATTCCCTTTAAATTAGTAAACGGTAACGAGTCAATTATCAACAGGTCCTCTGCGAAGTGAAAATTCCATGACGTATGGATAAAACACCACAAGAACTGAAATAATGTATCCAGCTCTGCTCGCCACTGCATACAGTAAGAATCATAATTACTCAAAACCTACACCAGGTTTCGACAAGGTATCGCCTTCCTCCTTCACAGTCTGTTGATAGGAGAATGATATCAGAGGGAAGAGTTTGTATTTTCTGTTGTTATAGCTTGGGCTGGGATGACCAGGCAAATTTAACGATTTAACACATACGTCAGAATATTAGCACGATCAAAGCGAAGGTCAGCGCAGAATCTGGTAAATCGAATATAAATGCGTCATATGTGGTCTGCAGTCGTTCTTGAGTAAAATATGTCGGTGGAATTTCAACAGTTCTTGGACTTTTAAATTCCATGTATTTTTTGATTAAAGCTAAATTCGACAAATTACTTTCGATTTCTATTCTGTATCAAAAATCTGCAGCATTCCTTCAGTGATAAATAAGCTGATTGTTTTGAGATTGTTATAGACATTTATCACATGACTTCTAATTTTGAGTCTTACAACAAAAGGTGTCATTTTCACGACACCGGCGAACGCAGAACAGCTTAACTATGTCTACGACGACTTCTGTGAAGAAGGAAGTTTTATTTTTTTGGCTCGCACACGTGTGAAAATAATGAAAAGTAAATAAAAAAATGTTTTAACTCATCGTCCGGCGTCTTTTCGCATATATGTGTATATTACATTTCTGGTAAATTTGAATAGATGAAGCCGGTTAGGAACGCGAATGCGTAAACTGAAAGCCCAACGACAAGGTCAGCTGAAAAGAGAGAGTGTGTTTGACAAGCCAAGTGTCTAATCACACAAAGTGAGCCTATGCGCAAAAAGAACCTGTATGGCATGTGCCAGACAGATTTCGGTTTAGGTGTATCCACACGCAATCATGTACTGTCGCTTACCGGAACAAGAAGGTATAAAATTGAAAGATTCCTGTGGCTTCTAGGACGCATTTGAATACAATAGGTCACCACAGAGTCGTATCTTTTCAATCAATTTTCTATCTAACCGACATGCTAAAATGCCGAAGAACACAAAGTAAAGTTTCACAGACAGCTACAGTCCACAATAACTAAGACATCTAAAATAACCAATCGATCCAGAGCAGGAAACACAATGGTCTAACTGGAGCTTGGCTTATACGCAATAAGCGAGCAATCACACAAACTATGAAAGAATGACGAGCTGCTTGGCTGTGCAGTTGAGCAGAATTAGGTGTAAGGTCATTGCATATGCAGATGATATTGCTATCGCGGCATCTGAAAAATGTATATCCACGATCAGGGGTCCTCCAAACTGGTGAAGCGGACTAGCCGTCTATCCATCAAAAATCGGCCCTAGTCGTCTTCAGTAGGAAGTACAAAATTCCTGTTGTCGACTCTCCACTATGTGGGACTCCTTTAAAGATGAATAGGACAGCAAAATTCCTAGGTCTTCTTCTGCGCACGAAGTTAAATGTCCAGAAAAGTGTCACGAAGGCCCCCAGGGCTTTCTATTGCGGAAGAAAAGCGATCGGGTAAATCGCTCGATAGAGTGCAGAGGATGGCCTGTGAATTAGAGGATTACTAAGGACAACTCCCTTCGATGCTTTAAACACACTCCTCAAGCTTCCACGAATAGACCTAGCACATAATACGTTGATATCGCTGCATTTCCGCAAAGATCTGGACATTCGGCAATCCAACAAACCTTACGGTATCGATAAATCTCTTCTTCTATGGATTAGAAATGACCTTTCCAACTATCAATTTTAGTTTTGAAGTCTGCAAAATGCAGGTGTCGATGCAAGGCGTCTACACTTTCCTGTTTTATCGCTCATGAAAGCACACTCAACTTCTCATATTCGTTCCAAGACTACCGACCCTGCCCTTCGGCCGTAGAATTGGAATGGCACATTGAATTCCGATCATGGCAGCATAATTAACTGGTGTAAGAAGAATAGAGTAGGATTCAATGTTTCAAAAAATCAATAGTGCCTGCGGTCCCCAATAAGCAGATACTATCAAAAAATTGCGTTTGTATAGATGAAACCGGAAAACTTTCCCGTTGGTATGCGTATCAATACAACAATTAGTTGGAACGATCACACATTCGAGGTCGACAAAAATGTCTATGTTTTCTTAATCGATGTAAGGTATTTTACTCGCCCTTAGCAGATACAACGTTCATATCTGGTCTGGTACCCTTAAGACCAAGACCGCTGCACCTGCTGGTGCAAACAATATCGTTTGTTCAAAAGACTCTCTCAAACATCGACATATCGTGTCTTCTTTGTCCGTATTTTATCGCTTTTTTAACAAGCGATGCTCAAGAGAGCCAGCTAACTGCATTCCATGAATTCACTTACAATACGTTTCTCGTCAGGAAGGTCTATCAGTTAGCCCTTAAGCCTGCTTTCGCACAGTAGATTTCAGAGACTCGTTCTTTAGCCGCACTACACGAATATGAAATGCTCTTCCCAGCCCCAATATATCCCACTGACTACAATCCGCAGATATCTAAAACCAATGTGCACAAGTACCTCTTCCCTCTCCCTCCTCCCTGTGTAGTGACCACGGGCACTTTAGTCTTTAGTACGCGCGAAGTATAAAAAAACGCTCATAAAAAAACACTTATTGCTCTCTCCCAAGTGGAAAGGACCCACAGATTATTGCCGAACAGTCAAGTTGGAGAAACTATTTCTAGATAATTTGCTAACTGTTCTTTGAGCATTGTCATTGACTCGATAGGAGTGTGCCGTAAAAACCTATTTTTGCCATTTTTCGTACCAGAATGCGAACTTGACCACCGTAGGTTCAAGTGTATAGGATTCGACCCACATACCCACAACGTCACGGTCGCCACCTTACAAAAAAACAGTATTTTTAAACGATAGCAATTACCGCTGAGATCACGACGATTGATAATATTAGACATTTCCTTTGGATCTACCTTCAGTTTAATTACTACACCAATGCTATATCAAAGAAACAGACTTAGTCGAGGGAGACATTTAGCGGATCTTGAACTCCATTACCAAAGTCAGAGATGGCACTTTAGTTTAGCATGCGATTACTACAAGTTTCCATCCAATTTTGTTTGCATTCTTCCATAGATAAAATCAAGCAACAATTAACGACAACATTTCAGACACGAGAAAACACTGTCGAAAAAAAAAAAAACAGACTTTGAGAAAACTTGTTTCAATAAATTGTTTAATTGCGGCATGCGAGCGGCATTCACTGTTTCGCACTTTGCACATAAAACAAAATAGTGTGATTCTGCATTCGAAATGATTTACATATTCCACGCAATCTAATTGGAAATGTGACTCTTCCAAAGTAGAACTTCAGTTCAGTTTTTCTCATTAACAAGCAGCAACACTTTCTGAATGTGATTCACAAGTTAAACCGTAGTTGTTCTCACAGTTTTATGAATGATCTTGTCGGTAGATCCTGGACGTATACTATTGCAAAATTTGTAACTCATTCAATCCAACATCGAACTGTCAGCACATTTAAACCGTCCGATAAATCACTTCCGACATACGTAAATAAAATTAATTATATCGATATTAGCATACGAATAAGTTTCTGACAGACGGATACGAATTCGCCAAAGCGACTCACAATGCATTGACTAGGGTTTACTTTGAATAAAATACCTCTTACTGATGCGCAAAAATCACAGCCGATAACGAATCGCGAACAAAATTGAGAGCACAATTAATTTAACTGTAATAATACTTAGATTATAAGATGCCAGTCCGCCGATCAGCATTCGTCTAACTATTAAACAATCATTTTCACGTATATAAATAAGCTTGGATCGCCCGGAGTGCCGCGCCGCGCCGTCAGGAGTAAAAAATTGCCTAGCCTCCGCGTTGCTAGAAGATAAACATGACACCGGTGACGCCACGCATACAGAAGTGTGCATAATTATTTCTCACATCTGATAGGTATTAATACAATAAAGTGATACGACCGATCTAACATTAATGGGCTTGATCATATCAATGAACTTGAACTTGGCAATATCTGTTCATTAATATAGTTCCACTAGTCTGTCGCGTATACTACGAAGAAACTTGTTCTCGCCAATCTGGCCATACATATTCATGAGCAGAATGTGAATACATGTGCGCTTAGAGCGAAAAGTGGAAACCAAAAACAACTTGAAGGGGTTGTTCTTGAAATCTGTACATAGATCTTTTACTTTCATATAACTGAATATGTGTGGATATCTTGAATGTTAAGAAATGAGTGTCTTATTTAAATTCAGGGTTTGGCCAACGCGAATTCTTGAAGCACTCTCTCGTTCATGGATTTGCAAACACTCTAGTACAGAATAGAATAATCTGTTTGTCTCCACAAATGCTGCACATTTTATTTGCACCCCTAATCGATAATCAATAAGCTTCTGTTAAGTGAGTGATACTTGTGTTGAGTAGGATCGCATATTCTCTTGACACAGTTTGTTAGACGAGTGTTGGAAGTGTATATTAGTCTGTCGGGGAATGTTTGTTGAAGTATAGTACGTGTGGACAGAATACCCATAAGAGGCGGCGCCACTGTGCGAACTGGACTTAGGTTCTACAGATACCGTGCGATTGGAGGGGACCTACGAAAGACGAAGTTTGAGGAGATTTGTCTAGGCGGTAACAGTATTGTCAGTGACTCGAAGGAGAGGTTGAGGTTGAGACACAAATTATTCGTGTCGGGAATGTAGACAACTAGTATCGCACTGCTCGACGGCAGTTACTTAATTTCCTTGCGTGCATTTAATTTTATCTAACATTTGATGAACAGTGCTTGTCGATCCCTTCCGTTTCTGCTGTCATGTTGCTTAGTGCGTCAAAACGAATGAATGCACGAGTACTACAGAAGAAGCGTTAGAATATTTCTCCGTAACCTGTTTACGAGATCATTTATAACTCATATCGAGATTGAACCCACTTGTCATGAACTGCATTGAATTAGTAGAAGAGTGTGAATAAAACGAATGCTGATGACTGACAGACGCATATGTCTTATGAAAAAAACAATGAATTTCACAACAACGCCGGTGCTTTTAGGGTGAACACACTCGGCTGCGTAGACAAGTGTGGTTTTAAACAGTTTAGCAATAATTAACATCATGTATGCGATGTGCAAGTTCAGTGATAGACGTACAGAATCTCCTCCAGACAATGGACAAAATGGCAGTTCAGTGTAAAATCCAAATAAATGCTGTGTTACATCGTCAAAACTGACCTGGTCACTGTCCTATCAGTCGTTGATGCAAAGTTGATGCATAGTATTTCATGGAGTGTAGGTCATTGACAGTTCGTCGTGAAAAATACAGATGTAACTTCTTCGGTCTTTGACATCAAAAACAGTCTGCAACAGGGAGCGATTGGTTATATTGTTTTCAATATTCACTGCAGAGCTTGTAGGTTCAATGCCGCATTTAATTGCGCACGACGATGATTTTGTCGCGAACAGATCAGGTCTGAAGATCGAAGTGATAAATATCTCATAGCAAAGTGACTTCGAATAAATTCAGCGATTATGCGACGACTGGAAGCTGATTATCAACTTCCTGAAGTGTGAAACTATCTTTTTCAGGAACCCGCCACATGGCATCATTGGATACGTGCACAAACTGGCATAAGCTCGGCATTGTTGACCCAGAAGAGGGAAGCCCCTTAGAGGTGAAAAGTGTAGTAAGGATCTTGGCATTTGGTTCGATCAATATCTGTATTTTGGCCAAAGCTAAAAAGGCCCTTGCTGTGACAAGAGGGTTGTTACATGAAATTCGGCCAATTTTGGCGTACTGTTGTCCACTGTGGTTTAACGTAAGTCCTTCCCAGATGGAAAAGATGGGGTTATGCCAGAGACAGTCTCTTCGGACTTATTTCCGGCTGTATCGTACACCCGAGTCTGAGAGCAAGAAGTGCTATCCCAAAGAGGTCCTGTACAACGAGGCAAACTTGAAGTGGGTAGATAATTTTATTATTAAGCTGACCAGGAAGCATATTGCACGAGGTATGACTTCTACAAATAGTCTGATCTTTGGGGCTTACTACCCCAATGTTTGTATCATGAGCGGTGCACCTTACCGGCTTTATTCCTCCCGAGGCTTTCCTATATCTCGACATAATTGGCCTAATATATGACGAACACGGATGTACTGTAAGCTAAGAAATAATAAAATTCCAAAGCAAACAAAAGGTGCACCACGGCTTATAAATTATATATGTTAGGCATATTCGTGGCACATACGTCATTGTGCATGTATTCGTACTCTTAAGAACATAGTTAAGATAGTTTTAAAAATATATTGAAAAATATTTTTAAAAAATAAAACAATAATGAAAAAAGTGTAGGAGCAAGAGATTGTCCGAGCAGGACAAATCTTTTGATCACATTCAAGGTGTATTATTAGTTGGGCAGCCTGAAGTAGCTGCCTGCTTCTTCTTCTGCTGGCGCTATGGTTTTCCTTGGCTTCAGGCAATAAGCATCGCAAATTACGCACACAAATTTGCCTGACTTCACATCCTTCGTCACTTGTGTACGCCATCAGTTCAGTGTATTCTAAGTGATGCGGAGTAGAAGACTTTTCGTGCTGAAACAATGTTGTCCATGGGCTGTGTACAGCCTAGCCACTAGGATATAATGGTCTTGTAATAGCTTAGGTGTCACCTAATATTGTCGTGTTGTCTTTAAACAGTGCTGGCAGGATCTAAAATAATTTGATTGCAACAATTTTGCAAGTAATTGGCCTTAAAGGTACACTGTTGTCACAACGCTCTGCATGATCTCGTCATCTAAGACGGTGGATCCGTAAATACCTGGCCAGACTTATGTCGGTGTGCAGCCCATATAGTTATTGGTTGACAATCAACATAAATAAGGCAAACAAATTGCTGCAGAACTTTCTCTCGAAAAGACCAAAAACCTAATCCTTCTTAGATTATCAATTGTCTTTTGTGCCTAAGAAACAGCGGTTGGCAAGAGTTATTCTGCATTTAACCTCGGGACTGGTGTAGTTTGTAGTATTCAACGCAGACTCGAAGTGCATGAAGTCATTGGATGAGCATGAGTCACTTCACACTGCAGTTAGTCTACTATTAGATTAATTAAGTCAGCCCTTAGGAGCACTCATCGGTGTTATAACAGGCAACCGTGCTTCCATGATGGTTCTCCTTTATAACAACTTCTGCAAAAGTCACAGAAATCGCTTTTTTGCAATTAATTTTCGATTTGTGAATCGAGAATCTGTTTTATTTCAAATTCTACAGATAGCCCTAATTGACTTGAACTTTGTCTGGGGATTATCTACTTACATCATTAATATTTCCGTCGTATATATTTTTATATTTCTGTGCATATTGTGTTCTCATTTTTTCAACCTTATTGAGCTGATCACCTGCACTCGTGTTGTTCGTGCTGTTTTTCTCACGTGTGTTACAATATTTCTGCTCCGGTCCTTACATCATCAACACCATTTTCTATTGATTTGGGTTGAAGAGGTCGCAGGGACACCTCCAGAAGGAGTATGATGTGAGCAATGCGTCGAAGTACAGCCCTTACCGTTCCAAAGGGGAATCTGATCAACATTGAATTTCTCCCGCACTGCCCTCAGCAGAGAAAATCTCATCTCTGCAACTTGTATTGTATTTGTGATCTTATTATATTATCCTGCTTTTACGGCTGCGTCTGAATCTGTTGGTAGACGGATGATGGAGCGGTTGGTTATTAATGCCAAACCGTGAAATCCGCGAGCTGGTTAAAAGACTCAAAACTCGCAACAAAACAATCCAAGTCTATTTTCGGATATTTTGTCGTGCCGGTAATTACTCTAACAACGATACCCACTTAATCACTGTAGTGTTGAAATCAGCTGAAATGACTTGGTGTCGCAGATGGTTCCGGCCGATAATAGAAGGCATCTATGCACATGTCATGCTTGAGCGATCATTTGACTGATCTTGTCGAACCCAGCCTTGATGCGGTTTTTGCGATTGTTACGATTTAATCGCTTATGTTTGTATTAGAAGCTTAAGACTTCACAACTTCAACAAATCCAAATAAGCGCTGCCTTCACGCTCTGTAGCAATCGCCGGATATATTTACTAAACTTGTTAGATTTTTGTTTGAAGTAAATGTAATTAAAATTTAATCTGTCTTTTGTGATACCTGGTCTGCCTGCCTCTTATGAAGGTATTCTACGATAATACACAAACAACCTGAACAGAACAACAATGATAGCAGTATTCGTAGACTACAACTCATCTCTTATCAAACTTGTTAAAGAAATCGTGAAACTCGTAACATAACCATTTCGACCGGCATAAATCGACGAACTCAACAATGCAGGAAGTTGTAGACAGCTCGAGTGACATTGAAAGATTCGTATACAGAAATACAGCTTGCTGATAGTAAGTTTCTGCTCTTCCTATTCATCTATAATCGCTGAACACTAGCGCAAAAAAACACAAAAGGTTCGCAAATTATATCGTTTATGCATACAAATGCTTCGGACGTTGTGCGTACGAAATATACTATATACGGGTATGCATTACACATGTTTTGCCGAGATTACCAGTGAAAGTAATGGCAACAGAACAATGAATACTTCGCTGTTAACATGTCTGGCTGTGATACAATACATATGTATTTCTGTTGTCCGAAGTGTTCTTCTCTAGGGTTTGTATTAATTTACTTAAATATGAAAATCGTCAGATCACTAAAACGAAGCTAGAACGAGTTTCAACTGAGAGCATTGACCAAAAATTGCGGAAATTATTAAAAACGAAAGGAAGTCAGGTTCACGGTATTTAACTGATCGCAAGGTCTTACGGTGTCAAATTTTTCTCTGAAACATTTCAACTTCATGAATAATTTTCCGTAGTGTCTAGACATTATTCAATTGACTTAATTGAAATGTGAATATCTGTTTCAAATGTTCAAACGAATGATTCATAATAGCTCAGAATAATTTTATGGAACTGTAAACATGACATTTTTGTGGTAAGATTATTTTATGAACCAAACTCCGTGGGTTCATTAGTCATAGGCTGCTTAGTATAGGTTGGGTTGAAGTGACTGACGCACTGCTGTACGCACTTAGGATAGCTAAGGTCAACTTGTGCTTGCACCAGTTTCTGCTTTTGATGAAGCCAATCTTTACATTGCTAAGTTCAACCAAGTTATTGAATTGGTAGGCTTCGAAAAGTCTATGTCTAGGTGATTAGCACTGCAGTTTGCATACCAAGGGTACCATGGTTTCTACCTCACCCTCGACACTTCAGCTCTTGTAGAGGAGGGCTATTCTAGAGTAGTGAGTACCAATGGCCCAATTCCCTTTTGTGACGTAAAGGATTTGTACTCTTCCTAGAGAGTTTGTCCGCTTTGGAATTCTCTGGAATTTCAAAGTGTCTCGGCACCAGTGTTACCACAGGGACTCTATAGAATCAAAAGGACTCATTTGTTTTAGCTTGACTCGGGGACTCAGCATTTTTTGATTTGACTCATTTTTTTAAGAACAATATTACCTAAACATCTAACTTAATTTTATTTCACATTTCCAATCAAATTTGAAAGTGTGAACTACACTTTAATATTTCCTGAACGCTTTCATTTAAAATGCCTGAGCACATACTAGTACTGCACCCATGAATGGCTCTGGCCAGACTTCGAGGCAGGAAAGGAATGTAGTGGTATCTTCACAGATGGCTCCATAACCTATGATCATTAGACTGTACACCTCATTAAGTATCAGTTTTCCAAGCGGCAACATATGCGCAACTATATTTGAAAAACATGTGGAAGGGTGATGGTTGGACCTCTCGAGAGCACTACCGTAGAGCATGACTCTCCAGGATGTAGATAGACCAAGTATTTGCCCCCAATTCCGCGGCATTCTTTTTGTCCCTTAACAGAAAAGACTGCAGACGACTTACCGGTGTAATAACGGTCCACTACCCCTCTGCGATGCCTGTGGAGAGAACGGCTTCACAGCAGAGCACTTCTGCTATCATGTTCCGGCATTGATTGGATCAGATGGCAGGTCTTCGAGGCTAATGTGGTTAGAGCTGATTCTGTAGGCCCTTCACCACAGAAGCGCCTGCTGAATTGTAGGTTGCCACCTGGTAGTCCATGGACTAGTCTTGAGTGCGTGCTCCAGTGTAGTATCAAAACCTCAAAAAAAAAAACATTATACTGGTTTCTTCTGTGTTTTTTTAGTTTTCACATAAGGAGGCATTGTGTTATTAAAAAACCTTTGTTTGGACTTATTTATTTCTAAAATTACTCATTTTTTGAGCTTCTGGCCTCATAAATAATTTGACCTGTGGTAACACTGCTCGGGTCCCACATGACTTGGGTGTTATAATACATGGTCATGTCGTTTGGTAAGGTTATTTGGTTGCCAGCAAAATTGCCAATACACTTTGACCATTATTGATCCATTGTGATATACATACATAGTCAGACTATCTATGGTCTACCTGAATAGACCAGATAAAAACGTTTTAACCTTGCTTCCACTGGGATTCGAACCGTGGTCTCCACTAACCATGGCCAGGCACTTCACCAACTGCAACATCCAACTATTTGGCCATTTCGTAAAGAATTGACGGCAATTATAGACACGCTCAATCTAGCTACATCATTAATCGATATTCAAGCCTTTGCTACGCAGCAACTTATGCCTATGCGTTGAAAATAAACACAGGGCGAGGCGAGGTGTTGTGACCATTTGCCAGTCACGTGACAACACCTGCGGTAGTAGGCGAAGAGTTTTTATATACATTTTTTGATTTTATACGTCTTTTATGTGTACCTGCATATCTAATATCTGCATCACAGAAGTACTCAGATCAACACCCTCGGCAGTCCTCGAGATCTTACTCAAACTCCTTTCGATGGAGGGAAGTTTTGCCACGCTTGCACTAATAGGTAGGTAGGTAATTGGGTGGCGTTGCGGACGCGGCTCACTTAGGCCAACTAGATGGGTCCATTGTGCCAGTGTACCTTCTGTAAGGGGTATCAGGGGCTTATTGTCTTTGTTTGAAATATAAAAAAACACTTAAATCTTTTTCTTTTTCTTTATTGTCTATCTCCACACGTCTTTCGGTCACAAGATATCCTTACAGACTGCGCTTATTTTCCTTCCTCTACCGGCAGCCACGCACACTCTTTCGTTTGTCTCTCATTTTCAATTTTTTTACTTCGTACATCTGGAACCATTGTACTGCGTTAAAAAAAACTGAACAGTGATTTCGATCTTCTTCCAGACTGAGTCAACGAGTTTCTACTTTTACTTCAGGGCTTCGTGGCGGTGGCCCGTGCCGTTTTGGGTATGTGCGTCAACCCCAACATCTGGTCTGAAAGTCTAGGTTCGATCCTTGGTCTACACCTAACTGCTCGGAGTCGGCATAAAACTGAAGGTCCCTTTCACTCGTGAGAGGACAATATCACGCACAACACGTGTGGTTGCTGAGAAGCAACTAGAAGCTTTATCTTCTAGTTAATTCTTATAGAGCTAATCGGCGTGAGCGGTTAGGGGATTGCCAAGGATACTACAAACTTTGATCTTTGCTAGGCTTTCCGCTTTTTATTTTCCTTGAATGCCAGCATGGCCAGGTACCCAGCGTAGGGTCGTCGTGTTCCTGAAGGATATGTCACTGAAGCTTTGTCTGCAGAACCAGGCAATCTTCAAAGTTAAGACGTCCAATGCTATGGCTTTTATTGCCGCTTGGCTGTCGGAGAATATAAAGATCGATTTGTTGGTTATATCGCGTTCTTGTAGCCCGAGTGCTGCTTCGTTTATCGATCAGCTTGTAAGATGCTGCAGTCTTTTAGTGCAGCAATAAGTCTGAGGGAATGTGTACAAAGGGAATCAGCCCAAATAAAAGGGCATATTGAGCTGCTCCATAACAAAAGATTCCAATACAATCAGATTATATGACAACCTCTGAGAACTGACAAACAGAAACACGAGCGAGATGAAGGAAAAGTGTGCAAGTCCCCTGTCACAGAAAGCCAGACCGATGCCTCCAAAACGGAGGAAGGTACAGGCGCAGTTTTATACGCCACTTTGCTGTCAATAGCCATGCGACGCCAAGA
Source organism: Eristalis arbustorum (assembly GCA_916610145.1). Classification (NCBI taxonomy): domain Eukaryota; kingdom Metazoa; phylum Arthropoda; class Insecta; order Diptera; family Syrphidae; genus Eristalis; species Eristalis arbustorum. The sequence continues at coordinate 62,239,336 of OU744318.1, read as the reverse complement.
ACACTATAAAATGCTATAGTAGCAGCTATTGAAGTGACAGCCCTCCGGCTATCAATGACTCAGATGGGCAGAAGATTTTTAGAAACACCATCGATTACCCCCAGCCATTAAAAACTAAAGGTATAAACTTAATAGGCTTAATAGGCAGATATCAGTAAAGCAGTAGGTACAGATACTGGCCATCACCTAGTTGGCAATCTGACCTGCAGGTATGAAGAGGAGGCAGAAGTAGAGAAAACTGCGTTACACTACCTCGGAACATGCTCGGCCCTTTCAGACGTAAGAAGAAGATATTTACGCAGCAATTTCCTCAACAACCTTGAGGACATAGCGAAGATAAACATAAAGGACATTCTTACGTTTCCAAAACGAAGCAACTTTAAATTGCGAAACACATTTTATGAGGTCAAGAGTAGTCTCAGGAGAAGTCAACGTAAGTAACATCACAACGGACTATTAAAGTCGAAACCTCTATGCACGGTAATTTCGACAGCAATTTCTTCAATTCTTGTTGGCAAGGTTTGTAAAATCTATGGGTGGTAGACCAAATTGCGAGTGTTCGAGAAATGCTGGGATTTTCCGCATTCTCTTTCATTACCCTCCGTTTACTTTTCGAATTGCTTCATTCTTGTTCTCTCGGGGATGGGTACGGGAAGCATGCTATACCTATGTGAGCAATAGATGTGTCATGTTTGTGAAAGGGTGGAAATGGGAAAACAACCAGGAAAAAATGTCAGTCGTTGGGATTGTGGAATCCCGTGTGTAAAATCACCTTGGGATCACAAAGAGAATTCGATAGAATCTGTTGTCGAAATTAGCGTGTGTAAGCAGCCTAAGTGAGGCAATTTCCCGTGATATCAGTCACATCTACTTCACTTTTTGTAAATCTTTTGGATACTCTGCTTCATTTTCTGGGCTCATTTCTGCAAGACAGTTGAGACAAAAGGGATCACACAAAAGACACACATCGTAAAAATTGGCTAAGAAGCGTGTGCAAAAGCGGCCAAACTATGTCGAGGAAATCCTGTATTCCCCCAGAAACGTGCTGTCAAAGAGGGCGAGCTTGGACTAGGGCTAGGGCAGCACTGAGCATCAGAGAGCATTTACTCCATACCTCATTAGGTAATACGCGACAAACATAATAATATATAGCTCACGTATGATGATTTGAGTGCTTTAATTGTTGTTTGATTGTCGATATAAATTACAATGTTTGAACCTGACATCGATTCAAAGATAAACATTAAGCGGCTTCTCGAAATTCTGTTTGAAAAACAATTATGTGGATCGGATGTCTAATAAGTTCCATTAGTAACGCTATTTCAGCCAACAATGTAAGCGTCATGTTGCGTCTGGAGACAGACACGATCTAAGTCGATCTTCAACAAGAAAGTTTGCTTACTGATTATCATAGCATTGTTGTGCACAGGGGATGCTTGTATATGAATCTTTCTTCAAAATATACTTAAACATCTACAGTGAGACTTAACTAGCTTAAGACTTTCTCACTTCTTTAATTTTGGGTTATATGAAATAATCTACTCCAGATTCATCACTATGCTAGTTGTCCTTCTCCACTTTTCTGTATCACCTCAGATATTAGGATCCTCTGCAGTGTTGTCCTTAACCCTCCGTTGAGCGTATGGGTCTGGCAAGTTCGTAAATTTACTGCAACTAATTTGAATTCGAAAGAACGGGAGCGTTTTGAGACGCAAATTGGACAAATTATGGGTGACGACTTGAACGCTGCACCTGTTTTTGGTCGTTTGGGAATGTTTGCGCCGCATTCGTTGGGCCTTGGTCATTTGACTATGGCGCAGCGTCCTTACCCTTACTCTTAATTTTCGTCTAGTACCTGCTTGCATTGGGGGCTGTTTTGCCACTTTGCAATGTGGATGCGCCGCACCTGTTTGTTACTGTTTGTTACCCCGGAAGAGGTTTCCCAGCGACATAGTCTGTCTGGATCTAAACCCTTTCCTTAGAGTTTGGGTGGACTTGGGGTTTTAGGTTTAGTGAGTTTGTCGCTTTCTATGGCGTTTGTTGACCATTCAAAGGAGTTACTCTGTGAGGGGCGAGGACTCCTTTTCATTTAAAAGACTAGTTAGATATTGCGCTTTGAGGAATTCTCTTGTCTTGGCGTTGGCCTTCCTAGATTTCCTAGATTTTTCCCGGGGTACTCTCAACTAGTTCCTCCTACAGTTCCATAGGGATTTCCTTCTTTTTTTGTTGTAGCTGTTTATTTTTTCTTTTTATTTGACTGTTTTATTTGTTATTGTATACATTTTGGTAGGGCTGCGCTTGCAAAGTCGACATGAACAGGTAAGGCTTAGGTGCAACAGACGTTAATGGTTGGCTTAAACGTTTACGCTCACACTACTACTGGCATTAGGTTTGACTGATTCTTAGTTTTCAGTTCTCAAAGGCCAGCTTAAATCTTCTCGCCGCCACAATATGGACAGTCGCGTCAGGTAATTTAAATTTACCGCGTAATATGCCACCGTACATTGCACGGTTAAGGTCAATGACCAAGGAACGTTCCGACACACAGCATCTGGAATAAAAATCACGCTCGGTAGGTACTATTTTGAGGTAGTCTAGGAGTTTGTCTACTTTGGCGAACTGCTCAAGCCATATCCTAGTGCAGAGCCTTGGTTCTGTCAACCGCTGGTACTTTAGTTCCTCCTTACTGGCAGGAACAAGATTATATCCCAGGAAACTCTTATTTCGTCAGTTCTGCTATGTGGATCCCAACGCTGGGCTGTAAACAAAATAGCAGAGCTGATGTTTGATGCCTTAGACAGATACAAATTCTAAATGGGATACAGCTTCGAGGAAGGACGAAAAATACAAGTTAAAGATGTTCCAAGATGTGGATGTACATAGTCTGAAACGCATCGACTATACTGGCTTAGCCACATCGATCGGAGGGACATCAATGCTTAAACTAAGTGGGTCTTTGAATCCTAGCCTCTGGTTAGAGCATGAGAGAAGATCGAACCTCTGATATAAGACCAAGTTATCAATTTGCGGGCGTAATATGTCTCGGCCTAGATGACTGGAAGTAGCGTGCTCAGAACCTACAAAGGAAGGCAGTTGTTGCTCAGGCTCAGATCCTCCAAGGAATGTTGGCCTGATAAGTACAGAAGTACAGTTTGCACCGTCGCTTCGTAATAAACACCAGTTATATTTGAATAATTCATTCATTAAGGAGGTTCCTCAAAAAATAAAATGTTGTCTTATAATTTAACGACGCATATCTCAGGCTCTTAAAAGTATACAACTTCGCTGTTTCCGGCACGAACAAAATAATATTTACGCCCTGATATCTCCTAAACTAAGCAAAAACGAGCATTTTGTTACTTATTATTTTGTGGTTATTTTATCCGGACCTACAGCACTAAGTTTTTGAAGCTATTTTTCAAGGAAATCTGTATATGTAAAACATGAAACATCATCAACATCAACACAATGCTGTAGCTGTAGTTACACTTTTATACCCGCCAACAAAAGATTGACAGCATCTGCAACTGCAAACAGTTTGAGAGCATGTCATACAATCGGAACAAACAGAAATGAGTATTTTTAGATACCCCAACAGCTTCCATCTTCGGGTCATATGTATGTCCTGTTAAAGTCAGAGTTTCTGGAATTATTGTCATTAATTTACTAGAGTTAGATTCGATGAAAATATATTAAATTGTTCAAACATCTGCGTAACAACTTTCTTAAATGTGTATAGTAAAAAAGTTCTGTTATTGTTGGTGTTATGTTCTGCATTAAAGAAAAATAAATATCTATGTTTTTACTACGTATGAACGCCATTTTATCTTAAATCATTTTATTGACTGTCAGATATATCTAGTTGAAGCTGATGTTCTGTCAAGAAACAAAAGGGAATTAAGTAAATTACAACTATATTTCCTTAAAGTTGTTTCGTCAATTTTGCATTTTGTTTCGAAACGTTTAATGCATAAGATAAACGTGTTTTCGAGGGCCTACTGAAATTTATAATTTATTGGTGGAAGGTAAAATTTGTTTATATTACCTTTGAATTCATAGTACATACATACATTTTGTAAATTTTACAAATACCTAGTTTTAGTGCGTAAGATCTGAACGTTGCAACATGTAGTCGACACAATTAATTCATCTTTTTTTTTTTTATTATTCGTTCGTTAATAAACATGAGCATAAAGTGAGATCATATTCTGGGCATTGCATGACTCATTAAAACCTCAATATGTGAAATGATACAATTAAGATTTAAAACCGAATTATTGGGTGGATTTATTTCGGCGTTGTGTAGAAAATCAGTAGTATGCACACTCTACGATTAAATACATATATCAAATACACACATTCGTGATTAAACATCATCATTCTTTTTAAGTGAGTTTCTGTATAAGGCGAAGGAATGTGCATTTCTCAATGCCAACATCAGGAAATAGTGCATCATATTTTCTTTCACAATCGGTTTCTAAATGAGGCCTTTTTGGATTTCATATCATGGGGCAAATACCCCATTTGGAAAGAAGAGAAAACCGAGTGAACTTTTGCATCAAGTTCATATGCATGTAGCATATGGAGACGTGTGTTGTACACATGTACATTCGTTTCTTTCATAATAAATAGTAGTGTCGATGAACGTAGATTTTGTGAATTGCAACAATAAATATTTAATTTATTACAGCTGATAGCTGTGCACATTACTGCGCACACATTCATCTGTTCATGTGTGTATGCTATTATTGACACTCATGCGTAAAGAAATTGCATGTACAATGGCCACATATGTAAATGCAAATTCGCAACCAATGTTGGGGTAATATTAGTTACATATTATTTTAAGCAAAATATAAAGGACAAATGTCAGTGCTTCAAGTGCAAATGAATTGTGATTCATTTATTACAGCGGAGAGAAATAACACTTTCAGTCGGTTACTTGACACCCTGTCAACCCTTATTGCTAAAGCCACCCCCGACGTTTTACTTCCCCCGAGAAAGCTTTTATTTCATCCTAACAAAAAATAATCAATATATTGTCTTCGTCAAAGTTTCCTTATTCATCGCCGCACATTAAGAACTTGACGTCCGTCCTGTTAAAGCGTATATTTTATTGAAAATTCGAATTTATCGACTTATTTAGAACTAGTAGGTTTCTAAAATATAAAACATGCATTGATAATACAAAGCATATTGCAAATATTTCATTCAAACAATTCGCATCAAGTCGGAAAGTCGAAGTCAGAGTTGAATTTCTTGAAAAGAAAATCTGGTGTACCCTCATTCTCTCCCATCGCCATAGAGTTTCCAAACGATGACTCATTTTCTTATGTGCTTTAGTACACACGCGGCTTAAGTATTGAAACATAGATTCAGTTTTCGCGATGACTGTCATATAGTTTGTGTGTGATGAATGGGAAAAATTGCTGTTGAAGAAAAGAAAAAGTACAAGTGTTAAATTTTATACAAAATATAACTTTCTTCTCTGTGGATACTGTCTGAAGATTTATTCGCCGTAAGGAAACCCATAAAATGAGTAAACAGTATTGAACTTTCGTATATCAAATCACTCAAATCAAGCAAGCGACAAGTATTCAATAAGAGATGATCATTTCAAAAGCGATAAATGATTATAGGATGTAAGTATTATGTATTCACGTACACAAAGAAATGTAAGCGTTTTTTTGAAAAGTGCTTTGTTACGATTGCATATCGAATCCTTGATGAATTTTTTTTCAACAATGGATAGGGATTGCAAAAAGGATGTAATTTGTTTGTCATCAGACTGTGTGTATTCTTGATAAACAAAAGAGTGAACTTTTTAACGATCTTGTGAATTAATTATTGTACAATATATATATGTTCTCTTATTCTCTGCATTTTTCTAACACAGATGACCACTTAACACAAATAAGTATACATTTACTCTCAGTACTTATTGTAATTTTTCGCATGATTATTTTCCTCATAACAAAGCCTACAGCGTTATATTGATGATAACATAAAGAAGCACATAAACAGGTTTCAAAGCTAACAAACTAACATGGTTTGCCTTTGTCCTTCACAAACAGTGAAGTCCATGTACACAACAGCCAGTTGACAGCACTAGTATCGGCTGATGCGTAGTGAGTAGGGGTGGCTAAGAATAAGCGGTAGAATCTTTTTCTCAATTTAATGGATTGGTTTATATTATTGCCTCAATTAATTGTCAGCTATGTGACATTTATAACACTCAGTCGGTAATTTGTTTAATATAAATGTATACTTACACTTATTTTAAATAGTTTGTCGATTTCTATTATTTGTTTAAATGCAGGGTGGTTTTTATGATCCATGTCGGTATTAATTTAACTTGAACCTTAATGTTGGTCAAGTGGTAGCCTTTGGCTATGGCGCAAAGACGAGTGCAATTAACCACATTTTCCATAACAACTCTGCCGACGTCTGGTATTATTTCAGCACTATATTCAATTTCAGATTAGTTAGTTGTAGAAAATTGAATTCTCGGTACGCTACCAACACTGTTCAACATTCTTTCTCTCAATATGTGCATCATAGCAGCACCGCTATTAAACCATAAAAAACAGCGCGTATTTGTGGTTAAGCAGTTGCTTGGGAACAACTTGGGCAGAATCAAATCATTTAACATCTTCTCCTTCTAGTGGCGTTACAGTTCGGGGGGTGAACCTGGGTCGCAGACAACAAGCCTCTCCAGCTGGCACGATCCGTAGCCAGATGCCTCCAATTTCGCACGCCATGTTTGTTGAGGTTCTTCTCCACTTGTGTTGCGCCGTCTGTTTCGTGGGCTGTCTCGAAGACTCTTCGGGCTGGGGCAGTGTAGTCCTAGCCATCTTAAACGTTGAATCCGTAGACGTCTGAGACTCATGTTGCAGTACAGCCCGTACATTTCGTTCTTCTTTCTAGACAGTTCAAGTCATTTTTACAATCTGTATATGATTTGTTTGTGGTGGCCCGTGTCGTTGTGGAAATATGCGACAAAAATTATTTTCACGCCCCACTTCACTGACAACGGTATTTCCTGTCTAGAAAAAGTTTCCCAAACTTGCCGCTTGGAGTCGGCATAACACTGTAGGCCCGTTCGACTCCTGAGAGAGCACAGCACAACACGAATGGTTTGCTGGGAAGCTAGGCCCTGACACTCTTCGGGCTGTAGCGCCACCCATATATGTTATTAATATATGATTTGTTTACCCTAATAGCGTTAATGTCACCTTGTAGATAATCGATAGTTTTGCCTAAGCTAGTTTTGGTCTTACTGCAAGGATTGATTAGCGTCGACCTCTTTCCGGTCATTAACAACGCCAAATAGATGAAAGTCGAAGACAGCCAATTGCTACCGAAATCTAAAAGACTGTCAAACACAATCGACCAGTCAGTGGTGCCTCCGCAGAATATTAAATTGAAATCGTTTGATTGAAATTATCGTCGATAAGATAAGATAAGATACGATTTTAATAAAAGTGTTGCTTTCGTCAGTGACCAACATTTTTTTCCACAAAGTTCATCTTCCTTGTGTAAAGTTGCAAAGTCATCATGCGTTTCCTCTAGTTCTTATTATGGACGGCTTTCTTGTCGGTGTTCTCGCAAAATGCCCAAACCAGCACATTTCAAAGCCATCAGTAGAGAAATAGTCTGAATACTGGCTAGATATTTGGACAAGATACTGACTTTAAACACACAGCTTGTAAAGTCAAAGAGTGGTTATTGCACTAAGCCCCAAGACAGTTAAATTCTCTACAGAGCACTGAAACCCAACTGAACATTTGCAACCATTTCCTAGAGAAACGGCAGAAACGACACATGATAAGCCCATAGAGAGCCAGGGTTTAGCTTTTCATATATAATATAATATTTAATTCATTGTTGATTTGCGGTTGTACGCGACTATACAAATTTTTTCAAATCATATAATTCAACACACTAAAAGCTCGAATATAAAGCTTTGGAATCGGATCTATATTCCTAAATGTTGAGATGACTCAGCATCTATTATCTTGGTTGGAATCGTTTAAATTCCGACGGACTCATTAGTTTTATCCATTATCCTCATAAACGAAGAATTCCTACTTGCTTTCCCTTGCTGACAATATCGAATTCCGATTAATTTAGTTTTTCTCTTTTTTTGTCGGGTTAAACTGTAGACGCCGATGTGTGATACATACCACTCGAATTGTGTGTGGTATCTGCTCTCTTCTCTAATGCAAGGGTGTCGTCAACCCACGAGCATTATACGTCTATGGGTTTGAATTATGTATTGCATTTTATACCACTGAATGCTATTCACTTTGCGGGCCCCTCATTGACACAATCATTCAATCAACAACATAAACATAATAACACACCGACATGCACATCTGTACATTTCGTAATTTTCTTGTATTCATTTTTATTTATAGTCGAAAAATCGAAAATATTGGGAAAATGACTCAAATGACACAAGATGAAATAGTGAGCAACACCAAAACTGTTCTCCAAGGATTGGAAGCATTACGCGTTGAGCATGTGTCCCTCATTGCTGGGATGGGCGAAGCCCATCGCGATAATGAAAAATCCGAAATTGTTCAGAAAAACATCGAGCATATTGAATTGGGCTTGAGCGAGGCTCAAGTGATGATGGCACTGGCATCACATTTACAAAATATTGAAGCGGAAAAACAAAAACTTAAAACACAAGTTCGACGGTTACATCAGGAAAATGCCTGGCTCAGAGATGAGTTGGCAAATACTCAGCAAAAGTTTCAAGCGTCCGAGCAATTGGTCGCTCAGTTGGAAGAGGAGAAAAAGCATCTTGAGTTCATGGCATCGGTTAAGAAATACGACGATAATCAAGAGCAAGAGGAATGCAATGAGAAATCACGTACCGATCCAGTTGTCGAGCTATTCCCTGACGAGGAACACGAGGAAAGAAACAATATGTCTCCAACGCCACCCAGTCAGTTTTCCAATCAAACAACAGGCTACGAAATACCCGCCAGGTTGCGAACACTGCACAATTTGGTCATTCAGTATGCTTCACAGGGAAGGTGCATAACGAGAATACAATCAAGTTGATCCGCTTAAATTAATCAATAATTTTCGTTTTTTCAGATACGAAGTTGCTGTCCCTCTATGTAAACAAGCACTAGAAGATTTGGAAAAGACCAGCGGACATGATCACCCGGATGTGGCCACCATGCTGAACATTTTGGCTTTGGTCTACCGTGATCAGGTAAATACGAACAATATTCGATTTCTATTTTGCGCTGCCATAACGTGTATGTTTGATCAACAGAACAAATACAAAGAAGCTGCAAATCTTCTCAATGACGCTCTGTCAATAAGAGGAAAAACCCTTGGCGAGAATCATCCAGCGGTTGCGGCCACATTAAACAATTTGGCTGTATTGTATGGCAAACGTGGCAAATACAAGGATGCGGAACCTTTGTGCAAACGCGCATTGGAAATACGAGAGAAAGTGCTTGGAAAAGAACATCCCGACGTAGCCAAACAACTGAATAATTTGGCCTTGTTGTGTCAAAACCAAGGCAAATACGATGAAGTCGAGAAGTACTATCAGCGTGCACTTGAGATTTACGAATTAAAACTTGGACCTGATGATCCGAATGTAGCAAAAACTAAAAATAACCTAGCCAGTTGTTTCTTGAAACAAGGAAAGTACTCTGAAGCGGAGATTCTATACAAGCAAGTCCTTACCCGAGCTCACGAGAGGGAATTCGGTGCGATTGATAGTAAAAATAAACCCATTTGGCAGGTAAGCGCAAACGAAAAAAAATATGTTTACTTTGAAGTTTCTTTGCTATGTTAGTTGCATTCAATTGAATACCGAAGGTATTGCGCATTTGACAAGTAAAACTCTTTCCCAATGTAGTGGTTTTTTTGTTGGTCTTTGTTGTTTTCTACTAGCTTTCGTCGCTTTTATGATTTTATTTGTTTGTATTTTTTGTTTTTTGTGAAGAAAATGTTTATGAAATGTCGTCGGTTTATTATGAACTGCCATTCAGTGGCAACGGAACTATATGATTCAATACCATCCAGCGGTGGGTGGTTTTTATGTTCTGGCACCTGTAATGTTTATTATTAAGATAACATTTATTGGTCGATTGACTTTCCAAATTACGTTAAGGAGCTTATACTGGGCAATTTATATGGCCCGGCCACCATGTCAACTCGACTGGAGTGCAGTGGTATTTGACATACATATGAGTTAAGAGTTTGGTGTCCCAAGAACAATTATTCTGTTAATTACAACAAAAGCTTTTGATATCTGGAACTACAGAAGAATACTACGTATCTCCTGGATTGACAGGGTTACTTATGAAGAATTTTTACGTAGAATTTGGGTGAAATGGAATTTCTCTTTACAGTAAAAAAGAAAAAAATGAAATACCTTGGTTGCATTGTCAGGAATGAAAGACATACGCTATTGCAATACACATCGAAGGCAGAAGAACAGTATGACGAAAAAGCCAGAGACATCCGTGAATAGCTAAACCTTTCGATGACAGAAGTCATGAGAGGACTGAAAACTGAGGAACAACTCAAAATTATGATTTCCAACCTCCAGAACATGGGGGAACCTTAAAAAGAAGAAGTTTACAACAGAACTTGATGACCACTGCATTTTATTGGATAATTGTTTAAAATTTAAATGATCAAATGAAGAAAGACAACTGTTAAGTGTCAACTGACAGAAGTCATTCAAACTGAAATGGCAGCCGAACAGAAGCGAAATAATTTCAAACAAATCAAAGTAACCACAATTGGTAGTAAGATCGATAATATCCATATAAAAAACAACGCGTATCAACACAAGACTGTAAAGCATCGATTTTTAAAAAAACAATGATTTGACTACAGCTCAAATGTAAAGAGTTACACCCGTTTCACAATGCTGCGTTGCCATGTCACTCACTGCCTCATGCTCTGTTTTGAGGCGAGAGCAACGTAATCTCACGTACATAAGCTACATATCATACTTTTCCTAGATTGATGCCACATTTTCCTTTGGCTGGGACAAAATTCACGAGTAAAGATCGCTTATAACAAAATTTGAAATAAAAAAAAACAGATGATTGTGACATATTTATGCGACAACGCAGACCTCGTAACTAGCATATAGTCGATGCACCAACGCAGCATTGTGAAACGGGCATTAACAGTCCCCTGACAAACCCAACAAAAGCATACAAAAAAGTTTCTACAATTACTGGTTGGAGGCTAAGAGCCCTTGTAAATGATATCAGCACAAATTGCGTGGACGAAGAAGAAATAATTTTAAAGCTTCTATGTACCGTCCGGTTCGGGTCGCATTTAGACACAGAACACTGACTTTAACCCTGACAACGTTGTGGAATGATCATCATATACTAACTAAATAGATTTTCACGGACATGTCTCCCACAAGTAGTTTTTTGCGTTAACTTCCGGATTCTGCGTGGGAGGAGAATTATTGCATTCGTAAGCCAGAGCTGCAATTGGAAATTTGATGGCAGCCAAATATTATCAAACTTGTTACAGACGTCCTATCAGTGTACAGTTAACACTACACAGATGCGTCCACTTGGCAAAGCATTTCATCGAAGTCAACACATTTTGTTGCATTTCCTCATGCACCCTCATTGGAACAATAATATTAATTCTCATATATAAAATCATAAAAGCGATACTTTCTCTGTCAATAAACCTAGTTCTAGTACTTAACATACTGTTGTTCTTGCTTGTTTCGTATTCGCCTCCTTATCTACTACTAACACAGTGTTCTTTCCTTGGTTCTCATGAAATGTCTGCACCAAAACAAAAACATTCGATTAACAAGTGTTTTTTTTTTTTTTTCGTTTTCATTTTTCCTTATAGAAAGGTGTAAAGGAAATGTTAAATAAGTTCCTACCAAACAAATCATCATGAGAATACTTTCTACATAAAAAAATATTAAAAAAAAAACATTTACATATCTTTCCATTAAATCATACAAGATCTTAGAAGATTGTTTCGAGTTTAGAAATTAATCGATTATATCAAGTGAAATAATTTCTTTTTCTTCATATTTTTCTTTTTGTTTCGTTGTCTTTGTTTAAAGAGAATTTATCTACATTTAAGAACACATTTATTTGAAAGACAATGTAGTGCTGAATTATAAATGCAAATTTGTAAAACAGAGTAGATGATGACCTTAATTTTTTGTTAATCTTGCCGTTTTATTATGTTATACTTATATCATTGCTTTCTATACACGAAATTCACAATTTATTATTTAAAGAATACCATTTTGCATATTTAATAACTCCTTATTTATATGATTTTGCTATAAAATAAAATGTTTACATTACATTTATCGTTTTTTTTTCAATAATAGTTTTTAGTTAATTTGTTTTCTCTTTCTCATCTGTACATAGATTGATGCATTTTATTATTTTCTATGAATATTATGTATCTGTGCAATGTAGTTGTCTGCACAATAGCTTTCGATTTGTAGGCACATGCAATCTGTGTATTCAGATTGCGTTAGGTAATTTTGATTATCTCGCAGAGTCGACCCATACTCTTCTCAGGTCAGCCATTGATTATTTTTCATAAATGTGGAGATTAATGCGATTTTGCAGTCACCTGGTAATGGATGGAATATTCATTTCCGATAGTTTTCCAGTTTGTTGAATTTCCAAATAGATATTTCTATTTGCGTAAAAGAGCAGGACGAGTGTCAAACTGGCGGAAGATTATATGCTCTTATTTGTCATCCCACCATTTTCGCCGCAAAAGTAGAATTGAGCTATCGAATAATCACAATTTTTTACTCTGCAAACGAGTGCCAGTTCTGTACCCCACAGGATCCTCTAATGACACTCGAAAGCTTTTTCTTTCTGAAGTGGAGATTATAAACATATGAAATTTAGGTTACCATTGTAGGCGTACGTGCTCGAAATAAAGCGATATATTTTCTGCGTTCAATAATTTATACATTGTGCTGATGTTGATGCTTAACTCAAACCGAAATAGCCGAGATTAGGTACAATTGGTTGCGGGCGTGCATTAACTAACTTCTAGTACCTTTTGAACTATGCATTTAAAAACCATTGCTGATCACGTAAAGAATTACACAACAAATAATTGTCGTGGCACACGTTAAGCTTCCGTAGGGGGAAAATTTGTGCTCATATCCGTTATCTATACTGTTAATACTAGAATCTAACAAGTTTGAGACGAAGAAGAATTTCGGAAAATAGTCGGTGTAAGATTTCCAGTCAAATCACAACCAAACCATGTCAATCATCATGTCATAGTTTAAGGAGTTAGAATCACGTCATGCAAATCAAACTAGGCCGATACGAGCCAAATCAACACAATTATTGACTTCTTGAAGCTGTTACATTACACACAAGCAATAATAAGCAAAAATTGCGAAGCTAACAGACGGAAGTTGTGAGCCAACCTTCGACAGCAATGTAGCGGTATATTCAAAAACCATCTGCATGCTCTATGCTGTGCTTATGGGAGCATAGCATTTTTTCGACTGTACCTCGCAAGTTGTGTGCATTTTGTAAATCAAAGAAGCGCTTTGTTTATTGTACTGCGAATAGAGTTGCGCAATGTGTGTAATCCTCGTGGAATACATATGCATCTTTCGGGAGACTCTGACTCATACCTTATTTCACAAGGGTTTGTGTCGATTATTTTTCCTTTCAGTGTGTTATATCAAATATTGCTATTATAGGCGATGTACAGTGGACACTCCCTCTCCAGGTTCATCATATTTTGGCATTCTCAATTTTGCATACAAAAAAATCATTCTCTATTCAATTTCGACCTAGGGGTTGTCTACTGAATACATATAAGCTTTTGGACTCGAAAGTCTTCTCCCATTCCTGCTTATCATTCGGTACATTCTATCGCTCATAAGATACATTTTGTGGATCATTTTAAGAGCAACATCCTCGTCGGCAAATCCTACGGCAAGATACAAGTCGGCGTGTTGTTTTATGAGTTCGTCTCTTGCTTTGTTGAGACTTATTTTCGCCTTTAAAAAAAAAAAGTTGTGGGGATGCATCTTTAATATCTAAACAGAACTTTATATAATTTTGGGGCTCTCGTCGGACGGAACACTTTCACTGCTTCTCCTATGTGATGGGAATAGATTATGCTAAGAGGATAGAAATCGAATTCTTATTTGTCTATATTACTTACACTTAATTTATGCAACTTGGGGCTAGGTTGTTTCTATATTCGCGGTTAGTGGACTGTGACTGATTATTACTAATTGATTAGACTAGACAAAAAATTAATAAAGAAAATAAAGTGAATGCTCTCCTCGAATCTTTACTAACAACTTGAATGGTCCGACACCATTTTTATGTCGAGTATGTAACCAACTCGCTGTAGATGTCTTAATGTACAAACTGAAACATGTCAACACAAATATAATAAAAAATATTTATAAACAAAATTTTCAGGTTGCCGAAGAGCGTGAAGAGAACAAATTTGTCAACGGCGAAAATACACCCTACGGTGAATACGGTGGCTGGCATAAGGCGGCAAAAGTTGATTCGCCAACTGTAACAACAACCCTGAAAAATTTGGGGGCACTGTACAGAAGGCAAGGCATGTTTGAAGCTGCAGAAACTCTTGAAGATTGTGCACTACGAAGCAAAAAAGAGGCTCTTGACCTTGCTAAACAAACCAAAATCGCACAAGTCCTAAGCGGCGGTGAACAAAAAATACAATCTCGTCATATGAGGGCTCTTATGGAATCGGCTAAACAAGAGGAAGTAAGTACACACAAACACGCACAAGATGATCAAATTCTACAAATCATGTGATTCATTTGTTTCATTTTGATTTCAGAAACGATTTTCGAAGCCTTAAGACGCCAAAGTTCAGTCTTATGAAGTAACGTGAGGGTTACTATTTCAAGAGAAAAGAGAAAAATATCTTAACGATGCAATAAGACACATTTTCACAATTTAGTTTAAATTTTATTACTTTACACTGCAGTGGGAACCGAGAGGAAAACAACATCTTGTTATGACAACATTTTAAAGTTTATAATCTGAATTTGCTACTTCGTTAAGCGAATTTATTATTTAATAACATACATGCTAAGGAAAACAAAAAAGAACAACTTTTACATAAAACCATAATGGAAATCATATATTTACTTTGTCATTTTATTTTTAATTAGGGCTTTATGAAAAGGTTCTTCGCAAAAAGAAACATTCTATATTTATTTATTTTGCCTACAAATAATAAAATACTGGAACATTTATTGATACTATGTTTAACTAGTTGGCTTATTCTTAAACTTTAACTATTATTGTTCTTCGATGGATTACACTTCAATGGGTGTTAATACTTCGGTTTGTCGTAGGAAATTAATCAAGAGTCGTGACTCGAATGACCAGAACCATACTTTACGGAAACTGAAGGATACAGTGGCCGTAGCGGTGGAAGGTGAGTAGAGTAGTCTATTACTCTACGATCTGCACTGGTCCAAGGAGATTGACGGCAATGCTCTAACTAAGAGCTTCCTGGATCCGGAAGGTGAAGATAACTGAATTGGTATATAGACCAAGTCATAGCGGATGAAGGCTCAGATCCTCCATGGGTTGCAGGCCGGACGAGTATTTAAGTACTCAGCAGTGTGGAAATGCAATGACATCAGAAGCCGAAACCGATGCAATAGTCAGTTGACGTTCTTGCAATACCCAGTTTCAACATATTGAAGCCTGTTGCCTGCTACGCTACATCACTGAAATGTTCTATAAAGTAGACTCCTAAAAATGGTATGAACCTACTTGCACCTACAGACTTTAAGCAAGGCGACGTGCTGTCATATGATTTCTTCAACATTATTCTCGAAAGAATTGTTCAAAATTCGCGCGCCATCACCAGAAGAACAATCTTTCAAAAGTCCTTCCAACAACTCGCATATGCGAAGGCCTTGACTTTGTCTACCTGGGAACCGCTTTCAATTCAGACAGTGCCACCAGCGCTGAAATGAAACAAAGAATAAATCTCGACAATCGCTACTTCATTATGCGAAGCTGCTCTTGGTTGCTTTTAAAAAAAAGTCTTGTGATTTTTCGTTCCGTCTCCATAGATAGTGAGTAAAGAAGGAGATATAACGACGAACTGTACGAGCTGTTTTGTTGGCACCGATTAAGCTAGAAGTGTGAAGATGCAACGATTGAGATGGCTGGTCGAATGGAAACCAGTCTTTGAATTCATCCCCGAGGGACGGCGTAGTAGAGGAAGAGTGCGACTCAGGTGGGGCAAGTGGAAAGGGATCTCAACCAACTTGGTGTAAAAAATTGTAGGCACCTAGATAAACGTCGAGCTGGAGACGCTTGTTGGTTGAGGCCCAGGTCCACCCCGGTCTGTACGCGCTACGTTGAGTAAGTACCTACAGGTAGCAGGTTATGAGCTAATCACTCCTATTCCACTTGTCCTTTTATTTATTCGACTTGAAAAAGGTAATTATATGACTACTTATGGACCCCTTATTATACAATTGACTACACCTTGGAGGGTAATTCCAAAACTGTTTTCTTGGCAATGTGGATGTCAGTTCCATTGATTGAACAATTAGGGTGAAAGTAAAAGAGCTTGTGTCGCGCCTGAGTAAAGCTATTGCATCAACCATCTTGACACACGATCGTCAGTTGTGGATTATCTGTAGATATTTTCGTTTTATTCAATACCTAGGGAAAATTACATATAGGATCATAAGCATATGCCGATTGTACCATCAATACTATTATTATTCGGTTGTGTTTGAAAGAAATAAGATCGTTGCTCAAATGAATATCCATACGGATATATGTATGTTATATCAGATCCAATTTGTGGCCCCCCGCAACATATCGATATCAAATTCAATTGCAATATTAATATATAATAATAATAATATAATATGGGTGGCGCTACAGCCCATAGAGGGCCAGGGCCTAGCTTCTCAGCAACCACTCGTGTTGTGCGTGCTATTGTTCTCTCACGAGTGGAAGGGACCTACAGTTTTACGCCGAATCCGAACGGCCAAGTTTGAGAAGCTTTTTCTAGACAGGAAATACTCTTTGAGCATTGTCAGTGACTCGGAAGAGGTGGGGCCGTGAAAATTATTTCTGTCGCTCAGAGCTGGAATCGAACCTACGACGTCGAGGTTGGGGTCGACGCACATACCCACAACGCCACGGGCCACCACCAATTGCAATATTATTGTAAACAAATCAATGAAACAAAACGTCTTTTCATTTGTTTGTAATAGGTCGCCTTGATCATTGTCAGTTCAGTTCCACAATAACCTTCACCTACAGCAGAAGATTTTCCCAGGGATCCGACGTTTAAATAAGAATCTAGTGCAAAATAAAGAGATAATTTTATTCAGTTCGGTGATGATGATAATCGGTAGCACATCAATTGATATATTTTTCCTGCTTGTGAAAGCAGCAAACATAAATTATGTATATGCACCTAAGTCTGCTTTCACAGTAAATACGTTCCAGAAAGGACCGCGTAAGAAACGACATGAATAAATTGTGCTTAATCGAATGAAATCTTGTAAAAACGAGACCATGTTTTGTTTTTTTTTTTCAAATCGTGTGATTATAAAACTGTGTAAAAACAGAATTGGGTCTTTATGTCTAAGAGAGCCCAGAGCATGTGCAACAGCAGCCTTCCAAAATAGAGCCTCAAGGTTCGCCACACAAGGCCCGTGGTTCAAAAAGCCCAGGTTCATAGCTTTTACAATACTGGAATATGGTAAATACAAGATTACAGTGATTATCAAAACACCAATCAGAATTATGTATACATTTTTCAAAAAAATATACCTACAATTGCGATGCAAAGAAAAGAAAAACAAATAATGTACTAAAAATGTATATAAATAAAGCGGTATAGTGGATACTTTGTCATCTTTTTAATCGGTGCAATAATGTAATATTAAATAGTAGTCGTTATTGAATGGTGTAGGCGCACCATAAGCTTTGAGAGAAGTATGCACTGGAATTAGTAGGGTCATTGGAAATAGACGTAAAGTTCAAAGAAAAAAATCTCATTCTCTACACCGGATTCAATTTCATTAAAGAAATAAGAAAAACACTTCATAATGTACTGCAATTCTTAAGTAAAGTTCGTGAGAAAATAGACTGTTTTGTTTAGCTTATTTTCCCTTAAAGATGTGTAAATATCTAAAAAATAATTAATGCTCATATTCGTTGAAAAAAAATACTTCATCTATCTTCCGGCTTCAACTAATCTGTCTGCTAAAAATCAATTTCGCTTGACTTTTCTGTTTAACTGAAGTGCAATTAGAAAGAAAATACAACCATGTCCAAGTTGGTGGAAGCGTCTGTTGAGACAAAGAAGTTGTTACGTTTGGCCAAGCTAATTGTACCTCCATTAACCGGCAACAGACATAAGGGTCAAGCTGGAAGAATCGGTATAATCGGCGGATCTGCCGAGTACACAGGAGCTCCTTACTTTGCTGCGATAAGTGCTTTGAAAGTTGGTGCTGATCTTGTTCATATCTTTTGCTATCGCGACGCTGCGAATGCCATCAAATCATATAGTCCGGAACTAATCGTTCATCCAATACTGGATACGGAAAATGCAGTAACAAAAATTGAACCATGGTTAGATCGACTTCATGTTTTGGTATGAAACGTCATTTACAATGTGTTAAACATGTTTATGTACAGATATACGTTAGGTCATCGGTCCTGGACTGGGACGTGAAGATGCCACTATGGACACTGTCAGTTCTATAATTGAGCTATGCAGAAAGTGCATTAAACCGCTCGTAATTGATGCTGATGGACTTTTCCTAGTATCGAAAAGAAGGGAATTAATAAAAGATTACAAGGGAGCAATTTTGACACCGAACGTAAACGAATTCCGAGTTCTTTTTGGTGAGTCCGATGAGATTGTTTCAGAAAATTTGAAGCTACTAGGTGACGGTGTTACTGTCCTTCAAAAGGGAAATTGTGATAAAATACATATAGCCAACACTCTGGAGACATATCATTTAACTTCTGGCGGCTCTGGTCGACGATGTGGTGGACAAGGGGATTTGTTAAGCGGCTCTCTGGCCACATTCTACCACTGGGCACTAGAATCGAATCAAGCTAATCCAGCTTTTATCGCTGCATTTGCAAGTAGTTTCCTAGCCAAACAATGCAATTCGTATGCATTCAAGAAAATGGGAAGAAGTATGGTTGCCGGCGATATGGTCAACGAAATTCACAACGTGTTCGAGGATTACTTCGAATAAATCCAGATACTCATCAATGTTAAAGATTAAATAAAGAAAAACAACTTCCAAGACTTCTTTTTATCTAGGTTTAATATTGTTCTCTTACCGTTGGGTAATAAGTGTTTTCATGTATCTGAATATATCAACATAACGAAATATATACATACGTATACTTGAATTTGTTTGGCTTTTTATTATGTGAGTAAATGGGTCAACTTTTCTACTTGATATATAAATAAATACGTAGAAGCTGCTGCAGAGTACAAAAAGTTCATTCTGGTTCTTTGTATAGCACTACAGTCCAGGGTGTGTCTCCAGTTTCGCACCCAAGTTGGTTGAGGTCCTTCTCCACGTGGGCTTGCCACCTTAGATGCAGGAGTTTTCTGTTGGCTTGCCATACAGGTTCGTTTTCAATGACTCTTCGGACCAGAGCTGTGTTGTCCATGTGTTCTACATGGCCTAGCCGTCTTAAGCGTTGAATCCGAAGACACCTGGCTAGCCTCATGTCGTTGGTAAGACCGTACAGTTCGTGGATGAATCCCCTTCTCCAGAAACCATAAACGCAAACAGGACCAAAGATTGAACGCAGCACATTTCTCTAGGGAGAACAAAACGGGCTGTCAGTGGGCCGTTTGTGAGTATTGAGAAGGAAGTGGCCAAGATGGGGCTTGCGGCTAATGTATGTAAGACAAACTATATGCTGTCTACGAAAAAGGTCCACCAGCACCGTCTTCTTGCTATAGACAGCTATAGCTTCGAAGTAGTGAAAGACTTTGTCTACCTAGTCTCTGAAGTTAAAAGAAGGAATGACACCACTGCGGATACAAAACGGAGGATCACGCTGGCCAATAGCTGTTTCTTTGGAACCAAGAGGCAATTGAGTAGTAGAGCCCTCTCCCGAAGGACCAAGCTGCGTCCTTGTCCTGCTCTATGGCGCGGAAGCCTGGACTATTTGAAGATCGAATGAAGAAGCTCCTGGTCGTTTTGAGAGAAAAGTTCTGCGTCCGATCTTTGCTCCTGTTTGTGCTGATGGTTTCTGGAGAAGAAGATTCAACCAGGCGTCTACAGATTCAACGCCTAAGATGGCTAGGCCAAGTACAGCACAGGGATAACAATGCTTCAGCCCGAAGAGTCTTCAACTCCGAATCAGTGGGACAATGCAATAGTGGACGATCACAGAGCCGATGGCACACACAAGTGGAGATGGACCTCAACCAACTTGACGTGAGAAACTGGAGGCAGCTGGCTAAGGATCGTGCCTGGTGGAGAGGCTCGTTGGCTGAGGCCTAGGTTCACCCCGGAATGCAGCGCCATTAGAAAAAGATTGACTGCATTTAAGCGGTTTCGAATTATATTTGGTTGATGTTGGTGCAAATATCACATTTTCTTTTAGCTGGAATAAATGTTCGCTAATGAACACGCAGATTACACAGCTAATCGACATTTGGAACCGATTCTTCTTTACTTCGTTTTCCCATACGAAAAAGTCATCAATTTGCAGAAGAAGCTTTATTAATATAAAAGATAGCTTACCCCTATTCAAGTTCAGTACCAGCTCTAATTTTTGTTTTAGTCGACTCATTCCACACATAATATGCATGGTTTCAGATGGAATTCACCTTTCTCTTAACGGACAGTTGCTTATTCGATTTGCTTGTTGTCTTAAGACATATAAAAAAATATATGATGACGTTCTTTTCACACTGCAAAATAATAACATTTTTTTAAAAACAATAACTTTATTACGCAAGATCAGTAATAAGTTTTACTTTTCACAATTCTTTGGAATAACTAATATTTTTCTCTTAGTCTTTAACTCTTAGATTAATAAAACGAACTCCTGTAAATAATATATTCGTGTATGTATATACATTAGGTAGTTGAAAAAATAAATACGTTTTTTAGCCTGTGCAGGAGGGAATGAGACTTAGGTTTTTCTTATAATTATTCAATTTCAAAGAAATAAGACTCCAGCCAGTTTCCTTTCTCAAATGAATCCATTCCAAAAGAGGTAGCATCTGTGATTAAGTCTTCTTTTGAAAATTCATCTAAATGTGTTGTTCACAGTTTGTAGACAACTCGTTGGTATTCCAGTGACGATGCTGCAGATCTCTCATTGTTGGTGTAAGGCGGTTTTATGAACATACTCTGCATACCCTATATTTCTAGCAAACAACACGGCTTGGATGTGTGCTAACGAAAACTAACGCACATGATTAGAATAGCCATCATCACTTCAATTACCGATGGAAATGCGGAAATATGAGATCCAATAGATATATGTTTCCCTAAAAAGAAACAAACGTTTGAAATCGAATTAATAAATATCAAAGTTATATGAATTAATGCAAGAAATACATAAAATGTGTGGGCATTTAGTGCGAAGTCATATCATACACACACAGTACTCCAGTTCGCACATAAGACCATACCTTGAATAATTTTTAGTTTATTATTATTTAAATAGTCAACTCTATATCCTTAAACATAGCTAGAGCTAAAGTAGGGTAGAAACGTGGTCATACTTAAGTGTTGGACAGCAGCCTGCCTCCCAAACTAGCTTCGGCAAAGACCTTCCAACTTCGTTTTTTTGGATAGGAAACAATGGCAAGTGCAAATGGTAGGATCAGATGGAGAACTCTCTTTAGGTACCGACGGGTCAAAAAAGAGCGCGGGTCACTGGCATTAAGAGACGAATACAGTGTCTTCCAAACTGACTTTGATTCACGAAGCAGCACTTGCGCTACGAAAACGCAGCATAACTAACAAATCGATATCTATTTTTTTCGACCGCCAAACGTCAATATAATTCATGGCATCTGCCATTTTAAATTCGAAGCTTGGTCATAATCGTCTGAGATACCATGAACAAAAAATGGAACTTACCCATGACACCATATGCAGATGCTGTGGGGACGAACAAGTGATTGAAGATGTTTCCCACTACCTTTGTCACTGTCTGATAGTGAGAAAGAGAACCCTTGGAGATTTCCTCTTCCAGAACCACCGAGACAGCAAATATCCTACTAATCTCTTTTCAGGACCACTGGATGGCTATAAGGCACAGCACAACATCTATAATTCGCAGCCCCCACGAATATCAACGAGTAGAACAGAAGGTTTTTCATCCCCATGAACATCAAAATGGATCCAATAGGAACTAAGCGACCCCCACACTACCCACTCACCTAACCTAACCTATGAGTCCTGCGGCTGACACCGGATAAAAATACATCAAAATCAGTGATCACTTTTAGTCACAATGAGGTGCGAACACTTAAAGGGGTGCGTCATTAAGGGCACAATGGACACAACTTGTCGCAAGGGCTCTCATATATCTACCTACCTACCTAAGATAAAACATCACAGTTTGATGCTTCAAAAATGTGTTTGAATTTGGAATTTTATGGTTCCCATTTATTTTGCATCTCCATATGCTTCTATAACCTTTTTGGGTCACTGACAATGCTGGAAGAGTATAACTGTGTAGAAACAGTTTCTTAAACTTGGACGTTCGGAGTTGGCATAAAAACCGTAGGTCCCTTCCACTCGTGAGAGAACAAAAGCTAGGTCCTGGCCACGCTCTACGGGCTGTAGCCCCACCCATAATGTATTTCAGTACAGAGCTTCTTGAAGAAGGAGCTGATGTTTTGCAGTGGACAGCTCAATCGCCAGATCTGAAGCCAAAGCTTTCGAATTCCACTGACCCATAGACTGCAATGAAATATCTCCGGACTCATAATTGTCCCTGTTTGAATCAATTGATTGAGCTGTGCTATATAGATGGATGTGTTATCTGCAGAGCCAGTTTATCTATGATTTCTACATGACCCAGCCATCTGAATAGACTCATGTCATTGTACAGCGATCGCTTCCAGGTGTTAGGAGCACAAATACAGCTCTGTTATAGCCCGGTTGAGAAAACTTCATAGCATATAGTATTTTTATATTTTTTATTCAAATTAAACATTTTCTTGCGAGTGCATAACTTAAAATTATCTTGCGACAGCATTAACAAGTACTTATTAAGTGCTGAAACTCGTTAATTATTCTATGTTTATTTGCACAGGTCGTGGAAAATAGACGATCCAGTATAAATGAATTTAATGGCAAGGAATTCTTAAAATCTCATCAAATCTCCTTTATTTATGCCTTCAATATTTTCCAGTAAAATAAACTGATTTTCTTCCTCCTATTCAATCTGTTTTCCCTCAAGTACACAACACAGTACAATCAACAGAAAATAAACACACAAATATGTGTTTATATTTTTGTTCATCTTTTAAGTGTTGCAAAGATGTTTACACGGTGACGTCATTCCCACATACTAAAATTACTTATTTCGGTTTTGCCAATATCTAATATTTTGATTACACATTGAGTGTGGATGAAGCATCCGTGTGTGTTTCCAAAATATTCGTGAGTTTTTGTTTGAATTCTGTCTACTCTTTGAGGAAGATGTAGAAAACAAGGTCTTTGGAATGGGCTAAATGAACAAGCTTAAATAACTTGATGGTCAGTCTAAATAAACGTGTCAGTGCCATGATCAGGACCTTGCCAATAGTTTATACTCCTATGAGTTGAAAGAGTTGAAAGAACTAATTGTCAGCCATTTTGTCGCACCAGCAACAAATTGGAATGAAGAGGAATAAGTCTGTAAAAGATCGAGGATTCCCTTCAATACTGCATCGGAGCCAGAAACTCATGATTGTTATCACCTGGACACAAGTCCGGGTCCTGAATGTCATCTAAAAAAAAAAAATGTAATTGCTGTTCTTTACCACATTCTCTTTACTTATCATTCTCTTCCAACTCTGCACCACAACTTTCGGAACCTTATTGCTGATGAGTTGGAAAATATTGAGAAGACTTCAATGCTTGCAAGCGAACCTTCAGAAAAATCCTGGACTTAAACCACGAGTGGAATACGACATTAAAAGATGCCATATGCTTCCTAATGAATGAATCATTGATCCGTTGGCAATGACTCGAGAAAAAATGTAACCCTTTACAAAAAGTCAAAGATCTAGTACATCTGAGGTAGCGTCTTTAGAAGATCATCTCAAAAACGTCCTTACATATGTTCCAGGTCACACTGACATGCCAATGAACTAGCAACAAGTCTTTGCAGAGGTACACAACCCAATTCAAGCAGTAAAGGCTTAGATCTTCACATACTTCTGAGACTCACAGACTGCGCCACATCAAGAAATATATAGCCTCAATATAACAGATCCAAAGTAAAACATCTAGTTCGGTAAACTCGACATGACATCCTTAGATTGGTGGCGGTCCTTACGGGACATCGGCCGATTGAAGAACATGCCGCAAGACCCACATAACACACCTCTTCGCAGTTGCAACCACATAGCCGAGAGGGAGGCCTAGACACACTTCTTCTGCACCTGGCCAGACAGCAAGCGCTTGGCAGACCCTTTCAATCAGTTGACGAGAGTTTCTGGATACGGGACATCGGCGGATTGAAGAACATGCCAAATATCATAGCTACGAGGCCTCTCTAAAGTCCAGGCTTCTGACTCGAGCAGAAGGTCGAACCTTTGGTGTAGAGAGATGTATGCCCCCTATCGTCAATACAAGCTTTGCAAAAACCCAGATTTTTATGGACCAAGACAAAATTAGCACGTTTCAAAAACATAACATAAAAGTATATAAAATAAGTAATGCAAAGTAAAATAAAAAGTAATAATGTTTATGTGTTCTATCAATAAACTAAGGATAGCTGAATTATATATGTACACAGACTTACATTGTTTTGCTAAAGCTGGAGAACAACAGCATTCCTTCACCTCTTCGTAGAAGAAGCATGAACCGGTTGACGGTTTGTGCCGCTTTCGACCCACGTAGCACTCATGTGGAATGAACGGAAGGCCCTCTGTAAATTGAAAACAAAATTTGCAACATTAATATTTTTTCTATTTAGTTCTTAAAAACATACAATTTAGACAGAATAGAGTGGACCCCCAGCGGTAAAAGGAGATATAATTTCGGATGTGGACTCAGTAAAAAAGTAAAAAATCCAAACATCAGACTGGCTCGGCAAAAGTCGTCAAACGGACAATATTCGAATCTAGGTAGAATAGTTTTCGAATCCGCCTGATTATTATGAGAAATAGAATGAGGGATTGGAAAGGGAATGCCTGATCATTGTGGCCTCAGATGGGCCTATTGCGATTTCCCCCATTTAGAGTTGAAGCAGGAACAGTAGAGTGAGCTAGCGGCAATTCGGTGAGCTTTAAGATAGCATTCGCCTAGGTGTCGATGACATCTCCTGACTAGGTAGTTAGAGTAACAGTATGCGTGCAGTATGCGTCCTCGTTACACATTCTGCAGTGCCCAGTAAGAAAGCCTGTGGCTATACGAATATGACTCCTGGTGAGTCTGAGGAGCTATATTAGGGCTATAGCACTGAGCCAATTGTTTATAAAGCTCGTAGCGGTGGTGAAGGATATGCCGCAAAATGGTCCTAACATCATGAATGGCGATGCGGATAATTTCCTGGCTAGAAGGTCTGCTTTTTCGTTAACTGTGTGACCGCTGTGACCTCGTATCCAAATGAGGTGGACTCTGTTTGTGTTGGCTTAGCAGTTGTAGGTATAATAACCCAGCCCCAACGCCGTCTTTGTACTAGATGAGCTGTTTCTAGAAAAAGATTCTCAAACTTTGCCGTTCGGAAAGTGTTGCCCTGTAGGTCCCTTCCACTCGTAAGAGAACAACAGCACTCACAACACGAGTGGTCGCTGAGCAAGGCGCCCTGGCGGTTGGCGCCACCCATGTTATTATTGTTAATAGTAGCAAAAAAAAAAAAATTACCCCAATCTGATAAATAAAGCTTATAAGGAAATAGTTTCGATGGCGGGTCGTATTTTGTACATTCGTCGACTATTACTTTGAGTGTCTTCGGTTCGAATCCCAAAACAGTCACAGGTTCATCTTTGTCTAGCTACTGACAGTGATCACAGAATATAGCTGCCAAAAACTACTTAACAACGTTCTGAGTCAGCTTTAAAATTCTAGGGTTTCACTCGTAAGACAGTGTTTGCTGAATGCCCAGTTGCAACACGGACCTAGAAAGTAAACATTTCGAAAGCCGTCTCTACAAATCTTTTATTACTTCCGAAATGTATCTGTACATTTTCAATTCAACAGGCAAGTTCGCAAGTACTGTCTTATCCTCTAGAGCACCCGAACCTCAACTATCGTAAATAAAACACGTCCACTTTTATTGATCGACTAATGAAGGTGACAATCCTGTGTTCCAGCGCATTTGGGTGTGTGTCTAGGTATACTAGAGATGACTCGTTATGTAATGTCTTAATAGTTTTTCAATGACTTCATATTTTGCGTTCCTCTGCACGTGAGGTGCATACATAATGACAGATGTAGCCACTGCTGCAGAAACATTGTATGTGATTCTAGTTGGACAAGTTTATTGAGAAGCATTTCTTCCAAGTGTACATACGAATCTACATCAGCGGCAAGGGAAGGGATTTATTTACGACTCTGGGCATTTTTATTCCATTGAGTAGGACAAAATCAATTCTGTACATGACACGACGATGCTTAACAAATATAAAAAAAAAACAGTTACGGCATCCTGTTGAGCAGAAAGTAACTATGTTAATCTAATGGAAAATTATGTCATTTACTGTACATAGATTGGACTTGGTTTATTGATTATGAGAGTGTTCAGATTGAGAGTCTAAGGAAGAAGATTCAATCATGAACAATACGGGCTGTGCAGAGAGATAATTCTAGCTAAGTTTATACAGATTCAACGTTTAAGGTGGCTAGACTGTGTAGAACGCAACGAATGTTCGGGATATGGTACAATGCGACAGAAAACACCCGCCTTTAGCATGGCTCCCTAAAATGAGAATGTGCCTTAAGAATATTGCAAATGGAAGCAGGTAGTCATAGATCTCGCTAACTTGCGGAGTTTGTTGGTTGACGCCAAGGTTTGAAAGGATGGACATGTTCATTTTTTGACCGAGTGGTGGAGCTGGGTGCGTGGCTGGGAAACGGCGAGAATATCAAAGATGATGACCAAAGCTCTCCATTTTCTACCGATATGCCATCTATGGACGTGTATATTAGAATCCATTAAATTAATCGGTTTCACGACTCAAGCGAGGTGCCTATGTAAAAACAGAATATCTGATGGCTTACACTAGTGAATTCATTATTGATCCCTTAGTGGGAGAACGCAATTACGCTGGCGTTCGTGGGGTTAATAATTCAAAATTGCTCTACGAGGATGCTTGCCACAGTGCTATTGTACTGGCGGAATAGTGGCTTATTCGTGATCGAATGTGGGTTCAACCTTGACATTAAAACGAACAAAAACACACAAAATTGCTAATAATTCCACTTACCGTTTGTATGACCTTGCTCGCACCAACAATGATCATTTATAAACTGAGCTCCATAACAATAACCCATTACAGTTTTTGTACATGAAAGAGATTTACAACTGTCCCCGCCAGGACCTGTAACAAATCAGAAATACATACACAATGAGGACACGCTCAGTAAGATCTGTTCATATGTCAAAACTTACCGTCGAAAAAGCTTTGATTTAATCTTTTTAGCACGCTTATCGCATCTTGCCGTGAAACTTGATGCTCCAAAGTGAATTCCTCATAGTTCAGCTTCGTCTCCTCCTCGCTCTGTAGATTATTTATTTTGCACTTAGAACATACTTGAGCACTGACATACGAGGCAGGATTGCTCAAGATCACATAGACCAATATTAGGAAAACTTTGTTATGCGATAGAAACTTCATGTGATTATCAACCCAGTGTCTATAAATAAAAGCACAATTAGAACTGTGACGACGGGCGTCTGCAACATAGAAACACCAACTTTTTGCAATTTTTAGTGACATTTTTAAAGTGGCATTACATATTTAAATATCTTTTGCTGTATTTCCGATGCAAAGTGTATTCAAAAATTGATTTCTCCTCATTATGACTGCAGCACAAACACTCGAATTCATCAATGACCTACATTCATAAGTAATGCGTGTATCAAAACATTTTTAATAACAAAATAGCCGCGGGAGCACATATCTTTTGCAGGTGTAGCACTGACTACCTCACTTCGCTAGACACTACTGAGGGCAAGTTTAAGCGAAAGCTTTTTTTCCCAACGATTTATTTTTAGTATGGTCACGGTGGGAGGGGTTAATACGCGCTCCCAAGTTCTGTATTCTTTTGTTAATAGAAAGAGCTTTTGTCTCAAATGATTATCGAAGATTCTCTTTTTGCATTTCCTATGCATAACGCGTAGATAAACAGGGAAA
Organism: Eristalis arbustorum; assembly: GCA_916610145.1. Classification (NCBI taxonomy): domain Eukaryota; kingdom Metazoa; phylum Arthropoda; class Insecta; order Diptera; family Syrphidae; genus Eristalis; species Eristalis arbustorum. Next base: position 62,210,746 of record OU744318.1, on the reverse strand, counting down.
CGTGATATGAAGTAGTTAATGTAAGTTCGTAATGACGCAAGACTCTCTGACAATGGCTATCATTGGTATGTCAATTATAATTTAATTCAAATCAAATTTTAATAAGATTTTTAATGCACATTGAGTTCGTTTTTTGTGGGACATTTGTGGTTTGAAATTTAAAAGCATGCCATCTACAAACATTGCTTTCCTCGATCTTCCCCCAAGATCGTGCATTCATTCATTGCATACAAATAAACAATATAGTTTCCAAAAGAATATCAGCTTAATCAACATGCATCATTGATTTGCGCGCATTAAAATAAGCAACAACGCACGATCCTGCTGGAGAAAAATTGGCGAGGTTCCCTTCTACATAGATTTTAGTTTTGTTTGCAAGTTGTTGCCAGATGCCACTTCCAAAGCAAGTATTGTTCAATGACTTCGAATATTATAACATTTGCCACATTAATGCAAACTAAATAAATTTATTTTAATTGCTGGGATCTATTGTTTGCCTGTTGGCAGTATCCCATTGTAATAAAGATCGGCATCAGAAATGCACGCAAGCAAAAAAGCGACACCATTGCGTTCACTGCCCATGACCGGTAGCTTTCATTAGCGCGACAAGACTGACAGCTGGATCTACAGCTCCGACGGTGACTCAGATCGTTTCTGGTTTTAGTAGAAAATCTAACACCCTCTGCAGGAGAAAACTAGCATGTTGGAAAAGTCTAGGTATTTGGTTCACCGATGAAAACTAGTGCTGAGTTTGTGAGCTTAATTTATGCAGAGATTTATTTATTTACCTGTTTATGAAAGTCAAGGTTATTGATGAAATTATAAACTTGCTGAGAAGACAAAGCGTATACGCCCTTAGGTTAGGTTTGCTAAGAGTGGTTGGCTGCAGACAGCAATTAGGCCAGTTTCTGATACCACGCGGATTGACTCAAATGTCTGGAACCAGTTGGTGCTTGTGGCAAAGCGGTTTACCTGGCATAGCTGGTTCGTTGTTTTAATTGTATGAATGTTAAGAAGATCGTAAGCTTTAGCGAGCGGCGGAGATGGTGGATCTCCTCCTGGTGTGAGAGAAAAGGTTGTACCACATCGAGATCATCGGATTTGTAATTGCTAACCGGTGAGTCACAGTGTATCGGCACCCACATGGGGTGTACATTGAAATGCACAATCATCTCGCTTAGAGAGGGATATCTGGAAGATTTTAGAGAAATTCAAAATGAATTTAAATAGATCCTCGTTAAACAATGTTAAGGCTATGAATACTTTAACGCATTGTTTAGGTGGTGCTACAGTCTAAGGGTAACCTCCTGGTGCAGCAACCATTTACATTGTGTGAGCCATTGTTATCGCCCGTAGCTTAATAAAGTCTTATGTAAACTCTGAACGGCAAAGTTTGATGAGTTTTTAGCACATGCCCAGCTTCCAGTTTAGTTTAAAACATAAGCTGAGTAAAATGTGTAGTTTTATTAAATCGAGAGAACAATGTCTCTGTTCTGCACATCAGCTATTATGTTTCACTGTTTTGATTTTATATACGAATTATTGTTCACTTACATTGCTGGAATTTAAATTACTTGCAAAGGTTCCTATACCTATATTTCTTTTCCAGTTACTCAGAAAACAGCGACACTCTGATTCGAACTCGATATGTAGATAAAGTAAATAATTAAACCCCGATGTATTCAGGTATTATATGTATGTGTATCTAGAAAGGCTCACGAGATCAATATGCTAAGCATATAAATAACTCGGTGCAAAATGAAAAGGATGTTTTACTCCAGGATTAGTGCAAAGGATGGTCATACATTTCCACACAACAAATAAATAAGGCAAAGTCAAACAATTGCAGAAAGCTTCTACTTATATGTGCGTTGCATAAGCTTCTTTCATTTCCCAAGAGTAAATCTTATAATTTTGGATTTACTTGTAAAGTTCGGATTCGATTCGACTCGATGGGGAGAATAACAACACTTCTGACACCTCTCCAAAATGTACGATCAACATGAAGCTTGTATAGTTATAAAAAAGATAATAAAACAAAATTCTGGAGATAGAAGGCACTTTCGAGAGTGCAGCCAGCTTCACAGATATGGATGCGTTCACTGCTAGTCTGTACATCACAGACTCTGTTGTCATTACGTTTATGAAAATTAATTTGCGTTTGTTTTCAGATATTCGCACAGCTGCGACGTTGCGAAGTATGAAATTCAAATTCATTTGCCTCAACTGATATATAATAAAAAAATGCATTTGCAACTGGGATGTTTAGGGATGTAAGCACCATTGAAAAATCCTTTGAGAACAAGGAGTACACGATTGTAGCCTTCCTAGATATAGAAGCAGCATTCAATACCGAAGCGATGGACAGTGCCACACGAACGTTGAGATATGTATCAGAGAATAGATAAATAATTAAGTACAGGAAATTTAAAACTCAGAAAGGAAATTAAAGTCCTCAGAGATAAAAGAGGGAGACTTATCTGCTCTACTCCTGAACATGGAATAATATTAATTTGATTTGAATAAATTCAGAAGAAAAGTAGTCTGTTTTTGTTTTTTTGGTGTTACTGCTTCTATTATTGATTAACGATGTGCTGAATCTTCTTCGAGGAAGAACGATGCATGTTTTCTGTCTCCCTAAATAATGGGCTTTCAGCAAATGCGGAGAAGGAAGCAGAGGTCGTTGGGCTGAAAATTAACTCAGTAACTCAGTGTATAGCCAACTGAATAGGCTAAGCCAAATCTGCATTTGGGATGCTATCACAGTTTGACAAACTAATTGAATTAGCTTAAACACCAAGCTACGTTCTGTTCCGTTTTAAAGTTGGATCCGTGCTACAATCTGCATGTGGTACCTGGAGGGAGCACCACTTTCACGAGGAAGCTGCAAGGGTTTGTCAATATGTACCTACGCTACATCTTAAGGATATAATATTTTTTTAATAAAATTATATTTTCCCCCAAACTGACCGATCAAAGAATGTGATTTGCATTATTTGTGTGTTTAACAAGCTGACCATTAGTGTCTAACAGTCGAAAGTTGAATCAGGTTTTTCCTTTAATCATCAAAGTAAATGAAGATTATCTAGCTCTGATTGGAAAAACTGCTTGAGAGGAGATTTCTACCAGATCCGTTTTCCACAGGAGTCCTTACTGAACACTGTGGACAATAAACAAACATCTTAAAATCATGGACTTAATGCAATATGACATCTGCAGAATGTGTAACGAGGACGAAACAACTACAGAACGCATACCGTGTCCCTGTTGGATACGTCATCGTCGACACCTAGGCGAATACCATAATGAAGCGGACAATATTGCCGCCATTTCACTCAAAAACATAATAAGAGTGAATTCTAAATGTGGAAAATCACAATAGGCCCATCTGAGGCCGCGGTGACCAGGCGATCCCTTCCCACCCCTACCAATAATGGAGGAGTTCAGAAAGAATCAGAAAAAAGCATTAACTTAATTATACGTCCTTTGCAAATTAATGGTTTGACGGGGGTTTTTTTTACAACATTTACATTTTCCCAGATCAAGTGTACAAATCAGAGAATGCGACTTACATATATGATTCGATTGATTAACTATTGAAAATTAATGAGTCATTGCAAAAAAAATCCCAAATTAGTGAAGTTTGATATCCTTCAGTAGCTGGGTAGACGACGTCAACCACATTCCTAGGTTTGTCCGATATGCTGTGAGCTCATCAAGTACGAATATTAACAGAGGAAGTACGAAAAACGACCCCTTTCCAGGGAGACAAAATTCTATCAAATTTTTACAACTATGCATTGAAATATGTACTTTCCTTCCCAACAGGTGAATGATTCACTTTACTTTTGTCTTTAATAAGGCGAATTGGATAACTTCCGATAAATTATCCCCCTCAGGTCGAGATCAACCGAAAACAATACCCAAACGCTGACATCATATGTTTCTGTGAAGGCATGCTGATGTGTTGCGTTTATCAGGACTATACTCTGCTTTTTTCCAATTATGTTTAGCACTGCCTTACAGATAATTAGAAGCAGAAAATATGCCTCTACAGAACAAGTTTATATTCAATGAAATGGAAATAAGATAATAATGCAATGTATTGATTTTTTACGTGCATAATTCAACCTTCTGGATGCACTTTTTACACACACAAATGTAAATATATTCGTATTGGATTGTAAACAAAAACCAGTTTTCTTACATTTTTCACACGACAAAACACAAATGAGGGAAGCGCGATGAAAACAAGTTGACTCACTTCCACAATCAATAAAATATATTCTATTTCAGCAATTACATTTATATTAAGCTTTGAGGTTTAGAGAAACACTTTTAAGTTAATAAAAAAATAATAACAAATATCCTCTGAGATATCCACAATTGGTTTTGCCTACAGTTGCAGTGCGCACTTTCACTCAAGGTGTTTATGAATCGGCCACACACAAACTGTGCTCATGAAAGGGTGAGTAATTCCTTCCAATATTAGGGGTTGCAAAGCAAAGTGTGTGTTTGAAAAAAGATGGAGAGACTTGTTTTGTGTGTATTTGTTTGTGGATGAAATTTGAATGGCGATATATGAACATGAATTTATTTTATATTTTGTTTTCTGTCAATGGATGTTTTAAGTCCTTTCCATCAATGGAACAGGTCTGAAAATAACGAAAGAAAATGGTAATGTATTCTTCTTTGATTGGCGCTACAGTCCAGGGTGGGCCTGGGCCTCAACTTACAAGCCTCTCCACCTGGCACGATCCTGGTTGAGGTCCTTCTCCACTTGAATGCGCCATCGGTAATGGCGATAATCAATAAAAGCTAACGATGCCATGATGGAGGTATACAATTTTATGCGTAACTTGCATGAGGTCCTAGGTGTAGGTCTACACACTTCCCACACTCTTTGGTGAAGAATGCCTTAACCTACACGAGTCTCCTACCAGCACGATCTTTCGCCAGCTGCGCACACCAAGTCGGTTGACGTCCTTTTACACTTGTGTGAGCCAACTCCTTCAAAAACGTCCTTCAATGTCATCAATGAAATAGTTTAAAAATTTGGTGTTCTTTTGGACATATTATTATTTTAAATTAAAAGTTTTTCCCTGATATTGCGAAGTATTTTCTTGATTTACACACTTTATGTTGTTGTTACATTTATGTGTACACAGAATAGTTTGTTGTAAGTAGAGAGTCTCTTCACAGGCAGTTCATGCAAGACTCTTTCTTTGTATTTTGTCGTTTCATCATTCTCATCATCGGCAAGCGGGATCCGGTCCTGGTCTCCAACAACAACTCTCTTCACCTATCCCGATCTTGAGCCGACACCAACCAACATCGCACCTCAAGCCCTCGGACGTCGTGGTCTACGCTATCTCTCCAGCGTCAGCATGGTCTACCACACTTTCGTCTACTATAAAAAGGACAACAGGAGACTTTCCGTGGTGCTCTGCCCACCGGAGTCAGACGAGCTTCATTTTCTTCACAATGTCATCAGCTTTGAGGTAGATCACATACGGTTCGTGATGCGGAATCATAACTACATTTGGTAATCACACGAGTTTAGGATTGAAATGTGACTACTTTTAGGACCATGGTCCTGTACAAAAGCAGCTTAACGGTTATGGTTAGATCTCTTGGTTTGAAAAGCCTCGACTAATGTAGCCCACGTATTTCTTCTTTCGTATTATTATTATCGGCTGCTACTATTGACCCAAGGTTTTGGCAGGATTGTACTATTACGAATTCATGTTAATTATAATTAAATACCTAGTTCATTCAACTGATACAAAATGGTTTGTGTTTGCGTTTTATATATAATTAAAATCTTCCAAGTCGTTACTATACATCGTTACAGTTTTAAGAATTTAAACTAAAGAACAATTAGAAGAGATGGCAACAACAAGTGCTTTTAGTGAGGGTATGAGATAAAATCTCACTGATTAAACCGTTGGCGTTGATAAAAGTTCAATACCCTAGAAAAAGGCTTACTTAAAATATTTATTAGCAACCTAATTGGAGTTATTGTTGATCAACGATACCTAATTATTAAAAAAAAAATTAATTGAACCTCAGCCGATGTAACTGCACAGACGATAGCGATCTAAGTTATTTATATTATAGACCCAATTTAAATCCCAAATCAGTTTATCAGTTTTAATCGTTAATCAGTTCACAGACTTAGAAACACAGCCTGTGAAACAATGTTGAGTCGAGTTTTAATTTATTTAATACTCCCAAAATGTGATCCCAAGGCAATAATTTGCATTAAAAGTTTGCAAAAAAAGCAAATTTTTCCTGCACGTCTGTCCCACACCAAGTCCAATTATTGAGTACCATCTGAAAGTATCAAAACCATTCATTTGTTAACTGTGCACAGTTCAAAACTTGTAGTCTTCTGAATTCAACTTTGTTTGCTTGAATGCCTGTAATATTCCTTGTAATATATGAACACACATTTTGGGAGTTATTCACGCATAGGTTCAAAGTTCGAATTGGTCTATGAAACAAGTTTAAAAAATAAGAGAAGTACACGTTTTGTAGCTTATGACGTTTCAGATATTCATGTATATATAGTATATAGTATCAAGCTCCAAGGACACTTCTTGTGACAATTATGATCGGCGATCCTGATCAATTGAATCACAATTCATAAATGAATGTGAGATTGGGCTACTAATAAGTTCTTTAAAACGATTTAGTGCGAAAAGGCCTCAGAAAAAGAAAGGTTATAATGTCATCCCACAAATGTTCTCTTATTCGATTGGTTGCAAACAACGACGGGCAACCAGTCAGGAATAGTGGCTTTCATCGGGGGTGGGGTTCTTTGCCTGAACTACGGACAAGTAATAGAAGTTCGCTATTCTGTCGAGACTTTTAGTTTAGTGCGGTTTTATGATTCCAAACGGGTCCCGATCTCGAGCCGACACCATTCAACATCGCACCTCAAGCCCTCGGGCGTCCTGGTCTACACTATCTCTCCACCGTTAGCATGGTCTACCACACTGTCGTCTACTATAAAAAGGACAACAGGGGACTTTCCGTGGTGCTCTGCCCACCGGAGTCAGACGAGCTTCATTTTCTTCACAATATCATCAGTGATGCGGAATCATAACTTCATTTGGTAAGTACGCGAGTTTAGGATTGAAATGTGACTACTTTTAGGACCATGGTCCTGTACAAAAGCAGCTTAACGGTTATGGTTAGATCTCTTGGTTTGAAAAGCCTTGACTAGCCCGCGTTCTTCTTCCCTATTATTATCATTGGCTGCTACTATTGACCCAAGGTTATGGCAGGATCGTACTACAACGAATTTATGCTCCACTACACTGATCGTCTGAATAACTATTATTCATCTCACAGACGACGTCGCCATGTGCCTTGTTTTTCCTTCACTAACTCGCGCAGTAATCATGCAGTCTTCAAATTTTGTGTAATTTCTTTCGATGATATCGATGTCGTCTGCCTAAGCCATTATCTGGCTGATGACGATGATCCCTCTATGGGTGTGCCAGAGTCACAGATTGCTTTATCCACCGCGAGTTTGTAGAGGAGACAGGCTAGACATTCTGCCCTGGATAGCAATCCGGCTACTTTAACTGAGCTTGTTACATGGTCATGGTCAACCTACATACTCGTGTCAATTTATTCAGGACGCCGAATTCTCTCTAAAGGTTTTGTATAGTTCTACATTTCTATGCTGGGTATGCTATCGTAGGCGACTTTAAAGTCTATAAACATGGCTACATCAGATTACAGTGAAAAACTGATCAGATTGCGGTTTGCCTGGGATCAGATCAAACTGGTAATCCCCCATGATCAATTCAAATTTTGTTTGTCAACATATGTATACATTATGTGTGGTAACACATTCTGTAGAGAACCAGGAGCTTTGCTGTTTCTGTAGCAACCACTCATTTATCCCAGATTTGGAGATCGACTTAGTTCAAGAAGCTTTTTAAGACAGGAATAGTCTTTCAGCATTGTCAATGACTCGATGGAGGTGGAGCTGGCACTTCATCTCAGGATTCTACGGCATCCACAATGAGAATCTATTCCGAATCAATAAAGATGTCAATATTATTAGTTCAAAATACAAGATTCCTAACCTGAGTGAAGTTACGAAACTAGGCATTTCTAGCAAAACGTTCACTAATCAACTTGTATGTCTAGGTATATTTGTACGTTAAGAAAAAACAGCCGACTGGCTAGAAAATACACAACAGCACCAAACTCTGGTGTATGAGAGGAGTATCTGTCGCCACATCAAAGCATCAAGACTCTGCAATGGACCTAAGTGAAGCATGTTTCGTGCCCACAAACACACAGCAAAACCCAACTATAACTAACAGGAATACAGCCTTTAACAGTGGGTCTACTAAAACAAATGTGTTTTGATCGGTTGATAAATATTTGCATATGATTTTGCTCATCAATGATAAACAACAAAACTGGTTTATGTGCTTAGACTTGGTTCGAAAAAAAAAACAAGAAATAATTGTGTTACTATGTGACATGTTAAAGTGTCTGCTTTTGTTCTCTACGCGGGTGTGAACAAATAGTGTTTGTTCCTATTGCATCAATTGGAAAGCAGGCAATTTGGTCCAGCTTCTGAAAAACAAAAACCATCAAACAGATGTTGACCTTACTGCAGACCATCAAATTTATCCTGCTCAAATACAGTGTATCCATGAACTGAACACACCCCCTACCAATGCGGACACACCTCCATGAGTCGCGAGAATTTTGAACCGAAACGGGTAAAAAACTGGTCTTAATTTAATCACACGACTAAGTCGGCCTTGATATGCATAAATGTATGAATACAGTTTAATGGCATGCTATGTGTGTACAGGTATGAAAATGACAAGAAATGAATTCACTACATCTAGAATTTAGACTTCTGTAAAAACAAGTTTGATCGCAAGACCAGCTAGACTGTGGAAAAATAACACCTGTTTCTAAGCATATTCAAATGGGCGCCGGATTACTTAATTTGAATTATGAAAATATATCACACCGAAGCGGTTAGATGCACTGTCCTTAGATACGACTGAATATAGGCTTCCCCACACCACATCTGGAAAAGTGCAAAATACTATTAAAATGAACAAAGACAACAGTAGCTTCCAACTTATACCGAAGCAAGGCCTTAAATTTGTTGTTTATTGGTTTTGTTTCCATGCAGATACCGTTGAGAAGTCGATGAATATTTAGTATTTTGCTAACACTTTTTGTGTAAACAAAATACCCGGTCTAGTGTGTTGTTGTTAAGGGTAAAATATTTTAATTATAAATTATGAATTCTGTCGGACTATATAAATGAAATATTTTCGACGAGCAGATCAGTTCTATTTGTGCAAAGTTAGAAAACGGACTGTGAGAAGATACAGTAAATAGATACCTAATTCACTCAACTGATACAAAATGGTTTGTGTTTGCGTTTATATATAGTTAAAATCTTCCAAGTCGTTACTATACATCGTTACAATTTTAAGAATTTAAACTAAAGAACAATTAGAAGAGATAACAACAGCAAGTGCTTTTAGTGACGGTCTGAGATAAATTCTCACTGATTAAAGCGTAGGAGTTCAGTACCCTGGAAATAAGTAAAGTGTAAAAAGCTTACTAAAAATATTGATTAGCAACCTAATTGGACTCTGTTGAATAACGATACCTAATTATTAAAAAAAAAAAACAAATTGAACCTCAGCCGATGTAACTGCACAGACGATAGCGATCTAAGTAATTTAAATTATAGACCCAATTTTAATCCCAAATTAGTTGATCAGTTTTAATTATCAATCAGTTCACAGACTTAGAAACACAGCTTGTGAAACAATGTTGAGACGAGTTTCAATTTATGGAATTATCCCAGGGCAATAATAAGCTTTTAAAGTGTATTCAAATTGTTCCTGCTCGTCTGTCCTATACCAAATTCAATTATTGAGTACCACCCGAAAATAGAAAAATCTTTCATTTGTTAATTGTGCATAGTTCAAAACTTGTCTTCCGAATTCAATGTTTTTGCTCCATGCCTGCAAAATTCCTTGTTATATATGATCACACATTTTGGGAGTTATGGAAATTATTGATACAAAACACCGCCCATTTGTATGAATATATCATGTATAAGTTCACGAATTGGTCTTTGAAAAATGTTTAAAAAATAAGGGAGGTACAAGTTTTATAGTTTATAACGTTTAAGATCTTCTCAAAGATCATGCGTATATAGTATACAGTCGCTAGCTCCGAGGATACTTTTGACAACTATGATCGGCGATCCTGATCAATTGAATCACAATTCATAAATGAAACAGCTGCAATTGGACGTGTGATCGGGTTAATAATAAGTTTTTCAAAACGATTAAGTGCGAAAGGCCCTCAGAAAAAGAAAGTACATAATGTCATCACAGAAGTGTTCTCTTAGTCGATTGGATGCAAACAACGACGTACAACCAGGGAGGAAGAGGGGCTTTCATCGGGGGTAGGCTTCCATGGCTAAACTACGGACGAGTTACAGAAATCTAGACGTTCAGTGCAGTTTGGGAAAAAATCCAAGCTTGTGAACATTCAATTCCGATCGTGTGAGAAAACACAACAAAAGACACGCATTCTTCACATTATGCAGCTGATAGAGAACCATGTTCATTAAAAAAGCATAAAGTTCAAGGCATGACATAAATTTGCTGCGTTTGAGAAATGCCAAAGTTTGTATGGGGCGTTAAATCGAACGTTTGAATTGAACAATCACTTCGAACGTATCCAAAGTTGTGGATTTTAATGAAATGTGTCCCCCGTCTTTTCCACGATAGAGGTGAATGATTTTCCATTGATTTTCTCGACCTGAATTAGTTTTTGAACAATTTGTAAACCTTTTAAACCTTCCAGCGGAGTTTGACTTGCTAAGCCAAACTGACAACGGAACAACGAAGAACTCTTCGATCAGATGCAATTTTTGCCTCAAAAAAGAAAAACCTTTGCAAGTCTATATAGTCGACATAGAATTATAGGACGCCTGCTCTTATAAGAGAGCAAGAGTAGTTACTGTGGAAGTTAGGTCCTTCCCATTTTATTATTAGTGCAGTTTCCAAATGATTAAAAGTCTTGAATAGGAATAAGAAAATCTAAAACAATAGTAAGAATTAGTTATCATTTTAAGTCTAGCCATCTCCATAGCCGACGAGATTGAGATCGATCAATAAATACTTAGTCAACTACCATCTATATAGCGTGTTTTAAACCAACATTCAACTGCTCTGTACACGTGATCCTTAATTTACAATCTTTGTCTATTTTCCTTACAGACTTCATATACTGACAAAGGTCCTAAGGTATGTCAACCTGTTCATTTAGCAAATATATTCCGTAAATTAATTGTGTTCTAAATTTGTAGCCAGATGCAGGTGAATTCCTCAATTTCGATCACATAACATTCTACGTTGGCAATGCAAAGCAGGCTGCTAATTTCTACACTACAAGGATGGGGTTTAAACCTCTGGGGTACCAAGGACTGGAAACTGGAAGTCGGAAATATGCAAAACATGTGGTGAAGCAAAATAAAGTAAGTGATCTAGCGACGAAGTTTGGGAAGTTGTTCTGTATGCCCTAGGTACGTGTGTGCCTTTGAAAGTTATTTTCTATGCGAAATTTTCAGCTGATTAATCACTCCAATCGATTGGGGAATAGAGTATCTTCGACGTGTAATCGAACACTGGCTTTCGGATAGTTCTGGTTGTACTCTACTCTATGACGAGAGCTTGATTTTCAGTGGCCTTTCATGGCTTACGAAAGGGTACGTATCGATACCAGAATTCCTACAAATATGTCCAAAACGCAATGAAACAAAAACAAGAAAAATAATGTTTATCCTTTACTGTGGTAAATGCGGCACATCTAGACAATTTTGAATATTTGCCACATTTACTGCCCACCAAACTGTAAAATTTTCTTGTTTCTTAACACATTCTCAAAGCACAAGTTTCATGTCACTTATAACAGCGTTATCGTTGGTGAAAAATATATACCTGATTTTTCTCAAATCGATCACTCTTTTTCTTCTGTATCTACCACGCTTGAGAAATGTTAAGTTGAAGCATTAAATACAGGGTATCTTGAAGGACCTTTTGACCGATTGAGCGGACACGCTTACAGAAAACCAGAGTTACAACTTTGAAGCAGAATTAAAACTGTTAACGTGCATCTCGTACGTGAAACATAAGACGAGGGCGTCCGATATTGCGTATGTTCTACAGGCAGTGAGCCGAAGAGTGGACTACATCTGATACTAATTAACTTTTTTGTGAATGCGCAGTGGCCACCTTCTAGATGTATTTGAGGGGAATGTTTTTAGTTATGTTGGGACCTTCGAATTGTGTCAGATGTTCCTTATTCTCGTAAGGTCAAGAGTAGCCTTCACAGCATCAACCGAGTCTCCCCAAAGGTATCGTCGTGAACTATAAATAAATGATCCCACCTGGTTATCGTCTTAACTACCAGTATATAACTACTTCCTAGATTACTTCATATGGTGAAGTCATTTCAACAACAATTAATAAAAAACAACATAAATTCGAATTTGTATTAAAATTATACTAACACATTTTAGATAGTTTTCGTGTTTGTATCGTCCTACATTCCTGGAGACACTGAACATGGAAAACACTTGGTGAAGCATGGGGATGGTGTAAAAGACGTTGCTTTTGCCGTTAAGGACCTAGATGCCATTATGAAGGTACGCGTGAACATTTTTCAATTGCATTCGTATGTCCAAAAGGTCGATTTTATTTCGTTTTAAGATTGCTAAAGAACGTGGAGCTAAGGTTATTCGCGACGTATGGGAGGAAGAAGATCAAAATGGAAAGGTTCGATTTGCAACGCTACAAACGGTAAGCTGAAACAAAAATGCATGCCTGCACATATATGATCAACGCTTTTAACACAGTATGGAGACACCCAACACACTTTGATTGACCGCAGCAACTACAGGGGCTTTTTCTTGCCTGGCTATACTGCTCTGCCAGAGGACGATATCCTAAAGTTTCTACCCCCAACGAATTTAGACTTCATTGATCACGTAGTGGGAAACCAACCAGACCTTCAAATGGAAAACGTAGCCAAGTGGTACGAAAATATCCTACAATTCCATCGATTCTGGTCTGTTGACGATTCGCAAATTCATACTGAATATTCGTCGCTGCGATCTATTGTCATGAGCAACTACGAGGAAACAATTAAAATGCCAATCAATGAGCCCGCGCCTGGCAAAAAGAAATCACAAATCCAAGAGTTTGTAGACTATTATGGCGGAGCTGGAGTGCAACACATTGCTCTAAATACATCCGATATCATTACCGCAATACGTAATTTGCGTGCACGAGGTGTGGAGTTTTTAAAAGTTCCCAGCAGCTATTACGATATTCTGAGGACCAAGCTGGCCAGCAGCTGCACTAAAATAGCAGAAGACATGCGTGTGCTTCAAGAGTTGAATATTTTGATAGATTACGATGAAAATGGATATCTACTGCAAATATTTACGAAAAATATGCAGGACCGTCCGACGCTCTTCCTTGAAGTGATTCAGCGACGCAATCACAATGTAATTACGAGAGGATATTCTGAAAATATACGATTATTCTTAATACGTTTTTTATGTCTGTTTTGCAGGGTTTTGGCGCTGGCAATTTTAAAGCCCTATTTGAAGCGATTGAAATGGAACAAGAGAAGAGAGGAAACTTATAATCACCGATCTATGCACATGGTGATGGATGCACATTTTCATTTTACAGAAATAAATTGTAAATACTATGTTTAACTGAACAATAAATTTATTTTTAACTTTAAACTTGCTTATCAAATTCTACGGGAAGAATGTCACCCCTTCTACAGGTGTTTTTATTTCGGATAATTCATCAAATTGAATGCAATTATCAACAAATGAGCGACATTTTTCAAAATTGTAGTGTACATTTATATCATAATATATCTCTACATTCTTCTTCTTCTTCTTTGGTTGGCGCTACAGTCCGGGGTGGACCTGGGCCTCAGCCAACATGCCTCTCCATCTAGCCCGGTCTTGTGCTAGTGGCTTCCAGCCACACATGTTCAATTTATGCAGGTCCACTTCTAGCTGTGTACGCCACCGTAGGCGGTGCCTATAGGAGCGTGCTAATACACATATCTACATGTTACTGTAGATGTTTTTGTTCTGCGTTGATTTCTTTAAGTTGGTACTGGAAAAGATAGTTCGGCGGGCTACTGTAATCACGGCAGGTACTGTCATTTACGGCAATTGAAGAAGAGGCGAAACGAGGTGGTCTTAAGGTGAATGAAGACGAAACAAAATATATGCTGTCGACAAAGAAACGTTCCGTCACAAACCACCTAGGACAAAAAGTCTCAATCCAAAGTTATGTATTATTTGAAGGTAGTAAAGGGGTAAAGGAGTTTGTCTACCTCGGGGCAAATGTTAACTCCACAATGCTTGCACCCTTGGCAAGCGATGTTGTAATTTTGTAAAATCATTACAAGACTCTTGTTTAGTCAGCTTTGCTTTATGTAACTGAAAGCTGGACGATAAACAAAGCTGCTGAGTTGATTCTAGGTGCCTCCGAAAGAAAAATTCTACATCGGATATTTGGTCCCGTTTGCGAGAAGGAGGATGGAGGAGAATACACAACCGCTAGCTCTACAAGCTGTACCAGGATATGGATGTAGTCCGGTAAGCAAAAATCCGTCGACTACACTGGCTCGGCAGCGCTCGAGCAAAGAGTGCCTTCGAAGCTGAGCCTCCTGGTTTGAGAGGGAGAGAAAGACCAAACCTCCGGTATAGAGATCAAGTAAACGTGGATGTAAGATAGCTTGGCCTTGATGACTGGAAGCGGCGCGCCTGCGACCGTCACCGATGGAAGGCAGCAATTGCTCAGACTCAGACCCTTCATGGGTTGTCGGCCTGATAAGTAAGTAAGTAAGCTCCATGATTGTCGGATATCAGCTTGAGGTGGCTAAAACCATTGAATTGCCTTTCCGGCCATTCTATAGCCGATATTTCTTTGCTTGAAATCGCTCCAGTGACACCTAGACATGCGCCTATCTGTATGCTTAATAGCTTTTAGTTCGAAGCTTTTAGGCAAGCCTCAGACCAAACTACGCTGCCATATGTGAGGACAATATGCCTGGCAATTGCTGTGTAGATCCACAGTATTGATCTGGGCTTTGGACCCCATTTTTTGCAGTATATTCTATTACAAAGATATAGGGCACAAGCCGCCTTCTTTGTCCGTTTGTCTTCGTTTCCAGTTGCCTGTCTGGGATTAGAACAAAGTATTTGACGCTTTCCCTTAGAGTGAGGGTTTTGCCCTCAATGTCGAAAGACGGAATGACCCTCTTGTTGGTGAAAAGAAAAAGGTCGTACGGTTACCCCAAGATTTTGCCCCCTTGAGGAGGGCGTTTATCGCGTAATCAACTAACTCACTTGGAGTCGATCAACGTCATCAGCGTATGCAATTGTTTTCAACAGCAAGCTTTTCCACTTCGTAGGCAAGAGAGGTGAAACTAAAAAGAATCGTTTTTCAGCCGCACTGCACGAATATGGATCTCTCTTCCCAGTCCAATATTTTCCATAGACTACAACCCGCAAATATTTAAGACCAACAACAGGTACCTAATGTCCATCTCTCCCTCTATACCTTCGGCCCGAACCGGACAAACAAGGGTATTAATAAACGATTGAGCACGCGCAGATTATAAAAAGAGACGGGGGAAATAAGCCTACAGTGAAGGGGTGCTCCTGAGGCTTTGATTTTAATAGTCAAATCGCTTTAGGTTGCATTCATGATTCTCATGCTGAGCACCATATGTATTACTGATGTCACAGATTGCTTAACTTTGGCAAGTGCAACTCTAATTTTCTCAGTTTATACATTATTGGAGGCTCCCTCATATCTTATATTTAAACAACACTTACAACGCCGTGTAGTGCTGTTTCTACACCTTTGTCCTTCAAGTACACAGCTTGTCCACGGAAGATTGTGTCGTGCTCGAAGTTTTGCTGCATGTATGCGTTGATGAGCTTTTCAAACGTCTTTAGAACGAATAATAGAAGGCTTGTAGGGTTTGGAGACAAGCCTTATCTGCTTTAGGGATGAATCTTACTCTGATTTTCCCCCGGCGGATGGTATGTGACCGTAAGGTTGCCTGGGAAGAGGTCTTTTAAGATGAAGTGATAACAGCCTAAGAATGCCATCGACTCCAGGGGTATTTGAAAGAGTCAGTAAAACAAATACTGCGCTTTAACCCGTGATGACTCACTGATGTTCTCCGAAAGTTTAATACCCTTTTTTCTAGTGCTGAGTTGTTGAATGAACACATACGGAGCTAAACATTAGTAATGCAAAATGTAATGTGTTGCAAGTATTTATTGACTTAAAATTATTGTATAATTGTTCACAGCAGTCGTAAATGCACAAACCAACCCAACCAGTGTGTTCTTAAGCAACCCAACTATTCCTTTTTCCGCACAAAGCGAGTATCGGTCAGTACTTTAACCCGCGGATCATCTTTATCCAAGGGTTTAATCTTTGGATCCCAAAACTCCTCAGGAGTGCAATTTATTTCAGCATTTATCTTGTGCTTTGTGCAATTTCGAATGTATCTTTCGATCTCCTCATCCGAGAGTCGATGGCCAAGATATTTTATGTACTGTAAAACAAATCATGAGCACCGGTTCATTTTAATTTGATAAACACTCTACCTTTTCACAGTCTGCACAGTTGAGTCTGAGCAGCCGTTCGTCCCTTGAAGAATTCGCTTGTTCCTTTGAATTGCTCAGTTTGATTTGATGGTCTTCTATTTCCGGTATTTCGTCGACGTTTGTTTCTTCTAAATTGTCTAACATTGTGTTATTGCAAGACTGGTCTTTTGCCTTTTCATCGATGTTATTCACCGTCATTGTTTTTGTGCTAGCGGTCTTTTGTAGTAATTTAATTCTAAAAAGTCAGTAGTACATGGAGTTTGTGTGGGAAATATTCATATGCAGTTTTGATTAACTTACCTATTCGATTCAAATAATTTCAAATTTGTCAGTCTATTGTCCGAGGGCTTGACAAAGTCTCTTAATAAATCCATTGACTCAATGTTTGAATTGCAGCTGTCGTCCAAAAATATTATGTCTTGCGTCTCAGGTGTGAGTATCATAACGCTGGATGTTTCTGAATCATTCTGTGGTATAAATGTTGTCTCTTGTGGTAGTATGTTTTTCTTAAAGGGACTTGCTAGCTCAAAAGTTTGGTCATGCTCAATGGAATCATCTGACCTATTTTAAATGACAATAAATGTAGGGTGTATAGTGAAACACATTCCTCTCAACTACATGATCCACCGCATACCTTCGAGATTCGTTATGGTTTGATTTGCTTGAATCCGACACGTTCAGACTGGACAGTAAGGATTGTTGACCAAAAACGTAATCCTTCTACAATTAAATTGATATAAGAAATTCAACAAACAAAACTCAAGCTCTTCCAGATATATAATAGTTGACTGACTCTACTACAATCACACTTACTTTTAAGGTTTTCTTTTTGACACCCAACTGCAATCTACTTTGTCGCCAACTGGACTTTAGAGAAAGTTTCGGACGATCGAACAAGCTCTTATCAGCTCTTCGTGTGGTATCCCTGTGGTGAATGCTCTTGTTTTCCTTACACAAAAAACTGGATTCTTCTTTTTTGACCACCGGGAACTGGTCTTTGGATTTTTTCGAAACGTCTTTGCCCACTATTCCCACAGGGCTATTCGCCGAACTTATGAGTTTCATCGGTTCTCTTTTCAAAAGCTTATGTTTTTGATAGCTATTAGGGGAATCATTAACATACGACGTCTCGAAATCGATTTCATCATTTAACGCTACATTAAGACTATCAACAGTCTTGTTTAAGATTTCATTTTCCATTACGTCTGAACACCAATCCGAGCCGTCACATTCCGGACTGTACAACAGGGGCTCTTTTTTGCTTGGCCGTTCGTAGTTAGTTAGTTTTTCTTGTAATTTACGGTTCGTTTCACTCAAATTCTTCATTGCCAATTTGTTGTCGTCAATCTTTTTCAGCATATCTGCACAATACATCTTGTTTGAAATTGCGATTACCGGTAAGTCAATGGAGTTCTATATTCTTACCCAGGTAGTGTAACTTAATTTTTTCTAAGCATTCGATAATGCAGTTATTGGATTTCACTGGTATATTGTCCGCGCAAGAAGTACATATTTGGCAATCCATTGTAGTGCAATATAATTTTCTAGGTATGAATTACTGATCCTAATCTAACTGGTGGCTACTATTTATTTATTTTTTTCCACTGACAGCTGACCGACAGATTTCAAAATTTGTGCCTTTACGATCGCTTAGCTTTGTTCAATCAGTAAAAATACATGTACGTTTGGATATGTCATTTTTAAGCACGTATGTTTATAAGCGGAGCCGCGAAATCAAACATTCGAAGTGCCCCGAGAAATATGCTACACATTTTTGAACGTAAGCAGAAATATATTCTATTTCCTGGGGATTTGCATACATAAAATTAGTATTTGTAGCTTATCTACTAAAATAAGCCACTATTCAGCATTTGGCCGTCATATTTTGTGCTGCCTTCGTCGAGACTAACAGGATTGCGTTTTCAAATCTTTGCCTCGATATCTCCTAAACTAAGCATATTAGTCATATTTTAGACATAACATTTTGTGCTTATTTCATCGAGATCTACTAAATGTCGTTCGTAGTCATGCCATAATATTTAACTGAAATAGGAAGCACAGTCTATAAGCTCACCCGGCGATTAAATCATGTTTTCCTCACTCAGTTCAGATGTGAACGTGGGGTAATAGCTCGCAATCTCACATGTAAAATATCTACTCGTCTAAACGAAACCGCTGTACATTCTAATCCACCATATGAGCGGGTATGTCAATATTTGACGTTTTCATTCCGACAAATTGGTTATTTAACTTAACTTGAGGATTCTTTCAGAGAATCTAAATAAACCATTGCCCAGGAAATATATAACATATAAGTGATTTCGTAAAAATGTCAGGTCTACAGCGGTCGGCTGACAAGGCCTTGCAAATGTTAAGAACCCTCCCACGGGTTCAAATAGGAAATATTCGACCCAACCCCAATTCGAAGCAAATGTTAGTAAGCACTATGCGGTCTCTGTTATCATGTTGTAATGTATATTTGTTACTTGCAGGATAAACGAGGACGTGGTCAGCACGGCGGAGACAAGCATGGCGCAGGTAATAAAGGATCTGGGCAGCGTCAAAATTTCATGCGATTGGGCTATGAAACAGGAAACACTCCATTTTACCTCCGTTTTCCCTATGAACCCTATTACAAAGGACATCACCTGCGAAGACAATACCCACAGATAACACTATCCCAGCTGCAACTGCTCATCGATACTAATAGAGTTGATTCTGGTGGTCTAATTGATGTGACAGCACTTACAAATACTGGGGTATTGAATATTTCTCCGGATCAAATGGAATTTGGTTTTCAGCTAACCGATGAAGGCGCCGATAATTTTCGTTCAAAAATATGCATTGAAGTGCAACACGCCAAGGAGTCGGTTATTGCAGCCATCGAACGAAATGGGGGAGTAATAAAAACAGCCTACTATGACCCAAGAAGCTTGCAAATCTTAAGGAATCCCAAAAAGTGGTTCGAGAAGTGCGTGCCCATTCCAAGGAGAATGTTGCCACCGCAGGATTGTGTGGGTTACTATACATCAGCGAAGAATCGAGGGTATCTTGCTGACCCAGCGGAAATAAGCAACGAACGTCTGATATTGGCTCAGAAATATGGTTACACCTTGCCGCAGATAGATGAGACCGCTTTTCAAAATTTCAAGGATCCACGGACAAATATTCTATGGCTCGAGCCGGGTTGGGTTGTAAGTTTGAATGACCAGGCATCATAAAACCCAAATATAAATCCGATAACTAATTTAACTGCTATTCGTTTAACTTGATGTACTAAATCCAGATAGCATATTAAAATAAAAGTAAAACAACAGAATACCTAGTGACACACTTATTTCGTCTTTGTACA